>JAFFJZ010000018.1:5266453-6583067 GCA_018340375.1 Gonatopus flavifemur
TCTCTGAGGGTTTTTTGCGACGCTGATTACGAATTAGAAAACAAATTTTTCGAAAACAAAATGGCAGATCCGATATGCCGACCTCACATAGCACAAATGTCTCTGTAATATCTCTAGGATATTCTCACGATATTACAATGTCTCCAGAATGTTGCAGAATATTTTGAAGATTTTACTGAGACATTTGCGCTGAGTGGGACCATGTTTTAGAAAAAATTTTGAGATACCAAAATATTTTATTGTGTAAGGGTTTTTGGGTTGCTTATTTTGAATTTGACATCGAATTTTTCAAAAACAAAATGGTGGATCTAATGAAGTGGATATGTTTTTCAAAAACTATTGAACTCTGGAAAATCTCATTATTTGGGGGGTTTTTAACGCTGTTGAACACGAATTTCAAATTGACTTATTGAGGAATTCGTAACTATTGGGGGATGTTGATGAAGATCATGTGGTTCTGCGTGAATACAACCTACAGCGGAAAATTTTGTGTTACAGGAGGTCCATTCATAGTTTGCCCTAGCGGATCTGGGATGACCAAAACTGGTCCAAACAAATTGGTCAGTTTGAGACTTTTTTTTTAACAAAAAATGAAGAAAGATCGACCAATGTGAGGAACATTCGTTTCATAGGAATTGGTCATTTATAGGTTGCAAATGTAGGAGGGAACCAAACTTGTAGAAGATGTCGCTGACTACATGTTGGTTCTCTTTTGTTAGAGAGTAAAAAAAGAACCAAATTCGTAAAGTATGTTTCTTGGTTGAATTTTGGTCCTTTTGTAGCTACAAAACAACAAAAAAACCAGAATCTACTGACATTCTCATCGACTAAATTTTGGTCAAGTTTAGGTTGCGGAATGGAAAAACCGAACCAAATATATAAACATTTTCTTCGGTTGGATTCTGGTCACTTGCACAAGAATGATCCAAACATTACCATTGTATGGCACAGATATTTTTGGTCACATTCCGGTCATGTTTCGAAGCGCGATTTTTGTAAAAAATAAAAAAAATTCTTCCGCAGCTGGAATCGAACTTTGGTTTTTCTCGATTACTAATCAAGTGACGTGTCACTGAGCCACCCTGGTTAAAAGAATCCATTACTTCTGACAAATGAAATTAAATGAGATTTGGCCAGAACATTGTCCGAGAATCAATGAGATTTGGCCAGATTCAGTGAGATTTGGCGAGAATCGACTGTTCTTTCTGACCAAATCTCATTGACATTTGCTGGATGAGATTCGGTCAGAACATTGTCCAAGTTCAACTGTAATTTAATGAGATTTGGCGAGAATCAATGGTTTTTTGAAACCAGGGCATGCACCAGGTTCTTATAAGGACATAGAAAAGAAGTTTATATAAGTGATGTGTGAATAATTCTGATCGTATCGCTGCCATAAAGGCATTCAAACAGTGAATATTATTGGAAAGATCATATACGAGCGGAAGTGGCATCAGAACGTTTTGAATGTTCTATGAACGCGCATAGTGTAAATAAATTCCTATACATTCGAAACGTTCTGACGCCACTTCCGCTCGTATATGATCTTGCCAATAATATTCACTGTTTGAATGCCTTCATGACAGCGATACGATCAGAATTATTGACACATCACTTATATACACTTCTTTTTGATGTCCTTATAAGAACCTGGTGCCTGGCTCAGTGACAAGTCACTTGATGAGTGATCAAGAAAACCAAAGTTCGATTCCAGCTGGGGAAGAATATTTTTTTAATTTTGACAAAAATCGCGCTTCGAAACATAACCGAAATGTGACCAAAAATATCTGTGGCATACAATGGTAATGTTTGGATCATTTTTGTGCAAGTGACCAGAATTGTACAAAAACCTTTTTCATCTCTACGGTAATGTTTCGGTCCGTTCTACAATATGACAACAATATCACCGAAAAGATCCGATAATATTGTGGTAATTTTATGGTCTCTTCTATGAAAATGACCAAAATTATACTACAATTATTTCTCATTTTAACAGTCATTCTTTGGTCCGTATTCAAACGTGAGCGCAATATGACCGAAAAATTGCATCCCCAGACTGTAATCTTTTGGTAATATTTTGGTCCCAAAAATTCACAAAACCACCCCTGATATGACCGTTTTCGGTCATTTCCTTGCATACATTTTGGTTATTTTTTGGAAATCTCAATATGTCGTCCATTTTTTGGTAAATTCAAATCCACTTTGTCATATGATAAAGAAATATTTTTTCATTCGATGAACATTTTATTGTTCCGATGACTATTTAATTGAATGGATGAGACACACTTTGGAATAAAGAAATATTCATCAAATCCAAAAAATACTTCTTCGTCACAATTGAAAGAAACCCTGGTGAAAAAAGTTTTTCTGAACATCTGAAATTTTCTCTGAATTTCACTGCAAAACTCGGAATCTCACTGAAAAACACTGAGAGACCTGAAAGAATCTGAAAAACTTTGAAAACTTATGGAAATTTCTTCAAACATTGAAAACTCTTGAAAAATTCTGAAAATCTCTGAAAAATTCTGAAAAACTAGGTTATCGGGCACATTTTTCCACTGAAAATTCTTTGCACAAAATCCATCACAAATTCAAATCAAGAGATTTGAAAACTATTTCTCCAAATCTACAAAAAAAAGTTTCTCAGTATCCTCCCCGATGCAAAAGTGTGTGGGTTATGTAGAAAAGAAGCTGCTGCTGGTTCTGGGGAGAAGCCTCCAATTGATGCACCAGATGATTCGTTCGGTCATGTTTCACTCGAGGTATTGATATCATATTTTCAATTGCTAAAAAGACAATTTGTACATCAAAGAAAATGAAGAACACATTTATGTGAATGACAATTAATTACTACGATATGTTTCACATAATTCAGGATAACGATGATGATGGTATTGATGAACATGTTAATGACGATGATTACCAGCCATTAGAGAAGAAACCAAGAGATTGTAATATTGAGGAACATGAATCGATTATGGAGGTTCTCGATCCTCACGCTTGCGCCAAAATCCTGGGGTCGGAAGAGACTTGCTGACGAATTTGAGACTTCTGAACGCCAAGCTAGGAAAGCTATCGAACTGATAAAAGGAAATGGTATTTTAACGTCACCATCTCCAAGAAAGGGTCATGCTTCAGCTTTTGAAATAAAAAACAAGATCATAAGTTTCTATAATGATGACGAAAATAGTCGTATAATGCCGGGCACGAAAGATTCTATTTCAGTTAAAAAAGAAGGATCACGAGAGCACGTACAAAAGAGATTGATTCTGTGCAATCTTCCAGAATTATATTTTGCTTTCAAAGATCAGAATCTTAATGTTCCGGTCAGTCTCTCTACATTCTCGCAGCTTAGACCTCGTAACTGCGTACTCGCTGGTGCTAGTGGAACGCATACTGTTTGCGTTTGTGTGCATTACGAGAATGTCAATTTAATGCTTGATGCGATAGATATTCAAAAATTAACATCCGGTACGAATAATCCAATCGCCACTCATCATGATGCTCTCAAAACGTTTTTATGTCAGAATCCATGTGCCGAATGTTATCTCGATGAATGTTTATTATGTCCTGGCAAAGAGGGTTTCCAGAATTTTTTACAAACAGTTTTCAAAGACAATTGCATCGAAAAACTCGGATATCAAATTTGGCAACAGACTGATCGTAGCACTTTGCGCACTGAAGTTGCAGATGCAGAAGATTTTTTAGAAGAACTTCCTCGTTGCCTTTCGAAACTCAAATCCCATTCATTCGTTGCGAAACAGCAGTCATCTTTTCTGAGAATTTGAAGCATAATTTACAAGGAGGAGATTTTTCAGTTTCATGCGGTTTCGCGGAAAATTATGCGTTTGTAGCCCAGAATGCTGCACAGGGTTTCCAATGAAACAACGACCAAATGACGATTTTCACCGCTGTCATTTATTACAAACAAGGAAACGAACTCAGTCATCGGAGCATTGCTATTTCATCGGATAATTTGAATCACGATACAATCGCTGTGTACGAATTCCAAAAAATTATAATAGCGTACCTGAAAGAGCATTTTCAACCAAGAAAAATTTTCTATCTTACGGATGGAGCATCTCAGCGCTTCAAGAATAGATATAATTTCAAAAATCACCTGTATCATTACAAAGATTTTGGAATAGCAGCTGAATGGCATTTCCATGCCACCGCTCAAGGAAAAGGGCCTTGTGACGGTATCGGTGGTAATCTGAAACGACTAGCAGCTCGAGCGAGTCTTCAAGTGAGGTCTAAGCAGCAAATTTTGAATCCTGATGCGCTTTACGAATGGGCAAAGAGAAATCTATCAGAAACTGTTGTTTTTTTTAGTTCGAAGACAAAACATGAAATCACTGCTAAAAAGCTCAAAACTCGCTTCGAAACTGCAAAAACAATCCCAGGAACGCTCAAATATCATTGTTTCATCCCCACTTCGAACATGACTTTGCATTTACGAGTATTTTCGTCATCATTGAATGTAGATGTTTTCCCAAAGATGAAAATTAGAAAAAAAATTAATACGAATAAAAAATTGCGCTAAATATATTGCTTCGAGCAGAATTATTACATATTTATTATATTATGTGTATTTATTCATGATTATGTTTCATAATTTCAAAAGCTGTTATTGATGAAGTTTGATGATATAAGGGTACGATGAAATTTTATGAAATCATTGGCATGATTAAAAAATCATATTTTATTGAAAAACAGTTCCCCATATAAAAATCTTCAGGCTCCGCCAATGCTGACGACGGAATATAGCTAGACGCACGGCTGCCAGCCAAAGCTGGGCAATCTATGTAGGGACAAGGATGGTTGACAATGGTCTAAACATTGTACCAATATGGGAAGTCATAAATCGACTTCGTTGATCCATCATTGATCATTGGCTGCGCCACGCTTGGCCCATCCTTCAACCAATATTGCTTGAAGGAAAACGCATGCTTTCAACAGAGGCTCTCTAGGGCTTGGCGGGACACTGCTCCAAGCATTAGGTAACTCTGAATGACAATGGATTCTCATGTTGCATCAAGCATGGGTCGTAGCTTGGTCTAGCTTGGGCAATAGCTTGGCTCAGCTTGGGCGATGGCCTCGCCCAGTTTAGGCGTTAGCTTGACTCGACTTGAGTAATAGCTTGGCTAAGAGTGAAACTTCCTTCTCAAACAGCAAATTACAATAACTCTCACCAGAGTGATGCTTGTTTACTGCGAGTGGCGAACCAAGCATTCAATCAATATATAAGTCTCCTTTGAAGATTCCATGACAGAAATAATTCTTCATCTGTTTCCAGACCCGCCTACTTCTACGCCAGGACCACCGGATTTACGTCATTCATCAGTTTAAACTAATCAGAAAAATTACATGTTGAAATTCTCCGACATTCATTTCGTTCAATCGAAATGATAGAATGGATTTTTTATTTTATTTTCAATTACAATAAAAAATAAAAGTGACCATTGGCATGAGATGGGCGCAACCCTGCCGCAAGATTGCTACAGCGTTGGCTCATCCTTGGCGAACAAATTTTTGTATGGTCTGCCATTGACGGCATATGCTATCACAACCCTGTTTCCAGTGTTGGGTCTTGATTGTGGAAACAAATGGGCTGAGGCTGAAATGATGTTATCATTTCAGAGTTGCGCCATGCCTGGTAGCCTAGGCTCGGCCCATCTTGGTGAGCCTTGCGGCAACCTAGCGCCCATAGTCAATTTTTACCTGGGTCGTTTCACTTGTATTCCGCGTCAACGGTATGACGAACCGTATCAGGAGATAATAGGAATATGCGACACGCGCGCTTCAAACCGTTGCCAATGCCAGATAAAATTTTCTTCCCATAATTTCTCCTACACGATTTTGAAGCTGAAAAATCCAGCTTTCAGATGAGCTAATTTAAAAAAATTTCAAAATTGTCGAGATTGAAAAAAAATGCCAAAATAACTTTGAACTCGTTAAATTTGTTGGAAGAAATTTTTTCTCACAAAAACAGATTACTCCATTGTAAAGAACAGAAAAAAAACTACAAAAAACAATATCGAAAATGATTTTTAAAAAAAATGTAATTTAAGAAATTATATCTTCAAAAGAGCTGATTAAACGAAATCTGTGAATTTTTGACCCCTCTAGTTTGATAACCAGAGGTACCAGAGCAAAATCCTTTATATAGGATTAAAAGTTACTAACTACACTGAGAAAACAGATATCTTGAAAAATACCATAATTTATGGATTTTCAGCGCTGGTCTGACCCGAGTCGGAATATTCACTTGCATGAATCTCTAGAAGTACCATAATTTCTTGGACTTTTTGAAATAAGTATGGTACCTTCCGTATAAAAGTCCAAGACATTATGGTACTTTTAGAGGTTTTTTCAGGTAAATATTTAGACTCGGTCAGACCAGCGCAGAAAATCCATAGATTATGGTACTTTTTAAGATACCTTTTTCTCCGTGTAGTACTACATTTCAGTGAAATTTCAGAAAGATTGGGGAGGTAAAAATTTTTGAGCTGGTACGCTTGAGAAATTTTGCCCCATATGTGATCCATCAATTACGTGAATATTTATACAATGTAATAAAATATTGATCATCTTCGTTTGACGTACATTTAAAAATATTGTATCCACCTAATCCCCATACATGTGCGAAATATCATGAACATTTCCAATATATGTATAGAATATTGATTCATGTACTCTTATGAATATTGTTCGTATGATATATTTTAAATATTTTATGCATATAGACAATATTACCACACTTATTTCACATATTGTATAGACATTTTGTGCCGTGCGAGTTCTCTCAATCCACTACACTGAGAAAACAGATATCTTGAAAAATACCATAATTTATGGATTTTCAGCGCTGGTCTGACCCGAGTCGGAATATTCACTTGCATGAATCTCTAGAAGTACCATAATTTCTTGGACTTCTTGAAATAAGTATGGTACCTTCCGTATAAAAGTCCAAGACATTATGGTACTTTTAGAGCTTTTTCAGGTAAATATTTAGACTCGGTCAGACCAGCGCAGAAAATCCATAAATTATGGTACTTTTTAAGATACCTTTTTCTCCGTGTAGTCTCTGAAATCCTCTGAACCATGCTGAACTGCTCTGAATTTCTCTGATTCTTTCTGAATCTCTCTGAAACGTGAAATTTTCAGAGAGATTCAGAGAGCTTGTTTTACCAGGGTAATGACATATGGCGTCTACTAACACACGATAAAATTACTTATCCGTGTTACTAACACATGTTTACGCGTATATCGGTGTGTTGGCCTCAATTGAGACGACACAAACTATAGCATGTTCGCAGTCTAGATAATATATAGAAGTCCGTGGAATTTAGTCAATTTCGCATTTGTGAACAGATTCATATAAAACATGGGTCCTAGGAGTTTTCGAAGGTGAGGAATTCGAATCTGACGTCGAAAAACGAATTCAAGATGGCGGACGTGAATTTTGTCAATTTCGCATTTGTGGACAGATTTATATGAAACATGGGGCCTACAGGTTTCGGAGGGTGAGGAATTCAATCTGACGTCGAAAAACAAATTCAAGATGGTGGACGTGCATTGAGTGAATTTCGCATTTTTGGACAGATTCATATGAAACATGGGTCCTAGGGGTTTTGAAGGGCGAGGAATTCGAATCTGACGTCGAAAAACGAGTTCCAGATGGCGGATCCAACATGGTGGACGTGAATCTAGTCACCCTGGTGAAAATTTCCGCTCGCTGGAAGCGGAGATTGGAACAAATGAAGCGTAAAATTTTTCAATTCCCGCTTTTTCCGCGCTTGGATACTGTTTCGTTTCCAGTGTCGGACTGGCCCGCCCGGCTACCCGGCGATCGCCGGGGGCCCTTCGCTCTTGGGGGCCCATGGCAAAATGATGAATTTCAGAAAATATTTTATAGAGAGAGGGATGAATTTTCAATAATTACAGATCTTCAATAATCACAAATTGTGCAAACTTCAATACTATGATAGTATGATGTCCTTTGGCTTCTTATTGAGTTTGCAAAATCTGCACACGGAGAAAAAAAAGTCATGACCGTAATGAATATTTCTTCCGGCCAAGGAAATGAATTCATCCAATAGTGACAATGAAATCATTTCATGAGACTTATCAATCTGAGTATTCATGCAAACAATGTATTCAAATCTGAAATTCTTGAGCCTGAAGAAACATTTCTTTGAATCAAATACCCTTTCTTCAGTAAAAATAAACCTACTCTGATTCAATTAATTATTTCTTCGGAGGAATGAAACCACTCAAACATTCAAAAAAGAAGGTTTTTGAATCAATTAGGAAAATTTTTCAATCCATCGAAATAAATCATCAACTTCAAGATGTTCCTTTTTGACTTCGTGAATTCCATCCTGATTCAATAAATGATGTTTCAGAAGTCATTGAGCACAATATCAGATTTTTTCTGTAAGAAAAAATTATCACACTTGTAAAGCTTTCATAGTCCACTCTGGTGTTCCTTTAATCTGTTGATAACCGGGAATTCTGAGCACTTTGGATCAAATGAGACTTCATTGATCGTTCAGTCATGCCGTCTGTTAGGCGAATAGTGCCTATCACTTCATGCGGGACCTGTAATTCAATGCCATAATCTGAAAGAAATATTTATTTAGATGAAGTAATACTTACTGAGGAGACAGAGTGATTAATTCTTTATATACAAACCATACTGTCGAAAGAGAACTTGTGAGAAAGTGACTACACCTTGCGAGAACCAACCGAAAGTCGTCTAAGTAACTAAAACGTAACGTGATTTCGAAAATCCATTTCTTTATCTTACTGAATTTTCTTTAGAATCAATTGCACATACTTTCATATCGATGAATGAAATCATTTGAATGTAAAAATCATTCTGTGGATTTGAAGAAATACAAAATCATGCTTACCAAATATTACTTTCATTCCAAGCAGTATAGTATTGATTCGAAAACGTTGTTATTAACAAATTTGTACACCTTGAATTGAAAATTCGAGCTCTTCCTACAAAACGTGACGTAATAAAATTGAAGAAATAAGTTATTGAATCTTCAATCGTTTTTGAATGAAATTAGAATCATGCCTTGCACTTCGCGGTCTGACTAATCCAAAGAATTAATCTTTGTGTCAATAAAATGTTTCTTGGATTGGAGGGAACTGAATTCAATAAAATAATATCTTTCATTTAACGAAAGAATTCATTATTTCTATTGAATCATCATTTTTTGAAAGAACATGCATTCAGTTCAATGAGGGCCAGATTCAAAAAAATGTATTTCTTTGATGTAATGACTTTTTTTTCTCAGTGCATCAATCTCGGTAGCGACCACAATCCAATAATATCTTCTATAAGTTCCTTACAATTTTACACTTCACTATGGTATGTATTCATGTAATTATACATGATGAATGATTTGAAGCCAAGGAAATAGTTCCTGTGGATCATTACAATCGTAGGGATATTACGAAAATTTATACAAAAATCGGTATTGAATTTTGTAACAAACAGAACCACTAAGTTTTATACAGGCAAAAAAATTACTTGTCATATTTATCACAATTTGCAATGAAATTTGGGATTGGGACAATTTTGGAGTATACTTTACTGCAATTGCCATCAAATCTACTCCAATTTAGTTGGAATTACCAAAATTTGTTTTAAAAGATAACACAATTTTGTCCCTGTCCCAGAATTTTTTTCCGTGTAGTTAGAAAGATACTGAATGTTTTGTTGCATCGCACAAAAAGAAAATAATTAGTCATTATTTGGTTAACTAACAATTAGCAATCTGGGCTACTTTTCAGCTGTCACAGCTACTCACTTAGCGTTAAAAGCAAGAAATGTTACCTTCCGCAGCAAAAATTTCATATTTATTAGAAAACTTATGCAGTCACAGCTACGATTTTTTACTGTAGTAACTAAGAAATAGCTGTAGGGGTAATTATTTTAGCTATAGCAATGAAAACAAGAGAGCTGAAAAAGTGAGTGGCTGCCACAGCCATTTGATTTCTTTGCGTTCGTTTTTGCGAATACATTTCCATAAGTAACTTTGCATTCAAAAGTTTCCAATAGAATTAAAATTTCAGATAGAATAACATTTTTTGGGATTAAAATAACATAATGGAAAATTGCTGGGATTTCCCATCAATTTGTAATCTCATATCCCCCATTCGATCACAAAAATCAGTCATTCTTGCTGATAAATTTCTCTCAGTGTATGCAACGCAATGAGAACACATGAAAACTGTGTTATTCTTGAATGAAACCGATGTTCCTTAAGTGTGCTGATTGCGTTACATAAGATATGTTTTAGAAATCTATCAGGTATTTTTGAAAAAGTCTTACTTGCAAGATACCCGGGTGAAAATGGTGTGTTTAGAACGACACGAAAGGGTAACCAAAACAGTGTTCAAGTGTGAAAAGAGCGGTAATTGAAACGTTTCATTGCACAGTGGGCCAGATCACACTAAAAACTGGCCAAAATCCAAATTTTCGGTAGAATCGTTTGTAACTCAGTGTACAGGGGTTTTGGGGGTCGCTGATTACGAATCTGGAATCAAATTTGGGAAATTCAAGATGGCGGATAAAAATTTCAGAATACCCCGAATTTCCTTGAAACTCCTCACTCGGGGGTTTTTGGGGTCACTGATCACGAATCTGGAATCAAATTGTGAAAATTCAAGATGGCGTATGCGATATGGTGGATAGAAAATTCAGAATCGATCGAATTCCCTTGAAACTAATTACTAATTGGGAGTAAAAAATATTCAAATCAAGGATGGTGATCGAAAATTCACACACATAATTATAAGTTAACAAACATCTATCAGAATCCCCTGAAATTCACCACTTGAAGGTTCTTAGAGTGATTGAATTTCGGATTTCAAAATTCAGATGCATATCCTCTACTTTTTGCATCACCCAGCAGCAACGACGTGGACGTAGTAGATTTCTGCTCCCTTTGAGGTGCTTGATTAACGTGAGTCCCCTTGCCTCTCACGAATCGGGGTGCTTGATTAACGTGAGTCCCCTTCCCTCTCACGAATCGGGGTGCTTGATTAACGTGAGTCCCCTTCCCTCTCACGAATCGGGGTGCTTGATTAACGTGAGTCCCCTTGCCTCTCACGAATCGGGGTGCTTGATGATCGTGAGTCCCCTTGCCTTTCACAAATCGGGGTGCTTGATTATCGTGAGGCCCTTTGCCTCTCACGAATCAGGGTGCTTGTTCATCGTGAGTCCCCTTGCCTCTCACGAATTGGGGTGCTTGTTTATCGTGAGTCCCCTTGCCTTTCACGAATGATTAATGTTATACTAAAAATATGCTTCCTGTTCGTTAATCAAGTCCAGGTTATTTGAAGATTTGGAAGTTTCTTGGAGACCAGGTATGTCTTCATCGCAAATTTCAGTTCCACTTTCAGCATCGGAGTTCAGAGGAATTTCTAATGAATCAAGTACAGTTTGAGGGAAAGGAAGTTTTTTGGCTCGTTAGATCCTTTTTTCAAGACTCAAACTTGATAAAATTGGATCTTAAGAATGCATTATGCGGAAAAAAATATCTTCCAATTTTGTTAAACGACTACTTTTTCGACTGTGGCATTGTCTATATCTTTTGTAATCTTTATTCCCGAATGCCGATGCCTCCTTGCCCATTGCACCCACAGGAATTATGCTTGTTTTAATAATTTCAGCACCATGCATCAAGATTTTGTGGAGTGTTGCAGGCATCGGGTACCACGAATAATGAGCGATGGGCCTCGAGCTCCTGGAGGGGGGGGGGGGGGAGCTCAAATTTCTCAAAGTTCAAAAGAAAGAGAAGAATTTTTTTTTTATGGCATCCGGAAGAACATCGTTAGTACCTGATTGTACCACAAAAAATTTCGTTTGTACCTCAAAGATAAAAAAAGTTACAAAAATTTGAAAAAATAGGTTGCCCCCGACTTTCACCGATTTGATTGAATAATAGCTCATTTGGAAGGTCTTGGAACGTAGATGATTGTACCGAAGAATTTTCCGAGAAAGTTAAGGAGGGGGGAGTTACAAGCAAAAAACTGATTTTACATGAGGAAAAAATTTTTTTTCGAACTTGAGACGATCATACAGAACCGCCCCTGACTGGGGCAACTTTTATATGTATGAATTATTGTTCGGTAACCTTCCGAGAATATTCCCTGCAAGTTTCATCGTTTGTACCTCCTTGGTTCGGAAGTTATAAGCCTTAGAATACATAAAAGTCAGAATTTTCGAAATTTGAAAAATCATACAGAATTGCACCCGACTGGGGCAACTTTTATATGTATAAATTATTGTTTGGGGACCTCCCGAGAATATTCCCTGCAAGTTTCATCGTTTGTACCTCCTTGGTTCGGGAGTTATAAGCCTTAGAATCGTAAAAGTCAGAATTTTCGAAATTTGAAAAATCATGAAGAATTGCCCCTGACTGGGGCAACTTTTATATGGATAAATTATTGTTCGGGGACCTCCCGAAAATATTCCCTCCGAGTTTCATCGTTTGTACCTCCTTGGTTCGGAAGTTATAAGCCTTGGGATATATCAAAGTCAGAATTTTCGAACTTTGAAAAATCACACAGAATTGCCCCTGACTGGGGCGACTTTAATATGTATGAATTATTGTTCGGGGACCTCCCGAGAATATATCCTGCAAGTTTCATCGTTTGTACCTCCTTGGTTCGGGAGTTATAAGCCTTAGAATCGTAAAAGTCAGAATTTTCGAACTTTGGAAAATCATACAGAATTGCCCCTGACTGGGGCAACTTTTATATGCATAAATTTCTGTACAGGGACCTCCCAAGAATATTCCCTGCAAGTTTCATCGTTTGTACCTCCTTGGTTCGGAAGTTATAAGCCTTAGAGAACATAAAAGTCAGAATTTTCGAAATTTGAAAAATCATACAGAATTGCACCCGACTGGGGGAACTTTTATATGTATGAATTATTGTTCGGGAACCTCCCAAGAATATTCCCTGCGAGTTTCATCGTTCGTACCTCCTTGGTTCGGGAGTTATAAGCCTTGGGATATATCAAAGTCAGAATTTTCGAACTTTGAAAAATCATACAGAATTGCCCCTGACTGGGGAATCTTTTATATGCATAAATTATTGTTCAGGGACCTCCCGAAAATATTCCCTGCGAGTTTCATCGTTTGTACCTCCTTGGTTCAGAAGTTATAAGCCTTAGAGAACATAAAAGTCAGAATTTTCGAAATTTGAAAAATCATACAGAATTGCACCCGACTGGGGGAACTTTTATATGTATGAATTATTGTTCGGGAACCTCCCAAGAATATTCCCTGCAAGTTTCATCGTTTGTACCTCCTTGGTTCGGAAGTTATAAGCCTTGGGATATATCAAAGTCAGAATTTTCGAACTTTGAAAAATCATACAGAATTGCCCCTGACTGGGGAAACTTTTGTATGTATAAATTATTGTTCAGGGACCTCCCAAGAATATCCCCTGCAAGTTTCATCGTTTGTACCTCCTTGGTTCGGAAGTTATAAGCCTTGGAATGTATCAAAGTCGGAATTTTCGAACTTTGAAAAATCATACAGAATTGCCCCAGACTGGGGAATCTTTTATATGCATAAATTATTGTTCAACAATAATTTATACACATAAAAGTTTCCCCAGTCAGGCGCAATTCTGTATGATCTTTCAAAGTTCGAAAATTCTGACTTTGATATATTCTAAGACTTATAACTTCCGAACCAAGGAGGTACGATCGATGAAACTTGCAGGGGATATTCTTGGGAGGTTCCCGAACAATAATTCATACATATAAAAATCGTCCCAGTCGGGGGCATTTCTGTGTGATTTTTCAAATTTCGAAAATTCGGACTTTTATGTATCCTATGGCTCATAACTTCCGAACCAAGGAGGTGCAAACGATGAAACTCGCAGGGAATATTCTCGGGAGGTTACCGATCACTAATTCATGCATATTAAAGTTGCCCCAGTCAGGGGCAATTCTGTACGATTTTTCAAAGTTCGAAAATTCTGACTTTCATATATTCTAAGACTTATAACTTCCGAACCAAGGAGGTACAAACGATGAAACTTGCAGGGGATATTCTCGGGAGGTTACCGAACAATAATTTATACACATAAAAGTTTCCCCAGTCAGGCGCAATTCTGTATGGTCTTTCAAAGTTCGAAAATTCTGACTTTTATGTATTCTATGGCTCATAACTTCCGAACCAAGGAGGTGCAAACGATGAAACTCGCAGGGAATATTCTCGGGAGGTTCCCGAACAATAATTCATACATATAAAAGTTGCCCCAGTCAGGGGCAATTCTGTATGATATTTTAATTTCCGAAAATTCTGACTTTCATATATTCTAAGACTTATAACTTCCGAACCAAGGAGGTACAAACGATGAAACTTACAGGGAATATTCTTGGGAGGTCCTTGAACAATAATTTATCCATATAAAAGTTGCCCCAGTCAGGGGCAGTTCTGTATGATTTTTCCATTTTCGAAAATTCTGACTTTTATGTATTCTAAGGCTTATAACTTCCGAACCAAGGGGGTACAAACGATGAAATGTGCAGGGAATATTTTCGGGAGGTCCCTGAACAAAAATTTATGCATATACAAGTTGCCTCAGTCAGGGGCAATTCTGTATGATATTTTAATTTCCGAAAATTCTGACTTTTACGTATTCTAAGGCTTATAACTTCCGAACCAAGGAGGTACAAACGATGAAACTTGCAGGGAATATTCTTGGGAGGTTCCCGAACAATAATTCATACATATAAAAGTTCCCCCAGTCGGGTGCAATTCTGTATGATTTTTCAAATTTCGAAAATTCTGACTTTTATGTTCTCTAAGGCTTATAACTTCCGAACCAAGGAGGTACAAACGATGAAACTCGCAGGGAATATTTTCGGGAGGCACCTGAACAATAACTTATGCATATAAAAGATTCCCCAGTCTGGGGCAATTCTGTATGATTTTTCACAGTTCGAAAATTCTGACTTTGATACATTCCAAGGCTTATAACTTCCGAACCAAGGAGGTACAAACGATGAAACTTGCAGGGAATATTCTTGGGAGGTCCCTGAACAATAATTCATACATACAAAAGTTTCCCCAGTCAGGGGCAATTCTGTATGATTTTTCAAATCTCGAAAATTCTGACTTTGATATATCCCAAGGCTTATAACTTCCGAACCAAGGAGGTACAAACGATGAAACTTGCAGGGAATATTCTTGGGAGGTTTCCGAACAATAATTCATACATATAAAAGTTGCCCCAGTCGGGTGCAATTCTGTATGATTTTTCAAATTTCGAAAATTCTGACTTTTATGTTCTCTAAGGCTTATAACTTCCGAACCAAGGGGGTACAAACGATGAAATGTGCAAGGAATATTCTCGGGAGGTCCCTGAACAATAATTTATACATATCAAAGTTGCCCCAGTCAGGGGCGGTTCTGTATGATTGTCTCAAGTTCGAAAAAAAATTTTTTTCCCATGTAAAATCAGTTTTTTGCCTGTAACTCCCCCCCCCCCTTGACTTTTTCGGAAAATTCTTTATGGTACAATCATCTACGTTCCAAGACCTTTCAAATGAGCTATTATTCATTAAAATCGGTGAAAGTCGGAGGCAACCCATTTTTTTAAATTTTTGTAACTTTTTTATTTTTGAGGTACGAACGGAATTTTTTGTGGTACAATCAGGTACTCACGATGTTCTTCCGGATGCCATAAAAAGAAAATTTTTTCTTCCACTTCGGGGGCTAACTTCATACAGGTTCATGAACCTTATCCCTATACTGTCACGAAATTCCGAAATCGATGTTTAGCCAGCTTCGAAAGTGATATGACTCACTGTGCGCTATATTGAATCTACAAATCCAAATTTGGTTCTCTTAATCCCAAGTGTGCATCAGCACCCTTCAAAATCTCCGAGTGACGCAAATGTTGAGCGAATTCTATGGATTTGGAAATGTCCGTCCAGCATATTAGACCCGCCATTTTGAATTTTACATTTCAATCACCAAATCCGTAATGAGTTACTTCGAAAAGCCCCTGAATAACAAGTTGCAAAATGTTCTGCTGCAATTTTTAATTTTTGTGATTTTTTCTTGTCATCTACTTCACAGTGAATGGGGTTTACACAACATATTTATACTTTATCGGACGTTTTCTGCAAAAAGCGCAAAAAAAGCGCCGATTGAACTTCTAGTACACAGCAATAGTAACACATTAATCCTGGTTCGGTGTGAATTGAACGCGCAACGTCGCGGAACGACCTCTTGATAGCGTGGACAAAATGAGAATTACATAGAAAATATTCGTAAAATCATGCACCCATGCCTTGTAACACATTGTTCTCCTTGTTCTGTTCCTTTTCTGTTTGTAGTGAAGTTATGAGATGAAGAAACCATGCATATTGTGATGAATTTTCTCAACTGGATTAAAATACTTAGAAATTTTCAACAAAGCTTCATCCACTTTTGATATGCAATTATTCATTTTCAAATTACCACCAATTGAACACTAATGTTTGGATCCCCTTAAGATATTCACCAAGTGCACTTGAACTCATATGCTTCATCCCCATAAACTTGTTTTTGAAAAATCTGGACTCGACTTTTGGCCAGTTTTTCCAGTCATCTGGTCCACTGTGCAATGCCTCATTTGTTCCAACATGCGCAAAAAAAATTGAAATTTTGGTAACTGCAAAGTTACTTGGAAGCGCCTGGTGAGGCTTAGAGAATGACTAGAGAACGACTAGAGTGATTTCTACTAAGGTTTCCGTGCTCCTGGCATCATTCTCAAGTCGCACGATGGAAAAAAGACATTTTCAATGGATTTTCTAACAGTTCAAATGAACGGATTCAGAACTTCCTTAATCCTCAATTTGTCACATGGAAGAAATAAATTGCATAAGTTCAAAAAATACCGCAAAAACACATCGCTTCAGGTGTTTGGATTGGAATTTTTTACAATAAATGTCATGTCATTTACACAAAAAGAGAATTATGTTTCCCCCTTATATATTATGATTCTTCTCCATCTACGTAGTGGATTCACGATTTGATACCAACTCCTTCTTTCATGCATGTGCTACCTGGCTGATGATTATTTTAATACCCCAATGAACATTATGAGAACGAGGACTTGGAGACAACTGGAGGAGCTCTTAAAGAGATCTTAATGTCATCCAATGCGTCGATTTAGGAGATCTTACAGAGCTCTTGTTTAAGACCACTTTATGTTATCTTTATGTTATAAATGTTCTCTTTAAGATAACATAAAGTGATCTAAAACAAGACCTCCACAGGATCTCCTAAGCCGACGCATTGGATGGCATAAAGATCTCTTTAAGAGCTCCTCCAGTTGTCTTCAAGTCCTCGTCCTCATAATGTTCATTGGGACAGCACTGAGTAAAAACAAAAGCCTATCTGGTGAACCGTCAACTGGTGGAAGTTGTTGAATAGAGGTTAGATATAAACTAATCAGATTGGAATTGTTGAATATTTGACTGTCTTCGTAAATATGGATAAGAAAATATCACAATTGAGTGAAACTAGTGTTGCTGCTAAACGAAGAAAAAAGAAAAAATTAGCAGAAGAAATTAGTAGAACACATAAAAAACTCTGTTCATATTTCGAAATTTCTACAGGAGATCAATCCGATGTGCTCCATGAAAAAGATATCAATTTAGGTGAGTAGATGTTCAGATGCATATTATTATCAATATAATTGGAATAATAAAGGAATAATGTATGGAATAATCAACTACATACATGTATTCAGTGACTGGACAAAATCCTTGATGAACTCCTTCATTTAAAATGAATAAATATCAAAGAGTTTTGTGCCTTGTGATACACATAAGACTTTGGGAAATTCAGTTTTGATTAGACTTTGTCTAGATATATATTAAACTGTTGCTAACTTTTGAATTTGAGACACGTGAAATTTTCAAATTATCGTGGATATATACTGAGAAAATTAAACGGTAACGGTTACTAGAAAGAATAGTAATTCGGTGACAGATATTTCAAAATTACAATAAATATACCATTCAGAATTAGATTGAGTGTGATAATAAAACTGTCAACGTTACCATGGAAACGATAGTTTAACATAAGAACGATCACCAAACCACGAGTCATCTCTCAACTCTTATTCTAAAGTCACGATGAAAACTATACAGCGAATGGTAATCAATCCCACATACTTTTCTCCGTGTAGTGAATCCGTGAGCAATTACCTACAGACAGATGAAATTCCCCGTATCTCGAAGTTTTTAAGATCAAGGCACGCGAAAATTTTCGCACGGCTTGAATTTTTAATTCGATATACGAGAAATTTCGCCTGTCTATAGAAAATCCCTCAAATATTTCCTCCAACCATGAGAACTCGAAAATTAACCACGTCTCAAATTTTTTAATTGGAGATAGGTAGGCGGGTTTCTAGACACAGCCTTCTTATTAACCATTTGCATCCCAGACAGCAAAAATAATCTGTTTGGATTCTTGAAGATTCCTTAAAGAATTCTTGAACAGTTCCTGTTACGACAGTGCAAATGAATTCAATATGAATTCAATGTATTCAAAATGAATACATATTGATACCCGAAAAATTTTTGATGAACTCGCATTGTGAATTATCCGCGAGCACAACAATATTCATCAAGAATTCAACTTAAATTTAAAGTATTTATAATGAATTCATGTTTACTATCATAACAGGAGCTCTTTTGCTGTATGGAATTGGACTGATCGAAGTAATGAAAAAAAATCAATGCAAGCTTGTAGTGTAGATTATAATATGTAGGATATATTGGCTCAAAGGTATGATATCGTGATATGATAAGATATAATATCGTGTTGCAAACACATATTCGGAAATCTATAGAAGAAAGTCAGAAGCGAAAAAATAAAGGAAAAAAGGGTAGAGGTTCTCTGCTAACATTTTTGTCCAAAACTTTCATTAATAAAGTAATCACAATAATCGGATCAATTGGGCAAACTCGGATCTTGAAAGATCTTGAACAATGTATCTCATTCAGTGTAATGGCTGATAGTACACTGAATGTAGCTCTTATGGGCCAATTAGCCATATGTGTTCGGTATGTCCTGAATGACAAAGTTTATGAAAGATTGTTTAGTTTAATTGTAGTTGATGATTCAAGTGGAGAAGGATTGTACAATACGCTAAAATCTGAATTTCAACAATATAATATTCCATTAACAAAGATTATCGGATGTTCTTTTGATGGGGCAAGCAACATGAAAGGAATTTACCAAGGGCTGAAAAGTCGTTTGAGAAATGAAAATCCCTCATTAATATACACTCACTGTATGGGTCACTTTATGAATTTGGTCGTTGCCGATTCAACTACAAATTGTGTGCTTGCAGAAAATTTTTTTGGTTTAGTACAAGAATCTGCTATATTTTTAAATAACTCGTACAAAAGAATGAACATATGGACTTCGATTACTAAGAAATTGCGTAAGTCTCATAATAAGTTATATCGTTTACAAAAAATTGGTGCCACTCACTGGTGGAGCAAGCATAAAGCTATGCAAGCGATTATAGATTTCAATGATACTGATGTGGAAATCAGCAAATTCTTCACATTTATCTCAATCTTGGTGGAAGTAATGGAGAATAAATTCGATGCTCATACAAAATTTTTAGCTCAAACTTTAGCTGAAAAATGGTTGAAATTTGAATCTTTATTCATGGCACAGATAATTCTAGATATATTTTCAGTCACCTCTCCTGTCTCAATTATTTTGCAATCGAAAATCGAAAATTATTTTAGGGCCTGGAAATGCATTGAAACCTTGACAAATCAAATAGAAACGAAACGAAATGATGAGTATTTTCTGAAACTGTATGATAATTGTAAAGAATTTGCCGGCAATTTTGATGATCAATTCCAACATGAAATCATTGAAATACAAAAAGATTTTGAACCAAAACGTAAAAGCGTAAGAAAGAAATTTTTCGACGAGTCAAACAATCATGAAACAACAAATTTTTCTCCTCTCACAAAATATAAAATGATGTATTTTGAAATTTTTGATTCATTTCTCAATAGCATAAAAGAACGTTTTGTACCAAACAAAAACTTGCTCCTCGACTGCTCTTGGTTGGATCCAAACCAATACGATGCAATATCTTTGATGAAAGTGAATGAAATCCCTAATAATGTGTTTACCACAGTATCTGATTTGACTCAAATGAAAAGGAGTATATTATTAGAAGAACTGATTCAATTTGCAACTCAATACAAGAATTTCACCGTTAATTGGGAAGATTATTTTTTTGAAAACAATTCGGAGTGTGAAGATACAGATGATGATGATGAACATAGAGATAACAATGAAATAAGGAGCTATGACGAAAAAGACAGTGAGGATGGAAATGAACATTACAAAGAGCAATGTTTAAAAGAAAAGAACTGTTTTCGTTGATTGCCATGTGCATTTTCTATTCTATTTCAAATTTCATCACAATCTGGACTATTTAATCATCTATATGCTGTGTTCAAACTGATTATGACATTACCATGTACTCAAGTAACATGTGAGAGAACTTTTTCAAAATTGAAAATTGTAAAGAATAAATTGAGATCTACGATTTCTTAGTTTCATCTATCGCCACTCGTACATATGAATACAGAGCGAGATATTTACGAAAATTTAAATAAAGATGAAATTATAGACCGTATTGCTAATAGTAGTGGAGAGTTAAAACGATTGTTATATATTTAGCTATTGACTTATATAAGCAATATATTTTTATTGAATATTGTTCAACTTTTTTTGAATGAGGAAATTTGAATGTTATTGTTATATAATTTAACAGTGTAAATATCATCTGAGTTGCATTGTTAATAAAGTGAATCCCATTCTCATAGATCGACCTTTTTCGTTGGAAAAATTTTTGAATTTCATACACAAAATTGAAAAGCAATTGTTACACGCATTTGCAAATCATGACAAATTTCATCAGAATTTGGATCAAATTTAATGTAAAAATCATTCCAAAGTGATAATTATGGAATCTATGACCAGGATTAAACTTTAGATAAAGGCCCAGACAACACACAAAGAATTCTTTTTCCAGAACAGGAATAGAATTCTTCAAAAATTCTTTTCGAGCTAATGAATTCATATAAGGTTCAGCAAGAATTCAATGTTTCGGACATTAAAGAGTTCTTTGAGAGTACTAGAATAATACTTTCGGTATTCTCAAAGAACTCGTTAATGTCCTAAACATTGAACTCTTCTAGAACTCCATAGGAATTCATTAGTTCGAAAAGAGTTCTTGAAAAATTCTATTTTTGTTCTTGAAAAAGAATCCTTCGTGTGCTATCTGGGAGTTTCAGTCGTTTATTGATTTTCTGGTGGGTTTAAGAAGATGTGAAAAGTAATAACCTCTAACTGACGAAAATTCTTTACAATTTCGTTCCTCAACATCTAAAAACCATGAGGTACCCCACATTGATGTTTAGAGCACAATCTTATACAAAAAAAAAATGAGTAATTGGTTGGAACAAGTGAACAAAATAGGTACATATGCGCTTGTCAAAAATAATTATTATTTCAACCAACTGGTTAGTTGTTTCAACTGTGCATGTTGTTTTTCTGACCCACTTATGAGTCAAAACAACTATCCAGTTAGTTGGAATAATAATTCACCTCATATACTGAGGACCCAATTTCTTAGACTGACAGAAAATTTTCTTTGCCTTCATTGTAATAAATCGTTTTTTCAATGGAAAAAAAACTTCAGTTCAATGAAAAAAATTATAACAAATATATTCTTCCTTGAATTCGAATTCAATTAAATGAATCATTGAAATTAAAATGAATCACAGGGATTTGTAATCAGTATGATTCTCTCCCTTTTTTTTTGAAAGTCAACAATTATTCGCCCCCCTTTATAGGCACGGTCGTCCCTGCTCAAAATTTCCCATAGAATCCGATAGAAAAATTTTTCTATCGTTTTGTATGTGGTTTCTGAAACTGGAATTCCTGATATTTCATAGGTAATTCACGATAAGAGAACTGTACGGCTGTTTATGGGGTTTTATTGTATTTTCACGATAGCAATCGCCACTAAAAATTCCCACAGAATCCGATAGAAAAATTTTTCTATCGTTTTTTTTGTATGTGGTTTCTGAAACTGGAATTCCCGTTGTTCCATAGGTCATTCACGATAGAAGAATTGTACTCCTGTTTATAGAGTTCTATCGTAGTTTCACGATAACAGTTGCTACTAAAAAATTATTAGAGATTTTTTCCTATTACTTGCTCCGCAATTTCTGTATCTGGAATTTCCGTAGTTGGGTAGATCATTCACGATCTAACTGTGAATGATTGTGGAAAATTTGTTTATGGATTCACAGAAAAATTGCTAGTTTCTTTTTACACAAGAACAAGAGAATCAAAGTTTCGGTTAAGGAACCAAGGAGGTTTGATTTTCTCCAAACTTTGTTTGAAAATCCACTACAGGAAATGTTTGTGTAAAAAAACTGTTCAATGTATTTATGAATCCACAGCTGCAGGGACAACTATAGGTACCCTGTCGTGTGTTCCCCCATACAAAATGATAAAAATCATATTTAAAGTTATCGATATGATGTGTATCGTGAAAACACGATAAATACCGATAAATTTCTTAAATTCAATTTTCTGGTGAAAACAAGGTAATTATCTAAAGGAATTCCACGATAGACAACTATAGGTATCCTTTCGTGCCTTCCCCATACATTACGATAAAACTCGTATAAGCAAAAAATGGTATCAAATGTATGGGAAACTTCCGATTAAACCATATAGAACTGAAGGAGGTGAGAGCAATTTATAGTGCATAACCGAAAAGAAACGATAAAACCAATAAAAATCCGATAAGAACCCATTCGCGTCTTTTAATGCGTTGTATTTTGTTTCTATTTCTCGGGTGCATGAAGTTTGCACTTCTGCAGCAGTCAAATCAATGAAATCATTCACTCCTCTTATCTCTGTTTCCAATGATTTCCTCCATCCTTCCTGCATTTCTCTGCTTCTTTCTCTGCAGTCCTCCTCATTTTCATCGACTCTCTGTGCTGTTGCTATTAGAGCCTGTCTCTGTTGTTTTGTTTGCTGTCTCACCTCCTTAATTTTTCCTCTTGTTTTTTCCGTCTCTTGTAAGAATTGTTGGTGATTAGTAGGGGTGTGCGGGTACCCGAGTCATCGGGTTTTTATCGGGTCGGGTCGGGTCGGGTACCCGTCGGGTCGGGTTTTTGAATTATCCGAGTTTTTCGGGTACCCGATTACATTCGGGTAATTCAAATATAGCAAACGTTTTTCTCAGCAGGAAATATTGTGACAGCAACTCGATCAAGATTACTGACAAAACATGTGGAAGAGTTGTGCTCCCTCCATTCAAATTTGAAAATATGAAAAAAGAATGATATTTATAAGAAGAATATTTATTTTCATTGATATTCAAGATTCTATATTGTGGTTACTAAATAAGAAAGTAGATAATATATTATTTATGAGATATAAATGTGATTATATTTTTTAATTGAATTAACAAATAAATATAAACATTCCATGAAGCAATTTGGAGATTTCTTAATGCGCTGCATAATCAATTACATGGAGTAACAACCCTAATAGACTTGTAGTGAATATGGCATTCTTCATATTAGAATTGAATTCATATGAAATCCCCTTATTCCTACAATCGCTCAAGACAATTTGTCCTTAAAATATCAACGGCAATGGCAACTTCGAATAGAAGTTGAAAATATTAAATTCAAGCGATTTTATTATATTCGGGTACCCGACTTGGGAAACCCGATTTAATCGGGTACCCGACCCGACCCGACCCGAAAAGAAATACAAATACCCGAACCCGACCCGACCCGATAAAAAGTGCTACCCGCACCCCCTAGTGATTAGCCTTCATCCTTTTCACCAATGTCGCGAGATCATCCTCTTCCTCTCCTTCTATTTCACCAGTTGGTCGTTGTTCGCCATCATCCTCTTCTTCTTCTTCTTCCTGAAACGACTCTTCGATCTCTTTTTGTAAGCTTTTCCCCCTACCCATCGGAATATTCCTATCTAATAGTAATTGTCTATCTATGTGTATATGTCTCTATTTCTTCTCTCACTTCTGCTTCTTTATCTTTATTCGCTCTATTTGCATTCGTGTCAGTCTTTTTACCCTCTCTTAAATACATTTTTTGAACTATCCCCTCTTTACGCAATTGTTTTACAATGCTTAATTTAATATCTTTCGTTTCTAATTTCTTTGATTACTATGCGATAGTTTCTTGAACTATTTACTCACTTCAATCTTGATATGGAGAGGAAACTTTAATTTTTGTTCGGGCGCCAATTTGTAATGTTTTCTTTGATAATAATTAATTTACTGTGACGATCCTTATTGACCTTTAGAGTGAACTTTTCGGTATCTTACCTCACGAGGCTATGTGTCGCTTCCTCTCTATATTCTCCAAGATGGTTCCTTTCTATCATGAGAGAACTCCGTATGACGGATTACACCCCGAAGAAAATCTCAATGACTTATAAGTTAATGATCGAGAGGGATATGGAACCTTTCTTAGGTTGATTGAAATGAACAAAGCCTATGTAATATTGGAGGAAGAGTTTATTTAATACCTATAAAAGTCGTGTGTTATATAATATTTCACCTTCCTCCTTATGTATCTCCCTTTGACTCCGAATCTATAATCAAAGGGAAATTCCCAAATAATTTATTTATCCTAATTGTTTGTACATCAATTGAGATTGAACTCGAGAAAATCTCTTAACTACACACGTAAGAAAGCAGTATACGTAACTTGCAATAAGTACGGTAACTGTCCCTCAAGTATGCGTATATAGATTTGATTTATAATGAATCCACCTGTACGTTCCGCTCGCAATGAGAAGAAGTCGAGGGGATTCAGCTGAAAAAGAATCTATGAGGGAAACCTCTTATTTGAATTCTCGTTCACGAGAGTGTGTATGAGACTTGGTTGAATAATCGAGAAGATATTCTCAAGTTCAATTTTACATTGATTTTTACCTATATTTATATTGTGGAAAGTTTAGTTTGAATCCCATGCGACTACAACATCTGTCGGTTTTGTTTATGAGTTTTGTTATCGAGTTATCGAATAATTTGATAACGCGCGAGGTCTCTTATCATTGGTTATTTATGTATAATATTATATATCGATTATGTATCGATTGTTTGTCAAATTTGAATGATCTTACATTCCGAGACTCTGCTATAGAAGTGCAAGAAATCTTTAATAACTGTTTTTATTTTGACGCGGTCTTTAATTCTTTCTTAGAATTTTGTCTGGTGCACTCGCATGTGATTCCCTATTTTCTTTCCACGTTTTTTGTCATCGTTTATATGTTAGTTACCGGAATACATACATCGTTCGTGTGCCGACGATGTTGACATTTTTTCATAACGCGTTCGCTCGACGAATTTTCGTTCGCTATTCTACTCTCTATACTTTGTTTGTATATATTATTTTCATCGAAGGCATGTTAACATGTCTTTATCTCTTTATAATTTAATTATTCATTTTTCCTTTGGAAATGATTTTATGTTCTTTCACTATCGCGCGGTGTTGTAACCGTATGAATGTCTATGACACATTCGTACCGTTACACGCTCAAGGAACGTTACCCTAATGAGAAAATTTCACTGAAAATCTTTGAACATTCCACGGATTTTTACAGAAGAGTTTATAAGATGGTTTCAGAGGTTTCATAGTTTTTCAAACAAATCTAGAGTTCTTCACATTGAGAGAACGCCAGGTTTGGGTTGTTGGTAGCCACAGAAAGAATCACTGACTCCATGTCAAACATAGCATTTTCTGAGTGTATTCAGAAGTGTTATATTCCAATACTTTAAATACATTTTATTCACTGAAAAGTGTTGGATTCCTTCGATTTTCAAAACTGTTTTCGTAGTAAGTATGCGAGTAATATTGATTTCTTCATGAGGGTCAAGAAATTGAAATTCCGATTTCTGCAAAACCTGATCGATGAGTGGGGGCCCCTAGGCGGCGCCTAGTCCGCCTCTATGGTAAATCCGACCCTGCATTTATGTACAGATTTATATGAAACATGGGTTCTAGGGGTTTTCGAGGGTGCTGAATTCGAATCTGGGGTCAAATCCCGAATTCATGATAGCGGATCCAAGATGGCGGACGTGAATTCAGTCAACTTCGCATTTGTGCAAAGATTTATATGAAACATGGATCCTAGGGGTTTTGGAGGGTGAGGAATCCAAATCTGACGTCAAAAAACGAATTCATGATGGCGAATCCAATATGGCACACGTGAATATAGTTATTCTGGCTCTAATGAACAAAATTATATTGTTATATGTACCACGGGTTCTAGGGACTCTCCAGGGTGCTGAATCAAAATCTGGGCTTCAATGTTGAAAGAAAATAATAATTTCGATCTCCCCGTGTAAGCTTTACTGCATCCGAACACTCTTCAAGAGCTGGTTGACACGTCATGACAACTGCGCGATAATGAGAATCCAAAAGTGAAGGAAGTAGCTATTGAAACAAAAAAGCCTGAAAATATTCCGACTCATTCCTAAATTACGCTTAAATAACTTGGTTACGCTTATTACATTTAAATGACTTCTAGCTTACGCTTTCATCGCGCTCCCAGGCTTCATTCCTACTAGGACAGTTGAAATTCTACAGTTCTGCAGGTACATGTTTCTGAATCATTTGGGGATGGTATAAGGGATGGTAGGCGATAAGTTCCAGGCTTTCTGAACATTACATTTACAAAGTTTCTCAATTGAGTGAAAAACCGATGAGTGCCTTTTCATATACCCCTAAATATCTGAATTGTTTAAAATGCGAGTGAAGCGAGCATATGTGGGCTACGATCCATTCCAAATGAGCGAAGCGAATTTTGAAGGGTATCGGACTGCTGAGCGAAGCGAAGCAGTCAGGGGGCGGAACCCTCTGGTTTCATTTGGTTTCTTCATCAGGATTTGTAAAACCTGGAAATTTCCATCTTTCTCATTGGTCACTTCGTTCAACAATAGCGTGTGATTGGTCAATCCCGTAAGAATTCTAGGATCCGTACAAACCCTGTTCGAGTATATGCATGCACTGTGAAGAATTTCTGTGAAGAAATTCCTATATATTTATGGGAAGTCAGCAACACATACATGTGCTGGGAATTTTCTGTAATGTTCCGGAAATTCACTGTGAAATGATAGAAAAAATCATATAAAATAAAAAATTTGTAGATAAATTTATAGGAAATTTTATACAGGAAAATTCTGATTGTTTTTAAATGTTTTTTGAATACCTAAAAAGCATTGATTTAGAAAGGATTTTTTTGTGGGTATCATTAATTAATTCAACAACTTAGATTGACAATCAATTTCTTCTTAGATCTCAATTCCTTGTACTGAATTGTATGTGAATTGTTCAACGGATTGATTGACTCGCACATGTACAAATTGAAATTCGTATCATATTGATACGAGGTACTGATGCGAATTGAAGAAACTGATACAACAGAAAACGTATGTTTTAACCGCATAGAGTCCATTTCAACATCAAAAGTATCCGAGTTGTGGTTGCATCAACAGCATTAAATGCATATCTAATGTTCGTAATTTTATCCGGAAATAAGAGTGTGAAAATGATGATGCGTCTTCGAACAACTTTCTCCTGGTCTTTTCGTTGCGTTTCTCGATACTCTCACATGCACTCCTCGTTTGAGTGTTCAACTATGAATAATTGTCAGAGACAAAGCATTGAACTAACACTTTCGACTGAATGTTGGTGTCCATTTTAATGCGATGTCCGAGAGAAAGTAATGATAGAATCAAAATTCATAATCCGAGTTTTATAACACAAACAAGAAAAAAATATTATTAATATTATTATTACAATGAGCTAGGTAATTTTTGTATTCCTTTTTACATCACTGAATTTTCTTAAAAAGTCAATAAAACTCTGGGTTTAATAATATGCTATAGAATATTCAAAAAATTCAATATCAAGATTTACGTACACTAATAAAACCCTGGACAAATTTGCACAATTATATATAATTTATACATAATTTGATAAAGTTCTTGTACAAATTATACATAATTCTATGGAAATTATATTCTGAAAATTTTTCCATTCGAATAGTTACAAGGGGTACAATTTTTGGATTCATAATTTATAATTCCTACACTTTGGACATATAAAATGGAATAAGAAGATGGTTTTATATTGAAAGAAATAAACAAATACCGCCATATTCAAAAAGTTGTAATTAATATTATTATTTTGTTTAGGATTTGCGGGAGGAGCCCTAGATTCACTGTTACTTGGGACTGTACTATTATTCTGAATTTACCTGTAATTCAACTGAGGTTCTTCGGAAAAACATGGCTTTGTAAAAAATATATCCTCTTATACATATCTTAACATTTATATTTTTCTAAACAATTACTTTGGTCAACAACCATTTTGGTGGCTGAGGTTTGAGAAATGATTCCGGAGCACTTTTAGAGCACTGAATACGAAAAAAACATCAGGTTTGTTGGATCAGCTCGTTTTGCATACACTTTTTATATTTCAAATTCATCAATTATATAGATTATATATGAAAATTATATCTAAAGAATAAAAAGTGAGCTAATCCAAGAAATCTGAGATTCGTTTCGCATTCAACACACCAAAAGCACTCCAAATCAGTTACCAGACCTTTAGGCTCCGGAAAAAAATTTTTTTCTGTTGACCTGGCACACTCAGAGAAATCCAAATCGGTTGTCAAAGTAACTATATTTATACACAGGAAAAAAAGTTGTCTTGATTCCACATTCATTGTCTCATATATAACGAAAACAATATTTGTCTCGTCCCAAATACATTGGCTTCAAACCAAAAGAAATGTAAAACCTAAATTTGAACCAAAACAATATTTTCTTGATTCAAAGCAAATGTATTTGGGACAAGACAAATATTGTTTTCGTTATATATGAGACAATGGGTGTGGAATCAAGACAACTCTTTTTTTTCTGTGTAGTCATAGTAACTATTTTATAGTTGAATTGACTGTTGAAAATAGTTGGAAAAATTATAATTGAATAGTTGATGCATCGAAAAAGATGCCTTGAGCAGCAATTTCTAAGAGTATAAATTTAATAACTCTTCATAGCGTATGAATAACTGCCCGAGAAAAAAAGATTAGATCTAGTCAGATCTATGTAGATCTCTTGAGATATATGTAGATGTCTTCAGATCTAAATTTTGTCAAAAGTCTTTGAGATTTTCTAATCTTTACCCACATGTGAAAATCTCAATTTTGGAAGGAATCCAAAAAGGCATAGGATTCAAAAAGAACTCTGGAGATTTCTGGATATCCTTTTGGATCTCTTGCAAAATGACAATCTTTAGATGTGAGTGGATATCGAGACATTTGTAAAGATTTACGCCAAAATTCAGATCTCAAAAGATCTCTATATATCTCAAGATATCTACATAGATCTCATTAGATATAATCTTTTTGTTCTCGGGTGGAAAACCGATATCTTTACTAAAATTACTCAAACATAATTTGAATATCGAATAATTAATTTATATATAAATTATATACAATTTCGAAATATTTCCACTCGGACAATCCAAGAAATCTTACATCGTTTTTGTATCCAAGGCACTGAAACTATCCCTAATCAGTGTAAAACCTCAGGAAACATAGACCCAAATTATCTTCATTGTCTTGTATCATTTCTCCACTCTTTCTGCTCAAAGATGATTCAATAAAATACAAAAGAATTCAAAGATATTATGTTTACCCAAACATGTCATTATACAATCAATGTGTTAAAATGAAAACTTGCTTCAACGTTTTTCAATGATGTATGTCGCGCATCAGTATACTTTCGATCAGATGAATATCATACATTATTATCATTATCATGTGAGAATTTCAGAAATGCAATAATTCTAAGATAATTCATGATGATTTATTTCTTCTTTTGCAACTTTAGATATCGTGTCTCGTCAAATTCTTCTTCTTCAAATTCAGAATCCAAATTGATTTTAGTTTTAGGTTTCCTCCTGTCAATTCTCCGCTTCCGTTCTGCATCAGTGAGAGTATCAAGATCGAGAGGTAATGTAATGATTTTCCTTGGTTCAAAATACTCGATATTTATGGAACTGCCATCTGGATTAACCAAGAGGGTGGGATATGTGCGAACGTAGATCTTCCTGTGCTTCTTAGTAATAGCACCTGACCAACAATTCAGGTTTCTGCTTAGGACAATAGAGGATGATCGAGCGACCTGTAGTAGTACAGATGTATTCATTCTGAAACAAATATTTAGTTATAATTTATTTCAAGACGCATGACAACACTGATTATTAAATTATCGTCAATGTACAAAGAGAAAGCACGATGAAGCTGAATTTCTTAGCCAGAAACTTTCAACTGCACTTAACTTGAGCGCTTCTGGTATCAAAAATCGATGGCCTGGCTTCCGAATATGCATTTCAATTGCTCAAGCACTTAATACAACAACTCTATTCAAAGTTACATCTATCGATCGATAGCTGCTGGCCAATAGTTTCAGCTTTGTCGCTTACACTGGAAGCTGGATTACTTCTTGTATCGTGTACACTGATGATCAATATACAGACATTAACAATCTGTAATTCAAATTTTCCTGCGTAAGATTTTACCTGATTGACCCATTAAGAGAATTGCTCTGAGATTTCTTCTTCATTGAAAGAAATTTAAATTACGTGCTCGAGTGCCCAAAATTGGGAGTTGAACCCGGAACCATACATCAGCAAATTCATGTGAAAAATAATTGTGATGTGAAATCAAATATTTCAGAAATGCAGTAACAATTCGAACTTGAGGATCGAAAAATGATCTTAAAGTTTCCAACATTCCCAAATAACAACTTTACATCACTCTTTTGGACCATTTTAAAAGATATCTTATAGAATTAAAAACGATTTCTTATTCAACATCAATAGATCAAGAATGGACGATGTTTTAATATCTAGTTCCCAGTAAACATAAGTTTTAAAACTGTTGCGTAAAACATCTTCTAGATATCTTCTAAACAATGCTCCAAAAGATGTTTAATAGATGTCTGAAAGATGTTTTATGCAACAATTTTACACAATAAGTTTTAGATGTTACATGTATTGGAATTCTTATTAAATTTTTGTGAAATATCGATATAAACTAGATATTGGTTGTATAAAAACATATCATCTAACCTTATAATAGATATCTTAAAGGTGTCATATGGAATATGCATTCAACAATATTCAAGGACACCTTGAAAAAACTTCTAAAAAAACTTATATAAAGCCCTGCAGAAAATATCCTTTTGCGTTGCATAAAAGATCTAGAATTCTTCAAGAAATCTTAAAATCTTTCAGAATATTCTGGAAGAATTTCTCACAATTTTTCATCTGGAAAGTGACATGAGAGCTTTCGAATTGTTCACCTCAAGTGCTCAGGGTGAGAAATCAGCCAATAGGAATTTACTATTTTGTACTTGGGATCATCGAAGTGGGCAATTTAGAAACATTCCTTACATAGTTGAATTATCACACCACGTTTAAATGTCTTGAACATCACTATCCAATGTTTCCAAATTGAAGCTCGGTATGAAAATGTTGACTAATCATGTTGATGAACATTGTTGTAAGAATCATCAATCATTGAATGGGTACACATCAAGCATTGATTCAAGCATGTTCATTCATTGATTAAGTGATCGTAATTGAAACTTGAATCATAAACTGATGAGTTATGTCACAATGCTGAAATTAGCCCAACTTTTGTATCCATAAGGAGGGTTTTTGAATTTGAATTACTCCGTACTGTCATGGCCCTATACTCAGACTACTCTCAGCATCGTGTTATGTAACTCATATAACCCTTATTTATTTCTTTTTATTCCCTACTTGAATGAGTATTTTACCATAAGATTTCGACAAACCTAGCAAATATACATTTTCTGCACATTTTATTAATCAATTGAACACAATATCCAAAGTTCAATTTTGGCAATGTGCTTAATCATTGTAGATGCACAATTTTCATTTATCACTCGGTTGTTCAAACAGTATGTGGCAAAAGAGGACCTATTTTTTGTGGCACTCAAAGGTCCTTAAATAGAAAATTTTTTAGATTCCATTCTCCAATTTTATTTCAATTAACAATTCAAACTTGAATCGCATGAACTTTGCTAGCACATACTGATGCTATCTAGGAAAATAATCATTCTTCAAATTCAATGATAAGTGTCAGGTTAGGAAACATGAAATATGATGTAAATTTCATTTTGCATAATTATTCTAAAACTTCAGAGGAACATTATTTCTAACCTTTTAATTTTGTATTATCGGAAATATTGAGAAGAAAACTCAATTCGCAACTTTCATCATTCTTCAGCTTCACTTCAAAATTAAAATGGTCCACACTCACTGACGTTTGAAGTGGTTTAAGGCTAGCCTCCCATGGACCGGAATTCGTTCCGGCGGAATGACTTTAAACCAATCGCTTTCACAATTTCATTTAGAGCGTTCTATCAGAAATCTATAAAAAATTGTGCATTGGTTCAATTTTCATTCCGCCGGAACGAATTCCAGTCCATGGGAGGCCAGCCTGAAGCAGGGTACGCAAGCCGGTAGAGTATCATAATACCGAATGTGCATAATACCGGTAGACCGCGATTATCCCGAAAGCGTGTTGGCCCGAAACTTGGTTGACCCGAAAGTCGAAATCCCGAATAAGAGTGATCCCGGAAGATAACTATATTTTACTGGTCACGCGCTAATGAGATAAAATGTCACCAAAATTTTTTCGGGATTACTTCTATTCGGGATTCTAACTTCCGGGCCAACACGCTTTCGGGATAATCGCGGTCTACCATAATACCGAATGTGTCATAGTACTGAATGTTCATATTCCCGAATGCTCATAGTACCGAATGCTCATAAGGCTGGCCTCCCATGGACCGCAATTCGTTCCGGCGGAATAACTTTAAACCAATCGCTCTCACAATTTCTTTCAGAGCGTTCTATCAGAAATCTATAAAGAATTGTGCATTGGTTCAATTTTCATTCCGCCGGAACGAATTCAGGTCCATGGGAGGCCAGCCTAAGGCTAACCTCCCATGCACCGGAATTCGTTCCGACGGAATGACTTTAAACCAATCGTTTTCACAATTTCTTATAGAGCGTTCTATCAGAAATCTATGAAAAATTGTGCATTGGTCCAATTTTCATTCCGCCGGAACGAATTCCGGTCCATGGGAGGCCAGCCTCAGACCGAATGTGCATAGTCCCGAATAAAAAAATATAAATTTCAAAATAAATAAAAAAATCGACCATTTCTGTCATAAAAAATTGATCGTTCCCACATGATATGCGTAAACGAATCATTTTTCATGACGGAAGTGGCGGATTTTTGGATTCATTTCAAAATTTATATTTTTTTATTCGGGACTATGCACATTCGGTCTTATGAGCAGCGTTGTCAGTATTCCCTAGAAAAATCTTCACCATCTGATGATTGGTTATTTCTTGTATAACCGGCCAATCATATTCTCAATTGAGAAAGAAATGACCAATGCCAAAAAATCTGAAGATTTTTCTAGGGAATACTGGCATCACTGCTCATGAGCATTCGGTACTATGAGCATTCGGGAATAAAAACATTCGGTACTATGACACATTCGGTATTATGCACATTCAGTATTATGATACTCTACCACGCAAGCCACCGTGTTAATCACCGAAGTTGTGTATTTCATCTTCCACAGTACCAGGTAGCGTTAGTGTGTCTGGGGAATTTTACCTACACAAATACGTTCTCATATGTGAGCGGGGAATCCCATAGGCTACTACATACACACGCAGGGTACTGAATATACGTGTGATAGATATACAGGGTGGCGCAAAAGTCTGGAAACACCGCCATAACTTTTGAACGGGGCATGATAATCGGATCAAATTTCTTTTGAATTGAAAGAGGGGTCAAGGGCTATCTCAACGGGGGACATTGAGTTCCCCAGCCCTGTAGAGGTCGATGAGAGGGGGAGGGGGGCCAAAATCTCAACAGGAAAGGGAGGGCTTGTGATATGTCATTCAATAGTGTGTTCCAATCCAAATCCAGCGGTTTTTTGTTTTTTGAAATCGGATCATTTTTCGCTGAGTTATCGTAATTTTAATATTCTGGTGTGGCAAAGTCTGGAAACATCCCCATGACTTTTGAACGGGGCATGATAATTGGGTCAAATTTTTTTCGAATCGGAGGTTATTCCTATCCCAATCTTGGCATTACCCAGAATCAACGGCGTGGACGTGTCGGGAATCTGAGTCCTTGTGTGTGTGTGTGGGTGGTTGTGTGTGATTGTGGGTGTGTATGTGCGTGCATGTGTGTGGTTGTGTGTGGGCGTCGGTGTGTGTGGGTATGGGTAGTTGTGTGTGGGTCGCACAGGCCCATACGACCGAAGCACCCACCCACCCTCACACACACACAATCCCACACACAATCACACACACCGACAACCACCTACACCCACACTTATCTCCTCACACACACACACATGCACACACACAAGGAATCAGGTTCCCACCACATCCACGCCGTTGATTCTGGGTAATCAGCGTTGCCAGTATTCCCTAGAAAAATCTTCAGCATCTGATGATTGGTTATTTCTTGTACAACCGGCCAATCATATTTACAATTTGAAAAGAAATAACCAATGCCAAAAAATCTGAAGATTTTTCTAGGGAATACTGGCAACGCTGATTACCCAGAATCAACGGCGTGGACGTGGTGGGAACCTGATTCCTTGTGTGTGTGCATGTGTGTGTGTGTGAGGAGATAAGTGTGGGTGTAGGTGGTTGTCGGTGTGTGTGGTTGTGTGTGGGATTGTCTGTGTGTGAGGGTGGGTGGGTGCTTCGGTCGTATGGGCCTGTACGACCCACACACAACTACCCATACCCACACACACCGACGCCCACACACAACCACACACATGCACGCACATACACACCCACAATCACACATAACCACCCACACACACACACAAGGACTCAGATTCCCGACACGTCCACGCCGTTGATTCTGGGTAATGCCAAGATTGGGATAGAAATAACCTCCGATTCGAAAAAAATTTGACCCAATTATCATGCCCCGTTCAAAAGTCATGGGGATGTTTCCAGACTTTGCCACACCAGAATATTAAAATTACGATAACTCAGCGAAAAATGATCCGATTTCAAAAAACAAAAAACCGCTGGATTTGAGTGGGAAAACCCTATGGAATGACTTATCACAAGCCTCTCTGTCTGATTCGAGATTTTTGTCCTGTTCCCCCCGCCCCAAACGTCCCCTACAGGGCTGGGGAACTCAAGGTCCCCCGTTAAGATAGCCCTTGATCCCTCCTTTGATTAAAAGAAAATTTGACCCAATTATCATGCCCCGTTCAAAAGTTATGGGGGTGTTTCCAGACTTTGCCACACCAGAGTATTAAAATTACGATAACTCAGCGAAAAATGATCCGATTTCAAAAAACAAAAAACCGCTGGATTTGGATTGGAACACACTATTGAATGACGTATCACAAGCCCTTCCATTCCCCTTGAGATGTTGGCCCCCCTCCCCGTCTCATCGTCCCCTACAGGGCTGGGGAACTCAATGTCCCCCGTTGAGATAGCCCTTGACCCCTCTTTCAATTCAAAAGGAATTTGATCCGATTATCATGCCCTGTTCAGAGGTTATGGGGGTGTTTCCAGACTTTTGCGCCACCCTGTATATCTATCACACGTATATTCAGTACCCTGCGTGTGTATGTAGTAGCCTATGGGATTCCCCGCTCACATATGAGAACGTATTTGTGTAGGTAAAATTCCCCAGACACACTAACGCTACCTGGTACTGTGGAAGATGAAATACACAACTTCGGTGATTAACACGGTGGCTTGCGTGGTAGAGTATCATAATACCGAATGTGCATAATACCGAATGTGTCATAGTACCGAATGTTTATATTCCCGAATGCTCATAGTACCGAATGCTCATGAGCAGTGATGCCAGTATTCCTTAGAAAAATCTTCAGATTTTTTGGCATTGGTCATTTCTTTCTAAATTGAAAATATGATTGGCCGGTTATACAAGAAATAACCAATCATCAGATGCTGAAGATTTTTCTAGGGAATACTGGCAACGCTGCTCATAAGACCGAATGTGCATAGTCCCGAATAAAAAAATATAAATTTTGAAATGAATCCAAAAATCCGCCACTTCCGTCATAAAAAATGATTCGTTTACGCATATCATGTGGGAACGATCAATTTTTTATGACAGAAATGGTCGATTTTTTTATTTATTTTGAAATTTATATTTTTTTATTCGGGACTATGCACATTCGGTCTGAGGCTGACCTCCCGTGGACCGGAATTCGTTCCGGCGGAATGAAAATTGAACCAATGCACAATTTTTTATAGATTTCTGATGGAACGCTCTGAGAGAAATTGTGAAAACGATTGGTTTAAAGTCATTCCGCCGGAACGAATTCCGGTCCATGGGGGGTTAGCCTTAGGCTGGCCAAATAACCAATGCCAAAAAATCTGAAGATTTTTCTAGGGGATACTGGTATCACTGTGGGTAATGCGAAGATTGGGATAAGAAAACCTCCGATCAAAAAAAAATTTGATGCAATTATCATGCCCCGTTCCAAAGTTATGGGGGTGTTTCCAGACTTTGCCACATCGGAGTATTAAAATTACAATAACTCAGCGAAAAATGATCTGATTTCAAAAAACAGAGAATCGCTGGATTCGGATTGAAAGCCCCTATCGAATGACGTATCACAAGCCCTCCCGTCTCATTTGAGATTTTGGCCCCCCTTCCCCTCTCATCGTCCCCTACAGGTCTGGGGGACTCAAAGTCCCCCGTTAAGATAGCCCTTGACCCCTCCTTCAATTAAAAAAAAATGATTCAATTATCATGCCCCGTTCAAAAGTTATAGGGGTGTTTCCAGACTTTTGCGCCACCCTGTATAGGTATACTTATATATAATAGTTTTTTCTATTTCAGATATTTAATTTCCTGGTTTTTAAAAATGTTAACTTGTTAACAAAATACAATTTGAATTACAAAAAATCAATATCAATTGGAATGAATAAATTCACAATTCAATTCAGTATAAAATGAATAAAAATGACACAAATATTTGTTTTTCATTTATAATCATTCTTTACAAAATTTCATCATGAATTCAAGCATCTCAACTGATATTGATTTTTCTCAACTGAAAATGTTTTTCATTTATAACGTAACATTCCTATAAATCAAGTAATTGAGTATCTGAAATGAAATAAATTGTTATTGGAATTCAAAAATGAATATATTATGAGTAAATTGAAGGTGGTTACTTGGAATTGAATCAACTTAGCCAATATTCAAAAGGATATTCATAACAAAAGGTGTGTATTCAGTAAGTGAAAAATTTCAACATATAAATCCACTTTATATACTGAAATTGATTTCATAATCCATATTTCACAAATTATACTGTACAACTTTGCAGTACAAAGTATTTTATATTTCTATTACGTATTATAAATATACTTTTGAATATGCTTCATAAGAATTTGACAATGATAAAAATTTATTTACTTCATTTATGTTACAAACTGTGTACACTTAAAAACCATATAAATATTGTAATAATACTCAAAAACAACCGCGCTTGAATACCCTGGTTAAACAATCCGATTGAATCCGATAAAAAAAAAATTTATCGGAATGAATTGAGTTTCTGCATCGGAAATTGCCTATTGATACCAATAAGATAATTTTTAATTGGATTCAATCGGTCTTTCCCCTGGTTAAAAAATCCGATTGAATCCGATAAAAAAACATTTCATCGGAATGGATTGAGTTTCTGCATCGGAAATTTCCCATTGATACCAATAAAATAATTTTTAACTGGATTTAATCGGCATTTTCCCTGGTGAAAAAATCCGATTAATTCCGATAAAAAAAACTCATCGGAATGAATTGATTCCTGCATCGCGATTTTCTTATTGAATTTTATTGGTTGTTAACCCAACCAACGAACGGTTTATATACATCATATACGCGCATTTTATATCAATTAAACAAACAGATATATCATTTATTCAATCATTACGTATGACAAATTATTGCTGAAATAAATTCAAACGATCATTTATGTGTTATCAACATGGTGATCACCCATCCACCTTGTACCGCAGTTGTCGTTGCTTAACCTAGAAGATCGATCTGGAACACCCGCTCGCTCGATGCCGTGGTTCGCTTCCTATCAATGTGAACTAAATGACTGTCTTATGTCAGGGATGGGTGTCCTATAGTAATAAGATTCAATTGGTAATAGTCCATTGGACATATGAGGGATTGTATCGGTCTTAATGAGAGCATGGGAGTTCATTAATAATAAAAATCCCAATGAAGACCAAGAGAATATTTTCCAATTGGATTCAATCGGTATTTTATGATGGATGGAAAATTCCGATTGATATCAATACAATATTTTTCAATTGGATTCAATCGGTATTTTATCAATTATGAAAATTCTAATTGATACGAGTCAAATATTTTCCAATGGGATCCAATAGGTATTTTATCAATAATGAGAAATCCGATTGATATCAATGAAATATTGTGTAATTGGATTCACTTGGTATTTTATGATCAATGAAAATTCCGATTGACGCCAATACAATATTTTTCAATTGGATTGAATCGGTATGTTATTAATTATGAAGATTCTAATTGATACCAGTCAAATATTTTTCAATGGCGTCCAATAGGTATTTTATCAATAATAAGAATTCCTATTGATACCAAGAAAATATTTTTCATTTGATCAAATAGGTATTTTATTGATCATTAAAATTCTAATTGATATCAGTGAAATATTTTTCAATAGAATTCAATGGGTATGTCATTAATCATAAAAATTCCAATTGATACCAAGAAAATATTTTCTCATTAGATTCAATGGGTATTTTATGATTGATGACACTATAAGGAGTTGACCTGTCGTGGGGTTCATAACATAACACGTGTGAGAAGAGCTCCGTGATTTTATAACAAAATCGCTGAAATTGTTAACTCAATAATTGTGAAAGCAGTGAAAAAGTGTGCTCTAACACAATAGGTGGATGTGAAAAATGGTTACAAGCACAATGGTTATTTAATACAAGTGGTGTAATTCCAATGATTATTAACATAAAAATCTTTCCAAGAACATGAGTGATACCAACGCGCAAGCGCAGTCAGTTGTAGACAAAGTCTCATTAGCACCGATTGAACACGATAACGCTATTGGTAACAGTGGAGATCAATCGAAGCTCATCGTTGATCAAATTGAAGACCCGATCAACACGTTAATCCAAAACAAGGTGGAACCATCTAACGGTACGCAGAGTGATAAGTTAACAGAAGAAAGGAGAAGAAAAGGCAGACCAGTGAAAGCTGAGACATTTAGAAGGAATAGATCGGACTCTGTCGGTACGATCAAGGATTATATGCAAAAGAGAAAACGACTTATTGAAGAAGAGCTTGGAAAATCGTACACAGGAAATTTTCTTCTTCTCAACCCTATGAAAAAACAAAATAGTAATAGCACAATTAGTATTCCCACTTTTACTACTACTATTAACACTATTGCTACTTGTCATACACAAGAACAACAACAAAAAGTAGTAGACAAACAGGTCAATGACATGGATGAATCTGAAAATGAATTTGAAGTTCATACATTGTTGTTACAAAAGTTAATGGAGCAAGTTATCAGTTCTAGAAAGGAAAACAATGAAAAACTGGACAAGTTGACTAAACAAATACAGGAACATAGGGAGGAGAATAATATTGACATGACGAAACTGCGAGAAGAAATAGAGTTGAAGGATCAAAAATGGAATGAACAATTTTCGAATGTTACAAAAAGGATAGACACACTGGAAACACAATGTAAAAACTCCCAAATAGGAAATTCCAACAACGCAAGACTGAATCATATAGAAAAATGGATAAGTGCTAGGGAACGAGAAAATAGAATAAAGAATATAATCATAAAAGGCCTAGATTCAACCACAGTACAATCAAAACAAAATGTTTATGAATTCCTCAATAACAAATTTCACCTTACTGGAGGTATAGATGAGCTTACACAGCTAAACCAAAATAAGAATATCGTTAAAGTGAAACTGGAAAATATATCAGATGAACAGCGTATTATGGAAACTAAAAGAGAAGCTCTGAAAAATACGAAAGTGTTTATAGAAAAAGATTACTCCGCATCGGAAATGAATAAGATTAAAACATTAAGGAAAATAGCGTTCGAAAAAAGAGCAAAAGGTGAAAATGCTAAGGTATTTGGAATGAAAATTTTACTGGAAGGAAAATGGATGGCGCTGGACGAGGATAATGATACGCTCATCCCATGGAACTACAAGCAACAAAGGCCCACCCAGCATCAAACAGCAGGATCTTCTGGAAATTCAAAAAACTGTTGAAAATCACTTTTTGGAACATACAAGACCTTCAAAATCTTGTAAGTGATATTAATGATTGTGGTATGGATATTATTTATTGTTCCGAAACGTGGTTACCAAATTCGATTACGCATTTGAACAATTTACCTAACTATAAATGTATATCCGTTGAAGCAATAAAAGAAAAAAGTAAAGGTTGTGCAAGTGGGGGATTGCTTTGTTTATACAGAGAGAATATTAAAGTTAAACTATGAGAATGTACAGATAGTTGGATGTTTACGTTAGTTCAAATAGGTATCAAAGAATTGATTATAGGATGTGCATATTTTAGACCGAACAGAGAAATCAAAATTTTGCTAGAATTGCTTCAAGAATGTTTAAACTCAATTATACAAGATTATGGTCACTTATCAATTTTTCTGGGCGGGGATTTTAACTCCAGAATAGGAGATACCGACAATACACCAAGAGAAGTTTTTGAAAATACGAATCTCTATAGCACAGGAAAATCTTTGGATAAAGAAATATCTACTAGGGGTGTATCGTTAAGAACCTTTATGAACGACAACGGATTTATGGTAATAAATGGAAAAACTGTAAGTGACAACCCAGCAAAGTATACTTTTTGCAGCACATCTGGAGTCAGCACAATTGATCTGGTTTGGTTAAATTGGAATGGTCTGGAACTGATAGATGACTTAACTGTTATTCAAGATGTAACGTTATCAGACCATTTCCCTATCTTGTTAACAATTGAAATGAATCGAGCTGATACTTGCACTGAAAATGTAACAACAGTTGTGGACTCGCAGATTTGCTGGAAGAAGGATAAGGCTATAATGTTTACAAATAAAATGCAATGGGTTGAACAAATCCAAACTGATTTTCAAATAACAGATACAAATGAACTGAGTGAAAAACTTGTAACTACCATCAAAGAAGTAGCATCCTCGGTTGGTATGTTTAGATCAGGGCGTTCTTTACGTAACAGTTCACAGCCATGGTTCGACAAAGAATGTTTGGATGTAAAAAAATACCTGCGTAATATAACCAAAATATGCCGGAAAACAAATTTTGAACAATCCATTAAAGAAGAATATATACACTATAAAAAAATGTACAAAAAGCTATGTGCGCAGAAAAGAAAGGAATATGAGAAAGCCCTATTAGAAAACTTATCAAATGCACATGACTCTGTAACTTTCTGGAAGGCAATTAACAAGTTCAGAGTTAAAATTAATGAAAAATCACCTGTAAGCTTGACAAAATGGGAGAAATTTTTTGTAGATATTTATTCTGTAAAAAGCGTAGACACTAACCGTTATTTTGGAGTTGTAGATCCGATTCTAGATGGTGATGTAACACTTAGAGAACTAGAATCTATAGTGAAAACAGCTAAGTGTAATAAAGCTGCAGGCTTAGATCAGGTAAGCAATGAATTCATCAAAGCACTTCCTCAAAATTGGAAGTTATATGTAATCAACTTTTTCAATAAAATTTTAGCTACGGAGGAAACACCAAAAAATTGGTCGAAAATCACTATGTGTATGTTATATAAAAAGAAAGGGGATAAGAACAATCCATTGAACTACAGAGGAATTGCTTTGGTGAATCATATTGTAAAGATTTTCACTGGCATATTAAATGCAAGAATTACAAAATGGGCTGAACGAAATAAAGTAATACCGGAAAGTCAATATGGATTCAGAAAGAACCGGGGATGTCTAGATAGTATTTTTACACTGCAATCTGTGGTTCAAATAAATCTGAGACATCCTGGTGCTACAGTTTATGGTCTGTTCGTGGATTTTAAAAGAGCTTTTGATTCCATCGACCATGGACTGCTATGGACCAAATTATTGACCATAGGTGTCAGTGCTAAACTTATAAGAATCCTTAAAAATATCTACGAGCGGGCCACACTCTGTGTGAAACAGGGTGGCGAGTTTTCAAATAATGTAGCCATAACAGACGGTGTGCTTCAAGGGGAAATGTTAAGCCCCTTATTATTCATTTTATATATTTCGGATTTGACCGCTTTTTTCAAGAACAAAAATTTAGAAGGAATTAGTATTGACCATCAAAGCGACCTTTTGGATCTATCGTATGCAGATGATCTAATAATCATGGCACGCTCAGTTCAAGATTTGAAACTTAAAATTGAAACCTCAACTGAATATTGTGAATTAAATAAGCTAGAAGTCAATACCGAAAAAACAAAAATTATCATGTTTAAAAAATCAGGACGATCTAAAAAGCAGAAACCAGTATTCAAATATCTAGACAAAGAAATAGAAACTGTAAAAAACTATATTTATCTTGGAATACCGTTTTCTTCTTCAATTTCAGGTAGAAGCGCAATGCAAATGGCAATTAGCACATCAAGAGGAGCCATGTGGGCTGTGATTTCTATTATAACTAAATCTAAAATGAACAATTTGATTGGAATTTCTAAACTCTTTGAATCAATGGTCACTTCAATTTTATTATATGCATGCCCAGTTTGGGCTTTAAAATACAAAGAGGAGATAGAGAAGATCCAGACAGATTTCTATAAATATATTCTAGCTTTGCCAAAAAACACTTGTAATGCGTTGATTAGAGTGGAACTGGGAAAAACAAAGTTAGCGTACGCAGTGTTGAATCAAACTTGGAATTATGTCTTAAGAGTGCTAAAAATGGATAAAGATCGTCTCCCGAAAATGTGTCTGAAGAAACTACTACAGTTACACCGAAAAAATCCCGCATTTAAATATAACTGGATAACCCAATTGATGACTACAATAATCGCCATAGACCCATATTATAAATGTCTAGAAAATAATTTAGATTATAATACTTGGAGAGATGCTGGAGTTGTTCTATTAAAAAAGTACAAACAAATACTGGATAGCCAAGATCGGTTCATAGTAGAAAATACTCAATACTTGCAGATATCAATTCCAAGAGTTCGCGAAACAAACTGTATAGCTGAGTACTTAACAACAGATAATCCATTATACATGTTTAGAATTTTGGCGCAGTTAAGATTTGCTAACAAATACGGCTTTAGTCTGAGGATAAATGGTAATTATTATAAGTTCTATCCTGATCAGAAATGTCCCTTATGCAATGATGACAAACTGGATACAATAGAACACCTATTATTAGAATGTGTACATTTTAATACAATTAGGAACAATTATGTACAATGCAACCAATTTAAATTAGAGACGCTTACCACCAAAGATATATTATGTCCATATGGCATAAGACCGATTAAAAGTTTATGGTATTGTGTAAAAACTGCTTGCGAGATCAGAGCGTTTATGATGTATGAATGATGTACTTATTGATGTACTAAATTACTGTGTATAATGTGACCCCTTTGCTATGGGAACTATGTACCTGGAAGCAAATAAATTACTACTACTACTACTACTACTACTATTTTATGATTGATAAAAAAATTCCGATGGATACCAATAAAATATTTTTTGATTGGATTGAATCGGTATTTCATCAAACATGAAAATTTCAATTGATACCAGTCAAATATTTTTCAATGGGATCCAATTGATATTTTATCAATCATAATTATTCCGATTGATATCAATGAAATATTGTGTAATTGCATTCACTTGGTATTTTATGACCAATGAAAATTCCGATTGATGCCAATACAATATTTTCCAATTGGATTCAATCGGTATGTTATTAATCATGAAGATTCTAATTGATACCAGTCAAATATTTTTCAATGGCATCCAATAGGTATTTTATCAATGATAAAAATTCCAATTCGTACGAACACAATATTTTTGAATTTGATTTAATCGGCATTTTATTAATCATTACAATTATAATTGGTACCAGTAACATATTTTTCAGTGGGATCCAATGGATATTCCATCACTGATAAAAATTCCGATTGATACCGATGAAATATTTTCTAATTGGATTCTCTTGGTATTCTATGATTATAGTTCCCTATCCCAGCAACTTTCCCATTAGTTCCAATACATCGAGGTCACCAGGGATTCTGATAAAAACCAATGATTTGATGCAATGAGAGAAATTTCAGAACTGAATCGGTTATTGCCGGTACATACCTATAGGACTTTAAAATCTGTAAACTTGCCTATTATTTCCAATAAATTTGAATGTTGGAATAATCCAATTAAAACCCATTGATCAATGAAATCGATACATCCTTAAATGCAGTCAGAAATCTCCCATAAGAAACCCGTTCATCATTCAATTTCACAAATTTCCCCATTAGTTCCAATAGATTGAAATTGTGGAAACTTCCGATAAAAACCGTTTGCCTGATGGAATGGAGAAAATTTCAATCATCCAATCAGATATCTCTTATACAGACCAATAGATTATGTGAAGTTTGATTAATTCCCGTAAAATGCAGATTTTTTAATTGGTGAATCCCCGATTGAAACCTATAGAAAAGAGATTCCGATAAACTCTTATTGATTTTGAATCGGGGATTGAACTGTTCCGATTGATCCTATGTAGTCCGATTGATTCTGAATCGGTTTCTATCGGATCTTATCGGATTTTTTAACCAGGGCTAATGCGGTGGAATAAAGTCTAAAATTGAATTGGACATTTCTCATTCAATGCTATTGAATATTCAATCCCGTAAATATTCCTTTTATTTCCCATAAATTGCACTGAAGAAAAAATTCCATCGAAAATCAATTATATTTTGTTGTTAGGGTAACTGAATATCATAGTCAAGTCAACGAATATATGATCAGATTGACAGTATAATCGTCGACTTGACACCATGATGGTTGATTCAACTGCATGTAGTTGAGTCAACAGTGTATGCAGTTGAGGCAACAGTCAGATTCAGTTGGATATATCCAATCGTATTCTACTGTTGAATCAACTATATCACCGTTGTCTGTACCCACCTTTTTTTCAGTGTGGGATGATCGAATAATCCAATTGAAACCTATTGACCAATAAAATAAACAAACTCAAATCGAATTGGATATTCTGGATAGAAACCCAGTAAGTCTTGAATTTTGTACAATTTTCCCATTGGTTCCGATAGACCGAAATCACCGAAAATTCTGATAAAAACCGATAATTTAATCCGCTGAAAGGAATTCTGAATTCGAATGGGATATTTCTCATTCAATCCTATTCAATTTTCAGATCCGTAAATGGTCCTATTATTCCCCATGAATTCGGATGGTGGAATAATCCGATCAAAACCTACAGACCGATCAAATCTGTACGAACTCTAATCGAATTGGACATTCTTCATAAAAACCGATTAAAGTTCCCATTACGTAACATTTACGATCGATTCCAATAGCTTTAGGTCATGGAAATTTTCGATAAAAACCATTTGCCTCATGAAATGGAGAAATTTTCATATTCTCAATCAGATATCTCTCATACAAACCGATTGATCACTGAAAGTCATATTAATTCCAATGAAACAAATATTTTTCTATCGGTAAATCCTCGATTCAATCCTATATATACCACGTTCCAATTAATTCCTATTCATCTTGAATCGGTAGTTGAGCCTCTCCGATTGACCCTATTCATTCCGATTAATTTTGAATCGGTTTTTATCGGTTTCTATTGGACCTTTTAACCAGGGTATTGGGATTATTTCATCAATGGTCACAGATAATGTGGAAACAGAATATTTGATACATTGCTTTGTACGAAATTTTCCAAAGGAAACTGTGGAGAATTTCATTTTTACTCTCTTTCCATGTTTACAAAACACGTTGGGGCTACTCTATAGAAAATATTTAATGTACATTACCCATTCAAAGTTGGAAAAAATCACAGTCTTCTATGAAAGTACTGTGCTCAGCACAGAGGAAATATACTTTTCATTGTTACAGTTCTACGCTCAAAGTGACGATATCACAAAATTTTTGTAAACTGTTCACATTCAACATAGGTAACAAAGTTTCCTACGCTGGATGTGAACAGTTTACAAGAGTTTGGTGATACCATTACATTCAGCACAGGACTGTTACAGTAAAAAGTATATCTCCTCTACGCTAAGGACAATACTTTCACAGAAGACTGATTTTTCTAAACTTTGAATGTGTATTAAATGTTTTTTACATTGTGTTTGATTTCATTTTTTTGTGAACATTGATTTTCTACCAAGTGAGGAATTTGAAATAGAAAAGAATTGGGAAACATTACGAAGAACACTCTGGAAACATTTTATATAACATCCCTGTTGGAAAAGTTGGATGGAAATGGATGGGATTTAATATGCATCCATTTGAATCCTATTTCTGTTCCGGTTTTTCCTAATCCAATGTCATCCGCGGAACGCATAGGATTGTAATCAATTTTAATCCGCAAAGTGGATAGCAGATTATTGGGCCCCATAGGAATTGTATCCAAATGTATCCATATAATATCCGGGGCCTGAATATAAATCGCATCCGGTTTTATCCGGTGCTTTACGATACCACCCTAATAAGCTTTATCCGTTTCTATCCCGTCATGCCTAATGTTGCTGGAATGCAATTCATCCATTCCAATCCGGTTCTTTCCAGAATGTGTATCATCCATTTTTATCCATTTCCATCCGATTACTTCGGAGAAATCGTATCCATTTCTATCCATTGACATCTCTGATAGTCCTCCTTTACTTTTATCCATTTCTATCAACGCCTGTTATTTTATAATGTATCCGTTCCTATCCGAACTCGATGTTTCCAGCTCTATCCGTTTTCATACATTGCACCTTCACAATAGCCGCGGTTTCCTCTATCCAATTCCGTCCATTTCAATTGTTTCATAATAGATTCGTTCCTTATACGTGCCCTAAGCTGCTCCAACTTGTACCAAACCAATCACATCCCGACTGTCAATTCCCAGTCATGGATTCCCAAATTCGCATGGGAATCACGTGGCTCGACCCACTCGCTTCGCATGTGAAGACCCATGCGACCCACTTGATTCCCATGCGAGACCCTTGCGAATTTGGGGATCCATGACTGGGAATTTTCAGTAGGGATGACTTTTATAATTGGAAGCATCGAATCACAAATATTTGGAGCAAGTTGAAGCAACTAGGAACGTGCTTAACAAATCCAGCTCATAGCTGAATTTGTTCCACGTGTTCCATGTTGTCTCAACCTGCTCCAAATATTTTTTATTCACTGATTTCAGTTATAAGAATGATTGGTTTGGCACAAGGCGGAACAACTTAGAGCATATTAGAACAAACGGACCTCATATATCTTGCGTCATCCGGAATAGATATTTTCAGGGTAACATCTCAATGTCCCAAAGGTTGATTATCTTGAAATTTTGTATCTCGAGATTTCTGAATTTGATATGTCGAAATTTGAATTTGAATTTTGGCACATAAAATGTTTTGATATAAAATTTCGGGATAAGTCACTTCGGAATGACGAGATATCAGTTTTTATCTAATCGGTCTAAATGAAGCTTGCCTCTTCCTCCAGGATGAACAAAAATGAAACATTCAAAAATGGATTCGGAACTATAATTCCGCGACAGCATACACAGAGAAAAGAGATCTTGAAAAAATAGTAAAGTTCGCTCACATACGTAGCAGGGCCGCCCCCGATATGTGATATGGGAAACTTTATTACGTCGCATACTGATTTGTAGCGCATAAAAATTCAAATTCAGTGATGAAAATTACAGAAATTCAAAATTCTCATAGTGATTCATAAGGATACTACGTGACGTTACGTTCTTCAATATTTCACATCGCATGATCAATGAATTACATAGTTCATTCTACTGAAAAACATAATCAAGATACTTTTTACTACATAAAATAGTGAACTATACTATTTTCCAAGGAGGCACTTTTCTACGTGTAATTTTGGATTCAGACGGATTCAAATTTGACACATTTCCTCGATGGAAACGGATACAGGTCATTGGTCGGATACATTCGAATCAAGTCTCTATCCGAAAGTACAGATCAAATTGGATTGAGCGCACTGACATGATGTCAAGAAAAAATCCTCATTCATTCTGATTGAAAGTTCATACGTTCAACGGATGAAATTGGACGAGGCTCTGAATTCGGATTCAATCGGATAGGATTCTCATCTCTCCTCACGGATGAAAATGGACTCAGAACAACAATTCTGCGACAGCGTAATTGTGGATTCAGACGGATTCAAATTTCACACGTTTCTTCGATGGAAACGGATACAGGTCATTGATCGGATACATTCGAATCCAGTCTCTATCCGAAAGTCTGGATCAAATTGGATTGAGCGCACTGACATGATGTCAAGAAAAATCCTCATTCATTCTGATTAAAAGTTCATACGTCCAACGGATGAAATTGGACAAGGCTCTGAATTCGGATTCAATCAGATAGGATTCTCATCTCTCCTCACGGATGAAAATAGATTCAAAAACAAATTCACATCTCAAAAATGTAATGTGACTCGTTCGTATAGGAAGTCCATCCGTTCTCTGGACACGAACGAATAGATATTGTAGTTCAGATCATTATGGATGATCATTCTATTTTCTTGATGGACAAAAACGGATCGGCAACGCTTCTGGATCGGAAAAGGATGCAAACGGATTGGAAGCTTCCAAAAGTCCACCAGTTCCGCATTAAAACTGATAGAAGTTCTCTCTGCATGGACAGAACTGGATACTTATGGATCACTTGTCTCACTACTGGACAAAACCGGATTGATATGTATAGAAAATGTTTAAATTCGGATCGAAGTCCTATCCAAATCCATCCATTCCAATCATTTTTTCCAACAGGGATTACACAATGAATCATTGTCAGTATGTCAGCCAATAATATATTGTGGGTTTTTTACAGAACATTGTAGCTTTTCACAATCCTAGATTGTGAAAAATTACAATTTTTAGTAAAATGACATTATGAATCATGAGAAAAAATTACGAATTTCACAATATGGTATTGGCTAATATATTACCAATGATTTATTGTGTAATTTTATATAAAGTGTTTTCACGGTGTTCTTTGTCATTTTTTCCAATTCTTTTCTATCTCAAATTCCTTACTTGGAAGAAAATCAATGTTCAGAGGAAAATGAAATCAAACACAATGTAATAAAACATGAACATGACTCATTGAAAATTGGAGAAAATCACAGTCTCCCATAAGAGTATTGTGCTCAGCGTAGAGAAAATATACTTTTGATTGTAACAGTCCTACGCTTAAAGTTATGATATCACAAAACTTTTGTAATCTGTTCACATCCAGCAGAGGTGTTGAAGTTTCCTACGCTGGATGTGAACAGTTTACAAAAGTTTTGTGTTATCATAACATTGAACATAGGACTGTTACAATGAAAAGTATATTTTCTCTACGCGGAACACAGTACTCTTATAGAAGACTGTGATTTTTTCCAACTTTCAATGGGTCATGTATATTAGATGTTTCTTACAGCGTGTTTGATTTTGTTTCTCTCTGAACATTGATTCTCTACCAAGTAAGGAATTTGAGATAGAAAAGAATTGGAAAAAATTACAAAGAATACTGGATATGCTTCCAGCGAAGGGGCAGCAAGAGCAACCAGTTCTCAATAAAGTCCTCTCTCCCGATCATCCAAGTGTATGCAGACACGTGAAGAATGTCACACGAGGAGTGTAACGCATCGTCCATGAGTTCGTGCACTTAAAATTCATACAAATTATATTATTTCGTTAATACTATATTCTGGCCATGCGTTGAAAAAGATTTATGCGTTAAATTATGAGGACAGTCATCCATTCCTCTTCAAATGGGACAGTATCTCTAAATAATATTTTTGAAGTCTCAAGGATAGATTCGAATATGAAATTACATTACAAAACTTCACAGTACAAAGTTTTCAACCCGCCATCTTGCAAAATGTTTATTATAGGTTTATGAAAATTAGGAACCTTACAAGACTTTTTGGTTGTTTCACTCAGATGATTAAATGATGATCTCAAATGCACGCTATAGAGAAGGAATTTTTCGAGGCATTCTCGTATTTGAGTATGCGACTGCCATTGGCTTCAATATGTATACAATACTCGAAGATCGGGGAAATATCTATCACATATTCCAACAATTTTCATTATGCCTAAGGTTCATGAGAGAGGCACCTGAATTCTGAGGAAATATGTATATATATATATATATATATATATAACTTAATAGAACCACTTATCGTACCACTTCTTTAACCGGTGCCGTTACAGCCTGACTCGGATTTTGAAGAGGAGGTCCAGGTTTACTTGGATTGTACAGGTGATCTAAGATAGCTGTAAATTCCTTGTAAATGTCTAATCTGAAAAAAAGTTGGAAAGACATTGAACAAGAATTAGAAAAAAAAATCCTGGTTTAGGTAGATTCTATGATCCATACATCACTCCAATAAGTATAAAGATTCAATAAAATTGGAGATTCTTTTGATCAACCTAAATATCAAAGTTTGAATAGAAAAAATCCTGTTCATCGATGCAAGTCTTGGTAGAAATCCTAAAAGTGCTGTACGTATGTTGAGGAATGTGTGTAAGTGCTTACTTTGTACCAAAATTGTTCTATTAGAACAAGAGGTGTTTAAATAGGTACAATTCTTCCATATTTATTGTATTAGAATTGTACTCACACAATATGAATTGCTGCGATGGAGGGCTTTTGACGCTTTGATTTTGAAGTGCATCAAAAGCTTCGTTCGTTCTCAGGTGTTCTAAGTTGCCCCAACTTGCACCAAACCAATCAATTCATGTTTATAACTAGAAGAGCCAATCACAAATATCTGGAGCACGTTGGAGCAACTGAGAACACCCTTGAACGAACGAAGCTATTGGAGCCACTAATTTGAATGAACCTCACTATAATTCAAGTGAAAAGTACACAACACAATTTGATCAAATTCCCCTGTCAATACTCCCATAATAGGTACATGAAGTGTGCACCTTCAACATAAAAACGTGGCCTTAAGAAAATATCTCATCGACTCACCTTTTTCTGAATATGTACAATCCCTTGAATCATTTCCATCAATCTTTGTATCAAACCCAAGTTTCAAATAGGTTATAAATATCATCAGAATTCTAAGATGGATAATGTATTCATAATACATTTGGTACTTGGGTTTGATACAAAGGTTAACCAAAACATTATAATTGCTAATACTATGTCGCAAGGCTGAATCTTTATCAGAAAAACCCATAAATATAAATGCAAATTGGAGATATCCTTTCCAATGATAAAAGTTTATAGAAATAATTCAAGAGATTGTACATATTTAGCAAAAGGTGAGTCGACGAACTGTTTTCTTGAGGCTCTTTTTTTTATGTTGAAGGTTATGTTTTTTATGTTAAGGTTTTTATGTGACACTGCATGTTACTATTATGGGAGTATTGACAGAGAAATTTGATCAACTTATGTTTTGTACTTCTCATTTGAATCATAGTGAGATTGATTCAAATTAGTGGCTCCTTTGATGAACTTCAAAATCAAAGCGTCAAGCCCTTCATCGCAGTATTTCATATTGTGTAAGTACAATTCTAATACAATAAATATGGAAAAATTGTACATATTTGAACACCTCTTGCTCTAACAGAACAATTTTGGTACAAAGTGAGCACTTACACACATTTCTCAACAAACGTACATCACTTTTGAGATTTCTCTCAAGACTTGCATCGATAAACAGGATTTTTTCCATTCAAACTTTGATATTTAGGTTGATCAAAAGAGTTCACTGCTCACTGTTTTCCACCACTGTTCACTCTTCACGACCTTACCTTATTCACAATCGTCGCCCCACTGGCAGCGGCATCATAACCATAGCGTCTCTGATTTTGAATTAGAGAGAGGGGAACCAAGCCAGGCACACTAGCGGCGCCTGGTTCTGTGGATAGTGAACTACGCCAAACTTCCTCCCCACTTGAGGTTTGTGTACCCTGGTCTTAGCGTCCCCCAAGATCTCTCGGAAATGCGACCCATGGGTGCTTCCGACTTCCGACACCGAGGGAGTAGAGTGGATTGGTTATCTTCTTCCTCAATTGGTTCAAAGATAACCTACTCTACTCTACTCCTTCGGTGTCAGGAGCGCCCCCTGGAAAAGATGCCCGAAGGCCTACACACACAAGCTACGTCAACGGTAGAGAGTCGCAGTCCCGAAGATTCATTTTCTCGAAAGTCCGATGCACCGAATTCCAGAATCCCGAAGGGGGACAGTCCCGAAAGATTTTCAGTAACTTTCAATAAAAGCTTCGTTCGTTCTGAGGTGTTCTAAGTTGCCCCAACTTGCACCAAACCAATCAATTCATGTTTATAACTGGAAGAGCCAATCACAAATATCTGGAGCACATTGAAACAACTTAGAACACCCTTGAACGAACGAAGCTAAAATTGTTAGATGACTAGTAAGGTCTAGGAATAATTCGGGACTGTGCACCTTCGGGATTCTGCAACTCGGTACATCGGACCTTCGGGGAAATGAACCTTCGGGACTCCGACACCCTACCAACATGAACGTATGACGGACGCGCAGAAACCGTATACGAGATCTGCACAGCCTTCCCTTCCTCACGTTCACGCTTACGTACCATAATGGTCTATCTACATTGACAGAAAAACGTAGAACATACACGTATACCGCTACACAGATCTCGTGTACGGTTTTTGCGCATCCGTTCTCACGTTCACGTTAGTTGTGTAGACACACCAATAGGCAGAAAAACGGAGAACGTTCACGTAAACGGCTGCGCAGATCTCGTATACGGTTTCTGCGCATCCGTTCTTACGTTCACGTCATTGAACTCTATACATACTGGAATGAGCACTCCCTGGATTGGCGCCGTCAGAGAGAGAAGTCATATACGCAGTGAATGTACGACAGTCATCGCCTTACCCTGCCACTTACTACCTTAGCTAAAAACATGGATGATTTCCACGATTTTTGTAGCAAAGGTAGTATGTGGCAGGGTCAGGCGATGTCTCTTGTACATTCACTGCTTTTTCTCTCTCTGTCGAAGAATTTCTATTGAATATCTGGAGAGTGCTCATTCCAGTATGTATACAGTTCACTGGTTTACGTAGTTTGTGTGTGTAGGCTCAGGGTACCCAAGCTCAATGGTAAAGTAGGAGATACGATTCTCAGCGCCGTCTGACTCAAATGCGCGAACTACCCTGAATAATAATAATAATTCAATAATATCGTACAGGCCCATACATACGACTCTACGTAAACGTAAACGTAAGAAAACGCTCTTACGTTTATATTGGTTATGTGGATAGGCTATTCATACAAATATGTCTATAAATGAAAAATCATGATTACAAATCTTTGTGAAAGCTTTGTGTTAAATAAGAGTAACGCCTTGGAGGTGCAATAAATTCGAAAAAAAAATGATAACAAATCCAAATGGAAGTAGTAATGCTTATTTTTACTGGTAAAATCATCAACTACTTCTAATGATGATTCGGCTTAGAAATTAAAATCGGATTTATATATATTTGTATATATATGAAAAAATCAATTTCAAATTAACAAAGAAATTCAGTTGTGAAGAAAAATCAGTAAATTTAATTGTGATAATTGATTATTAGTTCAAAAAAAAATTCTTTTCTCCCTGTTATGATCATTATTTTTATTTGATCATACTAGACTGTCCGCAATATTTATATGATTTCAGAAATCATGGTATGTGCAGGTTGTTTTCCTCCCAAATTTTCATGAGTAAAAATTATGGAAGGAAAGAAGGGAATTGAACTTAGGATCCTACCTAACACCTATGACCTGAAACCTGACAGCCTAACCACCTAACCTAAACCGACTTGTACGATTTATCGAACATGAAAGCTTCATGTGGACCGAATTCCGTAGTGCTATGAAGAGACAATAGTGGGGATACGAGGTAGAGCAGGGCCGAATTCACAATTAGTGGAACCCTCAGATGAAAAAAATTTACGGGGCCCCTCTAAAATTCTTTAATTTTTTTTTTCTAATTATAAACACATGCTTTATAAGAAAACAGCACAGAAGTGAATGATTCTCATTTGAATCTTGATGCACACGAAGTACAACAGTGACGATTATAAAAAAATCCAAATTCTTCCTGAATTCTTCATGGGATGTTATTTAAAAGAAAAATTTAGTGCTTTACATACCTTGAAAATGCATCCGCTTCCAAAGAGATTGATTAAATTTTTTTCAACAATGATGGTGATAATGTTTCGTGATGTTTATTATCATAGAGGGAACAATTGAAAAACTCGATAAATTAATTTTCAAATGTTATTTATCATGAACACAAAGTAGGTAATAAACGACTATCACAAAATTAAATTCATCAATACAATGGGTATCATTAAAATTTATTTTGAAACACAAATAAAACAAAAATTAAATTATGCAAGTACTAAGTATATTTCAAGGAAGTGAAATAAGTGAAATCATTGAACTCCCACATAGCACAAAGACTTCTGAAAGATATCTCGCAAATAAGTATTCTAAAAGATATCTTATAGTATTCTAAAAGATGTCTTATGCAACACAATCAGAACAATTTAAGAACTCCGTGGTTCTTAAAGAATAACGGAGTTCTCAAATTGTTCTGAATATGTTACATAAGATATCTTATGCAACACAAAAGATATATCTTTTAGAACACTATAAGATACTTTTTAGAATGCTTTTTCTGCAAGAAAAATTGTGCTGTGGACTACTGGCAGAATGCATAAAAATATTACCTTGCTGGCGTGTACAAGTACCCTTTTCCCCTTGTTGGGCATCATCGTTTTTTCTCAGCTCTTCCGGCTGCTTATCTGATGGTCCAGGCTCTATATCCAATGGTCTTTTTCGATGTACCTCTGTAATGACGGGATCTGGAGGTTCTTCAACTGCCTCTAAAGGGGGTGAAATGTCCTTCCTCGAAATGTCCTTAGCAGGATATGGTTCTACAATGTCCATCAATTGTTGTTGTGGTGATGATACTTCTGACTCAATCTCTTTATTTATATGGCCCAATTCCTCTGCGTATCGATCCTTATATGATGAGGCATCTATAGGTTCTGAAAATTTATAAAGATTATTAGGTAGGTTTCAAACTTCTATCCAAAAAATAATTCAAAAATTGATTTATTAATTAATTAAAGATTTGAAGAAACATTCAATATGATCAGTTTTAGGTATGCAACTTATAAAGATTCTCTAAATTCAAGAATAAAGTACCTGGTAAGTTTAAACCGGGTATCGCAGTTTTACTCAATCGATGACGTAGTGTAGGGCCGATCGAGTAATAGGAACCAAATGACGTCACGAGATGTCTGCTAGTGCGTTGCGCGAGGGGCAACCCTTTCTGCGCAGTCTAACTCTGAGATAAGCGGTGTGCAAGAAGGGCTCGCTCTCTCTTGTGCCCGAGTCGTCGTGTGAAAACATTCAAGTGCGATCCCGTCGTTGCAGGTCGAACGAAAGAAAGCCATACTGATGGCGTTAGTTTAGTTATATACCGCGAAACGGTTTTAGTATTCGATTATAAGGGCGAACGCCCCGCGAGTGTAATGGAAAGTCATTGTTGACGTTTAGTTCTTTTTCTTTATTAATAAACATCGGTATCGAAGTACGATGAAGTTCGTGAGTGTTAATTCTGAACCCTTCACGTAATCCGCAATCCCACGTGGTCACATTCCCGCGACTCCTTCATCCCTCGTTAACTTGGCAGTTCCTTCAAGGAGGAACTAATAGATACTTTTTCACCCTACAGTAGGATGTAATTTTCTTTAAAATGAGAACTGCACACATTTCTATATTTCAATTTGTTTGGAGGAAGATTTAATAGTTCACAATTCCCACATCTCTCCAACCATTTGATCGTACGTTCTAAGTTGTGTGCTGAATCTAGGAATTTGAAAAATTTATCTTCCGTAGCCGAACAAATTTTGACGCAACACTTCTGTTTCATGGTGATCTGTGAAAATAAGAAGTGAAAGTGAAGTAAAGACTTCGAAGCAATTTTAACAATTTATTGGCATAATTTTTCTTGGAATGATTCTCCAAATGTCATCACAACCAGGCATATCAGGAGGAAATAATAACAGACATTCAAAATTTGCAAAAATACATTCGTACCTAATTATTAAAAATGTGATGCCAAGATTTAGAAATCAAAATAATTGAGTTGAATGATGTGAGAAATATGAATTTATTCTTCAGGTTCTGAAAACGTTTTTGTATAAATCAATTGATATTAAGGTGACGAATAGTGAAATTCATCAAATATCTGAGACGATAGATCAGTATCGTTGAACTTCTGGCAGTTGATCGCTGTAAGTACCTACAGGAGTATAATATGTTTTTTTGCAATAATGCAAAAGAAAACATTCTATCTATTCTTATACAGCTATTAAAGTTCCCTTTTCTATGAAGAACACAATTCAAAATGAAATCAGTCAATATATCTGTTGCGTATTGGTATGTTAATGTGTCTGCACACAGGAAAATCCATTTTTTTATGTTTGGTGCCCTCAAAAGTCTTAGTATCCATCATAAAGATGTATAGAATGTTCAGATAGCGCAATACCTCAAATATCATATTATATTCTTGTAGGTTTCCAGAAATTCAGTAATATTGATGTATCGCTCCTAAAAATGTAATAAGTTTCACCATCCGCTACCTCAATATCAATTTTTGTACATGACAACGATTTCAGGAACACATGAGTACCATCTTTTTCAGTTCTAGAAAGACCTTCGAGGGCACCAAACATAAAAAAATGGATTTTGCTGTGTATAAATACATTAACATACCAATACGCAGCAGATATATTCACTGATTTCATTTTGAATTGTGTTCTTCATAGAGAAGGAAACTTCATTAGCTGCATAAGAATAGATAGAATGTTTTCTTTTGCATTGTGGCAAAAAAACATATTATACTACTGTAGGTATTTAGAGCAATCACCTGCCAGAAGTTCAACGATACTGAGCTATCGTCTCAGATATTTGATGAATTTCACTATCCGTCACCTCAATATCAATTGATTTATACAACAACGTTTTCAGAACCATAACCTGGAGAATAAATTTATATTTCTCACATATTTAAAATTAAAATTCTAATACTTAGCACCATCATGATATATGGGCTTTTGCTATCCTTTGAACTTATTCTTATGAAAAAGGAAATTCGAATACTTACACCTAATTATTGAAAATGTGATGTCAGGATTTAGAAATCTAGATAATTAAGTGGAATGATGTGAGAAATATAAATTTATTCTTCAGGTTATGGTTCTGAAACCGTTGTTGTATAAATCAATTGATATTGAGGTGACGGATAGTGACATTCATCAAATATCTGAGACGATAGATCAGTATCGTTGAACTTCTGGCGGTTGATCGCTGTAAATACCTACAGGAGTATAATATGTTTTATTACCACAATGCAAAAGAAAACATTCTATCTATTTTTATGGAGCTACTGAAGTTTCCTTTTCTATAAAGAACACAATTCAAAATGAAATCAGTCAATATATCTGCTGCGTATTGGTATGTTAATGTATTTATACACAGCAAAATCCATTTTTTCATGTTTGGTGCCCTCAAAGTCTTTCTGGAACTGGAAAAGATGGTACTCATGTGTTCCTGAAATCATTTCCATGTACAAAAATTGATATTGAGGTAGCGGATGGTGAAACTTATTACATTTTTAGGAGCGATACATCAATATTACTGAATTTCTGGAGACCTACAAGAATATAATATGATATTTGAAGTATTGCGCTATCTGAACATTCTATACTTCTTTGTGATGGATACAAAGACTTTTGAGGGCACCAAACATAAAAAAATGGATTTTCCTGTGTGCAGACACATTAACATACCAATACGCAACAGATATATTGACTGATTTCATTTTGAATTGTGTTCTTCATAGAAAAGGGAACTTTAATAGCTGTATAAGAATAGATAGAATGTTTTCTTTTGCATTATTGTAAAAGAACATATTATACTCCAGTAGGTACTTACAGCGATCAACTGCCAGAAGTTCAACGATATTGATCTATCGTCTCAGATATTTGATGAATTTCACTAATCGTCACTTTAATATCAATTGATTTATACAACAACGTTTTCAGAACCTGAAGAATAAATTTATATTTCTCACATCATTTAACATAATTATCTAGATTTCTAAATCCTGACATCACATTTTCAATAATTAGGTGTAAGTACTCAAATTTCCTTTTTCACAAGAATAAATTCAAAGGATAGCAAAAGTCCATATGTCATGATGGTGCTAAGTATTAGAATTTTAATTTGAAATAATTCATATCATTTTAAATGGCAAAGTTTTTAAATATACCAAGTACTTACTGACCTGTAAAATGTAAATAAAAGCTGCAAATTAAGCACAATCCCGTGGCGATTTCGCTTAAAATTGTTTTTTTGGTAGATCCTTCCTTGAAGTTTCCACTCACGTCGTTTGGACACCTTTTGAAATTTTTTTCTTCGCTTTTTTTATTCTTTAATTGCCTGGTGCACGAGGCCTTTTAATCTGGTTGACGACACAACGCAGACAAGAAACATGGCGGGAATATTCAAACACACAGATATAAAAGTACATTAGTATTTGTGAGCACACTATCGCCATCTGAACCAACTGCGCGCGTTAGTGGAAACTATCCCCCCCATTAGAGTTTGGGTACCCTGTGTAGGCTTTTGGGCTTCTCTCCCATGGATTGAAATTTCTGAGGAATCTTCGGGGACGCTAAGACCAAAGCTGAGACTTCATGCTGGCGTTTTTGACGCGGCAGCACATTAGTTGAAAGAAGAGATCCTGTCATTTTTCCTCCATCATCCAATGATCGCCACGTCACAAACGCCAGCATGAAATCTCAGCTTAAGCCGCGGGGGGCTGCCACTTCATTGGAAATTCACGGAGAGAAGAAAACAGTGGCGGTGATTGTGGATGCTTCCGACGTTCGTGTAAATTTCGCAAATTCTGCAAGCTTTAATACTTGTGTCCTTTTTCCTCTTATGAAAGTTTGCGAGATTTGCACGAATGTCGGAAGCATCCTGTGACTCATTCACCATTAGTGTTTAACACCATTAGAGTGTTTCCACATTCACTATGAATTGTTCAAAATTAGGCTCAATTTACATACATCGGAATTTCTAGGGAACGGATCGGGGATTAGCAGGGAGTTTTAGTTCTCGATCAATGAGATTTATGAAAATTGTTCCGTTCCGTAAACAATTCTGATGTATGTGAAATGATAGGCCTCAGGCTGGCCTCCCGTGAACTGGAATTCGTTCCGTCGGAATGAAAATTGAACCAACGCACAATCTTTTATAGATTTCTTGTAGGACACTCTAAAAGAAATAGTGAAGGCGATTGGTTTAAAGTCATTCCGCCGGAACGAATTCCGGTCCATGGAAGGCCAGCCTCAGGCGGAATGACTTTAAACCAATCGCTTTTACAATTTCTTTGAGAGCGTTCTATCAGAAATCCATAAAAAATTTTGCATTGGTTCAATTTTCATTCCGCCGGAACGAACTCCGGTCCATGGGAGGCCAGCCTTACGGTGAATGTGAAAACGGTAGGGATATCCCGAAATGATAATGTCCCGAAGCACGGTTGGTTCCAAATTTTTTTCCCCGAAAGTTCAATATCCTGATTATTTTTGGGATAGAGCATCATAATACCGAATGTGCATAATACCGAATGTGTCAAAGTACCGAATGTTCATATTCCCGAATGCTCATAGTACCGAATGCTCATAAGACCGAATGTGCATAGTCCCGAATAAAGAAATATAAATTTTGAGATGAATCCAAACATCCGTCACTTCCGTCATAAAAAATGATGCGTTTACGCATGTCATGTGGGAACGATCAATTTTTTATGACAGAAATGGTCCATTTTTTTATTTATCTTGAAATTCATATTTTTTTATTCGGCGCTATGCACATTCGGTCTTATGAGCATTCGGGAATATGAACATTCGGTACTATGACACATTCGGTATTATGATACCCTACCTATTTTTGGTCCAATTGTATTACTTATTCCTCATGAATTCCCACAGACGAACCAATCACAATTTTCCGGAACAACGCAATTTCGGGACTAAACTCTTTGGGATACAAAATCTCCGACCAACCGTGCTTCGGAACATTGTCATTCCGGGATATCCAGGGCCTACCGTGGGAACATTCATAGTGAACGCGTCACAGTGGTAGACCCCTGTTGGTCCGAAATTGAAAATCCCGAACGACAGTAATGTCGTAATAGTCATGTGCGAATGTGATAAAATGTCACCAAAACTTTTTCGAGATTGCTCTCGTTCGGGATTTCAGATTTCGGGCCAACAGTGCTTCGGGCTAACGGACTTTCGGGCCAACAGGCGTCAACCCGTCACAGCCGCTGTCACTGGCTATGTTTCCACCGTACCGAAATGAAATGGGAGTGAAATGAGATCATCAAATCGCTATGAAGGTATGAAGAGAGTGTGAGAAGTTTTATATTATAAAATTACATATGATTTGATAATCTCATTTCACTCCTATTTAATTCCGGTATGGTGGAAAGAAGTCACTGTCTTCTCTCTCCGTGTACCAGAGCTGCCAGATGAGCTCCGACGCTGAGGGGAAATGTACCCCCACCATCACTTCATATATGTATGTGTTGTAAGTGTTACTTACCAATACTTACGACTGTTATATACATGAAGAGATGGTAGGGGTACTCTTCCCCTGAGCGTCGGAGCTCATCTGGCAGCTTTGGCGTGTACTGTTGTCATGGATTTAGTTCAGCTGAAAATTCTTCAGTGAGAGGGCGCAATGATCTCGCATTGCTCGTCGAATGGAAATCCATCATTGTGCAATAAAGATCGAAATTCATGCTAGCGACACCATTAAAAGAAAGGAGAGGGAGGATGTTTTCAACTCGGATCTCTCTTTTTTTCTAATGGTGTCGCTAGCGACAATAAATCCTAAATAAAGCCTAATAAAGTTACAGCCCCCTGCCAAAAGCCTAGACCACAGTTGCCAGAAAAAGTAGCCCAAACTTTGGTCATTGGTGAATTCTTATGGAATCGAGGATACGGTTGGGTGGTTATACAAGAAGCATCCAATCATCACAGTTGGGCTACTTTTTCTGGCACCTCTGGCCTAGACACACAAATCACGTAAATGTAAACGTGAAGAACGGAAGACTGCGCAGGTCTCGTATACGGTTTCTGCGCATACGTTCTCACGTTTACGTAGCTTGTGTGTCTAAACCTCAAGCTGTCCATGATTGCCACGCCATACCAAGCTGCAATTCATCCAAATTTACATGGATTCTAGTTCATTAATTTGGGCCGAGAAAGTTCAATAAAATCAGTGTGATTTAAATCGAATAATATTTTTGAAGGCCAGACACTACAGGCACCTTGCACATCTCTGGGATTGTGATATATGTTGTGAATTGCGACCGCCAGGTGTCGTTTCATGCACAAGGGGCGTCTCTCTATGCGAGCGGGCGCGTCATGATTCATTCCCATTGCTGCTACCGAGCATGCATCATGTATTAGAGTACAAATATCTCATATCTTATACTTGTTATATCGAATAAAATACTTATTCAAATTCATTCAAATTCGTCGTATTATATACTCCGATAATAACAAACATTACAGGGATAATTCATCAACCAACAAATGTTCAATTCGTCCAACAATAAAGTGACATGTCATTTGACTTTTTAAAACGTGCATCACGAATGAACACAAGTGTTTTCGAGATGGACTAGAGGTGAACATTCTGTTACAGGTTTCACGACCCGTAATTTTTAATCGAGACGGTATATGGGGAAGACTTACAGTTCTTGCTGAATTTGTTATTTCCTTCTGCGGCAAGGGAGATTACAGGGCCAGATACCACATATATCTCGTACATCTCTGGGACGATTAATCATCAACACTATATTCAATTACCAATTAGGTGACGAAGAGTATCACATTAACCAAACTATAATCACAAACACTGATAAGTAACAAGAGGTAATTATGAGTAGATGGATTTGAGAATAAAGTTATATTAAAGTAGAGATATCTGGGAATGCATATTCATGAATAGGACAAAGCGAGAACTGTTCTTCATCTCTCTATTGCTACCCTGTGCGAAAAAACCAATAGAAGCCGATAGGCGGAATCCTAATGGAATCAATGATATCCTATCGATTTCTGTGCGGTTATTGTCACATGATCCAAGGGTTTCTATGAGATTCTAAGTGGAATCTCATGTTCCATGGGTTTCTATCAGCATGATCGGCAAAACTTGATTAATTCTGATAGGAATAAAATAGCTTATCAGTTTCTATGCGGTTATTGTCACAGTACCTATGGGAATCCATGGGAATCTATGGGACTTTTCGGACAGGGTAATCAAGTTCATGTTTGAATATCTCTCTTTGTCACTATCACAAATGAATATCCTTGAATATCTATTTTCAAATGTCTCCATTCTCAATTATCATTTTCATTCATTCAGTTTACTCTTATATACGATTGAAGCTGACATTTCATGGGGCGTCGAGCGGCAGCGTCAACATTGGAAGGAAAAAGAGAACCGATCGGATCTCCCTTTTCTTCCAATGTTGACGCTGTCGCTCGACGCCCCATGAAATGTCAGCTTAATCCTGATTAACTATTATGAAGTAACTGTATTTTTACAGTTCTATATTCTCAACACGTCAAATGAAAGATCACTCGATTGAGATAACCTATATTTGTCATAAGATTAATAAATTTGACACGAGATAAAATTCAAATCCCAAATATGCTTGAAAAAACATCAGTTCACCATCCATGTTATTACATGCTTGTATTCAATATATTACATACACATTTCTCCATAAAAGTATTGTGGATTCAAATGAATGAAACACAAAGTCACGAATTGATAAGTGCACCTAGTAATATGTATTTATATGTATTCATAAATATTATCCACTAATATGTACTTTTATCACGTTTCAGATCACTAATATTCTGCAATGAATCACATATATTCAAATTGAGTATCACAAACGTAATGAAAAAAATGGCCATCAACTTTAAATCAATAATTGACATTTGATTAATCAAAAGATACAATAGTGCATATCATAGCCCTAATGATCAGTTATCGATGAAGCAATTTATTTAATAACAGTAGATTACTATTTGATTTTGTCAAAGAAGAGCTAATTACGTATCGTGTTGTATAGTGATCTTACAAGAGAAAATCTCATTAAAAATGAGAGTCGATGAACCATTGGGGCTTGCATTGTCTGTCGAATCATTCTGTCATAACGATATTGTGATTGTAGTTTTGCTATCGTAAAGAATTTCTCATAATTGTAATTCCATATAATCATTGTAAAATCTAAGTAAACAAAAGTGATAGAATGTCAAATAATGTCCCATTATGGAATCACACTATTGCTTTATGGTATAACTATACGAGTGAATACTCATCAAGTGTTGGCCTCGTGTTCAATTCATTTGAATCCATAATACTTTGATGGTGGAATGCGTATGCAATATATTGAATAGAAACACGTAAGGGCGCGGATGCAAGAACTGATGTTTGTTTTTAGTATAATTTACTTTTGAATTTTATCTTGTCTCAAATTTATTACTGTGTTTTTTTTTCAAGTTCAATCAGTTTATTGAGCTCACTAAAATTTTTTATTACTGTTATGACAAATATAAGTCATGTCAATCAAGAGATCTTTCATTTGACATGCTGAGAACATCGATCTGTGAAAATACAGGTCCTTTAGAATATTCCCCCGAGTTATTCAGGATCAATCATATTTGAAAATAAACTGATTTAAAAAAAGTGATAATTAGAAATGGAGATATTTGAGAATAGAGGTATACGAGAATAAAGTTATTTGAGAGTAAAGATTTCTAGAAACATGGATATCTACGAATTGGGGTATTTAGACATAGACTTAATCAAGAATAAAAAAATGAAGAATAGAGTTTTTACTCTGCCCTATTCGTCAATATGCTTATTCCCAAATATCTCTACCATCAAATATATTTATCCCTAATTATCTGACCTCTGCAATCAGTTTATTCCTGAATATGATTAATCCTAAATAACTCTACTTTCAAGGTGATACCAGCGACCCCTGAAGATGCAATTAGAACCCATTGGTTGAAAAAAAACACGACCAGAACTATCCTGACGAAGTATTTGAAAATGAAGCAATAAAATCAAAATATCGCTCTATACAGACCTTTTTCAATCAGTACAGATGGTCTGCACAGAGTGATATTTTGATTTCATTACTGCATTTTCGAATAATTTGTCAGACAAGATGTAGCTCGAGTTCCATCGTCGGAGATCGCTGGCATTCTCTTAAATATATGCATTTTAACATATTCTCAGTCTTACAAATCTCTATTCTCAAGGAGATTCCAGCGCCGGCACATTAGCCCCTTTAATTTTGACGTGTTATTCAGAAATGCTTTGATACAATGGAAATGTGTCTCTGTACAGACCTATTTCAGTGTACGTAGACAGTTTGTACAGAGAAATATTTCAATTACATCAAAGCATTTTCAAATGAAATGTCAGAATAAAATCGGCTAATTTGCGGGGCTGGTATCGCCTTAACACGTGCTGCCCTGGTGAAAATGGAGCGTTCTGGGAAGAGTTATAAAGACGTTATTAGAGAGTCCTATAAGAGTAATCGGAGGGTCAATTCAAAGTATCAGAAGCGTTTCGGAGGAGTCATTTGGCGGATGTAAAGCGTGCATGAAAGTGAGCCCAAAGAAAGTAAAAAAAAAAAAGAATTTGCGAAGGGGAATCGAACCAAGAACTTCTGAACTCGGGAGAAAGTCCTTTACCGCTAGGCTAACATCGGTGATTGAAAAATTGGAACTTTATTTCCCTGATGAACTGTGTCATAAGGGAATGTGCTTTAAATTCAATCTTTCTCATTGAATTAAGATGATTTTTCATCCTGAAAGTTTACAAATCAATTTCAAAATCCCATGTGTAATCATTAAATGTGCAAAAGAATTTAATTAACTTGCACATATCAAACATCATCAAATTACAGTTCGATAATTCAAAACAATTGTTGTTTAGTAATTATATTGGTAAATGTATCTTGACTACGAATAAAATTTTTTAGCTTAACAACTGGTATAAAAGGTAAAGAATACCCTCTAAACATCCTAACCTCAAAATCATATAATTCTCAATCAATCAAAACATATACACAAGGGAAGTCCTATAAGCGTGTTGAAAACCTTCACTACCGAAACATCGTAAACATCGGGAAAGAGTTATTGAAGAGTTGGAGAAGAGTGTTCAGGGGGGAGGGTGCGTTGGACGTCCAATGAAATGTGATAGCACGCTCAACCAAATTTGCCTTAGAGTCATTTGGCGGTCGAAACTTTTCACAAACGCTTCTGTCACTTTATTGCACGCTTTGACGGTGTTTCAAGCACGTTCGATTTTTACCAGGGTGGAAAGAACACACAACATGCTATTCGATACAGGTTTTTTTATGTTTTTGACATATGTTAAGAACAAAAATCTGTGGGAGCAGAGATATGTGAGAATATACATATATATATATATATAGCTCCATGTTCCCTTGGGGTATCAAATACAGGGCCGGCTCGTCCATATAGGCAGTATAGGCGGCTGCTTGGGGCGGCAAGATTCAGGGGGCGGCAAAATTTGGAAAAACAACAAAATCCTAGAAATCATAAGTAAGAACCATACTGAACATACACATGACACACAAAATACTTATTAGAAACATTCTCTGTCTTCCTAAGAATTCATGGTGGTTCAATTACTGAATAAAAATTACAATTTTCCTCTAAAAAAGAGATTTTCCTCTAAAAAGAGTGTTTTGCAAAAGTCTTTATGCGTAAATTTCAGTACACATTTTACGAGAAATAAGCTATTTTTTGATTCAGTTTCAGAATGGCATCAGAAAGATGACCTGGTGAATAATGATAATTAGGTGATGTATGCAAGACATCAAATGTCGATTGAGTGAGAACCTAGTTATCATCCGACAATAGTATTCAACATTGTCTCGCAGCAGTATTGGAAGCAGTATCCTAAACAGCACCGAAAACCAACGTATCAATGGTTTCACAGATTTTCGTTTGCAAAAGTCCGTTTTCCAAACGTTTCGAGAACATTGGTTTATCATGTTGGAATACACGTTTCGATGACGTTTTCTTACGTATGCTATGGTACGTTCTCAGAATGTTGTGGAAACATCATATGAAAACCAAGTATTTCATTCTCAACCTGCACAAATGTGTATTCATGTAGGTATTTATGGTGAATCGTAAGCAGAAATTCATACCCTGCAAAAAATTTCCCGTAGAAAACGATAAAATTTTGCCTATGGGTTTCAATGCGGTTCCTGAAACTGGAATTCCGATACTGTATCGTGAATTATTTACGATAGAATTCTGTCGATTCTTATCGTATTCTATAGGATTCAAGAAAAGTTCACGTGGTTCTAAAGTAAACTTCCCATAGACAAAGTATTAATTATTTGGAGAATTATAACCTTTTTTTTGCGAATAGTTGATTTTTCTACTACAGGAATTTTACGATAGAACCAGGTACATTTCTCAAATCCTGTAGGATGCGATGAGAATCAATAGAATTCTATCGTAAATGCACGATACAGCATGGGGATTCCAATTTTAGAAACCGTATTGAAACTCGTAAGAAAAATTTTATCGTCTTCTGTGGGATATTTTTAGCAGAGTAGGACTTCGTGTTTTACTTATGAATATCCTGTTGAAAAATCCATGAAGTTGCATAATGAGAACATTTTTTTATGAACTGCAATAAGATACCATTCAATTTTGAATCGCTTCATTGGAAATTTGTAATATGTGTTTTGTTTTTCCTCCGTGCAAGATTCATAGGTTAACAAAAAACTATCGTATTATCGGTGCATTCATCTTTTGTTTTATTGTGTGTCGAAGTAATATTGTATGGAGAACCGACGTCTACTCAGGGTTGATCAGCAATTTCTCATTTGAACGAGTTTTCAAGTAAGGCAAGTTTTGATTATAATGAATTTTGAAGTATTTTATGTGCATGAGAATTAGAATATAATGAAGCGTACCACCAAAAAAAGTCGAAAGTTTTCAAAACGTGTCAGTGGTGTGGATTTCACAAATATCATTTGTGTGTGCTGAGATATTTCTTCAGAATGTTTCTGAAACATTCCATGAAAATATAGTACTTTATTCCTAATCTATAAAAAATTTAATTCTTCTATTGTTCTATAGTTAACCAAATATCCTAATTTTCGTGTTCAATTGCAAATTTACGATGCGAATATACCATTCACTGTAATCGACAGGTTTTTTTACAGGGTAGTGGGCGGCGTCTTGGGATTTCGCCTTGGGCGGCGTCTTGGGATTTCGCCTCGGGCGGCAAAATACCTAGGGCCGGCCCTGATCAAATATCTTCATTCCTAATTATTACTTATGAATGTATCATACGGATCGAAGGTTCATGAGAGCTAATTTTTAGATTCACAAACGTTTGTCAAAGGTACTACGAACGTTGAAATGTCCGCCTCAAAATACTTTCAGGAAACATATATGGAACGTTTGTTGAAGGTTCATCGAAGGTTTGAGGAAGCTTCACGAAAATATCTATACTTAGATTAATTTATAATAATTTATGTTGATTAATTAATTTATTTTTCATATAAATTGATCGAAATTAATATAAGTATGGATATTTTTGTGAAGCTTCGTCAAACCTTCAGCGAACGTTCCATCTATGTTTCCTGAACGTATTCCGAGGCGGACATTTCAACGTCCGTAGAACCTTTGTCAAACGTTTGTGAATCTAAAACTTAGCTTTAATGAACCTTCGGCCCGATCTATACACATCTGATCTGAACGTTTGCTGAAGCTTCATGTTATCTTCGGGATAATGGAGATATTCAAATAAGAAGTATTCTTCATTGAGAATACTTATTCGAAAGTAGAGATGTGTAAAAACATAAATAGTTACGAACCCGCTAGTGAAAACAAATCGGTCTGGGAGGGATCACTGAGCGATAAATTGTCCAAGTATGGCCAATAAGACTATCCCATATGTTGGCCAGATATGAATAAGTTGGTATGATACTTGTATGGCTCAAATCACGTCAAAAATTCAAAATTTGTGAGTCATTGAGCCATACGCGTGCCATACCTATGCGCGACTTATTCCTACCCTTAAGTTGTAATTTCATGCAAAGCTAAACAAGGTTTAGCTTTTAGCGATACATTAGCTAAAAAGAGAGGTAATGTAAGACCTCTCCCTTTATCTAAGGTATCGCTCGTCGCTCGTCGCTTGTATGAAATTACAGCTTTATGGAAAAACCCGATATCGGAATTCTATCGTTAAATCGTCAATTATATTGTATTCTCATCGGACTTGTCCGATAATGAAACAACACGATAGATTTCCTATATTGTTACCAGGGCCGGCGTCAGGGCAGGGCGATCAAAGGCGGCTGCCCGGGGCGGCAGACTTAGGGGGGCGGCAGAGTCTAAGACAGATTTTTTATTCTGATCTCGAATTGATCTCACACTCTTTAGCACAAGCCATTTTCACTAGGTCGATCATTATTCATTTGATAGGACATACATTACGACATGATAGTTTATTGGAAACAATATTGGAAAGGGAAATGAATGGTAAAACTTGTAAAGGTAGACCTAGATTAAGTTATATGAAACAAATTATACAAGACAAGAGCTGTCGTAGATATGTAGAAATTAAATGTTTGGCGGATAATAGACAGGATTGGAGGATTTCATCAAACCAGTTATGAGACTGATTACAGTAGGCTCTCGTCATAAGCGTCGCTGAAAGCTATCTGCGTCTTTTCCTCACATAAGATTTGGTACTCAGTGGAATAAGGACACAGCTTACACTTATAACGAGAGGCTACTGTACTTCATGATGATGATGATTATTCATAGGGAGAAGCAAGGAAAGTTCAACCCTTTTACAGGGATGAGCACTTTCGTACTCCCGGAATACTTTTACTGGGAGTACTTTTTTTTGACCTCACATGAAGGCATAAAGACATTTTACACGAGAAAAAAAGTACTCCCAGTAAAAGTATTCCGGGAGTACAAAAGTGTCCATCCCTGCCCTTTTATTAGTTCAGTCAGGGTGTTTGAATCTGGAATTTTGTCGTTTGTTTTATTGGTTCTTCTTTTCAAACAAACCACGTAATTGACCCATTCCGTTAAAATTCCATAACCGCTGGACACCCTGGCTCAAAAAAACGTGATTTGGAATAAAATAGGAGAAAATATTTTTCTATTAATGATTCTTTCCATAATATAAATTACAAGAGGGCATTTGCATGATTATTTTCGCTTGGATCTTCATTGTAGGCAATTCTCATTAACGTGCATGTTATATCATGGTTCAGTTCAAGCGAGGCCTATAGTTAGGATTTCAGTAGAAAAATTTCAAAATTCCATCAATGTTTTCTCAACTTAGGGAACGTACCCATACTACGTGACCTTTTTATTTGTCTCGTTCCTTGTTGCACCAACTTCAGGCATAATGAGTAAGATAGAGAAGGAAGTAAGAAAAAGGTCACGTGGTATGGGTACGATCCCTTATTACAGTTTGAGCTTCAAAGCAGAAAACATTTTATCACTTAGTTTGCAAGATATTTGAAGTTGCATTCAACATGATATCCCACACAACACTTCAGTTGAGAAAGAGTTCATAATGAATCAATTTGGAACTATGAGAACCCTGCTAAAAATGACGGAATGAAACGGAAAGAATTTAGATGCGAATCATTGCGATTCGTTCCGCATGGCAGAAGTAAGATTTGAGACAGAAATAAAAATTGTACGAAACTTTCCGTATCGTCGGAGAAGGAATGCAACTGGATCAGCAGAAATGAAATGAATGCGTTTTGATGAGGAATTGCAATTTTTCATCGAATCCTTTGGTTTTGTCCGAAGTGGCAGGCTTGAAGTATTACCGTTTTGATCAGCATATACGACAACCTGACTGATTGCGTCCCAAGTTGGATTTGCGGAAAGAAAGTTATTGCGTTCGAATCCGTGTCAACGGATCGAGTGATTGAACAACAGTTTTCAGTTTGCATCCGAAAATGCTGAATGGAGGAGTGATGTTTTTCATCCGTAATTACGGTAGGTACGTTTCATTCCGTTTCTTGTTGGAATTGCGGGAGTGAATTTATTGCGTTTGAATCCGGTCCGACACCCCACCCTGCTGAAAATAACGGGAAGAAACGGAAAGAATTGAGATGCGAATCTTTACGATTCATTCCGCGGGGCAGAAGTAAGATTTTGTGACGTAAGTAAAATGAGTACGAAACTTCCCGTATCGTCGGAGGAGTGCAACTGGAACAGTGGAAGCAAAATGAATCCGTTCTGAGCTGGAATTGCAATTTTTACCAAATCCTTTGAGTTTGTCCGGAATGACGGGTATAAGATATTACCGCTTCGATCAGCATAAACGACGACCAAATTGATGCCGTTCCAAGTTGGATCTACGGAGAGAAATTTATTGCGTTCCAATCTGCTTCGACGAGCCGGATGATGGAATAACAATTCCCAGTTTGCATCCGGAAATGCTGAATAAAACAATAGTGTTTCCATTCCGTCATTAACGCATAGACATTTTATTCCGTTTAAAGTTGCATTTACGGATATGATTTTATTTCGTTGAAATCCGGCTTGCCAAGCCAGCTGATGAGGCCTAAGCCGTCATTTACGTATGTCAATGCAGACATAAGAAATGGTGGTTTTGTTGAGTAATCAACACATGCCAAATGGGTTCCGTTTCAAGTTGGATTTGCGAAGAGAAGTTGATTACGTTTCAATCCGCGCCAACAAACCGCATGGTCGAATCACAGTTCCCAGTTTGCATCTGCAAATGCTGAACAAAATAATGGTGTTCTGATTCCTTAATTACCGCACAGGCATTTCTTCCGTTTTAGGGTGAATTTACGGATGAGAGTTCATTGCGTTAAAATCCGGCTCGATAAGCCAAGTGATTGAGCGAAAGTCGTCGTTCGTATCTGCATACGCGGATATGAAAAATTATGGTTTTGTTGAGTGATTAACACATGGGAAATTGGTTCCGTTTTAGTTGAATTTTCGGAAAAGAATTTATTCTTTTCTAATCCGCTTTGACGGATTGAAGAATTGAACGAAAGTTCCCAGTTTGCACCCGGAGAAGCGAAACAAACAAATGTTGTTTGTGCTCAGTAATTACTGCATGTACATTTTATTCAGTTCTAGGTTAGATTCACGGATATAATTTCATTGCGTCAAAATCCAGTCTGACAAGCCGGGTGATCTCATACAGCAGTCGGAGAATTCTTTTTCAAGAACATGAATAGAATTGTTTATGAATTTTCGAATTCATGAAATAATAAAGAGGTACAGAAGAGTTCACTTCTTGGGATATTAACTAACTCGAATACTGAAAGAACTGTTTCAGTATCCTCAAGAGTTCGTCGAATATTCCCGTGTATATCCCATTGTAAATTTCCAGTTGGTTCGCAAGGGAAATTTCCCATGCGAATCCGGGACTGGATTTATTTCGCATGTAATCACGTGACATGGGTTACTCCTGTGAATATTTCACATAGGTTACCTATGGAGGGATATTGCACGGGTTACCCATATGAGAATTCCAAACACAACAAAAACTCACATGAACTTGAGACAATGAACATTTCCATTGCTGTTTTACATTCACGTAAGTTTTTGTCCTGTTTGGTATCCTCGCAGCGGTAACCCGTGCAATATTTCCCCATGAGTAACCCATGTGATATATTCGCATGAGTGATCCATGAGATATTTGCACGAATAACCCATGTGATTCACCGTGATGAATGAGCAAGGTACATTGAGGTGTCAAATGAATCAAAAAAGTAAAAAAATCACGGCAAGGACATGAGAATGCGGTGAATCTTAAAAAAAATCTAAAAATACATTCAAACGAAAATTCTCCTACAATAAGAATTTCGATAAGATACAACAGGATATGCTTCACTTGAAAAAAAAAGATGTGAAACCAATATGAGCTGCCAAGTACATTCGGTTATTCAAATGGTATGTAAACGATTTCTTGTATATTGTAACTTCAGCTTGTTTAAATTGTATTCAAAGCGATTTATGATTGTATTGAATTAACAATATATAGTGAGGTGAAACAAAAATTAGGTTCAACCATTTGACATACTAGAAACAACTCTGACCTATTTGAAACTCAACGTGTTGATCGTTTCTAATATGCTTTGAAATTTTTCACATACCAGAAACAGCGCTAAGTTATTCCAAACCAAACGCGTTAGTCGTTCCAAATAGATTTTGAAATCCACGTCAATGCGGAACACTTGGCGCGGCCGATTACGTGAGTTTTGAGCCTCAAGTATATTCAAACAATTCTGTTGAAAGTATGTGATCAAAACGTTGGATAATAAAATCTTCATCGGCCGCGCCAAGTGTTCCGCATTGACGTGGATTTCAAAATCTATTTGGAACGACTAACGCGTTTGGTTTGGAATAACTTAGCGCTGTTTCTGGTATGTGAAAAATTTCAAAGCATATTAGAAACGATCAACACGTTGAGTTTCAAATAGGTCAGAGTTGTTTCTAGTATGTCAAATGGTTGAACCTAATTTTTGTTTCACCTCACTATATATTGTTAATTCAATACAATCATAAATCGCTTTGAATACAATTTAAACAAGCTGAAGTTACAATATACAAGAAATCGTTTACATACCATTTGAATAACCGAATGTACTTGGCAGCTCATATTGGTTTCACATCTTTTTTTTTCAAGTGAAGCATATCCTGTTGTATCTTATCGAAATTCTTATTGTAGGAGAATTTTCGTTTGAATGTATTTTTAGATGTTTTTTAGGATTGACCGCATTTTCATGTACTTAGCGTGATTTTTTTACTTTTTTGAAGTTTTTTTATTAGGATTTCACTTCTTTTTCTGGATGTGTCCTTAACTGAACATAAATAACATTCGAATGCTCATGTCTAATTTAATAGCGATCGTAGCGATGAAGAAAATGTCCTCAGATCATTTGTGATATGAAAAACTCACTTGGGTTTCCATCAGTCATCTCATCATTGGACAGCAATAGATAAGCGACATAAAGAATGAAGAACAGAAGGAAATAAAATTGAATTCCCATAAATCAATACATATGTGCAGGATTCCGAAAAGTAAATATTAATTGAGCGATAAGTTGGCGTTCAAAGCAGCCCGCGATTTTGTTTTAAACATGTATTGTGCAAGAATTCCCATTGTTTTTAAAATATGATTGTTAGGAAAACGAAACAAAACGGATTTCACGAACAGAGAAAACTTGCACACAATATGTTTAAGGTATCCAACAGAAATTTTTTTGATAAAACGAGAATTTGTACCATTTGGCATGAAGTTGAAAATAGTTTCCCAGCAAAAATGTTTCAATGACTCTTTAGGATTATTTTAAAGAGTATCTTAAAGAGATGTCAAATATTCATTTATCATGCAACAAAAAGAGATATCTTCAAAATGTCTGGTCAAGAGCATTTTTCAGTACTGTACAAGAAATTTTTTAGAATTTTGTGAAATATCCATCAAAATCATTTTGAAAAATTCTTCAAGAATATTTAGTCGGTTGTGGTATTATAAACGTATACTATGTTCTTCAAAATCACCTATAGAAGATTATAGTAATTGAATTGTTATTTGATGAGCAAGTGAAATTATTGCTTTTTGAAGAAATATATGTATGAGTCTTTAGCATTACGTGGCCAATTTCGTTCTTCAACTCACAGATCATGAATAAATATCCACTTTGTACCTTTACTTCGTAACATGCACGTAAAGTTACCTTCGGAAATACTTTTTCCCTGATGAAAAACAACGGCTATAACTTTATAAAAGTGTCATGCAATTTGGATTTTTGTGGTTGGCACTGCTTTTATACAGATATATGATATATCTTCATCTTGCCTGTTTTTCCTTCATCCACCTGTAATTCTACTCGAAGAATCTAGGGATTCATTATCAATTGAATCCACTTTGTAATCTGTAATACCAATTGATAGTGGTGATAGCAAACTCACAGATCTATGGTATATTCGCTTCATTTTGTTTCTTTCTCATCCCCCTGAAACACTACGCAAAGAATCTGATACCATCATCGGATAGATCTGTGATATATCCACTGCACTTTTTGCCTTTTCTTCGTTCGACTATGAGGTCACCAAATGAGATTGACAGTGACAATAGCTAGCATACAAATTTGTGATACGTCTGCTTCATTTCTGCTTCGTCTCCAGCCACCTATGATTCTACTCCAAGGAAATGATGAGCCCAGCATGTTATAAGAATCTGTGGCATATCTACTGTGTTTTCGCCTTTGAAAAAATCGCTTTGATATACTTCAGTGTGACTAAAGTAACTGGAGACCAACTTCAACTTCTACCGTTGGTCAAACTATTCACATCTCTTTGTGGTTTTGTCATGAACTTCACTCTCTAAAAACTTTTTATATTTCATTGGGTTTTTTTTATGAATTCCACTTTCTGATTATAAGTGATGATTCAGTTATTGATTCATTACATAATCTTTAATAATCCATTTCATGCCATTCATTATCAATTGAATCCACTTTGTAATCTGTAATTCATACATTCAATACAAAATTTCCACAAGACCGCCTATATGAAATTGATAGTGGTGGTAGACGACGTACAGGTCTATGGTATATTTGCTTCTTTTTCGTGTTTTCTTATACACCTGTGATACTACTCAAGCAATTCGATAACAACTCTTGGTCAAGAAAGTATCAGGCCAATGAAGAAATACAAAAACGACGAAAATATACCATTCGATCTGTACGTCGTCCACCACCACTATCCATTTCATTTAGGCAATTTCATAGGCAATTTTGTATTGAATGGATAAACTACAGATTATAAAGTGGATTCAATTGATAATGAATGGCATGAAACGGATGATTAAAGATTATGTAACGAATCAACAACTGAATCATCGCTTATAATCAGAAAGTGGAATTCATCAAATATCAAATATAATCAGAACGTGGAATCATTCAAAAACCCCAATGCAGTATAAAAAATTTTTAGAATGAGAAGTTCATGACACAACCTTAATGAGATATAAGAAGTTTGAAAAACGTTGAAGGTTGAAGTTGGTCTCCAGGCACTTTAGTTACATTGAAGTATATCAAATATTTTAAATCAAAACTATTAATTCAACAAAACGATTTGTCTAGAGGCAAAAGCACAGCAGATATGCCACAGATCTCGACGACATACTGGACTCATCAGTTTCTCGGAGTACAATCACAAGTGGATGGAGACAAAGCAGAAATGAAGCAGACGAATCATAAATTTGTACGCTAGCTATTTAGCTAGACGATAGCTGTCACTATCAATTCCATTCAGTGGCCTCGAAGTCGAGTGAAGCAAAGGCAAGAGTGCAGTGAATATATCACAGATCTATCCGATACTATTATTAGATTCATCGAATACCATCACAGGTGGATGAAGATGGAACAAAATAAAGCAAATATACCATAGATCTGTATGTTAGCTACCAATACTATCAATTTCATTTATATTCAAGAATCCGATAACAGCCTTTGTCAAAGAAACCTACTGAATCTTGTACAATGTTCTAGTTGAAGTCAATGCAGTAGAATGTAGTTCATGTTGTTGTTGTTGTGGTCAATGTAGTTGATTGATGTCTGATTCTTAATCAAATTTGGTTAGATTCAATGGACTGTTCCATTAGATAATACTCTTCATCAAAACTACAAAGACAATAACATTATATTAAACGTACCTTTTCTTACCAGACATCTCTTTATGGTTTTCTCTCTGAAGAGAGATGAAAAAGATTTGGAACAGTTATTTTAGAGCTTAGTTATCTAGTTGAGCTTAAGTATAGTCATTGTCGATCAGGGTATGCAGGGAGGACAATGTTTCATTCATTAACTTCTCTCGGAGCAGGCTCAATATCATCTGTTCCATTATTTGCTCATGATTCTATTGGGAAATAGTATAGATCAGTGGACTGTCCATCAAGGGTATGGTATATCCACTATAATTTTACCTGTAAAGAAATAGCGAATAAACTTGAATACTTCTCAAGCAAGCTCGGTATGATCTTTTCCATCAATTGTCTACGATCCTAATTGGAGAAATTGACAGTAGCTGGCTGTCCGTCAGGAGTTATGATATATCCGTTATGTTCTGGCCTATAGAATGATTGCGAATCAATTTGAATCATTCCCCTTGAGCATACTCCGTATGATCCATTCGATCATCTGCCAACGACTCCAGTAGGAGGATAGGACAGTAGCGGACTGTCCATAAAGGAATCATGATGTATCCGATATGCTCTCGCCTCAGAATTTATAAATTTGAATTATTTTCCATGACTAAACCTTGTATGATTTTCTATGATTCGTCTCTGGTTCCGGTTAGAACCACCAGTAGCGAACCAAAGAGGATCAGATAGAGTGGAAGCGGCCATAAAGCTGTAATTTCATGGGGCGTCGAGCATCAAGCGTCAACATTAGAAGGAAAGAGAAGAACTGTGTGACCTCTCTTCCTTTCTAATGTTGACGCTCGATGCTCGACGCCCCATGAAATTACAGCTTAAGAGAACAATACAATTTTGCGTGTCGAGTTCCAGTGCCATCTCGCATCTCAGTGACTAACTAATTCGGAAAAAAGCGCGTGATTCAAATGTTCATTATGTATATTTGGCTCATTTCCATAGCGAATTCGATTAATTCTACTGCGGTGTTGTCGGAATACCTTTATTCTTTATGAGAATTTTTAATTGCATAAGAACGCAGATATCCAGAACGCACTTCAGTGTAATTAATCGAATTCGTTATAACCTAGATAGCACGAGAGTTCTAAGAGGATTCTATATGAATGAATTGTACTCATTATGAATCCTTTCAGAATCGTTGTGCTATCTGAGAAGACGTTGGTTTTTTCCAATAAATACATCAAGTAGTGATACTCGTTCATCATCGTTGAGCAGTAAATGAAAAAAAGAATACTGCCACAGCGTTTTTTTCAAAATTCAATTGAATAAATGAAATTTTCGCTCATCAAATGTTGTATTGTTGATACGCTAGTCTATCACCATTCATGTTGAAGGAAGATAACTTTGTGTTGAATAAATACGACAATATTTTTGAACTTCAAGTATGAAAATATATTATACGCAGGAACACTTACATCATATATGTTATGCTTATTAAGAATAGTGTGTTGTTCTTAAGTATTTCAATTATGTTGTACAGATTTGTCTGTTTGGTTGTAAATTTGTGAAATATGGATAAGAAGTTTTTCCAGTAAATCGAACTTCATTGGTGTATGTTGAGACAGAAGATTTTCTATGTGTTACAAACTTATTCATCTAATTCATATTCCGTTTCCATTTTGTTTGTAAGCTTTTCACAGGTTTGCCTTTATTCGCATTACACTCTCTTCTTTTAAATCGCGCTTCCCAGTGACAGCGTATGCGGATAAAATTTTTCAAAAATATTATAGTGGCATCAGTATTACATAGCTCAATAAGGGCAGATGTATTATTCAAAAGGTTCATAAGTGTAGTTGTGATATTTTTTGAATGAATGACGCTTGAGATGTTTTTTTTGAACTGATATTCCCATGATTCAATGATTTTGAAAATCTTTTGTTTCACATGAACCAATCCCTGAGTATCTGCATACGTTTTCAACGTAGTGAATAATTTGTAGTCTTCGAACGGTTCATCATCCACATCTAATTGTAAAATACTCTTACAATGCATACACTGATGGAGTTTAAAGTATTTTTTCACCAAGTATCCGCAAATGTAATATATAGCGTTCGTTCTAGTAAACTGCAAACTATCAGTTTCTGAAATCTCATCTTCGTATTCAACGACAGTATCTCTGAAAACAACTTTGATACTTTCTAATTGTGAAGGAATGTTTTTTATTCCTGTTAATTTAACTAAAAATTCATTCATATCTGACTCACAATTGGTAATCGATGATATTTTACTCAAATGGGTAATGAATATGTGGCGCATGCCTGCCTCAAACTGTCTGGGAGAAGGGTTGACATTGCAGCCATGCTGTTGTCTAATGACCGCGAATAAATTTTCTAGGGGGTCTTGGTTCAAGCGTCTCGTAAATAAATACTGAAGATTGTAATTCGTTTGCAAGTCATCAGACAACTGTACAATTGCGTCAATTGTTATTCTTATCCCTTTCAAGGTGGGTGGTTGCTGTTTAGTGACGAATTTCGTACGGCTTAATTCTTGGTCAATGGTAGTTAGGAAATCTTTATGTTCAGATGTTCCGCTCATGGCGTAATTCAATTTAGTCGGGATATTTTTCTTCAACAAAGAAGAGTTCAAAGAATCGAAAAGCTTATCCATGTCCAATAAAAAATCCAACGTTTTGTCATCTTCTTCAGGAAATTTATCAGAGTACATAGTCTTATATACTAGAAGCGCAGTATGAAAGGATTGGGAAAAAATTTGAGTTGCTAAACAAACTCGCATTGATGAGAAATGATTTAAATGGAAATGTTTTTCAGAAATTTTTGGTATCAAATTTAGTGGATACTCTTGACATAGATCAAATACTCTACGAATTACTTCCCACCTCACAAAGCCGTCTTTATATTCCAATAATTTTTTCATTAAATTATTTCTGAAACATTTAATTAAATGCGGAGGATCAAACACAAAAAATATTTTATGATCATCTCTTTCAAAATATGGCTTGTCTATACTTATTTTCAATTTTGTTATCAGTCTTTGATTCCTGGGGCCTTGATCACAAATCAGAGCTTTTACAATCAAACCTGCTTCAAAGGTTTAATTAACTGCTGACAAAACGAGATCGTGCGTCCTATTGGAGTTGCCTTTGCTACTCAAGAACCAGTAGGCGATTGTTCGTTTCATTTTCTTGTTAAGCCAAACTATCATGCAAACCAATGCCGAAGTAGCATTATCTGGTTGTCTAGAGATTCCATCATCAGCGAATCCTTCAAATTGATCTTTGTGAGGATGAAAATGGATTTCTTCGTGTAAGCTTATTTCATCGAACATGATCGCAACTACCCGATCTTGTATTGCTTTGTCTTTTAAGGTCTCTTTCAACTTTGAAAATACTACTTCATTCAAACCAGGATAAATTGGGAATCTTCTTTGATATTCACGGAGAGTCCTCTTGGATGGAAGTACCAATGTAGATTTCAGAAACCGATACGTTTTTGGGGAATGATAATAAATGGACAAGGCAATATCTTTAAACTCATCAGAAAAGCGTCTCGTATTCTTTGGAAGTCTGCAGAGTTTCAATTGAGCGGATAGAAGAATATTTGTTGGTTCTGGTAATATTAAAGCACATTCATCAAGTAATTGCTGAATTTTGTTCTGTTTAGGATGCTTATTTTTAACTCTGCTAGTTTGTAAACATTTCAAACGATAAATCTTACTACGTAGGGCCAATATTTTTCTTTTCTGGGTATTGATGCGTAAGGTTTTTGGACTGAGAGGAAATTTTGGCAAAGGATGAATGTCAGGTGCAGTTGATTGGAATGTGGTTCTGGGTGACTTATTCGGAATACTTAGCGAGGAAAGCCCAGGAGAAGTTGAAACATTTTGTTCTATAAACGACAGAAAATTTATTGAAATATTTATTTGTTCAAAAAAACAATGTGTTAGTTCATGTACGGTTGATCATTTAAATAACAAGAATTGAAAGTATATTCGAAATCGATAGATACGGATGAAGATGCAAACATAAATATATTTCAATTCAGCTTATCACCTCCACAGTACCGTGGTCCCGATGAATGAATAAAGAATTCTGTATGAATTCATCGTGGGATTCTTTAAGAGTTCCCGTTATGTCAGTTCAGAGAGAATTCTTTATGAATCCCTGGTATTCACAAAGAATTCTTGAAGAATTCTCAAGAATTCTTTATGAATTCTTTCTGGACTGACATAACGGGAGTTCATTTGGACCATGCTTGTGCTGTGTGGGTAAACAGAAGCATGTTATCCATCAACACATTTATTTAGGGATTGAATGTAACCTATCCAGAGTGTCTCATAGAAATCAATTGAAATGAACAAGGATCAATTCCCAACAAACACATAAAATAACGTTGACATAACTGTTATATAACAAAGGCAAATATTACATACCAGTTATGTGAACGTTACGTTGTCTGTTTGCTGGGTTGTGTCTATGCGGTGTGTTACGTCAAAATCTTCAAGATTCATCTAAAACGAGCGGATATTTTAAGGAATTGTCAAATCAGAGTCTGACAACCCCTCTGATTACCCTGCTTTAGGTAGGGATGTGCCTACACAAGGACCAGGGCTAGGATGCTGAAATGAATTGTCTCATATATATATTTATTTAATGATTTATTGAATAATATTTCGTTACTATAGTTACAATATTTCAAATTGAAAGGATTACGAAAAAATTTGGTTAATTCAATTATAAATTTGATATTAATTATTGAAATATTTCTGAGGGTTACTCAGTGAATATTCTTATTTGATACAGGTTAAAAAGAAAAGAGAAAACGTAAATTGAACAACATCTTCAAATTCCGAGGGTTGCTCGGTAATAAGAGATAATTTGTTAATTTTGGGTTTTAAAACATAAAAAATGAAAAATCCTTCTAATTCTGAGGGTTACTCAGTAATTAAAAGTGACTTATTTATTTGGTGTATTTTTCCTCTTAGTAAAATTTCGACCTTTAAATTGTTTTATTGAAGGAAATCGAGCCCTTCAATAATGGCATAATTATATGAAAAGAGTGAAAGATTGATAGAGGAAGATGTATATGCGTCTCCTATTAGAGAGAGAGAGAGAGAGAGAGAGAGAGAGAGAGAAACATGAGTACTAGAAAGAGAGGTATATACCCACGTATACTGCGTAGTGAAGAGAAAGAGAGAGAGAGGAAGGTATATTAGAAAGAGAAGTCCGTTTATCTGTAAAGCATGAATACATTGACCGCGTTTGCTGTCCAGGTAAGTTTTAAACATATAGTATGGAATTGCAATGTGGTTGAAAAGAGGGGATTAGGAAGGGAAAAGATGACGTCTCAGTTAACTTCATTGCCGTCGAAAGGAATATAGGAAATGGAAAAGGAAGGAACAATTTCTTCCATGGGACTTCGTACAATGAGCACGAATGCTTCGAATTGCACGTACGTGGGAGAAAGAAATTGTTGGAAATTTAATTTCTATTATTCACATGAATGAATTGATTCAAAAAAAATAAAAGTTAAATTTAACACGGAACAAAGAATATTTTCCCCTTTTAAACAAACACGATAAGCACTGATTTTGAATTTCGAAAAAAGAAAGGAAACTCAGTTCCTTTTCCCACCCGAATTGTGGAAAACTCCACTCACTTTTGTTAGTTTTCCCCTTCTCGAAGGTGCTATCTCGTTCGTGCGAATGCGTATACTGCTTAAATGGTCTGGTTGAGTAACACAGGACCGCAGTTTGAAGAAAGAATTAGTATTTCTTAAGGAAATACTAACCGATGGAGCAAACACAACCGTGTGTCGGTGAGGATGACCGCGTAGCGTGCCGTAACGGTAGTTGTAGTAGAAGTAGTAGTAGTTGTAGTAGTGGTTGTAGAAGTCCTAAGAAGGACTGATGTTATGTGAATATATTGTTGCTTCAAAGAAGTCGAGAAAAGAGTGGTTGAAAATGGAGAAATCATGCGATATTTAAAAGGCTCGATTTTCCTTCAAGGGCAACGATTGGTCGAAGGGCGCGCGGTGGGAATAGTTCTTAGTTTGTACCAATGAGAGTTCAAGAAGGTCGCTCTCAGTGGTACTCAAAATCAAAAATTTTCTGTCTTATAATATTTCGGGTATCTAGAAAATTATCTACTATTTTATCTGATGTTCAAATCCTCGACGCCCTACGTTCCTCCCTCGCTTTACGTTGAGCGTTCGAAGAGTTGGACTCAGATGAATTTCCTTATTTTCATGTATTTCAGGATTATATATATATATATGTAACTTTGATTTTTATAGAATAATTGATTTGATTCGGAATTTACGATGAGAATCCGGTTTTATGTTGTGGTGAATGTAATTAATACGATTATTTGGATTATTGAAATATTTTTCGAATCGTTACTTTGAACTGAATTTTTTTTACATGAGAATTTGCATTTACATATATATATATATATTCACTAGGGTGATTTCATAGATGTTAATTCTTATGATTACGAGTATTCATTATACATTTAATCATCTTTTATCAAGGCTTCTCTAGGTTTTTATTCTGTTGAATCGTGTTACTTTATAGGGTGAGAGAGAGAGGAACACACATATATATACGTATACACATGTATCAACATGACGTTGAATTCTTCGATTATATGGTTCAGGGTATTTTGTTTAATCTTCATTTAGATTATTTAATCATAATTCATCCAATGAATTAAGAGAAATCAGCGTAGCAGAATTTTATCGGTTTCTGTGAGTGAAATGAGGAAAGAGTGAGAGAGACAGTGACATTCGAAGTTACTAAATTTATCGGACTCTTATTCGTTGATAGTTATATAGGATTATCTGTTTGTAGATCTACAAGGGCAGGATTATTTAATTGAATTCATTCGTTCATTTATCAATAAACCTATTCAAGGTTGTTGGTGAGAAAGAGCTCAAAAAGAGTTCTTCGGTAATATTTGTGTAAGATAATGATTTACTATCATGAAATATGTGTTGATTCATACAAATTCGATAATATTTGAAGGGATGGAAAAAGAATTCACATAGTTTCAAAAGATTATAAAGAGTTCCAAAAGTTTGATGAAATTTATTGGAAGTTTGAAAATACTATGAAAATTTACTGGAAATCAGCAAAGGACGAGAGAAGGATTCCTCTATTATTTAGAAAGAGTTTATAAAGAGTTCATATGAACAATTGATTTGAGATTATCAAAAGAAATTATACTCAATTATACGTATCGAATGGCAAGAGAGAGAGGAAAGGACAAAGATAGAGAGAGAGACATAGTGTTCTAAAAGATAAATCCATCTATATATATAATTTGAAATTTGATCAAAGTTGTTGATTAATATTGAAATATTCTATAAGAATGTTCACCAAGCTGAATATCTGTGATGAAAATTTTACAGAAGTTTTTATGCATAGTGTTGGGATTGAGACGTATTTCTTCGGTTGTAAGGAGAGTTGACCATGCGTCTATACCGTTCCTTTATGGTAGGGTTGTTTATGGTAGGTCGTGTCGTCTTTCGTCTGTCGATTCGTTTATATGAAAAAATTGAGAAGAAAAGAGGCTCTGTCTTAGGTACGTTTGATGTTTATTATATGGTTGTAGTGGGTGAGTATTGATTTTAAAAGAATTTTCGTCAAGTCGGTTATTTCAGTGGACTCGTTCTGTCTCATGTTTTCCTTGTCTGTTCGTCAGTGGTGAAGAAGAGGAACCGTTTCATAGTGGGGTATCGTATGGTATCATGAATTTCGATAGGGTTTAGGGAAAACTGTATTGTCTGCGGTGGTCATTTTAGAAAATAGAAAAAGAAAACTGTTATATCGATATCGATATTTTCCATGAGGGTAAAAGAGTTCGTGGAGAGATTTTTCATTCGATCGATTACCTACATGAAAATTCTCGTGTGCGCACGTATCTGGCCCTACGTTTCGTACGCTTACGTTTACGTGTACACATACGAGAAGCAGGACCCGTATAGGTGTACTTATATATATATGTATGTCGTAAGACGTATATATATAGTATGTCTTTAGGGGTTTAAAAAATATCGAAAATTTCAACGTACGTTACAGGTGTTACTCATTGCAACCAGTTAGTGAGTTAACACAAGGAATTGAAATGTAAAAATTGATTTGTTTCATTTTTCCTAATTACATCAAAGTAAAATACGTCATTTATGATTGCATTTTCATGATTAATTGAAAGAATAAGAACTTCTAAAAGTAACTCATCAAATATTAGAATTCAAATATGCTTCAATCCACATATATCATTGACATCCCCGTTCGTGTATTTATGTTCCAGGTCAATTGGTTTGAGAGAAAAAGTTAGAATTCTAACTTTCTCTTTCAAACCAATTCTTTCAATGTTAACATTGTTGAAGTTTACCTGAACCAAACTCATCAGAAAGTTCAACAACTTACGTAGCGTTGACATTTTTGTGACGTTATATTTTTCTGTTTTCGAGTCAGCATTATTTCCTTCTATACTACATATATTTTCTTTTCCATGTAGTGTTTCATCAAAGACACTGTTTGTATCCCCTGTTTGATTATTCAATTCTGAATCGAAATATGTTGTGTCTTTTTCAGTATGAGGCAATTCAATTGCTCCGATAACTTCATTTATATGCGATAGAAACCACCATTAAACATGATAATTGTATTATTGAATATGAGGAGAAAAGTGTTAGTGAATATTACCTCTTGTGTTCCCTTTAAATGTCTTTATTGTAGGAATTGAATTGTTCCATAACAAAATTCTCGGGTATCTTTTTCGAAGACATGATACTTCGAAGTGCTGCTCATATATCCTCATCGTATTTTCATTCACGATTTTCTCATTTTTTGGAAGAAACTCCAACCATTTTTGACGTCTAAAAATGAATTAATGAACACATACTTGACGGAACATCTGGAAACATACTGATAGCCCAAAATATTTGTCTGAACTGATTGATGTTTGTATATTTGAATATACACTATATGCTAGTGCGCAAAGAAAATTTAAACATGGATTCAATTCTACTCCATGTATCTTATCTTCACAGATCGATTATTCAATTGCACGTATTATATTGAATAATTATTCGCTGAGCGGAATAGAATGATATCCAAACTACGCTTATTACATTTTCTCTTTTTAGGTTAGATTTATATTGGTTGTAATTTGTACTCACATTGAACGATTTTGGGGCGAGGAGAAAAATGCTACATCTTTGTTTTTAGCACTACTATTCCCACATCCTTCAGCACGGCATATGAATCCCGGCATTTTTATTCATAATGATTTTCTGCTCAAATTGTGAAAATGATACATACGAGGGTGGATTGATAAGTTTCCGGCCTGACCAAGAGATGGCGCCACTAGGCCTACCTTGAGGTGGCGTTCTATAGTACCATCCTTAGATAGCTTGTAGCTATAGTTTCAGTCCGATCGCCATGTTGGTTTAGTTTTGAGAGCACGCTGACCAAGACGCCTCTGTGTTTTTCGTAAAAATGGAAAAGCTGGAAAATCGTGCTGTCATCGAATACTTTTATTTGAAGGGGTTAACGCCGAAGGAAATTAAAGAAGAGATGGACTCAACACTGGGGACATCCTCCCCATCATATTCAACCGTTAAGCAGTGGGTTTCCGAGTTTAGAAAGGGTCGTGTTAGCACCTCTGATGAGCCTCGCTCAGGACGCCCCATTGAGGTCACAACTCCAGATATGATCGAAAAAATCCATCAAATAGTGCTGAAAGATCGCAGATTAAAAGTTCGTGAGATAGCTGAGACCTGTAAGATGTCATATGAACGTGTACAAAATATTTTGCACCAACATTTGTATATGGAAAAGCTCTGTGCAAGATGGGGCCGCGTTTGCTAACAGTCGACCAAAAATTGATTCGAAAGAACATTTCTACCGCCAATTTGGCGTTGTATAAGCGTAATCCAAGCGAATTCTTGCGTCGATTCGTAATCGTTGACGAAACTTGAGTCCACCACTACACTCCTAAAACCAAAGAACAGTCTCAACAGTGGATTGGACCAGGGAAACCAATTCCAAAGAAGGCAAAAACAATTTTTTCGGCGAACAAGGTTATGGCTACTGTTTTTTGGGATGCAAGAGGTATTATATACATTGATTACCTTGAAAAGGGTAAAACTATCACTGGTCAATACTACGCAGACTTATTGCAACGTTTGAGCCACGAAGTGAAAATTAAACGACCTCATCTGGCGAAGAAAAAAATCTTGTTTCATCACGATAACGCACCAGCGCACACGTCAATCGTTGCGATGGCTAAAATCAACGATCTGAAGTTTGAATTAATGCCGCACCCTCCCCACTCCCCAGACCTAGCCCCGAGTGACTATTATCTGTTTCCTAACCTCAAAAAATGGCTTGGCGGTAAGAGATTTGCGGACAATGAAGAAGTAATCGAAGCTGTAAATGGGTATTTTGAGGAGCTTGACGAATCAGTCTATAGAGATGGCATTACTAGACTAGAACACCGCTATGAGAAATGTATCAGCCTTGGAGGAGATTATGTTGAGAAATAAGAAAAAAAAAATTCTTAAAAACGTTGTTTTTCTTGGTCAGGCCGGAAACTTATCAATCCACCCTCGTATAATATCAACAGCATTGAGAAATTTCATCCTGGTGGAAATCACTCTAGTTATTCTCTACAGAGAACCCCCTCCTTCCTCTCTATAGAGCCCTGTAGGGCTTGCTAAGACAGCTTGTCTTATATGTGCTCTGGAATATTATATAATGAAAGTGTAGTTATTTGTTTGTGACACACAATATGTGTCGAGGTATTGTGCATTGAACATTTTTTCAGGAGATCAAATCTCGGTTGAGCAGTAAAAGATACACGGTAGCGGACGACTTCTGCTTTCTTCACTTAAAATAAAAAAAATAATTATACATCTTTTTTTCAGGGTTTTTTCATATACTTAGCGTCGAGACGCTACCGCGTCTCTTGATGATTGACATATTCGAACTCAATCAATATGAATGTGATCTACAACCCACACAGCACATCCACCGATGTCCACGTCGCATCTCCGTGGAGGCGAGGTGGAAGAAAGGGAGACGTGGATACAAGGTGGAAAGAACGGAGAAGCGACGTGGAGGCGACGGAGAAATGTCCGCGTGCTGTACGGGAATTGAAAGTCGATATGTATTTCTGTTTCAAGTTCAATTAATTGTTTAAAATTTTAGAATGATCTATTTCTCAATATTTTCGCTCATTAATCCATGTGAAGACGCATGTAACCCACTTGAGTCCCATACAATCCACTTGATTCCCATGCAAAGACCCACGTCATCCCATTGATCCGCATGTGAAAACCCATGCGACCCACTCAATTCCCATAGAAAGACCCATGCGAACTAATTGGGAATTTACAGTAGGGTATTCTGATGAAAATGGGAGAATATTCAAATACCGTGTATTCGAAAATCCGGATGAAACCGATATGATTTCATGAGTGTAAATCCAGACAGATACCATTCAAATTTTCATCTGCATCTACGGATGAAAACTGAAAGACTTCCCACCTTTATTCATTCGAATATCCGGATGAAATCTGTAGGATTTCATGGTTGGAAATTCAGATCAATACCGTGAAAATTTCTGTCCACAAGTGCAGATGAAAACAGAAAGACTTTCCACCTCAATTCATCCGGCTGAAACCGATATGACTCCATGATTGTAAGTCCGGAGACATACCATGGGATCCGCATATGCGGATGGGAACAAAAAGACTTTCAAACTCCATTTATCCGGAAATCCAAATGAAATCGATATGATTTTATGACTGTAAGTCCAGGTCAATATCATTAAAATTCTCCTTCGCGTATGTGGATGAAAACGGAAAAACACTCCAACGTACACATGTACTTTCTTAAGGTGATTATCTGCGAAGTCGCGCAATAGCTCATTCGGTTAGGTCTTAGGCTTCAGACGATAGGCCGGTAAGAACGTAAGTTGAAATCCTGTAGGTAGGATATGATTTTCTCTCAATTTACATGAGTGGATAAGGTTCCTCAACGATTTTCGAACAAGGATATGCGAATGAACATCCTTGTACAGGGTAATTGCTTCCAGTACAATACCGGGATCCCCCAATGAATTTTTTTTGTACACTGTATTTCATCCGAAAATTCGGACAAAGTCGACAAAATTCAATGATTGGAGATGCTGATCAATACCACTGAAATTTTCATCCGCATTTCCAGTCGACAACAGAAAGGATTTTCATTTCATTTCGTTCGACAATACGGATGGAATCGGTACAATATTAAGTTGAGAATTTCGTATCAGTACCATCAAAATTCTAATCCGCGTATGCGGATGGAAACGAAAAGGCTTCCCCATTCACTTCACCCGGCAATACGTTTGAAATCGGTAATATTTTATGCTCAGATATCCGTATCAATACCATCGAAGTTTATGTTCGCATTTCCAGTTCCAAACGGGAAAATAAATTCTCATTCCGTTTTCTTCCGTATTTTACGGGACAAAAACCGATATCAAGCGGAAAGGAAAAATTTTCTTTCCGTCATTTTCAGCAGGGAATTGAAAATAAATGCATTAAAAACTCTTTCTGAACTGTGGTATTGTGTGGTTCATGTTTTTCTATGATATATTTCAAATATAACCATAAATATGTCAGTAACTAAACAGTGAAATGTTTTCTCCTTTGAGCCTCAGAATAGAAATATTTAGTAGAGCAATTTATGAACTTCTAACCTTCAAACAGTAATATCGGTCTCACATACTGTTAGACCGGGGTTTACGGTTGACGTGATTTTGAAAGGTGTCACCGTTTAAGGGTCAAAACAGAACGTTTTTAGAACTTCTTATGAATTGATTAGTTCAAAAAAATTTTGAGACAATTCCATTCGAGTTCTCGAAAAAAAAACGCTTTGGGTGGTTGGGAAATTTATTGCCTTCATCCTTATTATTTCCAATGAGCACCAACTGAAAATTACATGAAGTGTCCAAATTGAATTTCACAAGAATTATCATCATTATTTCAAAGCGATCATCCGCCACATGAGGGGAAAGTTAACGAGTGAATTTCAAATTTTGATATTCTTAAGAAAACTACGAGCATTTTTTTATATCACAATAACTTTCGTTCTGTCTATTTTTTCGTTGGTATTCAAATTGTACTTCGTCAAATCTCGTGACTCGAGTATCCTTTTTTTTCTCTGTTACTGCAGATGAAAATGGGATTCGACATTGTTGATTAGATGCTCACTTCAATTCATTTGATCGTTTGTTTGATGGCATCGGGAGCAAGGTTGAGAATTTTACTTGTCGAGTGCAGTTTCTGACGTATAATACACAGTTGGAAATTTTGTGTTAAAATCAACACATTTCACATGTCCCAAACGGTCCACACATATTTTTGTGTCGATATCACATAATGTGTCTGTGTCAGCTAGTCACTCAAGCTTGATGTAAATAATATAACACAAAAGAATGTTGATAAAATTTTGATTGGAATTTCCGATCGTGTAAGTTCAACACATAAAGACTATCAAATGAAATCCAAAATAAGTAATGAAACCAACAGTTCACAAGTGTAATTTATGCATTTTTTTACTTCAATCAAATGTGAAAATCGCACTTTTTTCGTGTTGAAACAATGCATAAGAATAAATTGAAACAAACAGTACTTCAATGAGCATCGAACTTGGATCGTCGGGACCGAATGTTGAAGCTGTATCACTCAAGCCACTGCCGGTCCTTTGGTTAAGTGTACTTTCTTGTATATCAACTCGCACTCTATCTTCAAATTTATATATCTAGAAAACCAATTCCCATTAGAATGAAAGCTAAAATCAAAATGAATAAATAGTTCTTCCGTCGACTACTAAAGTTACACGTACATAGAAGTTTCATAAAAAAATAGCTCTCACCACTGGCGATCTCCCCTTGGTAGTTGAGAATAACACAATTTTTATGTTCAATCTTGAGTTGAATAAAATTTGTGTCATTTTGACACTTTTTTCCACTTGTTTGAATGATTTCACATTATAAATCAGTTGAGACCTGATTACACAAGGACTGTCTGTAGAAGTTACACGTGTTTGTGTTGAATATTTAACAGAAATTTCATGACACACGGATTTTTTAACACATTTACACAAAATTTTCAACTGTGTATATAGCCTGTATAATACATGTATTATACGTATAAAAGGTAATCGCTAGTAATTTCTAGTAGATTTTCTGATGGACCAATCATATTGGGTTTCTATGGTCGCCATTATGAGGTATTAAACTTGTATTGTCCTGAAAGGTCTTTGACTTGTGTTGGTGAATACGTGTGAGGTTGGTTCGATACTCTTCAATTCATTACGCGGCACAATTTCGCTCCAAATGCAGCCATAGCTTTGAGGATTTTGCTGACTCTCCCTATGACGGTAGCGAGTGCAGAAAGAAGTTTCTCAAAATTGAAATTGGTGAAAACGTACTTACGCTCCATGATATCTCACAGCCGTTTGAATGGACTAGCAATCATTTCAATAGGGCACAAACTGGCAGAAGACTTGGACTTAACTGAAGTTTTGGAAGACTTTGCCAGTGCAAAAGCAAGAAGAAGTTCTTTTGTATGAAAAGTTGTTAATAAACTAACTGATCACAACCGATATTCATAGCATCTTCAGAATTTCAATTCAACACGACGGTGCGACGTATGTTAGGGACCTTTTTCTTTTTTTGGTCGGTCAAGTACTCCCCGATGCAGGGGCGGCGGGACTTGCTCTCGCCCGGGGCGGCGGATTCCCTGGCGCCGGCCCTGATTGTTACGATACATACGGGAAGTACTGCATGTAAACCCGATATAGATATCTATCAGGAAATCATCGGGTAGCTGCCCAAGCAACACAAGAGGTTAAAAATGCTAAGAACGTGTTTGGAAAATCCTACAAACACGCTCAGAACCTCCAAATGAGACTGTTTCGAATAATTATATGCCATGCACCTCCATAGAATATCTTGACGAATTTATCCGAAATAGTCTCATTTGCACATTCTTTTCACATTCACTGTATCATCATAGCATCTTGGAGAAGTTTTTGTGTTGCTTGGGTGGTTGGTTTTAAATCGGATAATTATCATAGATTTCGTAACAATATCGGAAATCCATCGTGTTGTTTCATTATCGGACAATTTCGATAAGAATACAGTAAATTGGCAATTTCACGATGAAATTCTGATATCGGGTCTTTTCATAAGGGTATATGGCCAACATATGGGGTAGTCTTATTGGCCATACTTGGACAATTCATCGTTCATTAATCTCCGCCAGACCAATTTGTTTTCACTCGGGGAATCAGGGTATTCAGACATAGACTTAATTGAGAATGAAAAAATGAAAAATAGAGTTCTTGCTCTACCCTATTCGTCAATATGTATATTTTCAAATACTTCTACTTCCAAATATCTCAGTTTCTAATTATCAAGAGTGAAGCAATAAAATCGAAACCCCTTTCTGTGAAGACTGTCTTTATTGATTGAAAAAGGTTTGTACAAAGCGATATTTTCATCTGATTGCTTCATTTTCGAATAATTTGTCAGAATAATTAGTTATGAACGTGTCTTTTTTCGAACAATGGGTTCTGATTGGATCTTCAGAGGTCGCTGGTGTTAACAGAACACGTCAAAAATAAAAGAAACATTCTGTTCGATACAGATTTTGGTTTTCGACTCATGTTGAGAACAGAGATCTGTAACAATACAGATATGTAAAACTGTAGATATTTGAGCATAGAGTCATTTAAGGATTAATCATATTCAAAAATGTAATCAAAGTTTTAAAACATCTCAACACCATTATTTGGTATTCAGTTTGATTTCAATGTGAATCTCATTATATTAACGGCCATCTTCACTGAACCATATCCATTTCACTGTATTACTGTATTACTATCACTGTAATGCTCTTCCCTGATTCTTTTACTTCGTTGCTTTATTCCCGAAGAGAACATGAAGCTTCAGCGAACGTTCAGATTAGATCTGTATAGATCGGATCGAAGGTTCGTAAAAGCTAACTTTTAGATTCACAAACGTTTGTCAAAGGTACTATGAACGTTGAAATGTCCACCTCAAAATACTTTCAGGAAACATAGATGGAACGTTTGTTGAAGGTTCATCGAAGGTTTGAGGAAGCTTCACGAAAATATCTATACTTAGATTAATTTATAATGATTTATGTTTATTAATTAATTTATTTTTCATATAAATTGATAAAAATTAATATAGGTATAGATATTCCCGTGAAGCTTCGTCAAACCTTCGATAAACTTTCATCGAACGCTCCATCTATGTTTCCTGAGAGTATTTCGAGGCGGACATTTCAACGTCCGTAGAACCTTTGTCAAACGTTTGTGAATCTAAAAGTTAGTTCTAATGAACTACTCTCAGGAAACATAGATGGAACGTTCGATGAAAGTTTATCGAAGGTTTGACGAAGCTTCACGGGAATATCTATACTTATATTAATTTTTATCAATTTATATGAAAAATAAATTAACTAATAAACATAAATCATTATAAATTAATCTAAGTATAGATATTTTCGTGAAGCTTCCTCAAACCTTCGATGAACCTTCAACAAACGTTCCATCTATGTTTCCTGAAAGTATTTTGAGGTGGACATTTCAACGTTCATAGTACCTTTGACAAACGTTTGTGAATCTAAAAGTTAGCTTTTATGAACCTTCGGCCCGATCTATAAACATCTGATCTGAACGTTCGCTGAAGCTTCATGTTCTCTTCGGGTTGTATACAAGTTATATTAGTTCAAGCTGCAATAGGAATATTTGATGATCACAGTCGAAAATTATGTTTCATTCTGGTTGTAGGGATCTCATGATTATAGACAGTTGAAAATTGGGTTTTTGGAACTTGTTCCCTAGCAACATTATCCATTGCATACTGTACGGGCACTCTTACTCAGTATCTATAGAACTGATACCAGGGGGCATAAACCTCAAATGGAGAATTTCAGCGCCGCCGTACAAGCCGCTATTGGAACTCTTCTAATAAGTCCTGCACCAACACAAGTACAAAACCAATGTAAAAATTTTGAAAACTAGTATCAGTGTATACGTGTGGATGGTTCAATTAGCGGCTCGTACAGCGGCGCTGTTGATAGTTCTGAAAATTTTAGTATAATAGTTTATGCCCCCTGGCTGAAACTATCGGCCGGCCGATTAAGGGGAAGTTCGCCTCAAGCGACACAAAAATGACGTTTTTGTTTTTTTCATAGAAGAAAATATTTGAACATTGCCAAATTGTTCACACATATTTATTAAGTAGTGAAATATCAAAAAAAAATTTTTCCAGTCAAACATAATAAAACGGCGTAATTTTATATACGTCACAACATGAGTGTCTTAAAAAAAGGTGTCTCGTTGGTTTACATTGTAGCATTTTCAAAAATAATCTGAGATAGGTAATCTATCGGCACTTCAGTTTGGATGCCGACAAATTGAATAACCTTTGAAACAAAAAAAAATCATTCAGTAGTTTTCAAGTTATCATGTAAATCAATTCAAAACACCTGGTTGCGAGAAAAACGCCTTTCAAGTTTCGGTATATGAATTTTTTGATGTGAGAAAAATTTTTTAATGTACTTCAAGGATCCTTCAATAAGATTCAAAGTACTCAAGTTCTTTATTTACTTCTTTCTATGAAAAAAAAAATTCGAGAAGATCACCTTATTTCGGAGTTCGCTTGAGGCGAACCTCCCCTTAATGTAACTTTTGGTACAGTGTTATTTAATTGAGTATTGGGATAGACAAAATGCATGGTTAAAACTCAATTAATCTCTGATATATTGAAAATATACAAATCAATCCCAGTTGAAAGTTACAATGATAGGTTAATACTTTATGACCGATGATTTCAGCTTTATCTTCTGCTAAGGTAACTGACCCCATTAGTGAACATTTAAGAACACAAGCACTCTAAATATAAACTATTTCATGAATAATTTCTTCAAAATGAATTTCCACGAGTAAATACGGTAGATTGAGCATTTCAATTTTCTCTTACCGTGATTATTTATTCATTTTCTAAGTGATAACAATGAAAATAATGAAATTAATGAAATGTTAACAATACCCCCATTAGTGAACGGGTCGCATGGATTAGTGAACGCTGATTGACCCCATTACTGAACGCGTAGAATCTGAGGCTGCTCAGATGAGTTATTATCACTTTCCTGATGATCTTCTGTAGCTACCCTTTGTTTTTTGGTGTTATTAGTACGTTTATGTTTATTTTCTGTAGCTTTTCTTTTCAATTCTTGTTTTTCTGATCTTCTGTAGTTATTCTTTGCTTTTTGGTTTTATCAGTACGTTTGTGTTTATTTTCTGCAGCTTTTCTTTTCAATTCCTGTTTTTCTCCTTCTTGTCTTCTTCGCTCTTGCATACGGACTTGTCGTTCTTCTCGTTTTTGCAATATTTCATTCTTCTTCCTCTGAGCTTCTTGTTGCCTCATCAATTTTCTTTGTTCAATTTCTTCTCTCTTCCGTAATTTTCCTTGTTCTTTTTTCGAATAGTAATTCTGCCATTCAGCAGATGATATTACTGAAGGTACTTTTTCTTTTAGTCTTTTCTTTCCTGCACGATTATTATTTCTTTTAGGCCACCACAACGCCTCTTTGAATGGTTTTGATATATTCTCAGGGAGAGTTATTGGAGATTGACTACCAGCATCTGTTTCATTGCCCTAGATGAAATCAAATTATATAATTATAATTATTTTGATATCAAATATCAAATTTTTGAGTGTATTGAATGCAACTCATCTAGAAAGTCCGGAATAATAATCTTTCATGACTATGATTATTTTTCCCGAGACTCTATATTTCAATAGATGTATTCAGTATATTTAACAAACGAATATTCACTTTTATAGGAATATGAGGATTTTCTTGTTCATTTCTTTCTTCGTTTTTGTCTCTATTTTTCTCTCCTGAAGGGGAAGCTGAAAGATCCTATTTGAAAAAATTCAGTAAATTTTTATTCCATTTTAGAATAGATTATATATTGGTGAAGGTAAGCATAGTTTTTATATGTACCTTGACGCGAATATTAGTATCATTGACATCTCGAATTTCCTCAATTGACACACGTATGGGAGAAGAACCCAACAGATTTACATTAGATCTTTTAATTATTTCGAGACCATCGAGTGTTGCTGTATCAACTGTACCATCATCACGAATGATTATAATTTCAGATGGGGAGAAATTATTTTCCAGAAATGTAGGTGGATTTACAATAGAATTTTCTCGAGCATTACTATTCATATCTTCATTTGATGCTGTTATAATCTCTGATGGATCAAACAAAATATTATCTATGGCAATCTCAAGTTCATTGCCTGTTAGAGTGGTATTTTCATCCACCTTGAACTTATCATTTCCTTGAGAAAGGTTTTCATCTGATCCGACAGGTAATTCTGAAAAGTCAAATTGAAAAGAAAATGAATGTAGGACTGGGAAAATATACAAGATTAAGGAGAAATGGAATCAAGAGATGAGTTGATTTACGTCGTTTGATAGCTCTCCATACAGAGAATAAACTCTTATCTTTTTCTTCACCAGCCCAATCAGCATTTGAATCGGATATTCTTCTAAAGTTTTGTAAAGTTTGTTGATCAATATACTTTTCCAATGAGTTCAATAATTTTTCTGATTCTGATGATGTTTTTTCTGTAACCAAAGTGTTATTTTCTGAGCTCTGCCTATTCGTCAACAATTTGTTATAATCAATAGCATCTGCTGTGAAAGGATACAATCCAGTAGCTCTAAAACCATTCGGAATAATATTTTTCAAGTCTACAGCAGCAATTGCTTTTTGTAAGAGTGGAGCAAAGGTTTCTCTTTTCACACGTTGACCATAGTTTTTTATTCTCCAATCATGATTTACATTCTTCCAAGCAGCTTTCAATGGCCGAAAAAGAGCGACATCCAATGGCTGTAGTATATGGGTAGCATTGGGATACAGAGCAATGATAATCATTCCATGTTCAGCACAAAATTGACTCAAAGGCATGCTTATATGCGAAGAATGTCCATCCAAATACAAAATAATTGGGAGTTCAATATTCTGGGCTATGAGCCATGGGTGAAAGACATTTGTTATATATTCATAAAAGCTTTCAGCGGTCATCCACCCATTTTCTGTTCTACCAATACCCCAATCATCAGGCATACTATTGGAGATGTTTCTTGGAACGCGCTCATATGAAAATAGTATCAACGGGGGAGCTAATATACCTGCAGCATTTACAGTGAACAAGGTTGTCAGGCATTCCTTATCATCATTCTGAATGAATGTATACACTGATTTCTCTCCTTTTTTCACCAAAACATTTTTTTCTTTTGGACATGAAAGGAATGCGGACTCATCGCAGTTGAATATTCTTTCTCCAGAGATATTTATCAAATTTTGTTGATTCAAACTCTGTTCGATTTCTGCAAACCATCTTCGTATGACGTCTTCAGTAATAGATGCTCTTGAAATACCTAGCGTTTGTGTTACACGTGAGGATATTTCAGGATGTCGGTTTACAAAAGCAGTGTACCAACTTCTTACAGGCAAACCATGAACAAAAGGATTAGGTCTTTTCAACTGAGTCAATAATAGTTTAACACTGATCAACAGTTGCGCTTTGGTCACTGGGAAACCATGATCTTTTCAACCGAGTCAATAATAGTTCAACACTGATCAACAGTTGCGCTTTGGTCACTGGGAAACCATGATTTGCCATATGAAATATCCATGCAACGAGTTGAGCTTCTTCATCTTGAGAAAGGATTGTTGGGGGTCCTGTCTTTTTTATAGTTGGTTCAATTGCTTTAGATTTATAAAATAGAGTAGATTTTGGTATCCCGGATTCGCGACCAACTGAATGGATTGACTTTCCTAATTCGATTTCCTTGACAGCTTTTTCTAAATCATTGGCGGAGTATTTAACGCGTATTTTTTCTTTCTTTGTATTTTCAACCATGGTGATCTGAAAATGTTCAATAAAAACGGTGAAATGGTTCCCAAGTAGCACCAGAATATACTATGAACGTTCTTCAAATATTCGAAATATATTCTGTGCACATTCTAATGAGACCTTTTCATAGGTGCTATGCATATTCATCGAAGGTATGTAATCGAATATATGACCGTACGTCAATCGAACGTCGATTGAATGAATATCGTACATTTCAAATGTACTATGTACGTTCTAAGTATATTTTAAACAGTCTCATTCGTATATTCTATGAACTTTCATGATATGTTCTTCGTATCTCATTCCCAAATTCTACCAACGTTTTTATTTCATACATACTTTGAACTTCTGTTGCTGCTTGAGTTACTTTGGCGGAAAATTGAGAATTTCGAGTAGAGTTTATAATTTCACATGTTCATTTCAATCCTTGGAGGAATTTATAGATTGATTGAAAAATTATGCGCATTATGAGAATTCATGGAAAAATTTTCCTAGAGTAGATACCTGTGATATGAATTGTTACGTTTATTCGTCCAGTAATAGATTCACCGATCATTTTCGTGTGTGTATTTCTGAACGCGCAATTTTCTAGGTTAACGACTGACAGTTATTGAAAATAACCCTATATTATCTTCATTTAAATAATCATAATAGATTGGATACATAAAATAGTTCAATGGTCGCATTTTTTTTTTTTTTTTTTTTTTTAATACCAAGACGCCATGCGAATGTGACGTGCATTTGCTGCTCCGATAATTTTCTCATCCGTTGCTTTTAATAGTGTCTATTTAACTGCTATTCAGTTTGCTCGGTATAGTGTTTTTTACTGTGCATCTCGTGTAGTATTTCACTTTCCGGTTTGTGCCTTATCTACCACGTTTTTACTGATTTGAAATCATCATTTGTCGAAAAGTTTAGTCTCACGGATACAGTAGCCTAACATACATACTGTCACTTACATTGCCGCTTCGTTGTGTGATACGAAAACAGTAAACAGACCATTACTCGTGTGTGTGTGTTGTGTGTTACTAGTACCAGTGATTATCATCTGCTCTACGTTTCGATCTTTTCATATATTTAAAATGTCACAACAAGATAAGAAAATCTGTAAAGGTTGTACTAAACCTGTCTCTCATCCTGTGAGCTGTCATACGTGTAATATTCATTCGCATCCAGGATGTGTGCACAGATGTAATCATCCGTGGAGTGTGAACAAACTCATCGATCGTTCAGATGCTTCTCCACGTCAAATTGATTCTTCTTTGCCAGAAGACTCGTCTCTGCTGGTAAATATAAAGGAGTTCATCCATGAAGAATTTTCGAAATTTCGTGATGAAATGGCTCGGGTTTACGAGGACAAAATAGCCTCTCTCAGTCAAACTATTCTTTCCCTCACTGCAAGATTGACCGAAGTTGAGAACAAACTCGACGTTTCAACACAAGACCGTGATTCTCGTGATCTTGAAACGATTATTCATGAAGTCAACGAGCGACAGAAGCGATCTCGCAATATTATTATTGTTGGTATTGATGAGACGCCGGACAATCAACAACAGAATGATGCAGCGAAGGTGAAAACACTACTCCGAAATATTCATCCTTCCGTTCATGATGATATTAGGTTGCATAGAATCGGTAAAAAGGTTGCGAACAAACACAGACCTATTTGTGTTTCTTTTCCATCGTCTCAGGATGTTATCAATATCTTGAAACGTGAATCTAATCACAATGGACCGTTTAAAATTCATCAAGATCGAACTGTTCAAGAAAGAAATTATTTAACCACGTTACGTGCGGAATTGAAGAATCTGATCGATGGTGATGATACCAACGAAACAATCAAGTATATCAATGGATTGCCAACGATTGTCGACACGCGTACTGTGCCCCAGAAAAAAAACCTATAACTCACCCTTCGATATACTATCAGAATGTTCGTGGTCTTCGTACTAAACTTCAAGATTCGCAAATTTCACTTTCATCTCTTACTTCCACGTATGATGTCATTATCTTCTCTGAAACCTGGTTAACGGATAACATATCTGATGAAGAATTGTCCTATAATGATTATGTCTTGTATCGGTTGGACAGGAGCAGGTGCACCAGTGTTTTTTCTCGAGGAGGTGGTGTGCTGATTGCGGTCAAAAAGTATTTGAATAGTGCATTGGTTGATTTGCCGCCTGCTAGCGTGGAACATATTCTTGTCAAGTTGCAGTTTAATTCGAAGTCTGTTTTTATTGGACCAAGTTACCTCTCCCCTGCCTCATCAGCATCTCTTCACCTTGAACATTGTGTTCCTCTGGCCGAGGTACTGTGTCAGGATTATGATTCTTCAATTTTCCTCTTCGGTGACTACAATCTTCCGCATGTGGTTTGGCGTTCTGGCATCGTTTCGTCCTGGTGTGACACTGAATGAAAGGTCTGCGGTGGAGATTTTGACTCAATATTTCAACTACTTTGGTTTATATCAAAAAAACAATATTTACAATGATTTCAATGGTATGCTGGACTTGATTTTTACCACCGATGAGTATATTGAAACTATTAGTCCGGTTGATTACCTCCTACATTGTGATGCTTATCATCCCCCTATTGAAATTAGATTGTATTCTCTTTCATTGAGATCTTTGTCTTGTACCGACACGTACCGTTACAATTATAAATTGGCTGATTTTTCTTCTATACGGCAGCATTTGAATCAAATTGATTGGGATTTGGAGTTAAAATGCATGGATGTAAATACTGCTATTAGTTTTTTGTATGATCAACTTTCTGTGGCTATTGAGTTGTACGTTCCGAAAACATTGATCAAAAGATCTATTTATCCTCTTTGGTTTACTCCTGAGCTCAAAAAATTAATTAGAAGAAAGAAAGTTGCCCATATGATTGACAAATCGTCTTATAGTCGCGGCGATTATTTAGCGTTCTCTTTTTTACGTGCTCAATGTAAATCACGAGCTCGGGCTTGTTATTCGAATTACATTCGCCAAGTTGAGACTAATATTCAAAAGGATGTTAAATCTTTCTGGAATTTTGTTAACAGTAAGCGTTCATTTAATGACTGATCTAGTACTATCATGTTAAATAATGTAGTTGCTGACTCTGCAGCTGGAATGGCTAACCTTTTCGCTGATCACTTTCCATCGGTTTTTGCTTCACATAACTCTGTTAATGTTAACCATTCTAGACATGATATGTCATTTAACATGCTTTCCGATTTGGCTATTACCATAGGAGAGATCTACTCTGTTCTTGATTCGTTAGATACGAGCAAGGGCCCAGGATTTGATGGCCTTCCGCCGTTGCTGTTCAAGTCTTGCAAATTTATTCTTTCTCGACCGCTTTGGATTATCTTCAATAAATCTCTTTCTTCTGGATGTTCCCCTGCTGAATTGAAAACGAGCCTGATCTCTCCTATTTTCAAGCATGGTAATAAACTGGATGCTAAGAATTATAGACCTATAAGTATTTTAGATGTGATGTCCAAGATTTTTGAGCGCGTGGTTGTTGACAAGATTACTCCCTTGTTGTCTGCTCTTATTATCCCGGAACAACATGGTTTCATGTCGATGAGGTCTACTACTACGAATTTGGCTGCTTTCTGTAATTACACCGCCATTGCGCTGGAGAATAACTCACAAGTTGATGTTATTTACACTGATTTGAGTAAAGCGTTCGATACTGTATCTCACAGCGTTCTTCTATCTAAGTTGAGTAGCTTTGGAATATCTGGTAATCTGAAACTTTGGTTCCAGAGTTGCTTAGCTGATCGGGTGCAGATGGTAAAAGTTCAGAACTGTTTTTCTGAACCGATTATACCTTCTTCGGGAGTGCCCCAGGGATCCCACCTTGGTCCACTTTTATTTTTGCTATTCATAAATGACATTGGGCAGGTTCTCAAGGATTGTGATCTCCTGGTATTTGCTGATGATCTAAAAATCTTCAAGAACATAAAATGTCTTGCGGATGTTCATCACTTACAGTCAGTATTATCGAGATTAGATTCTTGGTGCACCCGTAATTCTCTGCATCTGGACTTAGAAAAATGCTGTGTAATGAGAATCTCGCGGTCAAGGAATCCTCTCATATTCTCCTACAAGATTGCAAATGTTACATTGAATACTGTGAAATCTTATGTTGATCTTGGTGTAAGTATAAATGATGAATTGGATTTTTCTGAGCATTTTGTGAAAGCTTGTGGTACTGCGCTGAGAAATCTCGGCTTCGTCAAAAGATTTTCTAGTGATTTCAAAGATGTTAGGTCATTAGAAGTACTATATTCCTCTTCAATTAGACCCCATCTTGAATATGCGTCCCCTATCTGGTCTCCGTACTTGAAGGAGGATATTAGAATGATTGAGAGTGTGCAACACAAGTTTTTACGCTTTGCTGCTTTTAGAATAGGCTGCCCTATGAGATATTCTGACCATGATTACTCCAGAATTCTTCACAGAATGAATTTAACTACCCTCGAAGAGCGGAGACAAATGAATGATCTCCTATTTCTTTTTAAATTGATTAATGGTTTTCTTGATTGCGAGTCATTGCTGAGTAAAGTTAATTTTAACATCCCCGGTAGACCACTTAGGGGAGCGCTTTTATTTAGACCTGTACAATTCGAATCTCGATTTGGAAATTATGATCCGATTTCTCGCATTTGTGAATTAGCAAATGATTCGATCGGTCGATGGAATTGTTTGGTGTTTCCTTGAATCGGTTTAAACTGTCGGTTAATGCATGACCATATTGGATTTGTATTTTATGCGTCTTTGGACGCTGTCTTGTATTGACTCTATATTTCCTTTTTATATCAAAGGATGCTAACCCGTGTATTGCAATGAAAAAAAAAAAATTGATACTATGAAAATGCACAATTGAAAAAATGTCCATTCTTAACTCACCTTGTAAGATTCACGAAGGCGAAGCTCGTTGTGACACTCGGCATGAATCTTTATTTATTTCGTGAATTACATTTTTCTTTCTTCCATTTATTTCCGCATCAATCACGAACAATAATGTTTGAAGATTAGAATAATCTTCACAGCACGTAATAGCTAAACACTTCTTGTTCGTAAAGGAGGTTTTATTATCTCGACGTTCACTAAAGGGGTCGCGTTCGCTAATGGGGTCAGTTACCTTACTGGTGGATACTAGAGCAAAATTGCGCACAATGTTTTAAAATCATTATTTTTATTAATATTTTCATTTTTCAGTAGGCGAAAGTTCGATCCAATTTCTATCCAAGCAAGTTTGTCGAACGACTTTATTTTACTTCCCTCGAAAAGCCGATCGACGTTTCGGATCGATACGATCCTTTTTCAAGATACAAAATTTTAATATAATCGAAGAGGAGAGAGAACGTGGTTGAAAGAAGTATCATCTGGACCCATCGACTCGGATGTGGGTAGTTTTTATGAATTGTTTGGGAAAGTGCTTGGCGCAAGAATTCAATGATTCAGTAGGCGGAAGTTCGACCCAATTTCTATTCAAGCAAGTTTGTTGAACGAATTTATTTCACTCCCTTCGAAAAGCCGATCGACGTTTCGGATCGATACGATCCTTTTTCCAGATACAAAATTTTAATATAATCGTAGAGGAGGGAGAACGTGGTTGAAAGAAATATCATCTGGACCCATCGACTCGGATGTGGGTAGTTTTTATGAATTGGTTGGGAAAGTGCTTGGCGCAGGAATTCGATGATTCAGTAGGCGAAAGTTCGATCCAATTTCTATCCAAGCAAGTTTGTCGAACGAATTTATTTTACTTCCTTCGAAAAGCCGATCGACGTTTCGGATCGATACGATCCTTTTTCAAGATACAAAATTTTAATATAATCGTAGAGGAGAGAGAACGTGGTTGAAAGAAGTATCATCCAGACCCATCGACTCGGATGTGGGTAGTTTTTATGAATTGGTTGGGAAAGTGCTTGGCGCAGGAATTCAATGATTCAGTAGGCGGAAGTTCGATCCAATTTCTATCCAAGCAAGTTTGTCGAACGAATTCATTTTACTTCCTTCGACTAGCCAATCGACGTTTCGGATCGATACGATCGTTCCCATAGAATCGGATAATCCGATCAGACGGGTCCGGATGAATTTCCTTCCAACAACGTTTTTTCACCTCTACGATTATATCATTTTCGTATCTTGATAACGGATCGTATCGATCCAAAACGTCGATCGGCTACACGGAGGAAGCATAATAGATTGGTTCGACACATTTGCTTGGCCAACAAATTGGATCGGTCATTCGCCCTCTAAGTCATTGATTTCCTGCGCCAAGCACTTTCCAAACCAATTCATAAAGACTACCCACATCCGAGTCGATAGGTCTAGATGATACTTCTTTCAACGACGTTCTCCCTCCTCTACGATTATATTAAGATTTTGTATCTTGAAAAAGAATCGTATCGATCTGAAACGTCGATCGGCTTTTCGAAGGGAGTAAAATAAATTCGTTCGACAAACTTGCTCGAATAGAAATTGGATCGAACTTTCGCCTACTGAATCATTGAATTCCTGCGCCAAGCACTTTCCCAACCAATTCATAAAAACTACCCACATCCGAGTTGATGGGTCCAGATGATACTTCTTTCAACCACGTTCTCTCTCCTCTTCGATTATATTAAAATTTTGTATCTTGAAAAAGGATCGTATCGATCCGAAACGTCGATTGGCTAGTCGAAGGAAGTAAAATGAATTCGTTCGACAAACTTGCTTGGATAGAAATTGGATCGAACTTCCGCCTACTGAATCATTGAATTCCTGCGCCAAGCACTTTCCCAACCAATTCATAAAAACTACCCACATCCGAGTCGATGGGTCTGGATGATACTTCTTTCAACCACGTTCTCTCTCCTCTACGATTATATTCAAATTTTGATCTACTAACTGAACCTGATCAACTTCATTGCTCTGTTGCTATATCAGATCCATGTTATGACATTATTATCTTATCTGAAACCTGGCTGCGCGAGGATATCCTATCTTCTGAAATTGGTTTACATGGCTATGCAGTTTATCGTATGGATAGAAACGGACTCACCAGTCAATTGTCACGCGGAGGTGGTGTCTTAATCGCCGTTAAGGATACCCATCGGAGCTGTGTCGTCTCATCTCCTTATTTCAGAGTTGAACATCTTTACGTCGAAGTTTATTTTGGTTCTTTGTCGTTGTTGTTTGGGGCTGTCTACATTCTACCTTCTCCGGATTCTTCAATATACTTGGACCATTGTAAAAGCGTTGGCGGAATCCTCCTCAAGGAGAACTTTAACTCCCTATACTTATACGGGGATTACAATTCACCTCATATTTCCTGGAGCAATATTGATTCTAAATTATCTTTCTCAGTGTTACCTGGTTCGACTCTCAATGAAATGACTTCTGCGCGATATGTTCTCGAATATTCCAATGAATTGAATTTGTTCCAACTTAATACTTTCAGAAATTCTCATGGTAACATACTTGATCTTATTTTTTCTGATAACGATCGTATTGATGTCAATATTGCTCTGGATCCTTTCCTCGCGTGTGACAACTTCCATCCTTCTCTTGTATCTAAGCTCAACCTACGTGGAAGTGTTTTACTGGTCCCCGATAAAATCATCAAATATAATTTCAATAAGGCGAATTACAGTGCAATTTGTGAATATTCAGGTTTTATCAACTGGGACGATGAGTTAGTTTTTTGTATCTTCATTTATATAGTGCAGTTGATTCATTCGTACCCAAGTATGTATCAAGGAATAGTTCTTATCCAAAATGGTTTTCTTCGGAATTAATTAAACTTATTCGTCAAAAGAAAATTGCTCACAATAGGTACAAAGAGTCAAATTGCTTTGAAGATTACCTAATCTTCAGTCACTTACGAGCTCAATGTAAAGTTTTGACTCGCCAATGTTACTTGTCTCATCTTCATTACGTTCAAAGGTCCATTCCTACGAATGTCAAAAGCTTTCGGAACTTTGTTAATAGTAAGCGGAATCAGAACGGTATACCCCTGGTGATGCATTTAGACGGTACTATTGGCAATACTGGTATTGCTATTTCGAACTTATTTGCATCTTATTTCAGATCAGTTTATCGAAATTATCCCGTTCTTCCTCGTAATTTACCAGAATCTACTTCCAATGTCAATCTCTCCGATTTATCCATCAATATCGGTGAAGTGTTCAATAAAATCTCATCCTTGACAACTTCTTCCGGTCCTGGTGATGATGGTATTCCTCCTAATTTTCTAAAATCTTGCAAGTTCGTCATTTCTCGGCCTTTGTGGTTGATCTTCAACAGCTCTTTATCCTCTGGAATATTTCCTTCTCAATGGGAATCCAGCTTAATTACTCCTATCTTCAAATCTGGGGACCGTTCTGACGTGAGAAACTATAGACCAACTAGTATCATGAATGTTATGCCGAAAATTTTTGAAGATATAGTTACTGATAAAATAACACCACTGTTTTCTGATATCATTTCTGATTTCCAGCATGGCTTCACTTCTGGAAAATCTACCGTAACTAACTTGTCTATTTTTCCTCATGTTGTGTCCTCTGCGCCCAAGTGGATACTATATATACAGACTTCTCAAAGGCTTTTGACAGAGTTGATCATAATATATTGTTAAATAAATTAAGTAATTTAGGTATTCGCAGCAATTTCTTGTCGTGGTCACAGAGTTATATTCTGAATCGTACGCAATCAGTTCGTGTCTCTCAATATTTTTCTGATTCATTTTTTGTATCCTCAGGTGTACCGCAAGGCTCACATCTAGGTCCTTTATCATTTATTATTTTCAATAATGATATCTCTACGATTTTCAAGTACTGCACACATCTTTTTTTTGCTGATGACCTGAAACTGTTTATGATTATAAGAACTTACAGAGATGCTCAAAATCTGCAATCTGATTTGGATCCGTTACAATCTTGGTGTGTGCTATCTAATATGTCATTAAATCTCACTAAATGCCATGTGATGAGATTTTATAGAGGTAAAAATGCTATTTATTTTCCTTATAACTTGTCTCATTCTCTGTTATCAACTATAAATACTGTTCGTGATCTTGGAATTTCATTTGACTCTCGTTTTAACTTCTCAGATCATTACAATTACATAGTTGGTACTTCCATGAAATCTCTCGGATTCATCAAGCGCGTTTGTAAAGATTTTCGTGATCCTGTTGCACTTCGAACACTGTATTGTACTTTAGTTAGACCTCATCTTGAGTATGCGTCTCAAATTTGGAGTCCTCATTTAATTCGGGATTGTACAGACTTAGAAAGAGTTCAGCATAAGTTTCTGCGTTTTGCTGCCTATCAGATAGGCCGTCCGTTGAGCGTCACTTGTCATGATTGATCATTGATTATGGCTCTACTTAACTTGCCTTCCTTGGAATCACGTCGTTTGTTCAATGATTTTTCATTTTTGTATAAAATTGTTAATGGGAAAATTCGCTGCCCTCAACTGCTCGGACTTGTACGTTTTAATGTCCCTTCTCGTTCATTAAGACGCCCTAAATTGTTCAATCCAATTTCTTATGAATCGAGATATGGTTATTCTGATCCGGTAAATCGGATATCTAACCTAGCAAATTCCAACAGTGATGTGCTTGAATTATTTTCATCTCATTCTGATCTTAGAAATTCTCTTTCTCTTATTTGTCAAATTTAATATCTAATTGTCCTTTTCACCTATAATTATACACGTTAACTGTTGTTGTAATATAAGATGCATGTAGTCGAGCTTAACATGATGCTCAATGCTTTGATGCATAATATATATAATGTGGTTCAAATAATGTATATTCTATGTACCAAAGGGTCTTTCATACCCGTATGAACAAAATAAATAAATAAATAAATAAATAAATAAATAAAATTTTGTATCTTGAAAAAGGATCGTATCGATCCGAAACGTCGATCGGCTTTTCGAAGGAAGTAAAATAAATTCGTTCGACAAACTTGCTTGGATAGAAATTGGATCGAACTTTCGCCTACTGAATCATTGAATTCCTGCGCCAAGCACTTTCCCAACCAATTCATTTTCATTTTTCATCACACGCTGTGTCGTTTGTATAGATTTAAGACGTAAACTATGTCCAGGAGAAAATCGTATTCAGCTTTATCACAACGACAAAAATACCGACGAATAAATGAGGAAATTATGGAAGCCGAAATGATCCTGAGCAATTTAGATTCATCTTTTGAAGAGATATTTGAATCTGCTCCTGGTGAGTGTTTTTATTCTTCAAGTTGTCAGCAAGATTGAGTAATAATATTCAAGACATGAAATAAAACTGTCGAAATGATTTTCTTTTTTGGTAAGAACATAGAATGCCCCAATCGAGAACTACACGGGAAGAAGAAAACAGCACTGGTTACTGTCCATAACAGCAATCAGTTGGAAAACAAATGAAAACACGCTTGGATGATAGAGGTTAGCGCGATCACAGTGATGTATACTGCAGTGAAATTCGTCAATGCTGCTTAGACATTAACGATTACTGGGAGACGCAGTAATCATCATGAAGTAATCGGTCTTACGACTAGTTTGATGAAACCCTCCACCCCTGTCTATTATCCGCCAAACGTTTAATTTCTACATATCTACTACATCCCTTGTCTTGTACGATTTGCTTCATATAACTTGCTCTAGGTCTACCTTTACCAGTTTCACCATTCATTTTCCCTTCCAATATTGTTTTCAATGGACTCTCATGCCGTAATGTGTGTCCTATAAGATTGCTTCTCCTTTTCACAATGTGTTTCAAAAGATTTCTTTCTTTATTTATCTGCTCGAGTACTTCTTCATTTTTGACTTTGTCTATCCATTTTATTCTGAGCATCCTCGTATAACACCACATTTCAAAAGCTTCAAGTCTTCGTTGATCAGTTTTCCCCATTGTCCAAGTTTCGCAACCATATAATGCTGTGCTCCAAACGTAACTTTTCAAGAATTTCTTCCTTACTTCCAAGCTTATATTTTTTGAGCATAATAACTGTCTCTTTTGGTAAAAAGCCTGTTTCCCTTGTGCTATTCTTGCTCTTATATCTCTTTCGCTTTTGCCGTTCTCTGTAATTATGCTTCCTAGATATTTGAATTCTTTCACCTGTTCAATTGTCTTGGTATCTATTTTGATTTCCGTTCTTCTAGCTGTTTTCGCTGCTGTACACATCATGAATTTTGTTTTGTCTTTATTTATATTCATACAATATTGTTCCAATAATATTGTTCTCATAGTGTTGAGAATATTTTCTAACTCAGTACTACTCGTGGCCAATATAGCTATGTCATCCGCGAATCTCAACATACTTATATTTTCTCCCTGAATCTGTAATTTCGATTGAATTTCCTCCTTCACTTCGTTCATTGCTTCTTCTATATATAAATTGAAAATCAGTGGCGATAATGAGCATCCTTGTCTCACCCCTCTCCTTATTTGTGCTTCCCCTTCCTGACCCTCTATGTCTATTATTGCACTTTGATTCTTATATAATTCGTATATTATTCTTCTATCTTTATAATTTATTCCCACCTTCTTCAGGATCGCAAACATCTTCTCCCAGTCCACATTATCGAAAGCCTTTTGTATATCTACAAAACCTATGTACACAGATTTCTTCAGCGCTATCCTTTACTCTATTACTGCCCTGAGTGCTAAGATTGCTTCTCGCGTTCCCCTATTTTTTCTAAAACCAAACTGATCTTCTGCCAATCTACTCTCCATTTTATTCTCCATCCTCCTGTATATAATTTTGGTCAGTATTTTTGAAGCATGTGAAGTTAAACTGATCGTTCTGTAGTTCTCAGATTTGTCTGCCCCTTGTTTTTTCGGGATAGCGACAATTTTATTCTTTTGGAAATCTTCCGGTACTTCTCCTTTTTCGTACATATCTCTAATCAATTCAAACAGTGCGTCGCGAGTTCCTTCACTGGAGGCTCTTATAAGGTCCGCACTTATGCCATCTATGCCTGGCGCTTTATTATTTTTCAATTCTTTCAAAGCCTTGTCGAATTCTGATCTCAATATCGAATCTCCCAATTTTCCCTCATCTACATCCTCCTCCTTCTCTAAAAGTGCTATATCATCGTTTCCTCTATACAAGTCTTCCAAATGATTGATCCACTGTTCTATTTTCTCTTCCGTTTTTATCAATTGTCGTCCTAGAGAGTTTCTAATCTTATTGCTTCTAGATTTCATTTGTCCGAAAAATCTTTCAATAATCCTATATGCTTCATCTATTTTTCCTAAATGCAATCTTATTTCTATTTCCTGACATTTCTCTTCTAACCACTGTTCTTTTGCTTCCCTTGATTCTCTTATTATTTCATTTCTCAATGATTTGTATCGTTGCTGGCCTTCTTGGCTATCATTATTCTTGTATTTTCTTCTTTCATTTATCAATTCTAAAATTTCTCCCGTTATCCATGGGTTTTTAGGTTCTACTCCATCATTCTTCAAAATCTTATCCGCACATTCTCTTATATTCCCCTTCATCTTTGTCCATCTCCTCTCTATTCCCAAGTCTTTCTCTTTTTGATCTCCCAATTTTTCATCCAGCATTTTCTCGAATGCCTCATGTGTTTGTTTTTGCTTGAGGTTCTTCAAATTCCATCTTTTCTGCATTTTCCTTTCCTTCTTCAGAGATTTGAATTTCAGAGAACATTTCATCATCAACATATTATGATCACTATCTATATCTGCACCGGGATAAGTTTTACAGTTTTTAACTCGGTTTCTAAATCTTTGTTTCACTAATATGTAATCAATTTGGTATCTTGCTGTATCTCCTGGCATTTTCCAAGTGTAGATTCTTCTTGGATAATTTTCGAATAAAGTGTTTGTGATAACCATCTTATGATTTCCACAAAATTCGACTAAACGTTGTCCTCTATCGTCCCTCCTCCCTAACGCGGAATCTCCTATAATGTTGTCCTCTTTTCCTTGTCCTACTACCGCATTCCAATCCCCCATCACTATCAAATTCTCTTCTCCCTTCACATATTCTATCACTTCTTCTATTTCTTCGTACGTTTTTTCAATATCTTCCTCCGAATATGCAGATGTGGGCATGTATACTTGGACTATGACTGTGTCCACCGGTTTTGTTCTGATTCTAACCATCATCACACGTTCATTATGTTGCAAATAATTTTCTATTCTATTTCCTACTCTTTCATGCATCACAATTCCTACACCTGCTTGACCGTTCTTTGATCCTGTATGAATGATTCTATAATCCCCACTCCAGAAATCGCCCTCTTGTGGCCATCTCATTTCGCTAATCCCCATTACGTCTATATTCAACCTATTCATTTCTAATTTCAAATTTTCTAATTTTCCCGCTTTCCTCAGTGATCTAACATTCCACGCTCCGACTCGAAGAATGTTGTTTCTTTTCCCTATCCTATTCTTCGGTTCTCGTTCCTCGCTGATGAAGCTTCCTCGAGCAGCCTCCACCCGGAGATCCGAACGGGAGACTAGTTTACCTCCGGAATATTTTACCCGAGAGAGCGCCATCATGTATTTATTAATTTATTTGTTTGTTTTTGTTACATCATATTCCAGGTTAGGGAGAGGTTTCATTTCCTCGGGAAGTATTGAAAAATGTCAAGGAAGGTAGTTTCCTTCCGTTTAATTTTGCTGATGTTCCTGGCATTAGGATGATTTCGTTTCTCTCAGTTTGTATTCTTTCTCTTGAGTAGTTTATTCCACTCAAAAAAAAGATCCAACTCTGAGATACTTATCCTCCCCACCACGTAAAGGAAGCAGATACTACCAGGGATGGATAAAAAGGATAGCAAGGACAGGTATCATGAATATCCCCCTGGGAGACCCGCAATCATCCACGGGGGGGGGGGGAGAAGTAATGAACTAATGAAGTAATGAACGGCGTGAATTTCGTTTTTCATTTTTTGTCAATCAATTACTGCGATTCACAGTAACCATTGCTGTTTTCTTTTTTCCGTGTATGTTTGTTCGTAGACAGCATGGTAGAAGAAGTATAGGTGGTCCAACTCATCCTCCATCTTGTGATCATATGATGCGGTTTTCCAGAGGCGCTTTGGAAATGTAGGTACGTAGTGTGAGGGAGAAACAAGATGCTTGGTATGTAGTCTGAGGGAGAAACAAGATAGTTAAATATCTTGTTTCTCCCTCACACTACCTACCTACATTCCCGACGCGCCATCTGGAAAACCGCATCATATGATTACAGCGATTCTACGGCAATCAAGGGCAATTGGATCACCTATACTTCCTCTACCATGGTAGACAGTCAAAATTCATTTCAAGGGAATACTAGCGGGGTGGGATTAGTCAAATCGTTTATGACAAACTACGGGCAAAAGCTCAAATTTAACCAAAATATCGCTCCGTATCGCTCAGTACTTGAATCAAGTAGAAGTACTGTGCGGAGCGATACTTCGGTTGAATTGGAGCGTTTGCCCGTAGTTTGTCATAAACGATTTGGCTGCTGCCACGCCGCTAGTATCTTCTTGAGGAGATCCGAGTGCTGGGATGCTAACCAAATCGTACACGAATGCATTGGCTCGCGTCCCAAAGCTAATATCCCTTGACAGTAGCGTGGTGAGAACATTTCTATCCTCTTTCAATTCGCGTGAAAACAAGGATAAGAGGCGGGATTTTCCCGCCTTTTCCCTCCCTCTCCCTCCACCCTCCACCCTCAAAAGGCAAACATGGGTCACTCGTTCCTCGGCGAAACTTTTTCACTTTGATAGCTCGATTTTTTTGTCTTTGTTCATTTTGTTATATTGTTTAAACAAATGAATAAATCACCAATATCGCGGTTGGTGCTGATACTACATTGAGAGAAATAATTACTAATACCAAGAAAATATATTCTTGAATATTTTTAAGAATATACACTCTTGAATGCAGCTAATATGGTGTGGAGTCAAGAGAAATTTTCCCGAATTGAGAAAATATTTTCTCAATTTAAGAAATCTATGCTCGGTTTCAGGAAAATTTTCTTGGATCAAGAGAAAATATTTTTGAAGAAATGAATTTCTTGGAACAGGAAAATATATTGTTGATGATAGTAATTATTTCTCTCTGTGTAGGATAGTGAAAGAAACACCATGAATTTTTTCAGATTTTTTTTAGCATTCTCAAGTACTTTTCAAAGCACCGGACACAAATGACCTATGTTTACCTCTTAAAGGTATCAAAAAACACTTTACTTTTCAAGGGTTACAATAGGACTTTTTCAGTTTCACGGCACCGGAGAATTCCACTTGTTTTTGAGCAGTGTATGCAAATTTCAATCTTTCCTTCCTCCCAATTTTGTGCAATACTTGATAATCTATTTCATATTTTATATTATTATGACTCTGTGCTCATACACTACGATTACATTAGATAACCAATCAGTTATCGAACATGTTATGAAATTTGAGAGATTGCATACTCCTGATCATATGTAAAATAATTTGAAATGTTTGATAACCCTGCTCAAAAAACCCGTTGATTCTGGCCAAATCTCATCAACTCACGAGTCCGTCAGATTCGACCAGACATTTGTACATGCATAATGACAATTGAATCCAAAAGGATAGCTGATTAGGTGGGTGTCATAGATGAAAGAGAAACTAACAGTATATGACTGAGATTGTTTCAAAAATATAGTAGGATCAGATCAGCACAATCCCACTGAATGTTGTGGGTAACAAAAGATCAGGTGTGTGATCTACTTATGATAATGAGTGAGAATTAGTGCGGGTGTTGAGGTAAGATCCAATGACAAATGGAAGGTATTACAATTGAGAGAATCAAGGCGGATTTTGAGGATTCCCAGCACTAGATTGGGAATGAGATAACCAGACATTTTGAATAAGATTCATTGCGCTATTTGACTGTGATCTGGTATACAGTGTTGCTTTGTTGAAGACGATCGGCTTACGAGAATTGGTGAGCACATCGCTCAATGGAATATGTGGATTGAAGAAGCAGTACCATGATTGGATTCGATTAGAATCAATGCTTGTTCTGACGTAGATTTAAGCGGGATAGTAGATTTGCCTACAATGGGATTTGATGCGTGATCAGATGTTTCGTGATCACATTCAATATTGGCAGCTGCACAGTTACCGCGTCATGAGAATTAATCGGAGTACAGACGATAGATTTACCCAGATCCGCTATGTAATAGAATTATCAGATTCAATGCGGATTTTGACGATTACTAGCTGCAGATTGGGAATGAGATGACCAGCCATTCTGAATGAGATTTAATACGCTTTTTGGCCAGGATTTTCACATACAGTGTTGTTTTCTTGAAGACAGTTGGGCTACAAGAATTAATGAGCACAGCGCTCAATGGAATATGTGAATTGAACAGGGAGTACTAAGATGGGTTTTTATGAGAATCGATGCATGTTCCGACGTAAATTTGAGCGAAATATTGTACTATTCCTCAATAAGATTGAATGCGTATTTAGAAAATTCGTAACCACAGTTGATATTGAGAATTGTAAAGTTACTGCGGCATAAGAACCAATTGCAATATAGACGGTAGATTTGCCTGGATCCGCTAGTCAATTCAACTATGATAATCAATGCGGATTTTGACGTATATCAGCAGCAGTTTTGAAATGAGATGATCGGACGGTCCGGTTGAGATTCACTGCTCTATTTGAGCAAAATTCTCACATACGGTGTTGCTTTGTTGGAGACGATCGGCCTACGAGAATTAATGGGCACATTGCTCGATAAAATATGTGGATTGAAGAGGCAGTACCATGATCGGGTTCGATGAGAACTAGAGTACCTATAATCAAAGTAGCGCCAACAGACTCGAGAGGGGTAGGGAAAATACCGCTACCAACTACCGCCATGTTGGGGGCTATGATTGTGTACCATACGTGTGACTTGTTTATGTCCGTCATTGTGTGAGTGAGTGAACAATTTTCGACCGGAGTCAAATTGAGATTATAACCTCAACCATGCGTTGATGAAATGTTTAGTGATGCTTTAGAATGATGAAAAATTTACAGTGAATCGCAACACACATGTTATGAAATTTTGATCATTTTAATAATAAACTGCATTCTCCTTCATCCAAAAATTACATTTCCACAGTTATTTATAAGAACCTAGCATTCGAACTGCTGATGACATGAAATTGCGAATGATGGATTGCTTTGTGATATTGTATGTATACCACATATCTTCTGTGATACAGTTTCAAACTTTCACGATCAATGATTGAATGAATTCATGATTTCATTTGTACACCCTGAACGATATGATCAATCATGGACTTGAGCAGTGTCAATTGACTTTATTTCAGGTCAAAAATTCATAAAATGAATTTCATGTATACATATTTCAAATGAGGTTATTGGTTATTGGTTATAAATGGCTGACGCACCACTATGCCTTTACACCAGTGTTGCGATATTGCCCGAGCTGGGAAATTGCCGCAGGGTCACGTGACTACTACTACGTCACTCACTAATGCATATGAGCACGCTCGTCGGTGAGTTATCCCCACCACCGTATAGTATGCGAGATATATATATGCGTTGTTCGGTTGCTCTCGGTGAGCGTCGATCACGTTCGACAAATGGAGAAAGAAGAAATATGAATGTTTCTTTGTCTCTTCTCATTCTAGCTATTTCCTACGAAATATGATTTTTCGCTGGTGAAGACATATATATACGTCGTCATAGCGACGCGTTGATACTTCTCTTTCTAACGCCGGGACTTGACGAAAGACCCGCGAACATTAGAAATCGAATGAAATTACAGGTTATTCGTTTCCAAAATTTCTTGCTGAGAATAGTTTGTACAATTTATTAATATTTTTTTCTTTTCAGTCGACATTCTCTATTTCTTTACCAGACATCCAATATCTTGTTCGCAAAAATTATTTCATCATGGAATTATTAAACGCAATATCCTATTCATGTAAGCCCTGGTTGAAGTCTGATGGTGAACCATAAAAAGATAGGTCGATCATGAAAGATTAGAAAAATCATGTAAGAGGATTTGAGGAATGTAAAAAATTTTCCTCGTGTGTTAAAAGTCGCTTGGTTTGTCGATGAAAGCTATTCTGAAATTTGGAAATTTTCAAAGAAGCACAGTTTTGACGATGTGAGGCAAATTGTTTGCAACTGTCAAATCTTTGTACACGATCTTTCTAATGATCTTATATTTTCTGAATTAATTCATTATACCAGTGCGATAAGCATGATACGCACAACTCTTATAAACACTCTTTGCTCATCCCCAAATACAAATTTGGTCCATGGCTCAATGCCAAGTCGCTGGAGTAGTAATTGGAGAAACCCACGTTCAATTCCAGTTGCGGAAGCAATTTTTTTCCAACCATGGAAATTCCTGATGAATATTTTTTTTCTTTCGTATTCAATTATACATTGAATCAGCACTGCTTTTTCATGATTGTATGTTTGACTATGAATGTCCCGTACACATTCAGAGCAAATGATAAGCACAATTTCATAAAATCTCATAGCCCACTTATTAAAATCTATAATCTTTCAACCGGATTATCTTTCTATATACCCTGGTGGAAAAACTTTTGTTGAATTTCATTCTCAATTTGGACACTTTCTTTATTAAAAATTAACAAAAATCTACGAATCTTCACAAAAATCGAAGAAAATTGGAAAAGTGGAATGAATTTGATTTAATTTCACCGAAATTTGTTGAAATTCATCTTTTCCTGTTGATTTTTCATGAAAAGGGAGTCCAATTGGTGAGTGAAATTTAACATGGAATTCAATGAAATTCAGCAACATTTAACGAAATTTAATGAAATTCAACCAAATTGAAAAATTTTTTCCACCAGGGTATCACCATCAGACTGTATTCAGAGAGGATATATAAAGAACAAAATATTTACATACGAAGAAGAGAAATTAAAGCGATTGGAGAATTTTGAGAATTGAATACCTTCTCATCTCAAGTTTCAACTTTATGATTTCCAATCAATGTTTCATTTTATTATCATCAGGATACTATACTTATCAATTTTCATCAATTCCGTTCTGCGTCCTCGTTAGAGAGAAGCTTTGTGATCGTTTCGGGGGGTCGACAAATTTTTTATCTCCAAATTGAAAATTTCTTAGACCAAAATGTTTCTCCGAACTCGCGGAAAAATTTTGGTTCCGTGTCTGTCTGTCTGTCTGTCTGTCAATTCATCCGTTGCATAGACAGAGAAAACTTTCCAAGGGTTGAAAAGAAAAAAACAAATATCTGTAAAAAACTTTTGTATAACGTGAGAAATATCTTTCTGAATTTTTCGATGAAATTCCTTGAAAGTGTCTTTTGGGTTTGATCACGTCAGTTGATTGGTCATAAATGTGCTTATGTTGAAAACTCTGCCAATTGGCACACGGCTCCCTCGCTTGTGTTGGGAAAAATACCAAAATATACAGAACTACAGGAATTCTCAAATTTCGTTCCGGAGCTGACTGCTTACCCTTCTCTTCCCTCAATTCCTGTCTGCGTGAAATTAATACGACGCGATTATCACCTCATTAATTCACTATAATCAAAGTTCCATGGCATTCAGATAATATGGACATAGGGAAGGCATGCTTCCAAAACATTGGAAAATAACGCGGATCGCAAAACAAAAAATTAACACTTTTCATTCGATCAAGCTGAACATTATGTGGGACCACTATCACCTGGGCCAACAACTGTGATGAAAATTTCATTACGATCGAATGAGTAGAACGGGAGATATTCGGGTTTGCAAATTTGTTGACATACGGACGGATGAATTGACAGACAGACAGACACGGAACCAAAATTTTTCCCCGAGTTCGGAGAAACATTTTGGTCTAAGAAATTTTCAATGTGGAGATAAAAAATTTGTCGACCCCCCGAAACGATCACAAAGCTTCTCTCTAACGAGGACGCAGAACGAAATTAATGAAAATTGTCAAGTATAGTATCCTGATGATGATAAAATGAAACATTGATTGAAAATCATAAAATTGAAACTTGAGATGAGAAGGTATTCAATTCTCAAAATTCTCCAATCGCTTTAATTTCTCTTCTTCGTATGTGAATATTTCGTTCTTTATATATCCTCTCTGAATACAGTCTGATGGTGATACCCTGGTGGAAAAAATTTTTCAATTCGGTTGAATTTCATTAAATTTCGTTGAATGTTGCTGAATTTCATTGAATTCCATGTTAAATTTCACTCACCAATTGGACTCCCTTTTCATGAAAAATCAACAGGAAAAGATGAATTTCAACAAATTTCGGTGAAATTAAATCAAATTCATTCCACTTTTCCAATTTTCTTCGATTTTTGTGAAGATTCGTAGATTTTTGTTAATTTTTAATAAAGAAAGTGTCCAAATTGAGAATGAAATTCAACAAAAGTTTTTCCACCAGGGTATATAGAAAGATAATCCGGTTGAAAGATTATAGATTTTAATAAGTGGGCTATGAGATTTTATGAAATTGTGCTTATCATTTGCTCTGAATGTGTACGGGACATTCATAGTCAAACATACAATCATGAAAAAGCAGTGCTGATTCAATGTATAATTGAATACGAAAGAAAAAAAATATTCATCAGGAATTTCCATGGTTGGAAAAAAATTGCTTCCGCAACTGGAATTGAACGTGGGTTTCTCCAATTACTACTCCAGCGACTTGGCATTGAGCCATGGACCAAATTTGTATTTGGGGATGAGCAAAGAGTGTTTATAAGAGTTGTGCGTATCATGCTTATCGCACTGGTATAATGAATTAATTCAGAAAATATAAGATCATTAGAAAGATCGTGTACAAAGATTTGACAGTTGCAAACAATTTGCCTCACATCGTCAAAACTGTGCTTCTTTGAAAATTTCCAAATTTCAGAATAGCTTTCATCAACAAACCAAGCGACTTTTAACACACGAGGAAAATTTTTTACATTCCTCAAATCCTCTTACATGATTTTTCTAATCTTTCATGATCGACCTATCTTTTTATGGTTCACCATCAGACTTCAACTAGGGCTTACATGAATAGGATATTGCGTTTAATAATTCCATGATGAAATAATTTTTGCGAACATGATATTGAATGTCTGGTAAAGAAATAGAGAATGTCAAGTAAAAAGAAAAAAATATAAATAAATTGTACAAACCATTCTCAGCAAGAAATTTTGGAAACGAATAACCTGTAATTCCATTCGATTCCTAATGTTCGCGGGTCTTTCGTCAAGTCCCGGCGTTAGAAAGAGAAGTATCAACGCGTTGCTATGACGACGTATATACAGGGTGGGGCATTTAAAGTGTCGCGGGCGTTTTTTCCAAAAATAAAGTGAGATACGAGAAAGTTTTTCGGACAAAAGTTGTAGGGTACCGAGGGGGACATCCGATGGTGGCCTTGGCTTTGACCTCAAATCTCATCTTCAAGGGCATTCTGAGATCAACTCTGGTTTTTTAAATAGCATCTCATATCTTTTACTGCAGATTTGGATTCTAGGTCAAAAACCAAGAAACTTTTGTCTGAACCATTTTCCTAAAATCCGCGAAAATGGCGCTCTAATCGATATTGTTCCATTTTGAATCTGACATTCGAATAACTCGAAAACGAAGGGTCTTGCAAAAGAATGTTTCGTACAAAAGTTGTCAATACACAACACATTTCAATCGTCTACATTACCACCATTCAGAGCTCACGCGATGTAAACAAACGACGGGGTTCAGTGAAAATTCACGATTTTGAAAGTCAGTTTGTCAGTTACATTTGATTATTACTTGGTTTATGACAAATTGAAAATCATGGATATCCGATACAAGATTTCTGAGAAGATCGATATGATCTACATTTACGGTGAAGTGCATAAGAACCCCAGACAAGAATATGACTTGTATGCAGAACGATTTCCTGAAAGAACAACGCCATCCATTAGGTATTTTCAACGCATTACAAAATTATTCTCAGAAACGAGAAGTGTTACAAGGGGAAAACGACATCGAATGAGGACTGTTAGCGGAGAAAATGCGGAAGTTAATGTACTAGCTGCAGTAGCCAATAATCCACACGTGAGCTCTCGTGGAATTGAACTCCATTCGGGAATTTCTCGAAGAAGTGTTCTTCGAATACTGAGACGTCACAAATTCCATCCGTATCACATTTGTTTGCATGAAGACCTTCACGGTGATGATTTCGAAAATCGTGTACAGTTTTGTCGATGGGGTCTAGCGCAAATGCACAATAACAATTTCACCAACATATTATTTTCTGATGAGTCGACGTTCACCAATCATGGTCAAGTAGAGCATCAAAGACAATGGGCTGTGAATGTTTGGTGTGGTATTTTTCGATCTCGAGTAATTGGACCGTACTTCATTGCAGATACGCTAAATGGAGCCATTAAACATATTGAGATGAAATTACAAAAACCCTTACAATGGGTTATCTGCCTCATGCACTTTAACGAATTGCGTTTGCGGCATCTCATCGGAGATCTTGATGGGGGAACAAGTGGTCCTCATTCATTCACAGGTGCTATCTGCAAACAACTTGCAGAATGTGAGTCGTTGCCTGTGGTTGATTTTCAGCCGATCAGCTGCGTTCTGCCAGAGATTGATTTCAAAATCCTCAGTAAAGATCAAAGATATTTACACAAGATTGCTCTCAGCATTGATTCAGGATCCTGTTCAACAGATCTAGCCAACCGTGACCCGGGACCAATAGCACATGCTCGTTGGTTGACCACAGCTAACAGAATTCTTAGGCTATATATTTCCACTGCAAACCTGTCAGAAACCCTGCAGCTTATAGTGACATACATATTACACATATACGCACCACTGTGGTTCCAAATGAGGAAAAAATCTTCTATTCTTGAAGGACCAAAACACATTTTTGATTGTATCAAAAGATGTCGAAAGTTACCCCCTAAAGTAAGGAATATTGTACATAAAGTCATTCAGACAAACGGCTTCTTCGCCCATCCAGAAAATGTTCTGCTGTCTATGGTAATGGATAATGATGAGCGCATTAGAGAACTAGGTCTAAGGCGAGTCCTCGGAACAAAAGAAAAACCTGTGACAAAAAAAGCTTTTGTAAGGACTTTTAAAGTACCTGAATTTAATCTTGAAGCGCAAGAGTACTTTGACATCATCAATTGGTCCAAGGTTACACTTACCTGTCCCCCACTCTTGTCTTCTCTTTTCGCACAGCAAATTTCGATGCTAATTAAGGAGAAACAGAAACCAACACTAGAAATAGACCTGAAAAAAGTCCCTTGTCACACTCAGGCAGTAGAACGGTGTGTAAAACTGGTAACAAAAGCCAGTAAAGAAGTATATGGACACGACAGGAGAGATGGCTACATTCGAGCAACTCTTAACTCTCAAGCAGAAATGCCACAATTCGAAACAAAATCTGACTTCAAATAGAGTCCATGCCCACATTTGGTTGGTTGGGTAGGGCGTGGGTGGAACTTGCGGTGCAGCCACCTTCTCGTGGTGAGTTCTGAGTCGTGACAAGTGTGACGGGCGAAGAGCTGCATATATTGCATACTGTAATAAAACATGGATATAACCCCTCCCCCAGGCGCGAATTCAAAGGGGGGCGGTAGGGGGAATTACCCCTCCCAAGCCAACCAAATATGTTCCGGCAATGGGGAGTTTTTGTATTCCTACGATCTTTATTTTCTTTGAAGATCAAATAAGTACTTTTCGCCCCCCCCCCCAAGACAGATCTCTGGATCCGCCCCTGCCCTCCCCTCCTTTCTACCCCCTTTGCCGTTATTTGGAAGGGGGATTCAATTGAAGTAATGATATTATTCTATACAGTGGGAATTATCGCGATATAACGGGACGGTGTCGACAGAGTTATTTAGGGCGATTTGAGGGAAAAATGGACTTTCTGATTCGCTTCAAGCTTTATCAAGGAGGGGAGGGGGTATATTTTTCTCCAATAAAAACCTCAATATAATACCACAAACCAAAAATCAGCTTGATCGGACAATAATCGAGCGAACTCGAATATTTTGAAGTATCCTTGAATTTTCGATAAAATTCAAAAACTTTAAACGAAATGCGTGAGTTGAAGATCTTATCTGAGTTCAAAATTTTTTTTTTTCCTGAGTTCGTCTTGAAGCGTAGCAACTTTTCCGCACTATTACGATTCGATTCAGAGACTTTTTTGTTTTTCACTCCACCCTAATATACAGGGTGGGGCATTTAAAGTGTCGCGGGCGTTTTTTCCAAAAATAAAGTGAGATACGAGAAAATTTTTCGGACAAAAGTTGTAGGGTACCGAGGGGGACATCCGATGGTGGCCTTGGCTTTGACCTCAAATCTCATCTTCAAGGGCATTCTGAGATCAACTCTTGTTTTTTGAATAGCATCTCATATTTTTCACTGCAGATTTGGATTCTAGGTCAAAAACCAAGAAACTTTTGTCTGAACCATTTTCCTGAAATCCGCAAAAATGGCGCTCTAATCGATATTGTTCCATTTTGAATCTGACATTCGAATAACTCGAAAACGAAGGGTCTTGCAAAAGAATGTTTCGTACAAAAGTTGTCAATACACAACACATTTCAATCGTCTACATTACCACCATTCAGAGCTCACGCGATGTAAACAAACGACGGGGTTCAGTGAAAATTCACGATTTTGAAAGTCAGTTTGTCAGTTACATTTGATTATTACTTGGTTTATGACAAATTGAAAATCATGGATATCCGATACACGGTTTCTGAAAAGATCGATATGATCTACATTTACGGTGAAGTGCATAAGAACCCCACACAAGCATATGACTTGTATGCAAAACGATTTCCTGAAAGAACAACGCCATCCATTAGGTATTTTCAACGCATTACAAAATTATTCTCAGAAACGGGAAGTGTTACAAGGGGAAAACGACATCGAATGAGGACTGTTAGCGGAGAAAATGCGGAAGTCAATGTGCTAGCTGCAGTAGCCAATAATCCACACGTGAGCTCTCGTGAAATTGAACTCCATTCGGGAATTTCTCGAAGAAGTGTTCTTCGAATACTGAAACATCACAAATTCCATCCGTATCACATTTGTTTGCATCAAGACCTTCACGGTGATGATTTCGAAAATCGTGTACAGTTTTGTCGATGGGGTCTAGCGCAAATGCACAATAACAACTTCATCAACATATTATTTTCTGATGAGTCGACGTTCACCAATCATGGTCAAGTAGAGCATCAAAGACAATGGGCTGTGAATGTTTGGTGTGGTATTCTTCGATCTCGAGTAATTGGACCGTACTTCATTGCAGATACGCTAAATGGAGAGAAGTACAGACATTTCTTAGATCAAGTACTTCCAACATTACTCGAAGACATACCTATTCAGGAACGATTGAATATGTGGTATCAACACGATGGTTGTCCATCCCATTATGCAGTCACAGCTCGAGAAATATTGGACAGAGATTATCCTGGACGATGGATAGGACGTCATGGACCAGTTCATTGGCCTGCCCGTTCTCCGAATCTTACTTCTCCAGATTTTTTTTTATGGGGATACATAAAAGATACAGTTCATCAACAAGCACCGACTACACCTGAGAATATGCGTCAACGAATCATCAATGCATGCGCGAGCATCAATGAAGATATTTTAGCACGAGTTCAGCAATCTTTTGTAAAACGTTTTGAAATGTGTATTGAAGTCGAAGGCCATCATTTTGAGCATCTACTGCATTAAAATTATCCAAGTGATGTAGACGATTGAAATGTGTTGTGTTTTGTCTGTTATACCCCATCACCCCCGTTTCAGTTCAAGGGGTCCCCCTTGGAATCAGACAACTTTTGTCCGAAACATTCTCCTCCAAGACCCTTCGTTTTCGAGTTATTCTAATGTCAGATTCAGTATGGAACAATATCGATTAGAGCGCCATCTTTGCGGATGTCAGGAAAATGGTTCAGACAAAAGTTTCTTGGTTTTTGACCTAGAATCCAAATCTGCAGTAAAAAATATGAGATGCTATTTACAAAACAAGAGTTGACCTCAGAATGCCCTTGAAGATGAGATTTGAGGTCAAAGCCAAGGCCACCATCGGATGTCCCCCTCGATACCCTACATTTTATGTCCGGAAAATTTTCCCGTATCTCATTTTATTTTTGGAAAAAGCGCCCGCGACACTTTAAATGCCCCACCCTGTATATATCTCGCATACTATACGGTGGTGGGGGTAACTCACCGACGAGCGTGCTCATATGTATTAGTGAGTGACGTCGTAGTTTGTGACGTAGTAGTAGTCACGTGACCCTGCGGCAATTTCCCAGCTCGGGCAATATCGCAACACTGCTTTACACTAATTTTGTAAAATAAGGTTAGAAAAAAATCCAAGTCCCGTGACGACGTGCTCAGCTGGGACACCCGGACAGTACCTCACACTGTCGCATCCCCAAATATGGCGCTTGTTGGCGCTACTCTTATTATAGGTACTCTGATGAGAACCAATGCGTGTTTTGACGTTGGTTTGAGCGGGATATTAGATTTCCCCTCAATGGGATTTGATGCGTGATCGGACGTTTCGTGATCACATTTACTATTGGTAGCTGTACCAGAGATGTTCTTTCCAGTACGATTTCCGGTAGATCATCCTATCATAATCATAAGTTGAATGGGAATGCCAATCAGAAATACTGTACTGAAAATTGTACTAAAGAGCATCGCTGAGCTGTACAGTTACCGGGTCAAAGAATCAATCGGAACACAGACAAGATTTACCCAGATCCGCTATGTAATAAAATCATCAGATTCAATGCGGATTTTGACGATTACTAGCTGCAGATTGGGAATGAGATAAACAGACATTAGGGATGAGATTTAATACGCTTTTTGACCAGGATTTCCACATACAGTATTGTTTTCTTGAAGACGGTTGGGCTGAAAGAATGGACGAGCACATCGCCCAATGAGATATGTGCATTGAATAGGCAGTACTAAGATGGGATTCGATAAGAATTGATGCGTGTTGTGCAGTGGCGGACCGGGGACCTCTCCATCCTCCTTCAACCCACGTAGAAAAAAGGGTTAGGAGCGGGAGATCTCCAGCTGTTTATCCTTTGTTTCGCTTGAATCGGAAGAAGATAGAGGAGCTCTCAGTCCGCCCCTGGTGTTGTGACGTACATTTGAGCGGGATATTAGACTCGCTCTCGTTGGGATTTGATGCGTGATCGGACGATTCGTAATTACAATCAATATTGGGAAATGTGAAGTTGAAGGGGAGAGGGGGTTGGGTTAATTCGGTGAAAAAACGGCACATTCTTGAGAATTCTTATCGGAAGAACGGTGATTATAAATGAATTTATTTTTATAATGTGTCATCAGGTAACATTTCACAAATATTCTGAGGAATTTTCATTGAAAAATATAGAGGAATGCGTCGGTGTCAGCAATTCTTAACGGGCGACTTAGGAAAAATACGTTTCGCGGTGGACATCATATCTCGAGATTGGATCATCCGAAACAAAAAAACCAAATAAATTCTGTTAATTCATGGGTTTTCCCAGGTAACCATGTCGAGATATTTTTTTTCCAAGTTTTGGATTTTTGGTGGCCCTTAGAAGTGAAAATGTGGATTTTTTACGAAAAAAATCAACTATCAAACGGTTATAAAATATGCTTGAAATTGAGAAAAAAACTCGACAGCAATACCTCGCCAATATTGTGTAGGAAGCGTATGCAAACTTTGAAAATAATCGGTTCAGTAGATGTCGAGGGGCGGTGTTCACCGACTTTGAAAAAGCAAGTTGTGGAAAATCTGCAACTGGCGCATTTCTCTATATTTTTCAATGAAAATTTCTCAGAATATTTGTGGAATGTTACCTGATAAGACATCATCAAAATAAATTCATCTATATTACCCGTTCTTCCGGAGGAAATTCCTAAAAATGTGCTTCTTTGCGGCCGAATTAACCCTCGCCCCCCCCCCCCCCCCTCACCTTAATGCGTGATGAAAATTCATCGCAGTACAATCGGTAATTTGACCTGGATTCTCCTTCCAACGGAATGCATCCATCATAATCTTGCATTGACCCTTTAACGCCCAAGTGCACTGATTTTCACTGTTGATTTTAGAGCTGTATTGCGTAGAAAGAAAAAGCTGGGAAAAAATTGAGACGAACATTTTTTTCTACTTTCAAGTATGCTCTTTCGAATGGTGCAGTCCAAATTTCTGAAAAAATGACCTTTGACCCTCTAGTTGTTGTGAAATGCTTCAAAAAACATACTTTCTATGTTCCTTCAAATCTCATTTTTCGAAAATTTCCCGGTGTCCAATCAGCTCGGGACGAATTGTAAACGTGCACCCAATGTGTGAATATGGAGAAAACGTTTTCCTCAAATTAATTTTCACCTCCGAATAATTCAAAATGGCGTCGGAAACGGAAAATTTTGCTGGATACGTTCGACCCTTGTGTCATACATCTTTCTTTTGGCGGTATTCTGCTGAAAATTGATATATAAGGGTTTTTTGGGTCGCTGATTACGAATTTGCAGCTGGATTCTCAAGAACTCCTCTCAAAGTGGCAGATTCAAGATGGCGGCTCATGATTTCGAGTGTTTTTCAATAGTATGCCTTGAGAATTGGTATATAGGGGTTTGTAGGGTCGCTGATTACGGATTTTCAGTTGGATTTTGAAAAACTATTCTCAAAATGGCAGATTCAAGTTGACGGTTCATGATTTTGTGTTTTTCAATAGTACGCCTTGGGAATTGGTATACAGGGGTTCGGATAGCTACCCCTTGGGGACTATCAACTTTTGGGAAAATTTGTATACTTGGAAAAGGGTTTCGAATGATGTGAAGAATATACTAAAATCTTTCCGGATTATTTGAGAAAAATTATGGATTTTCAAAGATTGATGGTACGAAATTTTTTTGAAAAGCACTTCAAAAATTTTTAAACAATGTTCTGGCATTCGTTGATGAATTTTGGACCTTCCTCGTTATTGAAACTCTCTTGAAAAAGCCAATGGTGCCTCAGTCATAACTGTTGCAGCATATCCGGGAAAATTAGCATTCCTGATGCATTTTGAATTGTTCTTGAGTAAAAATTGAAAATACTCAAAATCATGGGCCACAGATTGAATCCATCATTTTGAGGGAGATTTCAAAAAAATTCAATTGCGAATTGGTGATCAGCGTCCCAAAATCCGTTGTATACCGATTTCCAAGGCACACTGTTGGAAAACACTCGAAATCATGAGCCGCCATCTCGCATCCGCCATTTTGAGGGAATGTTTTGAAAATCCGTCTCCAAATTCGTAATCAGCGGCCCATAAAACTCCTACACACCAATTCCTAAATCATGCTGTTGAAAAACACGCTGAATCATGAGCCGCCATCTTTAATCCGCCATTTCGAGAGGAGTTTTTGAAAATCCAACTGCAAATTCGTAATCAGCAACTCCAAAAACCCCTGCATACCAATCCTCAAGGCATACTGTTGGAAGACAGTTGAAATCACGAGCTACTATCTTGAATCCACCATTTTGAGAGGAGGTCTTGAGAATGCAACTGCAAATCCGTAATCAGCGACCCGAAGAACCCGTACATAACAATTCTCAGCAAAATACCGCCAGAAAAAGATGTATGACACAAGAGTCGAACGTATCTGGCAAAATTTTCCGTTTCCGACGCCATTGTGGATTATTCGGAGGTGAAAGTTAATTTGGGGAAAACGTTTTCTCCATATTCAGACATCGGGTGCACGTTCACAATCTGTCCCAAGCTGATTGGACACCGGGAAATCTTCGAAAAATGAGATGTGAAAGAACATAATGTTGTGAAAAGTATGTTTTTTGAAGCATTTTACAAAAACTAGAGGGTCAAAAGTCATTGTTTCTGAAATTTGGACTGCACCATTCGGAAGAGCATACTTCAAAGTAGTAAAAAATGTTTGTCTCAATTTTTTCCCAGCTTTTTCTTCCTACGCAATACAGCTCTAACATCAACAGTGAAAATCAGTGCACTTGAGCATTAAAGTGTTAAAAAGAATAGCCAATTGAAAAAAACGTTCAATACTACTCCGGCGACACTCGCCGGATCTGCTAGTCAATGCAACCCTCAAAAAACTCCAAAAAAGTAAAAAAATAACGCCAAGTACATGAAAATCCCAAAAACAAAGAATAAAAAAATCTGAAAAGACATTCTAAAGGAAAATTTCACTGCATTCAGAATTTCGAGAGGATATAAAAGGATATGCTCCATTTGAAAAAAAAAGATATGAAATCAATATGAGTGACCAAGTACATTGGTTATCCAAAGGATATGTGAACGGTTTTTGGTATATTGTAACTTCAATTTGTTCAAACTGTATTGAAGGTAATTTATGATTTTCAAAGAAGCATTATTGTATTAAAAAAATAAATAAAACAAGCGTATCGTTCTGCCTGTATATATAGATACCAAAAAGTGAAAAACAGTAGAATTCCACAAAACATACAAATATCTCTCAAAAACCCCTGAAAACTCCAACACAGTAAAAAATAACCTCAAATCCCAAAAACCATACAAACGTTTTACAATAACACTTGAAAAAAAATCCTTGAAAAAAATACTTCACTCTTTCCGGAAGATTACTTGATATAACAAATATACCATTTAAAAAAAAGATGTGAAAGGCAACCCTGTTTCGGAATTCGCATCAACCAGCAACACTTGGCGTGGCCGATGGTAGAAGTTTTTAGCCTTTATGATATACAAATGAATTTCTATAGAACATTAAACAAGAAATTTAAATGATATAATTTCATAAAATCTTCTTCGGCCACGCCAAGTGTTACTGGTTGATGCGAATTCCGAAACAGGGTTGCCTTTCACATCTTTTTTTTTAATGGTATATTTGTTATATCAAGTAATCTTCCGGAAAGAGTGAAGTATTTTTTTCAAGGATTTCTTATCAAGGGTCGGTGCCGAATCAACGAAAAAAAATTAACTAGCAGTATGAAGTTGTCATTTTGTTGCAGTATGGAATGAAATTAGTCACAGATCATTGATTAAATTGAACGAAAATTCATTATGTTAACCCATGGACTTAGGAATATAGGGACGGAGTATAAACTCCACTTTTGGGCGAGGGGAGTGGAACGAACAGAAGGGGGGCCCCTAGGAAAGTGTGCGACTGTTTGATTGGTTGAACTACTGCTCATGCTCAGAACCGGCAATTACAAAAGTCAATATATGTATTCGATAAAATATTCTCTGAAAATTATCAACAAATTTTGAATTTGTAACATAACGAGATCGTATACATTCAACTAAATTAAACTTTTATTCGGTTCAATAATATTTTTGAGCAAAAGATGCGTGTTCATAAATTATTCTATTCAACAAGGTTCGTACTTCATAATAGAGTTATTGAGAAATATGAAGTGTCAAAATAAGCGTGAGATATTTCGACTCAACTTTTTTTATAAATCACATGTTGATCGAAAATTTCCAATGCCTAATAATAAAATCCACAACCAGAATTGGCTTCTAAATATAAGTTCCAGTTTTCTACTGATTTCTTGTGATCATAAGAAGATTTTACAAGTCATAACCTCCAAATTTCAAATAATTTTCATAATTTTATTTCCCAATATGTACAAATCATAAGGAAATCCGAATTTCTATTCATAGTCTAATTTCAGGCATGCACTTAGCTATTACCTCTTTCAAATTTTTGTTCATCAAGTAATTAATGAAAAAAGTTGGCGCAAAATTCTACCCGCTTCATCTGATGCTTGAATCCCCTCAATATAAGTTTATAATTATGTAAATACGAAATTCGATTGATACTTCTGAATTGTTTCTAGTGTTTTATTTCGATCCAGGTGTTCTGTGATCACAAATACTTTTATTGTCACAGGAAGAAAGATGTTCGAATCTGACGCTCCAAGTACACAAATGTTAAATCCTGAATTACAACACAACATTTCAGAATTCCACTGCAAGGAGGAAGTATTGACCATACTGCATAAATATTCATTCATTTATTTATTTATCCATTTATTTATTTCCTTTAACAGGTTCTCTTGAACCCATACATCCAATTTCATTTCGCTTGGTATACAACTTTAACAAACTAAAATAGAACAATAGAAAAAGAACACTTTACAATCCCGTACACTTATTTAATTTATATTCAATTTATCAGTTGTTATTACTTTTAGAATCTTCTTATATTTGCCAGGAAATTAGTAAAAGACTGAAACTTATATTTAGAGTCTAATCCTGGTCGCGGATTTTATTATTATGCCCAGAAAATTGCCGTTGAACTCATAATTTATGAAAAAAGTTGGCGCGAAATTTAGCTCGCTTCTTCCGGGGCTTGAATGCCCTTAATGTTTATTTTACAATAAAACATACATTTAACAAAATAGAGACACTGATTATAGAAGTTTGTCTTATGTGATAGTTTATTCCTTCACTGCTGTTTTCACATAGTGATTTTAAATATAATATTCTCTCTGTTAGATGGGTCGCTTAGCGCCTTTATGTCTCTGTGCATTACCTTTATGTGTTTGTGTACTTGGTGCTCAAATGCCTAAGCACACAAACACATAATCATAGAGCATAGCACAATAACATGTTACGTTTCTACTAATATTTATTGCATCAGCTCTTATGGTCTTATGGATCACGTTTATGCATTCGTGTGCTTAAACCATGGACATAGGATCCTATGTCCATGGCTTAAACCTTTTCAGTAGAATGATTTTGGAGTTCAGAACAAACTGTTTCCTTCAGGATTTGTTACTGATTGTTGTGTGTTGTCTAGGTTCTTTTGTGATACATGAAAAACTATCCATTTAGTCAACATCCAGGCAGCACTTTTGACAGCAATGCTACCACAATTTTGTGTACATGTATGGCTTTATTTATATGTTGGAATTGGAGCAACTTGGTAGTGTTCTTCTAGGAGCACTGCTCGATAGCACTCTCTGATAATACTGAGGCGCTAAGGCAGTGCTACATTATAAATCGAATCATGCATATGTTACGGTAGCAAGGCAATGTCAAAATACTGAAAATGCTACTACGTCACTAATGTAGCACTGCTAGAAACAATAATGCAGATTTGAGAATGCTTTGCTGGCTGAGCAATTTATTAACTATGTAAATTCAGTTTGATAATCAACAGAACTATCAAACAATAGTGGAGATTTATTTTTATATTGCAATTTCAAATGACATTTCCTTCAATTATGAAAAATCACTAATAAAACGCAAATGATAAGAAGTTCAGTGAATTTATTGAAAGATAATTACTCTTCAATCTTAATTACATCATTCCATTCAATGTAACATACTGTAAAAATATAGGTACAATTTATTGAACTCATAATATTTCAATATAATGCTCTTTGTACCTTTTCTAAGGAGTCTCGAGTGATATATCTTTCACTTTTTTTAAATTCCATTCGATGATAAGAAGCAACACACCACACTGGAGAAGGATAGACGACATCAGCACCCACGTTCTCTTGAATGAAAATATTCTGGTTCTGCCCAGATCTGCTGATTTTTATCCGGATTTGCCTGGCATTTTCCGCAGGAAGCATAATGAGAGATTTTTGAAGGGACTCTTGTACCCTCCCTGGTGAAAATATACGCTCGTAGTAAGCGTACTTGAAGCTGATAAGTAACATAAAATGTTCCAATCTTCTCTTACTGAAACGCATAATAATTGCTTGTTGTAGAGTATTGAAATTATACGTTTCCAATACGCTTCATAACCTTTCAATGTAATTTTGGGAAGAGTACTGTTATGTTTCATGAAGCGTATGTGAATCAACTCATGCAGGCTTCAAGTATCGTTTTTGAATCATGAGGAATCATAGTATTCCATGGCTCAATAGATACAACGCTGGAGTGCAATGGTGAAACTCATAGGAATTCCGCCAAGCAGTAAACATTGTTATTCTCTTGCATTGTTTATACTATTCATGGAGCATGGATTTTTATACGCTCTCTTTGTTTCGAACTTCGCTCCAAACGCTCTCCGAATCCGTTCTATTTACTCTTTGTTCACTTCTCATTAACGTTTCTGTTACGGTCCACTGTACTTTCCGTTTTCGCTCCATTTCAGTTCCCATTTCCACCAGGGCTGTTGGTATGTAACATGTGCAGAATATTTCCAATTGTTTTTGAAATATCATGCTGAGGACAAATTACGATTTCTGAAACTGCAGGAAACATTCCGTTGTTGTCAGGAATAGTTTAGATATTGCGATCAACCCAAGTAGAACGGTTTTTCAACATCGATCTGAATGTGATGTGACTACGAGTTCGAATCGATGTCGAGATCCGAAACATCAAAATTTTGAGCTTGATCCGTTCGATATCGAGTCGATCAAACTCAAAATTTTAATGCTTTCTCCTTAGGAGTCTCCGTTTCAAATATTTCGCACACAATCTTCTTTAAAATTATTCTGGCGAATCCTCGTAAATCGTCCAGCTGCCGGAACAGATGATATTCCTCGAATGTTCAAAGATTGGCCCACTGTTTTTCCAGCAGATTCGACAGAAGTTACACTGAAAATTGAATAGAGAAAAATAACAATAATGAGTAATAAAAAAACACTTCTTCTTCAATATTTATTTCACAAAAATGAATGACTGAAAAATAATATTTATTCTATACGTTTTTTAGCGATACATCGTTGTGCGCTATAACAAAACATATTTATTAGAATTCAATCCTTATTAACAAATGTACAAGTTTAATGATTCATTTTCGGATACAACGGATAATAGATAATAATCATTTCTAAATTCGATGTGCAATTATGGGACTATGGAAACAGTGCAACTATGGACAGTCTACTATACAGAAAAAAACATGAAGTAATATCACAGAACTCTTTTGCACATAACATTGTACCGAACACTAATGAAATAAAACGAAATATTTCTCCCGCACAGCCTCTTCTAACTAAAATTGATGAAATCAAATATTTTTTTTTACAACTTACTCCAACTTACAACGTCAAAAAAATAAAAAATTTCTTTTACAGAACTCATTTCAACAAAATTAGACATTTCTTTTATATAACTCATTTCAGCAAACAAAAGATCAATAAATTAAAACATCCTTTTACTAAAATCTAATGATATCTTTTTCATGAAAAAATAAACTGTTTTTGACGCTTAAGAATATTGCACCCGTTATTGACCCTTGAACAAGATTATCTTATTTAAAAAGTGACGCTGACTTTTAGATTGGTCTATAGGTTTTGAAGCGATATGATGCAATCGAATTTTCAAATATCGCTTGGCAATGGCTCTCAAGAGGTGTATGGAATGAATTTCCAAGGCAGAGTGGTCGTGATTATGTTCTTCCAGCTCTTCAAACAAGTTTGACCAATGAATTCATTCAAAACAGTATTCAATATTTAACTTTCTTTGAGGGATGCATTTGATATACCATCAGCAATTATAATGCATTTAAGTGCTTTTTCACAGGTTGTACAGATTCTGATAACATCAGGTGAAGGTTGTATTAATCCGCCACGACTTTTAACTTGGATTAAGTTCATTCTGTGTTCTTTGCTGGATGTAAGAGCCATTACGCAAGTTTCGCATATTAATTTTTTGCTCAATTGCATTACAATGTAACCACCAATGTATTCTACAATGTTGAACGAGAATTCCGAAATTTCCAAGAAATCAAAAAAGCAATTGTGGTCCTCATAATCACGCTCAAAGCTCGTTCTATTTGTGGTTATTTCAGGAGTGTCTATCAGAAATTCAGACATTTTTGGAAGGCGTGAGGTCGAATTGATGACCATTTCAGGATTATTGTTTCCGTCGGACGAGACATGAAGGATTGAAATATTTTCCAACGGGATGCAATTTCCAGTACCGGAATTTCTCAACTCTGTGTGAATTAATATTTTCTTCATACTGGCTTTGAATTGGTGCACATTGGGATTGTTATTTTCTCCCCCTCGATAACGGATACAACCAAATAAAAGTTCAATATGATCCTGACCCAATTTATAAAACGGAATGTATTTTAGAACGCTGTTTCGCATGCCCCATTCGGTGTATAATGTTATTGCACTTTGAATGCAAATTAAAAAACCTAAAAATCCAGTTTTACGTCGCGAGTGAATTAAAAGTTCACCCGATTCATCTTTCAAAGAGGATAATTTACATTCTTCAAATTTCTGTGCAATCAAAGATATATTATTTGCGTTTAATGGTTGTTTAAGGCCTTTCTGTTTCATATTTTTCGAATTAAATATGTCAAAAATATCATTGAACATCGTTCAAAATTTACTAGTTCCTTCACAGCCTGCGAATTGCTCGAGTTGCAGTATATTTTTACAGGTGAAGAGGGCATCCGCAACAGATTTACTCATGGTTTGAGTCGCCAAACGAACTTTCATTCTTTGTTTTTTATAATTTATGTGGGACCTACGCAATTTATTTCCTAATGATAAGCCCTCTCCTTCTTGTAAATTGTGTAATTCAGTCAAGAACACCCATTTTACAAATCCACCATCTCCATCGATGAGCGTGTGAAAATCACCCAATGTATTTCGAACTAACTTGATCATGTGACACGGATCTAAAAAAGCCACGACATTTTCATTGGTGGTAGGATGGAAAAAAGTGGTTTCCAAGGCATTTACATTATAAAAGTCCCAGCCGACATTCTTGAACATCGACAAATTAGTTGATGTTCCATCACAAGTAACAGAGATTATTTTCAGCCCGACTTCATGGAGAGACTTGAGGCATAGTAACATTAAGTTTGCTTTTTCTTGTACAAACATCCCTCTCACCAGGTAGTGTGCAATGGGCATTTTCCAACTACTGTTGACACAAACAACCATGAATACTGAAGCCTGATTAGTTATCACAGTTTCATCGAATTGCACGTCTTCACCACAATCAACATAGCCATTAAATTTTTTGCCATCATATTCTACATGTTCTCTGATGGCCATCTCATCAAAAATCAATGCTCCAAGTAATTCATGATTTGTTTGTTTCACTCGATCACCGATTGCTTTCAATGCTTCTACACTGATTCCCGGTTCAGCATTTATGGTTTTGTACCATAAAGATATGGTTTTTGGGTGCGGCAAACAATCACCTAATTCATTCCGAACATAATCATATGCGCGGGGTGGATAATAATGGAGAGTCAAAGCAAATCTCCGAATTGCTGGGGAATACTCTCTAGGTACGGACATTTTTCTTTTTTTATCTCTTAACCTATTGAACATCTCACCTATTGACTCGCCCAACTGTTGAATCATATCGGCTTGTGCTTTGTCCAATAATTGACTCTGTTTCAACACATCCAGCATATTTTCAAGCGTAGAGATTTTCTTTTCAGCACGAAACAGTCTCTTTTTCACTCTTCGCACTTTTTGAATATTTTCTTGTTGCATGGAGTGGATTCTCTCTCTGGTTTTCTCTGGAGAGTGATATTTGAGAATGGGCGATACCATTGTTCCCTTGTCCGCTCTTGCCGATGGTGTTCCTAGTACTGTCACTGATTCAAATGACGGCGAGGTCATGGTGGCCTTATCTACTTTGCATGTAGATGATTGTGCTGGAATATCAATTCAAATGAATTTCTTCACTCAAAAGAACATGATTTATATTCTATCAATACAGCTTTGAAACATTTGCATACAAGTGAGGGTGATACACCATTTACTGTTGTACTGAAAAATATTTCATTCCATATAGTGAGTGTTTTTGATAGTACTCACACTGTGTGCACTAGGAAAGTAAGACTAAGTGTATAAAATGTAACAATAAAAATTGTAAAATTGTTATGTCACGACATTCCATTTTCAAGTCTTGAAACATCTTATTGATTAAACATCAAAATCAAATTATAAAACATTTTATGGGATACTGTTAAAATTTATGCTGCAATTCATAATTCCTCAATTCAATCTTAGTTGGAACTTACTCCAACTAATATAGGAACAAACAGTTTATCCTGTCGTTTTCCACACAGCACAAGCATGTCCAAATTGAACTTTTCTCATGTCAACTCCGAAAGAATTCATAATGAATTTTTAAGAATTCTTTTTTATTACTAGGGATTCCTAAACGACTTTTCTGAATTGTCATAGTGGGGACTCTTAAAGAATCCCACAATGAACTCAAGAATTCTCCCTGAATACATCGACACCAAGGTGTTGTATGGGTTGTTTCCACTTTCCTTTTATCAGTTCCACTTCCGTCGTGTGCACAATGCAAGTACTGTTCGAAACGCTTAGTATGATGTATATAAACATATGTATTCTATCGTCATGAGTTTTGAGTATTAAGAGCTTCACAGATGTAAACTCTGATTAAAAAACCCTATTGAACCAATTGACCCCTATATTGATTCCGATGCAGAAACACAATTCAAACTCATAAGGAAAAATGAAATGAATGGGTCTAAATTGTGTTCCTGCATCGGAATCAATAGGAGTCAATTGATTCAATGAGATGTTCTGATCAGGGAAACAATGATTCAAAAGAATTGAAGACTTTGAAAAATATATTGAAACGCTTACGAGGTGTTAATGATATTGGAGTAATTGGATGTACAGTGGACGTTTCTGGCTGAACAAGATGTGACTGATGTTCATTGTTCATAGATGATGTTGAAACAATTCGATCATTTACAGATAGCATGTCACAACTAAGCTGTTCACTATTCCTATAATTTACATGGCCTGACTTTTTCATCACTATTGATTCCTAAGAGAATAATAAATATAAGAGTTAACAAATTGGTGGAGGAATCGATACTTATGCATGTAAAAACAGTTTATAAAAATATTTCACTTGATTGGTCTTATTGCTTGCGAATGAAGTTGAAGGATGTTCATGAACCTCTGTGCACATCGTGTCACAACTCTGTTCCGCAAGATTCCTTGTGTTGGATAAGCCATCCATCACCAATGCCTGAGATACCAAGAAATATAAAAAATGATAAATACATAACTAGATGAATGGATATGTGTGTGTGTGTGTGTATGGGCTAGTGTGTCATATTAAAATCAGTCCACAACGTAGTGCATATCTTAGAATAACGCATTCTGCTTCACACATACGAGGGTGGATTGATAAGTTTCCGGCCTGACCAAGAAATACAATGTTTTTGAGAATTTTTTTTTTTTTATTTCTCAACATAATCTCCTCCAAGGCTGATACATTTCTCATAGCGGTGTTCTAGTCTAGTATTGCCATCTCTATAGACTGATTCGTCAAGCTCCTCAAAATACCCATTTACAGCTTCGATTACTTCTTCATTGTCCGCAAATCTCTTACCGCCAAGCCATTTTTTGAGGTTAGGAAACAGATAATAGTCACTCGGGGCTAGGTCTGGAGAGTAGGGAGGGTGCGGCATTAATTCAAACTTCAGATCGTTGATTTTAGCCATCGCAACGATTGACGTGTGCGCTGGTGCGTTATCGTGATGAAACAAGATTTTTTTCTTCGCCAGATGAGGTCGTTTAATTTTCACTTCGTGGCTCAAACGTTGCAATAAGTCTGCGTAGTATTGACCAGTGATAGTTTTACCCTTTTCAAGGTAATCAATGTATATAATACCTCTTGCATCCCAAAAAACAGTAGCCATAACCTTGTTCGCCGAAAAAATTGTTTTTGCCTTCTTTGGAATTGGTTCCCCTGGTCCAATCCACTGTTTAGACTGTTCTTTGGTTTCAGGAGTGTAGTGGTGGACCCAAGTTTCGTCAACGGTTACGAATCGACGCAAAAATTCGCTTGGATTACGCTTATACAACGCCAAATTGGCGGTAGAAATGTTCTTTCGAATCAATTTTTGGTCGACTGTTAGCAAACGCGGCACCCATCTTGCACAGAGCTTTTCCATATACAAATGTTGGTGCAAAATATTTTGTACACGTTCATATGACATCTTACAGGTCTCAGCTATCTCACGAACTTTTAATCTGCGATCTTTCAGCACTATTTGATGGATTTTTTCGATCATATCTGGAGTTGTGACCTCAATGGGGCGTCCTGAGCGAAGCTCATCAGAGGTGCTCACACGACTCTCTTTAAACTCGGAAACCCACTGCTTAACGGTTGAATATGATGGGGAGGATGTTCCCAGTGTTGAGTCCAACTCTTCTTTAATTTCCTTCGACGTTAACCCCTTCAAATAAAAGTATTTGATGACAGCACGATTTTCCAGCTTTTCCATTTTTACGAAGAACACAGAGGCGTCTTGGTCAGCGTGCTCTCAAAACTAAACTAACATGGCGATCGGACTGAAACTATAGCTACAAGCTATCTAAGGATGGTACTATAGAACGCCACCTCAAGGTAGGCCTAGTGGCGCCATCTCTTGGTCAGGCCGGAAACTTATCAATCCACCCTCGTATATACAGGGCGTCCCATTTGAAACAGGACAGCTGGATAACTCTTCAGGGAATGGAGGGGGAAAAAATTGTTCAGATAAAAGTTGTAGGGTTCGAAGGGGGCCATAAGATGGTGACCTTGAATTTGACCTTGAGGTCAATTTTGAGCATAATTGATGGTCAAAGTATGTTTTTTCAAATGGAAAACCCTACGTTCGACCTCAGAAATGGAAAGAGCGGAAAATTTTACGTCCGAATATGTTAACATATCAGGTCATTTAGAGGTCATTTGAAGGTCAAAAAACCATTTTCTATGGATTTTCACGGAGAAGCCTCAAACGAGTTGTTTCTCTGACCAAAGTTATTAAAGTTGAAGTGAAACCCCACGTTTCGACCTCGAATTGAAAGTAAACAGAACTAACCTTCAGAGTTCATTCTTCATATCAGTACGAAAATGATCATTAAGAAGTTCTCATCGTTTACGGTGTAAGTGCGGGTTCAAAATGGTTTATTCACCTAACGAATGTGTTGATATTTTAATGATCTTGGGTGAGTGTCACGGAGTGTATCAAAGAGCGTCACGATTGTACAGAGAGCGGTTTGGAGATCGGCAGCATCATCCTTCTCCAGAAGTCATTCGCCAAGTTGAAAGAAATTGTCGACAAGGAAGGATTGGTCAACGCCGAAACAATCAAGGTTTCAAATTTAACGACCCTCGATGCGTTGCTGTTTTAGCAATAATACACATGAATCCTCATGTTAGTTTACGTGATATTGAACGCGATTTGGGTATTCCACGCAGTACGGCACACAGAATTCTACAAGCTGCTCAATATCATCCGTACCACTTCACACTGACCCAAGAATTATCACAACAAGATATGCAGAATCGGGTTAACTTTTGCCATTGGGCTTTACAGAGGTTGAACGAAGCGCCCGATTTCTTTCGATATGTTCTTTTCAGTGATGAATCAACGTTTCAAAGTACTGGCTTGTTAAGTCGTCACAATAGCCACTATTGGTCAGCGCAAAACCCGCACTGGACTCAACAAGTTGATCATCAGCATCGGTGGAGTATAAATGTTTGGTGTAGAATTCTAGACAATCAAGTTATTGGGCCGTATTTTTTTGATGGAACTGTTAACGGTCCTAATTATCTACAGTTTTTACAGAATGAATTACCAGTTCTCATGGGAGATGTGACATTAGCAACTCGGCAGAGGATGTGGTATCAGCAAGACGGTGCACCACCACACTTTGCTCGATGTGTGAAGGATTATCTAAATATCCTTTTCCCCAATCGTTGGATTGGTCGAGGTGGATTTGTACTGTGGCCGGCAAGATCTCCTGATCTCACCCCTCTAGATTTTTATTTGTGGGGTTACGTAAAAAATGTCCTTTATACCAACCGACCAACAACACCTGTGGATCTACAACAACGCATCAGATACGCAATTGCGAATATTCGTGCAGAAGTTTTTCAGTCTGTTCTTGGAAACTTTCGACGCTGGCTGGAGTTATGTATTGAAGTAAATGGCGGTCAATTCGGACATCTCCTGCAATAAGTGTGTCTTACCCGTCAACGGATTTGTGCCATCTGTAATTATGAAACGACGAACTGGAAAAATAAATAATTTTTTAATTATTGTTCCAAATTTGGCATTCATTATCGTTCTCGAGGTCGAATCCAAGGTCGAAACGTGGGGTTTCACTTTAACTTTGATAACTTTGGTCAGAGAAACAACTCGTTTGAGGCTTTTCCGTGAAAATCCATAGAAAATGGTTTTTTGACCTTCAAATGACCTCTAAATGACCTGATACGTTAACATACTCGGACGTGAAATTTTCCGCTCTTTCCATTTCTGAGGTCGAATGTAGGGTTTCCCATTCGAAAAAACATACTTTGACCATCAATTATGCTCAAAATTGACCTCAAGGTCAAATTCAAGGTCACCATCTTATGGCCTCCTTTGAACCCTACAACTTTTATCTGAACAATTTTTTTCCCCCTCCATTCCCTGAAGAGTTATTCACCTGTCCTGTTTCAAATGGGACGCCCTGTATAAACTGCTTATGGACTTATTTCATCATTGGAAAATAATTTGAAATGTGTTATGTACATTATATTTCCTTACCATAGGCAGAGCATTTGGTTTGAGTCTGGTTATCAATCCACTCCTTTCAAATGACTTTTCCTCAAAATGTATTGAACACACACGTGCATTCGGGCTTGGAAGAGAATCAATTTTCAAAATATCCAACCATAATTTTAATTTATTGGGATCTCTGGGGAATCTAAATGAATAAATTGAAGTCATTTATTAACAATAAAATTTTGAAGTATATCAAAATTAGTGTAACCTCAAAATTTTATACTTATGGTATGTGATTTTTGTTTGGTTACTTGTACCAAAATTCTTTTCCTTCCAAAATTGTCGCACACTCCGGTTTTTGCAATTTTTCACTGCACACACCACCATTTGAGGAATAATTTAATGACATGGACAGTATCACGTCTAACCTATGACAGAGTTACTTCATTTTTACACATGTCTTACTGTTTACAATATGGTGCGCTTGCGCAACATTTTACCCAATGGGGTAGTCGCACACTTTACCTCGTCGTTTTCCCCTCAAAGTTCCAACCCCGCAAACATACCCTCTGTCCCTATATTCCTATGTCCATGTGTTAACCTATTCACTGCACCTGTTTATTACAGTAGACACGTAATTCATCATTCTAATAAAATTATGAATGATCTTCCTAATCGATCAGTACAATCAAACTGTTTGAAACGTCTGTAGAGAACGAAAATCGGTTTGTTGTTATCATAAACATAACCATACCATAATCATAAACATAACAAAGGGAAATTAAGTTTACCGTGGGGTTGTGTTAGCAAATAATTGTTTTTTACTTTTCATGTAATTTAATCAATGATCTATGACTAATTTCATTCCATACTGCAACAAAATGACAACTTCATACTGCTAGTAAATTTTTTTTCGTTGATTTGGTTTCTCGTTGATTCGGCACCGACCCTTTTTCAAGTGTTATTGTAAAACGTTTGTATGGTTTTTGGGATTTGACGTTATTTTTTACTGTGTTGGAGTTTTTAGGGGTTTTTGAGAGACATTTGTATATTTTGTGGAATTCTACTTTTTTTTCACTTTTTGGTATCTATATATACGGGCAGAACGATACGCTTGTTTTATTCATTTTTTTAATACAATAATGCTGTTTTGAGAATCATGAATTACCTTCAATACAGTTTGAACAAACTGAAGTTACAATATGTTAAAAATCTTTCACATATCCTTTGGATAACCAATGTACTTGGTCGCTCATATTGATTTCATATCTTTTTTTTTCAAATGGAGCATATCCTTTTATATCCCCTCGAAATTCTGAATGCAGTGAAATTTTCCTTTGGAATGTGTTTTTAGATTTTTTTATTCTTTGTTTTTGGAATTTTCATGTACTTGGCGTTATTTTTTTACTTTTTTGGAGTTTTTTCGAGGGATTTCACTTCTTTTTCTGATTATGCTTCCAACTGAACCCAAATGAAAATGAAATACCCCTGTCGAGTTCATGGCAATCGTAGGAATGAAGGAAATGTCCTCAGATAACTTATGTGATATAAAAATCCACTTGGATTTCCATCAGTCATCTCATCATTGGACGGCAATAGATTATCGAAATAAAGAATGGAGAAAGGAAGGGGAGAAAAGCGAATTCCCATGAACAAATATAAGTGTGAAGAATTCCGAAAACTAAATTTTCCTTGACTGATAAGTTGGCGCTCAAAGCAGCTCAAAGCAACTCACAGCGCTCAAAACAGCCCACGATATTGTGCTGAACATGTCTTGTGCGGAAATTTCCAGTGTTTTCAAGAAATCATTGTAAGAAAATCGAAACAACATAGATCTTACAGACAGAGGAAACTTGCGTACAATATATTCAAGGTATCCAACAGACAGTTTTTTTGCAAGATAGAATTTGTACTGTTCAGCATGAAGCTAAAAATAGCTTTCCAGCAAAAATTTTTCGGTCCCTCTTTTGAATCATTGTGAGAAGTAGCAGATAGCAAAAGTTTCAAAAATTAGATCTCATTGAATTCTGTCGTGACCATCAAACGAACTACTGAAATGTCAGCAGAATAGAGTCCTTGGAGAATTTAAATCGCCTTTTGTCATACTGTATATTGTACTGTATATAGTATGACAAGAGGCGATTTGAATTCTCCAAGAACTCCATCCTACTGACATTTCAGTGATTCATTTTGTGGTTCCAGAAGGATTCAATGGGATCTAGTTCTTGGAACTTTTGCTATCTGGGTAAAGAGATGTCAAATGTTTATCATGCAACGAAAAGACATACCTTCAAGATATCAGATTGAAGACACTTTCTAGTACTGTACCAGACATTTTTCAGAATTTTGTGGAATATCCATCGAAATCATACAAAAAAATTTTTCAGAAATATTTGGTTCGTTATGGTATTATAAAGGTATTTTATATTCTTCAAAACTGTACAATATCACAGTAATTGAAGTCTAATTTTATGATGAAGAGGAATTATTGCTTTTCAAAGAAATATATATAAGAGTCTTTAGCATTGCGTGGCCAATGGTCGCTCTTCAACTTGCAGATCATGAATAAATATCCACTTTGTACCTTTACTTCGTAACATGCATGTGAAATTATCTTCAGAAATATTTTTACCCTGATGAAAAACAACAGCTATAACTTTATCAAAGTGTTGTGCAATTATAATTTCTAAAGTTGGTACTGCTTTAATGTTTATATTTTCTACCTTTGTTGCTTCAACATTATTGTGATTAAACATCATCAATTGCACAATTACATATCGTTCTGACGCTGTTATGAATGATTTTTTAGTTTTATGCAAGTTATTACAATTGTCACAAGAATCTTCGAAAATTTTCTATGTTGAAAAATTGGACTTGAATATTTCTTGAAACTCAAATGATTTTTGTGAGATTGGAGGTAGCCCAAGACGTGTAACATAATTTGTACCGACAATATTTTCGGTATATTCACATTTCGTACATTCCGTTACGGTAGTTATTTGGTGCTTCACTCAATTTTTAATAGCCATTGAATTTTCGCAAATAGAAGCGATGAATTCTCCTGCATCTTGTGAGTGATTATGCAAGTATTGTGGACCTGCAAGCTGTTTTAAGCTATGATATCAAGGTTTTTTTGCGAATTGTAGTTCTGAATTGAGATATTTATGATGTCATTGGGGTCAGACAGAAGTAATTGTTTTGTCTTAGAAGCACAGTACAATATACACTGCATTACTGCATTCGAATAAGAAGAAACACCGTCAACATTAGGAAGACCCATTACGTTTAACGCGTGAGTTTCTGTTGATTTTTCATCAATATTTCGGCCCCTGGATTATATATTATCCAATATCCTTATTCCTGAGTATTCAGGTGAAGAAGTTTTTTCAGTGAGTAAATTCTTTGAGTAAAATTACAGGTAGATGAAGAAAAAGCAAGAAGGATGCATGTCACCATACATCTTTATGTTACGTACCACGATGATCAATGTCATTAGGCAGCGTCATAGGAAAATGAAGAAAAGGCAGAAGTGCAGTGGATATACAAGTCCTTGCATTGAATAATACCATTATCAGATTCTTCCAACAGAATCATAGGTGGATGAAGAAAAAGCAAAAAGGATGTAGATGTACCATACATCTGTTCCGTTAAATCCTACCATGATTATTAGGTAGCATTGAAGAAAAATGCAGAAAAAATAGGAGCGCAGTGGATATACCACAAATCTTTGCATCGGGTACATTCCACTGACCAATTGACGAATGATTAGAGAGACTGTTTAGGATCAACTCAACGAAAATTGAGCAGATACAATATTCTGATTATAGAAATTGTTGCAGAACAACTACAGGTCAACTTGACTGATGTGACAATTCATTCTGAATGTTTTCTTCCAAAGTTCCATCTCTTCAGTTTTTCTATTCAAGCTGGATTATATTTGTGTTCTTACAAACCATCATTTTTATCTTTACTTATCTTGGTTTTGGAATGATTGAATTCTCAAATATCATGAATATTGAATGGTTTGGATATTTGATACAATATGCTCTTTAATGATCATGAATCACTTTGAATACATTTTGAACATTTCATGGATCCTAGAGCTACTCAATCTCTCAATTCAAAGTACTCTATGACAATTTAATAAAATTCATGATATTTGAGAATTGAATCATTCCAAAACCAAGATAAGTAAAGATAAAAATGATGGTTTGTAAGAACACAAATATAATCCAGCTTGAATGGAACGACTGAAAAGATGGAAATTTGGAAGAAAACATTCAGAATGAATTGTCACATCAGTCAAGTTGACCTGTAGTTGTTCTGCAACAATTTTTATAATCAGAATATTGTATCTGCTCAATTTTCGTTGAGTTGATCCTAAACAGTCTCTCTAATCATTCGTCAATTGGTCAGTGGAATGTACCCGATGCAAAGATTTGTGGTATATCCACTGCGCTCCTATCTTTTCTGCATTTTTCTTGAATGCTACCTAATAATCATGGTAGGATTTAACGGAACAGATGTATGGTACATCTACATCCTTTTTGCTTTTTCTTCATCCACCTATGATTCTGTTGGAAGAATCTGATAGTGGTATTATTCAATGCAAGGACTTATATATCCACTGCACTTCTGCCTTTTCTCCATTTTCCTATGACGCTGCCTAATGACATTGATCATCGTGGTACGTAACATAAAGATGTATGGTGACATGCATCCTTCTTGCTTTTTCTTCATCTACCTGTGATTCTATTGGAAGAATCTGATAATAGTGTACCTAACGCAAGGACCTGTGGTATATCCACTGCACTCTTGCCTTTTCTTCATTTTCCTTCTACGCTACCTGATGATATTGGTCGTGGTGGTAAGTAACATACAGATGTATAGTATACCTGCATCCTCTCTACTTTTTCTTGATCCACCTGTAATTTCACTCAAAGAATCTAGGGAAACCATTTTGTACATAGTTCATAATTTTGATTCAGGATGTCATATTTTAGTATACCTGAAGTGCTCGGTGACTAACCTTATTTTCGAATGTTTTTCAAACTTGCTATAATTGAATTCACATTCATTATCTATTCACTATTCTGTTTCATTATTTGTTCACGATTCTGATTGCAGAATAGTGGATTCCATTAGAGATTATCGTATATCCATTATACTTTTGCCTGTGAAAAAATAGCAAATAAACTTCAATAATCACTCTTGAGCAGGCTCGGTATGATCTTTTTCATCGATTGCCTATGATCCTAATTAGAGAAATCGACAGTGGAGCCTTCCGAAGTAGCTGGTCATCTGGTTTTGATCAGCTACTTCGGAAGGGTCCAGTAGTTGACTGTCCGTCAGAACTCATGATATATCTCTGACTTTCTGGTATGTGGAGGAATTGCAAATAAACTTGAATCTTTTCCTTTGAGCATGCTCGATATGATCCATTCGATCATTTTCCAACGACTCTAGCAGGAGAACCTGATAGTAGATTGTTTGTAAGGGGGTTATGGTATATCCGATAAGATTTCACCTCCCAGACAGCACCGAAAGTTCCAGGAATGTTTTAAAAACATGCACAAAGGCTGACGGACTTTGGTTCCCATCAGTATATTTTCTAAACGTTCTGAGGACGTTCTATTCATGTACACCACAGTACGTTTTGAGATACGTTCTATTCATGTATTTGGTATGTTGCTGGAACGTTCAAAAAATATGCTCCATAATACATTGAAGGAAGTTTTCAAAACATACTTTTCAACTTTTCCTTGGTTTTATGTAAATTATGATAAAATAATTTCAACAATAATAAACAATAATAGAAATAAATTACGCCTTGAAATGTCAATTTTTTCTTCAGCGTCTACAAAAATCATGAGCAATGGCATTAATATTATAGGAAATATTTGACACATATATTCCATGCGTCTTTTATCATAATAATTGAAAGAAACGAAATAGAAGTCATAGTACATGAAGGTTGGGTAATGATTATAACAGAAATCAACTTTGACGAATTTGGAATCATGATTTCTATTATTGTATATTTCAATTTCATGTATTCTCATATATTAACTAAGCATGAAAAATTTGTCGAAAGTAACTTTTGTTACAATTACTACCTCATACATAGAATCCGATTTTTTTTTAATATTAATTTCCCATTTGTTCATGTACACGGTCATCCATCTTTATTTACTTCATTATCACGCGATCTTAGTGATGCCAGAAGAAATGCTGCGCATTTTGTACATTGGTCGATTCTTTTAGAGCCGATGATACAGTTGGTCAGCTATAGGAGAATCAACCAATGAATAAGAACACCGCATTTTTCCAAGTACCCAGTGCCAGGGGGCTGTCACTCCCCTATAAGATTTGTAGCCGTATTTCAGCGCCCTCTATGAGAATATACCGAGGATTGGAACTAATTTTACAATATGGTGGACCTCAGTGGCAAAATCAAAACTCCTTAGAACTGCCCAAGAAGGACAAATGGAAAAGATGAACAAAAAGCATTCCGACGATCTCTCATATCCACCAATTGTTTTTTTTGTATTAATCCTTGTTTTTTTTATGAACATACTCTAATAGCATGAGACTGAGAAGGCAATAAAGTGGTGGATATTAGAATATTGTGGAAGCTTTTCATTAATCTTTTGCATTTGTATTTCTTGAATATTTGAACAAGAGAAATTGATGGAATTTGAATTTGATGGATGATTTGCGATACAAGAAAATTATATGAATTCTCAAAATAAAAATTAAATAGAAATTCCATTTCATTGATCATAAAATCATACAAGAGATCATGGAAAGAAAATGTTTCCTCAAATACTAACGCGTGAAGATTTTTCAAAACCAATTTGAAAGTCATGCCAATGGCGTATGCAAAATATATGAACTATATATACATATTTACATATGATTACGTATATGCATTACATTCAAAAGTAATATTCAGGAAAAATATCGTGATTTCTCAAGTGGGCAAGAAAACTTCAAGTAAAAAAATCCTGAAAACATGTTTCCCTTCAACATTCCGAACATTTATTATGCTTTGTGAAAGATACGGAGGAAGTTTTCTAATGCGTCAAATTTAGAGATCTTTTAAATGTATTTCCTATGCAGTTTAAGAGTTATTAGAAAGTTATCTGAGTGACATTTCGGATCACTTTCAGATATTGTAAGAAAGATATTCAAGTGATCTTCAAAACTGACGAATTAGAGAACTCTTTCACAACTTTTAAATAACGTGATGAATGTTTAAAATGTTGGAAGAAAAAAATGTTCACTGGAAAGTAATAATATTCATTGAGTTAGTGAACAAGTTTTATTGATACGAGCAAAATATTTAAATCTGATTGGAATTTGGTCCTCGGGTGAAGAGTTGGAATCCAATAAACACAAAAAACTTGAGAAATTAGGATGCCAGTTGGTAATTTCACAACATGTTTTCGAGTAATGATTATAAACCCCTATGTTTTTTCGGAATTGTTTTCAAATACAACGCTTTCGCTTGATTCATAATAGGGGAAATATAACATGAACGGTTATCTGAACCACACAGAATCCGATTGATATGATTACATCATGTGCGTAAATAATCGTCAACTATAGAATCGATAATATGATTTCGCAGTCGTTCCCCGTGTGTTGAACACGAAAGTAATGAAAAATCAATACGATCTTTCAAAATATTACATAAAGAATTACCAACTGATCTTTTGAAATAAACCTTATTAATTTCTTTGCTTAAAGTATGGTAAGCGTATGAAAATATCGTATGTAGTGATTTGAGAGATGATACGTTACGCCTACATATTTCACATCCTTTGAATGTCTTCAAAGAGTAGATTTTGGTGCAAATCTTACTAGCCTTCTGCGGTAATCCTTTTTTGAATAATCGAAATACTTTGTTATCTTCCTCGATATTTGGCCGTTCTTCAAAAAATATGTCATCTTCTTCAATTTTTTGTTCACGAGCTTCTATTTCACACGTAGTTTTCACAAAATCTTTCAAGCAGAATAAAAGTTCACCATCACCTTTTCCCTCGCAATTCGTTTTAACAGTATTTTTCGAAGTTAAATTATTTATCAGGATTGCCTTGAATGTATATCCAAATTGTAAACAGGAAGGAGTGATATTCCTCACTCCAAAACTTCTGACAACACCGAATAAATTTTCAATTGGATCTTGATTGATATATATTGTTTTGAGACATGTAAATCCTTCACCTTCCAAAAAGTTCCACAGTTTTTGGAAGCCTTCGATGGTCTTTATCCAGTTTTTTAAAGATGGTATTGATCGAACAGGTTTTTTCCATGTTTTATCCACAAAACGCATTTGTTCCAATTTCTCAATTGCTGTCACCCAAAAAGTGTGGTGAGGACTGTCTCTTTTGACTGGTGCTCGTAATGGAGTCTCAGCTGTTAAAGAATGCGCATTGACGGAATCAAATAACTGATTGAAAAAAGACAAAACTTCTGCTGTAACAGTTCCTTCTTTTTTAGGGATTTGCAAAGTTTCATTGGGAGTCTGCAAAATTGCTGTAAATAATGTTTCAAATCGGTATGTACAATTGACAATCAGGTTGTGATACCAGAATATCCATCAACATACCATTAGTATTACATAAAATGCCTATAAAAGCTGAGAGAGCCCGACTAAATACTTGGGCCGCGTTTTTCACCCTCATTTTTTTTATTTTTGCTGGGAGTATATGTTCATCTGTTAATTTCGGTACATTTCTTTCGAACGAATCATTCAGCACATCGATTTTATAGGCCAGGTTGATAACATCCCACGACGCATATTCACGATCTTCGTTCTTCAGTTTCTCTTTATATCGCACTTCGAGAAGTTTTTGCAACAAATTATTTCTCATCCCTTTTAAAAGATGAGGGGGGGGGGTCAAAGAAAGGGATTATTTCCTGATCATTGATTATGATATTTCCATCTGTAAAAATACAAGTACATTATTAAGATTGTCCGAAAAATCTTTTTGTAAATTGGAAAAAATTCCCTGCTGGAAAAAAAAACTGAAAACTGAAAGGATATGATAAATTTCAATCGAGGTAAATATGTCTTTTCACGTCGCATCTCCATGGATCTTACGTGGATAAATGATGGACGTGGATACAAGGTAGATGGACGAAGGTGACACCAAGAAGACTTCTCGGTGACGTGTTATTTCATGTGAATCCATAATAATGAATTCATACAGATTCAGTGTTGTGCTCAATTTTGAATGAATGTGAATTGAAACGAATGTACATATTCCAACATGAATTTCATTTGCATCCACTGTGAATTGAAAAAGATGAATCACAATCCGTAGATGAGTTAGAAGAATTTAGCGGAATTGGAAGAATTGATATGAGTCGGAAAGGATACAGTTTGAATTTTAACTAATTCTCTTCAATTTTTCTTTTCCAGCAGGGTTGGTAATTTCACCATTAACTCACTATATGGCCGTCCTGTTGATAAGCACGTTTTTGCAGGCTCGTCTAACAATATTTTAATGGCAGCACAGAAAGATTGACCCTGGTCGCAAACTGTCGCAACAATTCGAAATCCTGCCGATGTGACGGCTTCAACAACTTCTCTAAAGCATTTTATAAGCTGTCCACTATTTGTTTGGGATAAACAAAAATCATAAGCTAAAGGAATTTTCCAGCCTGTATTGATTCCACGTAGCATGAAGACACATGCATGATCGGCAAATCTTGAAGTTCGTCTATTCCCCCAGTCTTCAAATCCTATTATTCTATCCGACGACTTATCATAATCGACATGCGGACTCAACTTGACTTCATCCCACATGATGATACATAATTTATCTATTTCTTTCAGTCTTCGACCTTGTTCTTCAAGGTGCTTGAATATTAATGGGTTTATTCCTGTACTTAATGGAATTTTCTGAAGTAGTCGCCTGAGGGTACTTGGACTAGGTAAAATGAATAATTTGGATAACAGTCCATATCCAGAACTACTTTGCTTGAGCAATGATAGAGCTAAAATATTCTCTTCCATATTGAATCTTCTACCCTGCATGTGATTAATGATAAGATCTTAATGATTACCAATAAAAAGATAAAAAAATACAAGTCAATATCATATCATCAAGTGAATGCAAAATATATAAATTACATTGAAAAATGAATACTTGGTATCTGAATGATTTCAATATCGCATTTGCATGAAAAAGGTATATATAAATAAATAATTTGTAAAAGAATAAAAAATACGCACGCAACAGATTAAAAAATTCTGCAAAATGCGTTATGTTCTTACAATGATGCACTTTTCTTAATAATATATACGATTATCAATAATCAATTTTATTAATTACTGGAACCTCATATAAATTGATTATCGCTTCTGTTTCCTAATGACCAAGCGATTGGTGAATATTTGATAACAAACTTGGTGATTTCATAATGACCAATTTTCGAGGTTCACTTTCAATTATTTTTGGGTAAACTGAAAACTTGGTCAGAATAGGGTGACTTCAGAATTTTTCTGTATAAATGATGACTGGTTTGTGATACAAAAAAAAGTAAGAGTTCATTTATGTGACTTTCCCATGAAAAAGTGTTCAAACAAACGAAGCTGAAACTAGCAGCCAATCGCTGTAATTTTTGATAGAATCATTTTGTTGAGTATTCGCGTAGCTAAACAGCTTTGTTGAAAGCCACGCAATCAATTTCTTATAAAAAAAATATTTTAATCCAGTCCAAACAAAATTTGTAACAATCAGCTGCTAGCTTTACGGCTGCTAGTTTCAAGTTTATTTCAAACAATTGAGGGCGTTTTTGAATTTTTTTTCATATTCTTTGGGGTCATCAAATCTTTGAAGGAATGAGCGAAATTTTGCTACGTACTTTCTGAACAACTACGCCCTAAATGCAAATTTTTAAGATGTACTTTTGCACATGCAACTTTTGGTTCAGATTTATCAAGCTCCCCTAAGGTAGATTTTAGATAAGGATGATACTAATAGATCAAATTTTGAGTGATCACAATGCTTGATGATTGGAAAACAAAGTGTACTTACAAATTCAAATGCCCTATAAAAACCAAATCATTGAAATGATTGTTTCTTATTAAAATAATATTTGTCCTACGAGACATGTACAAAGTTCAGATCAGCTGTTCAAGGCTTTAATGATTCTCAAAAAGTTTGAATCATTTTCAATCAGAGATTCATCGTCAATCGGTTTGAATGATATAGTTTTTGCAGGGTGTAGTAATGCTGAATATAAGGATTGATTGCGTTCATCTCATGTGTTGAACATTATAGTTTACCACTAATAGTCAGACCGAATTGTTTATCTGGGGATATTTTTTGTGTAAAATTCCCAAGTTTTGGGACAAGATAATTTGATTGCATCTATTAATTCTTGGAAATTTACCTTAGGCTTTGTTTTTGATTTTTTCAGCTGCATTTCAATGAATATTCTCTGAGATTCGCTTAAACTTTTGAAATATTTATTATTATTAAAGTTTTCAGCATCCTTCAATCTTTGCTTATACTGTACCACCTTCTTCTGTAAATACTGTCTTTTTTTGTCAAACGCAACTGCCTTTTTGTACAAAGTTTTTGTTCTGGGACTTAGACTTTTTGCCTGAGTAGTTGATCCTAAAATTCTCCTCCTTGTAGAAAGTTTCGAGGGTTTTAATGTATCTGATGATCCGTTGGAAACTACATATGTTTCAGAATCCATTGAATGCGATGTAGATGCTTGCTGAAGTTCAGATACCATCTGTCTATCACTATTTACATCACTCTTTTTCAATTGATTTTCCTCAATTTTTGATTCTGGCATATTAGCTTTTGAGCTAGCAACTATTGAGGTGTTTGATTGGCTGTTCTCCTCAGTATTAATAGGAATTTTCAAATTATCACATACACCTTGAAATTCTTCATGCGTGCAGTTGGTAATTTGCGAAAGCTCCCCTCCAAAATCTTGATCCTCGATGCAGGTAGAAGAACATGGAAGATTGATAATGGGTACGATATTCGGTTTCAGTCTCCTGATATTGCTTGAAAACACATAATGCTCTTCTGAAAAATGCAGTCCACATACTCGGTATTGTCTTAGCTGTTCAGGATCAAGATGCATTATCGCAGGACATTTTACTGCTTGTTTCCACTTCATGGACAGTTCTGCATATTTTGGAAAAAAATGTCCAGGCACTTTGCTTCCGGATGTACAATTTGGCACTATACATTTCCATTTAACCATTCTGCACTCTGAAAAATACCAAATTGTGATTGGAGAATCTGATTCGTGATAATGAATTATGAACTACCTAGAGAGAATAAACTCCTTCGGAGGAAGTGTTTTCTTACAATATCAGCAATTTCAGTGAATTCATTCAAAATGATTGGAATAGAATGGGGAAATACAAAAGATGTGAAATCTATTGGTTGACAAAATCAAAGTCAACATTTCTTCAAATAGAACTCAAGTTACTAGAGAGCAATTATCTGCAACATTCGAATTTATGACATTATTCTGAGAAAATCGTAATTTTCTTGAATTTTTCTATACGACTAGATGTACCAAAACAATGTGAATATTGAATATTATGGAATCGATATGAATAATGAATATCTTCCGAAAGATACAAATAATAAGAAATATATACATACCTTTGAAATGGCTTGTCCACTCAAGAAAATTGTTTTCGAAAATTCGTGACAAAGGCAGTTCTTATTTAATAGCATATAAACAAAGAGAACATAGCGTATAACTGACAATTATTTTTTTCATTTTCTGCACGAAGTCAGTACGCAGTTCCATCATAACCTCACCACATTGAACCGGAATGATTACAGTCGACCATGTTGGAAATTAGTTCCAATTTCCGGTATATCCTCATAGGTAGCGCTAAAGTACGGCTACAAAAATCATATGGGAGTGATATCCCCCTGCCCAGTGCAGTGTCCTCAGATTGGACTCGCAAACGTTACACACAGAGATGTGATTGTACGTCCGTGTGAAAAGAGAGAGGGCACGGTTGCGCGCGCAACCTAGCACGCTCTCTTCTTCGCTCTTCCGTCAAGTATCCTATGAGCAATGGAGAAACCATGCTAGGTTGCGCGCACGACTGTACCCTCTCTCTTTTCACACGGACGTACAGTCGCCTTCGGGTGTGTAACGTTTGCGAATCAAATCTGAGAACACTGACCCAGTGGGCTGCCTTGCTACCAAAGTTTTTTTCTCATCTTTCGCTGGTACACGTGCATGTGAATTTTTCGATGAAAATCGATGTGCGACATTACAACGATTATATTTGAAATATAGGTAAGTATTTAATTACATTCAATTACAAAATTTTCACAGGATGTTGGAATAAACCATGGAATTTGTCATCTTTAGGTTATTTAGAAAAAATTGGATCTTCTGAACGGTGCGGATTTGGATTTGAGGTTAGTATGTCCTATACATAAGTATTTTTCCAAAATTTCCAAATATTTCAATCAATCTATTAGAATTCCGCTTGAATTTTTTCTTTTCTTTATAAAATTATGATATTTCTTTGACAAAAAGTGGCGAGTGAAAATTTATCCATTTCTATTGCAATGACATTCATATTCATATTCGCTTTCTTCATTTTTGTAATTTTTTGTTCCTGCTAATCAACAACAGCATTCAATGTTGTCAATATAATACCGGCTTGAGAGTTTACATCTACTGTGATAACTAACATTTTACTAGATCCTTTTATTGCATGAATGTTTATAGTTAGAAAGATTGTTGGAATCAAACGATTCTCCTTTTTTTACATGATTCCACTTCTCAATGAAACCGAAATCGTCTATTTTCAGATTGTTGCTCTGTAAAATACCATCCGCAGGAAGTAGATCTCTATAATTTATTTGTGGCACAGATCATTTTCATTATATCGGTAGAGACTTGATATTTGTTTCAATGTGGTTTAGTGTTAACGTACCTAGAAGATGGGACCTACAACAATATTCGATACGGTGATCTGTTTGACTTCTTCTCGCCTTGTAATGGAGAATTTATGTTGCCTGTCTATCTGATTTTGAAAACCCATGAAGTGGCGTTTTTCAGAATAGTTATTAAAAGCTGTGACTATTATACCCAAAACCACAGAGATCAATATAGCGAGTCTTCCAATATATCCATATTTTGTTTTGTTGTTGGCTGGTGTTGGTATTTCTAATTATTTATTTATTCATTCATTCAATGAACAGGTTTTATCCAAACCTATGGACATAAGAAAGTACTTTTTTCCATTTATATATCATTTTTTTAAATTGAAGTGAATAATATGTTGTTGAAGTTGAAATTTTTTATCAAACGATTTTTCAATCAAAGATGAAAATACTGGAACGTATACGTGTCTAAGATGAATCCACTTTCTCTATATTAGGTTTAATTAGTAATTGTTATTGAAAATAATTGAGTTTTCGACATTTTCTATACTAAATTGTTCATGTTTATGAATGACTCAAACTTCAATGGCATATAATTATTCTGAATACCAAATAAGTTTACATCAGTTGGAAATCAATTTCAGAGAACTTATCGGATTGAAAAAAAAAAGATACAACGCATACTATTATACTCTTTACACATGGTGTGATCATATATATCATCAACTCTGAACGTTCTTCCATTAATTTGCAGTTCTTATTTTTGAAATGCATATCTTGTATAATGAATTCAAGCAAATAGTAAGTCTGAATTATTAAAGATGCTGAACAAATAGAAACGATGCATACTTTTATACTCTTTACGTATAGCACCATCACATATTTTGAACATACTCCAAATAAAATGAATAAATGTGGATTTCCTCTTTACATTATGTTTTTTGAAAATTCATTGTAGATTTGATTTATTTTGCAAAAGTGACACTTTCATTATTTGACAGTTTACATTCTCCACATCCATATATCATATTTTGAAATTCAAGTAAATAATCATTCCTAATAACAAATAAGATCACATCTTTTGAATATGCTTTCAAGAACTTTTTATACTGAACAAATTGATGTAATACAGGAATTATTTGTATCTTTGTTTTTAGGTGGAACTACTTGAAACTAAAGTTATAAAAGAATCTTAAATTTTCAGGATTCAATATTATTTACATAAATCCACTCGGGTGATTTTTCAATCATGTTCCCAATCAACAAGGAAGGCGGAAAAATCCCGCCTAGTATCCTTGTTTTCACTCCAGTTGACAGAGGACAGAGATGTTCTCACCACGCCACTGCACTCATGGAATAGCCCAATACATCTGCTTCAATTCATCATTTCACGTTGAAAAAATTTGTTCATATACTTTAAACATATACAAAAATATACTTCGGAGTTCAATGGGTTCATTTCTGTTTGTCCTGTCTGATTCAGAACACCTTCCTAACGTAATCATGATTGAAAAATCCCATTCATTCCTATAAAGAGAGTACGAGCTTGCCGACCGAGCACGGTTTTTTTTTATCAAATTACTGGAAACTGAATTCATGAAATGATCTGAAATTTTCATAACTTCAGTTTCGAATAATTTGGTTAAAAAAACCGTGCTCGGTCGATAAGCTTATATCCTCTTAAAGACGCTGTGAATGACCCTGACAGCACACTCCGTCGCATCTCCGTGGTCTCCACGTAGACACCACCTATCTCCGTGGAGACCACGGAGATGCGGCGTAGTGTGCTGTTAGGGGAGATATACAGAAATCTTTGAGAATTGTCTGGGAACGTATCGTACATATTTTTCTAGTATAAGTCCTCTGAAGTATATTCAAAATTCTTGAAATCTTATTTGTTATTCAGAATAATGATTCATTTCAATTACAAAACATGCCATATAAACTAAGGAAATATGAAGTGAAAAATAATAAAATTGTGGATTTTGTAGAATGAACTAAATTTACGCTGAATTTTCAAAGCATCATGTGAAGAGGAAATTCATACTCATTATTCATTCAATCTGAACCAGATTGATTAAAACAAAATTGTTTGAGAGTCATTAGTTCAGATATGCACTTAGAAAAATGGAAGAGATACATTGAAAGTTGCTTCGAACATTATTATGTTTCAGGCGTGTATTTTTTATTAACAACTGAAGCAAAATATATTGAATTCTCATGTTGTTGAATTTTGAATCGTTTGTAGAAATGCAACGGAAATTCAAACTCATCAGATCTGAAAAATCATCGGGTGCTATCTTTTCAGATTCATTCCTTGGAACTGGGAACATTGTTTGAAGAGTGTACTGCAAAATTTTTGGTCTTCAACAGCTGAGTATTTCGTTTCTCGATTATTAATTCGTTTCAATAAACAATTCAAACTTCAGCAACATAAATTCTTGAGCTCAATCGACTCGATCGAACTCAAAATTTTGATGAGTTCCGGATGTTGATGTCGATTTGACGTCGTCTTAGTGTTGAATTCACATCGATATTGAAAACCTGTTCTACTTGGTAAGCAACTTATTTATGCTTATTTTGGCGTAAAATCCCTAATACACATTTCAATATGGCAAATATCGGGTCCAGATAAGGCATGTCTGATTCTTGTTCAGGGTCTGACTTGAATATCTGATGAGGTCCTGACAAAAATGTAACGCAGGGGAGGAATATCATCCTGATCAGGAGAAGTAAACATTTCTCAATCCCAAGTCTAGGAATCTGAGAATATGCCTTTGTTGTACTTGACTACTCTCTTCTCTATGTTATAAGATGGTGTTCACATTAGTAAAAATAAAAAGTATGGTATCGGGTAATATTGATCACCCTGTGATCAAAAGTATGGCTCATGGCCAATTGTCATACTTTTGATTGTATAGCTTTTGGCCAAATCCCATACTTGAATCACGGAATGATTTTTCACATTCAGTATTTTTAAATTATCTTTGCTATATTAAATTGAATTTTGCTCATATGGAATACTTTACATACAGATAAACTACCAACACATCACTGGAAAGGAGTAGAGTATTTTTTGCGTTACTGTTGGAGAAATATCCGCGAAGAACGATTTTCTCAGTAGAATTACTAGTTTCTGATCAGGATATCTTAACAGTTATCACACGATTCAGATACGGATGAAACAAGGTGATCCTGATCAGTTTCTGATAGAGATACCAGGTAAAATCACAAAAAGGAAAAAGTAGACTGAGACTTGACAGCAACCTTGCGTTACATTATTGTGAGGTCCTGAGCAGGATCCCATGTCGGGACGTGATGAGGTAATTGAAGATTTCCAACAATTATGATTTCCCTATAACAGCCTTACCACACGGAAAGACAGGTTATTAACCACTTAAGTGACAAGGTGTCAAAATTGGCGTCACGCGTGTCCATGACAGAAGTAGCACGAAGAGCAAGAAAGGCATCAAACTTCTACTTCTTTCCTTGACGTTCTGTACGAAGCGTTCTATTTGTCTAATTACACTCGAGGGCTCTCAAGCGCCTGAATAGACGGCTGAAACTTTGTGATGGACTCTTTAAACGACTAAGCAATATTCAACATTTGAAATATGCAGTCAACGGGATGAAGTATAATGCAAGTATTTCCAATGAACATAGATTGAAATCTTTAAATGAGTTTTCGACATTAGGAAACAAATTATAAACATAACACCTCTGTGAAAAATATTCCTTCGAAAGGATTCGAGAATCGCACGTATGAATACGATTTTTGTATATTTGACGATTGAAAACATTAAATGTAAGTAGCTTTCAATTCTAATTTTTTCCAATTCCTTCTCGAAAATTCAAATTTTCTTTTGTGAATTGTTCTGAATAATAAATTCCTCCGAAATTCTTCTTAACCATTGAAATTTGTGCATTTCAATTCCTGTCAATTCCTAACCCCTTTTTCGAATCAATTGGAATTTTATTCCGTGTCACACAATTTTTATGCGATTGATTGAAACAGTTGTATTATTTGGAATGTAAGTTACTGAATTTCTTGATTCGCCCGAATGCAAAGAGCTTTCAAATTACATTTTTAGTTGAAACAGGTGATTTCAAAAATCAATTTGTATTTGTATTCCTTCAGAGGTATTCAGAAATCATATTCGTTCTCATCAAAATTTTCTTGAATGGATAATTTTTTACAAGGACCCTATTAATGTTAAAAATTTGCATAATCCTTTCCTTCATGTTGAGCAATCATTTAGGGATTTTGATTTATATTCATCGAACCATACTGGCAGTGTGCTGTATCACTGCATATTTTGAAATTTGAATTATTACTAATTTGTTCAAACCGTATGCCGCTAAGTTTCACCTGTATTTTCTAACGCTCAAGAGCCATTAGGAGAATAGCAGCACGTCAGTGACTGCGTCTAGTGGAATTGGTTTTCAACTGAATCACTCGAAACTGAATTCATAAAAAGGTCTGATATTTTCAGGGATGAATATCGAAAGGCTTTTCAATTTAATAAAGAGCTCAAATTGTTAATTTCTAACAAAAATTTTGGAAACAAATTCTGCCTTTTGTATAAATTCAAAATTTGGGTTGTTGAAACAATATTCATTCATTGATTAACCCGGTATCTTCTCAACAATATAAAACTACCATGCAATCACACTAATAAACCTTTATTTTATTCTCTCTGTTTATTTTCAGGTAACAGTCATATTACTAAATCCCGTGACAGCCGAAGGTATAACTTTTAATTTTCTAAATATCTACAACTTGCAGTTTAAAGATGCAAAGAAATCCAAAAAAAAGTCCTTTCGACTAAACAAATAAACCGTTTGTCCCAGCAAGACGCTGAAGCATTTCTCAATTATTCTAAATCAGTTTCAGAATCGCAAGAAAGTACCTCCAATGCATCAAAATTCAATTTAGACACCCTTGACAATGAATTTTCTATTCAGATTGATGAACATATTGATATAGACCAGGATTCTGAACACGAAAATATGGACATCCTTGATTCATTCGAAATTTCAAATACGCGTTCAATTATTGATTCAGATTCTGATGGCTCTAATGATGAAAATTTCATGCAATCCCAAGACCCTACTTTGGAAAGTGATAACATTACTGACATCCATCACCATTTAGCTTCATGGGCTATTCAATTCAACATTCCTCACAATGCGGTAACTGCTTTATTATTGATTTTAACAACTTTGACAAACCTCCAATTACCAAGAGATAGCAGATCATTGTTGAAAACTCCCAGAGTCACCGATACAGTACAACTCACAAACGGGTTATATTCTCATTTTGGATTCGAAAAGCAGTTAGATCTTTATTAAAATGTAGTGAATTATATTTGAAAAAATAGAGCAGCATTGATTTATTTATCAATTTTGATGGTTTGCCTATATCTGAATCTTCAAATAATTGTTTTTGGCCTATCCTATGCTCAGATGATGTTTCTGAAAAAGTTTTTATCATAGGTTGTTATTTTGGTACTGATAAACCTAGTAGTGCTAATGAGTATTTGAGACCATTTGTAGACGAAGTCAAATTGTTAATATCCAATGGCCTGATACACGCTGGCCGATTAATTATTGTTAATATTAAAGCAATAGTTGCAGATTCTCCCGCAGTTGCATTTGTTTTGTCAATAGAATATCATAGTGGATATAACTCTTGTAGGAAGTGCTGTATTGGAGGTGATTATTCTCATAACAGGATTCATTTTCCGTATAATGGAAATGAAAATTTAATGCTTAGAACAGATGATGAATTCGCGCTTGGTGGTTATTTGGAAGATCATCAAACTGGCCATACTATTCTAACAGAAATACCAAATTTAACGCTTGTCAAAGGTTTTCCACTAGACCCCATGCATTTATGTTATCTTGGGGTGGTTAGGAAAGTTTTATTGCTTTTGATCAAAGGACCTCTTCCCATCAGATTATCTTCACAACAACTCAATCAAATTTCACAGAATTTAATTTCTATTCAGAAATACACCCCTGTTGAGTTTGTTCGCAAACCTAGAACTCTCAAAGATATCAATCATTGGAAAGCAACAGAATTCCGGGAATTCATTTTATATTGTGCTCCTGTTGTAATGAGTAAAATTTGTAACGATGATGAATATTCTTTAATCATTACGTTGCATACGGCATTGAGAATTCTATCGTGTGATTCATTGTTACCGACTTACTTGGATTATGCAGAAATTTTAGTGAAACACTTCTTGACGTGTTTTAAAATTTTATTTGGCGAACATTGTATTTCTTACAATATTCATAACCTATTATATTTATGTGATGATATGAAACAATTTGGTGAAATAGACAATTTCAGTGCTTTTGGATTCGAAAATTATTTATATTCTTTGAAAAAATGTGTGAGGGAAGGTGAAAAACCTTTACAACAAATTATTAAACGATATTCAGAAGAGGATAATTTTTGTGATGATTCCAAAACTTCAACTCTTAATTCAGTTATTGAGTGCTTTAGTAAACCGCATTGTGATGGACCAACAGGAAACATTCCTTCAATTCCCAAGCAATATAAACAATATTCAACAAAAGGATACACATTGGCATGTGATAACATTAAAGATTGTTATTGTTCGTTAACCGATGATTCATTCATTGAAATTCTTAATTTCATAGAATGCGCAGATGGCAAAGTTTATATGATTGGGAAAACTTTCTCCTTAGTTCAGAATTTATTTTCGATGTCTCAAGAACCGTCTGCTTTAGATATAAAAGTTTTGGCCAAAAGTCATAAATTACGTGTATGGTCAATTACTGATATTGAATCAAAATTATGGGCTATGCCTTATGAACAAAATTCCATTTTATTTCCACTTTTACACACTTCTACATGAGACACTGATGATTATTAACTTCAACGGCACAAATTATTGAAGATAACTCGAATGTTTATGTATACACTGGTCTGTAATTTGAGTTGATAATAGATCAACATGCAATTGTAGTTGATCGATCTTAGTATATTTCATATGTTAATTATTTTCAAGTTTGCAATTATTTTCCATTTTTCTTGCAATGCATTAAACTCTCCCATATACTGGATTGAGTACTTCCCACATATTCTACAGTTTAGGTCAGTCCGCTACATACTGTTTCAAAAGGGTCCCCCGTTCTCTCTCGAATATACCTCATTCGATATTGTTTTCTCTATTGAGAGGATCCCCTTATCATTATCTGACATATAACATTCGAATTTCTCTTTTTGATTGCGATAATCTAAGCATTCCAGTATGTTATGGGGTTCAGTGTTACAGTATGAGTAGGGTGAACTACCCAGTAGATGGACGATCCATAAAAGAAATGACTATTAAAAATTTCTGCTGTATCAAAATAATTCGATTGTTTTCATAAGAAGTTACTTCTATTGTCAAAATAATCGAATTATGTTGGTGTAGCAGAAATTTGTAATAGTTACTTCTTTCATTAATCGTTCATCTACTGGGTAGTTCACTCTTCAAGGTAAATTGAGTTCTCAATTTATTCTGTTTTCTTTCTTATAATTCACATTTTTTCAGTGTATTAACATGGATAAATACTGTTTCTTTATTCATTTTGATTGAGAATTTCATTGAATCATTATTGAATTGTTTCCGTTTAATGATGTAATGTATCCAGGAATATTTTAAATATTGTCTGATTTATTAGTTTTGATGCATATCTTCGACTTGAGCATTAATAACACTTAAATTTCACATGAAAAATATTCATACCCTAATGATTTTTAAGAAATAAAATCGAATTATTCATCGAGATCTTGACAGTTTTGACACGTTTTTTCGATCTGGAATCCGAATTTAATAGAACTTTTCAATAATCCAATAAAAATTTGAATGAAATTCAATTCGCATCAACTAACCAATTCCGTTTCATCAATCCATCTCCATTCCAGGATATTACGTGGAAGGATGGTTTTCAAGCATTACGTTATCTCCTCATCAAATGCTTATGTAAAACATTTACTATGGTTTGGAATGAAATTAAAGTCATCAATATTACATTCTTCCATCACTCCCATGATAATATTTTTCAATTACTCTGAAGTAACTACATTTTGATCTCATTGTCTTATCATTTTGCCTCATCCGTTCTTATGAGGATGTTCATATTTTCAGCAAAAATTCTTGGTCAATTCATTACAGTAGTTTTTGTTTTCTAAATCCTTATTTATCAAAATTGATACCCAAAACTTCTAAATACGATTATCTGTGATGAAAGTTACAAAAATTGTGGAATGTTTTTAACTCTTTGCTGATGTTTGGTTTCTAGAACAGTAAAATTACAAATGTTTCGGGTGAGGGATTATCGTTATGCGTTGTGGGTGAACGGTTATCGGGATATTGACGCCGCGGTACGAGCAAAATCGTTTCTTACAGATTATTCGGAAATGCTTCAAAAAAATCAACCCACACAGCACATTGTTTCTGAAATAGTTCATCATGAATTAATTTGGAACTATAAAAATTCAAAATAAATGCATTAAGAACTCTTCCTGGCGTGTGGTGCTGTGTGGGAAAATATCGCTCTACACAACAATCCTACATACCGTCAAGAATTGCTGAACAGAGTAATATTTTGATTTTATTGAAACATTTTCGAATAGTTTGGAACAAACGATTTAGATCGTACGACGGCACTAGTATCTGCCCAACCATTTTTATCAATTGATGTTTTTCCAGTCTCGTCATAGTTTTCAAATATCAGAATTTGTTCTGAAAAGAGTAAATGTAACTGCATAACTCTTTTTGGAAGAATTTTAGCAACTAACACACATCAATCCATACTACTCAGCAACGATATAGTACCATTCATTTAACTTGTATTTCAAATATTCACGGCATTCGTGAGAAATGTGCAAGAAATACAACAGATTCTTTTTTTCATCCCAATGATTATTTAAATTCGAGAAGTGAATTTCGAGACAAAGGACATGATCATTCATCTCTTTGAGTTGGATAAATATTTTTCCAATACTGGATGCTTCCGATTGCAGGTATTCATAGCCCCTCTGGGGCTTGGAGAATGAAATCCCATTGGCTAATTCGTCGCAGCCCCTGGGGCCAAGGGCTTTCGCAATCGGAAGGATCTACTATTAAAAGATATAAAAATTTCTTTGTTTGAAATACTTTTTTCAGCGTATGATCCATACCTTTAAGAGACTTCTCTCGCAATATTCAGAATCAAATTGGAAAAATTATTGTCAAGTAGGCGACCAAGGTCGAAGGGATTCAATAATCATATTCGTTGGGGCTTATTTTCTTATTCATGACAAAAAAAAGAATCAACTCCAAATATGAGCAATCAACTGTAACAACCACACGAAATTTTCATGGTTTTCTTGAAAAATTTGTATTTTCAATCTGTTCTTGATCAACAACGACTTATTTTGTTCCTTCTGGAATTTTGAAAAACTTACCCGTCGAAACTTTTCATGTATGTAATTTTACCATGATCACTCGTATTTGTTTATAATTGGTGAAATAAACTCCCATAAGCAAAAGTGTGTGACAGTGTAATGATAATACAATATCAAAAATCTCCGCAGTAAAGGTTTTTCAAATCTCACAAGAAACAGAATGAGTCCTCATAAGTCATGAACGGATTAAACATGAAAATTTGAAAACAAAAACATGAAAAATTTTGTGTGGTTGTTACAAAGTTATTTGTTTCTATTTTGAGGTGGTTCTTTTTTTGTTATAAGTACGAATATAAGCCCCAACGAATATGATTATCGAATCCCTTCGACCTTGGTTCTCTACTTGATAATAATTTTTCAAATTTGATTCTGAATATTGCTAAAGCACTACCTTGATGTGAATTGTTATCTTCAAAGTACTAAAATGCAAATCGCTTCATTCACAATAAGGGGTTACCGTTAAAGGGACCTGATCAATTGATTGTAATGCTGTTGAATTTCTTGCAGGGATGCATTCAAAGAAAAATTATTCATTCGATTACATTAAAAGCACGTGCAACTGCTTTTTTACAGTTTTATTTTCTTTTTTGAGAAATCTATAAGAACACGGAGAGAATTGAATAATAAATATTGCAATGTGAACATGCCGCTGATTGATTTGCTGTCACGAAAAATCGCATCAGACGTAGACATCACTTGTTTTTGAGGTAGTCAGTACTACGAAACATCGTAATCGTTACGATGTATTCTATTTTGAAAATTTCACATCGGAATCATTACTGTTTAATTCTCTCCGTGAACGAGGATAAATTCACACAAAACTTGTACCCGTTTCTTATGAAATTCATATCGTTGTAGTTGAAATCGTTTACTGAACCGAATTTAAAATTGAATATGAACAGATCTAACTTGGAATTGATAGACGTGGACTTTTATTGATGTTATTACTGTAGTATCCTCACTTGATATGTAGAATTTAGAAAAATCAATAAAATGGAATAAGCATATTAAGATTATTTCGTATTGATGATGAGAATTATCAGTAAGAATTATATTGAACAATTTTTGTTAAAACGTTCAAACAATTCATTAAGATTCATTATCATGTGTTCAGAACTCAATCCTTACGGATAAAAAAATAACAATCTTGCGTGTTGTTAGAAAAACTAAAGATGATCATGCTTCAATATTCTTGTATATATAAAAGTATTCCATTACAAATTCGTTTCAATAAATATTTCAAAGTTCAACGGGATCAAAATTTTTATTATGGATGACGCGGAACAGATTTTGACTGAGAATTTGCAAACATTCTTACTAAGTTTTCCGTATCTCAAAAATTATTGGTTTTTGCTGCAGTGCCGAAACCGAGTATGTTTATCAAATATGTAACACAGCGTAAAATGTCTGCATTCGACACGTTATAATTTTTGTAATTCATGTACATTGTTTAATTTTTTTCATACATTCATTAATTTTTCTTTGAATGTGGGTGGGTGGGTGGTTCTCAAAGCACAGAAACCTCCACGTGGTGAGAACTTGGCAATCTTCTTTTGGCATATATTGTTTACATATTATGCTTCATTAATCGAAGAGCTAATTATCTGTGCCAAATGCGTTCCTTGGTAGTAGAGGCCAGATTAAACGCAAAATCAATATTTGCATATGTATTCTTGATTATTATTGAATCGATTTAGTTCCAATTGAATGTACATACTTATTTTCTTGTAATCTGGTCCTCAATTATTAATAAAATTGAATTGGTTCAATTGAAACCGACAATGAAAATGCATACGAAAAATATTGATTTTGCGTATAATCTGGTCTCTATTAGGTCAATCTTTCCTCTGCAAAATTACTAGATCGTTTCGAAAGTCTGAGGTCATTGAGCGGAGTTTCTCATCAAACGAATCCAAAATAAGGTGATTTTCTTGAATTTTTTTCATGGAAGGAGGTAAACAAAGAACTTGAGTTTTTGGACTCTTATTGATTGAATCTTAGAGTACATGAAATTTTTTTTTTTTTTCAAAAAAAATAATCCCATAGGAATTATTGACATGTGCTGAAACATGAACGCCTAAAAAAGTGACCAATTGGTCTGCACTGTAGCACATGTAAACATTATCTGAAACCAAAAACCAAAAAATTTTAATGAAATATAATCTATATTTGTTGGAGGTTGTATCAATAAAACCAATAAAACAAAAAAAAATTCAAGAAAATGGCGAACATGCAAATTTTTGGTAACGGTTCTTCCCTTTCTTTTTGTTCTTCAATATAAAGAAAAGAAAAGGAGCAACCATAATCTGCTTCTGGGTTTATTCTTCAACAAATTCAATCTACTTCAAAACAAAAAAAAAGCAATTAATCCAGCAGTTTTTGAGATGTCGTGCAGACCAATTTGAAAACCATAATTTCGAAAAAAACGCCTCCAAAGTTTCAGTATATGGATTTTGTATTTGCAAAAATTTGTTCATGTACTTCAAGACTCATTAAATAAGTGTAAGAAAACTTAAATGTACTTCTTGAATGAAAACTTTTTTATGTACTTTCTTCCATGGAAAAAAGTTCAAGAAAATCATCTCATTTCAGAGCCCGCTTGATGAGAAACTCCCGGAGAAGGAGTAGGATGAGACGCCTTAAAAGCATCTCGTAGACTCTATGGTTACTATATTTGTCTATCCAAAGTACTCAAAGATGATTGAATAAAATGGAAAAACATAACGATCCAGACCTTCCACTGGTATGGAACAAGATCTATCCAGTTGACTTTTTTTCTATCTTACTTCATTATCTTTGGATATTTTGGGTACAGAGATCTTGTAACTTTTAGTTCTATGGAGTATTCTTGATATTCAATTAATTACAATGACCTTTGAATCAAAGAATTCAGAATCAAAGTTGATATGATTAATGAAATATCATGGATGTAAAACTATCGAAAAGATTTGCTACTTTTCTAGTGGAAAAATAGATCAGAACAATCTTCTCATGTACCCGAAAGAAGAAGTTGCTGAAAACATTACTACATTTTACAGTAATGTACGGAGTACTTCATATTGTAATATTATACCATGGATATCATTCCGTAATAAAAAATATAGCTACTTTTACGTTATCATTTGGCACATAACTTTAGTTTTGAATTGTGTCTATTTCGCCATAAAATGTAGTAATGTTTCACATGAGTTTATTCTACGCGTATGAATTTTGTTATAATGCATCACCTCCTATTATTTATTACAACGAGCACAACGCAATCGCGCTTCGCGCGCGAAAATTTGATTTCAATTTGTCATTTTCTTCTTCTCAGATACACTCAGGGAAATCTATAGTCATGGCAACTGTGTGAGGGGACAGCTATTGAATTATAATTTTTCCAGCCCTTTATGTAGTTAATGCAACTATATAAATAGTTTTCATTACTATGAACAAGTTACCCTAACTGTTTATATAGTTGTGAATACTGAATTTGAATGGTTGTCCTCAAATAGTTCATGTGACTATTTAAATTTCTCTCAGCGTATATATTTGCAATTCATCCATGAATCGGAATTATGATGCTAGATTCGATTAATCTCATCCAGCATGGTATGTTCCCGTCCCGGATCCCATAGAATATCACCGTCTCTTATATGTGGCGGATTTAGAGGCAGCAAGAGAACCATTTCATTTGAATGTCGTTAAGGGGATACCAGCGTTCCATCCAAGTAAAGATTTTGTCTGCAAGATTTCTCCGAACTAAACTTATGAAACAGTCTGAAATTTTCAGGGAATAATCTTTGATACTTTATAAATTGCGGTATATAGCCCGAATTTCAAATTTCGAAAAGAAGTTTTTTTCTCAATCGGTAAAAGAGAATTTTTTATCGAAATTCCAAATTCGTGCTATGTACCGCAATTTGTGAAGTATCAAAGATTATTCCCTGAAAATTTCAGACTGTTTCATAAGTTCAGTTCGGAGAAATCTTGCAGACAAAATCTTTACTCGGATGGTATGCTGGTTTCCCCTTAACATGAATTGATTCATTTGTATTATGACTTTGTGGCTATTTCCAATGTTCTGATGAGATGACATACAATTCTCTCCACATCCAAGTCTCATTTCGTAATTTTTGATTGGGCCTGTGGCGAGAAATAGATTTAAATCATCCTGAGATGTATTTACGATTGGTTGTTGGTTTTAGAGTCAGATCCTAGATGCAAATCATCTCATCTAACATGGAACATTCGTTGCTTAGATCCCATAGAATTTCATGGTGACCCATGTGTGACGGGTTTAGAGTCAGAGAAAGAATCCACTTCATTTGAATGCCACATACGTGAACTATTCCAGCTGTATCATGAGCGTGGATTAGAATTGTCCCCAGAATGAAAATTTAGTCAATATTCAATCATTTTTGGATTTTGCTCAAAAGATTCAATTCCTTCGCATATACCCTCTTGTATCCTCTAAATGTAAAATATCTGTGAAATAAATTATATCGGACAAAGTATCGAATTTCAAAACATAACCAACATAGTTCGATTCAAATGATCATTATATAATTTATGAAGAACTTATCTAAAAACATCAGAAGCAACAATGCATTTTTACAACAACGATGAACGCGATAATATACTCTTTGTTCCAACACTGGAGGTCAGGATTTCCTTTTCCAACAATTACCCTCCCATTCATCACCATGATCCCGCAAAATGTCAAAACATTTTTTCCTCAAGTTCAAAATTAAAAATATACGATCAAATGCGTGGAGTCAGTCGTTCAAACGAACCACCAATCACAGCACGAATAAAATGACACACCAATCAGAATACGAAGAACATAAATACATCAATCAAACGGTGAAGATGGGAAGTCACACCAATCAGTACCAAACAAAAATGGAAGAAATTGCTATAGTTAAATCATCAACTTTTTTTAAAAAGAATTACAAACATGTGTAAATTCTCACTGAAAAAGGAGAGGAAAAATATTGTCAACTTGAAAATGTAGTTCGAGCTACCACAATTTCAATTGTGATAGCTCGAACTACATTTTTACGGTTGGTGATATTTTCACTCTTTAACAACAAATTCAACTTTTTTTTCTCCGTATATTTTTCAGCATTTCATGTTATTATTTGGTATCGATTTTATAACCAAATATCCTTATTCTGAATTCTTTGCAGGTTTTACAAGTGGATATTTCATGTGCAAATTTGGATTTAGATGTATTTTTCTATATTTGACTACTGCACACGTGATTATATCCAGTGATCATAGATCCGAAACACAGCCCTTATCCACGCGAACTCAACAGTCCATACATTTGAAGATATGTACGTATTCAATGTTTACGTGTATGTATGTATGTATGTATGTATTCATTAGGGTGATCGGAAAAAACTAACCTATCGAATTTATGGCTTAAAATGGACTTATATACCGAAAAAAAAATTTCTCTGTTTGGCAAAATTTTTATCTCAATTTTGAAAGGTGTCGATGGGCATTTGAAATTTCTCATTAAAATAACACGTAAAATATTCTTTGGATTGACAATACTATAAGCTTCAAACCGTTTAAGACAGAAAAATTGAGTCGATTTTGTAGAGAATTTAATGCCCTGCACCCTAACAGCACACCCACCGCTTCCACGTAGCATCTCCGTGGAGACGACATGGATAAAAGGGAGACGTGAATACAAGGTGGAGGAACGGAGAAATGTACTGCGATCGGTGGTAGTGCTGTACGGACAAGAATCTGCCCAGAAAAAAATTTTATCTTGAACGGTTCAAAAGTTATAGCATTTTTGATGCAAAAATATTTTACGTGTTATTTAAATGAGAAATTTCAAATGCTCACCGACACCTTTTACAATTGAGTTGGAAATTCTGCCAAACGGGGACATTTTTTTCCCTGTATAAAGGTCCATTTTGAGTCATAAATTCGATAGGTTCGTTTTTTTCAATCATCCTAGTGTTCATATACCGTTGTGTCTAATGAGTAAAAATCGGTGTTTGGGATCTGTGACCACTGATTGTATTGCCTGTGATATCGTAATGTATAACACTAATTTCATCCTACATCCTTAAAACTAATATAATAGTGTTCCATAGTCCCGAAGATCCTGAAACTTGGAAAATTATAAAGTCGAAAATTTGGAGCCATTTTGAATTCAATTAGAAGACGATTAGTAATCTTGTAATAATATCAATTATATAAATAATATTGTATATATTCCTTGATTAATAATATTGTAATATTTCGGCATCAGGCCTGTTGGAATAATGCACATTCGAGATGATATAACGCTACCCACTATTATTATAGTACTCAGACAGCAATTTGCAGATAATATAAGATTCTGGAGAGAATCCTGGGAGACACCTTTTAGAATTCTTTTCAGAATCTTGTCTGTAAATTGCTATCTGTCTGGGTATCTATCATTGGTACTTTTTTTTTTTTAAATCAATAATCAATTTCCTATATATCGAAAACTCGGGTTTGTTCATTTCAAAGTGTATTATAAACTTAGTGTGCATTGCTAATTGTATAAAAGCGATAGGTTCAATTTTATATCAACAGAATTATATGGAAGTAATGGAGATTGAATGAAAATGTTTTAGAAGCAATGGATAATAATATGGATGTACCTTTTGATGTACGGAAAGCATTCGTGGTAATGGAATTCCCTGATGGAATTCAACTGGCCCCTATATCGTGGTTGGATGAGGATAAAAAATTTTGTAAATGGCCGACATACACCATTCAAACTAAAATCAATCAAGCCATTGCTAATTCTGAAATTCCATTGGAAGAATGGCTATGGCATCAAATCACAAGAATCATGGGATATGCTTGTAAGCATTAATATTCCTATACTTCAATGCAATTAATTTATTCATGATTTTTTGTAATTATAAGAACGATGTACTTCAAAAAATCTCCTGAAAATCTGCATTTTTACAATCCACAGAAAATGTAGAGTTCCATTTGTTAATTCTTATTGAATAGCAAATTGAATACATTTGACTACATATACAGAATTTCAGGCTTATTCATTACAGTAGACAAAGCAGGTAGTAAAAGAGAAATTAATCCTGTTCCACTTATATTTTTCATCAACCTAGATCATTCATTTTCATGAGATTTTTTATACAAGTACAGTGCTCTCAAATTGGACAAGCAAACCGTACTCTAATAGACACAACTGTACCCAGTTTGGCTTCACACGTGCGTACCGTTGCGTCTCTGTGACCGTGGTTTCCTTGTCAAAACTGGAAGCAGTCGTGAAATATTATAACTGAAATACGACTTTTATGTGCAGCTACACACAAAAGTGGCATACAAAAATTGAAAGCTGCCGAATATCTGTCGGACGTGGACAGTTTCGCTTCTGATTCTACAGAAAAATTCAAAAAATCTAGGCACGAACGCGCAAAAAGAGATTTGGACTCAGAAGACGAATATCAGCCTACAACACGAAAACCTAGTCAAGGCCCATCCACTAAAAAAATCAAAACCGGCAATATAAATGACACCAAATCGAGTCAAAGTAAACCAGCTTCAAATTCGAAATTGCCACTTTTTCCTCAGTTGCCTAGCACCTCGAAAATACGTGCCTCAACTTCAACAAGCGAATGCCCACGTTTTCAAACGGCTTCAATTGAATGTGAGTATTGTTATTTATACATCATGGTATTTAGGAATTGTATGAGTTGCTTCAAACATCCCTGGTGAGAAAAATTCCTCTAAATTTCACTGCAAAACTCTGAATCTCACTACAAGGAACTTTGAGGGAGGCTGAAAAAACCTTGAAGAATCTAAAAAACTCTGAAAATGTGAAAATTTCTGAAAAAGTCTTGCTTATTGGACACGTTTTTCCATTGAAAATTTTTCTGAATATCTTTGAATATTTCTGAAAAGCTCTGGATTCTTCTGAAAATTACTGAAACTCTCTGAGAAACTATGAACACCTCTGAAATCCTGCAAAAAAACTCTCCATCGGAAATATGAAAATTTCAGTGATTTTCAGTTGAATTTTCCACCAGGGATGATGTTTTAAATTACAGGTAATTAGACAGAATCATAAGTATGAGTTCCAAAAATAGAGAAAACTTCTGGGCCACAGCGGGATGGAATTCCTTATTTGTCTTCCCCTGGTGAAAATTCAAAAGTGAAGGAAGCGGGTATCGAACCAAATGAAGCGTGAAAATGTTCCAATTCCCTGCTACATTACGCTTAGATGACTCTCAGCTCACGCTTTCATGGTGCTTCAACGCTTCATTTCCACCAGGGTCTACATTTTTAGAAACAAAATATGGGTAGTGATGCTAGAAAGTAACCATCAAGATCTTGCCTAAGTTTGCCCGATGCACTGCTTTTATTATCTTTTTTTTGTCCCGCTGAAAAAGATGAAAATGGTGCATGCAGGAAAAAATAAATCTGGATTGCTAGTATCACTGCATATGGCCCAATTTCCCATACTGAAAAACAACTGTTTCTTTTCTTTAATCAGTGGTATTCTCTCAGAAATGTACATTGAAAACATGAAAACGTAGTGGGTGGTGATTATTGAGCAATATTTCATACATGATTTATAACTATCATTAAGGTAATTTGAATATATTCCATTCATTCAGGCGCAGTTGAGAAAAGTTGTTCAAGTGGCACCGAACACATGAAGCTTCCAAAAACGAAGTCTGAAACAACCGTAGATCTTGGTAAGTTTTTTTTTCATTTTATGAGGAATCAACTGACAATGCACTTGATAGTTGAATTAATGATTATTTCCATTTGATCTTTGTTCTCGAACAAATTCTAACGCTAATAATTATCGTTGTGGTTTTTATTCGTACACATTCCATGTGGAAATATTTGACGGAAATTCCATGGTGTTTCGATAGAATTCTAATGCAGATATTGTTGCAAAAAAATTCGATAGAATTTCTTCACGTTCTTGTATGCAGAAAAGTTCTAACTTCGGAAGCCGCGTCTTGATGCGTGTAGTTTGCTAACGGATCATATTATAACTCGCCATTTGTATGCAAATAGCAATTACGTTCACGTATGAATGTGATGGTTTGCAGTTTTGTTAACAGAAAGCAACGTACATGGGTCCAACTTTGCTAGCGATTCGATGGCTCATATGCGAATTGAGCCACTGAACTTACATTTACGCGCAAAATGTTTCCAGGGTCCATAGAGTTTGAGATAGACCTTTCGCACAAATTTCAAATTCATGTTCATTTTACATATTCATGAAAAGTCTGTAGGAATTCAACAGGATTTTCACATAATCAAATCTGCACAAATATTCTATCGGAGCTGAAACGAATTTAGACCGAATATTTTTACATGAGATGTCATGTGTTTTTCATTCATATGTATAATACACTTACATAATTACCCCAAGAGAACACAAACATAAAAACGAACATTTTGACGTTTTATGAACATCCGTGGAATGTTGAAGGTTTCACGAATGTTCGAGGAACGTTGAAATGTCCGTTTTTACGTTTCTGTTTTCTTGTAATTTGAATGCGGTTTCTGAGGAGTCAACAGAGACTATTATTTCCATATTACAGTGTCTTAGAATACAAATTCCCACTTTGCAGTGTAAATGAAAAAACTGAACAATCGTTACTCAATATTATTTGAAACCACTTGTATTCCACATTAATGTATTAATACATTGTAATATGTTTTGAAAATTTTGGTTTTCAGTATATAGGTATCAGACTTTATTCCAAATAATCAAGTATATCGTCTGGAAATTTGTTACTTCTGACATTCAATGAATGTGTCTTACTCATTTTACAATAGAGAAGATGTCATACTGCATTCTAATTCATGTTGAATTTATTTTTTTTTGTAACAGAATTCGAACAGGAAGTCTTGAAAAAACTGAATTTAATATTTTACACTTTGAATGCGTTAAAAAATCGATTTCGAGCCTTAGAAGAAAGAATGAATTTCCCAACTTGCGGCGAGGAAGAAATGCATTTAGAAGATTTGAAAATACCCATTCAAATTCAATCCGATTTGAAGGACTTGGAGGAAAATTTTAAAAATAAGGAGTTTTTTGATAGATTTGTGAGTATTTGTGCAAAATTATTAAAACTTCTACTATTTAAACATTTCAACATAAATTACAGAAATCCTCTCTATGCTTGTATTCATCAAATACAAAATTTGTAACTGTGTTCCTCCAATATTCAGCCCGTCTCGATTATATGATTTGGGGGATACCGGCGTACCATCCGAGTAAAGATTTTTTTGCAAGATTTCTTCGAACTGAATTTATGAAACAGTCTGAAATTTTCAGGGAATAATCTTTGATACTTTATCAATTGGTACAAAGAGCCCGAATTTCGAATTTCGACAAAAAACTTTCCTTCTCAGTCGGTAAGAGATAATTTTATTTTTGAAATTTGAAATTCGGGCTCTGGACAGCCATTGATGAAGTATCAAAGGTTTTTCCCTGCAAATTTCAGACTGTTTCATAAACCCAGTTTGAAGAAATCCTGCAGACAAAATCTTTACTCTGATGGTACGCTGGTATCTCCTTAAGGGAATCCTAGCGTCGGTAACTCCCATCATTGATTGAAGAGAGACAGAACCATTAGATAGAAAGAGAGGTCTGATACCGACGCTAGTATCCCGTTAATTCAGTGAACTGGATACACAATTGTTACATTTTTCAATATAAAGTATCCATGTGTAGAATATTGCATGGACGTTTTGGAACAGTCTGCATACAACCCTGTTGAAAAAATCCAGCCAGGTTCGATATTTCAACAGGCTAGCCTTTTCAACATATGATGTACTTGGAATTTTATCAGGGTGTCTACTACCTAGGAAAACCTTGCAAACCTGGAATTGTCAGGAAATTTCATCACGTTCTGGAAAATTCGGGAATTGTCAGGGAAATGTTCTGAGTAACCTGGAAATTTTTCAGACGTTGGATACTTTTTTCTTTCCGATACAGTATTCATTCAGAATGTTGAATTTGTCAAAATTAATGTATGAATTGATCAATTTTCACTATAAAATTATCCCACCCAACACAGTTTGTCACAGCAACGTAACGGCGACAAACAGTTTTGTCACTGGTGATGTAATCTGTTTCTTACAGGCAATGTCCTGGTTGGTAGTAATTTCCTACTCAGCAAATGTACCCAGGATGTAACCACCACATCGCAGATGAAACAACGTTATATTTCTGCGATGTTGGTGTTACATAACAGGTGATTTCCTAAAATCACTACAACATGCCAGTAATGAAGTCTGTTCCATTTCACTTCACCAGAAAAGTAATCACTGTAACATCCCAGTTGAAACTTGTTACATTTTCTTTTCCCGCTCTGTAAATACAGAAGAGTGAATATTCCACTCGAAAGGAAAAATGGGTTCCTTTCTGACTGTCTAGAGAGTAGAATTTCACTCTGTTGGAGTGAGAATTCACTGTTTAGGCAGGGAACCTATCTTTTCGTTCGAGTGGAAATCTCACTCTTTCCAATTCAGAGAGCGAGAAGGTCAACGCTGTAATATTCCAGTAATAAAGTTTGTAACATTGCAATCTCGTAAAAAATTTATGAATATTAGTGTGAATAATTGTTGTTTTTTATAAGAGTTTAGAAGAGACATCCGAGGAAAAATTAAGGTTCTTGTAGCAGAATGTAATAATGAGTTGATAAAATATTTGAAAAAAATTTGCTACGAGAACCTTGATTTTCCCTCAAATGTCTTTTCTAAACTTTTATAAAGAACAATTATTCATACTAATATTCGTGGATTTTTTATGAAATTCCGATGTTGCAAACTTCATTACTGGGATATTACAGCGATGACTTTTTCGGAATAGGAAAATGTAACAAATTTCATTACTGAGATGTTACAATGTCCACTTTTTCGGGAAAGTAAAATGTAACAGACTTCATTACTGGGATGTTACAGTGATTTTTTATAAATATAACGATGTTTCCTCTGCGATGTGGTGGTTACATCCTGGTTACATTCGTTGAGTAGGAAATTACTACCAACCAGGACATTGCCTGTAACAAACAGATTACATCACCAGTAACAAAACTGTTTGTCACCGTTACGTTGCTGTGACAAACTGTGTTGGCTGACATCGTAGATCCCAAGTAGCACGAAAGTGCTGGTAAAGTACTATCGAAATGCCACCTGGTTATATTCATTTGGTGCAACAAAAAACATTCCATGGCACGTTCATAGAACGTTCTTCTTCGTAAATGTACTATGAATATACTCCGATAGCATTCAGCTGTACCAAATGCGTGTAATAATAATATTCTATGAATCTTGTATGTACGCGGTTGTGCTGCTTGGGATGATATTGATCGGTTCAATTTTCTGCAACAATCTATCAAACCCTTGATTCTATGAGCAGTGGCGAATCATTATATGGTACAATAGTCCAGTTGAATTGAATTACAATGCACCCCGAATCAGCGCCATGAGCATCTTCGTGTAGCAGTTTAACATTTTAGAAACAGAAGATTAACAGAAGATTGTTTTCCAAAAATTTCAGACCTTTTCATACATTGAATCCGGAGAATTCTTACTGAGAAAATAAGTACAGTCGGTGTAACAAGTCCGTTGAATTCTAACGGAAATATCTTTATATAATATGCGTTATTGCTGTTATCTGAGAATTTGTAATCCATCTGAATGATAGAAGGAACATATATGAAGGTATACAGTTGAAGAAGAATATTCAAAGTTCATTATTAACAACGTATTCAAAGATATTTCCGTCGGAACTGTAAACGGACTTGTTACACCGACTGTACTCAAAGGGTGCGTAGGTATCTCCTTATCGAGGAAGCAAATTATACTCTAGGACATGATATATTTCGCAGTAAGAACTTTCTAGATAGCACAAGAGTTCCAAAAGAGTGAATGACAAATACAATGTATTCATATAGAATTCTTCTAGAATTCTTGTGCTATCTTGATTGCTTCCATTCTAAATATCAGCTTATTTCAAGATGCAGCCAAAACTGGCCCTGTTTGAACTGAAAATAAGCACCAAAAACAAATTCCGACACAATGGAAAAGGCTGAATCCCAGTCAGTTTTCCAAGTAAGATAAGATGAAGCCACATTCAGTCGGACTTTTTACATTTTCTAAACAATGAACAAACGTTTTCAGTTCCAGTAGTTATTATATCAATTCAAAAATTATTTCAAGAATCCACTAGAATCATATTCAAACCATCGAGTCACAGAGGCCAATTATGTTACCTATGATTTTCGAAATCAGGATGAGAACGCCTTGAATAACAATAAGTTGATTATTCTTTTGGGTTCCAATGAGTGAAAATGTTGCCATCAATTCTACATAACACAGATGATCGATTGCTGACGATCAAAATGACCAGGGAACTTGGAAAATTATTTTCTGAAATCTAATCATTTTATCCTGGAAAACTTTTGAAATTACCTGGAAAATCCTGGAATTGTCAGGGAATTTTATTTTCCGCTCTAAGTAGATACCCTATTTATATTTTCACAAAAACATTATTTTCGACTCAGTAATTAATTCATTTCTTTTCTTTCAATTTTTTTTAAATCGTTTTAAAACTGATCTCAGGTCAACACTCTTCGACGAATCGGAGGACCTACACCTATAGATTTTTCATTCAATATTTTAAAAACTCTGCTGTCCAACCCAATTGCGGAAAAAAACAGTATGAAAGATGCTAAAGGAAAAGAAGTCTTTGAAATGCTATTGACATGCAAAGCTGTTATTCGTAAGTAATTAAACCTTATAACAAACCCTCAATCCTGTTTTACGAATAGCTTCCCTAGTCAAAATAATTCATATAAGACCACATATAAACCATACATGGTCATATATGCATTGGGGTTTCATATATGAACACTTGTAATTCAGATTTAATCCACATTTAATGCATGTATGACGCATATACGGGCATATACGGCACGGATATATCAACCTTTATGCATATATGGGCCGTATATGCACCGTATATGCGCCGTATATGCATTAAATATGGATTACATATGGATTATATGTGGTCATATATGAAACCTCCATTCATATATGACCTTATATGGTTTATATGTGCTCTTATATGAATCATTTTTACTAGGGTTGGTGAAATAATAAATTCGATTTCAGCGATTTTCAATTCTTATTTCCCTTTATTTATGAACAGATGTTGAAAAAAGTCAATCCAGTGTTCTAACAATTGCCCGTAGATACTACTGTTTTATTATGGGCATGTTTGAGACATTTTAAACAATGTGCAAAATTGAAAAATCCATGGTTTTTTAATGTTTGAGGAAGGGACCGTGGGTGTTTCCGACAGTACCTGCACAGTGCGCAAAGGAGTTGTCACGTCCAGAGATATTCAAAGAATATTTCCTTCGGTAACAACGAGATAGGAATTAATATAAGTATCAACACCTGAAAATATAAGTTTCCCTATTTTGTGTCATGAACAAGGATGGGGAGAAACAGAGCGATCAGAGAAAGAGAGTTAAATGAAAACATTGAATTTATAAAAGACACGATATTTATTACATTAAATTTTTAAACAATTCGATGTGAGACAATGCGTTTACAGTTGATCTCAATAATCTTGGATCGGAATCAGAAATTTCAACACACTTTTCGAGCAAACTGATACAATTTGAACAATTGAAAAATTCTATTTTATGTTTTTCACAATTTTCACATTCATTGATTTCATTGAATTCTTTGGCTAATTCAGCTTGATAATCATCTAATTCTTGAATTTGCAAATGTATGGATTCTAAAAGTCGATTCAATCTACTAATATTCCTTTCAAGTGATTGACGAACGTTATGCAACGATTTTTCGTCTAATTTATTTTGAATTAAAATCTTCAAGTTAAACTTCATCTTCTCTTTCAAAAAGATGATTCTTCTGAAAATTTCAAGATTAGGCATTGGAATGAGTTGAAACAGTTTAAAATAGTTGTTTATTAATGTATACATGCATTAATTCGTGGTTGGTTAAATTCATTTGATTTGATTCATCAGTATCGAGTTCACTATAATTGTCAAGAAGGTTTATGCAACGTTTACAATTGAAACACTCGACTTTGTTCACTCGACAGTTTCTGCATTTGACTATTGAATTGAATTTTATGAGTTTACTTTCGAGCTCTTTCAATTTCCTGTGGGTTCTTTTCACGCTTTGCCAAATTCCATATTGTGCTTTGGAACTTAATTATTTTACTTACTTAAGTAATTCAATTACTTTATTTTGAGGGAAAAGTGTTTCTTTAGATTCAACAATACCTTTCAAATAATCCATTCCTTTTTCAATTTCAAATATGTTTTAAGAAAAATACATGTTGTTCTTATTTTTCAAGATTCAAATGTTTTATTTCCAATTGAATATCTGTGAAATTCTTGGAAATCAATGTTTTCCACAGACACTCAATCTCCAATTATTCCAATTAGAATCTCTGTTAAATTGAAATTTACAAGATTCTTGGAGATCAATTTTCCTCGTAAATGTTCAATTTAATTGTCCCTAGTTAACTCTTATGAGATGCTTGAAAATCAATTCTTCCCATAAGTAGTTAAATGTTGACACTAGGAATTTACAGAACACCATGAATATATATATTTTAGAAAACAAAAACAACACTTTTATTCCTTACGAATTGTTCCAATTTTGTGAAACTTACAGAGGTTCAATCCAAAAGGAGGATTCGTCCTTATGCTCTAAGTGATCCTTATAGACTTAATCCGAAAAGTTCGATGGATTTTACTCTATGTTTGAGCTTAATATTTCGAAAGAAACGAACACTGTCCATAAAGTAGAATTCGTACGTAATTTGAACACACTTGAAGAAATTAAACACTTAGAAAAAATCCAACACTTGGAAAGAATTGAACACTTGGAAGATATTGAACACTTTGAAAATATTGAACATTTTGAAGAAATTGAACTTGAAAGAAAATCGAACACTTATGAGAATTTGAACACTTGAACACTTCGAGTAGTAGAAGGTTGAAACTTGAAGAAAAACACGAGCAATACTGGCTACTATGCTTGATGTATGGGTTTTTATACCATAAAAATCCATCATGGTGGACTTGTTTGGTTCAGTTAGAAAAATGCACTTTGATTCCATAGATAGCATTTTCGTACACGTCATCTTACTTCGCGTAGCGAGTCTATGCTGATCATGGGTCAGCATTTTATCTATCACGTGAAACAAATATCTATGGGTTCACAGTGCAGTTTGTTTGAAGTTCGAGTTATGATTCAGAATTGCCTAAACAAAATTATCTATAAAGAAGGTCTTGATTGAACATTCTTGAATTTAAATGAACATTGAATTATTATATCTATGAAAGAATACGAAAACATTGAATTATGATTTATTCATTTCAAAAGCATGTTCATTCAATTTTTATTAATAAAAGAGTTGAAGTATACATACATGGGAAAAACACGATATAGATATGTTCAGGAATATATATATATATATATTATACAGGAAAAAACGATTTCGTTACAAGGTGCTCAATTCGTTTCATGCGCTCATTTGATTGGTCCAAAAATGAAAATCTTGAATAATTGAGCACCGCTTCACACTGTGCAGGTATTGTCGGAAACACTCCGTATCGCCTTGTGTGTGATGTATCAATTAAACCGATTAGTCTTGGGCTATGTAAATCAATACCATATGCCATCTGGATATCAGGAGTTGCCGAAATCGCCAAATGCCTTTCCTTTTTTCATAGCGGAAAAAATTTTAATTTAATTTCTTATTCATAACACTCGCGCAGGAAATGCCACTTTCCATGCCTGTAGAACGGGAGGAAAGCATACTGTAAAAAATAATCGGAATTTTCCTATACCCAGCAACCGGAAAATTCTGATCATGGCATAGAAAATCAATTTCTGATGAATATATATGAAATTTTCCATGAATTTGACTGAAAATTCCAAATTTTATGGGATTCTCACTATCATTTTCCAGTAAATTTCCGGTGAAATACGGAAAATTCCTAACACGTGTATGTTTTAATCACTTCCGAACATTTATGTGAAGTTTCCCAAAGAAATTTTTCACAGTGCACGTTTTCCCGTCGTAGGGGGGGGATGTAAGCAAATTCTATTTCTTTTATTCCAAGGAGAACGAAAGAATAAATAAATGGATAATCTGTTTGTGACCTAGGGCCAAGCATCATATAATGCAAATCACAAAAGAGAGAGAGAAAGAGAGGGAGGGAAAGAGAAGCCAGATGAGATAGATGGATTTCATATTTCGATGTGACAAGAATCATTTCGTAAATTTCAAAAGGTCTTCGCGCATTTTTATGTTTCTTACGTTGTTTTACGTTAATTGCGTGGACTTTTTGCACGTGTTATGAGAAATAATATACGTATCAAGGGAAGAAAGTTCGTCATGACCAACGAAAGTTTGCTGCACGAGCGAAGTGAGGACGGTAACACACGAGTTGTAATGGCGTACTTACCTCCCAAGAATACACCATTTCAAATTTAAAGTCGTTGCTCTTGAAAAACCATAATAACTATGCAACCCTAAAAATTTTCAACTTTTTATAGATATTTTTCTTAATGTTCAAAAATCGTCCCAGAGACAAATATTGCTGTTAGAGTATTGAAAGTTTTTTCATCTGAAGTGATTTTTTTCTCAGTGTACTGAATTGCAGGAGAATAACTGAAAAAAATCAACATCGCTTTAACATTTGGCTCTTCTTTCATAGTCATGGAAAATACTCAAAAAGTACGGGTAATACACTTTGAAACAGTACCCGGACAATTTTGTGTTATCCACTCGGGAAACCCGAGAATTTGACCCAAGCCTTACGCTTAACACCCTGGATTCTCAAAGATGTTGAAATGTTGTCGATCATCACATAGTCCTCATTCTAATACATTCAAAAAACCAGTTCACACACTATATGATCTCAAAATAAGTCCTCAAATCTTCCATACATTTCTATACATAATGTTTTTTCTTTCAATAGACAATGATGCAAATAAAAATGGAATAGGAAAAACAAACAGTGAAATGCCTGAATATAATTTATTGGGTACGTAAAGTTCATTTTTGCATGCGTGTGCATGTGCGCGTGGTGTATGTGTATGTGTGTGATGCAGTCTATGTATACTGTGCGCACGCTATTGCCACATTATTTTTACTGCAATTTCATGCATATATTCTAACAGAAACTCATGAGCATAAATTGAAATACGTGGACAAACTCATTTATTCAGTCTGCCAAATTTTTATATATTAATTTTGTTTTGTATTATCCATGATACTCTCCTTTAGTAATAGAAATGGGCTGATTCCAGAATCCTGTGATTCCGATTTTGATTTGAAAGATTCCTCCTCAATTTCTGATTCTTTACCCGATACCGATTCTTGTTTTACTCTACTTTGATACTGTGCCGAGAATGCTTAGAAAAAATGATGTTGATATTCGGACAGCTAAATATCAGCTGTGGTAGCTATTTTATAGTTGTAGCAATGAAATTCATCACGATATTTTCAACTATCTAAATATCTAATGCCCGAAGTAGCTACTACAGCCAATTCCTAGCTACTGAAACGAAGTATTTTTGTCCCATGTATGCAGCGTTGCCAGCCTCCTACTTTTTCAACACTCATCATTGGACTTCCCATTCAACACATGGACCTATAATATATGGACCGCGCATGTGAGAGAGAGGCAAAATGTGAGGATGCGCAAATCCTTTGCGCATTCATTCCCTCTCATTCTATTTCATACACATATGGATGCGCTGTAAGTTTTGCGCATCCTCACATTTTGCCTCTCTCTCACATGAGCGGTCCATATATTATAGGTCCATGATTCAACAGCTGTGTGTGATATGCTGATCCATGGGAAAAGAGTAAGGAGTCTGGTAATGCTGCATGTATGTTATTGGCGATATCTCTATATGTGTAGTTTGATGAATTTGTAAATTTTACTCTGCAGTGAAAATCCATTGTAGAGCAGAATCCAAAAGTCATTACATCACATGAAGAACAAAAATTTGCTGATGCAGCAAATCTAAGTATCATATATAGAATAGCAAAACTTTTTGCTAGCTCAGCGAAAAATTTGGTGTTTCAGTTAACCACGTTGCTTTCTTAGCAATCAAATTAGCTGTAGCAGTACGTTTCCAACTGGGCTAACAGAAAAATTTGCTATTCTCTATGCAATACCTCGATTTGCTGTATCAGCAAATTTTTTCCTTCATGCACATCCCTGCATAAAATTTCCCATAGAAAACGATAGATTTTTTCTTATCGTTTTGAACGTGGTTTTTGAATCGTGAATTGTCGTCTTCCTATCGTAATTGAATGATGGAACTTATCGTGTTCTATGGAGCTCATCGCAAGCTGTATGGAAGTTTATCATAAATATCCTTTGGAAATTGTTACAGTTATTCTGAAGAAAATGATAATTTCTTCTTGAATATATGTATCGTTTTTCATGAGACATTTACGGTAAAATCCCGTATAGCCTGTGATAAATCGTGTAGAACACAGATTCCTCAACAATTTGAAGAATTCCTGAGAAACTTTTTCGAATACTTTTGGAGCAAGCGGGCTGTATGGGCGTCCGCTTGACAGTTCCAGTCCGGCCCTATAATCAAATACTCATCTCAACTCAGCAATAGAATCACTTTTCACCGATTTCAAATGCAGAATCGAAATCGAACACAAACTTGCCCAAAATCGAGAACCGTCGATTCCACGTTAGCATAGGAATCGGGGATTGGAATCGACCCATTTTTAAGTATAACTATTCTAGAAAATACATACCACAACAAATCAATAATCATCAGTACCCGGGGGAAAAAATTAGATCTATTTAGATCTCATCAGATCTGAGTAGATCCGAATTTTGGCTCACAAGATTAGATTTAGATCTATTCAGATCTCAATAGATTTGACTAGATCTTGACAGATCTGGTTAAATCTGTGTAGATCTCGTTAGATCTGAATTGAAGATCACATTTAATCTTAATGAGCAATTGATTGTTCAATTACCAACAGTTTCGTGATATTTTCCCATGTTTGAATTCGAATTTGAACATGTGTGTTAGCAAATACAAGCTAAAATTGCAGTTTTTCAAATCTCAGTAGATCTGGTCAGATCTAATCATTTTTCCCCAGGTACCTACACACAGTAATCATTTCAGTAAATCGTTCTGTAAAAATTTCCTTGATACGTTTCAACAGCACATAAAATTATATACATTTTGAAGTCACAGTTTTGGGTGGGAAACCAGTTGTGTCATTTTTTCCTTTCCGAACATTTCAAGGGATAAGTCAACAAGGTTCATCGTTTCTTCATATTTGGTAATCAAATTAATTCATAACAAACTGTAATTCCGATCCAATTAAATGTATCAAGTTTTCAACTTTCAGATCAGTTTTTTCACAGTCGATGATCGGAAAATCGATCCTTCTTATTCCGATTTCCACCAAATTCAAACAAGTGAACATGAATTATTTCCATTGATATATTTTGAAACCTCATTTATTCATCGTTACATTCTCGCTTAGTTGAATTCATTTCTCAATTACCAAATGATATTTCATATGAAGGCGAGAGACATGGAAAAAGTGTTCATACTCGCATGATTTGAATGGTTAAAAAAATTTGTACGATTGTAAAATTAATAATTATTGACTTTATAAAAAACACTATGAAAAATGCACTTCCTGATTATTCTCGATGCATGCGTTATTCCATATTCATCATCATCATCATCATGAAGTAATCAGTCTTATGACTGGTTTGACGAAATCTACGACAGCCCTTATCTTGTATAATTTGCTTCATATAACTTGATCTGGGTCTACCTTTACAAGTTTTACCATTCATTTTCCCTTCTAATATTGTTTTCAACAAACTATCATGTCTTAGGGATCCTCCGTAAATTACGTAAGACCTTATATTATTTGCCTCTTTATCACTCTCAGTTACTCTAAGGTTGATGAGGAAGAGAAACAACAAACATGAAATTGCCTTACGTAATTTATGGACGACCCCTAACGTGTGTCCTATCAGATCACTTCTTCTTTTAACGACATGTTTCAAAAGATTTCCTTTTTCATTTACCTCCATTTATTTTAATTTTTTTTCCATTTCTTTCATATTCACCCAAACAAAACACAAACCTTCAGGGAAAATCATTTCTTGAATATCCCTTGCGGTTCGTGTTCTGTTCTTTGAAACTATGTTAATAATAACTGATATGTTTGCCGCAGGTACTGTGAAATTATCTTTTTCGAACGCCACTGATCATGAAATCGGACAATTCATCTCGAGATGGTTGGTTCGGGCTAAATGTAGGAGAGAAAGGCAGGAAACGAGGTAACCGGACGGCAAATTTGCAGGAATGTATTTCAAATGCTATTGCAAAAATAACATTTTTCGCGTTCTCTCCCATGGAAAAACGCTTCTTACGTTCATTCCAGGGAATCATCCCGTGTGATGGCTGTTTTTTTTGCTTTTATCCGAAATTATTGGCTAACTAAATAAACAACTTCAAACGTTTTACCACATATTCATTATAGATTCAAGTATAAATTAGATTTTTCCAGCCCGATATGACTCTTTATGCACAAGTATTCAAAATTGGACGTGTTAAAATAAGTTTTTTTTATAGACAAGGTTTCGGGCGTTCTGTTTATCGGAAACAAAAAAATCAAACCAAATTTTAAGCAGTGAGGTAAAAACTAGTCTTTGGACTAGAATAATTTGGAAATATTGAAAATTTGATTTTTTTGGCACATTGAACATTTTTTCCATTCTCTGTGTTTTTTTTTGACTTTCCTAGCGTCTGAACAAAAAACGGTTCAATGAATCTCAATAATCCTAGTGAGGCTTGTGTATTTATGAATATTTAATGAGGTATTAAAATTTGAAAGCAATGCATCGAATAGTATGAAATATCTTGTCCACCAGTTTAGAAAATCTAGTTTTGAGAAAAACGCGTTTGAAAGTTTCAATACGATTCAAAGTATGAAATCTTTCTTCGCCATTCATTAACTATGCCTGGTCCATAGAGGATTCCTTCTCATTCCTCTTAGAGGTCCCTATAAATGTAGCTCACACTGTGTGTATATTACATGTAGATATGAGTGCACATACGTATTGGAAGGTCCCATGAAATCGAAGCGTCACAAAGTGCTCCGAACACCTGGTCTCTTACCCGCTGTAACTTTCTAACGGCTTCAAATATTGGAAAATTACTTCACCAGCATACCCCGCGCATGTTGGAGAATCAATTTATGTAAAAAAAAAAAAAAGTTTTTCAAGCAAGCACGCGGGATGATCCCCTCAAATTGCATTTCAAATGCAAATTATGTAATCAAATAAAATGCATTTCAAATTATTTAATTCCATATTGTTTTGCAGGGAACAGTTGAAAGGAATAGAAGCTATGGAAAATGTCGACGAGGATGAAGAAAATCACGAGGAAGAATTATTAATAAATGTCACGAGTTCTATACAGGGTGATTCAAAATTCCCGCACTCTTTTTTGGGAGTAGATTCCTGATGAAATTCTAAAACGATTTGTCCTTTTGCACAATGCTCTCCGACGCATAATTTCCGAGATATAATTAATTAAAGTTGATCAATTATGAGGTGAATCCATCGGTCATTCAGGAGCGTCATAACAGAACAAGAGAGGAAGGTGCTTGCAGAGGGCGCTCATACGATCAGCTGATCGGTATAATCGATACGATTCACCAACATACAAATTGGTAAGATTTTTATGTAGAACGATTGAATTCGTCGACACTGTGGAAAAATTGATTATTGTCATGAATTCTTATCACGATATGCCGTAGGTGAAAGTTGTAATTTCAGTAATGATTTTTATTACGCAGACAAATGTAAAATAGTGTTATTTCGTAGGGATAGGGATTCAAGTGGGAGAAAAAAGTATAACTACTCGTTTTCAATCAGAATTTTCATGCAAAGAAGAAAACATGAGAATTTTCATTCATCCGATACCCAATTTGAACGGTTTGATTAGTAAGTTTAACACAAGAGATTGGATTCCGAATCCTGTATTCTGATTGGTCGAGAATCAATGTATGTTAGATCAATCCTCGGCCGTTTCAAATGATTCTTCTGAAGAATGTGTTTTCGACTTATCCCAACCACAACATTGAACAATGATGAATTTATTCGAATTCACCCTTTTTACATCATTCGATGATTATAAAGGGTTTATCGAACGTTAATAACTTACTTGAGATCACTCAAGATCATTCATGAATAAATTCATCATTGTTCAATGTTGTGGTTGGGATAAGTCGAAAACACATTCTTCAGAAGAATCATTTGAAACGGCCGAGGATTGATCTAACATACATTGATTCTCGACCAATCAGAATACAGGATTCGGAATCCAATCTCTTGTGTTAAACTTACTAATCAAACCGTTCAAATTGGGTATCGGATGAATGAAAATTCTCATGTTTTCTTCTTTACATGAAAATTCTGATTGAAAACGAGTAGTTATACTTTTTTCTCCTACTTGAATCCCTATCCCTACGAAATAACACTATTTTACATTTGTCTGCGTAATAAAAATCATTACTGAAATTACAACTTTCACCTACAGCATATCGTGATAAGAATTCATGACAATAATCAATTTTTCCACAGTGTCGACGAATTCAATCGTTCTACATAAAAATCTTACCAATATGTATGTTGGTAAATCGTATCGATTATACCGATCAGCTGATCGTATGAGCGCCCTCTGCAAGCACCTTCCTCTCTTGTTCTGTTATGACGCTCCTGAATGACCGATGGATCCACCTCATAATTAGTCAACTTTAATTAATTATATCTCGGAAATTATGCGTCGGAGAGCATTGTGCAGAAGGACAAATCGTTTTAGAATTTCATCAGGAATCTACTCCCAAAAAAGAGTGCGGGAATTTTGAATCACCCTGTATATATATATATATATATATACATATATTGAAACGTTTTTCTTCTTCTTTTATTTTATTTATTGATTGAAAAGGAATATCTACTACTAATTAACTTTAGATTTTGATTTTATTTTTCACGTTTTACAATTTCATTCGTGGATACGCGTGTAGGACACGCTAGTTATTCCCAGTCTCCATTTTTACAATTAGATTCGAATTTCGATTCAGTAAATGACTATTCAAATTTGACTTGAAGTTACGATAGACAAATTGACTTCAAGTTACAATAGACAAATTGACTCTAAGTCACAATAGAGAGGCTTAGTGAAATTCTTTCAGTGGAAGACTTTTGTCTGAGTCTGCTTTGTCAAGCCATGAAGAGGGGGCCAAAACGTCCCCCCCCCCCCTAACTATTCAAAGCAGATACAGCATACACAAGCACCTCTCACCACACTCCAGCCATGAAAACCGAAATAAGCTTTCCGATCCACGTGACTGTTGTGTCATGTGAAACCCTCGCTTTGCCTCTTTTACCCACGACTTGGGAAGGCCATGAGAGTCAAGCGCAATGTCTGGACCCGCCTAACCTTCCACAATTCGCTGGTTTGCTTGCTGATCGAATGAATTCGCGATTTTTCGAAACAATCATCAACGTTAAAAATTGATATTATTCAATAGTTGATACGTTATTCGCCCAACAAACGCAATGACTAAATCTTGTCAAAAAATGTTGCATAAGGCGTCTTTGAGATATCTATTACATATCTGAAAGACGTCTTATGCAACATTATTCGTCAAGCTTTAGACGTTGTGTTTGTTGGGCAATATTGCGTGTATGTAATTTCAATACTTTTTCTAATACAACGGGCCCTTTGAAATAAAAATTTTTTATTCAAGCGGAGTGTATGTATACTTTTGTATGAGGAAGATGTCTGTGAAAAGACGTATGTATGTACTTACTTTTGTTTTCTTGTCAGTTTAATAATATCCAATAGTGTATCAGATAGAAATATACAGATTGAAACTTTTTCGAAGTGTTAACTTTCTTGAGGTTTTTTTTCATTCAACGATTCTAAGTGAAGAAGCATTATCAAATTCTTACACGCAAGAGTTCTCGACCTCGTCATATGATTTTCGGATTTTGTAAAGTCTCGTTTTTCTTGGACACATTCTTACATCCATATTTATGACGTTCAATATATATGTGTAGGGATAAAATGGCATACGAATTGATTGAATTTTATTATTATTTTATATTCATATCAGAATGTTTACACGATCATTAGAGAATTTTCTGGATGCAAAAATTATAAGACGTACAGAAAGTCCTTGCATGAGCATATAACTTTTTATTGAAGAGTGCAACGTTTTGTCCAGAGGAATTAAAAAATGGCCAAAGAATGTACGACTTTGATTCATGAGTTGCAGTCATTAAATGCGACAAATTGAAAAGAAAAATTGAAAGGAATCAAGAAAAGTTACAAATAGAGTATGTGATGCATCATATTCCAAATAACACTTGCAGCAACCTAAATTCTTTTGTAAATTTTTTCAAGAAAATATCTAAGCTTTAGTGTACGTGAATGGATTATGTCGGAATATGTAAAGAAAATCTGTATGGTAAAAGTGAATCATGAACAATTGTTCCCTTTTAACGATCTTCTGGTTGAGTAACAAAGTCAAGTTTGAAGCAAAATTACCTGAGATATAATTGTCATATGTACTGATTGAAGGATCAATTTCGGTTTACTCTTTCTCCATAACTTAAATTTTTCAAACATTGAAAAGAAATGACAAGGAGGATGGATCTTTTCATTATATTTTCAGAGTAATTTTTTGAAGAGTAGTTCTGAATATTTATGAGTAAAAATACATCAGTACTACATATCTTGAATTTATTCAACTTTATAACTTAGTAATTGGTACAACAATCATCATCGTATAATGCTCTTCTCCAAATAATGCGATCATCTCCTAGAATTAGGACACTAAGAGAATAGTATTGTGCCAAATTTCACATAATTCAGAATCTTTTGGAAACAAATATTCAATTCATAATTTTTTCATTGGACATAAAATATTCAACAAATATATAATGATCATATGACATAATCGTTCTCCTTCAACATAATAGTCACGTAAAACTCGTACGATCACGTGAACGGAAAGTCCGTAACCAGCAAGTATTTTCTAGATTAATTGTAAGATGGTAAGTGGAAGTTTATAATAAAGATCAAATTTGCTTGAAGTTGATTAATATCCTCGGTACAAGTTTTCCGAACATTATTCAAATATATATTATGACGGTTACTCAAGAGTAAAATGCGTGACTGTAAATTAATTGATTGATTATTCTTCATTGCTTCTTACAGATGTGCCTTACGTGATTTGTTTGAAGAATACATTTGGTGAATAAAAGTAATTCTGTGAATTCCGAAGCACACAGATTATCTAAACGTTTGTCGTACGAGCAAAATCCAAAATTTAGGTGGTCAACATAATTTTTATTCGAAATCAGATTCATGTACTATTTGATTTGAGAAATTTTTTTAAATTAAATAGGATGAGAAAATAATTCTCAAGAGAAATTGAGCTCAATCTTCTTGCCCTGTATGATAGGACTGCTGACTGTGTTGAAGAATCATGTAAAAAGTAAGACGATAACTGAAGTATTCTTCATTTACACCATATTAATTCCCAAGGAAACAAATTATTTCAACCCCTGTCATACTGAGCAAAAACCCAAATCTGGATGGTTGACTCAATTTTTGTTCGATACAGGATTCTTGAACCATTCGATTCAAGATATTTCCCTCAATTGAATAAGGTGGAAAAATAATTCTCAAGAAAAATTGAGTTGATCCCCTTTTTGTCCTGCACGATGAAACTACTTACTGTGTTGGAGGATGATGATGTAGAAAGGGAGACGATGACTAAAATATGCTTCATCTGCACTATACGTAACAATGAAGTGTGTTGATACGGTTAATGAAAAGCTTCAATTACTAAAATATAGACTTAAGGTTTGTACTTTCCTTATATATTTGATCGTTCAAAGTATCTTATTGATGATTCCAAAATAACATGCCATTAGAATCACAAAAATAATATGTATGAGATATAAGATATATTCATGTTCATATAAGAATTTATCTGTTCTTCTGATATGATACATAGAATTCAACGGAATTTATTATACGATTTAACATTGGAATTTTATTTGAATATGAGTAAAGTGAACTCCAAACAGAATTATAAGGAAATGTCGACAATTTCACAATCCTAACCTCTAAATGAAAGAATGAAACTCGCTACACTACTTTCACTTTTAGTACAATTTCAATATTTTTCATATGATTTGGAATGATTAATAATCGATTCATGCGTATGATTAAGTTCATGATTTGTGATTCTACGTTTCAATTAACCAAACTGATGAAATATGTCAATATGCAATATTAAAATTCATCTGCACATATGACATGTCTTGAGAACCATTCTGCAAGTTTCATATCAAAATCCCCAAAGATTGTTAATAAGAGGTCAATGAGAGGTGTTTGGAACGTTTCGGGCGGAACATACCAAATATGTTCTACTGGAATATATTTGGTACTAACCCGGACATTCGCATGTCCCCGGTATATCCATGGGACGTTTTCTGGACATCCCGGAATGTTTTAAAAACATTCCAATGTTCCACAGCACGTTCCAAGTACGTCCCTAATACCTCCCGGTGCTGTATCGGATATAAAAAGTAATGCATAAATTTGAATCATTATTTTTGACTAGACCTTGTATGATTTATTTGATCATCAGCCTGTGGTTTTGGTGGTAAGAACCAACAGTAGCAGACTGTCCATGAGGGATTACGGTATTTCTGCTGAGCTGTTGTATGTAAAGGAATATTGTATTTCATGAATAATACATCATACAGAGCTTACCTGTGTATATACCAATTTCCTGAATGTAGCAAATAGATTCATTTATACCTTTCTCAAACTTTTTCTGTTTTTTCCTACAAATAACCTCTTCATCATTTATTCATTAATTCATTCATGAATTTTTTCAAGTCATATATAAAAGTATATATAATTCCAGGTTATTTGTGTGCGGTTGATTGTTGTTATAATGACCTGTAATGTAGCACCCAGCAATTCATCCATTTTTCAATCATTGTTTTAATATTATAATAACCTATAAACACATCGCCTCATTGACAGGTTATTTGTTTATGTTCTGACAATGTATAGTACACTGATAAAAATCCAAAATCTTTTTACAAAGTCTTATTGTAGATGTGCAAAATTATGATTGTATTATTACTATGCTCAGCGAATGAGAAATGCTGTACAAAACATACAAAATTACTAGCAGCTGATGATTACCCAATTCTCATCATGGGCATTCTACATACTCTTGTGAACAGGGGGCATGAACTGAAATATAAAATTTTCAGAACTGAATGTGGCGCTCTCCAGTGTGGATTAGTGAAAGTTCGAATGGAATGCAGGGAGTGGGAGTATCAAGTGTACTCATGTTGTATTACCAACACAAGTATACTTGTGTTGGTGATTATCGGTGATACCCCCACTCCCTGCATTCCATTCGAACTTTCACTAATCCACACTTGAGAGCGCCACATTCAGTTCTGAGAATTTCATATTTCAGTTTATGCCCCCTGCTTGTGAACGTACTTTGAAACATTTGAAAACCCGTCGCTGAATGTAGGTAATAAAGTTCCCTACGTTCAGCGTGTTAAGATTGTTTTCAAGTTGAAAATTACATCTGTTGTGTAAAATTTCATCTGGAATTAGATTAGTACATTGTAACAATGTAATATTATTTGAATGTTGCAATTGTGCAGAATAGTGTAGAATTTAAACAATATATTGGATATATATCTTCACCCTGGAAAAATGAAGTACTACTGACATAATGCATTATTGACGGATTCATACCAAGCGATAGTATAATGATCCCTCATCTTGTGAAGATACTTTAATCCATATTCAAATAACAGACAAGTGAAAAAAAGACGCTAATGACGCCGCATCACGCTTTGTCCTTTCCGTTCCGCCACACGTACCGCTAAGTCGTTGGTTCCATTGTGTCAGTTTATTACATTCAATTATATTTTATCAGAATATAGAAACATTCAACTCAATGTAATAGAAGAGGAAACGTTGGACATTTTGACAGAAGGTAAGTTTGAATAATGAATGGATTTTACAAAGTATATAAGAAATATATAATGTCATTGTTGATGCGCGTGATATCCCGCCTTCATGGCCTTGCGATAGAAGTAAATTAATCCATCATTTCAGGTGCCATCTCATGACAAGTGGGTTATTGAACTCCATTCATTGAATGTGCTTCAGTAATTGTACTTCAACGAGGGAATATTGCATCGTGGATTTTTACAATATTCAATTTGCTGTGGCTGCGGAGTGAGTGAGGTTATATGGCTGTTTACGTTTTTCAAGCTTAGGTGAAATAAAATTTTTAGTACTTTTATGCGATCGTACACATTTTTCTGTGTCTTAATCAATTCACAAGACTTAATCTCGAAAATGAATATTTTTGATCTGTGCAGCACAGTAAATTAGTAAGGACGCACCTGTTCTTGTGTGGGATTTTTAAAAAACTAGCAAGGCGCTGTTCCTTTTATATACAAGGATTTCAATATGAATCAGAATGTGAGTAAACATTTAATATAACAATTAAAAACTAATGAAGCAGCACATTATTAAATTCTTCTCTACATAATATATTGCGATCAAGTAAATAATAGATTACAAGTCTAAAACTACAGATGATTGGATTTTCATTCAAATTATCACAAATAAATAAGTTAAATAATAGTCAATCATCTTGTTGCCTGTCCGTTTCAATATGAACCAATAGTTTACTCCGATTCCAACTAATGAACGGGTTTGAAACAATTTCGAAAATGCATATTCGGTTAAATTATTTCCATTTTTTTTGGTATGTTGATGCGTAAATCAAATCAAATTGTCATTTATGGTATTAGTATTTAAAGGTTACGCTGAGCACAGGATTTCAATGCAACATATGTCATTTTCAGTCGAAAAACATTAACTCCTCCATGGATTAACAAATATATTCAAAACTGCACTGGGAGTTCATATACCCTCCAATTCCTATTTTATCCTTTTTTCCACTTGTTTTTAAACGAAAATAATGTCTTCCCACGTTCATTGTGATATTTGTGCTACTGTTTTGAGAAATCTTGTTTTATATAACAAACATCGAAGAATACACTGTAATGTATCAGATTTGCAGATACAATGTAAATATTCTAATTGTTGTAAGGATGTATCTTCAAATGTAATCGTAGAGAAAACATCCATGAACTTATGAAAGAACATATCAAAAATGTTAATATCGGTGTGGAATGCCCTTTTCCGAATTGTAAGAACAACACACTATTTTTCAACATCAATTCTTACACTGTTCATGTTTGTCGAAGCCACAGTGAAATTGATCACGAAATGAAATCTGTTGAAGAGGATGATTCCGTACTGCAAAATGTAAACGAATGTATCGGGTTTGACGAAGAGGTGTTGAATCAGACGATGTATCACCAATTCATCAATGATCTTATCAATAATTCTGACTCATCATTGCCGATTTGTTTACAAAACAGATTGAATGTAGATGATATTACACAGCATTTAGCATACATGCATTTAATATTGAATAGTAAATATTTTGCTACAGAATCACTGCAACAGGAAATTATAGACCAAATCTATAACGCTTTCGAAATGTGTAAAACGAATTTCATATCTCCCATTGCTAATAGTTCATTAAACGATCAGATGCAATTGATTTCAAGAATGTTCGATGACAATTTTCGAGGTGTTATCAATGCATATGATGAAAATACTTGTGTAATAAAAAATCCTCACTCTCGAAGATTATATTATAAAAAAAACTTCGATATTATTATGCCTATTGAAGAAATCATTTTCAATAAACAGGGTTGCGATTCAGGTAATCGATACAGCTATATTCCGGTCTTAGATACTTTGAAATCCATGCTTAACAACAACACTATTTTTGATTATTGTTCTCGGTCTGTCGAATCCAATACAGGATTTTTTGATGTTACAGATGGGTCAATTTTCAAAAATAACGAATCATTCCGGAATGAAAAGAATTCTCTTAGGCTAATGTTGTTTCAGGACGCATTTGAAATTTGCAATCCACTGGGAGCATCAAAAACAAAATTCAAACTGATCGGTGTTCATATGATTTTAGGAAATTTACCTCCTGATCTTAGATCAAATCCTGATAATATCAAATTAGTATTACTTTGCTCCGGAAAGTTAATAACGGGATTCGGATGGGATAAGATTTTACATCCACTACTTCGTGATTTGAAAGCTTTAGAAACGAATGGAATCGACATTTCAATAGAAAACGAAAGTACAGTTTTTCGGGGAACCTGTTAGTAATGCTGGGAGACAATTTAGGAAGTCATCAAATTGGTGGATTTACTGAAAATTTTAGTCGGACCGAATATTTTTGTCGTTACTGTGAAATTAGTAGATCCAAGTTTGAAGAAAATGCGTTGGGTTACCATCTATGGAGAACCGTTGCATCTCACGATACTTGTGCGCAAGAAGCGCAAGAAACGGGGAAACTTGTGAAAGGCATTAAACGTAATTCACCTTTGAATGCTTTACAATATTATCACGTTGCTGCACCAGGTTTACCGCTATGTTTAGCTCATGACGTATTTGAAGGATTTGCTGCGTTTGATATGCTGCTTGCTATTCGCTACTTCGTAGATAACAAGTGGTTCAAATTGGGTTTGCTGAATTTTCGCTTAAATGATATCAAATTATTCCCTGATAGGAAAACGAACATTCCACCAGTTCTCCTTGGAAATTGTCAAAAACTAACGGGAACGGCCAGTCATATAAGAAGGCTGTTATTATTATTTCCTGTCGTAGTAGCAGATTTCGTACGTGATTTTAATGACCCTGTCTGGAAGATGGTATCACACTTAAGAAGAATATGTTATATCATATGTGCTCCCGCTTTATCTAGCAATCAAATTGCTATATTGAAATTAGAGATCGAAACATATTCACATTTGAGGTTGCAAAACTTCCCTAATGTCCCGTTGAGAGCCAAACGCGAGTTCATCAAACATTACCCAACTTTGATCACCCTTTTTGGTCCCTTAGAACACTTATGGACTTTGAGATGTGAGAGCAAGCACCAATATTTCAAAAATCTTGTGAGACATATTCAAAATTTCGAAAATATCCCTCAAAGTTTGGCTGAGAAGCATCAAATTATGCAGAGCTGTGTTTTATATACAAATGAAATCGACATCAAATGCAAATCTTATCAAAAATATGATATGACATTGCATAGCCATAATGTAAATTATGCCATTAAAAAGAACTTGGGTAGCGATATACAGGGTGGGGCATTTAAAGTGTCGCGGGCGTTTTTTCCAAAAATAAAATGAGATACGAGAAAATTTTTCGGACAAAAATTGTAGGGTATCGAGGGGGACATCCGATGGTGGCCTTGGCTTTGACCTCAAATCTCATCTTCAAGGGCATTCTGAGGTCAACTCTTGTTTTTTGAATAGCATCTCATATTTTTCACTGCAGATTTGGATTCTAGGTCAAAAACCAAGAAACTTTTGTCTGAACCATTTTCCTGAAATCCGCAAAGATGGCGCTCTAATCGATATTGTTCCATACTGAATCTGACATTAGAATAACTCGAAAACGAAGGGTCTTGGAGGAGAATGTTTCGGACAAAAGTTGTCTGATTCCAAGGGGGACCCCTTGAACTGAAACGGAGGTGATGGGGTATAACAGACAAAACACAACACATTTCAAACGTCTACATCACTTGGATAATTTTAATGCAGTAGATGCTCAAAATGATGGCCTTCGACTTCAATACACATTTCAAAACGTTTTACAAAAGATTGCTGAACTCGTGCTAAAATATCTTCATTGATGCTCGCGCATGCATTGATGATTCGTTGACGCATATTCTCAGGTGTAGTCGGTGCTTGTTGATAAACTGTATCTTTTATGTATCCCCATAAAAAAAATCTGGAGAAGTAAGATCCGGAGAACGGGCAGGCCAATGAACTGGTCCACGACGTCCTATCCATCGTCCAGGATAATCTCTGTCCAATATTCCTCGAGCTGTGACTGCATAATGGGATGGACAACCATCGTGTTGATACCACATATTCAATCGTTCCTGAATAGGTATGTCTTCAAGTAATGTTGGAAGTACTTGATCTAAGAAATGTCTGTACTTCTCTCCATTTAGCGTATCTGCAATGAAGTACGGTCCAATTACTCGAGATCGAAAAATACCACACCAAACATTCACAGCCCATTGTCTTTGATGCTTTACTTGACGTAACCATCTTGGATTTTCTGTCGCCCAGTAATGCATATTATGTCGATTTACTTGACCATGATTGGTGAACGTCGACTCATCAGAAAATAATATGTTGATGAAGTTGTTATTGTGCATTTGCGCTAAACCCCATCGACAAAACTGTACACGATTTTCGAAATCATCACCGTGAAGGTCTTGATGCAAACAAATGTGATACGGATGGAATTTGTGACGTTTCAGTATTCGAAGAACACTTCTTCGAGAAATTCCCGAATGGAGTTCAATTTCACGAGAGCTCACGTGTGGATTATTGGCTACTGCAGCTAGTACATTAACTTCCGCATTTTCTCCGCTAACAGTTCTCATTCGATGTCGTTTTTCCCTTGTAACACTTCCCGTTTCTGAGAATAATTTTGTAATGCGTTGAAAATACCTAATGGATGGCGTTGTTCTTTCAGGAAATCGTTCTGCATACAAGTCATATGCTTGTCTGGGGTTCTTATGCACTTCACCGTAAATGTAGATCATATCGATCTTTTCAGAAACCGTGTATCGGATATCCATGATTCTCAATTTGTTATAAACCAAGTAATAATCAAATGTAACTGACAAACTGACTTTCAAAATCGTGAATTTTCACTGAACCCCGTCGTTTGTTTACATCGCGTGAGCTCTGAATGGTGGCAATGTAGACGATTGAAATGTGTTGTGTATTGACAACTTTTGTACGAAACATTCTTTTGCAAGACCCTTCGTTTTCGAGTTATTCGAATGTCAGATTCAAAATGGAACAATATCGATTAGAGCACCATTTTTGCGGATTTCAGGAAAATGGTTCAGACAAAAGTTTCTTGGTTTTTGACCAAGAATCCAAATCTGCAGTAAAAAATATGAGATGCTATTTAAAAAACAAGAGTTGATCTCAGAATGCCCTTGAAGATGAGATTTGAGGTCGAAGCCAAGGCCACCATCGGATGTCCCCCTCGGTACCCTACAACTTTTGTCCGAAAAATTTTCTCGTATCTCACTTTATTCTTGGAAAAAACGCCCGCGACACTTTAAATGCCCCACCCTGTATATTCAACGGAAAATGTGTATGTGAGAGGGATACAGTACAAGACAAATATGACTATGTGCGTGGGAATCAACAAGTATGGAAATTTGATTGTTTGTCAAATTAAATTCATTATAATAAATACCAATCTCACCAATTTGAGGTTTGTTGGAATTGAGAAAGAAATTGTATATAACTTCGAAATTGGTGCATATGAGAATTATGATCGAATCGGAAAATATTCCACTAAAAACACCTCATCTCTTCACCCTTATTCTTCCTTATTGTCCCTTGGACCGCCCCTGGAATTTCAAAATGCTGGGACTTCAATTTATTTAACAAAATATATACCCATCGATTTGGATAAAAACCACAAGTGAGTACTGAAGAAATGCGATTGTTTTTCTTAGAAAGAAAACACCGGATCAATATATACTACCCCATCTTATTCGAAAATTTTCTGTTTGCTGATCCATTTATATTTCCGAATCTTTCTCGTCGAATTATTCATATCAGATATTTTTACAGATAAAGATTATCAAAGTATGCGCAGCAGCCAGGGATCAGAGGAAGGATATCATCCTCGATGATGATGCGAATTTGATGCAACAAGTTTCAGAAGAAGTAAGTAAAACACTCAATATTAAAGGAGTGCAAATAGTAACGGAAAAAAAAGGTATCCTGATTGACGATGAAAAATTACTCATCCATTTTGCAGAAGAGCCTTTCATAATATTAGAACGTGGCGAAGTTTGGTGCAATGAAAAAATATGGCAGGACGTGAAAATGATTTGTGCAGATGGTTCAACAAATACCAATATAGAATCGGAACCTTTGACTTCTACGTTTCATACACTCGTTCTTGAAGATTCGACTATACCTCATTCCAATAATGAGTCTACAGAGAGCAATGAAGTGCTCCCAATTCCAGACCAAGGACATGTCGAGAATCCTGCAGAAGGAGATCAAAATTCCACTGTTGCAGATCAAGATTCCATATCAGCAATTCTGACAACAAAAGTCCAACGTTTTGAATCTTGGGACGAGTACTTGGTGCCATGGTCATATTTGAATGGAATCTGTTTACGAGAAGTGAACAATAGATCTCGGGACATATATATCATCAATTCAATTGTTCAGTCAATCGTGGATGAGATGCGTTTTCATAACGTCCATATACCTACTAAAGCGTTCAAGAATGTTGCTCTACAACTAATGAATACCTTCCCTGATACTTTTGAAGACCGAGATGAAAATGGGATGAGGTTTGATAGCGGATATCACACAATCCTCAATAAATTGCAAGAAAGAAACAATTATTTGAATCGACCCCATAAAAGAAAATCACTTTCTCAAAATTTGGATTTACCTCTTCAAATTAATAAAAAAATCAAAGCAGTTCAAGGAGGGTGTCCAAATTGGCAACCTGATCAAGATCATCACATTCCACCTGCGACCACAATTGAAAATAAAAATTCTCTAAACTCTTTAAATTTTCAAGAAGTTACAAGTGAAGGAATGATGAATAATGTATACGAAGCGTTGGAGATCACTTATCCTCAACAAAGATTATATTTGAATGACATGAAAAGTTGACCGAAAATGAAAGATATTTCACAAACATGGCCATGTTTATTGAATAGAATCACGATATGTTGGCATTTTAACAAATTAACTACCAAGAATATTCAAGATGTTGGTAATAAATTTATGGAAAAAAATGATTTATTTTTGAAATATGGAGAATATAAAACATTTTACGCTCCAACCGAAAAAATTTTGAATCAGGAAGGAAAATTAGTACAAGGATTCCATGTAATTCTACAGCACTTTCAGGAAAGGCCTGAAACTTTGATGAAAGTTTGCGCGGTAAATATGTTTTCATTTATCTCCAATACTTCATACAAATGCTACATAATTCAATTCATAATGTAAGTTACCCAAAAAATTTCATTTTCAGGCAACAATTGATCGTCATGACATTGTGGCACCTACGGACTATCCGAACATCGTACACCTGAGTGAGTGTAACATCATTTTGTAGTAAAATGTCTTTAAAAATGAACTAATCTCTGGCAAATAAATCACGCTTTTGTTTGACTGTTCTCTGCGATCACTAGCTGTGTTCGTTCTAACTTGTTCAGAGTTGCCCCAACTTGCTCCAAATATTTTTTATTTGCTCTTCTAATTATAAAATTGAATTGATTGGTTTGATGCACGTGTTGGGGCAACTTAGAACACGTTAGAACGAACAAAGATACTGATTGAGACTTCATTGTAATGGATCAAACTTACTAGGTGCGAAATGGAATTACCAAATCACGATGAAGAATGAGAAGAATCTGATTTGTAATCTCATTTCGCTCCTACTTCAATTCAGTACGGTGGAGCAGCGATCCATCAACAATAAGTCTCAACAGGATACCAGCATTACCATCAGAGCATGTTGGTCAAAACACACCCATACGATAGAAAGAGAAGTGCAACGCAAACGCTGGTATCCTCTTAAGAAAATACTAGTGGTGTGACAGCAGCCAAACCGTTTATGACAAACTACGGAAAAACGCTTCAATTTTACCAAAACATCGCTGTGTACAGCACTTCTCTGATTCAAGTAGGAATGATGTACAGAAGGATATTTTGATTGAATCGAAACGTTCACCCGTGGTTTTTCATTATCGGTTTGGCTGCTGCCATGTCGATAGTATCCCCTTAAGCCTATTTCTAACGTTGTCTGATGGTTTCCACATTGAATATTTGTTTTTTATATGATTACAGAACACACAGATAAACAAAAACAGGACGAATATTGCTTAGTTGTCGATGGTATGCTGTTGGACACCACTCGCACATTCACGGAAGCTGTTAAAATGCTACTGGCATCATATTTTGTTTTTAATCGGACATATCCAAAAACCCACGCGCACACTTTAATGTTTTTAGAAATGTATTAAAGTAATATTTATAGTACCGAAGGGTTGAGATGCACATCAATGAGTATAAAAAATAAAGTATTAGCTTCATTCAGAACTTTGGGAAAAATCAAACTTGACGGAAAATAAATTTTCCATTAAAAAGCGTAGGATTGGTAGTATTATAAACTGAAAGTTGTATAGACCCGAATTTTTTTGAATCAAAACCGCATCTTCAAATTTATTATTTCGATCGCTTATTTTTTATCATATCACGTTGAGCCAAGCCAAACAATGAAAGCCTTGTCTCGAAATTCGGTTCGAACTCGAAAAATTCAAGCGTATGCAATTTCGGGTTTGTCACATTACCTATATGACTGTTATGGAAAAATCGCTCCGTATCCTTGTTACTCTGTGGTTTAAGAGTGTACAGAGTGGGATTTTCATCATAGTTCTCTATCCTAGCGGGAATGATCTTATAAATTTCCATAATTTCTCATCCTCATTTTTTTCAAGAATTATGAGATCATTTTCGTTTGGATATTCATATACTATTCAAGATGTTTATATTTGCAGTAGCATTGTAGAATCAAATGCAAAGTATCAGAAATGTTATCAGTGTTTGATAGATCAATATTTGATGTAAATCGAAATCGTACAAGAGAAATCTCTTGTATTTCTCGTGTATTGATTTCTTATTTTAATTTTCTTAAATCTGTATAAATTATGCTTAAAATGTATTTTTTATTTGATCGAATGATCATTATAGTTAAAATTCTCAATAGACTGATTTTTTATTAATATTCAACACTAGGGTACTTGGGAGGGTCGATTCTATCCTTTCGTGTTATTTTTGTATCATATTCTTATCAATTTTTAGCGCTGAAAGTCTCCGTGACTGATTGATTTCTGGCCTTCTTCATATGGTATGAGTATCGTTTAACTTCCAATGAAATCTGATTCAAATTGAGACATAGTCGAATTTACCCTCTCGGGCATCCTAATGTCAATTGATTAAGCTCAGGATCATTGAGGACCGAAAAACAATATACTGATATGTTGATTCCAATGATTAGTACTTTTGATAGAAAAATGTTTTTTATCCATTAAACAAATTTTTAATTGTTCTGACAACCATATCATAACTTCAGTTGAAGTTATAAGCGTTCAACACATTTTTTACATCTTCATAGAAACATTCAAATGTTATTTGTAGTTCATTTTACTTGAATAATACATTAATTGTGAAATCTATTTGGAAAATTGGAGGAAATAATGATGATACCTAATTCTTTCTGCAGGACCGTTAAATGAGTGAAATATAATCGAAAATTCTAATTTCATCATCTCACAGGAATTTCAGAAGTGATGATATATAGAAAGACTTGAATTATAAGTGTTTGGCATCTCATTACTTTCAAAGAACATGTATTTTAATAAATTTACAGAGAAAACCCAAAGTATTTTCGACTCATTATTTCACATCACTTTTATTATTTTGATTCATTATACTTTGTTGATAAAAGTGGGAAGATTTGGAAGGAGACAAAGCAGCCGCAGTATTGAATTGGGATGAAAACCATCAGAGTATGTTTTTTTTTCGAAATTCAAAATTTAGACTCTTTACAGGCATGGATGAGGTATCGAAGAATGATCTCTGGAATTTCCGATTCTTTTGTTACAAATTCAATTCCGAGTAATTTAGCAAAATATAAAGAATTGCTTAAATGATAAATCTTAGTATCCTCCTGAGACAGAAAAAACAGCAATTTTGATACCGCATTTAGTTTGTCTTTCTCCAGTTTTTTTCATTTTTTTCGGGTATATCGATGACGTTTTGACAAAAAGGTGTGAGTTTCAAAAATTATGAAATTCACTTGTATACATCATTCAAAGGCTTTTGATTTATATATACAAGTCAATTCCGTCATTTTTGGCACCTGCGCCTTTTTGTCAAAACGTCATCGATAAGTATTTCATACACACAGGTTAACCACAGCTATTACGGTAAATTCGCCTACATTTTTTAAAATCACTAACGTGTGTAATTTTACATTGAGCACTGGCTAAGTTTTGTGATTTTACAACAAGAATAGTTATTCTCCGGCAAACAATTGCAAACTTCTTTGTAAACTGTGAAATAATCGAAGTACGCAGGTTTCCAATGCCGATAGTAGAAATGTCATTCTGTTGAGTCAAGTTCCTGACACTTGTAAGCTAACCTACAACCTGTAAAATCACAGGATCTGTAATTTCACTGTTTGAGATTGTCAGTTTGTATAAGTATACGGCGACTTCACAAGAAAATGCTTTAATACATATATAATAATTAAAATTACTATATCTTGTGATACTCTTTTGCTGAGCGTGGGTAATTTTCATCCCTACGCTCAGCAAGGTGAAATTACAGGAAATTTTTTTTACAGTGTAGGGATGTCAATATCCGGCCAGTTGAACCGATAACTCGATTATTTCGTTTCAGTTAACCGGTTTTTTCTCCAGTTTTTTTCATCATAGTTATTACCGGTTATTATTTCAAAAACTCAATAACCGGACGAAAAAACCGAGAGAAAATTAATTTCTGAATTGCAAAGAAAATATTTTTTATTCCTGCATTGTAACACTTCAATACATTTAAGAGATGTCAAAAACTGATTTTTTCTGATGGATCCAATGAATAATAAAATCCTGTTGAACGGAATGACCAACGAGACTAGCCTAGTGTCTAGGAATATGCCATGCTTGGAGGCTTCCGAAGTAGTGATTCTTGATCCGGATCATTCTCCAGCTTTTTGATTGGTTGAAAAGTGATCAGATCACCCCCCGCCCCCCTCAAGGCTCCCTTAGCCACAATCATGCAGAGGCATGGAGGAAGAAGTAACAGGAGGCGGTATGGCAGTGGAAGGGGTAAGATTTCGTGGCACCGGAAATGGCGGCCAAAATTCTTCAAAATAGACACCAAACTGAGCATGTGTTGGGTGGATAGCGATGTGTGAGTTATGTATATTCACATATTCCAAAATGGCGGCGTACACAGAGAGGCACCAAACTTGATGATACCTCTTCCACTACCATGCCACTTCCTGTTATTCCTTCCTCCATGATCATGCAGAGGTGTTTTCCTTTATATGTTGAGTGATCTCTCGGGGTAATACATCATTTCCGTTCAACAAAGATAAAGGACCACTGATCTCTATATACACTGGATACAGCTCGCAATAGGATTGCTTGTGCCCAATTGAACGTTGAGCCGCCATTTTGGAGTGCCCCAAGGTGGACAATATATGTACACCGAATATTATGAATGTGTGAGTGCATGTGAATATGTGGGTGATCGCCACAAATGCACATGCACTCACACATTCATAATATTCGGTGTGCATATATTTGTCCACTTTGGGGCACTCAAACATGGCGGCTCATCAATTGAGCACAAGCAATCCTATTCGTGCTGTGTATCCAGTGTATATAGAGATCAGTGTGAAGGACTGTCCACTCAGACAGAAAAACGCGAGGACGCAGGAAACGCAAGGAACGCAAGGATGCGCAGATTGCGTATACAGTTTCTGCGCATTGCGTTCAGCAGTTGCGAAAGTTGTGTAAACAAACCTTAATGGAGAAGGATAATGTGATCCTTGGATACTCGATGGACAAAGGAACGCAGCTCTAGGCTGCGTTTCAATACTTTCCCAGATAACATCAGAAGTCTTCTGAACGTTTTAGCAACATAACCTAAGTTCTGCGCGGCTTGATGTCCGGGGAGTAGGTTTTGATATGTTCAGAGAACCTCCATTTTTAGTGCACCCGAATACGCTCCCGGTACGTTTTTTTCATCTCACACGGAACGTCCTTAGTATGTTTTCCAAACGTACTTTCATGGAAACTAACCTTTACAAACATATGTGTAGTATCGCAGAACGTCATTAACACCTTCACTGAACACATCCCCAAAACGTCGCTTGGTGAAGATGAATAGAACATTACGGAACATTTGTATGGCTCTGGGACGTACATGCAACGTTCTTAGAACGTCATGGGATCTCATTTGAACGTTCTCTGTGTGAGCAAGTACGTTTTGTGAATGTTTAGAAAACCTCCCGATGCTATCCGGGTTTACCCTTATACTCTAGAGTATCCGTATCTCTTTTTATTCCATTCAAAAGACAGAGAAAAACAATACTTCGGAGTAAGAAAGTAAAGTATTGGACCGCAGCTCTGGTGGGTAGGTCGCGTTAGTGTCGGTAAAGATGTGATTCGATAGTATAGCGTATTGTAAACTGACCCTAACATAAGAGCACAGAATTCCAAATAACGCACAGTTCAAAGCAAAGTATCATGTCTAGTATTTGGACATATTTTCGCAAATTATTCATTATTCATATTCATGCATAAGCACGAAAAAAATGAAGACTACAGAGAGTCAAGAAACCTCTGAGTCCCGAGATTCAACCTCTTCAATACCAGTTGATGACGTTGATGAATCATCCATATCTTCTCCAATCTCGTCATCTGCGCCACGATCAAAATCTCCAACTCCATTACCATCAGTGATACCAAAACAACGTCAAATGACAATTTTAGAAGCCAATAATAGAATATCTAGCTTTGAGAATGAATTTTCTGTTAACATTCACACAGATATAATTTATTCACATGAATTTTTGTGTAGTCAATACTTATAAATATTTTTTTTATTATAGGAGGTGGAAAACGAGATGTCCTAATTACAATTGCACTGATTTATATGATATGTAGAGACAATGCTCCTCATTGTCTAGTAAAAAAAGAAGGCTTTCTACATTATTCAAAAACTCTTTCACCTTTATATAAACCACCTCCTAGAAATACTGTGAGAATCAAAGTAATTCAAGTATTGAAGTTCTCCTGAATAGAATAAATTTCATATGCATATGTTTTTAGGTGTCACGAATGGTAAGTTCCCGATATAGTGCTGCCGTGAATTTGATGAAAAATGAATTGCAAGATATCCAGCATTTTCCTCTCACTGCGGATATATGCACCGTTACGAATATCAGTCGAGCGTTCTTAGTTGTTACCATTCATTTTATCTGTAAGGATTATAGTAATGCTTATTCTGATTCCCTCTATCAGAATATTCTAATCATTTTATCATCATTCTCACAGGCGCTGAAAATATTTTAGGAACAATTATGTTGGGTATTCGAAGACTTTCGGAAGCACATACTGGAGAGTATATTTCAACAGAAATTGGGAATCTCTTAGATTCTTTTGAAATATCAAAATCAAAAATAGTTTCCATATGTACCGATGGAGGAGCCAATATGATTTCGGGAGTGAGAAAATTACTTGGTGAAGGGAAAAATGTGTACTGTTTAGCCCATACAGGGTGGCGCAAAAGTCTGGAAACACCCCCATAACTTTTGAACAGGGCATGATAATTGGATCAAATTTTCTTTGAATTGAAAGAGGGGTCAAAAGCTATCTTAACGGAGGACTTTGAGTGTTCCCCAGCCCTGTAGGGAACGATGAGAGGGGGAGGGGGCGGAAATCTCAAATGAGACGGGAGGGCTGGTGATACGTCATTCGATAGGGGCTTTCAACCCGAATCCAGCGATTTTTTGTTTTTTGAAATCGGATCATTTTTCGCTGAGTTATTGTAATTTTAATACTCCGATGTGGCAAAGTCTAGAAACACCCCCATAACTCTTGAACGGGGCATGATAATTGCATCAAATTTTTTTTTAATCGGAGGTTTCTTATCCCAATCTTCGCATTACCCAGAATCAACGGCGTGGACGTGGCGGGAACCTGATTCCTTGTGTGTGTGTGTGTGTGAGAAGGTGAGTGAGGGTGTAGGTGGGTATCGGTGTGTGTGGTTGTGTGTGAGATTGTGTGTGTGTGAGGGTGGGTGGGTGGTTCGGTCGTATGGGCCTGTGCGACCCACACACAACCACCCATATCCACACACACCGACGCCCACACACAACCACACATATGCACGCACACACACACCCACAATCACACACAACCACCCACACACATCTACTCACACACACACACACACACACACACACACACAAGAAATCAGATTCCCGACACGTCCACGCCGTTGATTCTGGGTAATGCCAAGATTGGGATAGAAACAACCTCCGATTCGAAAAAAATTTGATCCAATTATCATGCCCCGTTCAAAAGTTAAGGGGGTGTTTCCAGACTTTGCCACATCAGAGTATCAAAATTACGATAACTCAGCGAAAAATGATTCGATTTCGAAGAACAAAAAAGCGCTGGATTTGGGTTGGAAAACACTATCGAATGACGTATCACAAGCCTCCCCGTCTTATTTAAGATTTCCGCCCCGTTCCCCCGCCCAACGCCCTCTACAGGGCTGGGGAACTCTAGGTCCCCCGTTAAGATAGCCCTTGATCCCTCCTTCAATTCAAAGAAAATTTGACCCAATTATCATGCCCCGTTCAAAAGTTATGTCGGTGTTCCCAGACTTCGCCACTTCAGAGTATTAAAATTACGATAACTCAGCGAAAAATGATCCGATTTCAAAAAACAAAAAACCGCTGGATTTGGATTGGAAAACCCTATCGAATGACGTATCACAAGCCCTCCCGTCTCATTTGAGATTTTGGCCCGCCTTCCCCTCTCATCGTCCCCCACAGGGCTGGGGAAGTCCCCCGTTGAGATAGCCCTTGACCCCTCTTTCAATTCAAAAGGAATTTGATCCAATTATCATGCCCCGTTCAAAAGTTATGGGAGTGTTTCCAGACTTTTGCGCCACCCTGTATGTTGAATTCAATAGTAACAGATGGGTTAGAAGATAATGAGAATGCACCTTTGAAACAACTCATTGGGCATGTGAAACAAATAATTACATTTGCTAGACACAGTAATCTTTTTATGGATAATTTGAGAGCTGAACAGCAAAAAGATGGAAAGGCAGAGGGAATTGTGCTTCTTTTTGTTCAGTCAGTCTCAACACGGTGGAATAGTACTTATTTCATGATAGAAAAATATATACACACGCATACACATACACATACTTTCTCCCATCAGAAACTATCTCGATGTCACTGTTGAAAATCTTGTAATTAAAAAGTCATTGTTTCTGTTATTCCATTCTATTCGAAACGTTTTATTGTAATATATTTCATTTGTTTTCTCTCTCTCTTTCTCTCTCCAAGAGAAATAAATATTAATGCGAATAACACTCGCCTTAGAAACCAAAGATCAATCTATTAGTTCATTTCTCTTCCCTCTCATCATTGAAACGAAATCATTGAACATATCTACGGGTGCCGCCTTGGAATTTGGAGTTCCTCGGCAAGCTTAGAACGTGAGCAGACCCACACATTCGATTCGGTCTAGCCGCTCGGGCCGTTTCGAACAATAAATAATTTGTGACGAAGTGATATGAACTACACTTGCCATTTGTCACTTCGTAACAATGTTAATATATATTTCATTGAAGCAGATTTCTGAAATTTAATGGGTCGAGTATGTTTCAATATTCCAAAAATCGACAACTACTTCATTTCTTTATGTGATAGTGGAACTTTTCATGAAAATTTCCCAAAAATTCCAAATCAATCGAGATGAATGTCTAGGAGGGAGAGCCTTTTAAAATGCCCCTCCTCCTTCACTGTCTTTCATGCATACGCAAAACATTAAATGCATATGTTTCGGAATTATGTTTTTGAAGTCGGTGCATACATTTTCTCAAAAAATATTGTCTTGATATCGTTGAAATTTTGTAGATTTTTCGAGAAGCGATTGACTAATCATTCAACGTTATATATTACGTTAAAAGAAATCATTTAACGTAAAAAAAATCATGTCACGTTTTCACGATTATTTCATGTGAATAAACGATTTTGCGAACATACTACTTGTTCAAATAAGTACATGCATCTACTGATCAATATTATTCTCTGAACGTTCTAAAGAGGTTTCCGTCATTTATGGGGTAAAAATGTGAAAAAATACGAACTTATTGTATTATGAATACTGCTGTCGGAAAACGCAAAATGCGTATGTTTTTAGATAGAACATATTCTCCAGAAATTATATGCAGAAGTCATGAAGTTAAAGCCACAAAGCAGAATTTGCGCTACTCGTGTAATACCATTGAAGCAAAAAATCCCAAGTCAAAAGAAACAAATGGTAATGAAGACAACACCATCGAAGATTGTCAAAGATGTCAATGACTCTTGTTCAGATCATGATTCAGATGTCGACTAAGATCAATCAGATTACAAACACTTCGCAATTTAAGAAGTAATCCTCATCTTGATTCTGCCAAAGTTAACTGGTCTGTGATAATATGAGTCATATTCTTGTTATATGGAAGAATTGTATGTGAGGAATCGAAGTTCTGTTGGTTGTTTTAAATTATGAATCATCATATACATTATTAGATACGTACTGTGATTCCAATGTGATGCCAACTTATTTCAATTTTACAGATCAAGTCTCAATCATACTACACTAATATCAAATGAATACTAAAAAATCACGTACATTCTATTTTCTTTTTCTATTTTCATTGATAAGAATACACTTAATGCACCAAAACACATGGAGTAATGTAGATTTTTGTTTCTATGACATTAAGTTATGTTCTAATGGAGGAAAAAAGTACATTTGTTCATGTTCTGGATACTAAGGGGAGATTTTTATTATTCGATATTTTTCTTGAAAAATACGTCGGGAAAATTCTCGAAAAAAAACATTTTTTTCTGTTTTTTTCATGTTTTTTTTCCGTCACTTCGAACCCTAATCCCATCAGTCCGTTATTCCGAATGAATTGAAGAGAAAAAGGGATCCGCTGTGCCTCATTTTCTCTTACCTCTATCACTTTCCACTAATTCCATGTATACAATAAAACTTGTTATTCTTATCTCCACAGATTTTTCTTCCAAAGAGTATGTATTCTGGATTATTGGTTGTTATCACCTGCCATTGCTTTCATTTTATGCAGAATAATACTGATCCTGAATCAAAAAGTATTCTTGTTTATCCTGACTCATAACTATGATGGATTTAGATGGGCAACTTATGATGAGCATATAATATATTTTCCATTTTCAAACGTAATCGAGTGAGTGAAAAAAATTCGAAACCTTGGTTTAAAAGAAAGCTAGCATCTAATTTCTTTGTTCAACTAGGCGTTTTGAATTTTTCACGCTCAACCACATCAACATAGCACGTGTTATTTATAATATGTGAACTAGAAATAGTATTTCAAAACATTTTCGATCAATATTTTTGTGAGGTTGTTCATTTAGATCATTATTTAGGAATTTATAATCTACCTTTCATGTTTAAATGCCATACTTGATCGATTACACTAAAATTTGGAATTCATTGTAAACAAGCTCGGCGGGAATTTGGATTTCCAAAAATTCCTAATGAACTTATTAAATTATTTGGACGTAGTTGAATTTGTATGAAATTTATACCATTTGTCTTTTTCCTTATTTCAGCATCAATGGCGTTTTTTTGGCGACATTCAAACACTTGGAAGAAAAGCCTTAAGAGTTTATCCTATTTTCTGTAATGTTATTTTATTTTATTTCGTCATATCCTGGTTAGCTATCACATATCCCACACTGCTTCAAGTGAAAATTGTATGACATTGAAGATTTTTTTCTATATTTATAAGACTGTACTGTATTCGTGCACAAGCCTTAATGAGAAGGATGCGTCGAAAAAAATTTGATGAAATTAAATATATAGTGAATACATTGATAGTAGATTGCAAACTTGATTTGTGTGTTAGAAAATTGATAAATATTAAAATCCATGTGTTAGTGAATTAAAACTTATCGAGATGTGAATTTCTTTCCAAAAACTTGTTACCGTAAATGAGTCACATGAACATTATTGGATAACTTACCACCGGGTTTAGAAAATGAGGTTGTGCGATTCATTTTATACTATCGATCAACAGTACGTGTATTTGTTATTCAATTTCGTGTGAATATATTTGCATAAAAGAGAACACCTAAATGATACTTAATCGATTTAAAACCTCACTTTCCTATTGTGGGAAACTTGTATTTGAGGGCACTTAAGCATCAGGAGAAGCGAGTAAGATTTTGCGCCAACTTTTCTCATAAATTACTTGACAAATTGGATTGAAAATCGATAATAATTAAGTACATCCCTGAGATTGGACTCTAAATATACATTTGGGTTTCCTCATAGTTTGCAGATATTGAGAACCGGAATTACAAAGAATTTTCGACAATTGAAGGTCCGGATGCAAGAACCGACGATACGCTCGAAAAGCGGTAGAAGTATTGTCCAAGCCATCTCGTCAAGGGTCGAAAAAAAAATCGGAATTTCGGAAATCCAAAAATACTAGGTCATAGGGTTCGAAAAATCAATCCAAGTCTCCGTTTACGATTTTTTTCTATGATCGATAGTTTTCGAGGAAAAAAATGAAAACTACCTATACTTTTTCATCAAAAATCATTATTTTCCAACGTTCAACTCGTACTAACTCGATCATTTTTCAATGGATCTTGAAAAATCTTGCAGATTTTGATTCGTCAGGCTTTCATGAAGACAACAATGTTGAACAAATTCCTGAAAGTTAATAACGAATTAGTAATTTTTCAATCCGAAGTGAGGAGCATGTTTCCCAAGCTTCGCAGTGAAAAAGTGGTGGGGGAAGTTTGAGTTACAAAAAACTTTCAGCGACAAAGTTGTTTGCTAGTCTATGGACAACCTTTGTGGAAAATTTCAGATCGATTGGCCTGTTAGTTTGTAAAATAGGGTAAGACACCCTATACCCGATCAGGGACTAGTACCCGATCATTTTGATGATTACGTCAATTTATGAAGTAATTTAGCTATAAGTTTCAAATGAAAAAGTTGATTTTCGATGCGTTGGTTACAAAAAATATTTTGGTTTAAGATTTTTTGCACAGTTAAACAATGAAAATCTGCAGAATAAGGACTGATCGGGTATATGTTCACTGATCGGCTATCGGGTCTCTTACCTTACAGTCATTTTATTCATAATGCGGAACGAAAATTTGTCATGATTTTGCGACGTTCACCGTCTGAATATTGAAATCCGTAAGGAAGATTGTATTCCTTCGATTTCTCTACGTAGATTCATATCTTTTGGGTCAAAGAGTTGAAATATCGAATTGTATTTGCAAGATTCGTTATCCATTCTTTTGTTTATAATAAACAAGTTCACTATTTCCCATGTTTTTGTGGTCAAACTATCGACTTTGAAGGAAAATTGCCCTGAAAGGAGAAGTTTCTCATTTTATGAGGAAGAGGTTCTAAATCAAAGAATCAGATTATTTTGGCAAGGTTCCTCATCTAATTCTCTAATAAACAATTAGGTTGTTCAAAACGATCCCATCTACAAAATGTTGGTTTTATGGAAAAATTATTCGAACGCAGAAAGGTTCCTGATCTTGTGAAAGATAAATTTTGTAGATATCATTTTTCAATGTCTGCATTTTTTATTTCAATATAATTATTATATTTTAATGAATATAAGATAATTCTAATAATTTTGTTCTGGAATATGAATTAAGGTTTTCAGTTAGAGGAATTGAAATATCGAATGACTATAATCAGATCCAAAAATTGGATTATTGACAACGTCAAATCGTATAGTGCGAGTAGGTATTCTAGTGAAGGGCAAACATGGGGATCTGCTTATGGGAATGACAAAAAAACAAAAACCTAGACAGTAATGTCAAGAAAAATATTTATATAAAGTATCTTTTATATATTTTTACCTAATGTATCTTAATATATATTTCAAAACACTGTTTTCCGTAACATCACAATATTGTACCTTACATACTAATGGCCGTTATCAATCATGAAGTGAATTGTTAGTAATACTGAATATTTTGCTTCATATCACAGTTTTTGATGATGTGAGTACTGATCCAATCTTCTACTCTTCAAACTTTGTTCTTTTTACACTCCACACTCGTTTCTGACATGTACTTTTCGAAATATTCTCTCCCCTCACGAGTCAGAAATTTCAACAAAGCCCTCAAATCTCTTACTTTTTCTGGATTTATCCCTCATTGTTCGGGATGTGGAGCATCCTGTCAATCATCATATGTCACCGATTTTTCGATGAAATACTTTTTTGGCGAGCCCATATAATTTTCATACATATCAACATCCCCGTCTGGAAAATACTCAATTTTAACAGCTTTTGTAATTTTCAGCTCTTTTGGAATCTTGTATCTACCCTGCATCACAAATTCAAAATCTTCTACGGTACAGTTTTCTCTTTCTACTATAGTGAAAGGGAGACTTCTCGCACTTCTGATTAAGTCGATATAGTCTTTCTCAGTTTCAATAGTCTCTATCATTTTTTTCTTCTGGCCATACATGCCAAAGTTTCTATCGCATTGACAGTACGAATGACCCTCAACAGGGAACACATGGTGAATCGGAACTTGAAATTTATGTGACAAAAGTGATAAAAACACCAACACCGTATGATTTTTATTTTGTCCGCCGCATGAGTCAGAGAACAAAAGTATCTTATTGTAATAATTTGATTTGAACGATTCCAAAATAACATGCAGCAAGAAATTGCTCACCGTGTTCCCACCTTTTTTTAGGGTCCCTTCCATGAAAAAAAACATTGAGCTTGGTGATACATTACCAATAGGCATATGAATGTGAACGTTGAATATATGAAGCCAAATTAACCGTAAATAAAACTGAGCTGAAACCGGGAGTTTTGGTAATGGGAGGTTTCGTCCAAAATCAAATTCGAGGCACAAGTTTTCTTCGCAAGTCAATAACATGGTTTTCTTCAATTTTTTATGTTCTTCGATTTTCAGTTTGTGCTCTTTCGCAGCTGGTTCATTTTGCTTTCCGAGTTTTTCATTCTCGTAACATTCGTTACAACAATCAGTTCTGGGAACGTCAAATGTGAAATTTACAAAATGATTGAAATATTTCGAATACGTAGATTCTGTTAGCGGAATGTCATTATTCCCAGTTTCGGATTTGTAGTAATCAAGAAATTTCTTATACAAACTCGTTAAACTCAAATGACTATTGTGAAAATAATTCAAATCAGAAGTCGTATAATGGGAGTTTGAATGAGGAAGACTCTGACAGTGCTGAAGAATGAGCCTCTTCAGATCATTGGTCAATGTTGTAAAATGATCAGACGTTTTCCCACGCATATCTTGTAAGTTTCCATTATTTTTCAACTTATTTTGGACCGTTATTAACCGAGCCCTTTTGATCCCAATGACAGCGAGTAAAAAACTTTGACAAATTTTGAATTCATGGTGAACTTGGAACATATAAGGAAAATAATAATCCCATCGTTAATAATTCACTTGGTCACCAACACCAGCAGACTCGGTCTGCTTCATCAGTGTACTTACAAAAACATTTTGTGACGCATAATCTCCTAGTTTCCAAAAATCATCGTACACTTTTTTCTGGTGCTGGGTCTCAATTTTCAGGAAGCATTTTTCTCTACAGCAGAGGACAATGTCCCGAAATTCTCTCGCAGGCACGGTTTTTCCCGTTGATGAAGATGTGTATTCTTCTTCCTACAGGATTCAAAACCAACAATATAAGTAAATCAGGATATTCATACAACACAAATGCCTGAGAGAGTACCATACATTTCAAAAACATTATTCTTCGGTTTATCATCAAACATTTCCTCAAGTGTAATGGATCTAATGTAACAAATATATCGAAGAATTAAAATTCTCTTGCACGGAAAATACATTGTAGCTGTTAAAGCTGTATTCCCTGAATAACTGAAAGATTATCGCTATAACGTTGTAGTTGCTTGAGATAATCATGGTAGAACTCATATAGGGAGCTACTTTTTAGTATCAGGATGATTAAGTGTCTAATCAAGTTGAACGTATACTTTTCAGGTTGATTTAAGATTCAAACTTTCAACTTGTGACATTATAAACAGGACTTGAATACCAGAATATTTTATTCAGGGGATATCTTGATTATCACAGGTCATTTGGGGTTCAACATTTTCAATCAGACACGTACCTTATTTCGAGATTGTTTTGTTACATTACGTTTCCATGAATCTTCAATCCTTGTTCTTTTTCGGCCTTTAGCTGATTCTTTTGGACTTGTAATTTTCTCGTCACACATATTCATACGTTAATTGATCGGGAAATATCAAATGAAGCCGAAAGTTATGAAAACAGAACAACAACACAAAGTCTTGATTGTTTATGAATCTTCATGCACAGTGGAGTGCCACATCTCGAGACCAAGCAGTGATGAAAACAAAACACGATAGAACAAGCACAAAGATGGCCACAGTTCATTATGACGGATGAGAATTGTTTGCAAGCACACTACTTTCAAAGATAACATATTCTATTCCATCAGTCTCAGTTTTCATCAAGGATAAATTAATTGGATCTTCATTGATGGATACAAGATGAATTTCTCAACTATTTGTTCCTCAAAAAGAAGGAAAAAAATGAAATGGAATTGCAATTTATCAACATGATTTGTTCGCACTATACGATTTGACGTTGTCGATCATCCAATTTTTGGATCTTATTATAAACATTCGATATTTCAATTTCTCCAAATGAAAACCTTGATCCATATTCCAGAACAAAATTATTAGAATTATCTTATATTCATTAAAATATAATAATTATATTGAAATAAAAAATGCAGACATTGAAAAATGATATCTACAAAATTTATCTTTCACAAGATCAGGAACCTTTCTGCGTTCGAATAATTTTTCCATAAAACCAACATTTTGTAGATGGGATCGTTTTGAACAACCTAATTGTTTATTAGAGAATTAGATGAGGAACCTTGCCAAAATAATCTGATTCTTTGGTTTAAAACCTCTTCCTCATAAAATGAGAAACTTCTCCTTTCAGGGCAATTTTTCTCCAAAGTCGATAGTTTGACCACAAAAACATAGGAAATAGTGAACTTGTTCATTATGAACAAAAGAATGGATAACGAATCTTGCAGATACAATTCGATATTTGAACTCTTTGACCAAAAAGATATGAATCTACGTAGAGAAATCGAAGGAATACAATCTTCCTTACGGATTTCAATATTCAGACGGTGAACGTCGCAAAATCATGAAAAATTTTCGTTCCACGTTATGAATAAATGACTGTATTTTACAAACTAACAGGCCAATCGATCTGAAATTTCCCACAAAGTTTGTCCATAGACTAGCGAACAACTTTGTCGCTGGAAGTTTTTTGTAATTCAAACTTCCCCCACCACTTTTTCACTGCGAAGCTTGGGAAACATGCTCTCCACTTCGGATTAAAAAATTACTAATTTGTTATTAACTTTTAGGAATTTGTTCAACATTGTTGCCTTCGTGAAAGCCTGACGAATCAAAATCTGCAAGATTTCTCAAGATCCATTGAAAAATGATCGAGTTAGTACAAGTTGAACGTTGGAAAATAATGATTTTTGATGTAAAAGTATAGGTAGTTTTCATTTTCTCCCTCGAAAACTATCGATCATAGAAAAAAATCGTAAACGGAGACTTAGATTGATTTTTCGAACCCTATCACCTAGTATTTTTGGATTTCCGAAATTCCGATTTTTTTTTTCGACCCTTGACGAGACGGCTTGGACGATACTTCTACCGCTTTTCGAGCGTATCGTCGGTTCTTGCATCCGGACCCTCAATTGAAGGTTATCACTTTTCAAATCTTCTTATACTCATCAGAATCGTCGTAGATTATACTATTATTGCCAACAATTTGCCGTTGAACGCATAATCTATGGAAGAATTGAGGCAAAATTTGATTCGCTTCTTTTGATGCTTGAGTGCTCTTAAGGAAGAAATATCTGCATTGAACACTCGTTTACATATTTTAGATTTCTGAAATACAAAGAATCACAAAATTTAATTACAATCCGTCTATATATTCTCTTAAATTCCTTATTCTTCAACTAAAATTGACATTCATTTTTGTCATAATTTTATGTCGTGATTCAAAATATCAATAATTCGCAAACTCTGTCATTTCTTCATGTTCGACAAATCTCAAATAAAGAAATTATCGCAGATTGTATTACTTTTCGAAAATAGAAATATGATTGTACAATTTGTGTACGGAAATCTGCAACACCATATCTCGTTAATTCGCCATCGAAAAGATTAGTTTGTGAACTTTACATTCCTCGTATCAAAACTTGTCATTTTACACTGTTTATGTGTTGATGTTAAGTGATAAGACAAAGAGTTGTGCAAGAAATACCCAGTTTGTATTTAAAAATCATGTATATCATGTATACATAGTTCTGTATAAAATCAATTTCAGATATATGTTGTGCTACATTATGAAATAAATTGAATGCTCCAGATGATACGATAGAAATACTCTCAATTTTTCTTACATACTCTTCACGCTGCCAATGGTTGATTTCATTCCAATCTATTTAAAAATGCTTTGATAAATTCAAAATATCGCTATTTACAATAATTCTACGTTTCCTTAACTGAGTCTGTGACACTCTTCCTCCTGGTTAGGATCAAACAAGAAATCCTGTATTTGATGACACCTTCCTGTAAGTTTAAACAGTTGAATCGAAATGTGCATACACAAGTATCCGAATGTCTGTTTTATAACATCCTTCGATATTTTTATGGATTCATGTTTAATCTTCTTCAGTTCGGTTTGAATTACTCACTTTGAGTTGTTCAATAAATTCGTGTCGAATTCTTCCATCTGTTCTGAAATATTTTTGGGATTCTGGGGTGAATTGGAGAGTTTTTGGAGTCGCTCAATGAATTCTTTGAGAACTCTTCTAGAAGTTTTTTACAATCCCTTACAGGATTCTTTGACAACTCTTTGAGAATCCTCTAAGACATATTTTGGGATTCTCTATGAATTCTTCTAGAATTCTGTATGTATTCCCTTGGGATTCTTTATGTACTATTTTGGGGTTCTTTATGTACTCTTCGAGATCTCTTTGCGAATTGTTTTGGGATTCTTCAGGAGTTCTTTCGGAAAAAAAAGAATCCCCTCTGGAATTCATTCTGAACCCCACTTCGGGGTTTTTTTAAGAATTCTTTTGGACGAGTTATGGTGTTCTTCAAGAATTCTTGTGAGATTCTTAAAGAATTCTTTTTGAACTCTTTTTGCTGTGTGGGAGCTGTTACCTAAATATCTGAAGAAAAATTCAGAACAGTGTCGAAGACGCACCGGTTTCAAACGATTGAGAAAAATTGTTATAGAATCACGTGACTTCACATTGGCATGGCCGCAGAAAACGTGAAAAATGATGGGGTCTGTTCAGAAAAAGGTGTAAAGTACAATTTCCATGTTTTGCAAAATTTGCGAAAATGTCGGAAACACCCTCAATGAATTTATTACACTAAAAATGACAAAAAAAAGTTCAACTTGATTTCCTGAAAAAAAACACTCAAGTTTTGGTTTGATATCATTGTTTGTCATCGGAAAATAGAAACGGAGTTTTTTGGGTAATATTATGGGCTTTTTCATTGGGTTTTATTGGAAAACCTCAGGTGGGTTTTTTTGGGTTGGGGAAAATCGTTGCAACCCTGTTCCTGATGCAATCATTATAGATAGGACTGGATGACAAATCTATGGGATCATGTGGGATATTTTTTTTTATAGAGATAGCAGCACCTCTTGAATTTCCATGAGTAAGGGGGTCATGGCAATAAATTTTATATCCTGAAAATCTGTAGGGAGTTATATCGTCCAGTCACGTTTCCGTCAGGTATAATATATCAGTATTCTTAGTATTCAACAAGTCAGGTGATTCTTGGATCCTGCAAAGTAATCTGTGACAGTTCCATTGAATCAGTTTCAAGTCGTTAGCCAAGAAATATCCTTAGTAAGTATAATCAATGTTGTTCGATGATATCTGATTTGCCTTTTTTTTTATTTCCATATATACCCATAAAAGCAGTATCACAGATGTTCGAGCATATACATGTAAGATCACATATGAAGTCGTATAAATTATAATTAAACCGTTTAATCCTAAATTTATCATCGAATACTGTAAAACTTTCACCCATTATAATAGACTTATACTTCTCTGAACGAAAGACGAAAACCTTATGCATTTTTATAAAATTAGAGAAATAAACCATTGCTCTTTATGGTTAGAAAAAAGGAAGAAAAATAAATAATCGTAAGAATATAATTGGACGAGAATTCATAGATAGTGAGTACTCGTCACTTTAAAATGTCAACTTAAGGCTGGATAATATGTAATCTTACATACGCAAAGCTTTTCTCTCAACAATATTTTCTTGTGGTAGACCGCCCATTGAATCTTGTAATATCGTCTTTAATGCATTTAGTAGAAAAGTGCGAAGAACAATGTTGATATTATTTTCTACTATTGTTTTGAGGTTGTCTTCGTTTGCTACTTCTACTGTACAACTCTCAGTAGTACTCTCTCCTCGCCCCAATCCGACGTCTGGTCCGATGAAATGCCCAAGCGCAGGCGAAGTGGATTCAGTGATGCCAGCATTCGGTCGACCGAGTCGATTTACCCTCTCCATCTGACCATTTCTCGTCCCCACCATTCCAGCCGGGAGTACGCACACATTGAAACCCGTATTCATGTGATTCGGAACCGGTCGGTTCACTTCGAGTCAGCTCGGACAATCGAGAGAGAACCAACTATCCGTCGGTCTTTGTCTTCTCAATATGTTTCACGATCGGCTAACTCCGTGCAAGATCGGAAAAAATTTCAAACCCACGCGGTCGACTTACCGAAAAGTTTCACCGCTTTTTCTTTTCCAAGCGACAATTCTATTGTAATCAGTATCGAACTGACTTACCCGGCACCCCGGGCAATTCTCGGCCGGGGCCCTTCGATATTTTTTTCGTTTTTTTTTTTTTCAAATCAAGAGCCAGTTCAATACTGATTATTAAATTATCACGGTGAAATATAAATTTGATGCATAGCATCATTTAATTGAATTGAAATCGAATATGAGTACATAATTTTTCAATTATTATTCATTTTTCATAAATTTTATAAGATTATTGGTTATTCTTATGACTGATTATGAAGCTTTCAAGAACTCCTATATGTATTGTGTAAACATTTTCTAATAGTTGCGTATTTCTAATCATTATTTTAAATCTTGATGATTTTTCAATGAATTTCATTAGAATTGTCAATCAATCGATGGTTGAAGAATTCTAAGATAGTTTGGGGATCTATGATAAATGTCCTGCGGTGAATTCCATAATTTTCCCTGATAAATTAATTTCCAGAGATCACCATGATATTCCAGTAATGAGGATAATCAAATCAACATCGATTATCAGATGTTGATCAACATCAAAATAATAAGACTGAATATTCAATTGATTGAGTGCAAATTATTTTCAATGGACTGAATAATTAGATTTGAGCATTCAAATAGATATTTCATCATTTCACGCATTATCAGTCTCTTTCCTTCGCTGCATTACTTCATAGACGTAATATGTGGATCGAAATATTACAAGACCCCATAGCCTGGCGGCAAAAGACATGTTTCTTGCGGAAGAACGGTCGGGTTCGATTCTGTGTGGAGACATTTCATTTTTTTTTGTCATCTCTCTGGTGAATAATTAAATTTCACATCCGATTATTATTTTTTATGTCATTACATCGTCATGTTATCAATAGTCCTGATCTTTCGGAATGCACTCGCGGATTCGACCAAGTACAGGTCCGAGTCGATTGGAAATTTCCCAAATATTCGTGTCCATGAGATATACACAGTAAAAAATTTTTCGTCAAATTCAACACACAAGCGAATGTTAACCATTTTTCTCCACACTCAACGTGTGTTGATTCCAGAGTGACACTCACAAAGTGTTAATTTGAACTCGAATAACATTTTAATGTGTTGAAAATGAATCGATCGAACATCATTTGATCAGTGTGTTAAATGAACACACAAAAGTGTTGAATATTCAACACTTGAATTTTGACACGTACTTCTTTTTTACACAATGACGGAATTTCTTTTTACTGTGTAGACCGATCGATGCAGAATCTTCTGAAATGAGGAATTAATAGCACTTCAGAGGAACGTTTTTGAAGAAGTGTACTTGCAAATTCCATCAATTCCTGTGACGAATTGATGAAAAAATTTCAAAAATTTGTGTCCATCGAATAAAGACCGATCGATTCGAAATCTAATGAAATGAAAAATCAAATCACTTCGGAGGAACGTTTTTGAAAAAGTATACTTGCAAATTCCATCAAACCCTTTGACGAATTGATAAAAAAATTTCGAAACTTTGTCTCCGTGGAATATAGACCGATCGATTCTGGATCTCCCCACGGAGAGCAATGGATTCTAAGGAGTATGACAAATATCATGAAGGCTGGAATATTTCATAATATATTTTCGAGTATGAGGACAAGTATCTAGATTATAAGTGTTATGAGTACAAGTATCCATTTATGATGAAGGTGTTTCTTTGGGGGCAGATGGTACCGTCAACCAGTAATATATCAATATAATAACAGCAAGGAAAAAAAGTTAGTTCCTATTATAATATAAGATTATTACAATTACTATCTTCAGTTGCTTGGATTGAGAAAAGAATTATATGAAATCGGAAAAAAAGATATTCCTCAGGACATGAACCCGCCAAGATACCACACGAAGAATCCTTTTTCAAGAGCGAGAATAGAACTCTTCAAGAATTATTTTCGAACTAGTGAATTCATATAGAGCTCTGGAGTTGACAGTACCATCTACCCCAAAACAAACACCTTCATCATAAATGGATACTTGTACTTATAACACTTATAATCTAGATACTTGTCCTCATACTCGGAAATATATTATGAAATATTCCAGCCTTCATGATATTTGTCATACTCCTTAGAATCAATTGCTCTGCGTGAGGGGATTCAGAATCGATCGGTCTATATTCCACGGAGACAAAGTTTCGAAATTTTTTTATCAATTCGTCGAAGGGTTTGATGGAATTTGCAAGTATGCTTCTTTAGAAACATTCCTCCGAAGTGATTTCATTTTTCATTTCAGTAGATTGCAAATCGATCGGTCTTTATTCGATGGACACAAGTTTCTGAAATTTTTTTCATCAATTTGTCACAGGAATTGATGGAATTTGCAAGTACACTCTTTTAAAAACGTTCCTTCGAAGTGATATTCATTGTTTTTCTTTTCAGAAGATTCAGAATCGATCGGTCTATATTCCACGGAGACAAAGTTTCGAAATTTTTTTATCAATTCGTCAAAGCGTTTGATGGAATTTGCAAGTATACTTTTTCAAAAACGTTCCTCCGAAGTGATTTGATTTTTCATTTCATTAGATTTCGAATCGATCGGTCTTTATTCGATGGACACAAATTTTTGAAATTTTTTCATCAATTCGTCACAGGAATTGATGGAATTTGCAAGTACACTTCTTCAAAAACGTTCCTCTGAAGTGCTATTAATTCCTCATTTCAGAAGATTCTGCATCGATCGGTCTACACAGTAAAAAGAAATTCCGTCATTGTGTAAAAAAGAAGTACGTGTCAAAATTCAAGTGTTGAATATTCAACACTTTTGTGTGTTCATTTAACACACTGATCAAATGCTGTTCGATCGATTCATTTTCAACACATTAAAATGTTATTCGAGTTCAAATTAACACTTTGTGAGTGTCATCCTGGAATCAACACACGTTGAGTGTGGAGAAAAATGGTTAACATTCGCTTGTGTGTTGAATTTGACGAAAAATTTTTTACTGTGTATATCTCATGGACACGAATATTTGGGAAATTTCCAATCGACTCGGACCTGTACTTGGTCGAATCCGCAAGTGCATTCCGAAAGATCAGGATTATTGATAACATGACGATGTAATGACATAAAAAATAATAATCGGATGTGAAATTTAATTATTCACCAGAGAGATGACAAAAAAAAATGAAATGTCTCCCCACACAGAATCGAACCCGACCGTTCTTCCGCAAGAAACATGTCTTTTGCCGCTAGGCTATGGGGTCTTGTAATATTTCGATCCACATATTACGTCTATGAAGTAATGCAGCGAAGGAAAGAGACTGATAATGCGTGAAATGATGAAATATCTATTTGAATGCTCAAATCTAATTATTCAGTCCATTGAAAATAATTTGCACTCAATCAATTGAATATTCAGTCTTATTATTTTGATGCTGATCAACATCTGATAATCGATGTTGATTTGATTATCCTCATTACTGGAATATCATGGTGATCTCTGGAAATTAATTTATCAGGGAAAATTATGGAATTCACCGCAGGACATTTATCATAGATCCCCAAACTATCTTAGAATTCTTCAACCATCGATTGATTGACAATTCTAATGAAATTCATTGAAAAATCATCAAGATCTAAAATAATGATTAGAAATACGCAACTATTAGAAAATTTTTATACAATACATATAGGAGTTCTTGAAAGCTTCATAATCAGTCATAAGAATAACCAATAATCTTATAAAATTTATGAAAAATAAATAATAATTGAAAAATTATTTACTCATATTCGATTTTAATTCAATTAAATGATGCTATGCATCAAATTTATATTTCACCGTGATAATTCAATAATCAGTATTGAACTGGCTCTTGATTTGAAAAAAAAAACGAAAAAAATATCGAAGGGCCCCGGCCGAAAAAGCGGTGAAACTTTTCGGTAAGTCGACCGCGTGGGCTTTAAATTTTTTCCGATCTTGCACGAAGTTAGCCGATCGTGAAACATATCGAGAAGACAAAGACCGACGGATAGTTGGTTCCCTCTCGATTGTCCGAGCTGACTCGAAGTGAACCGACCGGTTCCGAATCACATGAATACGGGTTTCAATGTGTGCGTACTCCCGGCTGGAATGGTGGGGACGAGAAATGGTCAGATGGAGAGGGTAAATCGACTCGGTCGACCAAATGCTGGCATCACTGAGTGGATTGAGCATATGACTGATCGTTAAGAGGGGGTTACCTTTGTACGTCTTATATATTGATAAGGCCTCCTGATGACACATCTCTCACAGCCATAAGTTTTTTGATGAGTTTTTGTTTTTTCAATTCCGGACAAAAAGAATCATCAGCCCGATGATTCGAATCTTCAAATTTATCGTGCATACAGTTGGTGCATTCAAAAAATTTTGATTTACAGTCTTGAGCGTGGTGCGCATCACCACACTTGACACACCTAGGCTTTGTCTTAGATTCGCACTATTTAGCCACGTGGCTGTATCTTTGGCAGATTGAGTATCTTCTTAAGCTGACATTTTATGGGGCGTCGAGCGGCAGCGTCAACATTGGAAGGAAAGGGAGGTCCGATCGGTTCTCTTTTTTCTCCCAATGTTGACGCTGCCGCTCGACGCCCCATGAAATGTCAGCTTTACCTTCTGGATGTAAGCACGAGCGTCACATAATTTATCATGTATCAAAAGTTTGTTGGGACGTTTACTACCCTTATATTTGATTCTAATCATGTTTGTAGGAATGTATTCTATCGGCTTGTCGGGATCTTCGGATATAGGACCCCTCTTCGTAATCCTTTCAACCTTTGAAACTTGAAAGTGATGAGGCCAGAAAGTCTGAGTACGTATACCCCTTTTTATGATTTCAATAGAAATATCTTCATCAACTACATCGACAATCAAGGATTTTTGTATTTTATAATTAGGGATATATGCAATCTATGACTGTTCGAGGTAGATGTTTTTACCCAAACGATCGTCTTCAACGGATAGGTTGGCTATCTTTGGGTCATCAAACGATGATCTGAATTCATCATCACCCGAGCGTACGATATTCTTGGTGATATCTGCAAAATTAGAGACGAATTTACCTAATTTTATTCCCAAACCCACCTCACTCAAGGTTTCCGATGCCTTTTTTCCGATTCTCTTTCGAAATGTACGATGAAGGGAGCAGAGTTATGTGGAGAGTACCTGTTAGTCTTGAGACTTAACTTGGCACTTCCACCTTCTCTTGATTCCAAATTTTAGCTGGTGTAGCATTTTCCAAGATAGACTTCCCTTTTCTCTTACTCACCCTCGGAAGAACCCGTTCATTTTTGAAGTGTAACCGATCTGAAACAGAGCTATTAATTCGAGTGGGATCTTACCTTGACACGATATGAGGTCAGGATTTGGATAATACAGCTACTCAGTCTTATTTTGATATCACAGCTTGATGGAAGAGCAATCTCAATAACTCAGATCAATCTCAGTTCTATTTACCTATTTTTTTGATTTTCTCATGAATCAGTCTCCATTTAATATATTAAAACTCTTCGAATATATCTGACGATTTGAAATCACGTGTTACGCCATTGAATTTCAACAGCTTCCCTCGGTGTTGAGGTTATTGCTTATTGCTTATAAATGGCTGAGGCACGCCAGCACCTATACACCAGTTTGTATAGGTGTTGAGGTTATTATTATTGCTTATCGCTCACAAATGGCTGAGGCACGCCAGCACCTATACGCCAATTTGTGTCAGACTAAACGGCTTTGAATAAATCTTATACAGGCAAGTCGTTAATATCGACTGTTGCGGAAACGACCTCCATGAGTATCGATATCTGGCACTTGCGCATTGAAGAGGATAGGTGTTTTTTAGGTGGGAAATTTGAAGGGACATGGGAAAAGGAATAACGCGTAAGATCTCGCTTGAAAATGTTGAAATGTACATAATAAGTTAATAGTAACCATACGACTTAGATTAAAATCTTGTTCCAAGTCATTATGAAGTTTTGTCCCTAAATCAATATAGAGGATTCGTTCAGGAATCTATTAATTATATTTAGTATTTTTAGATCTTTAGTGAAGGATAATTTTGTTATACAAAAATCTTGTAGTAAGTTAAATGCCTGACATTTGATGAGATTATTCATCATTTTGGCTCTATGAGATGGATGTTCAGAACAATCGAAGAAAACATGAGAAATTGTTTGGTTCGGGAAACCACATGAACATTCAGGAGAGCTAATGATATTTTTTCTAAAAAGATGATCATCAAGTTTAACATGTCCTGCTCTGATTCTAGAGATGTTACCGATCAAGGATCTGTTCACAGCCAGTCCTTGGAACCAGGGTTTGTTTTTTCGATATGGTATTTGGATATATTTAAAGTAATTAGTCCCTTTGGTATTTGCTAAATCTAATAAGAGTTCTCTAGCATGATCTCTGGTCATTTTGTGTGTATGTTCGTATGTATTTTTGAAATAATATTCAGAGTTCACCGGTTCAGGTAAGGAAAGGGATTTTTTTGGCACTTTGTCTACCCATTCGTTACCCTCAATACCTATATGGGCTGGAATCCACATAAATTGAATTCTTAAATTATTAATATGGCAATTGTATAAGTTATTCTTGAGTGAATAAATTATAGGGTTTTTATTGACTTTCTTATCATTCGAATTCAATGCAACTAAGACGCTCAAGGAATCAGACACTATAAGAGAATTTGGAAGTCTATTTTTGAGGATATATTCAGTAGCAATTATAAGGGCTTGCGCCTCTGCTTCAAATATAGTGCAGAACTTACTAATTTTCAATATCATTGAATGGTTAATATTTTCAATGAATACACCACAACCCGTGGCAGTCACGTCTTTGGAACCATCCGTGTAGATTTGAGTAGTGTCTGAATAATCCTGATTAATTATTTGATTCAAGGTCTGGCTTGGATCAGAACTGAGTTTTATGGAATGTCCGATAGTTAGATTTATTTCAGGAACAAATAGTTTGGAATCGATATTGTATTCGAGAGACGGTGGAACATTGCCTTTACAGATATTAGGGAAATTATCCTTGATCTTGACCCATGATTTAATCAAACAATCATTTAGTTCGGTTCTGTTGTTATCGTGATGTTTATCAAGTAGCTGGGAACATACAGCTAATTTGAAGTTAAGAATGTGATCGTTTTGAGGAAGAATTTTGGCTGCATACTTCTCAACAAGATTCCTTCTTTTTAAAGCTAAGGGGAGTTCGGAAGCCAGGTCTAGAAGTCCGTTCATTGGGGTTGTTCTCATATTTCCAATGGCTAAGCGGATTGAGGCATATTGTACACGGTCTAAGAGAAGTGATTGATTTTCATTAATTTTTCCGTAAGTGATCGAACCCCAATCTAAAGTAACTCTAATCAGACCTTTGTAGATGTTTAATAACGTGGAAGGGTGTCCACCTTTTTTGTTTTTGCTAAATAGTTTTGAAATGTTCGAGTGGCCTTGTGCTTTTAACTTAATATATTTTATGTGGGAATCCCAATTGAGTTTGCTGTTCAAGTAAACACCCAGAAATTTTACGCAGGATTTAGTTTCGATTGGTGGATGATTTAATTTTATATACAAAGAGTTCGAGACCAATAAGTCTCGAAGTGAATTTTTTTGAGAAAAGATGCAGAATTCTGATTTATCTGTTGAGATATTCAATCCTAAACTCGTAATGTGTTCGTTGAGTATTTGTAAATTCCGGTTTAGGACTTCAAATATCTTTTGTACATGTTTGTGGGAAAAGTAAATAACGATATCATCTGCGTAGCATAAAATTTCAACCTCGTAGTCAATCTGGTCCTTTAAAGCAGACATGTATATGTTAAAAAGAAACGGACTTAGAATTGCTCCTTGGGGTAAACACTCTGTGATATCTTTCTCAGTAATGAAATGGCCATTCAAGTAAATACTAATTTGTCTTTTGAATATAATGTTGTGAATAAGTTTAGCTATTTCGTTAGGTAGGTTAAGTAGGTATTAATTTATTAAAGAGTATTTTTGGGTTAACATGATCAAATGCACCCTCAAGATCTAAGAATATAACGCCAGTGCTTTGTTTTTTTAAAAAGCTACTTTTTATATCCGTCACAAGAACATTCAGATTGTCTGTACAGCTTTTCAATTTGCGGAAGCCGAATTGAAATTGTGGAATAATATTATTATTCTCCGACCAAAATTCTAATCTATTTAGTAAGATTCTTTCAAATAGTTTAAGCATACATGAGGCCAAAGCAATAGGTCTATATCCCTTGTTATTTGGTTTTTCCAATAAGGCAATGTCATAAATTCTCCAGCTAGACGGAATAGAACCATGGTGAAGTATGCAGTTGAAAATTTTGAGTAAAATCACAGTAGCAGGTTGGGTAAGCATAGTAGTGATCTTATCAGATATAAGATCGGGTCCTGAGGCAGTCTTAGTCTTTAACCCATTAATAGCAAAGGATAATTCGCACATTTGAATAGGCTTGACTAAATATACGTTACCGGCGTGTATTCTATTTACTTTCGTGCTTAGGATATCCAGTAGGGAATTAGTCCCATCAATTGTACTACTGAGTTTTTCAATGGTTTTTTGATTTGAATAGAAGAGTGAGGATCAGTTGGGATACGTGTGGAGCCATTCTTTTTATTTCCAAATCTCTTAAATAAGTTCCAGATATCCTTAGGATTAGCTCCTGGCTTTAACGTTTCTATTGTTTCGTCAAATTTCCTCATTTTATATTTTTTGAGTAGTTCACTAGAACTTTTAAGCTCCTGTATATGTTTATCAATGTTTTCTTTAGTTGGATCGTTTTTGAATTCTTTGTGCAAAATTGATCTGTTTCTGATAATATCGTTACACTCATCAGACCACTAGGGAGATAGGAGAGATCTGCTATTATCCTTATGATCCTTAATTTTGCCATCAGCTTGTAATATAGATGATTTGATTATATGAATAAATAATTTGTAATCATTTTCTATTGATGATGAGAAAACAAAAGATCTCAAGTGTTCATCCAAAGTTTTACTGAAACCTGACCAACAATTTTAGAAGTGGATATAGATGGGTAGGAATCTTAGTAGATTTAGCATAATTCAAAATTATATTTATTTGGGTAATGGTCGCTACCTTAAGTGTCCTCAATAATTTCCCATAAGGCATGTATGGCTATGTCTGGAGATACAAAAGTGAGATCTATAGCTGTGCCACAACTATCGTTATCTCCCGGTCTTGTTGGATTTTTATTATTTAAACAAATCAAATTTGAAGATATTAAAGCATCTTCTATTTCTTTGCCCTCCCTGTTCTGTATGCCTCCAACCGGTTCCCACAAAAATGATCTCGCATTAAAATCACCAGTGACAATGCAGGAGTCAAGCGATTCAAAATATACAAAAAAATTTGACCAAAAATCAGCAGGTTTGAAAGGGTTGTCAGCATTATGCGGAGGATTATGAATGGAAAAAATGTGTGTGGTTTTATTAAAACATTGAACTTTAACACCTATAATGTCTATTTGATTTTTCATGCACTCGTCATAGATGGGAATAGAGCTATTGTCAATAGGATCATGCGGAATACTGTTCCCACACAGCAAATCCACCGATGTCCACGTCGCATCTCCGTGGAGACGAGGTGGAAGAAATCCTCAATTAATATGCAAAATTATTTTGGAAAATGTGAAAGATAGGTTGGGATGCACGTAAATATATGAAAAGTTGTGTGAAGTGATGATTTTCAATCATTTTTGTCGATTAGAATTGATTCAATGTCAAAGAATTGAGGAAGGTGCATTCTAACCTAACTTTCATTTTGTTGAGAAAAGTTATCATTTTTCCAATATGGAATTGAATTATTCACACGATAATTGTTTTATATGGAAATAATAATTCAATTATATACGTATGAAGTCATGGAAGTAGGTGTATCAGATATTTCATAAATAGTTGCATTGAAAAATAAGATATCCCTATTTCATGTATCGAATGATATTTATTGATGAAAACTTGTAGAAATGGTTTGTATTATGAACAGAAATGTTAAAATAGAACTCCCTTGATTTTAGGAACAAGAAAATTCGAGATGGACGACCATCAGTATTCTCCTGCGTCCAACAGTGTGACAGATAGCCTATCCCTGCTAAAAATTCCCCATAAAAAACGATAAGATTTTCCCTATCGGTTTCAATGTGGTTTCTGAAACTGGGATTCCCCATGCGATATCGTGGATTCATGATAGATTCTATCGGTTTCTGTCATTTTCAATAGGATTTGAAGGGAATGTATATGGTTTTATCGTTGGAATCCTATAGAAGAAATACCTTTCATTTGAGAAAACAAGATTACATTTCTTCAAATAATTGATACTTTTTATATAAGATGTTCACGATAAAACCATATACATCACTTTCAAATCCTATAGAAAACGATGAAAACTGATTGAGTCTCTCGTGAATTCACGATATTGCATGGGGAATTCCAGTTTCACAAACCCGATTAAAACCGATAGGAGAAATCTTATCGTTTTCTATGGGAAATTTTTAGCAGGGATGGCTATCTGTCACACTGTTGGACGCAGGAGAATACTGATGGTCGTCCATCTCGAATTTTCTTGTTCCTAAAATCAAAGAGATTCTATTTTTACATTTCTGTTCATAATACAAACCATTTCTACAAGTTTTCATCAATAAATATCATTCGATACATGAAATAGGAATATCTCATTTTTCAATGCAACTATTTATAAAATATCTGATACACCTACTTCCATTACTTTATACGTATATAATTGAATTATTATTGCTATATAAAAAAATTATCGTGTGAATAATTCAATTCCATATTGAAAAAATGATAACTTTTCTCAACAAAATGAAAGTTAGGCTAGAATGCACCTTCCTCAATTCTTTGACATTGAATCAATTCTAATCGACAAAAATTATTGAAAATCATTACTTCACACAACTTTTCTTATATTCACGTGCATCCCAACCTATTTTTCACATTTTTTAAAATAATTGTGCATATTAATTGAGGATGAGTATACTTACCGGCGTTATTCTTGTGTCTTTCCTTGCGTTTGTCAGGGGGATGCAACTCTATCGGATGACCCCAAACCAAATTTTCTAATTAGGGACAAGTCAAACTTGGAGGTGGCACTTCGATCGCTATAGGAGGATGATGACAGCGCTATCGCGTAGGAATATTGAACTAAAAAAACAAAACAAAATACGAAGTATACCAAGTCGCCATTTTGGATGCTATTAAATATGGTAATTTCCAAATTTTATTTGGAATAAAAAAAAATATAATCTGTTGAAGAATTTATCATGAATTTTAAACTCCATCAATGAAGATTATCTAATCTTATACTATTCCTAACGAAGAAAGAACACCACTCTTGTGTGCAGGTAAGTTATATCCTATAGAATTAGTTTATAACAAAATCACAAAAAATACTTCAAAATGATTTATAATTGTTTTTAAATTACACATAATGCTAACTAATTGATGTTGAAATAATATACATTCAATGATCATTATTCTATAGCCTATGAATCAAGAATTATCCTAACCACAATTTATAGAAGAATTTTAAAAAAACTTATCATTCTTCACGAGCTTTCGCAAATCATTTCCTCATCTTTTGTGCTGTACAGATGATATTATAAGTATTAAAAGAGGAGAATTCAATTTTACATTTCACAAAAGTTATACTCAAAGATGTACAAAGCGTGGATCTTATTTATATTCTTAGATCATTACATTATGCGGACCAATATATCACGTGTATATATCAGTCAGGATTATGCAAAATCCTATGTTGATTGGAACAAATATTTTTGATCTAAATGAGTCTGAATAGCTACGTATAGGTTGCTTGATTCGCGCATTGTATGAATGTTAGAGAATTTATTCTAGATTCCCTATTCGTCGTACAGACCTTAATAAATTCATCGAAGGTTAGAGAATTTCTGGCTCTATCACTGTCATGATTATAATAATCATTTACAGTTTTGAATGCTTTATAGTGAAAATGACAGGGTACATGTGTGTTGTCCCTGGATGTCGATCCAGCACTGGAGTATCGGCACATATTTTTCCAAAGAATGTGGCGAGACCTAGAATTTGGCAGAGAATCATCAATTCACCCAGAATCAACGATAAAACTGTAGGAGAACTCAGGAAATTCTATGTATGTCATCGATATTTTGATGGAGAATCATACAGAGTGACTGCTGTGCATCGAACGTTGAAAAGTGACGCTGTACCATCACTTCACCTTACACCGTCACCACAGTCACAATCAGATGATATCAGTGAGTTTTGAAATTTTATTAAAAATTACTTGGAAAACCTGCATCACAATCAAAACATCTGTAAACAACAATTAATATTTTATTGTTCTATATAGATTGTTATATTGTGTGTATATGTATATTCATATACTTATCTTTTATTTTATTTTTACAAGTTTCCAGTCAATTTCAAATAATCCAATAGTCTGGATCGATAAACGAAATTGAATTACCCTTAGTCACTAATGTGATTGTTCGTTGACAAAATATATTCACCAGAATAAATGCTTGTAATTCATCGAAGAAGAAATTGTATTTTCCTCATGTGCGAATATCTTAAATTTGAATTTTTGGTTTTGAAATGGAATATTCTTTTTCATTCCAGACCCTACAAATCAGCCTGAGGGATCATCATCGCACACCACGACATGTAGTGGAGAAATCAGTCTTAGGGCATCGCTGGAGACAGGTGAGAATGTTTATTTATTCATTTATTCATTCATCCAATCGACGGGCATAACCCTTGACAAAAGAAGAATAAAATATAATACAATAACAAGTAAGCAACTCATACAAAAATTCAAAACCAGCAAACAACAACAACAAAAAATAGAAAAATAAAAAATTACAGAAGAGTAGAGATAATCATAAGAATGAAAATAACAGCCCATAAAACATAGCACTTATTTCATGAAACGGCGGAATAAAAAGCTCTAGAGAAAGAAGTAATATTTGAATTAAGAAAATCAAAATGAGGCGACACCTTCACAGTATTTGCAACCGAGCACATCCTTGCCATAGGAGAATTGTATCCAACCTTGGAGTCATAAACAGGCAACCGAAACAATTGACAAGGTCCTCTCAACACCCTCCCAGGAACATTAAAGTTCACAGAACTCAGGAATGATGGAAGGTCAATATACCCATTCAAAACTTTAAATAAAAAGAGAGCATCCCCACAACTTCTCCTATTCTCAAGGACTTGTAGGTTCGCAAGAGCAAGTGCGCGAGTATAATCATGATCGGTGTAGTGCATGGGAGTACCTCTACGATACATAAAGTGACGCAAAAACCGATGCTGGATCCCCTTAAGCAACTTTATATCGCACTCGAATACAGGGTTCCATATAATTGAACCATACTCCAATATCGGTCTCACCAAAGCACAGCACAAAGCTCTTAAAGTACTAGCGTTTGTAAAATTACAAGAACACCGCGAAATAAATCCAAGTGCAGCATTAGCCTTCCTCGCAACATAGGAGTAATGATCCTTGAAACTTAATTTACTATCAAAAACCACCCCCAAATCAGTCACTGTATCCACTCGCCTTAGCACACCATCCCCAACCCTATAGTTATAATAGTAACCTGATCTATGTCTATTGAAGGATACAAATTGACATTTAGCACTATTGATTACCATAGAGTTGGAGTTACACCAGTCCAGAACTCGACTAAGATCAGTCTGTAACATATCCCCGTCACGCTCATCAGCGATACGCAAAAAAAGCTTTACATCATCAGCGTCAATAAGCACCTCTGAGAATTCGACTACATCACTCAAATCATTAATGAATATAATAAATAACAAGGGACCAAGGTGAGAACCCTGCGGAACACCTGACGGAACATTATACAGCTCTGAATAAAAACCCTTCATCTTAACAAACTGAGTCCGACAATTCAAAAAGCTGCGAATCCAACGCAACAAATTCCCAATAACCTCAATCTTATGCAGCTTGGAAAGGAGGATATCGTGGTCAACCCTGTCAAACGCTTTACTAAGATCTAAGTATATAGCATCAACCTGCTCCCCAGCATCAATACAAGAAGAAACATACTGGGTCAAAAGGCGAAGGTTAGTGACAGTAGATCTTCCACGCATAAAGCCATGCTGATACGAACTCAAGGAACACTTAACCGCATCATACAACCTAGACGTAACTAAGTCATCAAAAACTTTCGCAAAAATATTTTGCAAAGAAATAGGTCTATAGTTTTCAATATCAGCCTTGTTGCCAGATTTAAGGACCGGCGTGACAGAACAAACTTTCCACTCTGCAGGGAAAACCCCACTACTTAAGGAGAGATTAAAAATGTAAGTCAAAAGGGTAGAAAGAATAAACGCACAGCCTTTAAACACACACGGAGGTATTCAGGCCCCGGGCCCTTATCAATTTTAAGATTAAAAAGCTTAAGAAAAACATCGTACTGTTGAAGTACCATATTATCAATCAAATTCTCAGAGAGCCCACCCGACAATTCATAGGAAGAAGTGCTATTAGCGTAAGTAGTCGAGAAATATTGCGAAAAAGAATTAGCTATCTGAAAACCATCAGAGGCAAGGACCCCATTGTAAGACATCACTGATGGCAGGCTATTAGTATTACGCGACGCATTAACATATCCCCAAAAAGCTTTAACATTAAAAGTAATATTTGCTCCAATACTATCCATATATTCCACGTGGCACTGCCTCCATAATGCCACACACTGCGTCCTAAGCCTCCGAAAATCACTATATGACTGTTGGGTAGGATACAATTTATACAGTCTATGTGCGCGTTTCTTATTCACAACCACGCGAATTAACTCTGAAGAGAACCACGACGGATAGGTCCTCTTCGAGGAACACTTCAAGGGCACATGAAGGTCAATAGCAGCATATAAAACATCATATAAAATAGATACAGATTGATCAACATCAAGCCCTTCTAACAAAGCGCTGCAATCAAATGCCCCCAAGAAACTGTTCATACCAACTGAATCAATATTCCTAAAATCTTTATAAAATCCAAACAAAGGATCCAACAACTTATCATCAACCTTCATAGAAAAGATAACATGTAGAGGTGTATGGAATTTATCAGCATCCAGGAGTGGATCGAGCGCAGCACAAACGGCAGCCACTGACCCAGAAAAAATTAAGTCCAGAGTATTTCCATAGAAATTCATAACCATATTTCGCTGCTTCAAGTCGTACACACAATAAGTATTACACAATAACAATGCCACTGACGACTCCAAAGCAGTTGCACCCGCATCACAGACGAAGGCCAGATCAGGATCACCAACCCAAGAGATGTGAGGAAGATTGTAGTCTCCAAACATATGCACAGGGGTATCAATAGAACCCTCCATAACCTCCTCCAAGGACGATAGATGATTTGCATACTGATCATACTCCGAGAGTGGAGGAAAATAAACGCCTCCAAAAATATGCCTCCCAAAAGAGCCTTCAACTAGAACAAAAAGTTGCTCAACCGCGGACGAGGATGGAATCAGCCGAAAGCTCCGAAACCTGCTCGAGACAGCAATCAATACACCACCCTCTCTACTGAAGGTGCTCGAGTCGAGAGATCAGTCGCATCTATATACACAATACCCCTGCAGCATGAGCTCGGAGGATGAAATGGAGTCATTCAACCAAGTCTCAGTTAAAATAATAACATCATAAACAACCGATCCAGAAGATACAACACGATGTAGCGCCGATAATTTCGTTCGTAGACCTCTCACATTCCGATAATATACACTTAAATCAGTTAGTTTTTTGAACTACTAGCATTTCCTTTGGCCTTGACGATAGTTGGAATGCGGTTAATATACTTGATTGTCAAGTTAGACTCCCCATTGGCTATACGAGTCTGCAAAGTCTTCTTAGTTTTCTTATAATAGTTACGCTGTTGAACAGTTTCATCCTTATTTATTTTAATACTTTTATCCAACAACTTGGTTTTATTCCATAGAACAGCATCCGCTTCACTCGGAGATTTGAAGATAATCTTTGTAGGTATAGCCTTCTCCCTTTTGGACCCACGACCAACCTTCATTATACGAACAGGAACTATTTCATTCAGCACTGGATCTAGTTTTCTTTCGACATCTTCAAGGGACACACAGTCGTTGGGAAGGTTGTATACCGTCAAGTTAGAGGCAAGTCTCGCCCTCTCATCAGATTCCATAAAAACCTCCTGTTCCAAGTCCATGGACCCAGCTGGGCAAACCGGTCCATCAGAGATCTTCTGTTCAATGGAACCAATCCTCAGGTCCAAATCACTGACATGTGTCTCAACCGAGGCCACCCTGGTACCAAGATCCTTCAAAGCGGACATCACACTACCAAATTTCCCAGCCATCTCTGAACAGAATGCCTTGATCTCACCTATGTCTGATTTAATAAATGAAATCTCATCAATCACTACTGCAATATCCTCCTTAGTAAGAATTTCAGAAGAAGGAGGCGATGGAGAGGAAGTCCTAGAGCCACAGCATTTACTATAGGATCCATCAGCCGAGAGTTTACATCTCTCACCACACTTCGGATGATATTTCACCCCACATTTAGCACACGAGACATAAGCATTTACCACTACCTTGTGACAATAACGGCATTCCGAAGCGACAGCAAGGTTATCTCCAGACTGAGACATGATTTGAGGTTATGTAGGTTAGGTCTAAGAGAAAAAGCTGCCGAAGAAAAATCCCAGAGAGACAGACACACAAACTTATCCAGAGAGAATACAGAGATTATACTAAACAGTATAAATATAAGCAGGAAAAAATCCAAACTAAGCGTATGGCGAAAAAACAGTGAGAAATAAACAGTTAAAGCAGAGAAGTATGAGCGACTCACTTGCGCGCCAATTCCTAGTCTTAGGGCATTGCTGGAGACAGGTCAGAATGTTATTATATTTCATTAAAATTATTCATCATTGTAAGTGATTATGCACGAAATTCTGGCATATTACCAAACAGTGAATCACAAACATTTCTTTTCTGTTTTTCAATGCTAATGATAATTCTATTGATAAGTAATGTTGTTGCCTCATCCAATAATATTCTATTCGTTGTTTTCGAAATCTCATTACTTTGTCAATTGTCAAACACCGTGCTCTGACGAATAATCCTTCTCCGCGGAATTATAATTACTTTTGATTGTGCTTATCTTTTGTCAACTCATATTCGTGAGAATTATACTTATTTTTATTGTTCAAAGAGAAACTTTTATATTCTTTACCTGTGACTAGTCTAATAATTCATTTTAGTTTTCAATTCCTTTTACACACTTCAAGTTTAAATTTTCCATTTTGAAACTGAATATTCTCCTTTTTTCACAGACTTTACAAATCATTTTCGGAGATCAGAATCATATAATGGAAACAGACTCACGTGTAACGACGAAACCAGTGTCAGAATGTTGTTGGAAACAGGTGATATTCCAATAACTTCATAGCAAACGCTATCACATAAAAATATCATGATTCATACAATCATTGTTGAACGTTAACGCACAGACTTGAATAATTTCAACAAAATCCGAGAGTTTCTCATAATATTCCTGCACTACATTTTTATGTGAAATAGTTTTCAACCTTTTAACTTTTCAACATATTATTGATGTTAAACATTTATTCAATAGATTTTACAAATCGTTCTGGATGTCAGGCGGAAGGGAAAAATGAACCTTGTATTTCAACTCCTTCAAACACATCTCTAGAAACAGGTAAAAGATTTTATTAATCATTATGAATATTTTCATTGTACATCCTTAGTGTTTATATATCATTGACTTTTCATTATATCTCTATGCGAAACACTGTTGAACCTTTTAATATTTCCACACGTTGATAATCTTAACATGTATTCAATAGACTTGACAAATTGTTCCGGATTTGAAGCAGTGGGGAAAAATGACTGTTGTACTTCAAGTAACAGGTATGAAATTCAACACCGTATCAATTATTTTCCTCTCACCTATTATTGACGTTTCCCTATATCCTCATACAAAATACCTTTGAATATCTTAATTTTTCAATACGTTGATACGTTCATTCAATAATAAAAAAATAACATTCATTTAATAGACTTTACAAATGGTTCTGGATCTCGGTCAGTGCGGAAAAATGGCTCTTGCACTTCAACTGATAGAATCATCTCTACGAATAATTCAACAGGTACACAATTCAACAATGCCTCTATTATTTCTCAATGAAATGATTATATTGAACAGTTTCCAATGAGAACTGATTTTTTAATCTTGAATATTATTCAGATGTTTCCTGTACACCCTCAATTTATTCATCCGCCAATGTGAGGAGAATAGCTCTTTCCACAAGATCTTCGTGCGCCAGAAAATCCACAGTTAAATGTAGGACGACTTTGAAAAGTATTGGATATACAAGAAAAGCTCGACTTCCTCCAAAAGTAAGGAAGATATATGATGCTCTCATCCAAACGAAGAGAGGAAATTCAAGGGCAGGAGTAACATTAAAAAAATACAAACAACGACTGGATGAGGCACAACAATTTATTAAAACAAGTGGCATGCTTGATTTTCATAAATTGAATAAACCTCATCATCAAACCAAAGGACTTCATCATGATGCAATTAAAAAATATCGATGTTAAAACCAAGGTTAGTATTCATAATTTATATATCTATACATTCAAACTGTGACCTGTAAAAAAAATGCACTTGGGAATAAGGAATGTTCTTATTTCCTACAGAACAATTAAATTTTGAAAATTGAAAATTTGATTCCTTTTATTATTTACCGCGATTTGAATGAAATAATTGAGAATGCGTTGAACCCTTTGATCGAAATATAGGCCATATTATTCATGTTACATTAACTAAATCTCTTGACTCATATGTTTCTACATGTCAAAATATTTCACGAGTTCAGTGCATTGGTCGATTTGTTTTTCTTGGAAAGTAGCAAATCATTTGAACCGTTTTACGCCATTAATATCGAATTGATCACATTGATCTTTACATGTATTTACATCGCAAAATTCAGAACGAATCATACAGTCCGGCTTTGGTCTCAGAATACTCGAAGATGGGTCACTTTCATTCTAATATCAAAATAACGGAATACAGGTTTCTCATGGGCTGATAATGGAATTTCATTCTCTTTAATCATTACGACTTTGTTGAATAATAAATAAACCGGACCCAGATCATTTGATTAACTTTGAATCTTTTGATTCCAAGTTTAATATAATCGATCGAACATTGATAACGTAAAACTGTGGAAACAAGGTAGTACTTTTCTGGGGGAAAAATCGACTAATACATACCCTTGAGGGTGTGCGCGATTCAATTTTTTCTCTAGAAAACTATTAGATCGTTTGAACCATTTTACGTCAATAATACTCAATCAATTACATCAAACTTGGGATCAAAAGATTCAGAATCAATCAAACAATCCGGTCCCGGTCTGTTTGTTGTTTAACAAAGTATTTTTAATTAATCAGAACGAAATTTCGTTATCAGTCAATGAGGAACCTCTATTTTGTGTTCTTGATATTATAACGAATATAACACATCCTCCAGTATTTCGAGACCAGAGCCGGATTCTCTAATTGATTCTGAACCTTTCGTTCAAATATCGATGTAATTAATTGCTTATTAATGATGTAAAGCGGTTGGAACGGTCTGGTAGTTTTCTAGGGAAAAAATCGTACCGAGCACACCCTTAAGGAAATACTAGCGTGTCTTCTGAGTAAATATGTTCTCGGGAAAAAATTTTTCCGAAATTCTAAATTTGTGCTCTATACGGCAATAAAAAAAGTATTTACGGTCTTCTCCTCAAAATTTCAAATCATTTCATAAATTCAGTTAAAATACATTTACCAAGAAAACGTTTACCCAGAGGGTACGCTGGGTACGAGGGTTGATTTTTGAAGAATAATACTAATACTGAAGAATAAGACCATTTCTTCATATGAAGATTGTTGAATATAAACAGTAGAAATCATCAATAAACTACGTAAGATATTTTATCATTACCTTCTTTGTTTTGTGGAATGAAAATTCACGCAGACAAAAATAACAACAATAAAATGTCTTACGTAATTCATTGACATCTTATTAGATAATGAAATAATGATTTCATGAAACAAACATGAATATTTCATGTGTGTTATTATTTTTATAAATATATTCCGTTCGTGAAGTATTGTACTAAATAAAAAGTGTCCAACAGGTTTGGATAGCTGTGATGCACAGCTGACATCACGAATGGGACATACAATTGGAAAGGGGATGATGTCTAATAGGTTTTGGAAAGGGAGAAAACAAATGTTTTTATGGACATCAGGTCAATAACTGAACCTGAGAGCAGCTTCAACTGAGCGCTTCAATGGTGTACTGAAATTCACAAACTTGTCGAATTTCTCAGAATAAGTAAATTACAGGGTGTTCAGCCCAGTGAAGCCGGAACCCAAGTTTCGCTCCCTATATCAAGCCTCATCTGTATAGAAATTTCATACACACAATGGAATTCCCGAGAAAATAAGTTTGATTGTGTAGTGCGTATGGTGGGAGTAAGAGTTGAATTTTTTTGAATTTTCTGGCATCACTGGTTCAGCCTTCGAGAATCCTAACGGAATAAATCGATTGCAAAATCAGGTTGAATGGGATGACCAATAAAACACGTAGACATTTTCCGAACTGAACACCCTGATTTTCAACTATTTCAGCCTACTTGTCTAATACGAGTAAATCCGAAGATTCAGATTTATATATTTAGATATAGAGGCTCTTCATATATACATCATTATATTTACCGATGAATTCATTTTTGCTCATTTACTTATTGTTATTGATTTTTTAATTTTCCTTTCAATTCCATCCTTCTATTGATTCCTGGTTAGAGGGAAGCTCTTTTTATTTATACTCATAAAACTTGATCTATTAATGATATATACAATCAGTGTAGGATATTTTTGATAATCCGATTTATATGTGATAGTATTTTACGGCTTTTTTTCAAGAAGCATGTACTTTGTACCTGTGGAGTTCATTATAAACTATAAGAACCCGTTGTCAATATGTAATGCATCAAACAACCCCTCCAATTCTTTCCCATAAATCTCGCATTGTTAGTGTAAAATATATCCCAGAATCAGGCACATTTTATTCACAAGCAGCGTTGCCCTTGTTCTACTTTGTTTTTTTTTTCATGGATCAGCGTATCGTTTATAATTGTTGAATGGAACGTGCAATGATATAATGTCAAATCACGCCCGTTATATTCTAGTTAGCAAAACGAGCAACTTGGACGTTCTAAAAACGTTCTAGAAGCATGTTGGGCTAACCGGGTATGTTTCCAATTATAATCCCAGGTAGTAGAATTTTGAAACAGCGTTCTTTGCGAATCCAATGAATTTAGAATGTCTCCTCAAAATGTAAGTTGAATGAACCCCAAGAATAACTTCAGGAAAAACAATTTTTCAAAAGCTTTCCATTATTCCGAGCTGTTATAGATTGTATAAATTCAAGCAAAATCCTAAGCGAGGAAATGTGAGATGTTGATGATAACTAATTATTTGATCTTGCTTGAAAATTTTTAGCAAGTTTTGTTTTTTAAGCGGAAATAAATACTTTCTTTTTAATGCCGGTGGCAAATAAATTCTATCAATCGTGTCAACATGTTAGAAATCTTTAATATTCTTACAGTCTGTTCGGGATTTGACTAAAAAAATGTAATCCTCGTTCTCATTCTTTTATTCGAAAATTCCTAAACTAGAACGATCAAATTCACAATGTGAATATTCCCAGCATTCGAAATAATTTCAAGTTACAATCATGTAAGTCAACGAAATACAAGAGACTTTGTTTTCGCCGATCGTTACTTCGTTCTCATGTAAATATAGTTGTATTTACATTTCTTCCTTTTCACATAAGACAATATATTTCCAACATCTTCCTGTAAGACATACCGAACAAACCGATGTGTCTCTCCCCCCGTGTTAGTCTAAAGGTAAACATCGTATGTATACTTATTACGATGCTCTCTTGTCTCTCGTAACAAGTGTTGAACACTTGCCGTATTATTTATGTTGGTCGAATATTCATCTTTATCACAAATCAGTTTAAAACATTATACAGAAGTAATTCCCTCCTATTTCATTTACGATAGTGCTTTATGGATAATAAGGATTCTCATGCGGACAATTAATCAATCAGATTGCTGGTAAGTCTTTTTAAGCAGAACTTACTACTTATGAACTGTATTTCCATGCACGGTTTTTTAATACTCATTTCTTTATGATTCTGTTCATTTTCAACTTCAGCGCAGGGTTGACTTCACGTTTCCTTCTTACTGTAATGTTCAGCACACTTTTTGTTGGCCATGATATACCAATCTTCTAATGCTTATTCGTTATATGCGCTCATTCAGCTTTGAATTGTTCCAGCAAGCTCATTACTTCATTTATTACAAGCATCCCAGCATGCCTGAATTACTCGCTCCTTTTCACTACAATTCTAGGTTTACTATCCTTTTAAGATTCTTCAGTTTGTGAAGACTATCCGCGTACTCCAGAAGTATTTAGAATGTCGTATGAATGAAGATAAATCATTTCTTTTGAGTGAAAATAAATAAAGCATCCAACCAAGAAAAACAATCACTATCAAATGTATGATTGGAACGAATAAGAGTATTCTACATGTACATAATACATAAAATGTGAGTCTTAATCATAACAATATAATTTTTGGAACACGTTATACCGGTGCAATTCCAGAATTGAGTGTTAGTGCTTACAAGTACAATCGATCCGCGATTATTTATATTGATTTATAACTGTTACCGAATACTTAATTCCCTTGAACATTCGTCATAATTTTTTGCTATTAATATTTTTTCGTGGTCAATAATTCGTTTCAAACGCCCAGTTCCTTGAAAAACAAATTATTACACATCGACCGTATACAGAATTGTACATGCTCCGAGAGCTTATGACACACCCGCCAGCATGTTCACTCTTCGCATCCAAAGGCCTTTTTATCACGTGCATGATATATTAATGTTATCTTAATTGCACTGAATGAATTAGAACTGTCCCTGTTGAAAATGCGGATGGATTCGGATGAAAATTTAGCAATAGATACAAAAATAGGATCGAAACGTATAGGAATACAATCCGGATTCAATCCATTTCGATCCTGTTTTTGTATCTATGGCCGAATTTTCATCCAAATCTATCCGTGTTTTCAACAGGGGTATTTATATCACAATTAATGCAGATTTATAATGTCTGAACTGTAGTGTTCTCTAGGAACAGTGAACAGAATCCCCTGGCTGGAAATTTTGGATATGCTTGGATTGAATGGGATTGAATTCCTATCCGTTTGATCAAATTCCGGATTGGGACGGATTGTATTCTATCCAAATAAATTCAAAACATTCCCGTTTTCACCAGGGCAGTTAAATGCTTTTACCCTTAGGGAAATTCACGCCATTCTGGCCAAAATGCTTAATTTGTTCTCCAAGAAATTGGAGGTAAAATCAAGTGTTTTGGTCAGAATGTAGTAAATTTGCCCCGGGTACTCTTGCGAATGTTAAGAGCAGTGTTGCTAATTACCAGGTGATCACTCAGAATCCGGATATTTTCGACCATTACCGGGTAATTTTCCGGGTAAGAGTGATTTCCGTGGATTTCCCCAGTGTTTTGAAGAAGTATTCCGGGCAAAACTAGGTAATTCAGTTCAGTATTCCGGGTGAAATCACTATGTCTTGTTAGTAACACTAATTGATTAAGAAGAAAACAACGATATGGCACTAGCTACATTCTTCGAGTAACTTCCTCACATATGGTTAAAAATATTTAAAAATATACCTGCATGCAGCACTTTTTAGATATCCTCGGAATCGCTGGTTAGAATGATATTTTGAGATTATTCCATCCGAAAATCCTCATGTGAAAGGTTTGGTTAGTGCCCCATCGCTATTATCCTCTTGATATTCATTGTTGCTTATACACGCTGAAAAAAAGGTATGGTGGCAATAACAATGGGATTGGTGGTACATCCGAAGTCAGGTTATAATATTGGTATCGCAGCCAAACTTCTGGTTGCAATTTCTATTCTATTGTTATCGGCACCATACGTTCTTCCAGTGCACTGCTTGAAAATAAACACACTTCGAAGCAGAGTTGCAAGAGAATTGATCCAGCGTGTATTGTATTATATAACAAATGCCATTTTATTCACAGGGAAGGAGATTTACACTACATGAAGAAGTCCTAGCTATATCCTTATTTAGACAATCAAGATCGTGCTACAAATTATTAAGCAAATTATTCACGCTTCCAAGTCCTTCCACATTGTTAAATGTTCTAAGGAAGATTCCTTTAAACACTGGAATATGTCCCATGATGATGGATTTTCTAAAGCGACGAATTGATAAAATTGACAATCCAAAAGAAAAAATGTGTGCCTTAATGTGGGATGAAATGAAATTGAGCCCCCAAGTTCAATACGATTGCGCGAGAGATGAAATTTTCGGATTCGAAGATTTGGGTTTCTCAAGGAAGCATAAATTCGCCGATCATGCAATCGTCTTCATGATCAAAGGAATTTTTTCTGGATGGAAAATTTCCGTCTTCTATGGATTTTGTGAAGACGAAACTAAGACTTCTGATCTGATCCAGTGCATTCAAGATGTGATCAATGCTGTAGTTCAAACTGGAGTACGAATTGTAGCTACAGTGTGTGATCAGCTATCGACAAATTGTGCTGCGAACAATGAATTGATTAAGAGGGGAAATATGGAACGTTACAAACATGGGTTAAGATTGGGTGAGATATGTAATTTCAATATCAATGTGAATTCTAATTTTTAAAACCATTGCTGCACTCACAGAAAAGATTTCTTGAGAAAAGAAAATTCTCTCAACATAGGGACAAAAGTCATTTTTTCTTGAGCCCAGAAAATTTTACTTGAATTAAGAAAATTGCTTTTCAAATCAAAATAAACTTTTCTCAATTCAAGTGAAATTTTCTAGGCGTAAGAAGAAATGAGTTTTGTCCCTATGTTAAGGAAAATTTTCTTGTCTCGAGAAATCCTTTCTGTTAGTGTGTGTTAGAAGTACAAATTTCAAAATATCGATATAACGTCACGTTGATCCCTGATGAAAAAATCCGATATCGGGATTTCATCGATAAATCATTAGCTGTATCAATACTATCCAAAATCTATCGTTTGGTTTCATTATCAGACAAGTCCGATAAAAATACGAGATCTATGATACGCACAGTTGTGCGTGAGAAACGTGTATTATAATTGTTCATAGATCTTATAACATAAAGAATATTGTCCATGTTTCACGTTAAATTCTCGTTTGTTCAATTCCAGAAGACACGATGTACATAGCTGGCATGAACATTATTCCGATATTCGATCCTTCGCATTTGATCAAGGGAGCTAGGAATAATATGTTGAACAAAGATTTGGAAATAAACGTTTCCAAAAAACATCATGAAAGTCACGAAGTCTACGCTAAAAGAAATACAAATAGACAATTTGCATCGTGGAATACTGTGCAATTGGCGTATGAAATCGACTTACATACGTATAGATTCACACGAAAATTGCCGAAGATCACGGAGGCCCATATTATGGTGGAAAAAATGAATAAGATGAGGGTCAAACACGCCACTCAAGTCTTCAGCAAAACGTTAGCAGAATTTATCCAGTACAATTCTGAATACCAAGGTACGCTATATTGATATACATATACTCTGGTTAAAAAAAGAACATGTATCTTCGACGTTTTTAAGGCGTTTTAAAAACATCGCGATGGTTTTTTGAATGTTCTAAAAACATCGCAGAAGCAGGTCGTGCTAACTGGGTTTGGCCAGAACATTTTCCGAAATTCAATGAGATTGTCATTGAAGAAATTCATGAAACAAACTAAGGCTTATTGAACGATGATTAAATGAGATTTACTCCGACCTTTGTCCTTTTCAGTGAAATTTTGCGAGATTGAATGGGTCTTTTTACTAAGAGTAATGTTACAAGTAACAATGAACAATTGGTGTTCAATTGACTTTGAGGTATTTATTGTGCAGATAAAATGAAAGTATTAATTTCAGTGCATAGTTGAATATAGTGATGCCGCAAGACGAGACGAGAAACGGCTCTTTCTCGTCTCGTCTCGACTTTTTCGACACCCAATCTCGTCTCGTCTCGGCTCGTTTCTCATATATTTCACTTTTTTACACTTGGAAAAAAATTTCATTTCCCGTCAAATCATTCTCGTCTCATCTCGTAAATTTCTGGAGTGAACCCTTCTCGTCTCGTCTCTCGCCATGACATTCTCGTCTCGATTTTCTCGTTTCTCGCGGCATCACTAGTTGAATATGAAATTGTAACCTACAGGTCCCTATTAAAACTGTCCTGACAGATCCTAACAGATTCCGGTCAAAATTCTGTCTGGTTTCGTCGGAAATCATGATGCCTGGGACAAAAACCTACCAACTCCTGACAGAAAATTATTTCTTGGGCATTTGGAATAGGGATATGTTGCACGTAATGCACATTTAATATCCACGGCTTCAACATTTACTGAATACCTTTCTTTTCGCATTCTTCTGAGGTTCTCACGAATTTCTGTGCCATGGTTGATAAATTGCATATGAATCTTACGCAAATGCAAAAGGGATATATTTATTTAGAGGATGTGAAAAATATGTTCATCGCATGTGACTGCTTGGAAAATTTTTTTGGGCAGATTCGGAGCCATGGATTTCGGAATAATATTCCTACTTGTTGGCAATTCGGTTGTTCTTTTAAAATCTGATTTTTCAACAAAACCTCAGCGAAAATAATCAAAGGAAACTGCGAAGACGAATTTCAAGACGATATGCTTTTTCGTTACGGGATTTCCTTCAAGAATCCATGGATACTGAAGAGGACAGCCAGGATTTGAAGATTGGACCTCATTAAAATACCATATCAAAAGAAAATATTCCACAGTGTACCTTCAATTGCGAACGAAGTCTTACGGCTGCCACCATATGATAAGTGTTGGGATTGTAAAGACAGTTTCCGAGAAGTCCCAGCCATTAATATGAATTCTTCGTTTGGGGATTTTTTCATAGAAATCCAAAAATGTTTACCCGACATGTTGGATAAAAGTTGTGCCGATAAACAAGTTGTTGATAAAATCCGACAACAACTTCTCACTACCCACTCAAGTTCTTGGTGTTTTTGTACCAAGCATCGTGATTCGTTACATGAATATGTAATCACGCTCATTGTAAGATCTTTTGTGCTAAAATGGTGCAACGATGTAAATAGAATTCTAACCGGCAAAGAATCTAATGCAACAGAAATTAATACGTATAAAGAGGCCTTCAATAAGTTCAACAAAACTAAAAGAAAAATCAATCGAAAAGTGAGTATCGTGTTATAAAGCACAATTTTTATTATGATACAAGAAATTTTAGTTCTCATTTTTTTTGCAGCCAATGCAGCAGGAACTCCCGATACAAAACCCATCGCCGAGTATAATATTACGGAAAAAGTAAGGGCTCAAAAGTAAACCTACCAAAACGGGACTATTGAAATCATAGGACTGCTACAGTCCTTGGAAATCTGGGAAACCTGATGATCTCCTGGAATTTCATTTCACTTCCTGGAATTACAGAATTCTTCTGGAATTTTATCTGAATCCTGGAGATCAGTATAATCCGATAACTCTTGTACAAGCTTATACTGAAATAAGTTTTTTCGTTGACGTGGAATGAATATATCCACATAAAATAATGTACATACTTTTATGCATCGATGGTTGCAAATTATTATAATATACAAGCCGATACGAAAAAACTACATTGGGTGAGATATTATTTCATATTTCTTATTTTCGATAGCTCAAAACGTTATAATACTGTTATCTATGTTGATAGATGAGGAAAAAAGAAGACAAACGCTTGCATGGATTCGAGAAGAATTAAAAAACATGGAAAGAGAAAAACAAAGAGACATTGAAAGTGCGAAGTAAGGAATATTAACCTTTCCCTGACGAAAAGTTTTGTCATAATTTGTCATAATTTCTCATAGTCCCAATTCATGGAGAAAATATGAGAAATAACAATAGGATTTTTCATATTTTTTCCATGAATTGAGAGTCTATGAGAAATTATGAAAAATTATGACAAAAATTTTCGTGAGGGTTAAAAACCACGTGGACAAACTTATCCATACTTTTTACGCGTTATATTGTTGCAGGAGTCGAATTCCGAGAAAGACACCGAACTTGAAGGAGATGTCATGAAACGCAGTGGACAAGAGATACACGAAGTCACCTAAATCATATTTTAAGGGTCCTGTATCGTCAAGAAATCCACATGCTACAGATGCACATTTTCACAGAATGTTCTACAGAAGAAATACTTCAGAATGTGGTAAAAATTGGATTCGTTTGTTTTCTGTATGATGATTTCGACTTTTCAATACGAATAATTATTTTGTTTATTTTAAAATAGACGTTGAGGGTTCGAAGATCACTTCCTGAAATACCTTCGAGAGTAACGAACAAAGGAATTCGTAGGGTGTGCAGGGAAACGTGGAATCGTTCAAGTTCTAAAGGTACCGGGATACGCCCAACAGAAATCAGAAATCTCCCAATTATTATTTATCATCTTACAAACTGTATTTTGTAACCTAAAAATTTAATTATTACAGTTTTACTAGAGTATTTCATTATGTGAGAGTCATTTATTTTTTTCTAACAAATTTATATATTCGCTCACAATTGATATCGTAATTTAGATCTTTTAGATATTAATTGGAAGTCCAAACTTTCAATTTATATTCAGAGCGGAATCCTAGCTGTGTATTTAAACGCTGCATATTCAGAATTTGAATTCATTACTCAATTATTAAAAAAAAATACGTAGCAAACTTTCATCCGTTTCTTTTGATGCCCCATTGCCGTTAAACATGACTTACTTTCAAATACGCAAAGTTTGAATCTATGGTCCATGGCAAATGGAAAAACCAACTCATCGATATTTAGCAAACTGATTGGTAAATTATGAAAAACAGAGTTGCAATGATGGATATTAGAAACATGTTAACTTGAAATAAAAAATCTTCCTGTGATGAACTAATAGTACCCTGTTGAAAATTAATAGTCTCATTATGTAAAATATTAAAGATTCTACTGATTTCAAGAATCCACGTTGATAATATTCATTAGTGGATCTTTTCCCCTAAATTACCAGTCAGTTGGTTAAATATTTATGGGCCTGTTGTAACACTATTATAAAAAATCCTATGTACATATATATGTTTATTTACGATATCCAAATTTTATACAAAAATATAAATTGATTATTTTGATAATAAGTGACGTACAGAATAAAATGAAAGTAACAGAAAATACACTATTACTTCTTCAATTTATATTCCAGTCGTTCATATTTCTGCTCAATCAATGCAGAACGGGCAAAATACTGATCCCTGGCGGAGATCATAATGATGAGAGTTTTTTAGGAATGCCCTGAATATACTCGGAAATTTGGAAAATTATCATGAACCTCAGGGAGATTTATAAAGACTTGAAGAGAATGTTCAGACTTGTTTTTTTTTGCAGAGATTCTCAAGAACTCTCAGAAAAATATTCACGCCAGGGATTTCTGAACTGAATTGTTTGATTATTCCATACCCAAATGATACAGTTACAATGATTATTATTGATAAGTTACATTTCTTGTACAAGTTTTTTTGTTTCAATACAATAAAGCGATTGTTATGTGCAGTTCTAATATGGCATATAATTTTGAAATCACCACAAAAGGATATTTCAAAACAATAATAACGGGGTGACACTACTCAACTATTTTGTATGAGATTATTGGAAAAATGTTGCACAAAATAGTATTTTCGTTACATCTAAACATTTTTCCAATAACCTCCTACAAAATGATTGGGTAGCATCACGCTGTCATTATTCTCTGGAAATATTATTTGAAGGTGATTTTAAAATTACCCGCTATACTGAAATTTCAGAGCCGCCATATTGAATTTTAGTTCATATAAAAGTCAAACTTTCGGATGGCGCGCAAATAAGGTTTTGTGAATCTCATTGAAGTTGCATCCCCCTGGCGTTTGTTCCGTGCTTGATGTTCCGTTTACGTTTTTCACTAAGACAGGAAAAACGTAACACTCTTACGTCTACGTCCACGTTTCACGTCGCCGTTTCTTCCGTTCTCGTTTACGGAATTTGTGTAGATAGACCTTATGTAAACAGACCATTACGTATCATACTTGGTTTCTTACACGTAATATATGTAAGATACTTGAACCCTTCTGTACCCCCAAAGGCAAGGGGTTGGTTTCATGCGTAAGATACTCGATTTCTTACGTGTCGTAAACTATGTAAAATACTTGGAAGTATATTACGTGCCAACCCTGCTCCAGTATATTATATATTAGCATTACCGCTTTCGAATAAAAAGCCTTGCGGGCACTTCCTATCTTACCGCCACTGCTTGCTTCAGAATCACGTTATTCTGGAAATTTTTGGTAACGTTGAACTTTGAGCACAATAAAAAAAAGTCGAAGCATGAACCTTCTCAACTTTTGCAGTCATGCAATGTAGAAGATGTTTTACGAGAGTATTTCAAAGTCAAAAACATTTGGTTTGGTCAACTTTTCAGCTGTCACCGGATTTTTGTAACTTGAAACACCAAAATTCCCCACTGTGTGCCGTAGTTACATTTCTTCCTGTTGCCGCTAAATGTATAGGTGTGGGAGCTAAAAAATAGCTCCCGTAGCTAGTTTTTAGCTATCCAAATAATAGCTCTTCAGTTTTTTCAGTGTATCACTGTTATTGTTGCGCTTGCGATAAGAAGAAACAAAGACATCGATACTTACTTTGCATCCCTCTCCCAAATAGCAAAAGTTCCAAAAACTAGATCTCATTGAATTCTTTCGGAATTACAAAATGAACTACTAAAATGTCAGCAGAATAGAGTCCTTGGAGAATTCAATTTGCTTCCTGACATACTATGTACAGTACAATATATAGTATGGCAAAAGGCAAATTGAATTCTTCAAGGACTCTATTCTGCTGACAATTCAGTAGTTCATTTTGTAATTCTGAAAGGATTCAATGAGATCTAGTTTTTGAAACTATTGCTATTTGGGTCTCTTTTTATAGCGACCACGCGATTTCTAGTAACATGCTTCCTTTATGTATAATATCTTCATCAGAACGAATGAACCTATAAAAAGATAATCCGGTCCCAGGTACAGCTTTGCCAGCCTCCTGCTTTTTCAACTCCCATCATTGGACGTTCCATTCGTCAGATGTTTGCGATAGCTGATCATGGAGATATGATACATGGAGGCAGAGCTGACAGATGGGCATTGCCTTGGGGGGGGGGGATAATATCCCCACCATCATTCATATAAATACTCTCACCTACACACGGAACTTATACACACATGTAACTTATATACATTAGACGATAGTGGGAGTACACTTCCCCTCAACGGCAATGCTCATCTGGCAGCTCTGCATAGAGGAGACATGTTACTAGAAATCGCGCGATCAACATAAAAAGAGAGGGATGCAGAGTAAGGAGCCTTCCGAAGTAGCTAACCTGATCATCTGGTTATGACCAAATCACTTCTCAACCAATCAAAAGTGATCTGGTCATGACCAGATGATCAGATCAGCTACTTCGGAAGGCTCCTAAGTATCGTCGTCTTTGTCATTTGAGTACAAACGCAATAATGGGTAGGAGGTCATTCCACCGAAAATGTTTTTAGCCGAAAATTTGTTTATTGGCAGATCCAATAGAAGTAACTACAAATTCTCAGGAAATACTAGCTATTCTTAACTACAGAAAATTCGACCAAAAGACCCCCTACCGCAATAGTGGCATCGATACTCAATCTACACCTCTCTCTTTCTAATTCTGCTCACGCTTCCACTTACGTAAATTCTAGTGCTCGCCTCCTCTATGTATAAAGGCAGGACCCCAATGTCGAGAATGCTCGATGTTTGCATCCTCCTTTTCTATCTTGGAAGATGAGCATACTTCAAATTTTATTGAACTTTATCAAATTTTAGAGGTTGCTACCGCATTGAGGTACTATTTCATGGGAGCTTCCGTGTCAAGCGTCAATATTGGAAGAAAAGTGTGGTCCGACAGGTTGTCCCTTTCCTTCCAATGTTAATGCTCGACGCGGAATCTCTCATGGAATGGGTCATTTATTAGGTTCGTGCTTATTTGACGCAAAAAATGTGTTTTGATGTTCTATATGGGGCACCCTCTAATTTTGCTCTACATCGTGGAAAAGTGCCGCAATATTTCCAACATAATTCTCGAAAGAGATGAACGACGTTTTGAATACGGGTTTTCGAGTAAAAAGAAAAAAACGAAAAACACCTTTTTATAATTTCTATTTCAAACAAATCATTGTCCGACATATCCATTAGCTGAATCATTACAAATATGTCTCCATTTAATAGGCATTTCTACGTGTTATTCTTGCAGAAAACACCTATCTGAAACGCTAGTAGCAACCCCCAAATCTCTTTTAAGAATCGTGTGAAAAATATTGTAGAACGTCTTCATGATGTACAACAAAATTAGGGTAACCACACTTTAGCCCAAAATTTTCTGATTCGTTGAAAACTAGTACTTTTGAGGAAAATGATTAGGAAGTACTAGTTTCCGACCGATCAAACAATTTCGGGTTACCAGACTCTCGGTCTAACGGGTGGTTACTCTAATTTGGAGGGTGCCTCATGCAAAAATTGAAGAAAACTTGATGAAAAACCAGAATCAAATACACAGACTGCACCATGTTCCCTGAATGCTTTTAAAACATTTTAAGAATGTTTCCGACACGTTTGAACGTTCTTCAAACGTTTAAAAAACCTCTCAGTGCTGTTAGGGTAAGGACCACTCTAATGAATATGCACAGACTCCTATCCCAGACAGCACACAAGAATCTTAAATGAATTCTGAAAAAAAACTCTTGAAAAACTCTTTTAGAATACAAAGTGTTCCAAAACAGTTTCAAAAGAATTCGATTTGTTAGACGCTTGCGAGTTTCGTTACCCCGGGTATAGGGGTGCACGAGATTCGAGACCAATATCAGTACCCAACAAACACTGCACTGATGGCCCTGTACTGGGTCTTCAATAAATGCCAGCAATAGCTTTGATGGTCCTTCATTGGCAGTAGTGTTGCCGCGATATTATCGTCGATAATTGAGGAATAATCGATTATCTCAATTCTTACACTTTCCTATGGAATATATAATCCAGGAATCTTCGATTATGCTCATAATGAAACGGAATAATGAATAATCCCTGACTTGTACACAAAATAAACCAAGATATGCTTCCTTTTATCGTTACGATATATCGATAATTATCGTTACGATAGTGTAAGAATATTTTGATTCATTTTGTTTAAAAGACCAAGATGATCCATTATCCCGTTTCATTTCGTGCACAGTCGAAGATCTACGCGTTAAAAGTTCCATGGAAACCTGTCAAAATTAAGATAATCGATTATTTCTGAATTTCGACGATAATATCGCGGCAACACTAATTGGCAGCTTTTGATGGCCCAGCGCGTATATTTCCCACCGGCCAGCATTCGGCCACATAACATTCAACCAACACCGTATGCCTTCATTGAATCACCAAACTTTATCCACTGATTGAATATGAATGTCAAGACACAAATTCATGGATGGATTTATTGACGACTATAAAATGAGAAAAAAAAATTTATTGGATGAATTCATCCGTAATGATTTTCTTATCCTCAAACATGTCGTTGTAATCCAACGTGAAAGAATCGTGAGAAATTCTTTGTGTCCACGGTCACCCATCCAAACTTCTTCCGCTCCTGGGAATGCTGCACATTTATGATCACGTTCAGAAGTCGTTGACGCGCTGCTGCCAGTCCTTCGGTCTCGTTGGAGCAATAATTGGCGTTGTAGTGAATGAAAAATTATTGAAAATACATCCTGATCATAAATATACGGTACTTAAAACCACACACTGATTCATTCCTACTTTTACACTGAATCAAATGTTGGAAAGAATATCTTCATCACGAACAAGTTTTTTGTCGGGTAAAGACGTCTATACTACTCAAAGTTTGATGAAATATTGTCATGTGTTGTTATTGAATAGTGAATCACGTAACCTAATCACTTTGTTTATTCACGTACCCTCACAATATATTCCAGTAAAATAAACCTGCATGATTCACTCGATACACGATATTAGGTATGATTTTATTTTCAATTAAAAATATAGAAATTTATTCTCGAATGAATGAAGAATTCTCATAAAATATTAATTTAATGGGATCCCAAGTAGCACAAGAACTTCTCAAATATGCTATGGTGACTCTATGAATGTGAAAGGGATGTGCGAATGAGACTATTTTTGATAAATTCGTTAAGATATTCTATGGAGGTGCATAGAACATAATTATTCGAAACAGTCTCATTTGGAGGTTCTACGCATGTTCGTAGGATTTTCCAAACACGCTCTTAGCATTTCTAACCTCTTCTGCTACTTGGGATGGGTTTGATCATCTGTTATAAAACCAACAACAACAAAGTTCATAAGAATCGCAACAGATGGCAGTACGATAATACGGGGAGCCATTATTGGCAACATATCGGGTCATTACAATTCTGCCGTAATTTCCTGGCATCAGAAATGCACGTGATGCCATTATTGGCCCTTCGATGGAGAAGAATGTATCGAGTGTCATTGCACATCCTGTAAAGGCAGGGGCGTCTTTACGTTTTCGCCGCCCAGGGGCTGATAATATTTCGCCGCCCCCAACCTGAGCTGAATTAATATTTTCAATCATTCTCTCAGGTGTATTCATGTGATTTGGAAACTATGTCATATAACTCGAAACAATATATTATTTAATAAAACTTTGACACATTCAACAGGATTAAACATTTAGCATTATAAACTATTGGTAACCTACATTTCCTTAATCGAAAAAAATATCGGAATTATTGAATAAACTTATCCGTCTGATCAGAAACTTTTATATAAGTGCATAGGATCACCGAGGTACCGGAATTGAAGCTCTAGAGGTGCCAAGATCGAATAGTGATTTTGAATAAAAATTTCAGAATTTTTCCTCAAATCTGAGAGTATTTCTTAAAATTTGAGAATATTTCTGAAGTTTGTAATAAAGATAAAACGGTCCATATTTCTGTTGAATTTTACTTGAAAATTGATGACAGATTCTGAATACCTAACAAAGAATAGAAAGAAAATATGAACTTTCCAAAAGTCGCACATTAAATTTTACAAATTGTATTTCAGGAAAATTCCAGGAAAATCTTCCCGTTGGAAAGATTATAACGATATGCTTGCCGATGAAAAGGGAAATGCGAACTTGTGAAAAAGGTTAAATTGCTACCTGGAGAAATTTGTTTGAATCAAATAAAAAATACATAATGAAAATTCATTCATTTAAAAAAAAATTTCATCAATTCAAAAAACTTTGACAGCAGATTGATACGTAAATTATTTCCGTGAATTTCCGTCGCATAGCAATTCATAAGAAAATGTTCTTATTATGAAACACTATGGATTTTGCAACAGGATATTCATAAGTAAACCATGAAGTCCTATGAATTTCTGTTTATGATTCATCATGTATCCCCATGAACATACATTCATGAGCAGAAATTCATAGGACTCTGTGGTTGACTTATGAATATCGTGTTGCAAAATCCATAGTGTTTCATAATAAGAACATTTTCTTATGAATTGCTATGACACTTGGACCAGGGTAAGGAATAGAACAGTTCAAACAACCATACACGGCAGTTTGATGAGTTCATGCACAAATCGTGTTCGAATGCATCCAACTTCCGTACATACACTTTAAATTCCAATGTTTTATTTTGATACACTCAGAGTTTGAAGCCTGTAGTCGCTTTTAAAACGCTTCAGAGCATGTAAATATATCCATAAAATGGTTTACATGTTCAATTATCAAATACTTAATCTGAGTTATCAACACATTTGTATATTTTTAAGTGTTTAACAAGTGAGTAAATGATTTAAATACTGTGAATATATGAACATAAAATACTTGAATTCACATTCTCCGCTCCCTTTGTGCTCGAACGAAATTTGATAACTGGAAAAAAATTTCTATAATTCTGCCGCCCCCTGAAATTTGCCGCCCTGGGCTATAGACCCTTGAGCCACCCCCCAAAGACGTCCCTGTGTAAAGGCCCAATACATATTCACCAATGTCAGCATTTCACCGGCACTGCCAATGTTGGTCCATCAAAGAACCTGACCACAGTGTTTGCTGGGTATCGTCATCACGAGACGATACCAAGACGATACTGTTGTATTTGGAGTCGAGCCGATACCGAGACCGGATATTCGATACTCGAGAATATCGTCGATATCGGTGGTGCACAGAAGCACGAGACTAATATCGGTATCGTTTTGGAATGGATACGAAATTGAAAATAAAGATCTAATATTCGGACATATCATCAATACTGTTGATTTTTTTCAATATGGAAATAATAGAAAAGGAGTATTTCAAAATGATACACGTGACAAAATGCCTCTTCAAAAAGAGCTGTATATCTCTCTCAAATTATATATGTATATGGTCTTATTTTGAAAATTGCCTGGCGGAAATTTCACTGGGAGTCTCTGAAAATCTCAAATACTTCCAGTGCAGTTTTTCAGAGGTGTTCATAGTTTTTCTAAGATGTTCATGGATTTTCAGAGAAATTTTCCGTGGAAAAATGGTGTTTCAAGATGTCAAGACTGATAGAAAAATTAATTATACATTTATATTGAATTTAAATTGCAATTAATTGATATTAATATAAAAATAATAGATCATTTGACCATTTATCCGGCTGTACACAATAATATCCGATGAAAATTGTGAATAATATTTCAGTAATATCATATGAATATCATCAGTTGTTAGGGCAAATTCAACATAGGTCTCGAAGAGATACACGGAGAAAAAATATACTGCTGTTTTTCCTCTTGCTTGCTAAACCAGAAACAGGAAGATTTGTAAAATGGATCTTTACATCAAAATAAGGGCGATTACGAATCAATAGCTGAATTTTACCATGTGCTTTATAGAATTTAACGTTCAGCGTTTAAAACTTCAATCCTACCTATGACTTTTTCTACGATATTCGTAAACCTTCGTACTTTTATGTAAAAATTCATATTACAAATATATTTTTGTTTCTAGTTCACTAAGAAAGATAATAAGAATTCTTATATTTTCGAGCGGCATTTTTCTCCGCATACCAGCGTAAAAAACATTCTGTCTGTGAGACTTCTGTGTGCTGAATTTATGGAACAGTCTACAATTTTCAAAGAATAATCTTCGATAGCGCAATACATAGAGTATCAAATATTATTTCCTGAAAATTTCAGACTGTCCCTGGTGAAAAATGATGTTGAAATAGATGGAGCGTAAACACCTTTCACTTTCCGCTTCTTCTGCGCTCAGATACGGTTCCGTTTACTCTTCCACGTCGCTCCATCCGCTTCATTTTCACCAGGGGTTTCGTATATTCTTTCAGAGAAATCTTACTATAAAATGTTCATTCGAATGATACTCTTGTATCCCCTTAATGAACTGCGATAAAATGTTGCTATTAGAGAATTCACTTTCAACTTGGAAATTTCTCGAAATTGTATACTATTCTGGAGAAATTTTAGAGTTCCTCGCTGAGATTGAGAACCTACTGCTGAATGAAGTGATTATATACAACTAGGCTTGTGTTCCAAAACTTCACTTCTGTACTCTGAATTATCGGTTTTCTATGTCTTTCTGAGCAACTGAACAAAGCTGTGCTGTTCATTTGACCAGCTGATACTGCTACACTGATATTCAGAGTATGATGGTGGAGTATTGTTACTTTCATGAGAAATATTAGGCGATATACGATACCGAGACGATACCGAGACGATACTCGCATCTGATAGTATTTCTCGATACCGAGACGAGACTTTCAAAGTATCGTCGAGAATCTCGTCTCGTGCACCCCTACCCAGGTACTCATGCTAGCGACTGTCGCGCGCGACATCATTAGAAGAAAAAAGAGATCCGAGTTGAAAACATCTTTCCTCTTTTTTCTCCTAATCATGTTGCACGCGACAGTCGCCAGCATGAGTCTCCGTCCTTAAGATTTTCAAAGAAGTTTGATAGAATTTTAACGGAACTCGCAAGTATCTGACGAATCGAATTCTTTTTCAACTCTTCAAGAACACTTTGTTTTCTGAAATGGTTCTGCAAGAGTCTTTTCTTCAAAATTCATTTAAGGTTGTCCCCTGGTCGATGTTTTCTTCAGAAAACTACTAGATCGTTTCAACCGTTTCAAATCATTAATATTCAATTAATTACAATGATCCCCAGATCAAAAAATTCAGAATAAATCAGAGAAGCCGGCTCTGGTCTCAAAATAATTATACACTTTATTATGATATTAAAAATGGGTTATGTTTATTATGATATTAAAAAAACTGAATGGAGGTTTTCAATTGGCTAATAAAGAGTTTTCGGGACTTGGTCAGAGGGCTTATGTGTGACAGCTGCGTGTGAGAGCGTGTGCATATGAGGATATAATAATTGCGTGTAATTATTGATATTAAAAAGTTATAGATAGTGCTAAAGTGCGAATATAAAAGGTATAAAGTAGTGTGATTGGAGGGAAAGTGTAGCATTGAGGAATAAATAAATTATCAAAGGAAAGAGAGTAGGTTGTAAGATAGAGGTTATGGCGTCGCGCGGGACAAGTAGAGGAAGGGGTGGAGGAGGTATCGGGGGAAGGAAAGGAGAAGACGATAAACAAACGAAACTGAGGGTCGGTAAGGTAGGTGAAAATAAAAGAGTTTCTTTTCAAGATGTGTCAACAAGAGAGGAAGGAAAAGAGTTAGAAGAGATGAAAGAGGAAGTGAGAAAAGAATTAAAAAAGATAAAGGAGGATACGAAGATTTATATAGAATACTTAGAGGAATTGAAAATTAAGGAAAGAAAATGGGAGGAAAGGTTAAAAAGTATTGAAGAAAAAATGGAGGACTGGGAGGAAAGAATGAAAACAGGATTTCAAGGTATGGGTATCAATAGCTTAGAGCAAGAGGAAGGAAGCGAAGGTGGGTCAGCGTATAGTAGGATGACGAGTCAAAAGAGTTGGGGAGGTTCAATGATTAGTATGGATAGATTTAGTGACAAAGAAGTTGGTAAGATTAAGAGAATGGTATCAGAGAAAGAAAGAGAGGAGAGAAAAAATAACTTCGTGATTAAAGGATGGGAGGGTGGACAAGGGGAGGTAAAACAAGAAGTTAAAAATCTGATTAGTAGATTATTGGGAGTACAATGTGAAGTGAAGAGAGTGAGATATAGTGGCAAAGTAGTGGTTGTTACGGTAAGTAATGAAGAGGAGAAAAGAGAAATTATGAGAAACAAAAGTAAATTGAAGGGAGGGAACATATTTATTGAACATGATTTAACGTGGGAGGAGAGAAAAGAACAGGAAAAGATTGGGGAATGGGTGAGAGAACAAAAGAAGAAAGGAAAGGAGGTAAAGGTGGGATATAAAAAAGTGAAAATTAATGGAGTTTGGAAACCATGGGTAGAAGTAATGAGAGAAAACAAGGAAGATATGGAAAGAACAAATAGAGGGACAGAGACAGAAAGAGGGGAAGCAAGAGAGGATTTTTAGGGAGCCAAGGAGGGATGTTGGGAGAAGATAAGGAGTGGAAATTATTATTTTGGAGTGTGACAGGAATAGGTAGGCAAGATAGAAAGTTTTGGGATTATGTAGAAAAATATGATTTCATAAGTCTGAGCGAAACCTGGATAGAAGAAAAAGGATGGGAAAGAATAAAGGATTTTCTGCCTAAAACACATAGGTGGGAATGTCATTTTGCGAAAAGAGATAAAAAAAGACGAAGAGCGATGAGAGGATTTATACTTGGGGAAAGACAGGTAAATGGGGATATTAAAAACGAACTCATAAGAGAGGGAAGGGATCAAATAGTTTTATCAAGCATAAAGAATGGTATGAAAAAATATAATATTATTTCAGTGTACAGGAAGGATAACTGGGAAGAAATGAGGGAAAAGATAGAAGAGTGGTATAAAGGAAGGGAAGAGGAATTTTGGATTATGGGAGGAGATTTTAACATGAGGACAGGAGCACTGACCAGTATTGGGGAGGAAAAAGGAGGTTGGGAAAGGAAGAGTAAAGATAAAGTAATCAATAGTGAGGGTAGGGAAATGATTGATTTTTTAGTCGATAAAGTGTGGTTTTTGTTGGATGGAGCGATGAACGAAGATTGGGATGGGGAATATACGTATGTAAGTAAAAAAGGAAATTCTGATTATATAAGTGTAAATAGGAAATTGTATGAAAATATCATAGAATTTAAGGTAGATAATAGGATAGACTCAGAGCACATGCCGTTGACCCTGAAGATTTCCAAGGGAGGAGGTACGCCAGCTAGGAAAAAAGGAAAGAAGGAAGAGGATACAAGTGGGAAAATAACCGTGCTACGATGGGATAAGGAAGGGATTGAAAGATACGGAAGGAGCGTGAAGAACATAAAATGGGAATCAGATAATAATGGGAAAGGGATTGAAGAAAAATGGGGAGAGTTGAAAGAAATAATAAATGAATCGATACCTGCTAAAGAGATTAAAAAGAAAGCCTACAAAATGGGACGAGATTGGTGGGATAAACAATGTAGTAAAGAGAAAAGGAGAGTATGCAGAATACAAAGGAAAAATTACCAAGGAAGTTTATTGGAAAGAGAAAGAAAAATGGAAGGAGATGCTAAAACAAAAGCAGAAGAATAAAAGGAGGAAAGAAGAAGAAGAATTAAAACAATTGAAAAAAGGAGAAGTATGGAGATTTATTAACAAAGGGAGGAAAAAGAGGATTAACATCGGGGAGGAGATCAATGAAATACAATGGAGGAAACATTTCATGGATTTATTGGGAGGAGAAGAAGCAGGAGATCAGACGCTGAAAGCAGAATTTCACGTGAAGGACTATGGAGAACCAAGCGAAGAGGAGATACACAAAGCCATGAGAAAATTAAAGTTGAAAAAGGCAGCGGGTATCGATGGAATTACAGGAGAAGCGTACTTATATGGAGAAGGAGCGGTAAAGGAAGGTCTTACGGAAGTTATAAGACAGGCGTGGAGAACAAAGGATTTACCGGAGGATTGGAGAAAAAGCGTTATTGTTCCGACTTACAAGAGAGGAGATAAAAATAAGCCGGAGAATTATAGAGGTATCTCGCTCTTATGCACAGCATACAAAGTGTATGCGGAAATATTGAGGAATAGATTGGAGCTGGAGGTTGAGGAGAGAGGCCTATTGCCGGAAAGTCAGGCAGGGTTCAGAAGAGGAAGGTCGACCATAGACAATGTCTTCATCCTGAACCATCTGGTACAAAGGGAAAAAGAGAGGAAGGATAAAAGAGTTTACACCTTGTTCGTGGATCTAAAGGCCGCTTTTGACAGGATAGATCGATCTAAACTGTGGCAAACTTTGAGAAAGATGGGAATCTCGGAGGGACTAATAGAAAGGATGGAAGAGATATACAGGGAAACGAAAAACACGGTGAGATTGAAGGGAGGAACAACGAAGGAGTTTTGGACAACGAAGGGGGTCAGACAGGGATGTGTTCTCAGTCCGTTGTTGTTCAGTTTGTATATTGCAGATTTAGACAATAAGTTAGAATTAAGAAATGTGGGAGGGATTAAAATAGGGAATACTAGAGTTTGGTCTTTGACGTACGCGGATGATATGGTTTTTATAGCGAAAAATAGGGAGGCACTTATAGACATGATGGATGTACGGCAATTTTTTAGAGAGAGGCAATTAGAAGTATGTGTGGAAAAAACGAAAGTGTTGGTATTTAATAAAGGAGGAAGGGATAAAAAAGGAAGATGGGTGTGGGAAGGAAAGAATATAGAAGAAGTAAAAGATTTTAAATATTTAGGATTTGTGTTTAGTTAAAACGGCAAATATAAACAACATATAAAGGAGATGTATAAAAAAGGAAGAATTGCGGCGAATATGACTTGGGGATTGGGTGAAAGAAAATGTAGAGATGACTTTTGCAGGAGATGGGTCTTATTCAAATACCTGGTATAAAGTGTTATGGGGTATGGGGTAGAAATTTGGGGATGGGAGGGAAAAAAAGAGTTGGAAAAAATAAAAGATGATTACATAAGGTGGATGTTCAGACTGGATTTCTGCACTCTGAGGTATATAATGGCTAGAGAATTGGGTACAGAAGAATTAAAAGTTGAGTGGGGACTTAGAGCGGTGAAGTATGAAGAAAAAATCAGGAAATTGCCAGGAAATAGGTGAGTAAGAAAATGTCTGGAGGAAAAAGAGGAATATAGATGGGAGGATTTGTATGGAAGAGAAAGAAAGCAATATTATAACAGGAATGGGTGGGGTGTAGAAGAGGTAGGATGAGGAATAAGAGAAGATAAAAAATTTTAGGACAAATTAAAACAAAGGGATAAGGAAGTGAGATGGCAAATTATAGAAAATAAAATTTGGGAAGCAAGCTATAATAAGGATTATAAGTATATCAAACCAGGTAGAGAAGGACACAATTATCTTTGGAAAGTAAACTTAGGGAAGGAAGGAGATGAGGTAAAGGCATTGGTTAGATTAAGATGTGGAAATATGGAGGAATATAATAAGTACTGGATAGGAGAAGAAAAAAGAGAATGTATATTATGCGGGGAGGGCAAAGATACTTTAAAACATTTCGTGATAGAGTGTAGAATTGCAAAAAGATGGTTTAGTGATATGGGCAAGAATAACAATGAAATAATCCAAAGACTAAGGAATGATAAAATGGATAAAGAAAAAGGGAGAAGTTTAAGGAAATTATGGGAGGAAAAAGAAAAGAAACATAAGATGAGACTGATTAGTAATAATAATAATGACCAAAGCTGTTGAGGATAAAATATTTATTTTATTGGAAGGATGTTGTAAAACAGAAAGATTTTGAAAGTGTATCTTGATTGTAAAATAATAAGTAGTTAGTGAGTATGTATGTATGTATGATTGGGTAAGGCATTGTTTGTAAAACAAGTCCACTTCTTGGCTTAAGCTGAAGTTGAATAAATAGATATTGATTGAATAACGAGTTTTCGTAATCAATTACAATGATTTAGTTGAATAACAAACAGACCAGACCCGGATTGTTTGATTAATTCTGAATCTTTTGATCCAAAGTCTGGTGTAATTAATCGAATATTAATGACGAAAACCGGTTGAAACGATCTAGTAGTTTTCTGGTGGAGAAGTTGACCAGAGCACTCCCTTAACGGCATTCACCACCTTCCCAAAAAGTTACTAGATTCCAAAATCGCCCCCCCCCCCCCAGTTTTCTCAGAAACGAACAAATAAAATGAAAAATAAAGAGTAGCTGCACTTTCTTTGATATGCTAAGAAGATGCACCTGCTCATTAAAATCGATTATATTCATTAATCGTTGAGAAAACTGGGGGGAGAGATCTAGTAACTTTGCCTCTGATGAATGCCCTTAAGGCCGGAGACTCGCGCTAGCAACTGTCACGCGCGACCAGGCTCCTGACAATCCCGTGTTTCACCTGTCCAAAACTTGTCCTGGGGACACGTGGGCTGTGCCATCGCTAATTCTGGCAAGGAATTTTCAATACATCCAATAAACACTTCTCACGTAAGCGTATGAAATGTCGTACCAGTTCGATGGAGTATCTGCGCATTGATTAATGCTTGCGTTCATTTCAAATTTGCCAACATGCCATCCAGCGCTCCTAGGGGATAAAGGGCGTTTACTGGATATGAATCCAGTGGAAAATCATTGAAGTGTCAGGGGCCTACACGCTACATCATGAGAAGAAAAAAAGAGGAAAGATGTTCTCAACTCGGATCTCTTTTTTCTTCTAATGGGTAGATCCCCGTTCACCCGACAATCCGAAACTCGAGGTTCATTTTCAGTACATCATCAATGTAAGATTAACTGAGATGAAAACATGTTTATGGACTCGCGGATGAACCTTGAGTTTCGGATTGTCGGGCCAACCGCCTGTCGGGCCAACTGCCTGTCAGGCCAACGGGGGTCTACCAACAGTGCCGCCGTACGAATCACCGACATAACTAATCCACACGTATACACTAATACTAGTTCTCGAACTTTTCATATTGGTTTCGTACTTGTGTTGGTGTACGACTTATTAAAAGAGTCCGAATAGCGGCTCGTGCGGCGGCGCTGAAAGCAATTCGAAATTCTTCGTTCGAGAGATATGCTCCCTGATTCGGTACATTGAGCATTCGGGACATTGGGAGTCTGTATAATATCTCTATGATGCTGATCTATGAGAAAAAAGTAGAAGTCTGGTAACGCTGCCCGAGCAGTTCGATACACGGAGATATTGTAACAAAGATAATCAAAAGTCCGTATATTGATGATCAATGTGCAATAAAAAAATATTTTTTCGCAATCATTTTCAACGCGCTAACGTAACTTTTCAATGTTCATACATCTGCTATCGGCGTATTCCACTCTGAGAATCAATGTGAAAAAGATGTTTTTTTGTTTCACATTGAACATCAATGTGCGGATTTTGGTTATTGTGGGACAATTTCTCTGTATATAAGCGAATAGCGATTTCCATTGGTCGCACTCGGTGCGTGTTGGGCTGTTGTGATCAGTGATGCCAGTATTCTCTAGAAAAATCTTCAGATTTTTTGGCATTGGTAATTTCTTTTCAAATTGAAAATATGATTGACCGGTGGTACAAGAAATAACCAACCATCAGATGCTGAAGATTTTTCTAGGAAATACTGGCAACGCTGGTTGTGATCTCTTTCACACCCGTATTCATAATAAAGGATAGACACAATTTATTGCACACTGGATGCAGCCAGTGCAGGTGAGTGGAAAACGCAATAAATTCGTTTAGCGTGCCCCAAGGTACCCCAACTTGCTTCAAGTATATTGGTTTCGCTATTTCCAGTCATGAGAACAAATTGATTGGTTTAAAACAAGTTGGACACTTAGAATAGGCACTTAGAACGAACCTTTAAAGAGTATTGAGCTCCATATACATACTGGAGTGATTGCATCTCTTGTTCTCCGTGAGCCGGAAGAGAGGTATAATTGGGTGAGGCTGCCGTCCCATGGTACAAAAATTGACTACGGAACGGAACGTGCGGAATGAGCAGCACCAATCAAAGTCATTCTGCTGTGTTCTCTTCCCTACTGTTCCATGAACGGAAAAAGTAGCGGATCGCGGTACCAATAGATTTTCAGAATTTTTAGTGACTGTTGGATGAAACTAGATAAAACTAGGCATACTTGAAAAGTATTGGTACCCCGATCCGCTTCCCGCTACTTTTTCCGTTCATGGGATAGTAGGGAAGAAAAAACAGTGGAATGACTTTGATTGGTGCAGCTCATTCCGCATGTTCCATTCCGTTGTCGATTTTTATTCCATGGGACGGCAGCCTGGGATTTTATCTTTGGAGTCTTCTGAAATAGCTGGAGCTTTCCGAAGTAGCTAATCCAAGTGATCGGATCAGCTTCCGAATCCATCAAAGAGTTTGAAAAGAATTCGATTCGTCAGACATTTGCGAGTTCCGTTGAAATTCTATGATGAGCGCTGGATAGCATGTTGGCAGAAAGAAGATGAAAGTGCGCACAGCCGGGGTTCCATCGCTAGTAAATATTGAAGCGCCCTCTTATCGGATGGAACACGGAACACCGACCCCCTCTGTTATTTTTCATTTTTTTTATTCATAATCATGTAAAATGATATGCATTCAAGGGGATCTAGCGCGGGGGCATTAGCCGAATTTATTCTGACATTTTATTCAAAAATGAAGCAAAAAAATCAAAATACCGCTCCATGCGGATCAACTTTATCAATTCAAGAAGGTCTGCATGGAGCGATATTTTTATTTTATTGCTTCATCTTCGAATAAAATGTCAGAATAAATTTGGCCAATGTCCCGGCGCTGGTATCACCTAAATGTCGATACATAAAATAATTTTAATCACATGCGTATTGACAAATTACAAAAGGAATGCGCAATTTTGTAATATTGAAGAATAAAATTTCTGCGTAATCATTTCCATGATCCAACCACCAGAGGGCCGGTGGAATTTTCAACAGCAGCGAAAAGGTGCCCGTATGCACTCTCATTTTCTTTCTGATGTTGGCAAATTTGGAATGAACGTAAGAATTAATCAATGCCCAGATACTCCAGCGAACTCGTACGCAATTTTGTACGCTTACGTGAGAAGTGTTCATTGGATGCTTAGAGCATATACCACTGGAGCGAGCAAAGGGTACGGAGAAGTGTGGTTAGTTTGAATTCAAGATAGAATGAGAGTTCCGACTTTTAGGCAGTGATATCTTTGTTTAAATCTCATTGGATGAAAAGAGAGACAACTGCCTATAAGTCGGATCTCTCTCTCTCATAATTTAAGCACACTTATTTCTATTGAAATCATAGGCAATGCTCGCTCCAGTAGTATATGCTCTAAGATTGGATGTATTGAAAATTCCCTGTCGAAGTTAGCGATAGCACAGCCAGCGCCCCCAGGACAAGTTTTGGACAGGTGAAACATGGGATTGTCAGGGGTAGAGAGCCTCAAGGGAGAGAGTGGACATCGGAGGTTTGCTGTGATTGGCCAAAGCCTGGAGAAGCCATATTGATTATAAGCCCAATATAATCATAATCATAATAGGAATACTCCATCAATATGGCTTCTCAAGGCTTTGGCTAATCACAGCAAACCTCCGATGCCCACTCTCTCCCTTGAGGCTTTCTAGTCAGGGGCCTAACTTCTAGTGTCCATACTTGTTCTCCGTGGGATTTCAATAGAAATAAGTGTGGTCAAATTATGAGAGAGAGAAATCCGACTTTTAGGCAGTTGTCTCTCTTTTTATTCAATGGAATTTGAACAGAGATAGCACTACCTGAAAATCGGAACTCTCATTCCATCTTCAATTCAAACTGACCACAATTTTGGTAGGGGGTCTTTTGACCGAATGGACATGATTTGACAATCACTAGTTGCTTTCAGAGAACACTAGGGAATGACTAGCGATTGTCAAATCATGTCCATTCGGCCAAAAGATCCCTTACCCCCGTACCCTTTGCCCGCTCCAGTAGTATATGCCAGCAAACAGGGTTGGCACGTAATATACTTCTAAGTATTTTACATAGTTTACGACACTGAAAGGTGTAATTTCATACGAGCGATACATTAGCTAAAAAGAGAGGTAATGTAGGACCTCTCCTTTTATCCAAGGTATCGCTCGTATGAAATCACAACTTAAGAAACCGAGTATCTTACGCATCAAACCAACCCCTTGCCTTTGGGGGGAACAGGAGGGTTCAAGTTTCTTACATATATTACGTGTCAGAAACCAAGTATGATACGTAAGAAATTGAAAAATCACGTAATAAACCCAACCCTGCCAGCAAAGATGAATAGCAGAGATTGCTAACACAATGTTGAAATCATGGTCCGTATCACGTTCTTTTCTTTTGAAGAAAAATATATAATTGGTTGAATTTTTCTTCTAAGCCAACCAGTATGAAGAGATAAACGGAAAACGTGATACTGTCAATCAGAAATTGGACTATGGTTTTCATATCTCGTTAGCAATCTCTTCAACTCATGTCTGGTTTCACTTTCTCTTGCTCATGTAATCAACTATGCCCATTGAACTGTATACATACTGGAATGAGCACTCCCTAGATTAGCGCGGTCAGAGTGGTATAGTTTATTGCATGAGCAAGAGAGAATAAGACACTCTCCCAAAATATTTCCTTTCTCTCTCTGAAATGCATTTATTAGAAAGAGATACCATCACCCAAAATATTGATCTTTCTCTCTGACCGGTCGATACTATAGAAAAAGCGAATGGGGGCCAAATCAACGAAATCGTTAGTTGGAAAGAATAAGACATCATACATTATACATCTCTTCCTTTTCAACCAATGGTTTCGTTGATTCGGCCCCCATCCAAAAAAGCAGAGTGCTCATTCCAGTATAATACTAAGTTCAATAGCTAAGTTCGTTTACCGATGTCCCAAGTTACCCCAACTCGCTCCAAGTATTTTGGATTCGCTACTTCCAGTTTAAGCAACGAAATGATTGGTTTGGTACAAGTTGGAGCAACTCAGAGCATGTAGAACCTAGGTTCGTTCGTTCTACGTGCTCTGAGTTGCTCCAACTTGTACCAAACCAATCATTTCGTTGCTTAAACTGGAAGTAGCGAATCCAAAATACTTGGAGCGAGTTGGGGTAACTTGGGACATCGGTAAACGAACTTAGCTAATGACTATGCCACTCTAAAGGTTCGTTCGTTTTACGTGCTCTGAGTTGCTCCAACTTGTACCTAACCAATCATCTCGTTGCTTAAACTGGAAGTAGCGAATCCAAAATACTTGGAGCAAGTTGGTGTAACTTGGGACACCGGTAAACGAACTTAACTTAAGGCTTCTCTCCCATGGATCGGAATTTTTGGAGGATTTTCAGGGAATTCTAGTAAGTTACTATCCACGAACCAATTGGGTCTTCGGATTTCGTTCCGTTCCCTAGAAATTCCGGTCCATGGGAGAGCAGCCTGACCACGCGGGTCTAGGGAATACTCATTCTGGTATGTTACAGAGAGTTCACTACCCACTACCGTTGGTATCCATACAATCGATAGTTGCATCGAGGTTTGTATTTTCACTTTATAAATGGTGAAACGTTGGAATTCTTATTTTCTCAAGTAAATGTATAAGAATATAATGAATATTCAAATACCCATGGTATCTTATTGAAAATGAAGTGATGACTGATGTGACTAAAAAGTTTCCAAATAAGAACCATATAACATTATTCAAAATATTCAGCGAATAAATATAATTGTACTCTTGAATTCTCTGTTGCTCTATTATTTTTAAATTGAAATTTATGGCGTAAAGTACTATAAATAGTGAGAAAAAGTGTATTACGTAAACATTTATCCATTACTATCGATGTTACGAGACATTCCTGGACACTCTTCGTAGCAGCCTCCTGGTAAGTCTGTATACTCTTTTCGGTTCCTGCAGAAATTGGTATCTCAATGTACAAAGCACATATTATATCCCTCTTCTTACATAAATAAAATGTATAAAAAAAAAACAATCATTAGTGTTTGTTAGTAAAAATGTGGAAATCAATAACAAAACTTCAATACCAATCATAATAATTCTTCGTAATTGCATTGAAAAAACATCCTTTGTGTAAAATCATTGTAAATCTTTCCTCTATCATGCAAGCTAGAGAAGTTTTACAACAATTTGCACAAAAAGAAACAAAACACAACGTGCAAAAATATATATACTATATCAAAAATATATACAATATAAAATAAATGATTCAATCATGTGTGAGCATGCAAATATCTTTTATTCTTCTTGTCAAATTCACAACAAAAAAAGAAAAAAGGGATTCTGGAAATGTACATTTCCATTTTCTGTTTTCCTTCTGCAAATTCGTGTTACATGCTCTTCGATCAATTACACCAGTTAGATATGTATATCACTGATCTTACAAAAATTCAACAACAGTAATCAACAAGAATTTAATAATGCTGTACATATTTTTATACTTTCTCTCCCTTACAAATAAATATGTTTGTTACGCAATTCATGATAACAACAATAACAACAAGAATAAAAAAGAGAAATACTTCACAATGATTTTGATTTGTACTGTGTACACAATAATTTTTAATACATTACACACTTGAGACGGAATTGATAGTTTTCTGTTTTATTTTTTTATTGACGGTACATTGAGATTCCCTGCGATTATTATGCAAGGGTTTGTATATGGTGAGCAAGCATAATATCTTGAAATTTTGTATCGTCCATCATTATAATACTGATGTAATCATGTAATATTAGAAAACCTCCAAAACTGTCATAAGTACACATTTTTGTTCATACTGTTACGTATCGGGTCATCGAATGAAGCCTAATACTGAATCATTGATGAGGTCATTATTTAAATTCGCCCTTTTAAGTCGATCACCTTTTCTTTGATAAATCTGTAAAACGAAAAATTTTCTTTTTGTCCCTCCGCTTTGACATTTATCTTTTATGATACATAAAGAGCAGTTTTTTCTTCTCAAAGAAGTTATGTTCAAATTGCTAAGTCAAAGCTATCCCTCAAACTTTAAAAGCTCATTTCAGAGTTAACGAATGAACAAACACCATCTCAAATATCTCATGTACAATATCTTTCAGTGGCGGATGCAGAATATTCAGGATATTTAAAAAGAAGTTTCTGTTAATCTTCGTAAGTAATGTCATCGAGTTATTTGGCTTACCCTGATTTTTGAGGAAAAGCCCAGAAGGAAAGCTCCTCCTCTATATCCGTCACTGATATCGTTTATCTCTGTTATATTTTCATGATTTCTTTTCTCTAATATACATTCAAAAGATATTGCATGCAATTTCCATATACTTTTTTTTTTATTCTCATGCAATTAAGAGAGATGATCATGCTTAGTATGAGCGGGTTACTCTCATTGTTGCAGAAGCATATGATTTTCTACATTATTGGAAAAATATACATGGAATTGAAATAATACATATGACAAATGGTACAACATACTTAGCGATTGCAAAATGCATACACAATAAGCTCAAATTATGAAAATGAAAGTTTTTCATTTACACAAATATGCAATCGATTCTGAATGAGAAAAAAAGCAGAAAACAATTTTAAAAATATTCAATTTTGTTATGATTTCTTGTGAATGTGAAAAATCATAAAGTAATAAATATATGAGAAAATAAATAAATAAATAAATAAATAATTCAATGAAATTTCGAAACACAGAGAAGATGGTAGAATATGATAAAATTCAAGCCTCGACCAAAGTGATTTCATTGAAATTAATTGGTATTTCAATAAATGTTTGATAAACATATTAAATGAATATGGAATAAATACATTCAATGGAGATGAGTTCATAGTATGCTCATGCCATGTCCCTGTTGAAAAGTACCATCGATTTCAAAAGCTTTTAACATTTAATCTGTGATTTCCACTTTAGATATCACTGGATCTTCCCATTGGGGATCTGATGGTCACATATATGTACATGCATCACACGTTCGCTGCGGCTGAGGTTCCCTGCTTATCTTAATATTATTTTTTGTCATTAAAAAAATTCGAATCATTCTAAACGATCATGAGTGTCAAATTTGTGATGCATGATATTCTTAGTATCTCTACTATGTAAAGAGACCTACTGGTAAACTTCTTAACAATAATATAATGTTTATGTTAAAGAATATTTTTGATAAGTGATATAATCTGGAAAGAATTTCTTTTGTTCTTTTGAAGAAAACTCTACAAATCAGTGTAATGGAAAACAAAATGTTACTAATGGTTTGCAAATTATTTTTTATTTTATATCGTACCTCCTGTATACAAAAAAATTCACTCCCAACTCTAGTAAAGAGTAGAAACGAGTTGTCCCCTGCTGGATTTAAACTTCAATCTTATCAAGAGAATGGTAATAGTCAAAAGATGAATTAGTTCTCATTAGCTTCGTTCGTTCTAAGGTGTTCTAAGTTGCCCCAACTTGCACCAAACCAATCAATTCATGTTTATAACTGGAAGAGCCAATCACAAATATCTGGAGCACGTTGAAGCAACTTAGAATACCCTTGAACGAACGAAGCTATTGTAAGATTTTGAAATACACTATATTCACGGGAAAAAATTAACTATTCTCACGACGCTGATATCTAGGAAGAATTTTTGGTGCAAATTAAGAGATTCAACTTCAAAATACTTTCAAGTGTTTGAATCGTGTTGCTACACGGAGAGAAAAATGGTGAACCAATCCCTTGTGAAGTTCCAGTAGAATAAAAGCCCAAGAAGTTCTTTTTTTTTTTGTAAGTTTTTGTTAACCCGGTCTCTTTACGCTGCCAGGGCCAATTGGACCGGGGGAAGCGTACTTCCAACCTAACCTACGTGGCAGGGGTAAGATTCCCTGACTTATCAACCTTATCCGACTTATCCTTCCCCTATTACGGTGGTAGCCGCTTTCGGGATAAACTTTGGTTGACGCACCAACCGCTATTTCCATTTTCGCGGCATTACCGTTAGGGAGAAAGGCAGATTGATTAGTCAGGGATTCGAACCCCCAGCCTGCCGGACATCCATGTCTGGAAATTAGTGCGTTAACCCCGTCAACCGTTCAGCCATGGAGCCGGTTCCCACGAAGTTGAAGGTTATTTTCTTAGGCCCGCTTCACATGGAGCTGAGGCTGGTCTCCCATGCAACCGGATTGTTCGGAACGGAACGATCCTAATTGGTAGAATACTAGTTTCATTTGGATATAACTATAACAATACTAGGGATCCACCAATTATGAGCGTTCCGTTCCGGACAATCCGGTTGCATGGGAGACCAGCCTGAGAAAGAGCGGAAAGCGAAACGCGGAACCCTTGGTTGAAGAGAGAGGTGAATATTTGCCTCCCTCTTCAACCAAAGATCCCGCCAGGGTTGGGTTTATTACGTGATTATCTGATTTCTTACGTATCATACTTGGTTTCTGATACATAATATATGTAATATACTTGAACCCTCCTGTCCCCCCACAGGCAAGGGGTTGGTTTTATGCGGAAGATACTCGGTTTCTTACGTGTCGTGAACTATGTAAAATACTGAGAAATATATGATGTGCCAACCCTGGGTTCCGCGTTCCGCTTTCCGCCCTTTTTTAGCTCCATGTGACGCCACCCTAAGGCCCGAGTCACATGGAGCAAAAATCACACGGAACGCGGATCCCTTGGTTGAAGAGAGAGGTGAATATTCTCCTCTCTATTCAACCAAGGGTTCCGCTTCCCGCGTGATTTTTGCTCCATCCGACTCGGGCCTAACGCAGCAATGGGTGATAACGCCACCTTCATGCAATCATTCTAAGGCTGGCGTCCCATGGACGGAAAAAGTGACGGAAAGCGAATTGCGGCACCAATAGATTTTCAGAATTTTTAGTGACTGTTGGATGAAACCAGATGAAACTAGGCATACTTGAAAAGTATTGGTACCGCAATTCGCTTTCCGTCACTTTTTCCGTCCATGGGACGCCAGCCTAAGGCCGGCGTCACATAGAGCTGAAAAAAGGCGGAACGCGGAACCCTTGGTTGAAGAGAGAGGCGAATATCCACCTCTCTCTCCAACCAAAGCAGAGATGAGTGGAGAGATTGGTAACGTAATACTGAAATCGTGGTATGGTTTTTGGACTAGCGACATCACGCGGCAATGATACCAACTAACAAACAAATATTTGATGATTGCTCAGATCGAACGGAATGTCTAAAATCCAATGGAATTAACCAATCAGTGTGGTTCCACTTTTTAGTTGGTATCATTGCCGCATGATGTCGCTAGTCCAAAAACCATACCACGATTTCAGTATCACGTTAGCAATCTCTCCACTCATCTCTGACCAAAGTTTCCGCGTTCCGCTTTCCGCGCTTTTTTAGCTCCATGTGACGCCACCCTAACGAACGCATGGAGAAGATCTATACGTTGTTGGCAATCGCTTCACGGTCACTAGTTAGAATCATTGCGTGAAGGTGGCGACACGGATTAGTTCACCATTGTTCTCTCCGGGTAATTTTTAAACACTCGAAAATGTGTTAACGGCATTCACCACCTTCCCAAAAAGTTACTAGATTCCAAAATCGCCCCCCCCCCCCAGTTTTCTCAGAAACGAACAAATAAAATGAAAATTTGATTCTTTGATATGCTAAGAAGATGCACCTGCTCATTAAAATCGATTATATTCATTATTCGTTGAGAAAACTGGGGGGAGAGATCTAGTAACTTTGCCTCTGATGAATGCCTTTAATAGAACAATAAAGCGGCAAAAATAAATACACCATCGCTTCGTATTATACATATTGAAATGCTTGAAGCACTTCAAAATAAAATCCTTGATTTCGCGATGTTACATCCAAAAAAAAAGTATTCTGGAAATGAAAGGAAAAATACCTCTCAATTAGAAAAGAGATTTCCCTGTTTTTCTTCTTCAATCGAGAATGTGCTTCTAACATTGAAGGTATTTTGAACAAATGAGAATTCTTTCACCACAAACACTAATCCTCTCCAATGAAAAGGAATGCTTTTGATACCGTATATCAGAGGAAAAGTTGCATCAAAATGAGAGGAATACTCTTATTTTAATATTAATTCTTTTTGGGTGTATCATTCCAAATGTCTGATTGGCGTATTTCTAAATCAATGGATTTTATATATTTTAACCGCAGCGAACGTCATAAATATTTATGAAACTGAAACTGGTGATCACATCTATCGTATAAATATATATATAAATGAAATAATAATAATAATAATAATAATAATAATAATAGTAATAATAAAAAATAAATGATGAATATATTTGATGACGAGGATCAGTTTAAAACACATTATCAGTGTTTTTCGTATTATCATTATATTTTCTTTGTATAAAAAAATAATAAAATATCAGTCGCCAGTTTCAGCTCTTGAACAAATATTTGTCCTTTCTTCTCAAAAATGTTATTCAATTATATACAAACAAGCAACGCAATAAAATAGTACCTAATATCTCACAAAGATTTATCATTCATTTTCCGAAAGTTTCATGGAAATATTGATTGTTTTTTCTTTGTTCGTTTTTAAAATGAGTTTGACTTTCCTTAGTTAAAACTTAGAACAAGGTTTGATTCTGAAAGTTTAATGCTTCGATCATTCCATCATCTTTCTCATCTTCCGAAATTTGTTATTTAGCTCTATCAATGTTAGGCTCTTCATACTTCCAGAAAGTTTGATTCTCTGTTAGTTAAAAAATAATGTATATTGAGTTAGATACCATTATGATGAGTCAACACCTATCCCAGATAGCATGAGAGTTCTAGAAGAGTTCATGACGAATACAATGTATTCATGTAGAATTCTTTCAGAATTCTTGTACTATCAGGGATGATATGATAGAATATTGAAGGTTTTTACGGATCCTACACGGAAAGAAATTCGGAGATATTGAATCAACGAACTTCATATGATTTTGCATCTCGCAACTGACGTGAAACAAAATCAACCGATTGGTGATTTTCTATGACGAACTGTATGCTTTTCGAGCACCGAACTGCTCGATTGTTAATCTTCAACTTCACGGTGAAATAATCTCACGGGATTCGAGATTTATGCTTCCCGATGTTGTGATGTTTTTTCACGTCGTTCGGAATACAAAATCATCTAATTTCGAGATGAAAAATTCCATGAAGTTCGGTGATTTAATATCTCCGAATTTTTCTCCGTGTACAATTTCAACAAAATTGATCAATCATACTCTGATGTTGAAGGAAATGTGTACAAAATACTGTGAATGATTTGAAAGGATCCCGTAGACCCTAAAGTTGCTAGATCTCTTTACCCAAGATTTCCCAAGTTGAGTTAAGGGGTTACAAGCAAATATTTTCAAGCAAAAGTACGTTAGTTCAGTATCAATCACGATGTAAGAAGAATAGGTGTGTTATATTTTGTATGTGTTGTGAGATTTTTCTGTCCTAGTTCTTGATTTTGCCACTACGAAATTCGAGTAGCTAAGGCCAAAAAAAAGCGGTCAATTCAAATTAGATGTTGGAAATACTAATCCAAATTGATAAAGAAAGAAATTAAAATCGTATTATAATACATAACATTTACAGAGGGAACTTATTTTTCATTTAAACTTGATTTTATTTTAAAAAATCGAAATTTATTTGGCCTTCACGACACTTTTGCCAACTGGTGGCGAAATTGGAACTAGGACAAAGCCTGCATCAAAGAATGTTCACACCGACAGGGAAGATAACACACCTATTCTTCTTACATCGTGGTATCAATACACTTTTGTGAGGGATATCACTGATTCGCTCGTCATCACAATTTTTCTGTGTAAAACTAATTTCAAACTGTTCTTTTTCTTGAGGTCAAATTCGTATGTCGGTGAAACAAACTGAAACGATCGTTGAGTAGAAGGCCTCAGCCTTCTGAGAGTGATTCGGCAGGAAAAAAATGCTTTCGTTAGAACATTGAAATTTTCTAATGAAAATTTTGATGTTAATTATGGATTGTGCTATAGAATTATCAATTTTTTGGCCGTATTGTGTATAAAACTTGTGATTCCAACATGACCTTTCAAGAAAGAAGTCCTCGTGGCCTAAATTTGAAAATGTTAATCGTTTGATCCAATCACTAGGCTAATTAAATTCCAAACAGTCGATACATAAATGAAGCATATGAGACTAACCGTCAGATAGTTCTAGCAATACGACTACTAGAATTGGGGCTCATTGGCATAATGAAACTTCCCACAGTCATGGAATTACCACCATCAATATTTAAATCTTCTGACGACAACGTACGGTGTAAGAAGAATAGGTGATGCAAGATGCAACTTCAATTCAGCGGTGTGATTATTTTATCCGGTTTATTCATTCCGCCAGACATAGCGGCACCATCACTGGTAGGTAAATGTGAACAAAAATGGCTGCCCCCATACACAAACATAACCCAAACTGTTTCAGAAGTTTTTAATTTGATAATACATTTAAAATTGTATTCATTCAGATCTGAATCACTATGGGAGTTACATTTCAAAAAATTTGCAAAATCTTCCAATCTTGCGTACATTATTGCACAATGTGTAAGAAGATTTTTGTGAACGTGTTGTCAATTGTTTATTCAAATAATTTTTGAATAGAATAAAAAAACATTGCAAAATGAGTATTCACAATTTGTTTATGCAGTGCATAATCCGTATTTTTAGTTCTTAAGCATTAAATTTTTATATATTTCATTAGATTTCAATTCCTCCATATTCATTTTGAAATACATTTTAAAGAAACCTTCAAACTTCGAATTCAATTTATAATTTTCATGTATTAACTAACTTAGATAATTTTTTCTTCTCTTTATTTTGTTTTTTGATATCTTGGTTGAATGTTTTGATATATTGACGCATTCTCATCATCATGAAGTAATCAGTCTTATGACTGGTTTGATGAAATCCTCCAACCCTGTCTATTATCCGCTAACCGCTTAACTTCTGCATATCTACGACAACCCTTATCTTGTATAATTTGCTTCATATAACTTAATCTAGGTCTACCTCTGCGAGTTTTACCATTCATTTTTCCTTCCAATATTGTTTTCAATAAGCTATCATGCCTTAATGTGTGTAATTACTTCTTCTTTTCACGACCTGTTTCAAAAGACTTCTGTTTTCATTTACCTTCTCAAGTACTTCTTAATTTTTTACTTCCTCTATCCACTTTATTTTAAGCATCTTTCTATCACACCACATTTCAAAAGCTTCGAGTTTTCGTTAGTCCGTTTTTCCAATTGTCCAAGTTTTGCAACCATATAATGCTGTGCTCCAAACGTAACTCTTCAAGAATTTCTTCCTCACTGCTAAGCTAATATTCTTCGAACATAGTACCTGTTTCTTTGGGTGGAAAGCCTGTTTCCCTTGTGCTATTCTTGCTCTTATATCTCTTTCGCTTTTACCGTTTTCTGTAATTATGCTTCCTAGATATTTAAATTCTTTGATTTGCTGAATTGTCTCTGCATCTATTTTGATTTTCGTTCTTCTTGATGTTTTCGCTGTTGTACAAATCATGAGATTTGTTTTGTCCTTATTTATATCCATACAATATTTGTCAAGTAATATTCTTCTCGTAGTGTTGAGAGTATTTTCTAACTCAGCGCCACTCGTAGCTAATATGGCTATGTCATCCGCAAATCTCAACATGCTTACATTTTCACCTTGAATCTGTAATTTCAGTTGCACTTGCTCCTTCACTTCGTTCATCGCTTCTTCTATATATAAATTGAAAATCAATGGCGATAGTGAGCATCCTTGTCTCACCCCTCTTCTAATTTGTGCTTCTCCTTTTTGACCTTCTATTTCTATTATTGCGGTTTGATTCTTATATAATTCATATATTATTCTCCTATCCCTGAAATTAATTCCTACCTTTTTCAAAATCGTAAACATCTTCTCCCAATCAACATTATCGAATGCTTTTTGTATATCTACAAAACCTATATGCACAGACTTTTTTCACTCTAGACTTTTCTCTACTACTGTTCTGAGTGCTAATATTGCTTCCCGTGTCCCCCTATTATTCCTAAAACCGAACTGATCTTCTGCTAATCTACTCTCTATTTTATTCTCTATTCTCCTGTATATGATTTTTGTCAGTATTTTCGAGGCATGTGAAGTTAAACTAATCGTTCGGTAGTTCTCGCATTTGTCTGCTCCTTGTTTTTTTGGAATGGCGACAATTTTATTCTTCTAGAAATCTTTCGGTACTTCGCCTATTTCGTACATATCTCTGAACAATTCAAACAGTGCGTCACAAGTTCTCTGACTGGAGGCTTTGATAAGGTCCGCACTTATGCCATCTATTCCTGGCGCTTTATTATTTTTCACTTCTTTTAAAGCCCTGTCGAATTCTGATCTCAAAATTGAATCTCCCAATTCTTCTTCATCGATATCTTCCTCCTTCTCTAAAACTCCTATATTATCGCTCCCTTTATACAGATCTTCCAAATGATTAATGACGCATTCTCAAATTAATATAATAATAAATGCAATAAGGAATCACATTTCTTATTATATGATAGGGAAGCAAAATATTTGGAATGGTTGAGGTTATCAATATGTATAAACATGCCGCCATTACTGTTCACAAAAACCTTTGTCCTACATAAACGACATCTGAGAACGAGAACTGTAAACCGGATCAAATAATCACATCCCCACCACTGCAATTCGACGAAGTTCGATCACCTATTCTTCTTACACCGTGCGACAACGTGATGAATATGATCTCGATTGTAACATGCTTCAGCACTAGAAAAGCAAAGTAGTTGCATTGTTTTCGAAGATGATTCGAAGAAAAATGCAGACTTTCATCAAATTTTGGACCAATCTCGTTGATTGGATGATTTACAGGCAGAATCGTCGATGTGGGAGTGGAATCAAGATACTACAAAACTTGCGAGCACTGGAAAAGTGAAGCAGGAACAGCTGAGTACGAAAGATGGAGTACAATAAACGTGGATGAAAATTAATCGAATCATGAAGTCCATCTAATGAAATGGAGATAGACGCTATCGTCGAGGTATTGGCGCGCTCCGAAACTTTGCACCATCATAGACCTCGCGAAGTACGTCGGTGATGGCGACAGTAAAATTTTGAAAAGAATCCTGGATGAACATTTATATGACAAGCTTGAAATTTTTTAAAAGAGCAGTGTACAGATCATGTCCAAAAAAATGGACACTCGATTGAGAAATCTTGGGAAGAAAAAGTAAAGGCCTCAGAGGAGAAGGTGAATTAACTGCGAATTTAAATGATCAATGGATCACACCATGTTTGAAAAATTTTTTACACCCTCAAATTTTCAAGTTATGGTGACTTTGTACATTTGAAAATGTCTAACTCGGCGATTTTTCAATCAATTTCGAAATTCCAAACGGGTTCTGAAAGGAGAATGTTGGCACTTTCGAGACATACATATAGTTTCGAGTATTAAATAGAACTGAGTGGAAATTTTTCCTTAAGAATTTGAAATTTTCACCTGTTTTTTTCATTTTTTCTATTTCAAAAGCATTTTGTGGCGACTATATTTCAAGAACCAATGGTTTATCATATATAGTATAGAAGTGTGTTCAATTCTGTGTGAAATGAGTCGTTGTTCATTGAAATCGATCAAGAATTGTCGGAGTTATACAATTTTTTCCAAGAAAGGACATTTCGGTCCTATACGAAAATTGATTTGGAGTTCAATTATTAATATTCCATGCATCATATGACGTATTATGGTATCGAATATGATGTTGACTTGTCCTATCATTACGCTGAGAAAAAAATATAGGCCCAATAGGTAGAACTCAGGCTAATATCATTATCTTGATTATTATTATAATATAATTATATTAGCCTGAGTTCTACCTCTTTGGCCTATATTCTCAGGGTAATGATAGAACAAATCAACATTATATTCGATACTATAATACGTCATATGATGCATAGAATATTATTAATTGAACTCCTCATCAATTTTCGTATAAGACCGAAATTTTCTTTCTTGGAAAAAATTGTATAACTCCGACAATTCTTGATCGATTTCAATGAACGACGACTCATTTCACACAGAATTGAACACACTCCAATACTATACATGATAAACCATTGGTTCTTGAAGTATAGTCGCAAAAAAATGCTTTTGAAATGGAAAAAATGAAAAAAAAACTGGTGAAAATTTCAAATTCTTGAAGAAAAATTTCCACTAAGTTCTATTTAATATTCAAAACCATATACAGGGTGGGCCATTTATCTTGAGACAACGAAATATCTCGGTGGGATCATCTTGTATTGGAAAATGTTTCATACAAAAGTTGTAGGGTGTCAAAGGGGCTATCTAAGTCCCCTCGCTTCTTACCGTTTTGAATGGTTTTTCTGTTTGGAATAAACTTATTCCAACAAATGCTCAAATTGGCCACCTCCAACTCCATTGCATTTATTGATCCGTAAGTTCGTTCAAATTTACGGAATTTTGTTGAATTTCATTGAAACCCCGCTGTGCCAAAAGTGAACAAAATTCAAGAAAATTTTTCCGCCAGGGATCCATCAGGAAACTATCATTCTAATACGGTTTCATCCAGTTCTCCATGTACTTCTTGCGAGAAATTCTCAGTTTTGGAAATTTCAAGATGGAGGTTTTAGTATGGCACTTCAAAAAATCATAACTGATCGAATTATCAAAGCTGCCATCTTGGAATTTTTAAAATTGGAAAATTATTTTCAAAAAGTACATGGATAACTGATTAAAACCGTATGAAAATCATACTTTTCTGATAGTTGGTCTCCATAATTACATAATAATGGAGGTGAAAGCAAATGGGGAAAAGTAGGTGCCCTGTGGCATCTGTTCTTATTGAGAGATAGTGAAGTGCTGTTGCAAGGATTTTTTTTTATGTTTTTGGAATGCATTCAGGCAGCGCACTCATTGAAATTCTGGAAAAGCCTGAATAAGCGTCAGCCACACATTTGTTGCCTTGAACCGACATTTGTTGGTTTACAGCTAACATTACGTCCACAAGCAAAAGCGGAAGTTGGTTTTCCAAAAGATCACGATATTTTCCATGGTTTGAGTTACTTTCAATGAAGTGGGCACTCACAACCTTGTGATCAATTATTCCACACCAAATGTACACAAACACGGGCATGAACACAGTCGTACACGGTCGTTGAATTCAAAGCATTGCATGAAAACAAAACATACCACATCGAACCGGTGTGTGTAATTGCGTTCTGTCTCTCGATATTTTCGGTTCATAACTCAGCACGTCAACGAATATCGTGATTTGTGTATTCTGATTTCTCTAATCTTTTCTTTTGCTGACTGCTAATTTCTTTCTGAATTTCGTCTCTGTAAAACTTTCTTCCAATAATGGAGGCCATTCCTGTAAAAGAAAGGATAGAAATGATCCTCATTTATGGTGAACGTGCCAGGAATGTTCATGCCGCTGTTACACTTTATGCTGAACGTTTTCCGAACAACGTGCGATCTCGAGCATCTTTTTATCGGGTCGTTAAACAATTCATGGAAGAGGGAAGTGTGGGAAACAGAAAAAGAGTCTGTCGCAACACAGTTACTGGATTCGACAATGAAATTGCTGTATCAGCTGCAGTGAATGCTGATCCTCATGTCAGTGCTTGAGAAATCGAACATGATTCTGGAATTTCGCAACGTAGTGTATGCAGGATATTGAAAAAACAAAAATATCACCCCTACCACATTTCATTGCATCAAGAACTCCATGGTAATGATTTTCAAAACCGAATTATTTTTTGCCAATGGGCACGTCAACAAATCCAATTAGATCCTGATTGCTTCGCTGAAGTGCTATTTTCGGACGAGTCTTTTTTTACCAACCATGGCACGGTCAATAGGCATAACATGCACTACTGGAGTAATGAAAATCCACATTGGGTACGTCAAGTCGAACATCAACGTCAATGGTCTGTGAACGTTTGGTGTGGGATAATTGATGACCAGGTTGTGGGTCCACACGTCATTGAGGGTCACTTGAACGGCGAAAATACCGTGATTTTTTGGAAAACTAACTTCCGCTTTTACTTGAAGACGTAACGTTAGCTGTGAGGCAACAAATGTGGTTTCAACACGATGGATGTCCAGCGCATTATTCTCAAGTTGCCCGTCAAGTTTTAGAGCGCGAGTTCAATGGACACTGGATCGGTAGGAGTGGTCCAGTAAATTGGCCAGCAAGATCGCCAGACCTCACCTCGCCAGACTTTTTTTTATGGGGTTACTTGAAGAGCGAAGTTTACAAACAAGTGCCAACATCTCGAGGAAACATGATACAGCGGATCAAGGAGGCTTGTGCCAAAATACCACCTCATATGCTTCGAAGTTGTGTACGATCTTTTGAAGTACGGATCAATAAGTGCATTGAAGTTGAAGGTCACCAACCTGAACATTTCTTGAAATAACTTGATTTCAAATACAACAAGCATTCAAAATTGTGAGAGGCAAGAGGACTCACCGAAAACAAGCACCCCGACCCACGGTAACAAGACAAAAACAAACTCGTTCAATAACGAACTCGTTTGATTTCTAAGGTGACCTCCAAACGACCTTGAAGGTCAAGGTCATTTCAAGGTCCTGCCTGTTCCAGCCTCCGTGTTGCACAACACCTCTCGTATGACAAAATTTCTTCTCTTTTGACCTTGGAATCATCTTGGTATTGCCCCGACCTTGAGGTCAAGGTCATATCTCGACGTAACATTTCTCGCTCTTTTCATTCCCGGGGTCAAATAGGGGGGGGGGGCGCATTTGAAATTTTGAACTTGACCTTCAAATGACCTTGGAGATCGAGATCAAGGACATTTCCAGTGTCACTGTTGGATAGTCCCTTTGACACCCTACAACTTTTGTATAAAACATTTTTCAATAAAAGGTGATCCCACCAAGATATTTCGTTGTCTCAAGATGAATGCCTCACCCTGTATATGTCTCGAAAGTGCCAACATTCCCCTTTCAGAACCCGTTTGGAATTTTGAAATTGGTCGAAAAATGGCTGAGTTAGAAATTTTCAAATGTACAAAATCACCAAAAATCAGTTTTTTGACCATAACTCGAAAATTTGAGGGTGTAAAAAATTTTTCAAACATGGTTTTGTGTTGTATTTGACCAGACCAACAACCTACACTAGGTCATCTGAAAAGTGTCTTGAATTTTTTTCTTTTTTGTACCACTGTGTTATTTATTGCATTTTACCGATACATCGGAATCCGCACTCCGAGTCTTGCGAGGGAACTCCCCCAAGTTTTTATCGATCTCGTTTGAAAAGTCGAACAGATTTCTAGGGAATCATGCCAAGAACACATTCCAAAAATTATAGACCCCACCTTGACTCGGGAAAAAACTCCAGGGTGAATAATCCTTAAGACGTACACACAAAAAATTACTTGTTCTATTCACCAATGAAATTTGGAACAGGGACAATTGAGGGGCCGGATGCAATAAGGGATGTACACGGAGAAAATCCTACACTACTGGTTACTGTAGCCCACACTACTGTCTCGTGTTATCCAAAAAAATTATGTCAACACTACTGGTTACTGTGGTAACCCGAATCAGTCATGTCTCCACAATAGAGAATAGTGTAAGGAAACGACTCTCTACTGCAGTGGAAAGTAGTAATGTACGCTCGAAAACATTGAAAAGTATTGTCCAATCCGTTACGTCACACGCAAAAATCAAAAGTTGGAATTTCGAAATTTGAAAAATACTGGGTGATAGGTCTCAAAAAATCCATGTGAGTCTCTCCTTGAGATTTTTTTCTGTGATCAATAGTTTTGAATGGAAAAATAAAAACTGCCAATTTTTTCTCTTCAGAAGTCAATGTTTTCAACATTAAACTCGTTGTACCTCAGTCATTTTTCGACGTATCAAGATAAATCCTACGGATTCTGATTCGTAAGACTTCCCCGAAGACGATGATGTCGTGAAAGTTTGTAAAAGTTGATAACAAATCGATAAATTCTCAATTCGAAGTAAAAATCACGTTTTTCATGCTTTGCATTAAAAAAAGTGGTGAGGGAAGTTTGACCTGTATGAAGTTAGCCCCCAAAGTGAAGAAAAACATTTTTTATGGCACCCGAAAAAGCTTCGTTAGTACCTGATTGTACCAAAAAAATTTCGTTTGTACCTCAAAAATAAAAAAGTTACAGGGATTTGAAAAAGTGGGTTGCCCCCGGTTTTCATCTATTCTGATAAATGATAGTTCATTTGAAAGGTCTAAGGACGTGGATGATTGTACCACAAAGGATTTTCCGAAAAAGTCAAAGGGGGGAAAGTTACAAGCGGAAAGCTGATTGGGCATAAAAAAAATTTGTCAATGAATCCGAGATTCTTGACGAGGATGAGAGGCCTTCAGGGTGTTTCTGGAACTATTTGTGACGCACCGAAGTAGTGTCAGTGTAATAGTGGGTGGTACCTACCGTTGCTACCGTTTGCACTTTCTTGGGTTAGAAGTTATGAGCCTGACAATATCGAAAAAACCTCATTTTCGGACTCTGAAAAATCATGCAGAATGACCCCAGAGTGGGGCAACTTTTCTATGTATAGATTATAGTTCGGGAACCTATTGAGAATATTCCCTGCAAGTTTCATCGTTTGTACCTCCTTGGTTTGGAAGTCATGGGCCTGTTAAAAATGGAATTCTGGTGAAATTCTCCATTTCTAAACATTGGAAAATGTTGAAAAATATTAAAATCTTTTAATATTTCAAATCAGATTGATAGTGACTTAGTAATTTGTAAATAAATGTTCTGTGTTAACGCGTTATAATAACAATTCAAATGATAATAACCTAGCTTTTCCAATAAACACATTTCAGAGCGCGACAGGGGGCATCATCAACACAATAATAAATTTTCTAGCACTAACACTAGCGCCGCCGTATGGAAGACCACTAGAAATATTTTCACATATATTTTCCAACACAAGTGATAAACCAACTACAGTAACCCCCCGCAATAAGAACACGCACCCTCTTCTTCATTCGCACGGTTCTTGCCTTGCGTTGAATAGAGAAGGTGAGTGTTCTTATTGCGGAGTTTTACTGTATAAAAATATTAAAATTTGCATTAGTGAATACATGTGAGATGCTTTGGTGGTCTCTTGTACGGCGGCACTAGAGGTAGTTCTGAAAATCTTATTATTGAGTTGATGCCCCCTGGAGCGCGGTTGCTATGAAGCATATATAGATTCTTTGAAAATTATTTACGCCACGCTCAACCACGTGACTGAAATGGGTTTCCGTGGAAATTCAAGTGACTAGAATACAAACTTCTGGTTTCTTAAAGTCAAGTATTATTGCACGAAATATTCGTTTGGGTCATAATTCTTAACAACAATTAGGTTCATTATTTAGAGTGTAAAAAAAATTAGTGTCAACTTGTTTATTGCGTGTAACACTAAATTGATGTCAAAATTGGGTTTAATTGTGTGGAATTGAGTTATAACAGAAAATAAACGCAAATGAATATTTTGGGGAAATTTTGGTGACCGTTTCAGCACAGTCAAGTTTTGGAGGGTCAGAAAACATTCTAATGAGCACTAAGAATCAAAATCAGTGTGAAATGATGTGCAAGGAAAGAAAGAGACCCAAATCACAAGAAAAAAGATTCCGGGAAATTGAAGAAAAAGATGTCAAAATTTTCCTACTATTCTACAGGGAAAAAAGTAAAATAGGTGTGAGATGGACATTTTTTGAACTCCTACAGCTTAGTGTAAGCTGCTACAGCAAAATTTTAGCTAGTATTGCTGAGAAATTAGCTGTCTTGTAAGTGCTGAAATATTTAGCTATTATAATGAAAACTTTTTCTCTCCTTCAACATCATTTCACACTCATATCGATTCGTAGTGCCCATTCAAACATTTTCTGACCCTGTACAACTCGACTGTACTGAAACTTTCATCAGTTCACTCAGAGAAAAAAAGTTACTGAAACAGCAAATTTCGAAAATTTGTTTTGCTGATGTGGCAAAACTTGTTGCTGACTTGGCGAAAAATTTGCTATTACAGCAAAAATCTTGCTCTTTTAACAAGCTATTGCCATTCAGCAATCCGGAATTTTAGATATACAGAGGGCTAGAAAATTTTTCTTATTCAGCAAATATCTTGCTAAAATAGCAATATCTTTGCTGTAACAGCAACTGTTTTGCTAATTTAGCAACGCAGATTTTTCGGAATCGCTTCTTCAGCAAGAATTTTTCTCTGCGTGTTGCCAAATATCGATTTTAGGTACGTCTTCAAACTTAACCATCCAGGAATTCACTTTCGGAGCGAAGGTAGGGTCTGTAACTTCTGGTATGCGTTCTTGGCATAATTTCCATTTCTGAACAAAAATCGATGAAACACTGGGGGGGGGGGGGGTCTCCTTGTTGGTGTAACGGGAAGAGGGCAAAAGCAGCAGGTTCCTTGAATACCTTCCGCCAAAAGTTACCACTTAGCCAAAACGAGTTGCTGAATCTCACTTAGGAGAATACCCAGATAGCATAAGTGTTCTGAAAGAGCTCATAATGAATACAAAGTATTCGTAAAGAATTCTTGTGGAACTCTTGTGCTGTCTGGGTATACCCAAAGTAGCAACGAAAGTTGAAAGGACATATGAGCGCAGAGATGGCTTTATCTGGGGGCACTTTTTCCAGACAAAAATACTCGAAATAGAACCGAATTCGAAAATTTACCTAGATCTGTAATGAGTCGAAATTTTGAATTCCGAAAAAAATGTTCACTTACCGACTGAGGAAAAAAGCTGTTCAAAATAAAAATTTCGGCTTTGTACAGACGTAGATGAATCTGCAAAGATTCATCCCTGAAAATTTCAGAATTTTTTTATGAATTCAATTTCAAAATATTTTTGTCTTGAGTGGACTCATAAAAGGGTCTGAAAATTTCAGGGATGACTTTTCAAAGGTGAATCTGGCTCTGTACAAAAGAGCCATCCCTGACATTTTCAGACACTTTTACAAGTCCAATTTCGAGTATTTTTGTCTGAAAAAATGCCATCAGATGGAGCCACCTATGTGCTTGTAAGATAGATGACCCTATTTGTGAACGCGACCCTTTTAATGAACACTTGGTTTTTGATTTATAGTTTTTTTCATTTGGTCCGTCAATCTCATCCAAACATGACTGACTAGATACTAAATAAACAACTGGGGTACGTTCCCTTATCTTTACTCGGGTAATGTAGTGAAATCCAGTGTCATTGGATTATCGATACAGAAAAATATTATATAGTGGAATGTTGACAACTTCACAACCCCCCACGGTTTTTCTTTCCAAGCTTTCCGAAGATGGTAGAAAAACAGTGGAGAGTTGTAAAGTTGTCCACATATTTCACTATATAATATTCCTTTGTCCATAGATGGCCCAATACCCGAGTGGAAAATTTTTCCAAATTATATATAATTTATATCGAACTATATCAGAATTATATATAAACAATATTGAATTATATAAAAATTATATATAATTTTGAAAATTTTTCCACTTGGGTAAGAATGAATTTCACTACATTCACTGGGTAAAGATAAAGGAAAATACTCCTGGTACGTAAATAAATCCAGAATAATATGTCACAGGGAAAATATAATAATAAATAAACGATTGTTCGCTAATGGGAACTAACGGGTTCATAAATGGGCGCGTTTACCTTATCCTCTTAAGAAATGCCACCAAGTAGAGCCACGACTGCGCTTGTATCCTCTTAATGTCACTATTTGGTATTCCGCTGCACTAATGTCACCTAGCAACTTTTTTTTTCTAATCAGTCATTCTTACTAACAAGGAATCCTAATTAAAAAATTCCGTTGGACCTAGTGACTTGATGGCAACAGTGTTTGGCTGAGAAGCGTTATTCAAGTGGTAAAACCCCGTTGAATGTAGCCGTCGATACCGCTCTATGAATAGTATTTTACCAATCATAAAAGTTCTTAAAGATGCAAATTGGCATTCATTCCTATAATTTCTGGCTTGGAACCAGTGCTAAGCTCATTATCAAGCACGCCCAGCTGTAATTTACCGATGAAACAAAAGAGACACGCTTTAGCATAGAATTTTTTAGAAAAGATGAGAAACAATATTCCAACTTGGAAAGGCAACTTTATAGTCCTGGGATTGCAGACTGAGAGTAAAAAAATTATAAACATTTGAATTTCTCACTTTCCTTCATACGTACAAATCTTCTTCAGGCAATGCCATTTTTCAAAACGGCACGCATTATAACTCAATCAATTCTTAATCTTTTCATTTAGGATTCCAACTATATCTCTAGAACAATATTCCGAAGAGAAACACGTAATGAATTTTCGATAAATTGATCAGAAACAACAACAAATAACTGCCCGTTTTCGTATTTCTCTAGTTATATTTATCGACCCTTTAAGAGAATACCACCTTCACCATTCGAGTACGTTGGTAAGAAAAGGACACGCCTATACGATAGAAAGAGAGGTCCAAGGTGAACGCTCGTAACTTCTTAATAAAGTGAAAAAGGTGAAGTCATCTCGGAATATTTTGGATGAAGAGATCTAGTAAACTGTATACCTAGATCTAGAACTGTAGACCTAGAGTCTATGGGATCCCTATAGAAATGTGCCGTGTATGTATAAATATACGAACAGGATCCTGGTTGAAACGTCATCGTGATTCATAATGAACATAATTTTATCGTAGAAAATTTACAATAGTTGATTTAGAAAATTATACAAAGTTGCAAGTTAATAAGGAATATTTTAAAAGAATGATAGAAGCTTCAGAGAGTAAAAATACGCATAAATGTAGTTTGTAGTATGTAGGCAACATGAATCAAGTCGGTTCATTTATCCAGCAAAATTTCAGATCAAGGTGAAAAAAGCATTTTTCAACAACCTACTCAGTGGCTGGCTGCACTCAGCGCGCAGCGACTAGTACAAGTAACGAAAATCGCTATAAGTGAATTTCATTGCATCTAACTTTGCCATTGATCACGATCAGTGTGCATTTTATTGGGAATTTACTGGAAACCGACTTTTAACTAGAATTGTTTCCATATTTCAGGCTTTCAATTTCAAATACTTGCCTAATTACTCCATGAATCTTCCAAACTTCCCTCGAATACCTTGATGTGAATTGATTTATGACGTTCCAACCTAGGATATTTCTTTGCGTTCAATGTAACAAATTGTTTTGTTTTCAATAAAAAAAAAAAAAAAAAAAAAAAAAAAAAATATAGGATCCGATGAAGAAGAGAGTAAAAAAAGTTTGATACCCTCATTGATTCCATCGGGCCCTAATGATGTAATTTTCATGTCATTCTATCTCAGATGAGCAAAATGTACAAATATGAACTCCCTCCCTTTCGATATGTCCATCAACAACTGATAAATCTTCTCCCCATTTAAAAATGACAAAAGAAAAACAAAAACGAAATTGTGCATAATTAGGTTCAAAGGGAATCAATGAGGTAAAATACCGATTTCTCAATGGCACCCGTTTGTTAGAATATTAGCAAGAATAGTTCAAACCATGCAAAACAAAAAAATGTTCAACAAATATAAAAAAAAGATTAGTAAAATATAGTGGAAAATCAAAAATCAAAATTCCAAAACCGTACGTACCTGTATAAAACATAATGCTGTATAAGAAAGAATATATCAAATGCTACTGAGAAAAATCCTAATCCAAATTTTGTAGGATCCCCAAAAATACTGTCCCAATCATCTATCGAAAACAGTCACAAAATTAATACGGAATTCAATAATTCGCTTATTCTCAAATTATTTCAATGCGTATTTTCGAATTACCATAATTGTATGCGTTGAGTATCATTTGTAACATTGACAAAATACCACCAGTAAAATCTAAAAATATATTTCCGATACTCCATCCAATTGTTGACTGTCTTTTATAGTTATAAAATGCTTGTGGTACGTATTTGATTAGAGTTATGACCAATTTTACGTAGCTACAGTAATACAGAAAATCCAACCACCAAATCTTCTGTGCGGCAGCTAATATTATGGAAAATATCAAAAATCCACCGAAACTACAGTGAATTATTTTAGCTGTAATGGATACTTTTTGACTGCCAGCCTGAAAAGAACATTTTTATTCAGAATTAAATCTTGTTAACAACTGCAAATGGTTGTGAAATATGAACTTTCGTGTTATTGAAATTTAAATTCTTATCGAAAATCTAATGAATCATTCATGTTTATGTTCTCGAATCAACTCCTTGGAACTGGAAACAGCGTTTGACAAATGTAATGCAAGATTTTTAGTCTTCGAGAGCTGAGTATTTCGTTATTCGATTACCAAGTCGTTTCAATAAACGATTCAAACTTCAGCAACATGAACTTTCAGATTAGATGGAAATGATTTATGATGTTTTCTTTTTCACATAATTCGCTTGTCGTACATTGAACAACTGTTTTTTCAAGATACTCGATTGTATATGTAAAACAATGACGTGTTTCAGTACACTGTTAGAAAAATCTGTTTGGAATTTAATATAAAAAGTTTGGAAGCAATTAACACACACAATTGTGTATTAATTTTCAAACATTTTTGTATCCCCAAAATAATAGACAGAATTTTGAAATTCAAGCCACAACATTATAAGAATCGATGTAAAGAAATGCATGAATTATTTTCAACACTATATTACTTAATTTCCAAAATTCCTCCCAAATGTCTCATCATGTTATGGTGTGGAATTAATACAAAAAATTCTGAAAATCAAAATACATATATGAATGAACTATTAGAATCGCGTGATTCGATTTTACGATGAATTTCACAGATTCTTCCTTGAAAATTTCAGACTGTTTCATAGATTCAGTTCACAGAGATCTTACAGAAAAAATATTTACTCGAATGATAAGTTGGTATTTCTTGAAGCATAATTTTCATCAATAACGCAAGCAATTCTCAAGATGCAAGGGAAATGTTTCGCATTTCTTAAATTTTCATACATGATCTTTCCAATGATATTTACTTTTTGAATTCACTCATTACAGCAATGCGATAAGAATGATTCACACACCAATTATAAACCTTCTTTCTGCATGTCTAAATAAGAACATGGCCTATGGCTCAGTGGTAAATCTTTGGCTTCGACACCGAACAGGCCCACGTTCGATTCAAACTGCGGAAGAAAAACTTTTCCCATCTTGCGAGATTTTATTATTTTTTTTTCCTTTCATATTCAATTAGATATTAAATCAGCACCATTTTTTTGGAGGGAGAACCACCATATATGAGGGTTCTTAGAAGTGAAAACACCATAAATACGTGTTTATATATGTTTTGTCCTTGGCAAAAACTCCTAGATTTTATCTAAGAAATAATCTAGGAAAATATCTAAGCAAATGTCTAGGAAAAAGTCTAGGAAAAAGCTTAGGAAAATTTTTCCTACGGGGTGTGCCTTTTTTCAATACTATGTTTTACCAATGAAGTTATCGTACATATTGAACACGTGATAATTAGATGCGCAAAGTGTAATCGCGCATTAATTTCATGTGCATTATGAAAATTCAATATCCACATTTATGAATTTTCATAAACTGTGGTGAATATCCAAAACTCTGTTTGAAATTTGAGAAATATGTGATTGATTTTCCAATATTCAAATAAATACAGAAATTCAATATCTACAGTTATGAATTTTCACAAACTGTTATGAATTTCAAAACTTTTGTTTGAAGTTCATGAAATATGTGATTGATTTTCCAACATCCAAATGTGGAATACAATTCATATAGCGCCCTTGAAAATTAATGTACTTTTTTCTATGAACGTATATTAAATTCGCAAACATTTTTAACAGTGTATACGAGTTGAATTTAGAATGCCAATTGTAGAATTATCTTGAAATAAGTGCTGATTTTTCTCATTTTCATTAGAATAATACGTTCTCAACAAAGGAATCATAAGAATGTTTGGAATATTTGTAATTGTTATTGAAAATGAAGGAATAATAAACGATTTGTTGATTTGAGTATACGTTTTGAAACGATGAAAATATTTTCGTATGAGCACATTATTCAAATACAGGGTTTTAATTCGGACCGTACAGGCGGTCTCCCGACAATTGGGATCTGTTCAGACGAAATAAATGTAGATGAATCGAATTCTTCATTTCATTGAAAGGATTTTACGAGAAATTTAAATGAATATCAATCAAACTCATAATTCACTGCTTCAAATGAATATAATTGAATTTTCCATAGGGAATATACCGGACAGTACATAACGAGACACGAAGATTGTATTCAAATATATCGGCTATTTGAAAATCTAACTACGCAGCGCTATAATCGGGGATTTTAAATCAAGAGGGATCAAGTAGGGATTTTAAAAGCAAGGTAATTCCCAGCTTCTGGTTAATAATTCTTACCTCATATAAAAAACATTGGATGACAGTGATTACTGTAGCAAATGTCGCATGTAGTGAAAAAAAAATGTCGTTGATTTGTACAGGGTTTAAGCCTCTTGGATAGCGACGGGAGTATTCATGCTGGAATAGAAAAAGCACAGTATAATTCAGTTAAATATTCATCTTTATAAACATTTTTTTAAAGACTTTGTATATGAAACAATACAGAATATTTGAATCATTTGAAAAACTTGATGATATGCTTTGAAAACATTCAATTTTTATAACATAAAAATATCATACGAATCTCACCTCTATTTCAGGTACCCAATATAAACCACAGTTGAACAGCGAATACAAAATGAATCCAACCAGATTGAGGGATAAATAATCAAAGTTCAAACCCACAACGCTCTTTCGTTTGTAATTGCTACATATTTGTGGATAAAAACTCACACTCCATGCCAAAAAATACAACCATCCGATCACAGCACTGACATGATAAATTACTTGTGATTTTTCCACTGTGACTCTGACAAATGCTGATGAATAACTATAACATATAATTGAAAACAACATTAAATGAATAGAAAGAGAGACTAAAAATACTGTAATGAACTTGGGACTTCATTGTTCGTATAGTAAGGGTTGGTTAATCCTCTACTACGTACTGACTCGTATATGGCTTCCCAGTTGTGCCGGCTTTCTACTATATGGATACCATAAAATACGAAAATGAAACGTGAAACTGTGTGAAGCCATATACACCTTATGCGGTGAAGGGCTGATCACAGAAACAATGGAAGTATCATTTGAAACGTAGGTAAAAACGCGGTCGCAATTCTGTTCACATACACACACACACACAGACAGACAGACAGACAGAGACAAAACCAAAAATGTTCCCCGAGTTTGGAGCAACATTTTGGCCTAAGAGATTTTGAGTTTGAAGACAAAAAAATTTTCGGCCTCCGGGAACAATCACAAAGCTTCCCTCTAACGAGGAAGCAAAATTTCATAAAATTGATAAATTGCATATAGATTTGGTCATTTACGAATTCTACCGAAATCATACATGGAAGTCCTACACAAGTGGTCCTACCGATCTCTATTCTGAGTCATTCTAATTTAATCCTTCCATCTACATCTCATTTTGCCAAGATAAAATCTAACATTATCACATTACCATTCCACATGGGTTGCCCCTGGAGAATCCTACTTGCTACCGTCCTTTTTCCCATTCCCTGCCCATCATAATATTTGATTTTTCATTTTTTAAACGTCTGAAAATTTCGGAAAAATCAACGTATTTCAAAAATACACGCGTCAAAAACTGTTGTCGCATAATTTTTGTTTTGAAGGAGATTTCAAAGTTTTATTCTATTTCCGTAGTTTATTTTTATGCTACTGAAAGAAAAATTAAAAGGAAATCATTGAACAATAGGTAATATAATGACCACAGTCACACTCTCATACCAAGCTCAACACCTCAATAACATTTTATGTTAATTTTCAAGGTTCACAACTGATGATTACTACTTCAAATGATTAAAAAACAAAACTTTACATTTTCATAAGATAAATGCATAGAAGACCTTTCTCAATCTGTTATTTGCTTTTCATATTTATACATGAGTGATGAAAGTGAAGATGAACACAGCAAATTTCTAGAATCAATAGTCATCATTTGAAAGACAAAAACTCAGTGATTCGCATTTATTACGTTATTGAATCTTCTTAAATCAAAAATACAAACTGGAAACAATATGTTGACTTGAAGTTCAAATATGAAAAAAATATGTATGGTGTATCATTGACATTACTTGGCAAAGAACAAATAAGAAATAAATCTATCCTGTCTTGGATAAATCCAGTTTTTAGAACTTCTCACTTCTTAAAATAACTGTTTCCTCATGGAAGTTTTACAACAAACGAACAACCAGTGAACAACTTTGAATGAGCACTGCTAAATTTCAAGGAGAAATCTCAGTATAAATCCAATATTGGAAATGAATGAAGCTGAAGCTAGCAGACGTAAATTAGCAGACCACGTTCATGAACTGAGGTAATTTAAACTTGACTTTTTTTACAAAATACATATTTTCACAAATTAGGATTCGGAAATCTCATTGGTGTAGGTTTTATCATTCTACGACATTTCTACGATGAGCTATAGTGCAAGTCTGCTAGCTCAAATCTGCTAGTTTCAGCTCCATTGGAAATGAGTAATAGAATTTAGTTGACATTTCATACACGCTCACCTTGTAATATTACTAGGAGTTACGTTAAGATTGAGCATTGAATGTCCTGCATTCAAACCTTTGATGAGAATATCCCATTCTTTTGTCATATATGGGGATATTTCGATCTCCGAAGGTTCAGTGATAACCAAATCTGGATGTTGACTATTTATTCTCACTGATATTCTTTGGTCCAAGGGTTGTCTGTAAACAAACTTCATATGTAATTAAAATTTATTATGGTGAAATCTATTGTACTTCATGTAATTTTTAGATTAGTCATTCTCAAGCATGGGATCTAAATGAAATTCTTAAATGAAGGTTTTCAAATTGATTAATTATAACAGTTTCTAAATAACATGCAAGAACACTACATCATTGTTTCAATGGAAAAGTGAATGCACTAAGATTATGTAACTATTGCATTCTAAGCTGATGATACAGCAAAGTAGATTTTTTTTCATTCCGACATGTTTCATAAAATGTAAGATTTCACTTACGTTAAATTTAATGTGAATGAAGTGTGGCTATTAACACGAACCACTAGATCTTTTTGCGATACCGTAAGATCACATTGCACATGCCCTATCACTGAAATATATAAGAACACAATATTGAAATTAATTATTCATTTTGACATCATGATTTCATAAACAGGAAAACTTACCCAAAATGACTAGGATCCCAAAATAATGTATCAGATGCATTTTTTTTTATGTCTGAAACAGAAAAACATGATTGTTTCAAATTGGATTATTCATAATATGACAAGTGAAATTAATTTATGAGGTATACTAACGATTCAAATCATGGTCAGTTGTTTCGAATTGAATGAAATTTCAATGATTGTGGATCAACAATGGTGATTTCATTGTTTTTATCATTACTGTATATCGTTTCTCACACTCACATAAAAGTGATCTCAAAATTGGATAAATTTTTCAATTTTCTAATTGGTTATCCTGGGGGAGATGAAGAAATTTCCAATCTTCCTAGTATTTTTTTATCGAAGAATTTGTAGAACGATGCCATAAGGTTAGCGAAGATACGAAATTAACCTTAAACAGATTTGGTGAATGATGCTTTCACGTTGTTGTATTGTTTTAACAACGATCAAATAAATTACTGTTAATACTGCTAAGTGTCGAATATAACGTACATCGATATTGTGAAACGTTTTCACAATGAAATACATATATTCTCGTCATTTTTCATGAGAATTTGTTGGGAGTATGCCAGCTGATACCAGCGCCTCAGAATGCCAAGGATTGGCTCATTTTTTTCAATTGGGACATAGTTGAAATATTTCGACAAAACCCTAATAACCAGGGTTGGGTAATGACGCGTCACTAGAGGGTTTGTTACATTTATTACGCGAGTATGATACGTATGTATCAATACATAAATTACATTTATTACGTGAGAAGACCCTAAAAGAGGGGTTTGTTACACGGTATGATACGTAACATTCACTACGTATTAATACGTCAATTTGATACCTACCCAACCCTGCTAATAACACACGAAGAATTCTTTTTCAAAAACAAGAATAAAATTCTTCAAGAACTCTTTTCGAACTAATGAATTCCTAAAGAGCTCTGTAGGAGTTCAATGTTTGGGACATTAACGAGTTCTTTGAGAGTGCTGAAAGTATTGTTTTAATACTCTTAAAGAACTCGTTAATATCCCAAACATTGAACTCCTCCAGAGCTCTTTATGAATTCATTAGTTCGAAAAGAGTTCTTGAAGAATTCTATTCTTATTTTTGAAAAAGAATTCTTCATGTGTTATCAAGGAGCCTTATCGTATAGAAATCGAAGCAAGAAAGCGATATGCACTGAAAAAAAAATTTATTCCAGTCAAATAAATATTTATTTGTCCTGTACCAAAGAAATATTTATTAGAATTAACAAAATATTCTTTGGAACCAAAATAATTCATTTGAATTAAATAGATGGTTTTAATCGTTTATTTGATTCCAATAAATTATTTTGGTTCCAAAGAATACTTTGTTAATTCTAATAAATATTTCTTCGGTACAGGACAAATAAATATTTATTTGACTGGAATAAATTTTTTTTTCAGTGTGTTTTTCAATAAAATCTATGTTGTCAGACAATATTCAAATCTGACAATTATTCGATCACATGCTTTGGATGATTAGAACCACCAGTCGGAAAATAATGTTCGGTCAACATCGATATTACTATCCATACTACTGATATTTAACAATTATCGAAAATATGGATATTTTTTTCAAACATTGATGGTACCGAATTATCCCAGGTAGCACACAAGAATTCCGAATGGATTCTGAAAAAAGACACTCTTTCAGAATTTATTTGAGACTCGTGTGCTATCCACTCACACAGCCCAGGCATATCTCAAATGAACTTCCGTTATGTCAGAAAGAATTCATAATGAATTCTTGAGAATTGTCTCTTGGAATATCAGGGATGTAGAAAAAATTCATTCTGAACTGTCATAACGGGGACTTTGAAAGAATCCCACGATGAATTCATAAAGAATTTTTATGACCACATCGGATGGGGGCCAAATCAACGAAATCAGTGTTTGAAAAGAGAGAGTGTGACGTATCTCTCTTTTCAACCACCTTTTCGTTGATTTGGTTTTCCGTTAATTTAGCCCCCACCCACCACATCGGGACCACCGTGCTGTGTTGGTATAAGATCCGATTGGGACCAGCCCAGATAACACACAAGAACCCCAAATAAATTCTGAAAAAAAGAACTCTTTGAAACTCTTTGAAAACTCTTTTAGAATATAAAGACTTCTTGCAAAGTTTCAAAAAGAATTCGATTCGTCAGACATTTACGAGTTTTTTTTTAATTCTATGATACTTCTTTGAGAATGTTAACGGAACTTTCAAATGTCGGACGAATCGAATTCTTTTTGAAATTCTTGGAGAACTCTTTGTGTTCTGAGAGTTCTTTTTTTAAAATCAAATTGGGTTTTTTTTGTGCTACCTGGGAGGGGACACAATCTTGCATAATCTCGTTATATAAGTTCTGAAAGCATTTGTGAAGAATTTTTTTCTAACATATCGGGGATTCATAAAGAACTCATTCTGAAATGAAGGTAATAGGGAATCTTAAAGAATTTTACGATGAATTCATGAAGAACAACTAACTTGGGACCAATTCATTGTTCTAGACAACACACAACCCTGGTTAAACAATCCGATTGAATCCGATAAAAAAAAATTTTATCGGAATGAATTGAGTTTCTGCATCGGAAATTTCTCATTGATACCAATAAGATAATTTTTAACTGGATTTAATCGGCATTTTCCCTGGTGAAAAAATCCGATTAAATCCGATAAAAAAACTTATCGGAATGAATTGATTCCTGCATCGCGATTTTCTTATTGAATTTTATTGATTGTTAACCCAACCAACGAACGGTTTATATACATTATATACGCGCATTTTATATCAATTAAACAAACAGATATATCATTTATTCAATCATTACGTATGACAAATTATTGCTGAAATAAATTCAAACGATCATTTATGTGTTATCAACATGGTGATCACCCATCCACCTTGTACCGCAGTTGTCGTTGCTTAACCTAGAAGATCGATCTGGAACACCCGCTCGCTCGATGCCGTGGTTCGCTTCCTATCAATGTGAACTAAATGACTGTCTTATGTCAGGGATGGGTGTCCTATAGTAATAAGATTCAATTGGTAATAGTCCATTGGACATATGAGGGATTGTATCGGTCTTAATGAGAGCATGGGAGTTCATTAATAATAAAAATCCCAATGAAGACCAAGAGAATATTTTCCAATTGGATTCAATCGGTATTTTATGATGGATGAAAAATTCCGATTGATATCAATACAATATTTTTCAATTGGATTCAATCGGTATGTTATTAATTATGAAGATTCTAATTGATACCAGTCAAATATTTTTCAATGGCATCCAATAGGTATTTTATCAATAATAAAAATTCCTATTGATACCAAGAAAATATTTTTCATTTGATTAAATAGGTATTTTATTGATCATTAAAATTCTAATTCATATCAGTGAAATATTTTTCAATAGGATTCAATGGGTATGTCATTAATCATAAAAATTCCAATTGATACCAAGAAAATATTTTCTCATTAGATTCAATGGGTATTTTATGATTGATAAAAAATTCCGATGGATACCAATAAAATATTTTTTAATTGGATTGAATCGGTCTTTCATCAATCATGAAAATTTCAATTGATACCAGTCAAATATTTTTCAATGGGATCCAATTGATATTTTATCAATAATAATTATTCCGATTGATATCAATGAAATATTGTGTAATTGCATTCACTTGGTATTTTATGACCAATGAAAATTCCGATTGATGCCAATACAATATTTCCCAATTGGATTCAATCGGTATGTTATTAATCATGAAGATTCTAATTGATACCAGTCAAATATTTTTCAATGGCATCCAATAGGTATTTTATCAATAATAAAAATTCCAATTCGTACGAACACAATATTTTGTAATTTGATTTAATCGGCATTTTATTAATCATTACAATTATAATTGGTACCAGTAACATATTTTTCAGTGGGATCCAATGGATATTCCATCACTGATAAAAATTCCGATTGATACCAATGAAATATTTTCTAATTGGATTCTCTTGGTATTCTATGATTATAGTTCCCTATTCCAGCAACTTTCCCATTAGTTCCAATACATCGAGGTCACCAGGGATTCTGATAAAAACCAAAGATTTGATGCAATGAAAGAAATTTCAGAACTGAATCGGTTATTGCCGGTACATACCTATAGGACTTCAGAATCTGTGAACTTGCCTATTATTTTCAATAAATTTGAATGTTGGAATAATCCAATTAAAACCCATTGATCAATGAAATCGATACATCCTTAAATGCAGTCAGAAATCTCCCATAAGAAACCCATTCATCATTCAATTTCACAAATTTTCCCATTAGTTCCAATAGATTGAAATTGTGGAAACTTTCGATAAAAACCGTTTGCCTGATGGAATGGAGAAAATTTCAATCATCCAATCAGATATCTCTTATACAGACCAATAGATTATGTGAAGTTTGATTAATTCCCATAAAATGCAGATGTTTTAATTGGTGAACCCCCGATTGAAACCTATAGAAAAGAGATTCCGATAAACTCTGATTGATTTTGAATCGGGGATTGAACTGTTCCGATTGATCCTATGCAGTCCGATTAATTCTGAATCGGTTTCTATCCACTGTTAGAAAAATCTGTCTTAAATTTCATAAGAATATTATGTAAAAAACTTCATGATATTCTTGTGAAATTTAAGACAGATTTTTCTAACAGTGTCGGATCTTATCGGATTTTTTAACCAGGGCTAATGCGGTGGAATAAAGTCTAAAATTGAATTGGACATTTCTCATTCAATGCTATATCATATATGATATTCAGTTACCCTAACAACAAAATATAATTAATTTTCGATGAAATTTTTGTTTCAGTGCAATTTATGGGAAATAAAAGGAATATTTATGGGATTGAATATTCAATAGCATTGAATGAGAAATGTCCAATTCAATCATATATTTGTTGACTTGACTACAGTCAAGTCAACGAATATATGATCAGATTGACAGTATAATCGTTGACTTGACACCATGATGGTTGATTCAACTGCATGTAGTTGAGTCAACAGTGTATGTAGTTGAGGCAACAGTCAGATTCAGTTGGATACACTGTTAGAAAAATCTGTCTTAAATTTAATAATAATTATTATGAAGTTTTTTACATAATATTATTATTAAATTTAATACTGTATTGTATATTAAAAACTGAGTATTAAATTTAATAACAATTATTATAAATTTATATACATGGAATTCCTATGAAATCCAATAATGTATTACATATTCAAATTTATAATTCTGAATTATGAATTAACAGAAAAAAATCTTGAAGTTCTCAACAGAAATCATTGGGAATTTCCTTCATATTTTGGAATCCTCGAAACTCTTCCGAAGTGAGTACGTAATCGTGAATGTAGTCGAAGTCAATTGGAGCGCAAAGTTTTGGGGGCCTAACGGGGGATCGAACCTGCTTTCCTACTAAACCTAACCTACGACCTCCCGCCTCAACCAGCTTGACTACATCACGATTGAAGAAATCGACTGTAAAATACGATGTAGTTTTAGATATCACATATGCTCTGTACACACACACATATATACATACATTCATAAAAGTATTCAATTTTGATTCCGTAAATAGAGTTGCATTGATAAAAATATGAAAGAGAAAAGAACAAGACTTACCCATATTTCAAAGTTATCTTGTTATCAACTATATGTGTATAAAAACTTGGGGAATTTGTTCACATGTAAGTAAAGCTAATTGAATTAGGACATATAATCATGGTATACATACCCATGAGTTATTGACCATTAGTGATAATTAAGAGGTTATGGATTCTATCACATGTATACACGTATATACTATCATATACTCCCAAAAACAAAGTGCGCAGTGAATTATGCGCATAGAAGCCATCTTGAGTATTTGAACATGTATTATTGTGATTTTTCATTATAGATTATTAGAATTAGGAAGTTTGCATGGAATTTAATAATATATTTTGAATTTTCATAACCGGTTATTAATTTTCATGCATTTAATGTGAAAATTCATAAACATGTTGTAAATCACAGAATATTATTAATTTTAAGATGTACTTATAGAATTTCATAAGAATTTTCATATTAAATTTAAGAACTTTTCTAACAGTGTATATCCAATCGTATTCTACTGTTGAATCAACTATATCACCGTTGTCTGTACCCACCTTTTTTTCAGTGTGGGATGATCGAATAATCCAATTGAAACCTATTGACCAATAAAATAAACAAACTCAAATCGAATTGGATATTCTGGATAGAAACCCAGTAAGTCTTGAATTTTGTACAATTTTCCCATTGGTTCCGATAGACCGAAATCACCGAAAATTCTGATAAAAACCGATAATTTAATCCGCTGAAAGGAATTCTGAATTCGAATTGGATATTTCTCATTCAATCCTATTCAATTTTCAGATCCGTAAATGGTCCTATTATTCCCCATGAATTCGGATAGTGGAATAATCCGATTAAAACCTACAGACCGATCAAATCTGTACAAACTTTAATCGAATTGGACATTCTTCATAAAAACCGATTAAATTCCCCTTTACGTAACATTTACGATCGGTTCCAATAGCTTTAGGTCATGGAAATTTCCGATGAAAACCATTTGCCTCATGAAATGGAGAAATTTTCAAACTCTCAATCAGATATCTCTCATACAAACCGATTGATCACTGAAAGTCATATCAATTCCAATAAAACAAATATATTTCTATCGATAAATCCTCGATTCAATCCTATATATACCACGTTCCAATTAATTCCTATTCATCTTGAATTGGTAGTTGAGCCTCTCCGATTGACCCTATTCATTCCGATTAATTTTGAATCGGTTTTTATCGGTTTCTATTGGACCTTTTAACCAGGAAAGAAACACTGATGAATTCTGAGAAGGAAACTCCTGAACTCTTTTACAATTTAAAGAATTCTCAGGCTGCTCTTCCATGCAACGAAAAGCGCACCGTGGAAGTATTTCAGAAATCTTGAAAAGTGATTAATGGTAGGTGTGTGCGAGTACTCGCAATTTTCGAGTATTCTCGAGTCGATTATTTTGTACTACTCAAAATTTTCGAGCTACTCGATAATCTTCGAGTAATTTGTCGATTTTCTTAGAATTATCAGGAATCATCATTTGTAAAGGGTGGAACATTCTTAGAGAACATGAGGGATCGTTATCCACTATTACATATAGATTATATTCATATTCATATATATTATATACTTTTCGAGTACTCGAAAATCTACCAGATACTCGAAAAATTCTCGAGTACTCGTTGAATTTCGAGTACTCGGCTTGACTCGACTCAAAACTTCAATTACTCGACTCTACTCGAAAAAATCACTACTCGCACACACCCCTAATTAATGAATTGAGAAACAATTCTCGAAATTTCAGTGAATCTTTCAAAGTAGCCAATAAGAACTTCTGGGTGTTGTGAAACTCGAAACACGGTAACAGAAATGTTCCATCAAAACCACATAACGTAAAACTCATTGATGTCCCCAAAACAGAAAGCTTTTAGAACTCTTTATGAATCCATTAGTTCGAGAATAATTCTGAGAGAATTCCATTCGCCTTCTTGAAGGAAAACAGAATTCTTCAAGAGCTCTGGAAGAATTCAATTCTGGGGAAATTAACGAGTTCTTTGAGAATACTGATAGAATTGTTTCAGTATCCTTAAAGAACTCGTCAATGTCCCAAGAATTGAATTCCTTCAGAGCTCTCTGAGAATTAACTAGTTCGAAAAGAGTTCTTGAAGAATTCTGTTCTTGTTCCTGACAAAGAATTCTTTGAGTGCTATGTGGGATCCTCTTTGAATCAATAATTAATTCAAAAAGTACCCTTAAACTGTCTGTCAAGTACAATTTTTGGAAAATCCAATCAGAGTTTCTGAAAGCTTTTCCAAATAACAAAGAAGGATCACACTAGATCAGACAGAGTTCGTAAAGAACTCAATTGGAATTGAAGAATTAATTGTGAGTTGTCAAGGAGGTGTCAGCGTACCGATAGAGTAAACATCTTGCTCAGCAAGAATTCTCCGTACCGCATTCATAAAAAGATCTGAAATTTTCAGGAAATAATATTATTTACACGAAAAAGAAATTGTTATCATCATGACCCACCAAAATATCGTCTAAAGTGTATCGTTGATACAACAAATCGGATTGACATAGAGACGACACGTCCTTTTGTTTTGACCTGGAGATATCATTGTGTTGAACAACATGCAGTGTGTTTATAACCTCTCTTAGAGAAAAATTGGCGTATAGGCATAATCTTGCCTGAGCCATATATAACCAATAACCAATAACCTCTCTTAGTTGAGCATATTGTGTAAGGCTGTGGTAACGAGAATTGAAAGCGATGATGACAATATTTTTCTTCCTTGTACATGGGAAAATTTGATAAAAACCCAACAAAATACTGAAACCCCGTGTTCATCGTGGAATCGTCGATTTGTTGCATTATCGGACAGGAACACAACGCCCAAGTAACAAAAGAGGTTAAAAATGCTGAGTACGTGTTTGGGAAGTCCTACGAACATGCTTGGATCCTCTATTAGGTGTATAATTTTGCTTCCGCCGTTTTGCAATAGATGGCTGTAGCGATAAGTGGTAGTTGAAATAAATAGATTATAGATGTCATACAATAAACTTAGGTATTTCTAAACATAACGCTATCGAAATATTAGTCGAGTTGTCCCTGCATCATAAAGTTATTCTCGATTAAACATGTCAGCTTACGAGCCAAATTCTCGTCATTTGCGGGAGGTGTTAATTTTCTGCTTTAATATGAAGAAATCTGCGGTTAAGGCTCATCGAATGCTCTCAAATACCTATGGTGAGGCCGCTATTAGAGAGTGGTTTCAACGCTTCAAGAACGGTGATTTTAACGTCGAATACCAACATGGCGGTGGAAGAGAGAAGGTTTTCGAAGATGCAGAATTGGAGGCATTACTTGATCAAGACTCGTGTCAAACGCAACAAGAATTGGCAGGATCATTGGGACTGACGCAACCAGTCATTTCAAAACGCCTGAAAGTCGTGGGAATGATTCAGAAACAAAGAAATTGGGTGCCGTACGAGTTGAAGCCGAGAGATGTTGAACGGCGTTTTTGTGTTTGTGAACAGCTGCTTGCAAGGCAAAGACGGAAGGGATTTCTGCATCGCATTGTGACTGGGTACGAAAAATGGGTTCATTACGATAATCCCAAGCGTAGAAAATCATGGGGATATCCCGGCCATGCTTCCACGTCGACGGCCAAACCGAATATTCATGGTTCCAAGGTTATGCTCAGTATTTGGTGGGACCAGCTCGGCGTAGTGTATTATGAGTTGTTAAAACCGACTGAAACAATCACAGGCGATCGTTATCGAACGCAATTAATGCGTTTGAGCCGAGTATTGGAAGACAAACGGCCACAATACAACGATAGACATGATAAAGTGATTTTACAGCATGACAATGCTCGACCCCATGTTGCGAAAGTGGTCAAGACATAGTTGGAAACTTTGAAATGGGAAGTCCTACCCCACCCGCCGTATTCTCCAGACGTTCTATCCCTCCCTCAGACTATCACTTGTTTCGATCAATGGCACACGGCCTAGTTGACCAGCACTTCCGGTCTTATGAAGAAGTAAAAAATTGGATCGATTCGTGGATCGCTTCAAAAGATGACCAGTTTTTTCAACGCGGGATTCGTATGCTGCCCGAAAGATGGGAGAAAGTAGTGGCCAGCGATGGACAATACTTTGAATCATAAATGTATAACCAGTTTTTTACAATAAATCCTCGGATTTCGGAAAAAAACGGCGGAAGTAAAAGTTATACACCTAATAAACGAGACTGTTTCTGATAATCATGTGCAATGCACCTTCATAAAATATCTTCACGGGTTTATCTAAAATAGTCCCCTATTGGAAAAACCCAGCTGGGTTCTAGCTAGGTTCGACCATGCTGGGTAGGACCAGGGTACCCCAGCCAACAATGTTCACCATCTAAAAGTGTAGAAGGCAATACTATAGCCACCACACATACCTCCTTTTTGTGTGCACATGAATGTGAAAAGCGATATGTGTTAGTGGCGAAAGTATTACCCTCTACACTTTCAGATAGTGGATACGAAACAGCTTCGATACCCTGGGTAGTACCAGTAGGGATTTGGTTATATGGTCGGACCATGTCAGTTAGAACCATGCTGCGTAGGATCAACCTACATGGGATTAGGTTGGTCTTACCGAGGCTGGTACTACCTAATATGAGTCTACCTAGAGGTCAGTACTACTCTGCATGGTTCTACCCAGTCCTAGTATCAACCTGAAACAGACCAGGCTTGGTCAGATAGTGATAATGAATCTGGGAAATTCCAATAGAACAGAACTTCTGTACGATTTATCCAGAGATATTTTCATCAAATTGCGTCACAGTTTTGTTCCACTGGCAATTCCGAGATTTTCTCTAATTTATGATTAATTTGAAAGTTGTCGTTTCTCTGAATTTTGCAATTAAGCAGATTTCACGATTCAATCATCAGTTTGTCAGGCTGTTTGCATTTACAATACACTTATATTTTTTGATATTTTTATGATTACATTCTTCAATTAATTCTGGTATACAAAAACGTGCATCATGTTGATTTCTCAAAATCATTCTGATATTGGTGCACTTGAAATGAGTCAAGTTTGAGTTGGTACAATTGGAATCAGGCCAGTCTAGCTGGAACTAAGTTGATCCTATAATGGTTGTTGTGTCAGCCGACATGGCCTGTAACTAGCACAAGTTGCAACCAAGTTGGTCGCATATTGGTTGTTGGACCAACCATCATGGTTATAACTGGCACCGGCTTCAACCAAATTGACACCGGTTGGAACCAAGTTGGTCCCATATTGATTGTTGGGTCAACCATCAAGGTTTGTAACTGGCACTAGCTGGTACTAAGTCGGTCCAGCTGGGACAAAGTTAGTTCCTTATTGGACCATACTAGATTTTTTCAACAGGGTCTCATTTGAACATTTCCTTCATATTCACAGAATAATCATAGGACATTTGAGAAGTTCTTGTGCTACTTGGGCAGAAAATTTTTAACAATGCACTGGGAGTATGAGATAGATTATCAGGATAAGGTCAGAGCTGTGATGCTGGATTTGATACGAAACCGTTACTGCACACCGATGGAATAGTACGTACGTATGAAGACACGTACGTACCGTCGCGTCTTACAAGTATCGGTTTCAGGGTTGGTATATTTCAAACAAGCTGTTTCAAACAAAGTGGGATGATTGTTGGTCTTCCAGGGGGATATTCTTGATACCTGTCCTTGATATCCTTTTTATCCATCCTTGGTAGTATCTGCTTCCTTTACGTGGTGGGGAGGATAAGTATCTCAGATTTGGGTCTCTTTTTCGGGTGGAATAAACTACTCGAGAGGGAGAATGCAAACTGAGAAACTAAATCATCCCAACCCTAGGAACATCGGCAGAAACGGAAGGGAAGCAAGGGGAAACTACCTTTCTTGATATCTTTTAATATTCCCAAGGGAACGAAATCTTTTCTCCGAACCAAGAATTTTTAATTTTGATTTATTGAAAAAAAAAGCAACAACAATATGATGGCGTTCTCTCGGGTAAAATATTCCGGAGGTAAAATAGCCTCCCGTTCGGATCTCCGGGTGGAGGCTACTCGAGAGAGCCTCATCAAACAAGACAGAAAACCAAAAAGGATAGGGAAGAAAGAGAACATTCTTCGAGTCGGAGCGTGGAATGTTAGATCACTGAGACAAACAGGAAGATTAGAAAATTTGAAATTAGAAATGAATAGGTTAGGTATCGATGTAATGGGAATTAGTGAAATGAGATGGCCGCAAGAAGGGGATTTCTGGAGTGGGGATTATAGAATCATTAATACAGGATCGAAGAATGGTCAAGCAGGTGTGGGAATTATAATGCATAAAAGGGTAGGGAATAGGATAGAAAATTATCTGCAACATAGCGAACGCGTAATGATGGTCAGAGTTAGAACAAAACCGGTACCCGTGTAGAAATTCCATCAGTAACGCCATAATAATAATCGGGGCCTAACAAGGATTAAATGGTGAATGTGACGCAAAAATCATTACAACCTAATTGGGTATCAACAGGGCTCCCATCGGGGCCGGAATAATTCCATTTTATACCTGTTTTTTTCATTAATCATGGAGAAAATTTGATAAAATATGAATCAAATTGAAGAAAATTGAAGAAAAACAATTTGATTCATCAGTTGAAGGGTAATTCATAGTTTTATTTACAATTCAAACTCATTCAAATTTGTGAATAATACGAATGGAGGTTATGAATCATTGAGCTAGACCAGCAACCTAAAGCTAGCAGCTAATTGTTGTAACTTTTGATTCAATGTGGTTCCAGCTGTGTTCACGTCAAAAATCAATTGAGTGGCATTCTACTAAATGTCTCAGATATTTAAATCTTTGATCAAAGTTTTGTGGAAAAAGTTATGATAATCGGCTGCTAGCTTTACGGGTGCCAGTTTCAGTTTCATTTATAAGTCAGATTCCATTTCAAAAAACAAATCTTATTATCGAAAATCTACATCTAACAATGAGTATTTCCATCATTCATACTTCCAATACCAATAATTTCCACATAGCAACAGAGGTTATGTCGTTCCAAAAGTATTTTAAAAGATATTTTTGAGATGTCTTATGCAACATGAAAAGAACGATTTAAGAAACATTTGTTCTTGAGAAAGGATCTTTCTTAAATTCTTCTTTTTATGTTGCATAAGACATCTTGAAGATATCTTTTAGAATACTTTTTGAACGACATAGCCTCTGTTCCTATGTGGGTTGCGTCTATTTCTTTTTGCGGAGCTAGCGAATGTTGCGTAATTGTCGAAAGCATGAAATTTTTATCGGTAAGTCAATTCAACAAGTACAAGTGTAATAGGGATCAGAAATATTACTTTTTCAAATATTTCCAAGTTGAAATGATTTAAGGATTCGCGAGTTTTGTAATGCTTGACTAGCCTAAAACTAGACACTTGCAAGTGCTTCGTGCATTGAAAGAAATGGTAGAGTGTCGCAGTTCCGAAGGTCCATTTTCCCGGAAGTTCGATATACCGAAATATTCCTAGATGTTACTAGCCATCTAACTATTATATTTTAAGGTACTGAAATTTTGTCGTGACATTGCAGCTCCACCGTGTGTTCAATACCTATGAAAACAATGGATTTCTAAAAATAAGATTTGGGGTGTTCCAAGCCAACTAGGCATCGTTTGTTTCACTACCCAGAAAGCACAGAAAATTCTCTCAACGTTTCGAAAACATGCACTCGGTTTTGCGTGTTTTGGTCCCCGAGGAGTAAGTTTTTTAAATATTTAGAGTACCTGCATTTTGGATGCCCCTGAATACGTTCTTAACTCGTTCTTTTCATCTACTACGGGCCGTTCTCATAATGTTTTCCCAACATACTTTCATGAAAACTAACCTTTAAAAACATATGCGCAGCTTCGCACAACGTAATGCACTGAAAAAAAAAATTTATTTCAGTCAAATAAATATTTATTTGTCCCGTAGCAAAGAAATATTCATTAGAATTCACAAAATATTCTTTGGAACCAAAATAATTTATTTGAATTAAATAGATGGTTTTAATCGTTTATTTCATTCGAATAAATTATTTTGGTTCCAAAGAATATTTTGTTAATTCTAATAAATATTTCTTTGGTACAGGACAAATAAATATTTATTTGACTGGAATAAATTTTTTTTCAGTGTGGAAACCTTTATTGAACACGTTTCCAGAACGTCGCACGGTGCAAGTGAATACAACGAACCGGGACATTTGCACGTACCTGGGACATACATGTGACGTCCTTAGAACATTCCGAAACGTTATTTCCACGTTCTCTGTGTAATCAAGCACGTTTTTTGAACATTCAAAAGACCTCCCGGTGCTGTATGGGTAATACCAGGATTTGTAGATGTTCAACACACAACAGGATTTTGCATTTCGGTGTATCGGACTTTCGGGAAAATTGACCTTCGGGACTGAGACACTCTACCGAAAAAAGTGTGTGGTTATCCGAACGATCTGAAGTATGGATTTTCCTATGAATTCAAATTAGAGTATTTTGGTAGAAAGAAACCATGCTCGGATGGTAACATTCGTATTCTTCAGGGTGTCTATCGGCTGGAAATTCTGTGCGTCATTGGTTATTCTATTCAACGTGAATTTTTGGTGGGTTGATTCCGTTAGAAATTTGGTTTGACTGAAATTGAGGACTAGAAATGTGACCCATGAACAGATTTGAGCAACGCTGTTGATATAAAAATGAATTCCTGATGAATGGATATAAATCATCGATCTCATATCAATTTATTTTAAAAACCCGTACAGCACCGAACATTTCTACGTTGCCTCTACGTTGCCTCCGCGTGGAATCTTCATCCTTCCACGTTCTATCCACGTCCACCATTTATCCACGTGGAGTCCACGGAGATGCGACGTGGAAGTCGGTGGATGTGCTGTTAGGGAATGTCATGACAGGAACATTTCAAATCGAAGAATCATAAAAGCTTGTGAATACTAATCATATAACATATAAGCTTGAGTGATATCTATGGAAAATGTCTTGATTTTATATTTTTACACTGAGAAAAATTATCTACTATAAATTACTAGACTCGCTAGTATATTGAGGATATACTTGCATTTTAAGGTTATATACCAAACATTCTGATCAAAAGCATCAGACTTTCTATTATAAAATGTCATTATCCTACCATTAACTCCCAGAAAGTCTGGTACTTTTGAAGAGAATGTTTGGTATATACCTTCAGAATGCAAGTATATCCGCAATATACTAGCGAGTCTAGTATTTTATAATAGACAATTTTTCTCAGTGTACAAATAAAAATATATGAATAAGTAATAAGATCTGATGATAATAAAAAAAACAATAACAACAACAATAATAATAATAATACACGATCAATAATAATGTTCACAATCAAGGATTATTCTTAGAGTATTTTTCTGTCTAATAGAACAAAGTACAAAGTAATGAAATTATAGTTGAATTTTGGAGGTAAGGAGTCTTCTGACCAAAAAAGTTTTTGGCCGAATGGACATGATTTGACAATCGCTAGTCATTCTTTACTGTTCTCTGAAATCGATTAGTGATTGTCAAATCATGTCGATTCGGCCAAAAGACCCTCTACCAATTTTGGAATATCTTGAATACAAAATTTGCTACAATATATTCGGGAGCTCTAGTGGATCATGCATACATACATACATACATATATGTATATATACATATACAAATATACAAATATACACACGTAAATTCATTCATACATCTATTTACACATATATACATACCCATATCCATGTTTATATCTATATACCGGGTGTTTCATAGTTCACTGAAAGAATTTCACAGGCGTATTTCCGGTCTGAAAAATTTGTGTTGAGCCTTAGTTTTTGAGATAGGAGCATTTTTAGAATTTTTTTTTAATCCAAATCATTCAAAAGCACTGTGTGTGACATATTTGAGCTTGACACGATTCGCCGAATTGGAAAATCGTGGATCTCTGAGAAAAAAATCAAAGTATCCAGTCATCCCATGTTTTGTAGCTATAATAACTCAAAGTTGCTGGATTCTGATCGGCTGGAAGCCAAAAAATTTCAAATTGCTATAACCTTAAATCGAAAAATGACAGAATAGTACATTTATTCCAGAGATCCGCCGTTTCCTAACTTAGCCAATGGTGTCAAGCTCAAGTATGTAACACACAGTGCTTTTGAATGATGTGGATTCGAAAAAAAAAAATATAAAAATTCTAATATCTCAAAAACTAAACCTCGAAAAAATTTTGCCAAATAGGAAATCATTACATTTTGACTGCAGAATAACGCCTGTGAAGTTTTTTCAGTGAATTATGAAACATCTAACTTGATTCATACTTCAGAGAGTTGAAATAACCTCCCTTTTCTTTCGGAAAAAATAGGATTGATTGTTTATGAATCAATCAACTACATCTGCTTCGATAATATTCGGAAATTTGAAGTCATTTCAAAATTCATTCATCAATTATGTTAGCTAGGACACTATATTTGGATGTAAGATGATTGTTATGGGCCTGATTGTACCCTCATGGGCACCCGATTAGGACCTGATCGTTTATGCGTCGCATTCTACATTGATTCCTTACTTGGCCCTGATTTGTTTGAATTAGGCCCTGATTGAATCCTGATCAATTTTTCCACACGGGTAGACACTGTTATAGTTCAAGTATACATGCCCACATCTGCATACTCAGAGGGAGATATCGAAAAAATGTACGATGAAATAGAAGAAGTGATAGAGTCTCTCTCGAGCAGCCGAACGGAACGGTCGTGTTTATTTATTCACGCTCGTCGTTAGTCAATATTGATATAAAATCGAAACATATAAAGTATAATCATGACTACGAATGATGAGCTGAAGTCCTCAATTATTTCATCTAAACATGAATTAAATTCAAAAATTGATAAGCTGTCTATAGAGATGAGAAGATCTCTAAGACAAATGGAACGAAATCAAAAACAACTCGAGAACGAAAACCGAATCATCAAAGAAGAATTAAAGCTAGTGAAGAAGGAATTGGATCGACATTTGAATAGAGAGAAGGTAAACAACGTCATCTTTCATGGCATTGAAGACAGCGATGGATTTAACAATCAACTGGTGGAGAATATCAACCAAATAGTAAAAGATGATGTCCCAGAGCTCCCAAATGATGTCATTATGAAAGCGACAAGGATAGAAAGAATACAGGGTAAGAGACCAGTACTGAGGACACTTGCAGAGCCCAATCATAAGAAAATCTTGTCCAAAAAATTCCGAGATTTCCAGAACAAAAAAATTTTTATTAGTTACGACTTATCGGAGAGGCAACGAGAAGAAAGAAAACGTCTCCTCAACATTCGGAATGAATGCAAGAAATTAAATGTTACATGTAAGGTAAAAGGGGATAAGTTGTTGGTGAACGATCAGTCATTAGATTATTTTGAAGCATCGAAATTCATGCAAAAGTTGAAAGTTCCCGACAGCACCGATGGGGAAGACAGTGATGGCTCAGTGTTGTCTCAAACATCTCATAGCTCTCGCAAAAGACCGCGCAAAACTAAGCTTACGTGCAATCCTTCCAACTGGGTTGAAGAAAGAGATAAAAACTCCATAACCAAATTTTTATCGAAAAATAAAGAAAAGACGGTATCAGACCAACAATAGCAGCCAATGATTTCAATCCCCAAAGTTATATTTTGGAATATCAACGGTTTCAATAACTTGTGTGACTTATATGAAAATATAAACGAAGAAGACATTCTGTGTGTATGTGAAACTTAGTCGGAGAAAACACCAACATTGCCCTCACTACTACTACACAAAGGCTTCGGAATCATCGACTCACCGGCGATAAGAACATCGAAGAAAGGTAGAGCAACCGGGGGGCTTGCCTGTATGTTGAATTTAAATCTGTATTCGGTTGATTATGTACACAAAACTGTTAATTCTATTTTCATACACATTCATCAGTTGAATATATGTATTGGAGTAATTTAATATAAAACCGAAGATAGAAGCTTCATCAATATTAGAAGAAATTAGCGATACATTATCACTCTTCGAAAACAAATATCCCAATCAAGCGATTATAGTGGGAGGAGATTTTAATGCGAGGGTAGCAGAAGGGAATACTCTGTCCGATAGTATAATCGTCTTAGCGCCGTTTTTTGACAATAGAACCAGCTTAGATAAAGAAATGAACTCTAGAGGGAGGAAGTTATTAGACTTCATGGAGGATAGAGGTTTCATTTTGCTTAATGGGAGATCTCAGAGTGATTCGCCGGCCAATTTTACGTACGTTAGTAAGATAGGTAAATCAGTTACCGACCTAGTTTGGTCTAATTTAAACGGTTTCGATATCGCGACAGATTTCGAAGTTAAATACATAGGAACCTCCTCAGATCATTTCCCAACCGCCCTTTCGATAAATCATTGCGAACCAGAACCACACACTATCTATCTGACCGATGACTTTTCTTCTTTCAAATGAAATTCAATCTATGCGGAAAAATTTTACATCCGTTTACAAAATTCGTATGATATAACTCATGTGAATGAGGATGTTGATTTTATGAACAGTAATATTATAAATTCGATAAAAGATGTTGCTAAACAAGAAGGCATGTTGAAGAAGATTTCGAAGCTCATAAGTAATAAACCTTGGTTTGATATAAGTTAAAAGGCGTTGAGGAAACAATTCACAGCTCAACTCAGAATATGTAAAAAATCTAATTTTAAGGATATAGTCGAACTAGCATGCTATCAAGATTTAAAGGAATTATATAAAAAAGTGATATTATTAAGAAAGAAAGCATATTTTGATAAGAAATTGGAATCGATTGTCTTAGCAAAAAACTCTGAGAAGTTTTGGAAATCGCTAAATTTCTGTAGGAAAAGATCAAACCCCAGAGATGCTATCACACTGGAAACATGGTTCAATCACTTCAATGCTTCATCCCATAGGACTGAGATTATTGATATAGGGCTTACTGACAATTTTATACCTATTCTGGATACCGAGATATCCTTGGAGGAAATTGATATGAGCCTTCATAAACTCAAATTTAACAAAGCACCAGGAGAAGACGCAGTTCCTGGGGAATTCCTCAAAATTTCACCAAATAATTGGAATTATATCTAACCTTGATGTTCAATAAAATACTTCAACAAGGAGCTGTGCCTGACGCATGGGCGAAGATACACGTCAAGATGCTGTATAGAAACGGGGATAGGAACGATCCAGAGAACCACCGCCCCATTTCTTTGGTCAATGTTATAACTAAAACTTTCACACCAATATTATTACCAAGATTAGTTTCGTGGACCAACTCTATAAAATTAATCCCGGAGTTCCAATCTGGTTTCAGACGCGGGAGAGGCTGCATGGACAATATTTTGGCACTGTACTCGATAATTCAGATACGATTGCAAAGACCGAAGGGCAAAATCTACGCCCTTTTTGTAGATTTGAAGAAAGCTTTCCCATCCATCAAAAATAATTTGTTATGGCAAAAGCTTGCTTCTGTCGGTCTGAGTCATGAATTTTTACGTATTATAAGAAGCCTTTACGAGAAAGCAACTATGGCGGTTAAGACTCATTCTGGTACATCCCAGCAGATACCAATAACAGAAGGGGTCTTGCAGGGGGAAATTTTGAGCCCCATGTTATTCCCTATTTTCCTATCAGACTTGGAAGAGTACTTAAGTGATAAGGGCGTAAGAGGTGTATCTGTGTCTAGTCGTATGCTCATGACTCAGTCATCCTAGCGAATACCGTAACTGAAATGAGAAGAATACTAAAGGTATTTGAGGAATATTGCTTGACTAACCAGTTGACAGTAAATACAAAAAAAACCAAAATTGTTGTTTTTTCTAAAGGAGGAAGAACCTAGAAATCTCAAATTCAAATTCGCCGGCGATGGTATTGAGATAGTAAAGAAATTTAATTACTTGGGCGTTACCTTCGTGAGTTCGGGACTCTTTGGGGAGGCTACAAAACACAGTGTGCAAAAAGCTAGTATTGCAGTTACTTCAACCCTTTCCTTACCGAAAGAAACAAAAATCAATTCCTGGGATCAACTTAACAGATTATTCGACTCTCTGGTTTTCTCCACTATGCTACACGCATCTCCTGCGTGGAGTATTAATCATTTGGATTCTATAGAAATAATTCAGGGGCAAATTTTTAAAAGGCTACTGGGGCTCCCTAAATGCACAGCCAACTACGCTGTGAGAATAGAATCAGGGCGGATTCTTCTCGCAGCGGAAATTTTCGAAATCAGTTTGAATTGGATTGCGAAAATACTCAATATGTCACCTAACAGACTATCAAAAATTTGTTCTTTGAGATTAGTAGAATTATCCAATGGAAAAGATTGCCTAAGCAAATATAACTGGATATCCAGCTTGAAATCTACTTTTTTTGCTCCCAGTGGAGAGGTAGACCTATGGAAGAACGTGGAAAACTTGAAACGAATAGAAGTTAGACAGAGAGTCCTACAAAGTTACATCTTTTATATCAAAGGAATGGATAGAAATAGAGTTTTCAACTCCACCTCCCTCATGATTTATCCTTGTTTGGAAACGTCAGGCGAGAAAGCGAAATACTTAAATATCTGTTGTAGTCTTGAGCTAAAAAAGTTTTTTTTTGTCAGTTACGATTAATTAATGTGATAACTCCTAGATTAAGTTATAAGAATAAGACATATGATCTAAAACATGCTGATGACTGCCTGATGTGTAATAGCAGCAATGTGAACGTTTTCCACTGGATTGTTCACTGCAAGTAATTCGGCAATGAAAGGTAAAAGTTGAGTATCTTACAAGATTCAGGATTTCCACCGACAGTCTTGTCAGATATATGGTAAAAACCGAATGAAAAGCATATGTGGAAATTGTTACACTTTATTAGAAAAATAATGGAACACTTCGCCCTTTCGAACCTGGTCATTATATTAGAATGGTGAGAATGCTATTACCTCTAATATGGGTCGATTTGAGTGAAGAAAGTAAGATATGCAGGTTTACAAGTGTAGTCATTGTTTTTTTTTTATACTCTATCCTCCATTAAATATGAGACTTCAGATAATGTAGAGAGAGGAGTGTGACTTTGGTCTATTACACTACTCGATTTCGATATAAACTCGGAACATGAGGAGGATTCAGTGTCGATTTAGTCTATAGCGTATGTTCATAATGTAAGAATTTAAATTTTAGGAATGAGTAGATTTAATTGCGAATTAAGCTAAGGGTCGACCGTGAGTTCAAGAGATAATCAATCCAACTGTTCTGCTTCCTCTCTGTCTTTCATCAATAATTCCGGAATATTTATTTCTCCTCTTTTTATGTATATATATATATATATATATGTGTGTGTGTATTGGTAGCATTAAGCATTATTTTAAGATTGTAGAGAGACTCTTTTGTATGTTCCATGGAACTATAACAAATAAAACTACTACTACTACTAGAAGAAGTGATGGAATATGTAAAGGAAGAAGAAAATTCAATGATCATAGGTGACTGAAATGCGGTAGTAGGGTAAGGAAAAGAGGGCAACATAATAGGAGATTTTGCGTTAGGAAAAAGAAATGAAAGAGGACAACGTTTAATCGAATTCTGTGAAAGCCATAAAATGGTTATTACCAACACATTATTCAAAAATCATCCAAGAAAAATCTATACTTGGAAAATGCCAGGAGATACAGCAATATATCAAATCGATTACATATTAGTGAAACAAAGGTTCAGAAACCAAGTGAAAGGCTGTAAAACTTATCCAGGCGCGGATAAAGATAGTGATCACAATATGTTGCTGATGAAATGTTCTCTGAAATTCAAAGCTCTGAAGAAGAAAAGGAAAATGCAAAAAAGATGGAATTTGAAGAATCTCAGACAAGGAAAAACGCGGGAGGCATTTCAAGTGATGTTGGACGAAAAATTGGAGGATCGACAAGAGAAAGACTTGGAAATAGAGAGTAGATGGACGAATATGAAGGGGAACATAGAGCAATGTGCAGATGAAATTTTGAAGAACGATGGGATAGAGCCTAAGAAACCATGGGTAACAGAAGAAATTCTCGATTTAATTAATGAAAGGAGGAAATACAAGAATAAGAATAGTGAACAAGACCAGCAGACATGCAAGGCACTGAGGAATAAAATAATCAGAGAATCAAGGAAAGCAAAAGAACAATGGTTGGAGGGAAAATGTCAGGATATAGAAGTAAAATTACATTTAGGGAAAATTCATGAAGCATATAGGAGATTAGGATTGAGGGTCTGGATGCAATAACCGGGCGAGAGCTCGAACTCGTTTCAGGTCTGACACGGGAGACCAGCAGAACGAGAAAAAAAAAATTCGTCAGAATGCAAAATAAAAAATATAGCCTGCTAGAACTCATTAAGACACACGTTTTCCCTACAGAAAAATCTTTTCTATCATCAATAGTTTGTGAGATAAAAATTGAAAATCGAAAATTTTTCATTTCCTTAAAATCAATACGATTCAAATTATATATTGCGATTACTCGGCGAGAAGTCATGGGAATGACTTGAAATTTAGTATACGCCTTTATCATTGATCCTCAAAGACAACTAGTGAGTGGAAGTTGTCAAAATATTTCATCATTCAATGAATATTTAATAATAAACAAATGCTTTCGAGAACACGCGCTTGCTAGGTTCCACGGGAAAAAGTGTCGAGGGAATTTTCGATTTGAGAAAACTCAAAGTGACAAAGTTGTTCATCGATGTTCGAAGAAGTTTTCCTGAAATTTTCAGATCAATCGAATAAAAAATTTGGGAGTTATTGAACAATGTTAACGGTGCCGCGGCCCGCTTACCGTTGCTATGAGAGCCTGGATGCAATAACCGGGCGAGCGCTTGAACTGAGGTGAAAGTATTATCCAAGCTGTGGGAAAAATACTGGGAGATAGGTCTTGAAAAATCAATTCAAGTCTCTTGTTATGGTTCTTTCCTATGATCGATAGTGTTGGAGAAAAAAAATGAAAATTACCTATTGTTTTAGAACAAAAATCAATGTTTTTCAACATTGAACTCGTTCTGACTCTATCATTTTTCAACGTATTAGGATGAATCTTAATTCCACCTTACATGATTATTCTGATTCGTAAGACTTCCCCGAAGTCGACAATGTCGAAAAGATTTGTAAAAATTAATAAAAATTTCATAAATTTTTAATTCGAAGTGAAAACGACGTTTTGCATGATTTGCATCAAAAAAACGTGCAATGCTTTGCATCAAACAATTCAATTGTTCATAACGTTTTTATGGGCAAACTGTTCACTTTGGAGAAAAATCGTCTTGACAAAAAGAGTTTCTCATCTTGTGAAAGATAAGTTTTGTACACAACATGTTTGTTACGTGCAAAAAAAATGTTGGCTTACAGGAGAAATTTTTTCTTATTTTTTAACAAATAAATTTTGTACAAACCAGTATCAGGATCATTTATTTAAATAATTATTATTCTTCTCATGTTATGTTTTTCAATATTCGCTTGATATAGATATTTTATTCATGTATACATTTTCACATTCCTAATAAAATCTTATACAATAGAATTTATAAAACAGACTTTATGAACAGATCCAATGAAATGTTTCGTAATGAAATACATATATTAAAGTTTACTGTCACTTTTTGATGCGTTCATTTCATCTTCTGATTTCAATTTAATCATCTGATTTGCACAAAATATATAAAAAAACGTACGACCTCTAGGACTTAAATAACGCCCTAATATTTTCAAGTCTGTATATTTTTCTTTAGAAATTCCCAAACGTTCTGGTTTTGGAGATTTATTGAAAGCTTCGAATTCCAAAGACACATCGAGTTTATGAGTGCTGTATGTATCATTGTATCTTTTATACGTCTGTATTTGACCATTTGGACAGTAAATGATTCTAACAGCCTCACTAATCAAAAAATCTTTTGGCTTGAATTTTCCTGACTTTTGGATTGTGAATTCAAAATCTTTCATGTCAGGAATTTCTTGAATCATTATGAATTATCAATCATGTTTCCTTTTTCGTGAAGCGATTTTCGTAACAAACATGTTGTGTACAAAACTTATCTTTCACAAGATGAGAAAAATTTTTTTTCTCAAGACGATATAATTTAATTTAATTTAATTTAATTTAAATTTAAATTGTATTGATTTTGAGGAAATGAAAAATTTTCAATTTTCAATTTTTATCTCACAAATTATTGATGATAGAAAAGATTTTTCTATGGGGAAAACGTGTGTCTCAATGAGTTACCAAAATAGGAATCATCACTCGTCTCTGTTAGCGACTGCGTACAGAAATTCGTAGTTGTCAGCAGTTTACTATCTTTTCTAGTGATCATTCCATCATCTTTTTCCTCCGTGTATCACATAATCAAATGTAAATTCTATTGTCGTAATGAATGAAATATAAACAGTATGACAACCCGTACAGCACAACCACTGATTCTCCACCCAGGACTTCGGTGGACTGGAGGTGGAGAATCAGTGGATAAATAAGAGCCGTGGAAATAAGGGAGAGTCTCCGTTGAGGCAACGGAGAGACGACGTGGATTTTTCCGCCCCCTTTATTTTCAATAAAATTTATGTTAGTGGATTCACTCATTGAAATTTGGTTGCGTAAATCGACAGCTATGAATTTTATTGAAAATAAAGGGGGCGGACAAATCCACGTCGCCTCTCCGTTGCCTCAACGGAGACTCTCCCTTATTTCTCCCTTATTTCCACGGCTCTCATTTCTCCACTGATTCTCCACCTCCAGTCCACCGAAGTCCTGGGTGGAGGATCGATGGTTGTGCTGTACGGGAAGCGAAATTTACTTCAAACTTATGAAATTTGTACATCAGTCTGATGTAAAATACATGTTAGGATTTTTTAATAAAATTTCAATCGCTCATTTATATATTCTATGCATACGCGAGAACTACGATAATAACTACAACAATTTTTGTTAATTTTCCAGAAGCCACAAAGATGGGGATAAAATTTTACATTATTTGCGCCGCATTTTTATGAATTTTCACTGACAGTTGAAATAAAAATAATTGTATCTTCCCAATTGATTTTTACTGTTGTGTTTTTTGTTCAATTTGCAAAGCGACAATATATACAAATGCATTTTTGAGCAGTGAAATGAACTTTAATTATTCAGCATGAATTCTCACCTTAACATACATCTTACGTCTTACATCTTACATATTACATATCACATTAAGATACAATACAATGTTATGTCACTTCATTCTATCATTATCACTAACCGTACGCTATGAGTGGAGATTCAAGTTGTTAATATATATCAAATGTAGGAACAAACTGATACATGCGGAAAACTATTGAAACTGTTTGCGCCATCTTTGTGACGCGATTTTCAAGATTTTGAACCACTGATATAAATATTATGGATACGAGATCGCTCGGTTGAAATAACAAATTCTTGTACCTGAAAAATGTACAAACCGCAGCGCCGCCTAGCAGGGGGGTGTGATACTTTCTGATAATATGATACTATCTGTAGTATGATTTGTTCATGTTCATATAACCAAAAAGTGGAATGCTATAACAATGGTATAAGGAAAGACATGTTATGTATTGTTAACACTGATCTGTGATTGTTAATCAAGTCAATTAATAATAATAATTTTATAAAAACGGTATTAATGTATACATAGGTTCAATTTTAACCAAAATTTTCAAATTTACCGCGTTTCATTAGTTCTAAGCCCCCCTGCTGGTGGCGCAAAACGGTCCTTCAATTAGGGACAGGAAAATGGCGGCCATTCCCTATCCATAGTATAGGGATCAGTGTTTTGAACTGAAAGGAGTGTTAAAACGCTTCTCAGTAGTATGACTAACACAGGCGAGTAGTTTTGTCTTCAGCAATTGTTGAATACACATCAGATTGCGGTAACTGTGTATTTGAGAATGAGAATAAAATTCCTGGGAAATAAATCAGATTATCATTCAAAAAAGCATAGGTAACATCAGCCACTGTACTTGTTGAATGTACATTAGATTGCTGTAGGATTGGATGAGTGGAAATGTGGTTGAGCATGTCTTATGGCACCACGTTCGTGAAAAGTAAATTCAGTCGAGTGTAATGGAAAATTTACATTGTTCGTGGTCAATAATATCATAATAAATATATTTTTGGATCGGCGTAATTTTTACAATCTTCCAAAGCAATGATCATGTATGTATCATGTGAGTTTCATCAACATTAACTCTCTAAATCTGAAAGAGTGAAAAATCGCACGTTTCACTCCGCTAAGTGTCAGAAGTGAGCCTGTCAGCTTCGAGTGGAATTTTCACCCGTTTCGAGTGACCTCTCACTCTTTTAGAGTGAAAAATTCACTCTAGCGTCGAAGTGGTTGTGAATTTCTAACCTCAAACCTTAGAATATCACTCTAAAAGAGTGGAAATTTCACTCGAAAATCCGACAGGCTCACTTCTGGCTGGCTAAAGAGTGAAATCTCACTCCAAAGATTTTAGACAGAATGTAGAAATTACATTTAAAGTTTTATCTATGCACTGATGTTAAATTTACATCATGATTTTTCTCCGTGCATATATGCAAATGCATATAATCCGATATCTACACTGAAAGAATCTCTTTGGAAAAATTACCGGGAGATTTCAGGGATCGAGGGACAAGTGGGAATTTTGAAAAATGTTACTGTGCATTTTTTAAAACTTATAGAAAATATCACTTTCAACTGTTCAAAAACTCACTCATTTTTACAAGCTGCACAGTGATCTTTTGGAAAATTTTCACTTTTCCTCCGATTACTGGAATTTTACGGTTATTTTTATAACAAAATTCTTTCAGTGTAGTTATTATAACCCAATTTCGTGCACAAGTTCTCGCATGATTCCCGGCTGAATCCGATCCGGATAGATATAGCTGATGTACACCCGAGACGGAAACCTTTCTCGTATAAAACCAAGTGGACCCGGATAATATCAGGTGTAGAAGTATGAAACCGGAATTTTTTGGTGAAATTCATACGTTTGTTGTTTGTGGATGATAAAAAATGTTCTATTCAAAATAATCTCCATTGCTGTTTATACGAGGGTGGATTGATAAGTTTCCGGCCTGACCAAGAAAAACAACGTTTTTAAGAATTTTTTTTTTTTTATTTCTCAACATAATCTCCTCCAAGGCTGATACATTTCTCATAGCGGTGTTCTAGTCTAGTAATGCCATCTCTATAGACTGATTCGTCAAGCTCCTCAAAATACCCATTTACAGCTTCGATTACTTCTTCATTGTCCGCAAATCTCTTACCGCCAAGCCATTTTTTGAGGTTAGGAAACAGATAATAGTCACTCGGGGCTAGGTCTGGAGAGTAGGGAGGGTGCGGCATTAATTCAAACTTCAGATCGTTGATTTTAGCCATCGCAACGATTGACGTGTGCGCTGGTGCGTTATCGTGATGAAACAAGATTTTTTTCTTCGCCAGATGAGGTCGTTTAATTTTCACTTCGTGGCTCAAACGTTGCAATAAGTCTGCGTAGTATTGACCAGTGATAGTTTTACCCTTTTCAAGGTAATCAATGTATATAATATCTCTTGCATCCCAAAAAACAGTAGCCATAACCTTGTTCGCCGAAAAAATTGTTTTTGCCTTCTTTGAAATTGGTTCCCCTGGTCCAATCCACTGTTTAGACTGTTCTTTGGTTTCAGGAGTGTAGTGGTGGACCCAAGTTTCGTCAACGGTTACGAATCGACGCAAAAATTCGCTTGGATTACGCTTATACAACGCCAAATTGGCGGTAGAAATGTTCTTTCGAATCAATTTTTGGTCGACTGTTAGCAAACGCGGCACCCATCTTGCACAAAGCTTTTCCATATACAAATGTTGGTGCAAAATATTTTGTACACGTTCATATGACATCTTACAGGTCTCAGCTATCTCACGAACTTTTAATCTGCGATCTTTCAGCACTATTTGATGGATTTTTTCGATCATATCTGGAGTTGTGACCTCAATGGGGCGTCCTGAGCGAGGCTCATCAGAGGTGCTCACACGACCCTTTTTAAACTCGGAAACCCACTGCTTAACGGTTGAATATGATGGGAAGGATGTCCCCAGTGTTGAGTCCATCTCTTCTTTAATTTCCTTTGGCGTTAAGCCCTTCAAATAAAAGTATTTGATGACAGCACGATTTTCCAGCTTTTCCATTTTTACGAAAAACACAGAGGCGTCTTGGTCAGCGTGCTCTCAAAACTAAACTAACATGGCGATCGGACTGAAACTATAGCTACAAGCTATCTAAGGATGGTACTATAGAAGGCCACCTCAAGGTAGGCCTAGTGGCGCCATCTCTTGGTCAGGCCGGAAACTTATCAATCCACCCTCGTACATTTTTCCCACCTTTCCGGCACTTTATGAATGCCACGCCAAAAAAACAGTTCCTCTTTTGAAGCGCACCAGTAATCGAGCCATTCTCCTACATTCTTATACGAATGCAAGCGTTGTTCAGCGAAAGCGTGTCCCATTGACGCGAATGGATGATATTCGGACGGAGTCAAGCCTGGAGAATAGGCGGCACGCGGTAGCTTCTCCCAACTGAACGCCTCGATCGTTTCCCTGAGCCGTTTTGCTTTGTGTGATGGGGCATTATCGTGGAGCAAGATGACTTTGTGTTGCTTTTTTCCATATTCTGGTCGTTTTTCACGCAATACGCGATCCAAATCGATCATTTGCTGTTGGTAGTGATCAGTGTTGACGGTTTGCCGAGGTTTTAGCAGCTCATAGTAAATTACACTCCTATCACTGATCCTACCAAACACAGAGCATTGTCTTCTTTCCAAAACGATTTGATCTTGCAGTGGATGTCGATGATTCGCCTGGATTCACCCATGATTTCCGACGCTTAGAATTCTCAAAATATATCCATTTTTCATCACCTGTCACGATTCGATGGAGAAATGACTTTCTTTCGTATCTGCTGAACAGCATTTCACAAGTGATTTTTCGATTTTCTTGCTGTCTTTCATTCAGTTCATGCGGAACCCATTTTCCCACTTTCCGAATTTTTCTCATGGCTTCCAAACGAATGGAGACGGCTTTCTGCATCACATTCAGTTGATCCGCGTGTTCTTGTTGAGTTTGACCATATCTTCATCCAATAAGGCTTGTAATCCATCATCTGCGAACATTTTCGGTGGTTTCCGACGCTCTTCGTTTCTTAAATCTTTTGAACCACTCGAAACACTGTGTTTTACCAAGGGCATGTTCACCGTAAGCTTCGACAATCATTCGATGTGATTCTGTGGTAGTTTTCTTTGAATGATAACAAAAAACCAATGCTGTCCGCAGATCGTAGTTTGTAAGCACAAAACTCGACATGTTTAAGGTTATAAAACAATTACGGGGGTACAGAACTTCTGTTGTTTTGTGTTGAAAATCTCCATCAGCTGTTAGGGAGAGATGATGGTGCTAAAGAATGGTGGGAAGATAGTGGTCTTAGGGTCCCTAAACTGATAGCTAGTGCCATTTATGGGTAAATTCCGGTTTCATACTTCTACACCTGGTATTTCGTTTGGGTTCATGTTTTTACTGGGGTCCGGTATTTTTACTGGGGATACAATCAGGTACACTGTCAGGAAAATTCTCAAGCTAATATGAAATTCATCAGGAAATATATTTTCGTATTGAATTTAATCAAAGTTCTTAAATCTAATAATAATGATGAAATTTCGAAATTTCTTCCTGAAATGTAACAATTATTTATCAAATTCCACAGATATGTTATTAAAATTAGGAGAAAAATTCTTAAAATTTTGAATTATATTATTGAACTCAATATTTTATTATGAAATTCAATACACTGTTTATGTAAAAAGCTTTATAATATTCTTATGAAGTTTCAGGTAGAGTTTCCTGTATGTAAAGATTCATCCATTCGTATTCAGAGAGTATATTGCACGGAGAAGAGAATATACTACTTTTTAGGCACTCAGCGGTATACGTAGTATACCAGCACGGGGTGCTTATTGCACCCGCTATCGTACGTTCGGACCGTATCTTCTAAAATATTTGAGTAATCCAATTGGAAGTTGGATAGTTTTTCATTTCATGCAATACTGATTGATAATCCGTGGGGTTGTCTGTCTGTCGTCTGTCGTCTGTCTGTCTGCCTGCCTGCTTGCCTGCCTGTCTGTCTGTCTGTCTGCCTGTACTTGGGATCACTCTGGATCAAGTGGACCAAATTGGATGAAATTTATAGAGGACCTTCTTCAAACCCTTCCTCAGAGACCATATTTTTTATTGCAATCGGACAAGTCCTTCTATTTTTTTGAAATTTTTTTCTGAAAAATAGGCGATCTCGGAGAAAATTTTCTCCGCTGTATACATATATATAAATATATATATATATATATATATATGTAATTTTCTCCGCAGTCTTTGAATATTCGTTATCTTAGAGCATATACTACTGGAGCGAGCAAAGCCTATGGAGAAGTATGGTTAGTTTGAATTAAAGATGGAATGAGAGTTCCAACTTTCAGGCAGTGCTATCTTTGTTTAAATCTCATTGGATGAAAAGAGAGACAACTGCCTGAAAGTTGGAACTCTCATTCCATCTCTCAATTTAACCACACTTATTTCTATTGAAATCATAGGCAATGCTCGCTCCAGTAGTATATGCTCTAAGTTCGTTATCTTGGCTCGGATCGATTAATTATTATGAAACATGGGTCCTAGGGGTTTTCGAGGGTGCTGAATCAGTGATGTCAGTATTCCCTAGAAAAATCTTCAGATTTTTTGGCAATGGTAATTTCTTTCCAAATTGAAAATATGATTGGCCGGTTGTACAAGAAATAATCAATCATCAGATGCTGAAGATTTTTCTAGGGAATACTGGCAAGGCTGTGCTGAATCCGAATCTGGAGTCAAATCCTGAATTCAAGATGACGGACGTGAATTTAGTCAATTTTGCATTTGTGGACCCATTTATATGAAACATGGGTTCTAGAGGTTTTCGAGGGTGCTGAATTCGAATCTGGGGTCAAATCCCGAATTCATGATAGCGGATCCAAGATGGCGGACGTCAATTTAGTCAGCTTCGCATTTGTGGACAGATTTATATGAAACATGGGTCCTAGGGGTTTTGGAGGGTGAAGAATCCAAATCTGACGTCAAAAAACGAATTCAAGATGGCGAATCCAATATGGCACACGTGAATATTGTCATTTCGGCTCCAATGAACAAAATTATATTGTTATATGGAACACGGGTTCTAGGGATTTTCAAGGGTGCTGAATCAAATTCTGGGCTCCAATGTTGGAAGAAAATAATAATTTCGATCTTCCCGTGTAAGCTCCACTGCATCCGAAGACTCTTCAAGAGCTGGTTGACGTTATGACAACTGCACACTAGTGAGAATCCAAAAGTGAAGGAAGCAGCTATTGAAACAAATGAAGCCTGAAAATATTCGGATTCATTCCTAAATCACGCTTAAATAACCCTTCGTTACGCTTATTACGCTTAAATTACTTTTAGCTTACGCTTCCGTCGCGCTTCCAGGCTTTATTTCTACACGGAGAGAAATTTGTAGTTAAATTTACTATGTTATTATTGTTCCCGAGGAACAGACTGAACTATGACGGGTTCCCCCATAAAACATAGTAAATATGATCAGCATTCTATTGTTGTACCATAGTGAAAATATGCCCTTCATAGTAAAATCCGACAGAATTCAGTCTGTTCCTCGGGAACAATGATAACATAGTAAATTTAACTACAAATTTCTTTCCGTGTACCAGGACAGTTGAAATTCTACAGTTCTTCAGGTACATGTTTCTGAATCATTTGGGGATGGTATAAGGGATGATAGGCAATAAGTTCCAGGCTTTCTGAACATCACATTCACAAGGTTTCTCAATTGAGGGGAAAACCGATGAGTGCCTTTACATATAGGGTGGCGCAAAAGTCTGGAAACACCTCCATAACTTTTGAACGGGGCATGATAATTGGATCAAATTTTTTTTTCAATTAAAGGAGGGATCAAGGGCTATGGTAACGGGGGACTTTGAGTTCCCCAGCCCTGTAGAGGACGCTGGGGGGGGGGGGCCAAAATTTTAAATGAGATGGGGGGGCTTGTGATACGTCATTCGATAGTGTGTTTCAACCCGAACCCAGCGGTTTTTCGTTTTTTGAAATCGGACCATTTTTCGCTGAGTTATCGTCATTTTAATACTCTGATGTGGCAAAGTCTGGAAACTCCCCCATAACTCTTGAACGGGGCATGATAATTGGATCAAATTTTTTTTGAATCAGAGGTTTTTTTTATCCCAATTTTTTATCCCGTTAATTCTGGGTAATGCCAAGATTGGGATAAAAAAAACCTCCGATTCAAAAATAATTTGATCCAATTATCATGCCCCGTTCAAGAGGTATGGGGGTGTTTCCAGACTTTGCCACATCAGAGTATTAAAATTACGATAACTCAGCGAAAAATGGTCCGATTTCAAAAAACAAAAAACCGCTGGGTTCGGATTGGAACACACTATCGAATGGCGTATCACAAGCCCCCCCATCTGATTTAAAATTTTGGCCCCCCCAGCGCCCCCTACAGGGCTGGGGAACTCAAAATTCCCCGTTACCATAGCCCTTGATCCCTCCTTTAATTAAAAAAAAAATTGATCCAATTATCATGCCCCGTTCAAAAGTTATGGAGGTGTTTCCAGACTTTTGCGCCACCCTGTTTATCCCCGGTTATCTGAATTGTTCAAAATACGAGCGAAGCGAGCATATGTCGGCTACGATCCATTCAAAATGAGCGAAGCGAACTGTCTATAACTGAATTTCACTATACACTTTATAAAATTTAACATTCGGCGTGTAAATTTTCAATCCTACCTATTAATTTTTCTAGAATATTTGTAATTTTCCGTATTTTTATGTAAAAATTAATTTTACAAACCTTCCTATTTCTAATTTACGAAGAAGAATAAAAAAAATCTTTATATTTTCGAGCGGTGTCACTAGATTTCTCTACCCAAAATACTCGAAGATGACTGAATAAAATTAATCAAAACAACCAGCCAGAAGACCTTCTGTTGATATGGAAGGAGGTCTGGCTGGTTATTATATTCCATTCTATTGAGTGATCTTTGAGTATTTTGGGAAAAACAATCTAGTAACTTCGGCTTCTACGGGATACCCTTAATGTCAAGGTCTTTTTTAGTAACTCGTTTCACAGCCAGTGCCTTGAAAGGTGCTAGATAACCGCCATAATCAGTTTTACTAGGGAAATCATCCAGAGAATGAGATTTAAATGTTATAACCTAGAAGTTTGTATCAGATTCATTGCGCAAATGACTGACTGAATTGTATAGAATTCGATGAGCAATTTGTTGAATTTATGTTGCAATCATAGGATCGTCGTAAAGGGTGAGATGTTCCATTATATCGAATGAAGTACGATCAGGTATGTGACGATCCATCCAAACAGATTTATTAAGCGTTTAGCAGTATCGGAATGTCAGCGAAGATGTCAGATTTTGAACTTTATAAGCTGAAAGTTTCGGTTCTTTTCATTTTCTAAGGGACAGATTGGTTTCTATGAGATTTAATACACCGTTTCGATATTGCATTCTCTGATCCAGAGTAAGAGAGTTGAAAATTGTAGTAATCCTGATGAAAAAAGTTTCTCTGAAGATCTCTGAAAACTTCTCTAAATTTCACTGCAAAACTGTGAAAACACTAAAAAATCCTGAAAAAATCTAAAAAACTCTGAAAACCTATGAAAATTCTTTCAAACCCTAAAAAATCTTGAAAAACTCTCACTTATCGGGCACTTTTTACTGCTGAAAATTTATCTGAATATTTATAAATTTCTCTGAAAAACTTCGAATTTTTTTGAAAATCACTGAGACTCTCTGAGAAACTATGGACACCTCTGAAAACCCCTTCACTGAAAATCTACGGAAATTTCAATGGTTTCAACGAAATTTTTCTACCTTGGAAAACTTTAATCAATTTCTCGATAAAGAATGATCTTGAGAAAATGTGAATCATTGTGAATATCGTCATAAGTATATTGAATTTATCGCTCTCACCGACTCACCTAAAAAGTTTGGGATTACGTTGTACTATGTAAGATCTCCAATCGTGTGTTCTGTGGTGCTGATAATTGACCTTCGTCGTGGTTTCCTAAAATGAAACAAAGAATCAATTTAATAATGAGATTTTGGATAAAATTCTCATCTGTCACAACGATCCTCATATGAATGTTTATTGATCGTCGAAATGAATCTCCATGTTGAATGGAATCTTCTGATTAATGGTAGCATTTTTGAATGCTCGGTTCATATTTCGTTCCGAAAATTATTTCAACTTGAACGATATAATATGAGGTAATACATGATGAAAAAACAATGATATAGTCATAAATTGCTTGAAGAATGACTTTGCAAGATATTCAATAAGTCATCCACACACACTCTAAGAAATAATATGTATCGAGATTAGCTCATACTGAGTTCAAGAGTACTCAATTTGGACTGAAGAGTATTATTCACTTGACGTAACTCACGATCCTCTCTTCCTAAGTGTAGGGTGACCATATGTCCCGGTTTATAGGGAAATGTCCCGATTTTTTACAATATTGGGGAGCGTCCCGGTTTTGATTCGAAATGTCCCCGTTTTTCCAGAATCTGTGAAATTTGCATTTTATCGATGATAATAAATGAAAAGAAAAGTATGTTACAAAGAGACACTGATGCTCAAACGGTTTTTTCGAGGGCATCTCAAAGTCCAAAAATTTCTGAACTTCTCCCCCACCTCAATTTTCCTCGGAAATGATGACTACATGCATCGTCTCTGTGGTACAAAGAGCTAGAGTCGAAATATTGCCTCTACGTTGCTGCTAATAATCCTCTTTTCAGTAGGAGCATCAGATAGGAAAGTAGGAGCTGTTTCAATGAGATAAGTGGTAGAAATTTCCTATTTCATCACTTGTAGCAGCAAAGCAGGTGCAAGGTTGACCTCCTACTTTGACCCTATCGCCTCTACACGGAGAATAATGCAGACGGAAAATATGACTTTTTTACATGAGAATACGAAAGATTACACGGAGAAAAATTCGGGGTATCAGATATAGCAATTGCGATAAGTTTGACGAAATCCACATGTAAATATATGGATAGCATTTCTGCGGTGGAAATTCTACATCATTTTTGCTGTAAATTGAAAACGTCGCAATTCTACCGCGATCTGATGTAATTTTAACATACGCACTTCATAACTATGACATATATCAAATGTAAATTCTATTGTCGTAATGAATGAAATATAAACAGTATGACAAGCGATATTTACTTCGAACTTATGAAATTTGTACATCAGTCTGATGTAATATGTTAGGATTCTTGAATAAAATTTCAATCGCTCATTCATATATTTTATGCATATGCGAGAACTACGATAATAACTACAACAATTTTTGTTAATTTTCCAGAAGCCACAAAGATGGGGATAAAATCTCAGTGATTAAAATTTTACATTATTTGCGTCGCATTTTTATGAATTTTCACTGACAGTTGAAAGAAAAATAATTGTATCTTCCCAATTAATTTTTGCTGTTGTGTTTTTTTTTGAATTTGCAATGAGACGATATATACAAATGCATTTTTGAGCAGTGAAATGAACTTCAATCACTCCGCTTGAATTTGTCACCTTAACGTACATCTTACCCTGTTGGAAAAGTTGGATGGAAATGGATAGGATTTAATATGCATCCATTTGAATCCTATTTCTGTTCCGGTTTTTCCTGATCCAATGTCATCCGCAGAACGCATAGGATTCTAATCAATTTTAATCCGCAAAGTGGATGTCAGATTATTGGGCCCCATAGAAATTGTATCCAAATGTATCCATATAATATCCAGGGCCTGAATATAAATCGCATCCGGTTTGATCCGGTGCTTTACGATACCACCCTAATAAGCTTTATCCGTTTCTATCCCGTCATGCCTAATGTTGCTGGAATGCAATTTATCCATTCCAATCCGGTTCTTTCCAGAATGTGTATCATCCATTTTTATCCATTTCCATCCGATTACTTCGGAGAAATCGTATCCATTTCTATCCATTGACATCTCTGATAGTCCTTCACTTTTATCCATTTCTATCCACGCCTGTCATTTTATAATGTATCCGTTCCTATCCGAACTCGATGTTTCCAGCTCTATCCGTTTTCATACATTGCACCTTCACGATAGCCGCGGTTTCCTCTATCCAATTCCATCCATTTCAATTGTTTCATAATAGATTCGTTCCTTATACGTGCCCTAAGCTGCTCCAACTTGTACCAAACCAATCACATCCCGACTGTCAATTCCCAGTCATGGATTCCCAAATTCGCATGGGTCTCGCATGGGAATCACGTGGGTCGACCCACTCGCTTCGCATGTGAAGACTCATGCGACCCACTTGATTCCCATGCGAGACCCTTGCGAATTTGGGAATCCATGACTGGGAGTTTTCAGTAGGGATGACTTTTATAATTGAAGCATCGAATTACAAATATTTGGAGCAAGTTGAAGCAACTAGGAACGTGCTCAACAAATCCAGCTCATAGCTGAATTTGTTCCACGTGTTCCATGTTGTCTCAACCTGCTCCAAATATTTTTTATTCGCTGATTTCAGTTATAAGAATGATTGGTTTGGCACAAGGCGGAACAACTTAGAGCATATTAGAACAAACGGACCTCATATATCTTGTGTCATCCGGAATAGATATTTTCAGGGTAACATCTCAATGTCCCAAAGGTTTGATATCTTGAAATTTCGTATCTCGAGATTTCTAAATTTGATATGTCGAAATTTTGAATTTGAATTTTGGCACATAAAATGTTTTGATATAAAATTTCGGGATAAGTCACTTCGGAATGACGAGATATCAGTTTTTATCTAATCGGTCTAAATGACGATCGCCTCTTCCTCCAGGATGAACAAAAATGAAACATTCAAAAATGGATTCGGAACTATAATTCCGCGACAGGGTCAATCCATGTCAAATCATCCAGAGTAAGTCGCTCAATATTTTTGAAATTTTTCATGCATTGTCAGTTGATTTGCTGGTATATTGAGAGTTGGATTAAATGGTTAAAAAATTTTTAAATTTCCAGCCGTTTGGTTCCCGCGCATTTTTAAGAGGGCTTGCGAGCATGTTTGGAGCAAAATCGTCCTTCATGAAAAACCTCATGACTTTCGAACTTTCAAAGATATCAAAATGATTGAAGAGCCATTTTGTTCAGGAAGAAACGAAGTTAAATTTTGGTACCAAGCATTTTTTCCCAACTCATAAAAAATTGTTCAAAATTGACTCCAAAAACTTCCCTTTATCTCACAAAAAGTTCCATGTTCGACCCCAAAATTTCATTGGAACGAAATAAGACTCAGGTGTATAAGTTTTACCATGAATAGATATCTTGTAGAACTACTTTCAGTCGCAGTATCAAATCCCAAAAGCTTGTCCTTTTTTTTTATGCAGTTCACCAAACATGCCAACTCGACGTAAAACTGCAAAATTTAAAGCTGAATAACTCAAAAGGGACTGAGTGAAAAATTATGAAATTTTCACAGAATAATCCTCTTATGGGTGGAAACTTACGGTATGAATTTCATCGATGATATCGAGACGGTTTTGGAGATACAGGGTCTTGAAGTTGGCTTGAAAATCGTGTTTATTCACATCCATTTCCGCAATGAAAATCAGACTCTTTCGGCATCCTTCATCCATGTCATTAGTCAGAAAATTTCGAAAATTTATCAATATGATCTGAGAAATATTGTGGCAATAACTCAATATTTTTCTAAAATAAACATGCCCATATATATGGGAAGGTATCTAGCCGCGACTTTCGTTATTCCCAGCAACAACATGAGTCCGCCTAAGGAAAATCAGTTCGAAATCCTCCAATTATTCCTATAATAACTTGGTATTTCATCTTGAACTTCGAATGTATAATTTTCAGCGAAATCTGCGAGAACAATACATTCTTCCCGAGTTAATTTCTCTTTTAACTGCTACAAGTATTCGGGCTGAGTTTTAGCAGTAAAATGATGAGTTTTCAAAGCCATTGATTTCTCTACCAAAGATTTGAAAAACTCATCAGTTGGCTTTATTTGTGTAATGAGTTCTGCTCTATCTGTATGAACCCATTGCTCGGAACAGATTTCTTCGGGCATATCATCCAGTTGGTTTGTTTAAAGATCAAGCAGTGCCTGTGGGCCGGGACACTTGGAGCACTGATTGAACATACATGTTTCATTGTGAATATCACAAACAAGAACACCCAAACAGTCTTTATAAGTGGTATTCATTTTGGCAGCGTCAATCATCAATTTTGTATTCTGATGGTACTTACAAACACATACATCATGTGTGCCAGAAAATCCAGCAAGCACACACCATTCAGGTTTTAGAGAACAAAACATGGATCTCTCAATTTTAATTTCAGGATACTTTTGTTCAGAAGAGTCCAAGAATCAGGTAACAGGCTGATAATTTTCACCGTTTCATCTTTACTGGCTATTTTACGTCTTTCTCTAAGTGCATGTATCAGTTCTTCATATTCATTTTCCAATGTATTACGGGTATTAGGTATACTCTGCTCTAATTCTCCACTAAAAGATTCTTCTAATTTCCTCTTGACAGCACTTGTGATGCTTTCAGTTCTTTTCATTAATGCAACATGTCTTTTGTTTTTATTTAGTTTCATCATTCTATTTTTATGTGTAAATCAATTCAAACATCCACATCAAACTATACCTGACGCTTTCATGTTTTTTTACATCAAATATCATGTGCATGTATATGAAACTGAATTCTTGTACGTGATTGGAAACAAACTTACTGATTTTTGCAATAGTATATCTCAATAGCTATATTCACGTTGTATCTCATTTCTCTATGTTTTTCGCTCACAAAATACGTAATTGATTTTCGTTCATTTCATAAACACAAAACAAAAGAAGAACCAAAGGTTTGTTGTTTTCATAACAACGAGCCAATTTCGTTTTAATCTCTGGTTCGATATGACTATTGAACTAACACGTTTCTATTAGCTGCAATTATGGATTGTTTTGTTGGTATTTTCACCAATGGATAGTATCACAAACAAGACTATCAGAATGTGCCTAAGGAAATAATTAAAGTGAGTGAATTACCAGAGGATGATCAAAAATTACTTGAACTTAGAGTGTCTACAGGAATAGATACTGTTTGTCATTGTCACAGTTGTAAATATCTTGTGAAATTCCATCATATTTTCGGAAAAAAGTGCTGTGATCCGTTACAAGTTCATAAAAAGATTGTTAAGAATGGTTTGAGGAAGATTCTTTTAAAACATTTGTCCAAACCAACAAACATGCCTGTTAACTTAACTCCAGGTAAATCCTTATGTTCAAACTGTGCCACTACAATATTTGTTCCAAAAAATAATGAAGAAGAATTATATGAAGATGATGATGCCTTATATAACCCTCCAGCTTACGAATTTGTAGATAATAGCGCCTTAGAAAAAGTTGGTGCAGCTTGTGAATCATTAGACCTCTCTCCTATACATACAAATAAAATGATGAAACTAAATAAGAACAAAAGACATGTTGCATTAATAAAAAAAACTGAAAGAATCACAAGTGTTGTCAAGAGGAAATTAGAAGAATCTTTTAGTGAAGAATTAGAGCAAAGTATACCTAATACTCGTAATACATTGGAAAATGAATATGAAAAACTGATACATGCACTTAAAGAAAAATGTAAAATAGCCAGTAAAGATGAAAAGGTGAAAATTATCAGTCTGTTACCTGATTCTTGGTCTCGTGATAGAATAAGCAAGGAATTCAACACATCTGAATATCTTGTACGGCTCACTCGAGACTTAGTCAAGGAACAAGGTATTTTACCCAATTTATCAAAACGAGAAGGTCACAAGTTGAACCAAGAGGTTGTAAACTGTGTAATTTAATTTTATCAAGAAGATATCAATAGCAGATTATGTCTAGGGCAAAAGGATTGTGTTTCAATGGGAAAACTAAACGATGAACGAGTTTACAAGCAAAAGAGACTTATTTTGTTTTCTTTGAACGAATTATATGTGCTGTTTAAACAAAAGTATCCTGAAATCAAAATTGGGAGATCCCTGTTTTGTTCTCTAAGACCTAACTGGTGTGTGCTTCCTGTATCTTCTGGCACACATAATGTTTGTGTTTGTAAGTACCATCAGAATACAAAATTGATGATTGACGCTGCCAAAATGAATACCACTTATAAAGACTGTTTGGGTGTTCTTGTTTGTGATATTCACAATGAAACATGTATGTTCAACCAGTGCTCCAAGTGTCCCGGCCCACAGGCACTGCTTGATCTTTAAACAAACCAACTGGATGATATGCCCGAAGAAATCTGTTCCGAGCAATGGGTTCATACAGATAGAGCAGAACTCATTACACAAATAAAGCCAACTGATGAGTTTTTCCAATCCGTGGTAGAGAAATTAAGGGCTTTGAAAATTCATCATTTCACTGCTAAAACTCAGCCCGGGAACTTGAAGCAGTTGAAAGAGAAATCAACTCAGGACGAATGTATCGTTCTCGCAGATTTCGCTGAAAATTATACGTTTAAAGTTCAAGATGAAATACAAAGTTATTATTGGAATAATCAGCAGGCTACCATACATCCGTTCGTGTATTATTATAAAATTGATGACAAAATTTGTTGCAGAAATCTTTGTATAATAAGCAACCATTTGGTGAGGGGGCGCCCGGTTCCTACAAGTTTCAATCCTACAACTTACCGATCCTACAACCATTATGTGACGTGGCTCAATCCTACAACCTGATTATCCTACAACTGGTTCATCCTACAAGTTAAAATTGTCGATTGGTTCAATCCTACAACTAGTTAATTCTACAACTGTTCGATCCTACAAGTTGGAGTTGTCGATTGGTGCATTTCTACAACCAGTAGATTCTACAACTGTTTGATCCTACAAGTGAAAAATGTTGCGAGGTTCAGTCCTACAACTGCAAGATCCTACAAGTTAAAATTGTCGATTGGTTCAATCCTACAACCAACGGATCCTACAAGTTAGAATTGTCGATTGGTTCAATTCTACAACCAGTAGATCCTACAAGTAGAAATGTCGCGAGGTTCAGTCCTACAACCAACGGATCCTACAAGTGAAAAATGTCGCGAGGTTCAGTCCTACAACCAACGGATCCTACAAGTTAGAATTGTCGATTGGTTCAATTCTACAACCAACGGATCCTACAAGTGAAAAATGTCGCGAGGTTCAGTCCTACAACCAACGGATCCTACAAGTTAGAATTGTCGATTGGTTCAATTCTACAACCAACGGATCCTACAAGTGAAAAATGTCGCGAGGTTTAGTCCTACAAGTTAGAATTGTCGATTGGTTCAATCCTACAACCAACGGATCCTACAAGTTGGAATATTCGAGATAAGCGCAGCTCGTTTCCACAACTGTTTGATCTCACGAGTTGAAATTGTGGATTTGTGCAATTCTACGTATTCCCGTAGGAAAATTTTCCCTGTTTTTTCATTCTTTTCCCATGGAAAATTTCGGTAGGATTTTGGCAGGATTTCCCCTGTTTTTTCCCTATTTTTTTATGCTATTTCCAAATTTTTCCCTGTTTTTCCATGTTTATGAAAAAAACAGGGGAAAACCATGCAAAAATAGGGAAAAAGCATGGAAAAATAGGAAAGAACTGGGAAAATCGTGCCAAAAAGTACCGAAAGTTTCCATGGAAAAAAACAGGGAAAACTTTCCTACGGGTTTTCACTACGTATTTCATTAAATCATACAGCAAAAACAAACAAACCTACGTATTTTCACCACATATTTCATCAAAATATACAGCGAAAACAAACAAACAAACATGTTTGGAACTCCGCATATTTTGAAATGAAGTAGGTATCAAAAAGACTAATCATGCATACCCATACAGCACCGGAAGGTTTTCTGGATGTTCAGGAAATGTACTTGGTTTCACATAGAACGTGCAAATAACGTCTCAGGATGTTCTAAAAACGTCGCATGTATATTCCAGGGACATGTAAATGTCCCGTTCAGTTCCATGAATTCACATAGATTCTGTGACAACAACCACATAGAAACCCATAGGATATCATTGATTCCAATAGCATTCGGTCTATTGGTTACTATTGGTCTTCAACAGCGCCAGATCTAACGAATTCTCTCTCTCTCTCTCCCTCTCTCTCTCCATTCAAACGTGCAGGTTAAGAGGATACCTGATTTACCATCGGAGTAAGTTTTTCCGCAATAAAATACTCAAGACTGAATTCATAAAAAAATCTGGAATTCTCAGAGATGATTCTTTGAGACTGTATCTACGTCTGTACAGAGCCCGAATTTCATTTTTGAGAAAAAATGTTTCGAAATTTGAAATTCGGGTCCGGTACAGACGTAGATACAGTCTCAAAGAATCATCTCTGGGAATTTCAGATTTTTTTATGAATTCAGTCTTGAGTATTTTGTTGCAAAAAAACTTGCTCCGATGAGAAGTCTGGTATCCTCTTACTGAAGGATTAAAAGAGCAACAGTTTGCCTCCCTTTCGATCCTTTCTCAAGGGGATACCATACCAGCGCTTACCATGACGCTGATACTAGAGCCAAAAGTTAGCAGCCAATTGTTGCAATTTTTCCATGGAACTTGCTCCGAATGTTTTTCATATCAGGAATTGATTGAGTAGCTTCCAATAAGGGTTGGATTCTGCGTGCACGCGATAAGTATTATGCGTTAAATATGCGCAGATTATGCATGAAATATGTAGAATACGCACAAAATGCAGAGAATGCATAAATCATCGTAAAATTAATTTTTACTTGAGATTCACAATTTAGAATGCATGAAATGTATGTTACAGAGTACTATGATTGGAACAAATTCACAGTTTAAAAATCATAACTCAATTTGACCATGAAAAAAGATGATGAACAACACTCCTGTTAGTTGTCTGCATTTTCTGTGTGAGTTCTATGCGCACATTATTCCATGCATAAAACCTAACCACACAGCACGCTGGTCCCGATGGATTCATAAAGAATTCTTTATGAATTCTTTATGAATTCGTTATGAATTCTTTATGAATTCATCGTGGAGTTCTTCAAGAGTGCCCGTATGATAGTTCAGAAGGAGTTCCATATGAATACCTGGGATTCAATAAGAATTCTTGAAGAATTCGGAGAGTTCTTTATGGATTCTTTCTGAACTGACATACGGGAAACTGATTGGGAGTTCATTTGGGATATGACTGTGCTGTGTAGGAACGTATCATGCGTACCCAATCCTACGTCCCTGCCCTACGCCCTGCGTCCTGCTTCCAACTAAGCGATTTTGCTACTTGAATACTTGATAAAATGATTATATCAAAAATTACATCAATCGGCTGCCAGCTCTTGGCCGCTAGTTTCAGCTCCATGCGCTCACCGACCGAACACACGTTGGTTAGAACAGGCCACACCTATATGATAGAAAGAGAGGTTCGACACCATCGCTCGTATCTCCTTAACCTGCATGTTTGAATGGACGTAAAGAGAGACATAGTATTCGCTAGGCCCGGCACTGATATATAATCGGAAAACCAATATCAAGAATCTATCCCAGCCAGCACAAATTATCAATTTGAATTTATGAAGACTTCTCAAAGACCTCTTGAATAGTCCCCGTTATGCGACCAATAATGAATTCAATATGAATTCAATGAATTCAAGATGGAAAACTATTGAATGCCCGGAGAATTCATTATGAAATCTCGATATGAGTTCTCTCTGAACATTTAGTTGTCCATCAAGAGTTCAGTTTCAATTCATTGGATTCATATTGAACTCATTGTTGGTCGCATAACGGGAGCTCTTTGCGGGGACTCTTGTGTTGTATGGGTTGAAATGTTTTTTTCTTGAGATCTGTTTCTTTCCAACTTAGTGAATGATATGAAGTTCAAGTACGTAGCACACGGTCTTTGAATGCTTTTGATTAAAAAGAAAAAAAAATGTAAAACTGCCCATATCTCAAAAACTAAGCCTCAAAAACAATGTTTCCAAATACGAAAGTTGTTGCATTTTGGATGCAGAATGTGTTCCTCAAATATATTCGACCCAGATAGCACAAGTATACCTGATGAATTCATATGTAGCAGAATAAATGTGCCTAAACAGTCCCCGTTATGTCCGCCAAAAATGAATGCCTGATGAATTCATCTCATACCAAATGAATTCATAAAGAATGCCTGAAACACCAAATGAGTTCAAAATAAATTCATTTTGTGCGGACATAACGGGAGTTCATTGGGGACTGTGCTATCTGGGGATACGACTTCGGTCAACCTGTATATTCATAGACTTTCGGATTTTCTCATATGGATTCTATGACATTTCACAAAGAATTTTGAATCATTCGTTTGCGGAATTATTGTAAAAGATTCAGAAAATTCATGCAAATTATTGCATTGATTTTCAAAATTCTGTGTGATGATTTCTTCATGACACATCATGAAGTTTCATGGAATTGAAATATCGAGTACTGAAAATTAGTACATAGATGCCCAGACAGCACCGAAGCTCCCGCAAAGAGCTCCCGTTATGCGACCAACAATGAGTTCAATATGAATAAAATGCATCAAAATGAACTCTTGATGAACAACTTGATGTTCAGAAAGAATCCAATATGTAGTCTCGATATGAGTTCTTTCTGATCATTAAGTTGTTCATCAAAAGTTCATTTTGAATGCATTAGATTCATATTGAAGTCATTGTTAGTCGCATAACGGGGACTATTTGAGAAGTCTTTGAGAAGTCTTCATGATCTTTTATGAATTCGAATTGATCATCGGTGCTGGCTGGGTGTGCATGAATTTCCAAAACTTCGTGCATGAATTTTAAAAACTTTATACATGGATGGTCATAATCTCATGTATCATTTTCAGTAGATAAGTGTTGGGAAATTATAACATATTTTTATATGTTAATTGCTTCCAAACTTTTTGTACTGAACTTCAAGCAGATTTTTCTAACAGTGCACGTAATATACTTCCAAGTATTTTACATAGTTCACGACGCGTAAGATACCGGGTATCTTACGCACAAAATCAACCCCTTGCCTTTGAGGGGGGGGGGGGTAAGAGGGTTCAAGTATCTTACACAATCTTACATATATTACGTGAGTAAGATACGTAATAAATCGAAAAATCGCGTAATAAACCCAACCCTGCCTATTGACCGCTTGGTGGAGGCCGCTAGCTCCCGCATTCTGAGATCACTGCTCTATACCATATCAATAACCTATATTATACATTCACACATTATAACCTATTATACATTTACACATTATTGAAATAAATGCTATTGGATATATTGAAAGCAAGATGCTATAGGATATTAAAAGCAAGATTCTATTGGACATTGGAAGCAAGAAAAGGACAGAATATCAGAAATCCCAAGAGGAAAAAAGACAGATATGAAATCTATAAATAGCGACAAACTATCGTGATCAGAAGAAATCGAAAACCGATGACGATGATGGAGAAGAATCCTGATGTTTTGAATCGCATGGAAATTTGAAAACGTTTATATTTCAGTATCACGTAAACTGATCGAGTTCGTAGTGTGCTTAATCGAAAGTATGTGTCCAAATTATATCATAGAAGTTCAATTATTTTTCCATGAAATTCAATGTGTGATGAGTTATTGTGGGTAAAAGATTTGTTGACTATCTCGATTTACATGTAAAGATACACGATAGCACACGACTTCTGCAGTTGCATTTTTACATGTCATATATATATTTTTTCTCCAGGGGTTTTGACAACAAATGACACTACATTAGAGATAAGATTATTTACAAAACCTTTTGAAGGGCTATATAGTTTCAGTTATCCAATTTCAAGGGTGATAAGAATTCAAACTATTAATAATTACTTTTCATGAACTGACAATATATAAAGTACTCAAGTAACATATGTTTTAAGTTACCAAAATAGTTTAGTGTAAGAGCAAATCGTATGTAATATCTTTTCATTACTAGTGAATGAAACTAAAATGAAAAGAATGATTTTTTTAAATACTTTATTATACAATTCGAATTGAATTCAAATAAAAGGTCATATTTCATTCTTGAAGAGTTACGATAGAACTGAACCCTGGTCAAAAAAACTAAACAAACCTAAACAAAAAATTTTTTTTATGACTACTTCCGACGTACTAGGTGTTTTTGTCTCGGAAATTTCATAACTAAAACTAAATCTTTGATTTAGGAGTTACTTCCGGATAAAGGCAATCAACGGCTTTCCGATTGTTTCAGTATTTCATTGATCAATTCACTTAGGTGCATTTCAAGTTTTGATGAAACAAATTTTTTCCGCTCACTTCCGCAATTGAAGAACTGGATTTTTTAGGTTTCGTTCCGCATTTGGAAAAATAATTTATTTGAAATTCAACATCGGATTTACCAATAACTGGAGTAAAAATAAAAATGAAAATTAATTCAAACACTCGATACATTTTGTGAATTTGTGGACACACAAATTGTTGCATTCCACTTGGAAATGAGGATAAATTCATTCCTACCTAAAGGGATTTGAACTCTTACCGAACCTATCGACCTATAAGACCTACCTACTTAACCTCTAAGCTATCCTAACACGCTGCTCCAAGGGCAAATATTGTCTCAGATATTGTACAGCTGATCGGAAGTTTGATCACGCATGCGTGATTCTGTTTCGGTTCATTTCCGTGTAGATGCACGAAAACTGTTTCCATGCATTTCCGATTTATTTCCGCACGAATATACTCGGGAGTAGTTACGTTTATGGACCGCGTAAATGACCTCCAATTACTTAGGTACATCTTAGGTACCAATTTGTTTAGGTTTACTTATGAAAAATCGGAAATGGAATTATGAGAAATGTTTACGCGGTGTCATATGACCTGATCAACTTCCGCGGACTTCCGTTCAGACCTAAAAACACAGTTTCCATGTATTTCCGATCTATTTCCGCACAAATATACTTGGAGGTACTTACGTTTACTGACCGCGTGAATGATTTCTTATTACTTAGATACATCTTAGGTTCCAATCTGTTTAGGTGTACTTATGAAAAATCGGAAATGAAATTTTGAAAAGTGTTTACGCATACTGTGAATTAATTCACTTCCGCGACTTTACGCTGAGACCTAAATAGAATACTTCGGTTTACTGACGCTTTGTTTCCGGCTCGATGAACTTGGAAGAAGTTATGAATAATATGCACATACTGTTTTTCTATTACTTGGGAGTATTTGAGGTTCTAATCTACTTCCGTTCACTTATGAAAAATCAGAAATGAAATTTTGAAAAGTGTTTACGTATACTGTGAATGAATTCACTTCCGCGACTTTACGCTGAGACCTAAAGAGAATACTTCGGTTTATTTATGCTTTGTTTCCGCACTGATGAACTTGGGAGCAGTTATTAATAAAATGCATATAATGTCTTCCTATCACTTGGGAACATTTTAGGTTCCCATCTGCTTTCGTTCACTTATGAAAAATCGGAAATGAAATTTCGACAAATGTGTACGCATACTGTGAACTAATTCACTTCCGCGACTTTACGCTGAGACCTAAAGAGGATACTTCGGTTTATTTATGCTTTGTTTCCGCACCGATGAACTTGGGAGGAGTTATGAATAATGTGCATATAATGTCTTCCTATTACTTGGGAACATTTTAGGTTCCCATCTGTTTCCGTTCACTTGTGAAAAATCGGAAATGAAATTTTGAATAGTGTTTACGCGGTGTTTTGGATAGTGTTTAGCGAGCGGGAGAAATTTGTTTCATCAAAACTTGAAATGCACCTAAGTGAATTGATCAATGAAATACTGAAACAATCGGAAAACCGTTGATTGCCTTCATCCGGAAGTAACTCCTCAATCAAAGGTTTAGTTTTAGTTATGAAATTTCCGAGATAAAAACACCTAGTAAGTCGGAAGTAGCCGTAAAAAATTTTTTTTGTTTAGGTTTGTTTAGTCTTTTTGACCAGGAATCAGGTCACATGACACCGTTAACATTTGTCAAAATTTTCTTTCCGATTTTTCATAAGTACACCTGAACAGATTGGAACCTAAGATACAACTAAGTAATTAGAAGCCGCGGTCAGTAAATTTAACTACGCCCAAATATATCCGTGCGAAAATAAATCGGAAATGAACGGAACCCTAGTTTAGTGCAAATCATACGTAAGTAAACCGAAACTCTCTACGTGTGGATTGCGGAAATCGGCGGAATCAATTATCATGTGGAAGAAAATCCCAAGTAGAAACTCCCTACATGTGTAAAATCCTCGTTCGGAAGTACTCGGAAGAGATCCTAAGTGATTTGAAAACATCTACTTCAAAAATATTTAGCCCTGGTCAAAAAAACTAAACAAAAAATTTTGTTACGACTACTTCCGACTTACCAGGAGTTTTTGTCTCGGAAATTTCATAACTGAAACTAAACCTTCGATTCAGGAGTTACTTCTGGATAAAGGCAATCAACGGTTTTCCGATTGTTTCAGTATTTCATTGATCAATTCACTTAGGTGCATTTCAAGTTTTGATGAAACAAATTTCTCCCGCTCGCTAAACACTATTCAAAACACCGCGTAAACACTATTCAAAATTTCATTTCCGATTTTTCACAAGTGAACGGAAGCAGATGGGAACCTAAAATGTTCCCGAGTAATAGGAAGACATTATATGCATTTTATTCATAACTCCTCCCAAGTTCATCGGTGCGGAAACAAAGCATAAATAAACCGAAGTATTCTCTTCAGGTCTCAGCGTAAAGTCGCGGAAGTGAATTAATTTACAGTATACGTAAACACTTTTCAAAACTTCATTTCTGATTTTTCATAAGTGAACGGAAGTAGATTAGAACCTCAAATACTCCCGAGTAATAGAAAAACAGTATGTGCACAGCATTCATAACCGTTCCTAAACTTATTGGTTCGCAAATAGAGTGGAAGTGTACGGAAACAGTTTTTTTACTTCCACACGGAAATAAACGGAATCACAGTATAGTCCAAATAATACCTAAGTAAACCTAAACTGCCTACGTGTGTAGTGCGGAAGCCGGCGGAATCAACTGTGAGTCGGAAAAGAATCCTAAGTGATTGGAAACTCTCTACTTGTGTCAAATCTCGGTTCCTAAGTAGTCTAAACAAATCCTAAATAATTTGAAAACATTTACTTCAAAAATACTTAGGTTTCTTTAGATTTTTTAACCAGGGAAGACATTGTATCTTAATCAAGATTTCCACCTAATTCCATTCAAGTAACAACCGAATACGTGTATATTATGAAAGTTCATAGTGTATTCAGATATAGTATGAGCGCATATAACATATATGGGCGTTTACACAGGAAGTGTCATTTTTCTGTTACTCGTCATTCATAATTGATCCCATGCATAAAATTCAATTCCCTGTGCGTGAAAGTGTGTGATCAGACTTCTGAAAACAGGAACAATAACTTACAGTGATTACAGAAGTTCTCATAAACGGATACCACTCATAGTGATTAAAAAAAATACCAAAAATGGACATTTCGACTTGTAACCCGTTATAGATCGACTACTTTGCTTGCTCACAACATTCTTGCGCGTGATTAAAAAAATTTTGACGAAAATCAGCTCAATACTCCAGACCCCAAGCTACTTAAATTACATGAATACGACACTGTGTTGGTAATCCAATGTTAGTGAAAATCACTGGAGGTCAATTTCCTTAGATTTTCTATTAGTTTTAGGCTTCGGACAGACACTATATAAAGGGCAGAGGTGTGCTTCAAAAATTGTTGAAGTATTCGACTTCCAAACATCGACAGTTTTCGATCGAATTTTACAAGTAACACCCACTTGAAAATTATAACTTTTGGGATAATGAGTTTTTCATCTGATCTTTGTACATAAATGACATTTCGCAGATACCGATACGTGCCCTGGTAAAAAAATCCGATAGAAAACGATAGGGTGTATCAAAAACTTATTAAAAATGATAAAGAATCTATCGTGTTTCTGATCAGTTTTTGATACACCCAATCGTTTTCTATCGGAATTTTTTCCAGGGTGATTCCATCAGAGGAAATTCCCACAAAACCACGATGGGAATTTTGTGCTGATTATTTATATCGAAATTTTCAGCAAAAAAAGGCATTTTTCTGAAATTCTTTATATTTTATGCCTTGTCGATGAAAAAGTATCAACTGAACCAATCGACCATCATATTACAAATTTGTCTTCAATTATACTTCATTCTATCCCGTACACACTGAAAAAAAGGCTGGTGATAATTATCGAATATATTCTTAAATACGACCAATCAAATATTCGATAACATTGATCAAATATCCAAAAATATTTATAGAATAGTTGTTGACAGTTATTGAATATAATATATGTGTTCATAAACATCAAATATTTTATGAATTTTATTGATATTTGATCAATGTTATCGAATATTTGATTGGTCATATTTGAGAATATATTTGTTAACTGTTACCAATCCTTTCTTTCAGTGCAGCACATCCACCGATCCCTGACACTTCTTCGTTGCCTCTACGTGGGATCTGCGTTCATCCACGTTGTATCCACGTTCACGTAGAGTCCACGACAATGCAACGTGGGTGTGCTGTTAGGGATGGTTTCGTGGGCTTCATCTTACAAAACAAACAAGAAGCATCCACATGAAAATTTTCATGCGATTCGCTTATAATGTTAATTGTAACAGTTTTTTCATAATAAATTCGTTCATAACAGTACTTATGAAAATTGGTCACATAGTTATAAACAATCATGTAAAGAAATTACATAAAAATCCTTATTCTTTTAATTTCGTTTATTTTTCAAGTTTAAGACAACAAACTTTTGTGAAACTTTTTTTCAGAAAATTTGAAGTTTTAAATATATTTTCCGAAGTATTTAGAAAAATTTGATTGCGTGATTCAGAAATACTTGAACTCGATCTCAGCGTCATCTGTCGTCACCATCGGATGGAAGAGAAGTCAATACAAATTCATTTATTCCAAAGGTTTCAATTTCTCGAAAAATAACCCTCAGCAGTTTTCGCAGAAATTATTGAGAGATTTTATTTCAACAGCGTTAAACAGATTTTCACTGGCATCTTGTCAGTCTGATTTTTGAAGGAAAAAATTATTATTCCTTGAAAAAAATTTGGTATATATTTTTCTTACTGATATAAATCATTCACAAATCCGTAAAAAATATCCTGAACATGTCTGAATAGGAAACAAGTTTGTATGCCTTGTGATTTTTGAATAATGAAATATCAAACAAGATCTAAAAATTCAATAACTGAAATAATTTGTCAAAACCGAGCGCAAGCTTGGAGCTCAGCACCACACTGAAAAATCAACTTCAATAAATGTATATAACGTAAGTAAAAAGTTTGAATGGTGTGAATTGAAAGGCTCAAACAGCAGGGCATAATTATGAAGGGTGAGTTCTAACCAAAAAGTTGGTTCTACAAGAAAACGGTTAATTCTAAAACGTAAAAACGAACAGTATATATAATTTTGAAAATTTCCCCACTCCAGTTCCTTTTTTTCTTCTCAAATATTGAGGATCCAATGTTTCTGTTAATTCTAAATTTCGCTTATATTATGCCCTGCCAAAAAGCCGGATCCAATGCGATGAAGTTTAGAGGTTGCGCATCTACTTCAAAGTTCTAATTTTCATGCTTCATCTGTACCAGTCTATCTAGGACTCAGTGAATTAGTAAAAATTACCCAGCTAACCAAAGCTGATGAATAACTGGTCAATTATTACTCAATGAGATTGGCTGGGATTGGTCAATGATTGCCCATTTCTATGTCCGCATTAGTTCATAATTGATGAATTTCTATGGGCTATTGGATTTCCCAATTACATGTGATCGGGTTTGTCCTGCAGGACAATATAGCTATATAAGCAGAGCTGCCAGATGGGCATTGCCGTTGAGGGGAAGTGTACCCCCTCCATCATTCATATACATACTCACACATTTATATACTCCGAAACATATGTGTAACTTACATATGTGGAACGATAATGAATTATGATAACGTTATGAATAACCTCAATTCATCGCAGCAATCTTATCATTATTACGACAAAGAATCGATTAACCGCTACACTTTTTTGGAATGAACAATGAATCATTAATAATGCTGCCTTTTTAATATGACATGGAGAATGCAGCTTTTCACATTACCATAGAAAATGGATGATATTTTACATTTTCAGATTTTCAATTATCGACGTATGTTGAATGATTCATTTTTTGTCAATTCTATGGGCCAACGGGGCAGTTGTTTGTAGGATTGAACCCATCGACAATTCTACCTTGTAGGATCCGTTGGTTGTAGAATTGAACCAATCGACAATTCTAACTTGTAGGATCCGTTGGTTGTAGGACTGAACCTCGCGACATTTCTACTTGTAGGATCTACTGGTTGTAGAATTGAACCAATCGACAATTCTAACTTGTAGGATCCGTTGGTTGTAGGATTGAACCAATCGACAATTTTAACTTGTAGGATCTTGCAGTTGTAGGACTGAACCTCGCAACATTTTTCACTTGTAGGATCAAACAGTTGTACAATTTACTGGTTGTAGAATTGCACCAATCGACAATTTCAACTTGTAGGATCGAACAGTTGTAGAAACGAGCTCTGCGTTTATCAAAAATATTTCAACTTGTAGGATCCGTTGGTTGTAGGTTTGAACTTCGCGACATTTTTCACTTGTAGGATCAAACAGTTGTAGAATCTACTGGTTGTAGAAATGCACCAATCGACAATTTCAACTTGTAGGATCGAACAGTTGTAGAATTACCTGGTTGTAGGATTGAACCAATCGACAATTTTAACTTGTAGGATGAACCAGTTGTAGGATAATCAGGTTGTAGGATTGAGCCACGTCACATAACGGTTGTAGGATCGGTAAGTTGTAGGATTGAAACTTGTAGGACTGCAGGCCTCTCATTTGGTGCATGACACAGTCACAGTTCATACATTCCAACAGCACTCAATTAATGATATCAAAAGTATTACACCCCTTGTGAGAAAAATTATCTATTTCACTGATGGCTGTAGTGGTCAATATAAAAATAAAAAGAACTTCGTGAATATTTGTCATCACGTTCAAGATTTTGGAATAGAAGCAGAATGGAATTTCTTTGCTTCCTCCCATGGAAAAAACGTTTGTGATGGGATAGGTGGAACGACAAAGAGAGAAATCACAAGGATCTCCTTACAGAGACCAACCAGTGATCGAATATTGAATCCGAAAGATATGTTTGATTGCTGTTATGCAAAAATTTCAGGAATTACTTATTTCTATGTGCCGAAAAAAGAAGTGGAAGAAAATGAGAAGAAATTAGAAAATCGATTCAAATTTTGTCAAACGATTCCTGGTAGACGAGGATATCACCGATTCATACCACTCAACGAAACAGTGATTAGATGATTTGTAACATCTACGTGCGAACAATATTATGACCATAATGTTTCTCACATTTGGGAAAGTTCAGTATCATTTTGTTAGAATGATTATCTTGCATGTGTCTATGACAGAAAGTGGTGGATTGGGAAAGTTCGTGAGCTGAGTGAAGAAAAGAATGATTTGTCAATTCATTTCTTCCATCCATTTGGACCTAGAACATCTTTCCAACTGTCCAAAAATGATGTAAGTTGGGTACCAATGAGTGAAGTGCTTCGAAAACTAACTCCACTGGAGTTCACTACTATCACTGGACGTACCTACAATATAAGTGACAAGGTGTGCAATGAAATTTCCAAAATTTATAATTCTATGCGCAGAAAGTGAATTCATATTTGAAAAAGTTCATGTGGGAAAATAATTGTTAATTGGAAAAGCGGGATGTGTTTTATTTGTGTTTCTTGCCTACAATACGGAATATTTAAAAAATAAATGTGATAAAATGAAAAGATGATAATGGTATAATCAATAAATATGATATTCAAGTTAATTGTAAATATTGTCAAATTTTTTAAGAATGTATCCGAAATGTTAAAATGGATTGAGCATTTGATGAATACTTTATATATAATTTCCCATATCATGTAACACATATATATGGGATGGGATGGTATCTAGCCGCGGCTCAACTTTTGGAAGTGCTGCAGTGTAAAAAACCGATTTTAAAATTGAAATCGGAATAATTGGAGGATTTCGAACTGATTTTTCTTAGGCGGATTCATGTTGTTGCTGGAAATAACGATAGTCGCGGCTAGATACCATCCCATATATATGGGCATGTTTATTTTAGAAAAATATTGAGTTATTGCCACAATATTTCTCAGATCATATTGATAAATTTTCGAAATTTTTTGACTGATGACATGAATGAAATATGCCGAAAAAGTCTAATTTTCATTGCGGAAATGGATGTGAATAAACACGATTTTCAAGCCAACTTCAAGACCCTGTATCTCCAAAACCGTTTCGATATCATCGATGAAATTTATACCGTAAGTTTCCACCCATAAGAGGATTATTCTGTGAAAATTTCATAATTTTTCACTCAGTCCCTTTTGAGTTATTCAGCTTCAAATTTTGCAGTTTTACGTGGAGTTGGCATGTTTGGTGAGCTGCATAAAGAAAAGGACAAGCTTTTGGGATTTGATACTGCGACTGAAAGTAGTTCTACAAGATATCTATTCATGGTCAAAATTATACACCTGAGTCTTATTTCGTTCCAATGAAATTTTGGGGTCAAACATGGAACTTTTTGTGAGATGAAGGGAAGTTTTTGGAGTCAATTTTGAATTTGAACTCAATTTGAGTTTTTAACCATTCAATTTAACTCTCAATGTACCGGCAAATCAACTGAAAATGTATGAAGAATTTCAAGAATATTGAGCGACTCACTCTGGATGATTTGACATGGATTGACCCGACAGCATACACAGAGAAAAGAGATCTTGAAAAAATAGTAAAGTTCGCTCACATACGTAGCAGGGCCCCCCCGATATGTGATATGGGAAACTTTATTACGTCGCATACTGATTTGTAGTAGATGAAAATTCAAATTCAGTGATGAAAATTACAGGAATTCCAAATTTTCATAGTGATTCATAAGGATACTACGTGACGTTACGTTCTTCAATATTTCACATCGCATGATCAATGAATTACATAGTTCATTCTACTGAAAACATATCAAAGATACTTTTTACTACATAAAATATTGAACTATACTATTTTCCAAGGAGGCACTTTTCTCCGTGTAATTGTGAATTCAGACCGATTCAAATTTGACACATTTCTTTGATGGAAACGGATACAGGTCATTGATCGGATACATTCGAATCCAGTCTCTATCCGAAAGTCTGGATCAAATTGGATTGAGCGCACTGACATGATGTCAAGAAAAAATCCTCATTCATTCTGATTGAAAGTTCATACGTTCAACGGATGAAATTGGACGAGGCTCTGAATTCGGATTCAATCGGATAGGATTCTCATCTCTCCTCACGGATGAAAATCGACTCAGAACAACAATTCTGCGACAGCGTAATTTTGGATTCAGACGGATTCAAATTTTACACGTCTCTTCGATGGAAACGGATACAGGTCATTGATCGGATACATTCGAATCCAGTCTCTATCCGAAAGTCTGGATCAAATTGGATTGAGCGCACTGACATGATGTCAAGAAAAATCCTCATTCATTCTGATTGAAAGTTCATACGTCCAACGGATGAAATTGGACAAGGCTCTGAATTCGGATTCAATCGGATAGGATTCTCATCTCTCCTCACGGATGAAAATAGATTCAAAAACAAATTCACATCTCAAAAATGTAATGTGATTCGTTCGTATAGGAAGTCCATCCGTTCTCTGGACACGAACGAATAGATATTGTAGTTCAGATCATTATGGATGATCATTCTATTTTCTTGATGGACAAAAACAGATCGTCGACGCTTCTGGATTGGAAAAGGATGCAAACGGATTGGAAGCTTCCAAAAATCCCCCAGTTCCGCATTAAAACTGATAGAAGTTCTCTCTGCATGGACAGAACTGGATACTTATGGATCACTTGTCTCACTACCGGACAAAACCGGATTGATATGTATGGAAAATGTTTAAATTCGGATCGAAGTCCTATCCAAATCCATCCATTTCAATAATTTTTTCCAACAGGGTACGTCTTACATCTTACATATTACAATAAGATACAGTACAATGTTATGTCGCTATATTCTATCATTATCACTAACCGTACGCTATGAGTGGAGATTCTAGTTTTTAACATATATCAAATGTATGAACAAACTGATACATGCTGAAAACTATTGAAACTGTTTGCGCCATCTTTGTGACGCGATTTTAAAGCTTTTGAACTGAAAGCAGTGTTACAACGCTTCTCAGTAGTATGACCAACACAGGCGAGTAGTTTTTGCAGAAGCAATTGTTGAATACACATCAGATTGCGGTACTGTATATTTGAGAATGAGAATAAAATTCCTGGGAAATAAATCAGATTATCATTCAAAAAAGCATAGGTAACATCAGCCACTGTACTTGTTGAATGTACATTAGATTGCTGTAGAATTGGATGAGTGGAAATGTGGTTGAGCATGCCGTATGGCATCACGTTCGTGAAAAGTGAATTCAGTCGAGTGTAATGGAAAATTGTTCGTGGTCAATAATATCATAATAAATATATTTTTGGATTAGCGTAATTTTCACAATCTTCCAATGCAATGACCATGTATATATCATGTGAGTTTCATCAACATTAATGTAGAAATTACATTGAAAGTTTTATCTATGCACTGGTGTTAAATTTACATTATAATTTTTCTCTGTGTACGTGTGCTGTAGAAAATGTGATGGGTATACCCAATACGCTACAATCCCTATACCCTGTGATCCTATAGGGTTGAAATTTCATACTCACAGTTTGTTTAAAGTAATCGTAAGATTCCGTATTTTCATGTACAAATTCATTTGAGGAATCATCCTATACCTGGTTCACAAAAAAATATTTAAAAAGTCATATTTTGATAATCAAGTTTATATGTCAATGCCAGTCAATAAAAAAAGAACTTGAGTAATTTGATAATTTTGTTGTAAATTTCCTCTTATAATCTTAGTTGGGTACCCTATTCTCCATACGCTAAAATGAATCATCCATTCAAAAAAGAAACCTCATAGATATTCGTTCGGGTAAGAAAATTTCATTTGATTCCCAAAATATTTCATTCCATGAAATGAATGAGTGTTTATTTGAACGAAATGCATATTTCATTTCAATTAATTTAATAAAATTATTAGATTCGTATTCGAATGGAAAATTTATTGGTTTGACCGACATAATTTGAATTGAATTGAAATTTTTTTTTTCAATCACATTTTTGAATTGATAGAAAATGCTCTTTATGTAATATTATTATTCAAAAATCATTAAAAAAATCCAACACATACGCTGAGAGAAAAAATGTTCAGGAACAATCAAATATTTAATTGAATAATCGCAACAGAATATTAATTTGAATGAAGTTTTATTGAATCAACAGAATTTTCATTTGATCAAACAAATATTTAACATTGTACAAAATATTTTGACAATGAAAATGGATACTTGATTGATTCCATTCAAATGAACTGATCCTTTCATTGAGACAAAACACGTCAAGTGGGCACCCCAAAAACCCACTGGGTCGTCGATTTTCTTGAAAGATGGATCAAATGAATGTTTATACCAATCCTAAACATATCCCCAACGGATTTTGCAAAATTTCAATTTTTATTGTTTATACGGATGCTTGAATATTTCAATCGCTTTTGATTGAAAAACCAATTACTTGGGGACTTTTTAACGAAATGTTATGAAAATTTCATGAGAGATTCTTAAGAGTTTGTACTTTCAAATGACATGAACGATATTTGTGAATTAATTTAATTACCTATTTATTTACCACAAATGAATAAACAATTGAATTTTTAACAATGTTCTCATGCTTCAAACTTTTGGATTCCGGGCGCAAAATATTGCTCGGACCTTCCACTACAAGAATCTGCAAAAACATTTGACTCCACGACTCGTTCTGTAACTCAGCATCAATTCTCATCGATGCAAGTTTACTCTACGTTCAGCGCCTAAGCCTACGTTCTGCGAACACCGAGGAATGAACTCGAGTCTTTTTAGTCATCCGAGTGATTGTAACTTTTTCATCTTTGGAATATATCTTACAAGCTATATTATCTGAATCTACAGGGTGAAAATTGTGAAACTGTCGCGTATTCTTGACAGTTTTAGCATTTGCGAAACGTTGCGCCAATCGATTTTATTTGAATCATGATTCAAATGCGAGCAGGAGCTATAATAGCATTCGTATAATGCCCTCGCATTTGTTATGTGCTTGTCGTTGACACGTTGCAAACTCGCTTGATACGCATGTCTGTTTACAGATCCTCCTACACCGTCCCACGCTCCGTTGCCGTGTGACGTTGCGAAGTTCCACTCTGCATCGACTCCAAGATCACTATGGTGACAAATCAGATTCATGGAATTGTACTTATTTTTGTACTGTAGCTAAAGCTTTAGCTAGTGGAATTTTTGAGGAAAGAGTTTGGAACGGGAAATGTTAGGAAACTGTATTATTTTTCTGATGGAGCCGGATCACAGTACAAAAATAAGTACAATTTCATGAATCTGATTTGTCACCATAGTGATTTTGGAGTCGGTGCAGAGTGTAACTTCTTCGCAACATCACACGGCAAAGGAGCGTGCGACGGTGTAGGAGGATCTGTAAAAAGACATGCGTATCAAGCGAGTTTGCAACGTGTCAACGACAAGCACTTAACAAATGCGAGGACATTATACGAATGGGCCAGCAGTTTTTTCAAAAAAATTAGTTTCAGCTCCTACTCCGCATTTGAATCATGATTAAAATAAAAATCGATTGGCGCAACGTTTCGCAAATGCTAAAACTGTCAAGAATACGCGACAGTTTCACGATTTTCACCCTGTAGATTCAGATAATATAGCTTGTAGGATATATTCCAAAGATGAAAAAGTTACAATCACTCGAATGATTAAAAAGACTCGAGTTCATTCCTCGGTGTTCGCAGAACGTACCCATGTGGAAATGTACACGCGGCCCGCCACTGGCGCGGTACTGTTGCCAGAGTTGCCAGTACTGACACATCCAACCTTGCCCTTATGGGGCCAGTGGTTTGAACGGTACTGGCAAGGAGTCGGAATGATAACCTCATTTTACATAAGGGCCAGTGAAACATTTACCACCACGTCGGTAGCGATATTTGGTGTGTGCCTACTATGGTGGAACTCTAGCATGGCAGCAGAACCAATTGTTCTACCACACCTGGATGAGAAGTGGTAGAGGGTGAAAATAATACATCCTATGTAGGAATTCAGACCCGACCCAGTACTGGCACAGTGCTGGTAATTAGAGATCCCCGGAGTTATATTTCAAGTGAAAAAAAAATACATTGAATTTGAACTTTCAAAACTTTGTGAATCTATTTGTCTCATCACCGTTATCTGAGAAAGACGCTTTGGAAGTGGTTTCATGAAAGTTCACTGGGCAAGGATTGAACCCGGGACCTGCGAGTGAGAAACAGAGTCTCTATCACATCAGCTAATCTCCGAGTTGACAACGTACCACTTAAATTCCCATTTATTGCACCAATTCCCTTGAAGTCACGCAATTTACCATAGACTCCGTAGTGAAACCAGATTCTACCACCAATACTGGTTCATTGTTCTCTATCGAACGTATTGAATGATCATACCAACTCTGTGTTGATACTGGCGCGACTCCGGCTCACTACAAAAATCAAGTTGCCCAGATCGTGATTTTAATGTCAATCGACTACAGATTCCGTAGTCAACCAGAGTCCCACCAATACTGGTACCATGTCGTCTATCGAACATATTGAACCATAATACCAACTCTGGCTCAATACTGGCGCGGTACCTATACTCGAAATCCTGGGTATTGTCCAGACAGTATTCATTCGATACTGACTTTATACCGTCTGTCCACGCGAGCCAATACCGTCTGAAATTCTGCGAATGTTCGACGACAGTTGAAAAACGGTAATGATTCTGAACAGGCACAGTTGTTTTTGCCGAACTTTGGCAAATACAACTTCGCCAGTACCACGCCATTTGTCATAATGAATTGACATAATCGGGAGTGATTTTGGAACATTGTTTACCGTGTGGATTATTTGCACATTCTATGCGTGATCACATGCTGAGATTGCTTGAAACATGCTTGCACAAGCTTGGAATGTTTGAAAAGTGCTTGTGCTATTTGAGTACAATCGGTATCGGTATCGGTTCAATAGTGAATTACTGGTTGAAAACACTTACTGACAATCATTCTTTTCAAAATAGTTTCCCAAATAGCACAAGAATTCTAAAAGAGTTCTTCATAAATATATTGTATTCATTATGAGCTCCTTGAAAACTCCTGTACTTTTTGCGTTCTTATTGAAAATTTCAAGCAGAAAACTATTGGGTATCTGTTAGGGTTGTAAGTAGTTTGAATGGTGTAAAAATACCATAAATGCTGATTATATCATTTACTAACCTTGGTTACTTTCTTCATTGCCAGAATCTGTATCATCGACTGAAACTTTTTGGAGTTCACGATATTTTTTCACTCTATTATAAGACATATTTGGGAATTCAAATCGACGATTTTACGTAGAACTACACTCTAAGAACACCCAAACCTCTGTGTGTGTCTGATAAATGTACGAGAAAATTTGAATACGTCTAACGAGCGTGGATGGAGATTGCTGGCTCTTAGAATATATACATACATACAAACAACCAGACATTGGTTTACATGACTCGCGTGAACTCTGTTCATTATAATAATATTATTGGCAGAATATTGAAATAGCGGAGATTGGGTGTTGTAGTGAGCCAAAGCTATGCCAGAACAGAACCAGAGTTGGAGGGAGTACGATATGTTAGGTCGAAAACAATGTGCCTGAACTAATGGGGGACTGACTGGCTTTGGAATCGGTTATCAACTTTCGTCAAAAGAAATCCCCGAATAAACATGCATCTGGTGGTTCACCTAAGTTGCGCCATTAGGTAGCAAAAATGACCTGATTCATTTATCATATTAGGTGGGCGAAGACCTCCCCGTGGATGATTGCGGGTCTTCCAGGGGGATATTCATGATACCTGTCCTTGATATCCTTTTTATCCATCCCTGGTAGTATCTGCTTCCTTTACGTGGTGGGGAGGATAAGTATCTCAGAGTTGGATCTTTTTTTTGAGTGGAATAAACTACTCAAGAGAAAGAATACAAACTGAGAGAAACGAAATCATCCTAATGCCAGAAACATCGGCAGAATTAAACGGAAGGAAAGCAAGGGGAAACTACCTTCCTTGACATGTTTCAATACTTCCCGAGGGAATGAAACCTTTTTCCTAACCTGGAATATTATGTAACAAAAACAAACAAACAAATTAATGAATACATGATGGCGCTCTCTCGGGTAAAATATTCCGGAGGTAAACTAGTCTCCCGTTCGGATCTCCGGGTGGAGGCTGCTCGAGGAAGCTTCATCAGCAAGGAACGAAAACCGAAGAATAGGATAGGGAAGAGAAACAACATTCTTCGAGTCGCGGCGTGGAATGTTAGATCACTGAGGCAAGCGGGAAAATTAGAAAATTTGAAATTAGAAATGAATAGGTTGAATATAGACGTAATGGGGATTAGCGAAATGAGATGGCCACAAGAGGGCGATTTCTGGAGTGGGGATTATAGAATAATTCATACAGGATCAAAGAACGGTCAAGCAAGTGTAGGAATTGTAATGCATAAAAGAGTAGGAAATAGAATAGAAAATTATATGCAACATAATGAACGTGTGATGATGGTTAGAATCAGAACAAAACCGGTAGACACAGTCATAGTCCAAGTATACATGCCCACATCTGCATATTCGGAGGAAGATATTGAAAAAACGTACGAAGAAATAGAAGAAGTGATAGAATGTGTGAAGGGAGAAGAGAATTTGATAGTGATGGGGGATTGGAATGCGGTAGTAGGACAAGGAGAAGAGGAGACCATTATAGGAGATTTCGCGTTAGGGAGGAGGAACGATAGAGGACAACGTTTAGTCGAATTTTGTGAAAATCATAAGATGGTTATCACAAGCACTTTATTCGAAAATCATCCAAGAAGAATCTAAACTTGGAAAATGCCAGGAGATACAGCAAGATACCAAATTGATTACATATTAGTGAAACACAGATCTAGACACCAAGTGAAAAACTGTAAAACTTATCCCGGTGCAGATATAGATAGTGATCATAATATGTTGCTGATGGAATGTTCTCTGAAATTCAAATTTCTGAAGAAGAAAAGGAAAATGCAGAAAAGATGGAATTTGAAGAACCTCAAGCAAAAACAAACACATGAGGCATTCGAGAAAATGTTGGATGAAAAATTGGGAGATCAAAAAGATAAAGACTTGGGAATAGAGAGGAGATGGACAAAGATGAAGGGGAAGATAAGAGAATGTGCGGATAAGATTTTGAAGAATGATGGAGTAGAACCTAAAAACCCATGGATAACGGGAGAAATTTTAGAATTGATAAATGAAAGAAGAAAATACAAGAATAATGATAGCCAAGAAGGCCGGCAACGATACAAATCATTGAGAAATAAAATAATAAGAGAATCAAGGAAAGCAAAAGAACAGTGGTTAGAAGAGAAATGTCAGGAAATAGAAATAAGATTACATTTAGGAGAAATAGATGAAGCATATAGGATTATTAAAAGATTTTTCGGACAAATGAAATCTAGAAGCAATAAGATTAGAAACTCTCTAGGACGACAATTGATAAAAACGGAAGAGAAAATAGAACAGTGGATCAATCATTTGGAAGACTTGTATAGAGGAAACGATGATATAGCACTTTTAGAGAAGGAGGAGGATGTAGATGAGGAAGAATTGGGAGATTCGATATTGAGATCAGAATTCGACAAGGCTTTGAAAGAATTGAAAAATAATAAAGCGCCAGGCATAGATGGCATAAGTCTCCAGTGAAGGAACTCGCGACGCACTGTTTGAATTGATTAGAGATATGTACGAAAAAGGAGAAGTACCGGAAGATTTCCAAAAGAATAAAATTGTCGCTATCCCGAAAAAACAAGGGGCAGACAAATGCGAGAACTACAGAACGATCAGTTTAACTTCACATGCTTCGAAAATACTGACCAAAATTATATACAGGAGGATGGAGAATAAAATGGAGAGTAGATTGGCAGAAGATCAGTTTGGTTTTAGAAAAAATAGGGGAACGCGAGAAGCAATCTTAGCACTCAGGGCAGTAATAGAGAAAAGGATAGCGCTGAAGAAATCTGTGTACATAGGTTTTGTAGATATACAAAAGGCTTTCGATAATGTGGACTGGGAGAAGATGTTTGCGATCCTGAAGAAGGTGGGAATAAATTATAAAGATAGAAGAATAATATACGAATTATATAAGAATCAAAGTGCAATAATAGACATAGAGGGTCGGGAAGGGGAAGCACAAATAAGAAGAGGGGTGAAACAAGGATGCTCATTATCGCCACTGATTTTCAATTTATATATAGAAGAAGCAATGAACGAAGTGAAGGAGGAAATTCAATCGAAATTACAGATTCAGGGAGAAAATATAAGTATGTTGAGATTCGCGGATGACATAGCTATATTAGCCACGAGTAGTACTGAGTTAGAAAATATTCTCAACACTATGAGAACAATATTATTGGAAAACTATTGTATGAATATAAATAAAGACAAAACAAAATTCATGATGTGTACAGCAGCGAAAACAGCTAGAAGAACGAAAATCAAAATAGATACCGAGACAATTGAACAGGTGAAAGAATTCAAATATCTAGGAAGCATAATTACAGAGAACGGCAAAAGCGGAAGAGATATAAGAGCAAGAATAGCACAAGGGAAACAGGCTTTTTACCAAAAGAGACAGTTATTATGCTCAAAAAATATAAGCTTGGAAGTAAGGAAGAAATTCTTGAAAAGTTACGTTTGGAGCACAGCATTATATGGTTGCGAAACTTGGACAATGGGGAAAACTGATCAAAGAAGACTTGAAGCTTTTGAAATGTGGTGTTATAGGAGGATGCTCAGAATAAAATGGATAGACAAAGTCAAAAATGAAGAAGTACTCGAGCAGATAAATGAAGAAAGAAATCTTTTGAAACACATTGTGAAAAGGAGAAGCAATCTTATAGGACACACATTACGGCATGAGAGTTTATTGAAAACAATATTGGAAGGGAAAATGAATGGTAAAACTGGTAAAGGTAGACCTAGAGCGAGTTATATGAAGCGAATCGTACAAGACAAGGGATGTAGTAGATATGTAGAAATTAAACGTTTGGCGGATAATAGACAGGGGTGGAGGGTTTCATCAAACCAGTCGTAAGACTGATTACTTCATGATGATGATGTGGGCGAAGAAGTGGCTATACTGATTCAGTTGATTACAAATTTCGTAGCCAATCAGTGCCATACCAATACTGGCATATGGTCGGCTATCAAATATATGAGATGGTAATCCCAACTCTGGGGCAGCACTGGCGCCGCTTTGGTTTACCATAACAGCTGGATTTCCATGGACATAATGTAGTTCGCCATTTTGTAGTTAGCCATTGCCCTACCGATCCTGGCCCTTCATTGTCGATTGGATATATTGAATGATCATCTCAACTCTGGCACAGTACTGGCGCGGCTCCGTTACACTACGATCGGTGTATTTTCCGGCCAGTATTGATCCATTACTGGCCCAACACTGTCTGTCCACGCCAACCAATACCGTCTCAACTCTGTCGAACATGTACAGCCAGTTGAAAAACAGTAATGGGCCTGAACAGTTGTTTTTGCCGAAGTCTGGCAAATACAACCTTTTCAGTACTGGGCGATTTGTTAACTCCGGCAATTTCCACATGGGTAGGCTTAGGCGCAGAACGTAGAGTAAACTTGCATCGATGAGAATTGATGCTGAGTTACAGAACGAGTCGTGGAGTCAAATGTTTTTGCAGATTCTTGTAGTGGAAGGTTCGAGCAATATTTTGCGCCCGGAATCCAAAAGTTTGACGCATGAGAACATTGTTGAAGATTCAATTGTTTATTCAATTGTTATAAATAAATAGTTAATTAAATTGATTCACAAATATCGTTCATGTCATTTGAAAGTACAAACTCTTAAAAATCTCTCATGAAATTTTCATAACATTTCGTTAAAAAGTCCCCAAGTAATTGGTTTTTCAATCAAAAGCGATTGAAATATTCAAGCATCCGTATAAACAATAAAAATTGAAATTTTGCAAAATCCTTTGGGAATATGTTTAGGATTGGTATAAACATTCATTTGATCCATCTTTCAAGAAAATCGACGACCCAGTGGTTTTTGGGGGTGCCCACTTGACGTGTTTTGTCTCAATGAAAGGATCAGTTAATTTGAATGGAATCAATCAAGTATCCATTTTCATTGACAAAATATTTTGTACAATATTAAATATTTGTTTGATCAAATGAAAATTCTGTTGATTCAATAAGACTTCATTCAAATTAATATTTTGTTGCGATTATTCAATTAAATATTTGATTGTTCTCGAACATTTTTCCTCTCAGCGTGTGTTGGATTTTTCGAATAATTTTTGAATAATAATATTACATAAAGCGCATTTTCTATCAATTCGAAAATGTAATTGAAAAGAAAAAATTTCAATTCAATTCAAATTAGGTCGGTCAAACCAATAAATTTTCCATTCGAATACGAATCTAATAATTTTATTAAATTAATTGAAATGAAATATGCATTTCGTTCAAATAAACACTCATTCCTTTCACAATTTTAACTCTGTAGATTCAGATAATGTAGCTTGTAAGATATATTCCAAAGATGAAAAAGTTACAATGACTCGGATGACCAAAAAGACTCAAGTTCATTCCTCGGTATTCGCACAACGTACACTTAGAAAAAGGATGGTTTGATTCAATCGAGTATTAGTTGCCACAAGTCCGCCGCGCATTTGGATACGGCGAAATCAATCTAGGAGTTGATTGAACTGCCTTGCGGGTTTGGAAAATTAGTTGTCTCAATTCCGCGAGAAATTGAGCCAAATCTTGAAGATTTAATTGTAATTCTTAAGAGCTTGATTCAATTGATTCTTTGTTTTGAAACGACGTAAAACATATTTGTATTGAATCAAAACACTTTTAAATGACAATATTCAACATTTGTTTGGATTTTACATGCCTTGACATCAATACCATACTTGAATTCATCAATTCCATAAGTTATCCGCTGAATACAGTAGAGCAATTCAATACAATGATCAAATAAAGAAAAAAAATGATTCCTTAGCCGGGCTTTCCGATGGAATTCACACAATTTTTCTGAAGTTCGTTTTAGTGCTGTTGTCAGAATGGTTGTTGGCTCCTCTACCACCATCCGTCATCTTTTATCTCCGCCCGTTTTGTTGGTGGGAGTCGTTTTGCTGCTTCCGTCCGTGAGGCATTGATTACTTAATCAAATGTTTTCGCTGGACAATGTTTTATGAAGGAATTCTGGAATACAAATTTCGCTTCACTGTTGACGAGAATCGAACTCGTAACTCCTAGTCTTGTAGACTAGCGCTCTACCCACTGAGCTGCCGTTTTAAATATGATTCACTCGATCCAGGAAATACAATTGACATAATGTCTCATAAAATGGATAGAAATCCATATCGAATTTGTAAATCGAAATGAATCATATAATATCATTCTACATGAATTCAGGTGTTTTTTTCCCAACAAATAGGAAACAATTCTGTATTCAACGAACACTTGTTTGTATCTGTATCCATTTCTTTTGGTTGGAATAGATTTTATGACACATTAACCGCGATCACATTGATGAGGTTGTTTGAAGTCTGCCAATTTTCAGTCAAACTTATTGAATATTCGTTCGATTAACCAATTCACTGGAAACAATTGGATGAGTATGTTATCTCGAATGTTGATTCTTTCCAATTACACCTGCATGCATTCTGATTACTTCAATACGTGATTGAAACAACTGCTGGGAATGGTACGTTCAAAATTTGTTGTGTTTCCATCAATGACGTAGCGATTGATTGGAATGGGCATCTTATTTAGTTACAATATCGCCGCGGGGTTGACTCAACCAAAAGTGTATATTTGTACCAAATGACGGGAAATTTATGTCAAACGTTATTCTGTTGACTCAACCGCATACCTGTCAAATTCCCGGCGCGCTTGACAAAAAACAATTTTTTTTCTCAGTGTAGGCTTAGGCGCTGAACGTAGAGTAAACTTGCATCGATGAGGATTGATGCTGAGTTACAAAATGAGTCGTGGAGTCAAATGTTTCTGCAGATTCTTATAGTGGAAGGTTCGAGCAACATTTTGCTCCCGGAATCCGAAAGTTTGAAGCATGAGAACATTGTTGAAGATTCAATTGTTTATTCAATTGTTATAAATAAATAGGTAATTAAATAAATTCAGAAATATCGTTTATGTCATTTGAAAGTACAAACTTTCAAGAATCTCTCATGAAATTTTCATAACATCTCGTTAAAAAGTCCCCAAGTGATTGATTTTTCAATCAAAAGTGATTGGAATATTCAAGCATCCGTATAAACAATAAAAATTGAGATTCTGCAAAATCCTTTGGGGATATGTTTAGGATTGGTATAAACATTCATTTGATCCATCTTCCAAGAAAATCGACGACTCAGTGGTTTTTGGGGTGCTCACTTGACGTGTTTTGTCTCAATTACGAGGATTCAATTAAAGATTTGAATGTTTCCAAGAATTTTCTCTCCCAGTCTAGAAGAATCAGGTTCTATGTAGGATCAGTAGATTGTGGAGTAGGGAAATAGAATCAAAAAGTATTTAGAGCGGGAAAGTCGGGCCAAGTAGAGTTTGTAGCGTAGAAGGAGGAGCAATTTCAGTGACTGGGTCGATAAAGCAGAGGCAAAATTTCGACTCGGGAGAGTACGTTTATTGAGCTTTTTCGATTTTATCCTCGTCTTTTCTATGAACAAGCTGGGGAAAAAATGTAGTAATTTTAAAACTTCGGAATTCCTTTAAAAAAGGTTCTCGTCTGTCGGGCCTGAGGAGAAGTGTTCTGAATAGAAAAATTCTCAAAATTATATATTATACAGGGTGGTACGTTTGAAGTGATATAGTCAAATATCTCGGAAACTAGTGGAGATGGAAAAAAATGTTCCAGATAAAAAATCTAGGGTTCCAAGGGGGAAGTATGATGCTGACCTTGAAAAACCCCTTAGAGGTCATTTTGAAGGTCATTTAGGGGTCAAGATGGTTTTTTAAAAAGGACCCCCATTTTCTTATGGCATGGGAAAGCTGGTTTCAAACCCTTTACGGAACACTGTTCATGGATCCCTTTGCACCCATTGGGGTGCAAGGTATGGACCGTCGAAGTTATTGATGAACTACTCTTAGCGCTACCCAGAAACAACGACGTGGACTCGGTAGTTCTCCGTCCCCTCCGGAGTGCTTGATTATCGTGAGTCCCCTTGCCTCTCACATGTGGAGTGCTTGATTATTGTGAGTCCCCTTGCCTCTCACATGAGAGGTGCTTGATACTGTTACAATAATCGCTCGAAGTTACCCTCCTTTGCCTGGATGCATAATCCTGGTATGTTGGTACAAACAGTGCGGACGCGATCGATCATGTCCTCCCTCATGTACAAAAAAGACTTCCAAATTTTTTTGGTAAATCTACAAAGAAATTTTTTACAGTGTAACTCGCTTTGGTGAATTCTCTGGAAGCTCGGAGGATTTTTGTATCCGTTCGAATGTGCATCCTAATCGACGTTATGTGGTATGGTCAATACTGCCAATGTTTCCAGCAAACTTTCAACAATTTTTTAGAGTCGATACTCATTTATAACCCTCATTGAATCAAATGGAATAATTTATTCGATATTGTAAGGATCGGTCGCGCGTTGAGATGAAATAATGACTGGGTTTCGATAAATGAACACAAATAATGTAGATGCTACGAGCACGTGTCCTTTATTATGAAGAAAATTCAATCAGATTTCGGAACGATATCGCGCTAGATATTCATGGATCCGTTTTATATGTAAATAATCGATTTGATACGTCTAACGTCGTGGATGTCGTTTATAGGTGAGGATATAAATTGTTAGATCGGACGAACACGTGGTCCGCCATTATTATGTGCACAAAATCATTACTAATAAGTGCGATACAATATTACACTAACGAAGTTTCGCGGTACGAAGATTAGCTAAGTTCGTTTACCGATGTCCCAAGTTACCCCAACTCGCTCCAAGTATTTTGGATTCGCTACTTCCAGTTTAAGCAACGAAATGATTGGTTTGGTACAAGTTGGAGCAACTCAGGGCACGTAGAACGAACGAACCTATTATCTCGTTCTTCGTAACTACCCATATACCGAATTATCTCATTTCGGATATAACCAATGTTACTGACCACAAAAAGCAACGCTTGCCGTGACTTATTGCAAGCATGGCCAGTATCGAGCTGTGTCGCCGCAACTTCCTTCTTCTCCGACACCGACTTCCTATTATGGTGTTCTCAAACACACTCATAACGGATATTCCCTATATACTAGACCGAACACACTAGGCGCTCACAATATGAAACGCAATAATCGTAATAAATCGTACACATTACTGCCAACCATAATAAGCAGACTCAGTGTTCCCGTTTGTTTATATTTACGTTTTTTTTTCAAATCAGTCCCGATCTTCGGAGAAAAGCGATGAACAAGAATACATCAACGAACAGAAACATCGAATTTCTGTTTATTATGGTTGGTTATGTGGATGATTACAGAGATACGTGATCATTTAAACACTGGTTCTAAACTGAGACCATCACAATCGTTCTTCTCCTTTGCATATTCAATCATCTACATTTATCAATTAATCCCATTCGATTCAATCGAAGAAATGAATCACTATCCACCCTCCGAAATTATTGATATGATGCTTGTGCTTGGCTCATGTCACAACGAAGCCGCAAGAGTTTACCGGGATCGGCATCCCGATCGCCGCATCGCACACCCCACGACCATCCGTCGACTCGATTTGAGGGCTCGACGAGAAGTATTGCAGCGAGATCTAAGACATCACCGGTACGATGAGAATGATATCCGTGCACTCACCATATTGGGACTTATCCACTTGGACCCTCATGTTAGTAGCAGATCGTTGGCACGAATAACTGGTATACCCCGGACTACTGTTTTGAGAATCTTGAAGCATGTCAAATATCGACCATACCACATTACGCTAACTCAAGCTCTCACTCTAAACGACATGAGACTTCGAATCAGATTCTGCAACTGGGCACGAGCAAGGCTGGTTGACGATCCTCAATTCTTCGACTATGTAATGTTCTCCGACGAAGCATCTTTTCAGAGCGCTGGGCATTCGAATAGACACAACTCTCATTACTGGTCGGATTTTAATCCGCATTGGTATCGAGCAATCGACAACCAACATCGTTGGAGCGTAAATTTGTGGTGCGGAATCGTCAATGGCTATTTAGTCGGTCCACATTTTTTCAACGGCACTTTGAACGGCCCCATGTTTCTGGAATTTCTGGCGGATCATTCACCAGGCTTGCTTGAGGATCTGGATTTACAAACAAGGTAGAGGATGTGGGTCCAACTAGATGGAGCGCCACCTCATTACGCATTGATCGTGAGAGAATACCTTGATCATCATTTCCCGGGAATGTGGATTGGACGAGGTGGGCCAGTTGCGTGGCCTCCACGCTCACCCGACTTGACATCTCCCGACTTTTTCTTGTGGGGATTTCTGAAAGACGAAGTATTCAAGGCCCAACCAACAACGAGGGAGGACATGATCGATTGCATCCGCACTGTTCGTGCCAACATACCGCGATCAGTGTTTCTGAAGACGGTTACAAATTTTCGGCGGAGACTGGGATTATGTATCCAGGCAGAGGGGGGTAACTTCGAGCAATTATTGTAACAGCATCAAGCACCCCTCATGTGAGAGGCAAGGGGACTCACAATAATCAAGCACCCCACATGTGAGAGGCAAGGGGACTTACAATAATCAAGTACTCCAGAGGGAACAGAGAACTACCACGTCCATGTCGTTGTTCTCGGCTAGCGCTAAGAGTAGTTCTTCAATAACTTCGACGGTCCATACCTTGCACCCCAATGGGCGGAAAGGGGTCGATGACCAGTGTTTCGTGAAGGGTTTAAAACCAGCTTTCCCGTGCCGTGATAACAAAATTGGGGGTCCTATTTAAAAAAACCATCTTGACCCCTAAATGATCTTTAAAATGACCTCTGAGGGATTTTTCAAGGTCAGCATCATACTTCCCCCTTGGAACCCTAAACTTTTTATCTGCAACATTTTTTTCCATCTCCACTAGTTCCCGAGATATTTGACTAGATCACTTCAAATAGACCACCCTGTATAATTTAGAAATAAACCGTATCGAATTTTATAAAAAATTACATATGATTTCCAATATTCTTCCACTCTGGAGGAACTGTCCCGGTTTTGCACCTCGACGATCTGGTCACCCTACCTAAGTAGATTTCGAATTGTGCCTCATTTTTATATTCTGTCAAAGTCACGTTATTGTAATTTCAGACATCACATTTAAATTGCCCACAGAAAGAGCATATATGAAGCAGCTTCCAATTAACCTAAAAAAACTTCAGGACCTGAAAAAGATATTCCAGTATATACCGCAACCGTTCTATTCAGAACTTTATACATGGCCAACTACCGATAAAAACTGCGACAATGAAGGGGATGATTAAAGAAATACAGTTCTAGTAGATGTATTTTTATGTTTTATATGTTTTTTCCCCATTTTACTATGTATAACTAATTTATAAACAATAAAATCCACTCCAACTCTTGTGTATTAGCCATTACATACTTGGAAATAAAGTTTATTCCAGTTTTCAGTTCGTTTGTTGGCAAAACCCCATAACTACACAGGTACATCTGAATTATTTCCGTCAAGGATAATGAGAATAGGCCAAAGGTTTTCATCGACAAACATTCGTTTCGGTACTAGGTATGTCCTATAAAAAAGACTTACATAAGGAATAAGTATTTATCAAATTATACAGTGTTTTTTTATTTCCCAAAAGTTTCACTTTCGCAGTTATGGGGTTTTGGAAATAAACGATTCAAGTGAGGTTGAATTATTATTATTGTGTGATTGTTACGATATAGCAATACATATAAAAAAAGTTGCGTTAATAATTTTTCACCTCTATTTTTGAAAATCACAGAATTCCAGCCCACATAATAGTGCATCAGATTTTCCCGTTTTACGACACATATTTTTCAAAAGATTAGGCATCACAATATTATCCGAACCTGAAGAAACTGAACAACAAGTACAACTATAGTATGATTTTCTTCCTTCATAAAACAGATTCCCATACAGCACAGTAGATCACGAGAGGTTCATGATAGATCAAGTTGGGGTTGAAATTCATTATAAATCTTCAAGAATTTTCGTGTTGCGTGAGGAGATATATTATTTTTGTGATTGTTCCACAGTTGGAAATTTTGTGTTAAATTCAACACATTTCACATGTCCCAAAAGACACAAATTTTTGTGTCGATTCAACATAATGTGTTTGTGTAAGCTAGTAACTCAAGCTTGTTGTGAATAATATGACACAAAAGGATACTGATGAGATTTTGAGTGGAATTTCCGATCGTGTGAATTCAACACCTAAGTACTATCAAATGAAATCCAAAATAAGTAGTGAATCAACAGCTCACAAGTGTAATTTATGGATTTTTCAACATAAATTAAGTGTGAAAATTACACTCTTTTCGGGTGAACAATGCATGAGAATAAATTGAAAGAAATAGTACTTCAATGAGAATTGAACACACGGATCGTCGAGACCGAATGTTAAAGCTCTATCACCAAGCCACCGCCGGTCGCTTTTTCTTCCACTTCTTTTTTCGGCACATAGGAATAAGTAATTCCTGAAATTTTTGCATAACAGCAATCAAACATATCTTTCGGATTCAATATTCGATCACTGGTTGGTCTCTGTAAGGAGATCCTTTTGATTTCTCTCTTTGTCGTTCCACCTATCCCATCACAAGCGTTTTTTCCATGGGAGGAAGCAGAGAAATTCCATTCTGCTTCTATTCCAAAATCTTGAACGTGATGACAAATATTCACGAAGTTCTTTTTATTTTTATATTGACCACTACAGCCATCAGTGAAATAGATAATTTTCCTCACAAGGGGTGCAATACTTTTGATATCATTAATTAAGTGCTGTTGGAATGTATGAACTGTGACTGTGTCATGCACCAAATGGTTGCTTATTATACAAAGATTTCTGCAACAAATTTTGTCATCAATTTTATGATAATACACGAACGGATGTATGGTACCCTGCTGATTATTCCAATAATAACTTTGTATTTCATCTTGAACTGTAAACGTACAATTTTCAGCGAAATCTGCGAGAACGATACATTCGTCCTGAGTTAATTTCTCTTTCAACTGCTTCAAATATCCGGGCTGAGTTTTAGCAGTAAAATGATGAGTTTTCAGAGCCATTAATTTCTCTACCAAGGATTGGAAAAACTCATCAGTTGGCTTTATTTGTGTAATGAGTTCTGCTCTATCTGTATGAACCCATTGCTTGGAACAGATTTCTTCGGGCATATCATCCAGTTGGTTCGTTTAAAGATCAAGCAGTGCCTGTGGGCCGGGACACTTGGAGCACTGATTGAACATACATGTTTCATTGTGAATATCACAAACAAGAACACCCAAACAGTCTTTATAAGTGGTATTCATTTTGGCAGCGTCAATCATCAATTTTGTATTCTGATGGTACTTACAAACACAAACATTATGTGTGCCAGAAAATCCAGGAAGCATACACCATTTAGGTCTTAGAGAACAAAACATGGATCTCCCAATTTTAATTTCAGGATACTTTTGTTTAAACAGCACATATAATTCGTTCAAAGAAAACAAAATAAGTCTCTTTTGCTTGTGAACTCGTTCATCGTTTAGTTTTCCCATTGAAACACAATCCTTTTGCCCTGGACATAATCTGCTATTGATATCTTCTTGATAGAATTAAATTACACAGTTCACAACCTCTTGGTTCAACTTGTGACCTTCTCGTTTTGATAAATTGGGTAAAATACCTTGTTCCTTGACTAAGTCTCGAGTGAGCCGTACAAGATATTCAGATGTGTTGAATTCCTTGCTTATGCTATCACGAGACCAAGAATCAGGTAACAGACTGATAATTTTCACCTTTTCATCTTTACTGGCTATTTTACATTTTTCTTTAAGTGCATGTATCAGTTTTTCATATTCATTTTCCAATGTATTACGAGTATTAGGTATACTTTGCTCTAATTCTTCACTAAAAGATTCTTCTAATTTCCTCTTGACAGCACTTGTGATTCTTTCAGTTTTTTTTATTAATGCAACATGTCTTCTGTTCTTATTTAGTTTCATCATTTTATTTGTATGTATAGGAGAGAGGTCTAATGATTCACAAGCTGCACCAACTTTTTCTAAGGCGCTATTATCTACAAATTCGTAAGCTGGAGGGTTATATAAGGCATCATCATCTTCATATAATTCTCCTTCATTATTTCTTGGAACAAATATTGTAGTGGCACAGATTGAACACAAGGATTTACCTGGAGTCAAGTTAACAGGCATGTTTGTTGGTTTGGACAAATGTTCTAAAAGAATCTTCCTCAAACCATTCTTAACAATCTTTTTATGCACTTGTAACGGATCACAGCACTTTTTTCCGAAAATATGATGGAATTCCACAAGATATTTACAACTGTGACAATGACAAACAGTATCTATTCTTGTAGACACTCTAAGTTCAAGTAATTGTTGATCATCCTCTGGTAATTCACTCACTTTAATTATTTCCTTAGGCACATTCTGATAGTCTTGTTTGTGATACTGTTCATTGGTGAAAATACCAACAAAACAATCCATAATTGCAGCTAATAGAAACGTGTTAGTTCAATAGTCATATCGAACCAGAGATTAAAACGAAATTGGCTCGTTGTTATGAAAACAACAAACCATTGGTTGTTCTTTTGTTTTGTGTTTATGAAATGAACGAAAATCAATTACGTATTTTGTGAGCGAAAAACATAGAGAAATGAGATACAACGTGAATATAGCTATTGAGATATACTATTGCAAAAATCAGTAAGTTTGTTTCCAATCACGTGCAAGAATTCAGTTTCATATACATGCACATGATATTTGATGTAAAAAAACATGAAAGTGTCAAGTATAGTTTGATGTGGATGTTTGAATTGATTTACACATGAGGTTAAAATGATGAAACCAAATAAAAACAAAAGACATGTTGCATTAATAAAAAGAACTGAAAGCATCACAAGTGCTGTCAAGAGGAAATTAGAAGAATCTTTTAGTGGAGAATTAGAGCAAAGTATACCTAATACCCGTAATACATTGGAAAATGAATATGAAGAACTGATACATGCACTTAAAGAAAGACGTAAAATAGCCAGTAAAGATGAAACGGTGAAAATTATCAGCCTGTTACCTGATTCTTGGACTCTTCTGAACAAAAGTATCCTGAAATTAAAATTGAGAGATCCATGTTTTGTTCTCTAAAACCTGAATGGTGTGTGCTTGCTGGATTTTCTGGCACACATAATGTATGTGTTTGTAAGTACCATCAGAATACAAAATTGATGATTGACGCTGCCAAAATGAATACCACTTATAAAGACTGTTTGGGTGTTCTTGTTTGTGATATTCACAATGAAACATGTATGTTCAATCAGTGCTCCAAGTGTCCCGGCCCACAGGCACTGCTTGATCTTTAAACAAACCAACTGGATGATATGCCCGAAGAAATTTGTTTCAAGGAATGGGTTCATAGAGATAGAGCAGAACTCATTACACAAATAAAGCCAACTGATGAGTTTTTCAAATCTTTGGTAGAGAAATCAATGGCTTTGGAAACTCATCATTTTACTGCTAAAACTCAGCCCGGATACTTGTAGCAGTTAAAAGAGAAATCAACTCGGGAAGGATGTATTGTTCTCGCAAGTTTCGCTGAAAATTAGACATTCGAAGTTCAAGATGAAATACAAAGTTATTATAGGAATAATTGGAGGATTTCGAACTGATTTTCCTTAGGCGGATTCATGTTGTTGCTGGGAATAACGAAAGTCGCGGCTAGATACCATCCCATATATATGGGCATGTTTATTTTAGAAAAATATTGAGTTATTGCCACAATATTTCTCAGATCATATTGATAAATTTTCGAAATTTTTGGACTAATGACATGGATGAAGGATGCCGAAAGAGTCTGATTTTCATTGCGGAAATGGATGTGAATAAACACGATTTTCAAGCCAACTTCAAGACCCTGTATCTCCAAAACCGTCTCGATATCATTGATGAAATTCATACCTTAAGTTTCCACCCATAAGAGGATTATTCTGTGAAAATTTCATAATTTTTCACTCAGTCCCTTTTGAGTTATTCAGCTTCAAATTTTGCAGTTTTACATCGAGTTGGCATGTTTGGTGAACTGCATAAAAAAAAGTACAAGCTTTTGGGATTTGATACTGCGACTGAAAGTAGTTCTACAAGATGTCTATTCATGGTAAAACTTATACACCTGAGTCTTATTTCGTTCCAATGAAATTTTGGGGTCGAACATGGAACTTTTTGTGAGATAAAGGGAAGTTTTTGGAGTCAATTTTGAACAATTTTTCATGAGTTGGGAAAAAATGCTTGGTACCAAAATTTAACTCCGTCTCTTTCTGAACAAAATGGCTCTTCAATCATTTTGATATCTTTGAAAGTTCGAAAGTCATGAGGTTTTTCGTGAAGGACGATTTTGCTTCAAACATGCTCGCAAGCCCTCTTAAAAATGCGTGGGAACCAAACGGCTGGAAATTTGAAAATTTTTTAACCATTTAATCTAACTCTCAATATACCGGCAAATCAACTGACAATGTATGAAAAATTTCAAAAATACTGAGCGACTCACTTTGGATGATTTGACATGGATTGACCCAGAACAAAGATAGAAAACACGTTTCGCCACCCATGCCATCACTACGTAGAACTTCTGAGATTTCCGGACGAAAAACTGAACCAAGTAATTGTCAGAAGTCTCTTTTAAAGCCCGTTTCACACCATTGAGGCGATTCACCACAAGCCAAGTTAACAGATCTCTCGCCACAGTTTTCTCGGTAATCAATGAATGGAATCAATTTTAATGAGCAGGTGCATCTTCTTAGGCTATTGAAAAAAATGCAGCTACTCATTATTTTTCATTTCATATAATCGTTTCTGAGAAAACTGGGGGGAGAAATCTGAAATCTAGTAACTTTTGCAGGGAGTAATAAAACCCTTAAGGGGGGGGGGGGTATGGTTATTCCGACGGAAAAAAGACATGTTTTTAAGATTTTTTTCTGCTTATACAGATGTTGTAAGTTTATTGAGTCAATCTCCATATGATAATGTAACATTCCAACAATACTTTACTGAATTTTCATCGCAAAATATTGGAAATTGAGCGAGTGATAAGAAATCTCCGGAGGTGCCTCGAAAAAATGTTGTTTTGCGGTGTTCACGATAACTCGAAATCTACTGGACCAATCGTTTTGAAATTTTGCACGATACTTTTTCACATGATTGCCCAGGTAACATCGAGGGCTTTTTTTGTTATTATTTGTTGATTTCACAACAACAAATAGGCTGATTGTTCCATGCGAAAATCGGTTTTCTTGCTTCAAAGTGTCGCGAAAAATTTAAAAATGAAGAAAAAAAAATCCCCTCGTCATTACATCTTCTTTAACGAATGCATTCCGGTTTTTTGGTTTCAGATGATTCTGTCACAAGTTATCCTGAACACCGCAAAACAACTTTTTTTCGAGGCACCTCCGGAGATTTCTTATCACCCGCTCAATTTCCAATATTTTGCGATGAGAATTTAGTAAAGTATTGTTGGAATGTTACATTATCATATGGAGATTGACTCAATAAACTTACAACATCTGTATAAGCAGAAAAAAATCTTAAAAACATGTCTTCTTCCCGTTGAAATAACCATACCCCCCCCCCCCCCTTAAGAGTGTGGCGAAGACCGAAACAAATGGTAATTGAACGAGGCAAAGTTCGAGCTATATGGTTGTTACATCGAAACTTTCTGGTGAAGTTCTCGCTATTTTTGCCGCACGGAGAAAAAGGAATTCGCTGTGGCAGCGAAATCTACTTTTGCTGGGTTCCTTTTGCCAGAGCAGCAAATTTTTAGCTGTGGCAGCAAAAAATGTTTGCTATCCCAGCAAAATTTGTTTGCTATTCTGTATATAATACTGAAAATTTGCTGGCGGAGCAAACATTTTTTTCTGCCACAGCTAAACAATTGCTGTCGTAGCTAACACGATTGCTGTTATAGCCAATTTTTGGCTAGGTCAGCAAAAAATTTTGCTATTCTATATATAATACCTCGATTTGCTGCGTCAGAAAATTTTTTCTCTCCGTGCGAGTCACTAAAAGATATGCGTGATCTAGCTTTGTCGTGATGGAAACCCTAGCAGAAACGATACCCATACAGCAAGAACTTTGCTTCGCCTAAAAGATTTCTACAGGACGTCGGAAAACTTTCTTATGCAACAGTTTTCACTGTCTTCAAGATGTCTTCGTTTATGAAATCTGAAAGATGTCTTTAGATCTCACAAACGAACACATCTCAATGCGCTTTATTGACAAGATTGAGAATCTCCTCGAAAGATTACTTGAAATATTTAGGTAGAGTATCAACGTTGTTATCATTTTAAGGAGATACCAATGCCGTGGGATTAGTTAATTTTATTTATAAGATTTCATTGTAACGGTGGAATGTAGTTTGAATATTTCACCGCTATCACATAATCTTGCAGAGAAGCCCGTGTAGCAGAGAATATTTTTAGTACATTATAATGAGATGCAAAAGAAATGCATGATATGTATTCATATACATTCCAGTCAGTTTCTTTCGAGGATTAAAACACTGTGAGGAATCAATTAAAAAATTTACATTATGAATAATTACATGCACGGAAAAAAATAGATACTAAGGACAAGCATCTGAGGACAATCATCTGGATTATACTAATTTCAAAGGGTACACTGTTAGGAATTTCTGCATAGAGCTTTAATCATATGCGATGGAAGCAAATACCACTTACGTGATTGAAAAGTTCTTAAAATTCTTAACAGTGTAGGTAATATGTATCATAATGAGTACTAAAAAGTTACTAAAGACCGGCATCTGAGGGGAGATAATCTAGATGGTTGTCCTCATATACTAACCAGTATAATGTTCCTCATGCTTATCAGTATCTATTTTCTTTCCGTGTGTATACTGTGTGGATTCACACAAATAATAAATATTTACGTTATAAATGAGGCACATTCTGCATTAAATTTTCTAAATTCATGTAACATTCCACTATTTATTATGGGTCCTACCGTGTCCGTTAATAAATAATGTAATTTCACATTGTTAGAAAAATCAGTACAAAACTTCACAATACGGATATGAAGTTTTTTACCTATCAGTGTTACGAAATTTTGTATCGTGTTGACACATGTGGCCATATCTGTTTGTATAATTGATACAAAATTAAGGATCAGTTTTGTTACGAAATTCAATATAATTATTATACAAGATTCCGTATTATTCTCAACAGTGATATTTAAGAACGTTCTATAGAGTGGAATGTCCGTACAAAATTCACAATGTTAGATGGAATGTACACAGTAAAAAGTAAAACTCACTAGTGAGTTGAGGATTATTTTGAAATGCAGTAAAAACTACCCATACTGAAAAAACCCCGCACTAATCTCATGAGAAAATGGGGCCCGGTTGAATTGGCTAGGGCTACGCTATAATATAGTTCATGATGGCCTGAAAAAAAGTATCAACAGGCACAGGCTCCAAAAATGAATATTCTCCAAGTTATGGGGCATCAAAGATTGGGAAAAATCCAACACATTGGAAGCTCTAGTATAAGAATACGACGGTTATGCATTTATATATATATATATATATATATGTAAATATTCATGGATATATATATATATATATATACTCCATGAAAACTATACATGTACTACATACATGTTATGTTTATACTATATACATACTACATGTATACATATTATTGACCAATAATAAACAGAGAAGGAAGGAGAATAATACACATGCGTATAAACACCCTAATAATACACCATGAGTTTCCAAGATTCATATATGTATACATGGAATCGAGAATATTATATGATTATTATGATCATTATATTGTTATTTTTATTATTGCATTGAATTATACTGTATTATTTTTGTATATACTGATTTATTTATACTGTTATTTTCATTTCTATGTATATACATATACTCAATAAATACATATATGAAGATGTACATATGTACGCATACATATACACATGAAAATACACATGTACATACACGTACACATATGCATACATGTATATTAATATTGACATATGTGTATACTGGGTGATTCAAAATTCCCGCACTCTTTTTTGGGAGTAGATTCCTGATGAAATTCTAAAACGATTTGTCCTTTTGCACAATGCTCTCCGACGCATAATTTCCGAGATATAATTAATTGAAGTTGGCTAATTATGAGGTGGATCCATCGGTCATTCAGAAGCGTACATAACAGAACAAGAGAGGAAGGTGCTGGCAGAGGGCGCTCATACGATCAGCTGATCGGTATCATCGATACGATTTACCAACATACAAATTGGTAAATTTTCTATGTAGAACGATTGGATTCGTCGACACTGTGGAAAAATTGATTATTGTCATGAATTCTTATCACGATATGCTGTAGGTGATAGTTGTAATTTCAGTGATGATTTTTATTACGCAGACAAATGTAAAATAGTGTTATTTCGTAGGGATAGGGATTCAAGTGGGCTAAAAAAGTATAACTACTCGTTTTCAATCAGAATTTTCATGTAAAAAAGAAAACATGAGAATTTTCATTCATCCGATACCCAATTTGAACGGTTTGATTAGTAAGTTTAACACAAGAGATTGGATTCCGAATCCTGTATTCTGATTGGTCGAGAATCAATGTATGTTAGATCAATCCTCGGCCGTTTCAAATGATTCTTCTGAAGAATGTGTTTTCGACTTATCCCAACCACAACATTGAACAATGATGAATTTATTCGAATTCACCCTTCTTACATCATTCGATGATTATAAAGGGTTTATCGAACGTTAATAACTTACTTGAGATCACTCAAGATCATTCATGTTTAAATCAAAATCTCATTCAAATTGTGTGCAAGTTCGAGCGCGTCTTTACGTTTAGAAAATGTATTCGTTCTAAAAAGGACGGATTTGGTTAATCTTCAAAGACAATTCTTTTGTCATTTGAAATAACAATATGCCCTTTGAAGTCATATGTGCTTTGGATGAAACTGTTTCGAGCTGTCACCTGATTGGTTGATTCGTATCACGAATGGTTGATTCAAGCTAAACAAACCGTATGTGATTACGATGTCAATCAAGTGCAATGATTGGGTCGTTTACGATGTCACACCTTGTAATTTCGTCAAAATTGATGGATTCTGCAAGTTGACGAAGAAATCCACCCTTCACAGAGCAAGAGAATAGTTATATCGATCACGGAACACGTTTCGTTTTCATAGTATCCAACATTGACTAAGAGTCGTAATCTGATTGGTCGAAACGTTTTCGAGGAATGCATGCGAGTATCAGCCCACTTGGAATATCGATGCCAATCAATTGCATCGGTCTCACATTACAAAAAATCCGCTATCTTCAGAGCGATCAAATGAATCTTCACCGGGAATAACTTCTCAATCAATTTACATTCCATCAAATGTATGAAATTACACTGTCTCGGTGAGTCGTTAAAGCGAGTATTTCGTTCATTCGTTTCCCTTGTTGCTTCGTCGACTTTTTGACTGTCTCGCTGTTTTGATCGGATCGACTCGCAATCCTGTGAAAATTCATGAATTCTCCACGCTGAAAAGGAAATTTGCTCTTTTCAGAGCGATAGAATAGTTCCTCACTGAAGAACATGTTTCAAATCCAATTCATTTTCTGAATATTTAACGTTGTAGAGTATGTCGTTCTGCCCGTAAAAACTATAATAATAAGGAATCATCCCGCGATGGCAGAAGGTTGACCTGGAATATTGATAAAAAGAAATTTTCTTCAGGGAAATGGGGTTGTGCACACATATTGAAATATTTTGGCGTTCTCAAAAGAACGGATTCATTTTTTTTATATCACCTGAAATATTAAGAAGAAAGATGAAGTTTGTTTGGCTGAATGAGCTTGTTCACGCGTATTGATATATTCGGTCGTTCTTAAAAGAACGGATTCATGTTTCAGTGAACATGAGCAGAGCGAAATGTTTCGTGGCGTTGACCTGTGAATATTTCCAGTTGGGAACACGTTCAATTTTCAACTGCTGCTGCTGTTCGTTCGAATGCGATTTCTTTCCCACGTTGACATTTCCAGATGATATAAATATTGACGCTTCTTTGGATTCTTCATCATTCGCATCTCGAGTTTTTCGAAATCACCTGCGATTATGGGTGAATATACGTTTGCGGAGTACTACAATATGTTAATCACCTACGGTGAATGCGGTGAATCCGTGGTAGCTGCAGAACGGCGGTATCGCGAAAAATTCCCTAATCGACGGCATCCCGACAAAAATGTCATTCTCAGAGCGGCACAACGATTGAGGGATACCGGAAGTGTTCATGTCGTTCGACCGGATGCGGGTAGAGCCCGCGAAGCCAGAAACATTCGCAACGAAGAACAGCTCATACGTGCTGTTGGGAGAGAACCTGAAATCAGCATCCGAGAAGTCGCGCGCCGATTCGATCTTTCATATTCGACGGTGCAGCGGACCTTGAAGGAAGAAGGGATGCACGATTTCCATTTTACAAGGGTGCAACATTTACGCGAAACCGATTATCCTCGTAGAGTCGAATTCTGCGAACGGATCTCAGGAGAAATGAGACGACGAGAAGATTTTTCCTCATCCATCATCTTCACGGACGAATCCTTGTTCACAAGGGAAGGAATTTTTAATTCCAGGAATATGCATGTCCTGGAGTCACGATAATCCGCATGCGACAAGAACAAGGAATAATCACGTCAGATGGAAGATGAACCTCTGAACCGGCATTTTAGGAGAGGAACTTCTTGGTCCTCACATTCTTCCAGAGATTTTGACTGGAAACGCATACGTGCGATTCCTCCGTGAGAATCTACCGGAATTTTTGGAAGATATTCCCATCGAAACCCGAGAGAGACTGATATTCCAGTAAGATGGTGCGGGACCACACAACAATAGAGCCGTCACAAATTATTTAAATCGGAATTTTCCCGACCGATGGATGGGACGCTTCGGTCCAATCCGGTGGCCAGCGAGATCTCCGGATCTCAATCCATTGGATTTTTCCTTATGGGGACACTTGAAGGAAATCGTATATAAAAAAGTCCCTCAAGATATGGAAGATTTGAACTTGGAGCTTCATGTTGCGGTTGCAACAGTGACGGAAGAAATGTTAGGGAACACGCAAAGAAACTTCCGGAGGAGAATCGAGGCCTGTATCGAGATGGAAGGTAAACATTTCGAACACCTGCTGTAAAAGGATCTACCACCGAAAAAAAACAATCCGTCCTTTTCAGGACGACCAAAAATTTCACTACGAACGTCCAACCTAACTTGTTCGTATAAGCTCTACACATGTTGAATTATGAATTTGAAAAAAAAATTCTCCCATCAAATTTGGACGATCATACTTTCATGATTACAATTCATACAATCATGACCTTTTTTTCAGCCCTTCAATCGAAACAATCATTCAATTCCAGATGCATGAAAGGAATTTTGTATCATTTCTCTATTATAAAGATTTTATCTTCATACACGAAATTTATTGATCGATCAAAAGTAAGTATATTCAATCGATTATTCTATCTCTGTCTGATTTTCAATCAAATGAAATTCATATGAATGTGAAAGAGCAGCTACATTCGTACAGGTGTATGGGTCAGCGGTAGCGGCGTCAACCCATACATTCGGAGACCTAAGTTCGATTCCGCTGAAAACAATTTTTTTCCCCTTTTGTAAACAGCCAACCGTTCTTTTGAGAACGACCAATTTATTCAATACGTGTGGACAAATTCATTTAAAGAGAGTGGATTTTTTATGATAAACAAGACTGATGCAATGAATTGACATCAACATCTCAAATGGTAATGTTCAATATCTTCGAGGAGAAATGTAATTGACCTGTACTAGCGTTCATTAGACATCGATAGTACGAAACATCGAACTCATTTATGTGGGTGAAAAGAATACTGAACTTTCTGAATGTTGTGCGAATTTTCACAGTTCATAGACAACGAAGTTCGATGTTTTGTTCTATCGATATTTAGTAAACACCAACCTGTAACATAGAATCGTCGCATCAAGATTTGACCGTGAGAAATGTACAATTTTGTTTATCTACGATTCTCGGAATCCAGCTATGTGCTGATTGGCCAATCAATTTGATCAAAAAATGCATAAATAAGAGTGAAGGAGCGGGCGCGCCCCCTATTGAGCATCAAGCTGGCGAAGAATCAACACGCGACGCACGCGCTGTCCAGACATTGCGTCGCCGAAGATACTCCCGTGACTGGATACATGATGCTGTACGCATTCGAAAGCTACCGTACGAAGTTGACAGCGAAGACATCCACCATTGGAACGGGGAAAGATATGGTCACCGGTCCAGTTTCAATACATTCCCAACATCCAAATCATCTGGAAATGTCAACGCGGGAAAGAAATCGCATTCAAACGAACAGCAGCAGCAGTTGAAAATTGAACGTGTTCCCAACTGGAAATATTCACAGGTCAACGCCACGAAACATTTCGCTCTGCTCATGTTCACTGAAACATGAATCCGTTCCTTTAAGAACGACCGAATATATCAATACGCGTGAACAAGCTCATTCAGCCAAACAAACTTCATCTTTCTTCTTAATATTTCAGGTGATATAAAAAAAATGAATCCGTTCTTTTGAGAACGCCAAAATATTTCAATATGTGTGCACAACCCCATTTCCCTGAAGAAAATTTCTTTTTATCAATATTCCAGGTCAACCTTCTGCCATCGCGGGATGATTCCTTATTATTATAGTTTTTACGGGCAGAACGACATACTCTAATTCAAATAACAAGATCAACGGATGAACATAAGTATTCACGTTGAGAACGGATAATTTTACAGATTTCATTCAGCATCATTCAGATAATGAATTCAATGAGACATCGTCCCAAGTGAAAATTCATTTTATCGCTCTGCGAAGGCCCGATTTTCAGTAACGTAGAATGAGTGCAGTTGATTAACATGAAAATCTCAAGCGGTTCGCTGCTCGTATGAATGTCTCGTATACGTTTCGACCAATCAGGTAACGAATCTTGGTCAACGTTAAATATTTAGAAAATGAATTGGATTTGAAACATGTTCTTCAGTGAGGAACTATTCTATGGCTCTGAAAAAAGCAAATTTCCTTTTCAGCGTGGAGAATTCATGAATTTTCACAGGATTGCGAGTCGATCCGATCAAAACAGCGAGACAGTCAAAAAGTCGACGAAGCAACAAGGGGAACGAATGAACGAAATACTCGCTTTAACGACTCACCGAGACAGTGTAATTTCATACATTTGATTGAATGTAAATTGATTGAGAAGTTATTCCCGGTGAAGATTCATTTTATCGCTCTGAAGACAGCGGATTTTTTGTAATGTGAGACCGATGCAATTGATTGGCATCGATATTCCAAGTGGTCTGATACTCGCATGCATTCCTCGAAAACGTTTCGACCAATCAGATTACGACTCTTAGTCAATGTTGAATACTATGAAAACGAAACGTGGTCCGTGATCGATATAACTATTCTCTTGCTCTGTGAAGGGTGGATTTCTTCGTCAACTTGCAGAATCCATCAATTTTGACGAAAATACAAGGTGTGACATCGTAAACGACCCAATCATTGCACTTGATTGACATCGTAATCACATACGGTTTGTTTAGCTTGAATCAACCATTCGTGATACGAATCAACCAATCAGGTGACAGCTCGAAACAGTTTCATTCAAAGCACGTATGACTTCAAAGGGCATATTGTTATTTCAAATGGCAAAAGAATTGTCTTTGAAGATTAACCAAATCCGTCCTTTTTAGGACGAATACATTTTCTAAACGTAAAGACGCGCTCGAATTTGCACACAATTTGAATTAGATTTCGATTTAAACATGAATGATCTTGAGTGATCTCAAGTAAGTTATTAACGTTCGATAAACCCTTTATAATCATCGAATGATGTAAGAAGGGTGAATTCGAATAAATTCATCATTGTTCAATGTTGTGGTTGGGATAAGTCGAAAACACATTCTTCAGAAGAATCATTTGAAACGGCCGAGGATTGATCTAACATACATTGATTCTCGACCAATCAGAATACAGGATTCGGAATCCAATCTCTTGTGTTAAACTTACTAATCAAACCGTTCAAATTGGGTATCGGATGAATGAAAATTCTCATGTTTTCTTTTTTACATGAAAATTCTGATTGAAAACGAGTAGTTATACTTTTTTAGCCCACTTGAATCCCTATCCCTACGAAATAACACTATTTTACATTTGTCTGCGTAATAAAAATCATCACTGAAATTACAACTATCACCTACAGCATATCGTGATAAGAATTCATGACAATAATCAATTTTTCCACAGTGTCGACGAATTCAATCGTTCTACATAGAAAATTTACCAATTTGTATGGTAAATAAATCAATTGGTAAATCGTATCGATGATACCGATCAGCTGATCGTATGAGTGCCCTCTGCAAGCACCTTCCTCTCTGGTTCTGTTATGACGCTTCTGAATGACCGATAGATCCACCTCATCATTAGCCAACTTTAATTAATTATATCTCGGAAATTATGCGTCGGAGAGCATTGTGCAAAAGGACAAATCGTTTCAGAATTTCATCAGGAATCTACTCCCAAAAAAGAGTGCGGGAATTTTGAATCACCCTGTATATAAACATACACTAGGGTTCGCCGAAAAACCCGAGTTTTCGAATTCCGGAATCTAATAGTGCACAAAAGTTGCCTTGGAGGGATACAAATCGAGTCCAAAAAAAAAAATTTTTAATCGGTCAAGATTCGGGTTAGCGCATCGGATATGAAAATCCTCATTTTTCACAATTTTCGGCGATTAACATGTATTTTCTTAAATATGTGTATATTTCATGTGTATATGTCCAAGCAGCATTGACGAATTTAACTGCAGTACACATCACTGTGATCACGCTCACCTCTATTATCCAAGCGTGTTTTCATTTGTTTTTCAACTGATTGCTGTTATGGACAGTAACCAGTACTTTTTTCTTCTTTCCGTGTAGTTCTAAGGCTTTGCCATCCATAAATGATGGAAGCGACAAGAAAAAGATGGAAGTGTCCAATTTTCAGTAATCCAAAAGATTCAACAACTTTCCAACTTCCTACGTACGAAAAAGTTCCAGGATGCTGTTTTGAAGAACGATTCAAGATGTTAGTTTGAAGAGTTAGTTTCAATTGAAGAACATTATGTTTTTCTTCTGTAGCTCAGCCAGTTGCACAAAGAATTATGGCTTTGTACGATTTAGCATCTATCTCTACAGTTTTAGAAACACGAATCGTACAAATGATACAATCGTACTATGATTCATATTGCAAATTAATGAAATCTTACAAAAGAGACAGAAACAAGCAAACTTATAAAGATAAGCTGATGAAGTTTAAAAGCGAAGCTGTAAGACTTCTCGATATAACATTCTGCAAATGTCCAATGACTTTGAATTGCATCTGTAGAAAGAGCATTCAAAGTCGTACATGTCCAATTTCCAGGTGTTGTTGTGAGAAACCAAAGAAAATTCCACATCTCGAAATCAGATTTATGTATAAACAAAGGAATGGGATATTTGAAAAAATGAGAGCAGTTGACAAAAAAAAATCTGAGAAACTTACCGAAAAAGTTATGAGATAAGAGCGACCACCTTTTCACTCCGTCAGCAAAAGGGCAGAGTCTTCGAGTCAATTTCATGCTATCAGCTCAGATGATATCGTCTTGACCGATAGTGCTTTTGAATCGACTTCAGAAAAAGTGGGACATCAAAGCTCCGACTCTGAACAACATGACAAGGATGAAGATTTTACACCCTCAAAAAAATCCAAGCTATCATCAAGCACACAGATGAGAATTGAACTCAAATCGACTGCGTTGGTAAGTGAAAGGTACGGAATTTCTGATAGGGCAACTGCAGGAATCGTCTCAAGTGTTCTCAAGGATATAGGGATTATAAATGAATCTGAGAAATCAGTTGTCATTGACAAGAATAAATTGAGGAGAGAAAAAGCACGTTTGAGATCGAACTTACAGAAAAGTACTAATATTATTGTTCGAGGATTGTACTTTGATGGCAGGAAAGACGATACTCTGGTTGTTGGAACTATACATTCAAAGAACTTTCGCAGAGTGGTGAAAGAGGAACACATTTCATTGATTCAAGAGCCAGGGTCCAATTACATCAGTCATGTGTCTCCAACATTAGACTCTGCAAGAAACATTTCAGATAGCACTATCTCACATCTAAAAGAGTTGGAAATTTCCCTTGAGGACTTATATGTAATTGGTTGTGATGGAACAGTAACTAATACTGGATGGAAGGGTGGTATAATTCACAATGTAGAAATGATTCTTCGAAGACCACTCCAATGGATCATTTGCTTGGTACACTTTAAAGAACTTCCATTCAGACATTTATTTGAGCGTTTATATGGCCAAACTACAGGTCCAAAATCATTTTCTGGTCCAATTGGTAAGCGTCTTTGAGGTTGCGAAAGTTTACCCGTCGTTGTGTTCAGGAGCATTGATTGTGACATTCCATCTGTCGATGAGGAAAGTTTCAAAGCACTCAGCAAGGATCAGAAGTATATGCTGAATATCGTTTCTCAGAGAAGACTTATATATTCATTGAATGCTTAGTTTGCCACTTGCAAGAAACAAGCAACACTCTTGTATCGTAATTTGTCAATACAAATAGAATTACGCACGGTTGAAAATGATTTGTTGTTATACACCGGGGAAATTTTATACTTGGATTTATTTGGATTGACTAAATTTTGTTTGAATCAACTAAATCTCTATCTAAATATGAACCTACTAGAGTTTTAGTCCAATCAAATAAAACATATTCAATCCAAATAATTTTTTAGTTATTACAAATAAAATTTACTCAAAACTAATAAAAATTTACTGGATACAATGAAATGTCTAGTAGGTTCATATTCAAGTGAATCATTTTTCTAGGTGTAGTGCCCAAAAAGCAATTTGTTGTTCTTGCAAAAATATTCACTCCAGCAGCTGAGACGTTAGTTCTGTTAACAAATTTATTGATGTCAGCAAAGAAATTTGATCATGTCAATTATTTTACTTGTTCCTTTAACGGTTTTTGTTGGTGAGCGCTATAGTGATAGACCGGTTCGTTATGCCAGCAATACTTTTTTCTCTCTGCGGTAGAAACAATTTTTCTTCCAGTATTAAAATATGTTTTTGTAATCTCACTAGGAAGATTCAGTTTCATTCTCGACACTGGTATCTCCTGACGACAGTTTAAAAATATCTTCAAGAAATCTAAAAGTGTCGTATAAAATATCATCATCATCATCATCATCATGAAGTAATCAGTAACTTATGACTGGTTTGATGAAATCCTCCAACCCTGTCTATTATCCGCTAACCGCTTCATAAAATAAAATATCTTCATGAGAAAATTTGAAAATAGGTATTTCATGATATTTATTATTTTTTTTTATTTCTTTCAAGGAATTAGTAAACTTGTATAGAATCACAGTAGTTTTTTTCTGAATAAATGAGAGCCGTGAAAAGGTTCGTTGAACCATTATTCGTTCATTGCAATTTTGTCTTCTCTCTCAAGATCAACTTCTGCTCTTCTGCTTTCGAATACTTTCCCCGCGTTTCCAAGATCAGTGGCTTCTAATTTGAATATTTTTTCCGTACCTTTGATGATTTTTCTGATTCGAAACAAAACCATTTCATGGATGAATCAAATGGTATTCATGGAAGATTGAAGAAGACTTACTTGACTCTATTGTGAATCTTCCTGAAAGTGTAGGAAAAGTACCCTAGGAGAAATCAACACCGGATCAACGTTGTTCCGAGGCATCTCAGCTCGAAACCACGTTGATTCGGGGTTAATTTCTGCTAGGGTACCCTAGTAGAAATCACTCTGGTCGTTCTCTAGGCGATTATAAGGCCTTACGAGGCCTTGCAAGTCCCTCACAAGGGCCTGGTAAGGCCTCGCAAGGCCTATAGAATTACTAGAGTGATTTTCCTAGGGTATTGCAAAATAGAAAAATATAATAAATAGCGAACCAAATACATTTTTATTTTTATCGAGCGAACCAAATACATTTTTATTTTCATCGTTTCTCAGCAGTTCAAATTCTCATACGATATCACATAGCAAACTTAGATTCAGTTCTCATAATTTCTGAATGTACTTAATTTTGTGAAGAGCCAAAAGATATTGAACGTGGAAACGAATATATAAGCATGTTTCCAATTGATCTCGTGTGATTTACTCTCCTCAAGAACACGTTTTCTGAAATGCGGTCGTTATCTCTCACATTGTATAATACTGAATATTCGCAAAATCACACCGCATAGGTTCGAAGAACTCTCGTTTCCCGGTTGTAAATAGAATTCGTGAACTTCATCGATAAAATCAGTTTGTTCAAGTAATGAAAATATCAGGAGAGTATACAGGTGTTCTAATTCCACAAATTTTACACGTCGAATCACTATCAATAAGATTAAAAATATCTATATCTTCACAATTACTGTATGTTCCACGGATTATCCATTATTAACTTCTTATCTTTCCTCATTTTATCCATTTATACACCGATTACGAAGCACATTTATACCTCATTGTATAAGAAAATGCCAAGATGCAATTCAGTAAATCATATCGAATTGATACCTTGATAAAAAAAGTTTGATAAGAAAAGCTTGAGAGAAAAAAAAAACACAGAACATTGTAATGCGAAAATTTTTTACTTCATGCGATTATCTTTTCATTTTTGAAACCTTTTGTGATGATTCCTTTGTAATGGTTTCAATCGTCCCCAAATAAGAGAGAATGAGAAATTATTTACGTGCCCGGGGAGAAATTTCTTTAATCGAAAAGTGGGCCATCCAAGACGCTGCCTGGACCCAAATCCCTTCAACTTCAGCTTAGCTTTTTATACTTCTTTATAAAAGTAATAATTTTTCTGTACCGTCAAACCGGGACCTACGCGATGCATTAGAAAAGATCAATTAAAGTGACGTGTTTATCCGATTCAATCATCCGTCGGTTGAATATAATAATCTATGAGCCAGTCTGAAAATTGCAGTTCGGCTGACAGTTGTGAGGTTAAATTTATGTGATCAAAAAATGGATGAATTATTTTTGTGAAATGTGTGGTGGTTATTTCTTGAATAATGTGTATCAAAAAATCTGTTAGTAAGTGTAAAATGAATTAGTAAATCAGTCATAGCTGCTGTAACATGTCAAAAAATCGTAATTTGTTGATGCAATGAAAATGAATTTTCTTCAAATACTTACATCAGTACTTCTAGGCAAAAACTCAGAGATCATATTAATTCTGTATTAAATATAAGTCATGAAGAACTCATTTGATCAAAAATATGTCAAAAAAATGTTCAAAATGAATTGCAAAAAACTTGGATTATTCACTTGCAGCTCGACGGATGGTTTTACTTTTCAAATTGAAGAGTCCTCTTCATGTTGAAATTTTCAAATTTGAGGAGAAAGCCTTATTTTTTTAGTTGAATTCGTTGTTAAGGTGATGATAAACTGGTGGGAAGAGTTTGAAAGTTAGGTGGAATCTATATTGATCAGGAAAGTCCAAATCGTGTGGCAAAAGTTAGGAAATCTGTCAACTTAGCTTACGGCCCATGGGTATTCTATCAGCTTTTCTTCACTAAACGAAATCTAGGCAGGAGAAATGTATCAAAATTTAGTAAAATCAAGTTGGTACAGAGTAAGAGAGGAGAAATATATTCATTGAATTTTATTGGTTATTAAAATCAATACAATTCAAATTATATATTGCGATTACTCGGCGAGAAGTCATGGGAATGACTTGAAATTTAGTATACGCCTTCATCATCGATCCCCAAAGACAACTAGCGAGTGGAAGTTGTCAAAATATTTCATCATTCAATGAATATTTAATAATAAACAAATGCTTTCGAGAACACGCGCTTGCTAGGTTCCACGGGAAAAAGTGTCGAGGGAATTTTCGATTTGAGAAAACTCGAAGCGACAAAGTTGTTCATCGATGTTCGAAGAAGTTTTCCTGAAATTTTCAGATCAATCGAGTGAAAAATCTGGGAGTTATTGAACAATGTTTACGGTGCCGCGGCTCGCTTACCGTTGCTATGAGAGCCTGGATGCAATAACCGGGCGAGCGCTTGAACTGAGGTGAAAGTATTGTCCAAGCTGTGGGAAAAATACTGGGAGATAGGTCTTGAAAAATCAATTCAAGTCTCTTGTTATGGTTCTCTCCTATGATCGATAGTGTTTGAGAAATAAAAAATGAAAATTACCTATTGTTTTAGAACAAAAATCAATGTTTTTCAACATTGAACTCGTTCTGACTCCATCATTTTTCAACGTATTAGGATGAATCTTACGTATTCTGATTCGTAAGACTTCCCCGAAGTCGACAATGTCAAAAAGATTTGTAAAAATTAATAAAAATTTCATAAATTTTTAATTCGAAGTGGACACGACGTTTTGCATGATTTGCATTAAAAAAACGTGCAAGACTTTCAATTGTTCATAACGTTTTTATGGGCAAACTGTTCACGTTGGAGAAAAATCTTCTTGACAAAAAGAGTTTGTCATCTTGTGAAAAATAAGTTTTGTACACAACATGTTTTTTACGTGCAAAGAAAAATGTTGCCTTACAGGAGAAATTGTTTCTTATTTTCTAACAAATAAATTTTGTACAAACCAGTATCAGCATCATTTATTCAAATAATTATTATTCTTCTCATGTTATGTTTTTCAATATTTGTTTGATATAGGTATTTTATTGATATATACATTTTTACATTCCTAATAAAATCTTATACAATAGAATTTATAAAACAGACTTTATGAGCAGATTCAATGAAAAACTGCAGATGAATATGTGGAATTAATTAGAAATTCAAGGAATCCACAATTCATAATTCCTGACATGAAGGATTTTGAATTCACAATCCAAAAATCAGGAAAATTCAAGCCAAAAGATTTTTTAATTAGTGAGGCTGTTAGAATCATTCACTGTCCAAATGGTCAAATACAGACGTATAAAAAATACAATGATACATACAGCACTCATAAACTCGATGTGTCTTTGGAATTCGAAGCTTTCAATGAATCTCCAAAACCAGAAGGTTTAGGAATTTCTAAAGAAAAATATACCGACTTAAAAACATTAGTGCGTTATTCAAGTCCTAAAGGTCGTACGTTTTTTGATAAATTTTGTGCAAACCAAATGATTAAATTGAAATCAGAAGATGGAAAGAATGCATCCAAAAGTGACAGTAAACTTTAATATATGTATTTCATTACAAAACATTTCATTGAATCTGTTCATAAAGTTTGTTTTATAAATTCTATTGTATAAGATTTTATCAGGAATGTAAAAATGTATATATCAATAAAATACCTACATCAAGCAAATATTGAATAACATATCATGAGAAGAGTAATAATTATTTGAATAAATGATCCTGATACTGGTTTGTACAAAATTTATTTGTTAGAAAATAACAAACAATTTCTCCTGTAAGGCAACATTTTTCTTTGCACGTAAAAAACATGTTGTGTACAAAACTTATCTTTCACAAGATGAGAAACTCTTTTTGTCAAGCCGATTTGTTAATCTTATTGATAGTGATTCGACGTGTAAAATTTGTGGAATTAGAACACCTGTATACTCTCCTGATATTTTCATTACTTGAACAAACTGATTTTATCGATGAAGTTCACGAATTCTATTTACAACCGGGAAACGAGAGTTCTTCGAACCTATGCGGTGTGATTTTGCGAATATTCAGTATTATACAATGTGAGAGATAACGACCGCATTTCAGAAAACGTGTTCTTGAGGAGAGTAAATCACACGAGATCAATTGGAAACATGCTTATATATTCGTTTCCACGTTCAATATCTTTTGGCTCTTCACAAAATTAAGTACATTCAGAAATTATGAGAACTGAATCTAAGTTTGCTATGTGATATCGTATGAGAATTTGAACTGCTGAGAAACGATGAAAATAAAAATGTATTTGGTTCGCTCGATAAAAATAAAAATGTATTTGGTTCGCTATTTATTATATTTTTCTATTTTGCAATACCCTAGGAAAATCACTCTAGTAATTCTATAGGCCTTGCGAGGCCTTACCAGGCCCTTGTGAGGGACTTGCAAGGCCTCGTAAGGCCTTATAATCGCCTAGAGAACGACCAGAGTGATTTCTACTAGGGTACCCTAGCAGAAATTAACCCCGAATCAACGTGGTTTCGAGCTGAGATGCCTCGGAACAACGTTGATCCGGTGTTGATTTCTCCTAGGGTACTTTTCCTACACTTTCAGGAAGATTCACAATAGAGTCAAGTAAGTCTTCTTCAATCTTCCATGAATACCATTTGATTCATCCATGAAATGGTTTTTGTTTCGAATCAGAAAAATCATCAAAGGTACGGAAAAAATATTCAAATTAGAAGCCACTGATCTTGGAAACGCGGGGAAAGTATTCGAAAGCAGAAGAGCAGAAGTTGATCTTGAGAGAGAAGACAAAATTGCAATGAACGAATAATGGTTCAACGAACCTTTTCACGGCTCTCATTTATTCAGAAAAAAACTACTGTGATTCTATACAAGTTTACTAATTCCTTGAAAGAAATAAAAAAAAATAATAAATATCATGAAATACCTATTTTCAAATTTTCTCATGAAGATATTTTATTTTATGAAGCGGTTAGCGGATAATAGACAGGGTTGGAGGATTTCATCAAACCAGTCATAAGTTACTGATTACTTCATGATGATGATGATGATGATGATATTTTATACGACACTTTTAGATTTCTTGAAGATATTTTTAAACTGTCGTCAGGAGATACCAGTGTCGAGAATGAAACTGAATCTTCCTAGTGAGATTACAAAAACATATTTTAATACTGGAAGAAAAATTGTTTCTACCGCAGAGAGAAAAAAGTATTGCTGGCATAACGAACCGGTCTATCACTATAGCGCTCACCAACAAAAACCGTTAAAGGAACAAGTAAAATAATTGACATGATCAAATTTCTTTGCTGACATCAATAAATTTGTTAACAGAACTAACGTCTCAGCTGCTGGAGTGAATATTTTTGCAAGAACAACAAATTGCTTTTTGGGCACTACACCTAGAAAAATGATTCACTTGAATATGAACCTACTAGACATTTCATTGTATCCAGTAAATTTTTATTAGTTTTGAGTAAATTTTATTTGTAATAACTAAAAAATTATTTGGATTGAATATGTTTTATTTGATTGGACTAAAACTCTAGTAGGTTCATATTTAGATAGAGATTTAGTTGATTCAAACAAAATTTAGTCAATCCAAATAAATCCAAGTATAAAATTTCCCCGGTGTATAACAACAAATCATTTTCAACCGTGCGTAATTCTATTTGTATTGACAAATTACGATACAAGAGTGTTGCTTGTTTCTTGCAAGTGGCAAACTAAGCATTCAATGAATATATAAGTCTTCTCTGAGAAACGATATTCAGCATATACTTCTGATCCTTGCTGAGTGCTTTGAAACTTTCCTCATCGACAGATGGAATGTCACAATCAATGCTCCTGAACACAACGACGGGTAAACTTTCGCAACCTCAAAGACGCTTACCAATTGGACCAGAAAATGATTTTGGACCTGTAGTTTGGCCATATAAACGCTCAAATAAATGTCTGAATGGAAGTTCTTTAAAGTGTACCAAGCAAATGATCCATTGGAGTGGTCTTCGAAGAATCATTTCTACATTGTGAATTATACCACCCTTCCATCCAGTATTAGTTACTGTTCCATCACAACCAATTACATATAAGTCCTCAAGGGAAATTTCCAACTCTTTTAGATGTGAGATAGTGCTATCTGAAATGTTTCTTGCAGAGTCTAATGTTGGAGACACATGACTGATGTAATTGGACCCTGGCTCTTGAATCAATGAAATGTGTTCCTCTTTCACCACTCTGCGAAAGTTCTTTGAATGTATAGTTCCAACAACCAGAGTATCGTCTTTCCTGCCATCAAAGTACAATCCTCGAACAATAATATTAGTACTTTTCTGTAAGTTCGATCTCAAACGTGCTTTTTCTCTCCTCAATTTATTCTTGTCAATGACAACTGATTTCTCAGATTCATTTATAATCCCTATATCCTTGAGAACACTTGAGACGATTCCTGCAGTTGCCCTATCAGAAATTCCGTACCTTTCACTTACCAACGCAGTCGATTTGAGTTCAATTCTCATCTGTGTGCTTGATGATAGCTTGGATTTTTTTGAGGGTGTAAAATCTTCATCCTTGTCATGTTGTTCAGAGTCGGAGCTTTGATGTCCCACTTTTCTGAAGTCGATTCAAAAGCACTATCGGTCAAGACGATATCATCTGAGCTGATAGCATGAAATTGACTCGAAGACTCTGCCCTTTTGCTGACGGAGTGAAAAGGTGGTCGCTCTTATCTCATAACTTTTTCGGTAAGTTTCTCAGATTTTTTTTTGTCAACTGCTCTCATTTTTTCAAATATCCCATTCCTTTGTTTATACATAAATCTGATTTCGAGATGTGGAATTTTCTTTGGTTTCTCACAACAACACCTGGAAATTGGACATGTACGACTTTGAATGCTCTTTCTACAGATGCAATTCAAAGTCATTGGACATTTGCAGAATGTTATATCGAGAAGTCTTACAGCTTCGCTTTTAAACTTCATCAGCTTATCTTTATAAGTTTGCTTGTTTCTGTCTCTTTTGTAAGATTTCATTAATTTGCAATATGAATCATAGTACGATTGTATCATTTGTACGATTCGTGTTTCTAAAACTGTAGAGATAGATGCTAAATCGTACAAAGCCATAATTCTTTGTGCAACTGGCTGAGCTACAGAAGAAAAACATAATGTTCTTCAATTGAAACTAACTCTTCAAACTAACATCTTGAATCGTTCTTCAAAACAGCATCCTGGAACTTTTTCGTACGTAGGAAGTAGGAAAATTGAGTCCCATTAGAATGAAAGCCCAAACCAAAATGAATGAAAATGGATGAATAGTGAACACGTACATGGAACTTCGATTAGAAAAGTAGCTCCTACCACTGGCGATCTCCCCTTGGTATTTGAGAATAACACAATTCTTATGTTCAATTCTGGGTTAAATACAATTTGTGTCATTTTGACACTCTTTTCCACTTGTTCGAATGATTTCATATTATAAATCAGTTCAGACCTGATTACACAAGGACTGCCTGTAGAAGTTACACGTGTTTGTGTTGAATATTTTATAGAGAATTCATGATACACGGATTTTTTAACACATTTACACAAAATGTTCAACTGTATATCTTCACGTAAATATTTTGACTCGGCTTAGGCCAACGCCAAAAATCCATAAATGATGGTATTTTTCAAGATACAATAAATACAAGTTTTCAATTCACAATGAAGAATTGAACCACTTAAATTGAGGAATTTTATTGAAAAAGGCGACAGGCGCTCGAACAGCGGGAGAAGTATTGACCAAGTCGTGACGTCACACGTCAAAATCAAAGGTTGGAATTTCGAAAAATGAAAAATACTGAGCGACAGGTCTTGAACAATCAATATAAGTGTCGTTTCACGATTTTTCCTTATAATCAATAGTTTTCGAGTTACAGAATAGAAACTACAAATTGTTTTGCTCCAAAAATCAATATTATTCAATATTAAACTCGTTCCAACTCGGTGTGATTTTTCGATGTATCAAAATGAATCTTGCAGATGCTGATTCGTAAGACTTCCCTGATGGCGAAAGTGTTTGAAGAATTTGCGAAAATTAATAACAAATCAGTGATTTTTTAATCCAAAGAGAAAAGCATGCTTTCCAAGCTTTGCGGTACAGAAGTGGTGGGGGAAATGTGAGGTACAAAAAACTTCCAGCGACAAAGTTGTTCACTAATGTATGAAAAAACTTTTTGGAAAGTTTCAGATCGATTGAACCAATAGTTCGGAAAATAAACCGATTTGTTTATGAGCGCGCAACGTAAGTTTTTCATGATTTCGCGTCGTTCCTCGACTGAATATCAAGATCCGCGGGAAAGATCGTATCCGCTCGATTTCTCAACGTGGTTTCATGTTTTTTCGGCCAGAGAATTTAATATTGGATTATTTTTGCAAAATCGATTCTTTATTACAAACAATTCTATTGTTTAAGACACTTTTACAGACCAACTATTGGTATTAGGGGAAAATTGTTCGGACAAAAAAAGTTTCGCATTTTTGAAGAATGAATTATGGACTGACCTTTTTGTCAGTGGCTCAATTATTTATTCGAATGATTTATCATAATAATTTATAGGCAGAGTATTGATTTGAAGGATGAATCATTCAAAAAAAGTATGTGCCTATAAATTATTATAATAAATCCGGGCAGGAAAATCCGAAATATGGTAGAAAATTAGGGGTTGAATAGCAGCTAATTCTCCCATAGTTTCCTTCCTGATTTGGCTTTGTTGCGGTTCGAGCTTCATGGAATGATAACATTCTATGGATATTCTACTCTAAAAAAATGATTGTGGAATTTTTCCCCAAAAAATGGTGGCAGCAAAGGTCCTTCACAAGTGGGGAATTTTTCACCATAATTTGGTGAAATTTTCCCTCATTTGTGGAGGATTCAAAACCTCAAAATTCCTTAAAGTGGTGGAAAAATCCCTCATTCTCGATGGAAAAACAATTTCCCCACGATGAGGGGACAAAATCCACCAACAGTGTGAAGAAAAACTTCTCACATCTTTTACAATGTATAAATATTTCAAGGACTTTCACTCAAATGTTTTGTTGATATTTTTATATTGTGAGAATTTTAATTTTCCATATCTTATCGGAACATTTCCAAAATATTCGATGCTGCGTACACTGTTGAAAATTTCTTGAAATATCATTAATTTCCTAAGTATCCTTGTGAATTAAATTTCAAATTCTTTGTGATTGAATTGTCACTTTTTGCTATATTATATTACCCATAATATTATAGTTCAGTAACTGCCCATGTATGTTACGAGTATCATTCGAACATCGAATAGATGTTTCGCGAGTATCGAAAAGATATTCTAAATGATAACCTCATATGGATATCCAACATGCATCCGTTGTGGATATTCAATTACAATATTCAGCAAATGATAAAATGATATGAATTTTTGACATATAAATGAGATTCAGACGGAATTTGGAAACCATGACAATAACAAACATGATGTAATGAATTACCGCATGTCAAAGGGTTATATTGATTCATATTATTCATAAGAAAACGGGCAGAGGCGTTGATAATTACAGGAGAATTAAGCCCCCCGCATAATGTACACAAATAGTACGAAAAATAAAAAACAGTAGATTCTTCTCTTCTCTGTTATGAACAGAACATTATTAGGTCCCAATGAGAACGCAATGTTCGAAAACAGCTTCAGTCGACATTATTTGGGTAATCGATCCCCGTTTGATATAAACTTCACCCTGATTGAAACACCTACTGAGCCCCCACAAATCTAATTGCGAGTAATTTCGCTCTGTTCATGAAGTTGCATCCATTGATTCCTCTAATTTCGTCAGAAAAGAATTTAATCATGCTTCTTTTCTTACTGATCATCATTTAAGCTTCACTGAGAAAAAAATTGTTTTTTGTCAAGCGCGCCGGGAATTTGACAGGTATGCCCCTAGTGGAAATGCACCATATATGACCCATATATGCCCCATATATAAACCATATATGGATCATATATGTTATGAGTAATCCAAACATATATGATCCATATATGACCCATATATGGCCCATATATGGCCCATATACATAAGGGTATAAAAAAAGTCTCTCCTACGAGAATTGAACGTGGTTCGTTGGGAGCGGACTCCATCCCCCTTCCACTGGAGTCACCGCCGGTCGCTTGAAAGAAGCGACTTCTTTTACGTATATGAACTCCCGCTTATTCTTGAAAACCATATATGGCTTATATATGAACTCCGAATTGGTGGATCAACAATTGTAGATCACATATAAAACATATATGAGTTATTGCAGGTCAGATTCACAATGAGTTCCTCAATATTTTTAGAATAATTATTTTCGAATTCTTCGTTGAAGAATATGGGATACTTGTCACATTTGTTTGTTTGCTCTTTTTTATTTTATTGTGTTCACCGGTTTACAATGTTTCAGAGCTTTTAGTTTTGACAAATCCAGTTCTTTTCAAATGCGTATATCTCGAAAAGGTCTCAACACACAGAATTACTAATAAGGCATAAAAGCTGGGATTTTTTCTGAACTTTTCAAAAATTTGAGTGAAATTTTTTTTTCTAATTTGTGTCTAGTGGAATTCCTACGGTGGAAGTAAAAATGGTAGTTTATTCGAATTTGGACATTTTCGGCCCTTTAAGATCACCAGGAATCCAAAAGGCTCTAGGGGGAGTGTGTGGTTCCGTTCCCTGACGAAAATTTTTGTCATAATTTCTCATGATTTCTCATTGTCCCAATTCATGGAGAAAATATGAGGAATTCTATTGTTCTTTCTCATAATTTCTCATTGTCCCAATTCATGGAGGAAATGTGAGGACAGGGTTCTTACACGCCTGGAAATCAGGGAAATCAGGGAAATGTCAGGGAATTTAAAATTGGCTCAAAAAGTCAGGGAAAAGTCAGGGAAAAATGAACAGGACCTGGGAATCAGGGAAAATAGGGGGTTTAGGAAAATTGATTTTTTGTGTTATTCTGTCACGTCAAATTTTCTTTCTTTTTGTTTCCTAGTAGTTATCTAAAAGTACCCAATGAAGCAAACTGAGGGTACTGTATGCTCCAGTATGCCGTAACCCATGCTGTTGTTAGCATTCTTTTTCAGCAGTCTGGTAAGAGTCTCCAATGAGGCAAACTGAGGGCACTCTATGCTGCAATGTACTATAGATTCTATCATGAAGAATGAATCAATGTATCTACAAGGTGGGGATTGTTCAAAACTTTCTTCATGTTTTGTTTTGTTCCAACTGCTTGTATACACTTCGCACAGCATTTCTATCTGTCAGAAATGCATTTCAATATGTCCCCAACTATATTATACAGCTCATATATTATTCTAACGACTGATGATTGAATCGAAGAAACTGAAATAATTTAATTGAAAATAAGACATCCCGTCCTGGCGACGCATTGTTTCATCCCTCATTATAGGATCCCTACAATGTACATTGCCATATTCATCACTGATTTTTCTTGGACGTACTCTTTGTGATAGTTTCTGATTACTGTTTTGTTTCTGGCTCTTCATTGATCCCAAAGTCTTATATCTCAATTTTCAGAGTCTTGTTATTTTGAATAGTGCCCACAGTTCCTTCGAAGAACACTACATTGTTCTTCAGATGTAAAGGGTTTGAGAACTAGTAAATTCCTGATCATTTTTATGTGCTTGATTTCAAAATAACGAATATTCTTTTGGAATTGAGTACTTGAAAATAGGGAGTTACTCACTAAAGCAGTAAAACTCTCATTCTGTGGGTATTTAAAGGTGCATTCCCACGGCGTATGGTACCAGCGCTGGGTGTACTGGCGCACGTAGTGACGTAGTGTGGCTTGGCGTGCGATATCACGCGCTGTAGGAACTCACCTTAAAAATGATCGTGAGATCGTGATGATCTTGGAGAGATGATGAAAAGCCATTAACAGAACAATAGTGATTTATGTTATTGATGGAAATTAACATTTCTTCAGGATTGCCATTAAAATATAATAAGTATGACAGCTCAGTGAAAACGCTTAGAACATTTGAAGTTTATATTTGAATATTGAAGTGTTAGGTAAATAAATGAACTTGAATGGGTGAACAAAATGACCAACAAGAAAACAAGCTTTAATTCAGGTTGGTGTAATCCAGAATTGAATTCTGATTGGTGTAAGTGGTTGAAACCTGTGAGAAATGATGCTTATAAAGCACAATGTACTGTGTGCAAAAAAGAGTTTTCTTTGAGTAATATGGGTGTGCAAGCAGTCAAGAGCCACTCCTCTTCGGCATCTCACATTTCGAAATTCAATATGTGTTTTAAACAACAGACTTTAGTTACTGACACTTTTAAAAAAACAAGTACATCTACATGTGATCCACCACTGTCCCAACCATCAACATCCGGTGTTGAATCAGCCGCCGGGAGACTTAAATAAGAAGACATTGGACCTTCCTGGATTCAAAATATCAAAAGAATCGACTGCAGCAGAAGTTTTATGGGCTTTAAGAATCATAAGTTGTAAAGACAGTTACAATTCTTGTCAAAATGATACCTTTTTATTTAAACAAATGTTCTCGGATAGTAAAATAGCGGAAAATTTTCAAATGGGACCTGTGAAGTGCAGTTATGATATATGTTTTGGCATCGCCCCTTATATCCAAAAAAAACTTTCAACTAGATTTGAAAATTGTGACCACATGGTTGTGGGATTTGATGAATCATTAAACAAAGTTGTTGGCAAAGGTCAGATGGATCTGCATGTTAGATTTTGGGACACGATTGAAGACAAAGTGAGTACCAGATACTTAACTTCAGTTTTTTTGCACAGAGCTACAGCTGATGATTTACTTCTAAAATTCAAACAAGGACTTCCAAAAAATCTTGACCTGTCTAAAATCTTACAAGTTAGCATGGATGGGTCCAACGTAAATTGGAATTTTTTGACGAAATTACAAGCGGAAATGGAAATTCAAGGGAGCGCAACCAAACTTTCACAAATTGGATCTTGTGGTTTACACATTTTACATGGAGCTGTCCTTAAAGGACATACAGTTGCTGGCTGGACTGTTAACAAATTTTTACATGGTCTCTATTATTTGTTCAATAACTCTCCTGCTCGAAGAGGTATGTTCATTGCATTCTGCAAAAAAAGAAGAAGAGAACTCCGAAGTGTTATTTCCAAAAAAGTTTTGTCAAGTTCGTTGGCTAGAAAACTCAGACTACGCGGAAAGGGCAATCAAGATATTCGGGAATGTCAAAGCATTAGTTGAATGTCCTGAAACTAAACTCCCCGAGAATGTGTCAATAAACAGTGTTAAGTCAGGTATTAAAGACCCACTCATGCCAGCCAAGCTCATGTTCTTTAAATCAGTTTCTTTGCAAGTAGAACCATTTTCAACAAAGTTCCAGACTAAAAAGCCCATGGCTCCACTTCTTTATGAGGAACTGTTCACATTAATTGTTGATTTATTGGAACGATGTTCTAAAGATGAAGTTGCTGATTCTTGTAAAACTGTGAGCAACCTGATGGAATTGGATTTGAAAGAGAGAAGTAACTTAAAAATATACAAACATGTAGATATTGGTTTTGGCGCCAAAAAGTGTCTGAATAACTTGAAAGACGTCAAAGAACTTGATGAAGTAAATTTCCTTAAGGAGTGCCAACAGTTTTTGATTGGAACAGTTGAGGAAATACTGGAGAAATGTCCAATGAAATATCCTCTGACTTGTGCTATCTCTTGTCTGGACCCAGAAGTGATTATACATAAGCCAAATATTGCTGAAAAAAGGATGATCAAATGCTTAGAAGTGCTGTACAATTCTTCCCGTATAGATGAAGGCAGAGCAGAGGTAGTTAAATCTCAATTCAAAGCTGTTTGTCAACTACCTAAAAAAACCTTTGAGGCTTACTTTGATTCAGAAGGTAAAAAAAGAGATTTGGATGAATTTTGGACGTCAGTACTCAAGGAAAAGAATGAGTTTAATTGTTTATGGACCGTTGTGAAAATGATCTTGATCATATCCCACGGAAATGCTTCCGTAGAATCGGGTTTTTCTGTAAACAAGATGTTACTCATTGAAAATTTGCAGGAATCATCATTGATTGCCCAGAGGCACGTAATGGATTATTTAACGCACATTGGCGGGATAACAAATGTCAATGTATCAGATCCAGAACTGATATTGTCAGTGAAAGGCGCTAGAACAAGATATAATTGGGCTTTGGAGGAAAAGAAGAAACAGAAGGAACAAGAAAATGCAGGTTCGATTATTAGAAGAAGGAAGCTCGCTGAAATAAAAGAATTGAAGAATAAGAGAGAAGAATTAATCAAGAAGCAGAGATTAGAAATAGAAAGCTTGGAGAGTAATTTGACAAAATTGAAACGATCTTTGTAAGTCTACTTGGGAAACTAAATACTTTTTAATGTGATTTTTCATGTGATAAATACAATGTTTTGTGCAATGTGTAAGATGTTAGCTAAATTATATTATTTTCTCATAGTACACTTGTAACTCTAAGGAGTCTACTTTATGTTGTCTTGTTATAATATAATACATTATTCTTTCATATGCAAGTAATGCGTTAATACCAATCTCGAAAGTTGTTGTGAGAGAAGTTGTGAAAAAATGATTGTGAAAAATGACAATTTATAAAGGTAATGGTGGCAAGGGAATTGGCATGAGCAACTGCTTGAGGGACCGCTACTACAGAGAAATCCAAAACGATGGAACTTGCTTAAAGAAGCACTTCCGTGAAGAAATTCCCTGATAAAAATCTCAAACGAATTTTGCCTGTGCATTTTTTTATTTGATGCTTCCCTATGGAGTTATGAGCACTCATTGATTCCCACTTATGGAGATTATATATCCGAAACGAATTATTTTTCAGGAATGAGATCATGCAAATCCAATTCTTATTGAAAGAAAACTCTCGTTTCGCAATTTTCCTATACCTCTTATAGTTCTGTTCACTACCAGCATTTGAAAAATCATGCATTAGAATTCAGCAATTTTGAAGATTTTCAGCGAGAAATTCTTTTTTTTCTTTCAGGAGAATTTGATTCGCATAATCTTGTTCTCCGTAAATAATTCCTTTTGGGTGTGATATGTACTTTGGAAGTGGAAATCAGTAAGTGTTCATAACTCTATAGGAAAGCTTCAGATCAAAACATGCCGAAGGAAAAATCATCTTAGATTGCCGAATGAATCGTCAAGAATGTGACTCGCTGAGGAAATATGCCAAAGAAAAACTGTTCCTAGTTTTCTGATTATTCTTATTCTGATTACCATAATGTAAAAGCAATTTTCTGGCATTTGAACTAATGGTTTCTCATCCTCACGGTCCCTCATACTCTTAATTGTGAATTAACATAAGCAGTTGATCATTGGGGTGAAGGGTGGCCAATTTTATAAAATTAGTTTTATTTCTCATATATTTAATAAAACATCAAAAAATAAAGAAATTTATTTTCGAAATGAATATATTGTTTCTCGTATATGGGTAATTTTCATTTCGGAGGTCGGAGATGGATGATTTAATGAAAACGTTTTCTCATTATAAATTATGTTAGAGTTTTGAAGTTCAGATCTTACTATATGAGGAGGAAGTAGACACACTACTTGTAGACACACTAGAAAGTAGACAGACAGACACAAAACCCAAATTTTTCCCCGAGCTTGGATAAACATTTTGGTCGAAGAAATTTCCATTTTGAAGACAGAAAAAGTTTCGGCCCTCGGAAAGGATTACAAAGCTTCCCTCTAAGGAGGAAGCAAAAATCTATGAATAAAAACCAAAATCAGCATTCAATAAAGCTATGCTGATATATTGTAAATTTGTTACTCCCATGGATCAATGGCCACATCCATGGATATATTTTTTATCCACGGAAGCATGGAAGTGACTCTACGGAAGTGACTTTTCATGTATTAAAATTTCAAAAATATAACCCCTAAATCAGATATGTAATGGATGACTTGGCTTCCCGTTTATCATGTAAAAACGCAGTTAAATCACACCCAAAGGTTCATCAATAAAAATAACATGCCTTGCAATAGCTGCCACAGTTGTGACCATTATGCTCGACGAGTTATGAGAATACAATTTAAACTTGAATTTTCTTGTTCATTACAACACCGGTATAAACGAATCACTGGTTTAAGATAGCGCTCCAGTACTGTGTCTACAGCCTTTTGAATTTTCTTACCCACGCAATATTTTTTAAAATATGAGGGGTGTGACATTAATCCATGGAAATGACAAAAAAACTGATTACAAATTTTGATATGGCGGTTCATACACGGAGAAAAATTGTCTATTATAAATTACTAGACTCGCTAGTATATTGCGGATATACTTGCATTCTGAAGGTATATACCAAACATTCTCTTCAAAAGTACCAGACCTTCTGGGAGTTAATGGTAGGATAATGACATTTTATAACAGAAAGTCTGATGCTTTTGATCAGAATGTTTGGTATATAACCTTAAAATGCAAGTATATCCTCAATATACTAGCGAGTCTAGTAATTTATAGTAGATAATTTTTCTCAGTGTATAAAAATCTGTGTAACTTTAGATACTTTATTCTACTATTTAATGAGTTATTTATCGTAGTTGATATTGGCTCACTTTAAGAGTGAATATTATAAAGAAATAAAGAATTCTGATTGTTTCTTTCTTGCGGAAGCGAGGTGATCACACCCATGAAAGTGACATTTTTGTTTCTTTAAAGCTTAATAAAAAATTAACTGTGTGGTTCTTTGGCATAAATTTATCTTGAGAGGATAGTATTTCATCTACTATTTACTAAAAAAAAATCACCAATCCGGTAATTACATGTTTAATTTGTACAAGGTTACAAAATTGAAATTGTCGAGGGTCAGGGAAAATCAGTTGAGTATGTCAGGGAAATCAGGGAAAAGTCAGAGAATTTGGTTGGGGAACCTTCGTAAGAACCCTGGAGGAATTCTATTGTTCTTTCTCATATTTTCTCCATGAATTGGGACAATGAGAAATTCTGAGAAATTATGACAAAAATTTTCGTCAGGGTAGCTTACAGTGCTTGTCGTGAATTTTAATCTGTGCTGCCTTCTGTTATTGTCAAAGACACCGAGATGTAAATTTTACCGAGAAATCTGCAACAATCAAGAGACGCGGTAGCGTCTCGACGCCAAGTACAGGAAACCCCTGAAAGAAAAAAAACCCTGAAAGAAAAAAACCCTGAAAGAAAAAAAAATGAAAAAGCATAAGTCGTGCGCTACCGTGTATCTTTACTCGAAAACCAAGATTTTCTATAGTCAAAAAATCTTTAACCCACAATAACTCATCACACATTGAATTTCACGAAAAAATAATTACACTTCTATTATATAATTCGAATACACACTTTCGATTAGGCACACTACGAAGTTGATCCGTTCACGCGATCCCGACATACAAACGTTTCAAATTTTCATGCGATCAAAACATCAAGATTTCTCTATCATCATCATCAGAATCGGTTTCTTCAATCACGGAGATTTGTTAATCCTTAAGGCAGTTCTTCCAATGCTAGAGACATTATCATCCAAACATCCAATAGCGTGCATTTCAGTGTAGTGTGGTCTATACATTGTCAAAACATGAACAAATAACCTGTCAATGAGGCGATGTGTTGATAGGTTATTATAATATTAAAAGAATAATTGAAAAATGTTGAGAGAATAATACTTCCCTCATTCATCTGAATACGATATATGTATGTATGTATATGCATGTGTGTGTAAGTCGCTAAGGTACGACAGTTAGAGTCGTTGCCGTACATAGTCTTTAGTCGATCGCCGAACATCTTGCGATCTAGTATTGATTGACTCGGAACAAGGATCGTTAATGTGTGTACGTGTAATATATTCCTTCAGGAAATATACATAATTGATTACATAATCAATTTATGAGTGTTTTATTACTCCATCCAAATAAAAGGTTATGGGCTCAGCCCCGCTAAAAGTGAATGATCAACATTCGAAAAGAAGAAGAATTGTTGAGTAGAAAATTCAGCCAAATTCTGGTGTTGTGAATCGGAATAATTAAAGGAATTTTTTTTTCTGGAAGAAGAAAAATGGAAACTAATACGAAAAATATATTCAACATTGAACCGTTAACAGGGAGTAATTACCACGCATGGAAGTTTTGGATGGAGTTATTGTTAGTAGAAAAAGAAGTCGATGAAGTGATCAAAACCGAATTTTTAGAAACAGATTATGTGGATGAAGCGAATGCGGAAATCATGAGGAAAAAGGACAATAAGTGCAAATCGTTAATTGTGCAGTGTGTAGACAATAGTCAGTTGGATCTTTGAAGAAATAAAAATACTGCATATAGTATGTGGAGTAATCTCGAAAATGTGTACGGAAAAAAAGGGCTTCCGGGTCAATTATTTTTGAAGAAGCAGTTATTACAAATGAAACTAAATGAAGGCGACAAATTGGAAGGATTTCTTTTGAAATTTGAGCATATATTGTCTCAATTGAAAGATTCAGGAGTGAAAATAAACGATGATGACACTATATGCACTTTACTCCTCGCTTTACCAAAATCGTACCAAACGGTGATAACCGTGTTAGAAAATTGACCCGCCAAAACCTTGACTTTTGATTTTGTAAAGTCAAGGTTGAGAGCAGAGGCAGAAAAGAAAAATGTAAATATCGAGAATAATCCAGAAGAAGGATCAAATCAAGCGGTCTTTATGTCGAGGAGATTAGTCACTTGTTTTGGATGTGGGGAACGAGGTCATATGAAGAGAAACTGTACAAAGTTTTCATATAATAAATATGGAGATTATGGACACAGTAACAGTCGTTCAAGATTCGGCAGAGGATCCAATGTGAAAAGTCAACCGAGAGGTATCCATCGTGGAAATAGAGGAACTCTTGGAGGACATCGAATTTTCCGAGCAAGAGGGAACAACAGAATGTACCGAGATGAAAGGAGAGGAAATTACGTAGAAGCTCATCAAAACAATGAAGATCAAAGCAGTAAGAGTATATGCTTTATGAGCAATATAGAAAACGAATTTGAAAATGTAAGTGTTGAAAATGAATTAGTTTTTTTTGTTGATTCTGGTTGTACTCATCATCTTGTAAATAGAGAAAAATATTTTTCACGTTTGATGTTGCTAAAGAAACCGATTAGAATTGCTATTGCAAAAGACAAAGATTTTTTAGAAGCTGTTGGAATAGGTGATATAAATGCCGTCAGGTATGTAAATGGAAAAGAGATTGAATGTAAAATTCTAAATGCATTTTATGTACCTAAATTAAGGAAAAATCTATTATCCGTTAAAAAATTAGAATATTCGGGAATGAAAGTGACATTTGAAAATAATCAAGTATGTCTATTCAAAAATAATAATATAATAGGTAAGGGTGTGAGGAGAAATTTGTATGAAATAAAGTTTAAAGTTTTTGAAAACGAGTGCTTGAGTATAGAAACAGAAAATTCTGAAGCAAATTTATGGCATAGGAGGTATGGTCATATTTGTCATGCAAATTCGAATAAACTAATTAAGAATAGAATGGTAGATGGGATAGATGAAATAAAATTGAATAATGTCGGTTTTTGTGAATCGTGTATAAGAGGAAAGATGACGAAATTGAGTTTCGGAACAAGAAATAAAAGTAGAAGAATCTTAGAAATCATTCATTCAGATATATGTGGACCAATTACACCAGAGTCATATGATGGTAATAAATACTTCATAACTTTCATCGACGATTATTCAAATTTTGTTTGTGTATATCCGATCAAAAGGAAAAGTGAAGCGTTCGACCGTTTCAAAGAGTATGTACAAATGGTACAAACAAAATTTAATCAAAGAATATCGACTTTCAGATGTGATAATGGGGGTGAATATATATCACACGTTTTCCAAGATTTTTGTAAACAAAATGGAACATTTATTGATTATACCGTGCCATATAATCCCCAACAAAATGGTAAAGCCGAGCGTTTCAATCGTAGTCTAGTAGATAAAGCGAGATCAATGCTTCTTGATTCAAATATTCCTGAATATTTTTGGAGCGAAGCAATTAAAACTGCTGCATATATTATGAATAGAAGCCCAAACGCAAATTTAGACATAGTCACACCAGCAGAACTTTGGTATGGAAGAAAACCAAATGTAAACAATTTAAGAATTTTTGGATCAACAGCGTATTCATAGGTACAAAAGGGAAAAAGAAATAAGTTTGATTCGAAAACTGAAAAATGTATTATATTAGGATATATGCAAAATGGATATCGATTATGGAATTTAGAAAAAAGAAAGATTATCATTTCTAGAGATGTAAAATTTGATGAAAATGTTTTTGTTTATAAGAATGGAAAACAAGTACAAATCACAGATGAAAACGATGAAGTTAGAAATGAAACGAATCAGAGTGTAGATAGGAGATTACAAAATGAATTTGGAAATTTAGAAGAAAATGAGTTCGAAAATTTACAGCAAATTCAGATCGAAAATTTACAACAAAATGAGCTAGAAAGTTTAGAACAGAATGAAATTAATAACCTAGGACACATTGAAAGAGTTAGACAGGTAGATCGAGACGAGGATAAAGGCGATGATCAAAATGTAAATGAGGGCGGAAATGATCAAGTAGAAGTGGAGACATTTAGTCATAATAGAAATACTAGAAAGAAAAGAAATATGAAAATTCCCGCAAGGTTCGCAGATTACGAAATGTATATCGCTTTCAACGCAATGTCGTATGTAGAAAATGTACCAACGAGTGTAGAAGAATCGAGTCAGCGAGGTGACGAGAAGTTATGGTACGAAGCGATGAATCAGGAAATAAATTCTATAAACAAAAATCGAACATGGGAACAAGTTAGGAAACCGGATGATATAGAAATTCTCGATACGAGATGGGTGTTTACGATTAAACCATCTAAAGATAATAGAGAAAATAGATATAAGGCGCGTTTAGTTGTGAGAGGATTTGCAAAACAAGGAAAGTTCGATTATGAAGAAGTTTATTCACCGGTAGCAAGGATGCATACTGTGAGAACATTATTAGCGGTTGGAAATCAGTGTGATTATCATTTCATACAATTAGATGTGGAAACAGCCTTTCTAAATGGAGAATTGAGAGAAAAGGTTTATATTTATGCACCTGAGGGAATCAAATGCCAGGAAGGTCATGTACTAAAGTTAAACAAATCCCTTTATGGATTACAGCAATCGTCCAAATGTTGGAATGAAAAAATAAACCAGTTTTTATTAAGCCTAGGATTCGAAAGATCATCAAATGATTATTGTTTGTACACAAAATGTTTCAAGGATGGGATTGTACATTTATTATTATATGTTGATGACATAATACTAGCTGGTCCAAATTTACAATTAATCAATATGTGTAAATTAAAATTGATGAATCAATTCAAGATAGAAGATAAGGGTAAACTGAAGAATTTTCTTGGTTTGGAAATAGATTACAACAAACAGCAAGGTGTGTTAACAATAAGTCAAAGTAAATATATATCGGCAATGTTGAAGAGGTTTAATATGGAAAATAGTAAAACTTGCGCAACACCCACAGATCCGAATCTGAAATAAGTTTTGTGCGAAAATGAAAAATCAGCGTCCGGAAAACCAGTCAGAGAACTAGTAGATTGTTTAATGTACCTCATGCTTGGGTCAAGGCCAGACCTAAGTTATGTGGCAAATTACTTTAGTCGTTATCAAAGTAAAGCTCCTAATGAGACGTGGACGCATTTAAAAAGGGTACTCAAGTACGTGAAAGTTATCATTGATTTGAAATTGAAATATATGAGAAATAAGATCCGAACACCACTAGCTTGTTACGTTGATTCGGACTGGGGTGGAGATATTGCCGATCGAAAATCAGTTTCAGGGTTCTTAGTTAAATTATACGGTAATACGATAATATGGGTGACGAAAAAACAAAACAACGTAGCGTTATCCACCACAGAAGCGGAACTAGTAGCACTTTGTAGTTCGGTACAAGATTGTTTCTGGCTGAGAAAGTTATTGTTAGATTTTAAGGTACAGATTGACAATATTATATTTTTCGAAGATAATCAAGGATGTATTGCGTTAATTAAAAATCCTGAAAATAATAAGAGAGTTGAACATATTGATTTGAAATTCAATTTCATTTGTGAAAACGTTAAAACCAACAATATAGTCGTTAAATATATATGTAGCGAAGATCAGCAAGCGGATATCCTTACCAAAGGATTGTCACGAAATAAATATTGTGAGAATAGAATGGATATTGGTTTAGAGGTATGAAGCAAGAGAGGGTTTATGATTAAATGAAGACACGAAAGTAAAGTTTTTTGTTGCTTCGGTGTTTTATGATAAGTTTCAGTTGTATTGAATAAGTGCAAATGAGTATACTGAGAATAGTCATGTAGTGATGGATAAGGAAAGTATTAAGAGAGGGTGTTGAAAGAATAATACTTCCCTCATTCATCTGAATGCGATATATGTATGTATGTATATGCATGTGTGTGTAAGTCGCTAAGGTACGACAGTTAGAGTCGTTGCCGTATATAGTCTTTAGTTGATCGCCGAACATCTTGCGATCTAGTATTGATTGACTCGGAACAAGGATCGTTAATGTGTGTACGTGTAATATATTCCTTCAGGAAATATACATAATTGATTACATAATCAATTTATGAGTGTTTTATTACTCCATCCAAATAAAAAAAATGGATGAATTGTGAATTGCAGGTTATACTACATTACAGGTATTACAGGTCATTATAACAACAATTGAACGCACACAAATGACCTGGAATTATATATACTCTTATATATGACTTTAAAAAATCCATGAATGGATTAATGAATAAATGATGAAGAGGTTATTTGTAAAGAAAAACACAAAAAGTTTGAGAAAGGTATAAATGAATCTATTTGCTACATCCAGGAAATTGCTTCATACACAGGTAAGCTCTGTATGATGTATTATTCATAAAATACAATATTCCTTTACAGACAACAGCTCAGCAGAAATACCGTGATGAACAGTCTGCTACTGTTGGTTCTTACCACCAGAACCACAGGCTGATGATCAAATAAATCATACAAGGTCTAGTCGAAACTAATGATTCAAATTTATGCATTACTTTTTAGGTGAAATCTTATCGGAAATACCATAACCCCCTTACAAACAATCTACTATCAGGTTCTCCTGCTAGAGTCGTTGGAAAATGATCAAATGGATCATATCGAGCATGCTCAAGGGAAGATATTCAAGTTTATTTGCAATTCCTCCAAATACCAGAAAGTCAGAGATGTATCATAAGTTCTGACGGACAGTCAATTACTGGAGCCTTCCGAAGTAGCTGATCAAAACCAGATGACCAGCTACTTCGGAAGGCTCCACTGTCGATTCCTCTAATTAGGATCATAGGCAATCGATGAGGAAGATCATACCGAGCCTGCTCAAGGGTGATTATTGAAGTTTATTTGCTATTTTTTTACAGGCAAAAGTATAATGGATATACCATAATCTCTAATGGAATCCACTTTTCTGCAATCAGAATCGTGAACAAATAATGAAACAGAATAGTGAATAGATAATGAATGTCAATTCAATTATAGCAAGTTTGAAAAACATTCGAAAATAAGGTTAGTCACCGAGCACTTCAGGTATACTAAAATATGACATCCTGGATGCAGGTATATTATACATCTGTATGTTACTTACCACCACGATCACTATCATCAGGTAGCGTAGAAGGAAAATGAAGAAAAGGCAAAAGTGCAGTGGATATAAAAGTCCTTGCGTTGAATAATACCATTATCAGATTCTTCCAACAGAATCATAGGTGGATGAAGAAAAAGCAAAAAGGATGTAAATGTATCATACATCTTTATGTTATGTACCACAATAATCAATGTCATCGGATAGCGTCATAGGAAAATGAAGAAAGGGCAGAAGTGCAGTGGATATACAAGTCCTCGCATTGAATAATACCACTATCAGATTCTTCCAACAGAATCATAGGTGGATGAAGAAAAAGCACAAAGGATGTAGATGTACCATACATCTGTACGTTAAATCCTACCATGATCATTAGGTAGCGTTGGAGGAAAATGCAGAAAAGATAGGAGCGCAGTGGATATATCACAAATCTTTGCATCGGGTGCATTCCACTGACCAACTGACGAATGATTAGAGAGACTGTTTAGGATCAACTCAACTAAAATTGAGCAGATACAATATTCTGATGATAGAAATTGTGGCAGAACAACTGCAGGTCAACTTGACTGATGTGACTGGATGTGACAATTCATTCTGAATGTTTTCTTCCAAAGTTCCATCTTTTCAGTTGTTCCATTCAAGCTGGATTATATTTGTGTTCTTACAAACCATCATTTTTATCTTCACTTATCTTGGTTTTGGAATGATTCAATTCTCAAATATCATGAATATTAAATGGTTTGGATATTTGATACAATATTGCTTTTTAATGATCATGAATCACTTTGAATACATTTTGAACATTTCATGGATCCTAGAGTTACTAGATCTCTCAACCCAAAATACTCTATGACAATTGAATAAAATTCATGATATTTGAGAATTGAATCATTCCAAAACCAAGATAAGTAAAGATAAAAATGATGGTTTGTAAGAACACAAATATAATGCAGCTTAAATGGAACAACTGAAAAGATGGAACTTTGGAAGAAGACATTCAGAATGAATTGTCACATCCAGTCACATCAGTCAAGTTGACCTGTAGTTGTTCTGCAACAATTTCTATAATCAGAATATTGTATCTGCTCAATTTTCGTTGAGTTGATCCTAAACAGTCTCTCTAATCATTCGTCAATTGGTCAGTGGAATGCACCCGATGCAAAGATTTGTGATATATCCACTGCGCTCCTATCTTTTCTGCATTTCCCTTCAACGCTACCTAATGATCATGGTAGGATTTAACGTACAGATGTATAGTACATCTACATCCTTTTTGCTTTTTCTTCATCCACCTATGATTCTGTTGGAAGAATCTGATAGCGGTATTATTCAGTGCAAGGACTTGTATATCCACTGCACTTCTGCCTTTTCTTCATTTTCTTATGATGCTGCCTAATGACATTGATCATTGTGGTACGTAACATAAAGATGTATGGTGACATGCATCCTTCTTGCTTTTTCTTCATCTAACTGTGATTCTATTGGAAGACTCTGATAATAGTGTACCTAACGCAAGGACCTGTGGTATATCCACTACACTCTTGCCTTTTCTTCATTTTCCTTCTACGCTACCTGATGATATTGATCGTGGTGGTAAGTAACATACAGATGTATAGTATACCTGTATCCTTTCTACTTTTTCTTGATCCACCTGTAATTTTACTCAAAGAATTTACTCACTGTGAAAACTTTTTCACCTGGGTACTCAGGAATAAGGATATTGGATAATATATAATCCAGGGGCCAAAATATTGATGAAAAATCAACAGAAATTCACGCGTTAAACGTAATGGGTCTTCCTATTGTTGACGGTGTTTGTTCTTATTTGAATGCAGTAATGCAGTGTATATTGTACTGTGCTTCTAAGACAAAACAATTACTTTTATCTGACCCCAATGACATCATAAATATTTCAATTCAGAACTACAATTCGCAAAAAAACCTCGATATCATAGCTTTAAAACAGCTTGCAGGTCCACATTACTTGCATAATCACTCACAAGATGCAGGAGGATTCATCGCTTCTATTTGCGAGAATTCAATGGCTATTAAAAATTTAGTGAAGCACCAAATAACTACTTTAACGGAATTTACGGAATGTGAATATACCGAAAATATTGTTGGTACAAATTGTGTTACACGTCTTGGGCTCCCTCCAATTTCACAAAAATCATTTGAGTTCCAAGAAATATTCAAGTTCAATTTTTCAACATCGAAAATTTTCGAAGATTCTTGTGACAATTGTAATAACTTGCATAAAACTAAAAAATCATTCATAACAGCGTCAGAACAATATGTAATTGTGCAATTGATGGTGTTTGATCACAATAATGTTGAAGCAACAAAGGTAGAAAATATAAACATTGAAGCAGTACCAACTTCAAAAATTATAATTGCACAACACTTTTATAAAGTTATAGCTGTTGTTTTTCATCAGGGTAAAAATATTTCTGAAGATAATTTCACATGCATGTTACGAAGTAAAGGTACAAAGTGGATATTTATTCATGATCTGCAAGTTGAAGAGCGACATTGGCCACGCAATGCTGAAGACTCGTATATATATTTCTTTGAAAAGCAATAATTTCGCTTCATCATAAAATTAGGATTCAATTACTGTGATATTGTACAGTTTTGAAGAATATAGAATACCTTCATCACACCCTAACGAACCAAATATTCTTGAAAAATTTTTTCGAATGATTTCGACGGATATTCCACAAAATTCTGAAAAATGTCTGGTACAGTACTAGAAAGTGTCTTCAATCTGATATCTTGAAGGTATATCTTTTTGTTGCATGATAAATATTTGACATCTCTTTACCCAGATAGCAAAAGTTCCAAAAACTAGATCCCATTGAATCCTTCTGGAACCACAAAATGAATCACTGAAATGTCAGTAGGATGGAGTTCTTGGAGAATTCAAATCGCCTTTTGTCATACTATATACAGTAAAGTACTCTGTTGTAAAGCGTGCATGAAAGTGAGACCAAAGAAAGTAAAAAAAAATTTGCAAAGGAGAATCGAACTAAGAACTTCTGCACTCGGGAGAAGGTCATTCACCGCTAGGCTAACATCGGTGATTGAAAAATCGGAACTTTATTTCCTTGATGAACTGTGTCATACGGAAATGTGCCATAAATTCAATCTTTCTCATTGAATTGAAATGATTTGTCATCCTCAGGGCTTACAAATCAATTCCAATATCACATGTGTAATCATTGGATGTGCAAAAGGACTTGATTATCTTGCACATATCAAACATCAAATTATCCCAAGAGAACACAAACCTTCAGGAACGTTCATTGAATGTTCCTGGACGTTCGCGATCGTTTAATGAACGTTCCCGAAGGTTTGTGTTCTCTTGGGGTAATTTGATGTTTGATATGTGCAAGATAATTAAATTGGTAAATGTATCTTGAATACAAATAGAATTCTTCAGCTTAACAACTGCACTGAAAAAAATACTCCGGTTAATATATGGACAGCAAGAATTACTGCTATTTTAACCGCAATTCTAGTTAAATGAATCAAGTCTCCGGCAAATTTAACGAGGGCTCCGGTGAATTTAACAAGAATTCCAGTAAAAGTCACAGATGATCCTTGCTGTCCATATAGTAACCGGAATTCTGGTAAAATTAACAGTTCATTTTTTTCCGTGTGAGCGTCCGAATGCAACAACCGGTTGCGCACTCGAAAAGACGTAAAAGTATTGTCCAAGCTGTAACATTCAACGTCAAAATAAAAAATCCGAATTTCGAGAAACAAAAATACCAGACGATAGGTCTTGAAAAATCAACCCTAGTCTCCGTCAAAGATTTTTCTCTGTGACCAATAATTCCTTAGTAAAAAAATAAAAACTGCAAATATTTTTGGTCTGAGAATCGATGTTTTTCAATGTTAAACTTGCTCTAACTTTTGTATTTTTCAACATTTTGGAACGAATCTTATCAATTCTTGTCCGTGAGACTTGGCGAAAGACGATGATGTTAAAAAACTTTGTAAAAAATTATTGTAAATTATTAATTTTTTAATCCATAGTGAAAATCATGTTTTTCAAGCTTCTTATTAGAAAAGTGATGAACGAAGTTCAAGCAGGAGAAAACTTCCAGCGACAAAATTGTTCACTAGTGTATGAACTAACTTTCTGGAAAATTTCAGATCGATTAAGCTATTGGTTTGGAAAATACAGCTATTTATTTATAAGCGCGCAACTCATATTCTTCGTTATTTCTACATAGTTCTCGGGTTAAACGTACGAGGCTGTGTGAAACATAAGTTCACTCAATTCCCCAACGTAGTTTTATGTTTTTTGTGTCAGAGAATCCAAATATCGAACTATTTTTGCAAGATTCATGATAGATTCTTTATTATAAACAAATTGTTTGAAACTATTTTATAAAGAAGCGTTTGGTATTTGAGAAAAATTGGATAGACAAACAAGTTTCCCTGCTTCACTTGAAGAATAAATTATGTATCAAGCATGTTTACAGTACTAAGATTATTTATTCACGTGATCAATTAAAATTATATCCAAAAGATGGAATTCGTTTTTTTTTTTCAATATAATGGTTTGTGTCGGTGTCGAATACTTCAATTTCCTCATGAGCGAACATTGAGTAAAACATCTTTCATACAAGATCTATTCCTTATTTTTCTAATGTATCATCAAGGATAACATTTCCCAACAATGAACAACGGTAAACATTTTTGAAAAAGTCATATTCTTATTCACAGGATTCAATAAATATTAGGTATTAAAATTTTTTTCAACCATTCTATTTCAAGGTATAAATCATAAACTTTTTGAACAAAATATGTAACTTTATATAGCTTTCTATAGCTTTCAAATAACCTCCGTGAACTTGGCCGGGACCCGGAACGGATTTGAAACTTATATACGGCAATCAAAAGAGCATCGTTTGTACCTGATTGTACCGCAAAAATTTTCGTTTGTACCTCAAAGGGGGCGGAGATACAGCCCGGGGGCTTATGCCCCCGCCTGTGACTGGAACCGATAGGGACGAGCTGGGTGTCATTTGAAAGGGCTTCGTTTGTACTTGATTGTACCGATGATATTTTCGTTTGTACCTCAAAGGGGGAGGAGATATGAGGAAAAATAGTTTTTAGCAATTTATGTCGATTTTTTTGGGGATTTCTGATTAGGAGGACTCTGGATTGCTTCAGACTGTATCCTGAACTGTGTACGATCTTGAGGCAGAGACCCATACACCTCAAGAGTGGAATCCCGTCGTTTGTACCTTCTCAGTTTTGCCACAATAAGCCCAGATTGCCCAAAAATCGATATATTTTCACGATTTTTTCTCCATCAGGACCCAGGATTAGTCCAGGCTATGTTCTGAACGGCATGAAAACTTAGATTAAACCTCCTCACATACTAGGGAAATGATTTCGTCGTTTGTACCTCCACAGTTTTGCCACAATTAGCCCAGATTGTCCAAAAATCGATATACTTTCGCGATTTTTTTTCCATCAGGAGCCAGGATTAGTCCAGGCTATATTCTGAACTGCATGGAAATTTAGGTAAAACCTCCTCACATACTACAAAGATGATTTCGTCGTTTGTACCTCCACAGTTTTGCCACAATTAGACTAGATTGCCCAAAAATCGATATATTTTCACGATTTTTTCTCCATCAGGACCCAGGATTAGTCCAGGCTATATTCTGAACTGCATAGAAACTTGGGTAGAACCTCCTCACACACTAGGGGTATGATTCCGTCGTTTGTACCTCCACAGTTTTGCCACAATAAGCCCAGATTGTCCAAAAATCGATATACTTTCGCGATTTTTTCTCCATCAGGACCCAGGATTAGTCCAGGCTATGTTCTGAACGGCATGAAAACTTAGATTAAACCTCCTCACATACTAGGGAAATGATTTCGTCGTTTGTACCTCCACAGTTTTGCCACAATTAGCCTAGATGGCCTAAAAATCGATGTATTTTCACGATTTTCTTTCCATCAGGAGCCAGGATTAGTCCAGGCTATATTCTGAACTGCATAGAAACTTGGGTAGAACCTCCTCACACACTAGGGAAATGATTTCGTCGTTTGTACCTCCACAGTTTTGCCACAATTAGACTAGATTGCCCAAAAATCGATATATTTTCACGATTTTTTCTCCATCAGGACCCAGGATTAGTCCAGGCTATATTCTGAACTGCATAGAAACTTGGGTAGAACCTCCTCACACACTAGGGAAATGATTTCGTCGTTTGTACCTCCACAGTTTTGCCACAATTAGACTAGATTGCCCAAAAATCGATATATTTTCACGATTTTTTCACCATCAGGACCCAGGATTAGTCCAGGCTATGTTCTGAACGGCATGAAAACTTAGATTGAACCTCCTCACATACTAGAAAAATGATTTCGTCGTTTGTACCTCCCCGGTTTTGCCACAATTAGCCTAGATTGCCTAAAAATCGATATATTTTCACGATTTTTCCTCCATCAGGACCCAGGATTAGTCCAGGTTATGTTCTGAACGGCATAAAAACTTTCTTTCCAGCATGTGGGGAGGTTCCATCTAAGTTTCCATGCCGTTCAGCACATAGCCTGGACTAATCCTGGGTTCTGATGGAAAAAAAATCGTGAAAGTATATCGATTTTTGGGCAATCTGGGCTTATTGTGGCAAAACTGTGGAGGTACAAACGACGAAATCATTTCTCTAGTGTGTGAGGAGGTTCTACCCAAGTTTCTATGCAGTTCAGAATATAGCCTGGACTAATCCTGGGTCCTCATGGAGAAAAAATCGTGAGAATATATCGATTTTCGGGGAATCTGGGCTTATTGTGGCAAAACTGTGGAGGTACAAACGACAAAATCATTTCCCTAGGGTGTGAGGAGGTTTTACCTAAGTTTCCATGCAGTTCAGATATAGCCTGGACTAATCCTGGCTCCTGATGGAAAAAAAATCGTGAAAATACATCGATTTTTAGGCAATCTAGGCTAATTGTGGCAAAACCGGGGAGGTACAAACGACGAAATCATTTTTCTAGTACGTGAGGAGGTTCAATCTAAGTTTTCATGCCGTTCAGAACATAGCCTGGACTAATCCTGGGTCCTGATGGAGAAAAAATCGTGAAAATATATCGATTTTTGGGCAATCTAGTCTAATTGTGGCAAAACTGTGGAGGTACAAACGACGAAATCATCTCTGTAGTATGTGAGGAGGTTTGACCTGAGTTTCCATGCAGTTCAGAATATAGCCTGGACTAATCCTGGTTCCTGATGGAAAAAAAAACGTGAAAATACATCGATTTTTAGGCCATCTAGGCTAATTGTGGCAAAACTGTGGAGGTACGAACGACGAAATCATTTCCCTAGTGTGTGAGGAGGTTCTACCCAAGTTTATATGCAGTTCAGAATATAGCCTGGACTAATCCTGGGTCCTGATGGAGAAAAAATCGTGAAAATATATCGATTTTTGGGCAATCTAGTCTAATTGTGGCAAAACTGTGGAGGTACAAACGACGAAATCATTTCCCTAGTGTGTGAGGAGGTTCTACCCAAGTTTCTATGCAGTTCAGAATATAGCCTGGACTACTCCTGGGTCCTAATGGAGAAAAAATCGTGAAAATATATCGATTTTTGGGCAATCTAGTCTAATTGTGGCAAAACTGTGGAGGTACAAACGACGAAATCATTTCCCTAGTGTGTGAGGAGGTTCTACCCAAGTTTCTATGCAGTTCAGAATATAGCCTGGACTAATCCTGGCTCCTGATGGAAAAAAAATCGTGAAAACACATCGATTTTTAGGCAATCTAGGCTAATTGTGGCAAAACTGTGGAGGTACAAACGACGAAATCATTCCCCTAGTATGTGAGGAGGTTTAATCTAAGTTTTGATGCCGTTCAGAACATAGCCTGGACTAATCCTGGGTCCTGATGGAAAAAAAATCGTGAAAGTATATCGATTTTTGGGCAATCTGGGCTTATTGTGGCAAAACTGTGGAGGTATCAACGACGAAATCATTTCCCTAGTGTGTGAGGAGGTTCTACCCAAGTTTCTATGCAGTTCAGAATATAGCCTGGACTAATCCTGGGTCCTGATGGAGAAAAAATCGTGAAAATATATCGATTTTTGGGCAATCTAGTCTAATTGTGGCAAAACTGTGGAGGTACAAACGACGAAATCATTTCCCTAGTGTGTGGGGAGGTTTTACCTAAGTTCCCATGCAGTTCAGATATAGCCTGGACTAATCCTGGCTCCTGATGGAGAAAAAATCGTGAAATTATATCGATATTCGGGCAATCTGGGCTTATTGTGGCAAAACTGAGAAGGTACAAACGACGGGATTCCACTCTTGAGGTGTATGGGTCTCTGCCTCAAGATCTTACACAGTTCAGGATACAGTCTGAAGCAATCCAGTGTCCTCCTAATCAGAAATCCCCAAAAAAATCGACATAAATTGCTAAAAACTATTTTTCCTCATATCTCCTCCCCCTTTGAGGTACAAACGAAAATATCATCGGTACAATCAAGTACAAACGAAGCCCTTTCAAATGACACCCAGCTCGTCCCTATCGGTTCCAGTCACAGGCGGGGGCATAAGCCCCCGGGCCGTATCTCCGCCCCCTTTGAGGTACAAACGAAAATTTTTGCGGTACAATCAGGTACAAACGATGCTCTTTCGATTGCCGTATATAAGTTTCAAAACCGTTCCGGGTCCCGGCCAAGTTCACGGAGGTTTTCAAATAAAACAATATATCACAGTAGAAGAATTGCAATTTCCTTCTCGAATATTTGCAACTTATTTTTACTTCCTTCGTCACTTTTCCGGAACATTTCCTTTTGACTTTTGGATTATGCCAGTTTTGTTTATAGTTTCTATCGATGATTTGTTGAATAAAGCATTAAAACACGTTTGCCCATTCACTCTCAAATACTTTGTCAACGACTGGATATTGTTCAATTTTTGTTGACTTATTTCGACCGAATCAGCTAATGGTCTATTAAAAATATAAAACCTTCACTACCGAAACATCATAAACATCAGGAAAGAGTTATTGAAGAGTTGGGGAAGAGTGTTCGATAAGAAGGGTGCATTGGACGTTCAATGAAATGTGATAGCACGCTCGTAAAAATTTGCCTTGGAGTCATTTGACGGTCAAAACTTTACACAAACGCTTCTGTCACTTTATTGCACGCTTTGAGGGTGTTTCAAGCACGTTCGAATTTTACCAGGGTCAAGTTACAATTACACGAGTGCAATGTTGCATGCAGTGGGGTCAGGAGAAGGAGAACTGAAATGTTTTTTCTATAAGACTTCTTTTTCCATCTAAAGCTATCGCATGCGACAACCGCACGAATGTGATTTTGCTTCAATGCATTTTATTGCGCTGTGATAAATGAAATGACATTTGTGTCTCGTCATAAATCATTCGATTTTCGGATTCAATTGAGTAATAACCATTCAAGGAGACATAAAAAAACTACATTTTATGTGTATAAAGAGAGTAAAATATGGGCTTTCAATAGAATTCCGCGTACTGAAATTTCTGGGTGGGTCTAAGGAACGTACCCATTAGTAAAAAAAATAGGATTTCAAATTGGTTATTCTACATTCGAATGATTGGTGATTATTCGAGGTTTATTTGACACAGAAGGACAATTAAATCCATACCGATCCACAGCAGAGTGGCGCTGAGGTTGACTCCGTAATCCCAAAGATCTAAGTTCGATTCCTAACAAACTGAATTTCTTTTCATTTAGAATTGTGAATTTTGTTCCGATGAGAATATATCGAAATTCAAATGAGAAGCGATCACCAAAATAACCTCGATTGAAACTGTTTCCGAATATTGCGTTCTCATTGGAACCTAATAATGTTCATTTCATAACAAGGAAGAGAAAAATCTACTGCTTTTTATTTTTCGTACTATTTGTGTACGTTATGCAGGTGGCTTAATTCTCCCCTAATTAATCAACACCTCTGCCCGTTTTCTTATAAATAATAATCAATATAACACTTTGACATGCGGTAATTCATTACATCACGTTTGTTATTGTCATGCTTTCCAAATTCCGTCTGAATCTCATTTATTTGTCAAAAATCCATATCATTTTCCCATTTGCTGGATATTGTAATTGAATATCCACAACGAATGCATGTTGGATATCCATATGAGGTTATCATTTAGAATCTCTTTTCGATACTCGCGAAACATCTACTCGATGTTCAAATGACACTCGCAACATACGTGGGCAGTCTCGGATTTGGCAGTGTCCGGCACGGCCGGCACTGCGTTTATGTACCACGGGACCCCCCCCCACTACCACGCGCGGGTTACGTCTCTACACCCGCGGAATCGCTCGCCAACGAACTGTCGTCTCCGAATGGGATTGAGCGCAAGTTTGGACATGCCTGATATAACTCATTTGAAAAGTTTTTTTTCGGAAAACAATTGTTTTTTCCGTAGGTTTCTTTCAAGATATATTTTTCCTGAAAATTCAGGACCCTCGACCGTTTGAGCCATTGAATGGAAAGTACCTACGGACAGTTTCCAGTAAAATTGTTATACAATAATTCCAGAGCACATATAAGACAAGCTGTCTTAGCAAGCCCTACAGGGCTCTATAGAGAGGAAGGAGGGGGTTCTCTGTAGAGAATAACTAGAGTGATTTCCACCAGGATGAAATTTCTCAATGCTGTTGATATTATACGAGGGTGGATTGATAAGTTTCCGGCCTGACCAAGAAAAACAACGTTTTTAAGAATTTTTTTTTTTTATTTCTCAACATAATCTCCTCCAAGGCTGATACATTTCTCATAGCGGTGTTCTAGTCTAGTAATGCCATCTCTATAGACTGATTCGTCAAGCTCCTCAAAATACCCATTTACAGCTTCGATTACTTCTTCATTGTCCGCAAATCTCTTACCGCCAAGCCATTTTTTGAGGTTAGGAAACAGATAATAGTCACTCGGGGCTAGGTCTGGAGAGTAGGGAGGGTGCGGCATTAATTCAAACTTCAGATCGTTGATTTTAGCCATCGCAACGATTGACGTGTGCGCTGGTGCGTTATCGTGATGAAACAAGATTTTTTTCTTCGCCAGATGAGGTCGTTTAATTTTCACTTCGTGGCTCAAACGTTGCAATAAGTCTGCGTAGTATTGACCAGTGATAGTTTTACCCTTTTCAAGGTAATCAATGTATATAATACCTATTTCATCCAAAATAACAGTATCCATAACCTTTTTCTCCGATAAAATTGTTTTTGTCTTCTTTGGAATTGGTTCCTGGTCCAATCCACTGTTTAGACTGTTCTTTGGTTTCAGGAGTGTAGTGGTGGACCCAAGTTTCGTCAACGGTTACGAATCGACGCAAAAATTCGCTTGGATTACGCTTATACAACGCCAAATTGGCGGTAGAAATGTTCTTTCGAATCAATTTTTGGTCGACTGTTAGCAAACGCGGCACCCATCTTGCACAGAGCTTTTCCATATACAAATGTTGGTGCAAAATATTTTTTACACGTTCATATGACATCTTACAGGTCTCAGCTATCTCACGAACTTTTAATCTGCGATCTTTCAGCACTATTTGATGGATTTTTTCGATCATATCTGGATTTGTGACCTCAATGGGGCGTCCTGAGCGAGGCTCATCAGAGGTGCTCACACGACCCTTTTTAAACTCGGAAACCCACTGCTTAACGGTTGAATATGATGGGGAGGATGTCCCCAGTGTTGAGTCCATCTCTTCTTCACTTTCCTTCGGCGTTAACCCCTTCAAATAAAAGTATTTGATGACAGCACGATTTTCCAGCTTTTCCATTTTTACGAAAAACACAGAGGCGTCTTGGTCAGCGTGCTCTCAAAACTAAACTAACATGGCGATCGGACTGAAACTATAGCTACAAGCTATCTAAGGATGGTACTATAGAACGCCACCTCAAGGTAGGCCTAGTGGCGCCATCTCTTGGTCAGGCCGGAAATTTATCAATCCCCCCCCGTACACCATTGATGTTGATATACAAATTGATGAAATTCAGTTGGTGCTACCCTACACTGTTAGACATTTCTGCATGGAGCTTCAATCACATGTGATGGAAGCAATTTCCATTCACGTGATTGAAAAAGTTCTTGAAATTTTAATTACATATCAATGAAATTTCAGTTACTAAACTATAATATTATGGGTAATATAATATAGCCAAAAGTGAAAATTCAATCAAAAAGAATTTTAAATTTAATTTACAAGGATACTTAGGAAATTAATGATATTTCAAGAAATTTTCAACGATGTACGCAGCATCGAATATTACGGAAATGTTGCGATAAGATATGGAAATGAAAATTCTCACAATATAAAAATATCAACAAAACATTTGAGTGAAAGTCCTTGAAATATTTATACATTGTGAAAGATGTGAGAAGTTTTTCTTCACACTGTTGGTGGATTTTGTCCCCTTATCGTGGGGAAATTGTTTTTCCATCGAGAATGAGGGATTTTTCGACCACTTTAAGGAATTTTGAGGTTTTGAATCCTTCACAAATGAGGGAAAATTTCACCAAATTATAGTGAAAAATTCCCCACTTGTGAAGGACCTTTGCTGCTACCATTTTTTGGGGAAAAATTCCACAATCATTTTTTTAGAGTAAAATATCCATAGAATGTTATCATTCCATGAAGCTCGAACTGCAACGAAGCCAAATCAGGAAGGTAACTATGGGAGAATTAGCTGCTATTCAACTCCTAATTTTCTACCATATTCCGGATTTTCCTGCCCGGATTTATTATAATAATTCATAGGCACATACTTTTTTTGAATGATTCATCCTTCAAATCAATATTCTGCCTATAAATTATTATGATAAATCATTCGAATGAATAATTGAGCCACTGACAAAAAATTCAGTCCCTAATTCATTCTTCAAAAATGAGAAACTTTTTTTGTCCGAACAATTTTCCCCTAATACCAATAGTTGGTCTGTAAAAGTGTCTTAAACAATTGAATTGTTTGTAATAAAGAATCGATTTTGCAAAAATAATCCAATATTCAAATTCTCCGGCCGAAAAAACATGAAACTACGTTGAGAAATCGAGCGAATACGACCTTTCCCCCGGATCTTGATATTCAGTCGAGGAACGACGCGAAATCATGAAAAATTTACGTCGTGCGCTCATAAACAAATCGCTTTATTTTCCGAACTATTGGTTCAATCGATCTGAAACTTTCCAAAAAGTTTTTTCATACATGAGTGAACAACTTTGTCGCTGGAAGTTTTTTGTACCTCACATTTCCCTCACCACTTATGTACCGTGAAGCTTGGAAAGCATGCTTTTCTCTTTGGATTAAAAAATCACTCATTTGTTATTAATTTTTGCAAATTCTTCAAACACTTTCGCCATCAGGGAAGTCTTACAAATCAGCATCTGCAAGATTCATTTTGATACATCGAAAAATCACACCGAGTTAGAACGAGTTTAATATTAAAAATTATTGATTTTTGGAGCAAAAAAATTTGTAGATTCTATTTTTTAACTCGAAAACTATTGATTATAAGGAAAAATCGTGAAGCGACACTTATATTGATTTTTCAAGACCTGTCGCCCAGTATTTTTCATTTTCCGAAATTCCAACTTTTGATTTTGACGCGTGACGACGTCACGACTTGGTCAATACTTCTCCCGCTGTTCGAGCGCCTGTCGCCTTTTTCAATAAAACTCCTCAATTTAAGTGGTTCAATTGAGGGTCCCCATGCAATAACCACGTAGGCGCTCGAGAAGCGGCATAAGTATTATCCAAGCCATGACGTCAAGGGTCGAAAAAAAAATTCGGAATTTCGAAAATCTATAAATACCGGACAATAGGGCTTGAAAAATGAATATGAGTCTCCGTTTACGATTTTTTTCTAGGATCAGTAGTTTTCGAGAAAAAAAATAAAAACTATCTATTCTTTCGGACCACAAATCAATGTTTTCCAATATTAAATTCGTTCAAACTCAGTCATTTTTCGATGTATCTTGATGAATCTTGCGGATTCTGATTCGTAAGACTTCCCCGAAGACAACAGCGTATAAAGAATTCATAAAAGTTGATAATAAATTACCAATTTTTCAATCCGAAGTGAAAACCCTGTTTTCCATGCTTTGCATTGAAAAAGTGTCAGGGGAAGTATGAGCTACAAAAAACTTCCAGCGACAAAGTTGTTCACTAGTATATGGACAAACTTTGTGGGAAGTTTCAGATCGATTGGGCTCTTAGTTTGCGAAATACAGCGGTTTATTTATTGACGCGCGACCGAAATTTTTCACCATTTTGCGTCATTCATCAACTCAATATCAAGGTCCGTAGGAAAGATTGTGTTCGCTCAATGTTTGAACCTGGGTTTATGTTTTTGGGGTCAGAAAATTCGAATATCGAACTATTTTCGCAAAATTCTGTATCCATTTCTCTTGAATGAACAATTCAATTGTTTATAACATTATGGAAATACTATTGACCAAAGAGAAACATTTTCTTGACAACAAAAGTTTCTTATCCTATGATAATTAGATTTTGTACACAAAAATTTTTATCAAAACACTTGTATTTTCATGAGTATCATAAGTATATTTGAATAAATTCACATGGCCTGTATTACATAGAGTATCAAATTTTTTAAACAACACATTATACAACAAACAAACAACACGTGTATTGTTTTTTAAACAATACATTTTATAATACATTTTCCTAATACGTTTGCAATTAACTTTGTAATGTTATGCCTTTCACAATTCGATTATTTTTACACCTTTCCCCCAACTTTAGCTATTAATGCATCGAAAAATTCTTTTCCCTTTGGAGAGAGATATTTCATAAGATAATTTAAATCATTCTGTTTCTCTTTAGAAATGCCCACTGGTTCAGTGAGTGGTGCTTCGTCTAAATGCTGTACGGTTAATGATTGTTCTATGAAAAATGTTGTACCGACCCGATTTTCATAATTATTATGAAAATATTATTGACCAAAGAGAAACATTTTCTTGACAAGAGTTTCAACATAATTATTATGAAAATCGGGACGGTACAACATTTTTCATAGAACAATCATTAACCGTACAGCATTTAGACGAAGCACCACTCACTGAACCAGTGGGCATTTCTAAAGAGAAACAGAATGATTTAAATTATCTTATGAAATATCTCTCTCCAAAGGGGAAAGAATTTTTCGATGCATTAATAGCTAAAGTTGGGGAAAAGGTGTAAAAATAATCGATTTGTGAAAGGCATAACATTACAAAGTTAATTTCAAACGTATTAGGAAAATGTATTATAAAATGTATTGTTTAAAAAACAATACACGTGTTGTTTGTTTGTTGTATAATGTGTTGTTTAAAAAATTTGATACTTTATGTAATACAGGCCATGTGAATTTATTCAAATATACTTATGATACTCATGAAAATACAAGTGTTTTGATAAAAAATTTTGTGTACAAAATCTAATTATCATAGGATAAGAAACTTTTGTTGTCAAGAAAATGTTTCTCTTTGGTCAATAGTATTTCCATAATGTTATAAACAATTTAATTGTTCATTCAAGAGAAATGGATACAGAATTTTGCGAGAATAGTCCATATACTAGTGAACAACTTTGTCGCTGGAAGTTTTTTGTAGCTCATACTTCCCCTGACACTTTTTCAATGCAAAGCATGGAAAACAGGGTTTTCACTTCGGATTAAAAAATTGGCAATTTATCATCAACTTCTATGAATTATTTATACGCTGTTGTCTTCGGGGAAGTCTTACGAATCAGAATCCGCAAGATTCATCAAAATACATCGAAAAATGACCGAGTTTGAACGAGTTTAATATTGGAAAACATTGATTTGTGGTGCGAAAGAATAGATAGTTTTTATTTTTTTTCCTCGAAAACTACTGATCCTAGAAAAAAATCGTAAACGGAGACTCATATTCATTTTTCAAGCCCTATTGTCCGGTATTTATAGATTTTCGAAATTCCGAATTTTTTTTTCGACCCTTGACGTCATGGCTTGGACAATACTTATGCCGCTTCTCGAGCGCCTACGTGGTTATTGCATGGGGACCCTCAATTCATCATTGTGAATTGAAAACTTGTATTTATTGTATCTTGAAAAATACCATCATTTATGGATTTCTGGCGTTGGCCTAAGCTGAGTCAAAATATTTACCTGAAGATACACAGTTGAAAATTTTGTGTAAATGTGTTAAAAAATCCGTGTATCATGAATTCTCTATGAAATATTCAACACAAACACGAGTAACTTCTACAGACAGTCCTTGTGTAATCAGGTCTCAACTGATTTATAATATGAAATCATTCAAACAAGTGGAAAAGAGTGTCAAAATGACACAAATTGTATTCAACCCAGAATTGAACATAAAAATTGTGTTATTCTCAACTACCAAGGGGAGATCGCCAGCGGTGGGAGCTATTTTTCTAATGAAAGTTCCATGTACGTGTAACTTTGGTAATCGTTGGAAGAACTATTCATCCATTTTCATTCATTTTGGTTTTGACTTTCATTCTAATGGGACTCAATTTTCTAGATATGTAAATTTGAAGATCGAGTGTGAGTTGATATACGCAAAGAAAGTACCCTTAACCAAGGGACCGACAGTGGCTTGAGTGATACAGCTTCAACACTCGGCCCCGGCGATCCGCGTTCAATCCTCATTGAAATACTATTCTTTTCAATGTATTTTTACGCAGTGTTTCAACCCGAAAAAGTGTGATTTTCACATTTAATTTATTTTAAAACCTCCATAAAGTACACTTGTGAGCTGTTGATTCACTATTTATTTTGAATTTCATTTGACAGTACTTATGTATTGAATTTACACGATCGGAAATTCCAATCAAAACTTTGTCAGTATCCCTTTGTGTTACATTATTCACATCAAGCTTGAGTTACTAGCTAACACAAACACATTATGTGATATCGACACAAAAATATGTGTGGACCGTTTGGGACATGCGAAATGTGTTGAATTTAACACAAAATTCCCAACAGTTGACCTCTAAAAGTACCATAATGGCTGGGACTTTTATGAGGAAAGTACCATACTTCTTTATAAAAGTCCAAGAAATTATGGGACTTTCAGAGGTTTTTTTCACGTGAATATTTTGACTCGGGTCAGACCAACGCCAAAAATTCATAAATTCTGGTATTTCTCAAGATATCTGTTTTCTCAGTGTACGTAGCAAAATTTTGTCCATCTCTTGAAGGACTCCATGGTCCTTGAATTGAAACAGAAATATAATCCTTCTTGAATTCGAAGAATGTGATTTCAATTCAATGAAAAATTTTTCCATTTAAATGAATTATTTTTTCCACCGGAAACAAGATTTATTAGAATGACGGCAATGAAATTTTCTTCAAGTTTAAAAAATTGAGTTCTCAGTGTATATACCGTAAAATTCGCATTGGTTCATGGATAAAATCCTATTATGTATATCCATCCGAGTTTTATACCGATTCTAATTTCTTCTTCAAGCAAGGAACCCTCACACGGAGAAAACTGGTTATAGTAAAATATGGACGGACCAAACATTCGGTTACTACAATCAATCGCTTAGTTATGCTAATTGAACTTATCGTTAATTTAACTGAGCTTACTGTAATTTCGATTGAGTCGTTTAATTATTTTGATTACGCAGTTTGGTCTGTCCATATTTTACTATTCGCTTAGTGATTATCATTATTCCTTTTTCTCCGTGTGCATTCCTTCACTAATTTCCTTTCGGACTTTCTGCGTTATGCCAATTCTCCTTTCGTAATTTCATTTAAGAAAGAAAATCTACATCAACTAATGAATAATAAATGAATAATAACACGAGATTAAGTCCTAACATCATTTATCATTCATGATTATAACTGATTGGCTGAGGATATATCTGTAACTTGATATAATTTTTGCACTTCTCTCCACCTTACAACAATATCTGTAACGCAAATCATTCTCATACCGTTGAAATTCACAGTTTTTTCTCTTCTTTTATTTAATGTACGGTTAGATGAAACGAGAATCGAAATTCTAATTTTGAATTCCCACTATAATTTCTTTGCGGTCGGTAGGAAATTTGAATATCATGGTAAATGGAACAACATTTTGTTTTCGGTTCATTATCTTGCTGCTTTTTTTTTGTTCGTAACTATCAACTGAAATAACATTACGTTATTCGATCCATTATTATCTCAGGTACGACATATGCTCAACCCACGAATAAGATCACATATTAACAAGGAGTTACACTTCAGTGATTAAATTTCATGATGTATCCGTATATGTTGCAATCGCGTATAAATTTCTGCATATCTAATTTCCCACACAAGGTTCATATTCCTTGTATTCTTTTTCTAAACCACAAAGAAAAGAACGTGGTCTGTTTTTTTGGGAGGAGACCCAAATAAACCCTGGTTAAAAAAATCCATAAAATCTGATGACATATAATATAATGGCATTTGGTCAGAACATTGCACAAGATTCAATCAGAATCACATTGAAAACATAAATTAATCTGATTAACCCTTTGGGGATACACTTATAGTTCCCTCACACATGGGATACACTGGATCCGTTTGACCCAAGTGTTTTTTGATCGCTCATATCTCGGCTTTAAAACATCGTAAAGCAATGTTTTTGCTTTCTGAAATTCATCGCCGAAGTCTGCAGAATACGAATCCGAAAGCCGCTTTGCTATACAGTTGACAGTTTTCTCAATATTTGAAGAAATGTAAAGGTACTTTTTCAGAGATATACAACTTTTCGAAATGAAGGATGGGTCATTTTGACCCAGTGCGTCCCCAGAGGGTTAAATCTTATTGACGAATGCTTGAATAGGATTCGGTCAGAACATTGTACAAGACCCAATAAGATTTGGCAAGAATCAATGGTCTTTTTCTGACCAGAGAAAATTTCGAATGAATTTCGGAATGATATTTTATTTCTATTACGGCAGATTAAACTCACAGTTTTCATGGACCGTTCTTCTTTGATCGATTCATACAATATTCGCTTGTCCACGAATCCACGATAGGTGATTCCCAAAAAGAGTTTTATTCAAAATTGGAAGGACATAATCCACTATTCGCCGTTGTTTCTTCTTGCCTCCTTTCGCGACACTACGTACATGGGGAAAAATAGTACTTCTTTGAGAATTCCAGATTTAAATGATAGTACTAAGTTTACTGCACTTACTCTCACCACACAATTAATACACTGAATACTTCATTATTTTTGTATCATTTAAAGAGTATGTGCTCTCACTGAACCTGGGACCTCAGACACATGAATCACACACCGATAGAAGAAGAAGAAGCAGAAGAAGAAGAAGAAGAAGTTGTAGTAGTAGTAGTAGTAGTAGTAGTAGTAGTAGTAGTAGTAGTAGTAGTAGTAGTAGTAGTAGTACACAGAAAAAAAAACTATCTTGTATCAAGACAATATTGTTTTCGTTATATATGAAACACGGATTGTCTCAGTTCAATGCAATTTGCTTTGAATCAAAAACAGGAAAAAACAAAATTCTTGATTCAAAGCAAATTGCATTGAACTGAGACAATCCGTGTTTCATATATAACGAAAACAATATTTTCTTGATACAAGATAGTTTTTTTTTCTGTGTAGTAGCAGTAGTAGTAGTAGTAGTAGTAGTAGTAGTAGTAGTAGTAGTAGTAGCAGTAGTAGTAGGAGTTGTTGTAGAAGTTGTAGTAATAGTAGAACAAGAAGAAGAAGAAGAACAAGAACAAGAATACCGATCGCAATATTTTGAAAAATTAGATCGATATAATCCAAATTTCATTTTGGAATAAAAAAGAAATCCCACCTGTCTTCCAAGTTTGATCATCCAGATGAGTAAGTGATACTATCACCAGGTATCGATGCTTTCTTAGAATCCAGGTTGCCGACAAGAACACACGTGTTGTCTCTCGATTGTTTAACCGGAGTTCAAATTTTTTTCTTTGCACTCGTGATGTTCTATCATCACAATCGACGTCGACGTCGTCGTCGTCGTTGTCGTTGTATCGCGCGGAACGATATGTCTCCGTTAATACGACTGCGGGTTAAAAAAACTTGATCAATTTTGCACGGCTTTTTATATATTTGATATTATCATTACGATCCACATAGATAGAGCGCAGCCGATAGCGATTGTGTTGTTCCAAGTGTGATCGGCAAGTGGTTGCCGTCCTCGCGAGTGAATCGAACGAGTCGTGATCGTACATTTATTATAAAATCTCCAAGTTTCTCATATGCTCGTGGTAGACAAGATCGATTGCCCCTTCTTCGATTTTACCCTCCCTCCCAATGTTATCCCACCTTTTTTTTTGCCTTTGCAGACAGTGCGTGTCTGGTTGATGAATTCTGTCTCGCATTTTCTTGCTGTCTACGTCTTCCCTTCTCTCTTCCTCTCCCCTTCTCTTTCGCTATTGCTTTCTTTCTTTCTCGTATGTTCAATGATAGTGCTCAATTTGATCTTTAATCGATTCTCAATTCATTAATGAATGCGCGTACTTTTTACTTTATTCTCCGAGTTTAAGACTGGCCGAGCTTTTGAGTGGTTTTGGAATTTGAGGACAGGATATTGTAGAGAGGAGAATCATTCGTATCTTCGATATCGATGAAATTTCAATCGTTTATCGAAACGAAATTTGAACGGAGAGTAATAATATATATTTTGTATATCATTACTGATACTGACATTGTTGCAAAATTCATGTTTCCAGATGAAACGTGTTATTATGAAAAGATATTGAGGAATTATAAACGTTTATGTTCTTGGGTTTGTCGATATTCGATTTTCTTCAACAATATTATCTTTATATGGTACGTGAATAGATGTATGATACTGACAGCTGCTCGGAGAAGGCCTCTTACAAAAAATTTAAAATAAATGTCATCAGAGATGTTTCTAAAATATTACAACCACATCCTGACGCAATATCGTATGAATATTACCATTGACATTCGAATTTTTTCCCCATCTACTTTCCAACGAACACACGTGTGTCGGACGTGTATCTAGGAATACGAATATCACGAATCTATTTTGTATTGTCTCAAAGTACTTTTCAAATGATGTCTACAACTTATAATAATTTCAATGGCAATAGAACTTGAAATGTATCAGTACGCTGTTCGAATTACTTTAGATATTTTTCATCCATTATTCCATGAATTCAACTTTGGTTCTAAAATAGCCTAATTTAACCTTGCTGCAAAGTTGTCGGCCAAGCCTACACTATAAAATGTTCTGAATTGTCCCATACCTGTGTAAAGGAAACCTCCTATGCACAGAGAGAATTTTGTAGTATACATCACTACAATTATTTTGGAATGCTGGACTGCACTGACACTGTCACTAAAATCATTAAATGTTTATTCAAAATTAACCCTGGTTAAACAAACCGATTAATTCTCGCCAAATCTGATTGAATCTTGAACAATGTTCTGACCAAATCCCATTAAATTGGATTTCGTCAGATTCTATGAATTGTTTTAACCAGGGACTTTGCATGCGCCTCTTCTTATGGTTGACAAATTGTGATCATTCTTTGTTTTGTTTCCAATTTGACTATATTATATTATAATAATATCCTTCGTAATGTCACTATGATTCAACTGTACAAAAACATAGTAATATTGAAGACATTTAGTACACAATTGATATTACAAAATTTTCTCCGTGTACTTGCACGGGGAAGGTGAATTTCCATACACGTATAAGAATTTTCACATAAAAATATATGAAAATTATTGTTTGTATGGGATTTTTACTGTGAATTTATAAGATTTTTCCGAATATTGATCCTACCCATCAGTATGAAAAAAATGTCTAAAAATGTGTACAATTGTACATAAATTGTATACAAATTGTGTACAATTGTATACAGTTTTGGACATTTTTCCCACGTGGACATGTATGTGTTGATTATTTCACATATATGTTTCACGTATACGTATATGTGAAGGTTCTCATAAAAATTTTTTACAGAGCACTATAACTTTGCATAAAAGTTGCATGAATAGTTGCAACAACTGCTTATGTAGTCGATTTTCGATCATCTACGGAAGTAACTACGTCAACTGTTCAGTTAGTTGCCGCAAACGACACGGTAGTTGCATCAATTAACGTAAATACTTGGTAATTAACGAGGTATTTATGTTAGGCAGCGCAACTATTGTGTTTGCTGATCCAATTAACGTGATATTTGTGCTGATTGCTGAGTAGTTGCCGTAACCACTTTCGTAACTCGTATTTGATCAAAAATCGACTACGTAAGTAGTTACTCTTACTATTCCTTTTTATTTTGTCAAAGTTATTCCATTGAAAAGCCAAGAGCAATCGAATGACAAGTTTGACAAATTAATCAATTAATATTCTCTGGGAGGAGGGAAGTTCAATGATCAATCAATGAAATTTATTGAAGAATAAGATGAATCCATCGCTGACCTAAAGAAATTTACTTCATAGAATTATTAATGTTGACTTTTTAGCAGTAGTGAACCCACTGAACCAAATGTAGCGGAACTTTTCTGACACGTCCCAGATGGAAAATTACCAAGGCAGGGCGATAGCAGTCTTTGGGACGTTTCAAAAAAAATTTCACAACGTTTTTCTCCAGTAAAAATTGTCAACTAAAGACTTATGAAGCTCACTAAAATTAGGGGCATTTTTTCATTCATTAAAATTGATGTCTGTCATGGCAGTCTATATGGCAAGTAAAGATACAGAAAGGGCTTTTTTCAAATATTCACCGAATACGTATCCCACGTGAAATTTATTTGATAGATCATTAAAATATTGGAATATTATCAGACATCATGAACGATTACTTATGCAAACAAATATGGATTTGTGGGGTGATAAGATATATGCTGATATGTAGCTGTACTAGTGATACGAAGAATTCAAGTGATTACCCCAAGTAGAGAACAAGATTGTAGAAACATTCGAATGATGTGCAAATAAGAATATTTTCAAAACAATATACAGTAATTGCCTTTGGTCAAATGCTGATATGAAAGAAAAAAATTCTTCTGTATCTTGGAAAACTTCATTACTAACGACCCTCGCCGCGCTCGAGAGCTCTTGATATGAAAATGAGGTTGAATTGATAGCCCTAATTAGAATTATTCATAGAGAATCTATTAAGAAAGTGCAATGCGTTCCAATAGATTCCTATAGATCCTATCACGAAACGACTTAGTTTCTCAATAGAAAATTGTTTTTTAACGGTTCTTATGAGATTTTATTGATTTTACCAATACAAATGACTGGAATGTTGACTTCTACATGGGATCTGACAGCAATCCTGTAGCAATTTAGGATTCTAAAAGATATCTTCCGAAAGTACAAGAAGTCTTGAAGAATTTTCTCAAAGATATCTTTTCGTATTCGAATAGATTTCTAAAAGATCTCTCGAAGATTTCTCAAAGTTATCTTCAAGAAGAAATTGAAAAATCTACAAGAGTTCTTCAAGATTTCTCAAAGATGTCTTGAAGAATTCATAAGAATGTCTTGGAAGGAGCTTGAATTCATTCACAAAAAAATTCTAACGTCTTCTTTTTCCTTCCCCCCCCCTCCCATACAAACAAAAATTTTGCTTCGTCTAAAAGATTTCTATTAGATGTCTAAAAGATTTCTTACGTAACAGTTTTCACTGTGTTTAAGATGTCTTAGTTTGAGAAATCTAAAAGACATCTAAAAGAGATCTAAAGACATCTTCTACTCTCTAAATCTGGAAGAGTTTTTCAATTGCACGTTTCACTCCACCAAGTGTCGGAAGTGAGCCTGTCCGCTTCGAGTGGAATTTTCACTCGTTTCAAGTGACCTTTCACTCTAGTATCGGAGTGGTTGTGAGTTTCTAACCTCAAACCTCAGTATATCACTCTGAGGATTTTGAGGCCCAGGGCTGAGAGACTATTGGAGACCCCCTCAAAGTGAAAAGCGGGGGGGGGGGGTGCATGAAACTTTTTTTGCATTCTTACAGGATTTTCAGCTGTCACAAAATAATACTCAAAATCTCTGGTGAAAAACCTTCAAAATCCTATTACAAAACAAAACAGCGACAAGAAATAATGAGAAATAATAGAAAATAATGGGGGCATGAACAAAAGCACACCCATTTCCAATTATTTTCTATCACTTGTTTGTTTTATAACAGGATTTGAAGATTTTCTTTTCACTAGGAGTTAATATGTAATTGACACGGATTTATTTCCCGAGTAAAAACATGTGGATCATAAATTGATAAAAAAAAAATCACTCGGCGATCACGTTCAAAGTGATCACCAAGTGATGTGAACGGTGAGACTGCAGGATCTTTGTTTCATCATTGTGAGATCAATACAGTAGGTTGTCCTGATAAAATGATCATTTTTTCATCATTGTCAGATCAACAGAGTAGCTTGTGCTGATGAAATCTTAATGTGTGTGAATGATCATTTCCAAATCTGATCAGGATCATTCGCTAACTGTTTGTATCAAATTCTGATCTACGAACAATCTGGACATGATTATCCCAAGATCACTGTAATATTCATAATCAAAAAACACGTCCCACAGACACATTATGCTGTTAGGGTGATGAAAAAGTAAAAATTGAGAACTCAATTATATGTATTGGAATTTTCAATTCAAAGAATTACAAAGAATATTATATTTTCAAATAAACTTGAAACTGTTAATGCACTATATACATCTAATGAATCCGATAGTAAATGGATAATCGGGTTCTCGATTTGCAATATAAATGATCAGATAACTTTGTGATTTGGAATGTACTTACAACTTGTGAAAAATGATAGATTCAAAAGTGTTACTTTCATGGAGCTTTTCGAATAGACATAAATTTAATTTTCTTTGGTCTTAACCCCATGTATTCTGTACTGTTTATAACCTGAAGATGAGACGTGTTTCAATAGATCATCAGTTATATTCAGGTTCATAGATGAATTCCGTGGAATCGATTTAGATCGATAGGAAAAACATTTGAACTTGGTGTTGATAACCCTAATCTGCTTAATGTTTCCGAAGACTAGGAAAAAAAGCACCATGAAAGTGACATTTTTGAATCATCAATTTTTCACAAGTTCAATGAGATATTATTGGTGACACTATTTTACACGGTGCAATAGGTACAGCGGTGGAGGTTCATCTATGAACCTGAATATAACTGATGATCTATTGAAACATGTCACATCTTCAGGTTATAAACAGTACAGAATGCATGAGGTTAAGACCAAAGAAAATTAAATTTATGTCTATTCGAAAAGCTCCATGAACGTAACACTTTTGAATCTATCATTTTTCACAAGTTGCAAGTACATTCCAAATCACCAAGTTATCTGATTGGAAAGGTAACGGTTGTCGATGAGATATAATTGGTGACACTATTTTACACGGCGCAATAGGTACAGCGGTGGAGGAGAATTTGGACTCGGGTCCGTTTGCCCATAAACCGATTGTACTTGAGACCGTTTCCCCATAAAAATGTCAACCGACCCATTTGTACGTAAGTCCGTTTGTACGTATGCCCGTTTGTACATAAAGATATTTGATCGTAATTATTGAGTGGTCCGATTCTCCATAGGTTCGTTTGTACGTAAAATGAATTAGACTTTTCAAACATTAATTGCTCGCCCGTTTGTACGTAAGCCCGTTTCTACATATGCCCGTTTCTACATAAAATATTTCTTGCATTATTTTCTCACTGTCCGTTTGTACGTAAGTCCGTTTGTACGTATGCCCGTTTGTACATAAAGATATTTGATCGTAATTATTGAGTGGTCCGATTCTCCATAGGTTTGTTTGTACGTAAAATGAATTAGACTTTTCAAAAATTGATTGCTCGCCCGTTTGTACGTAAAACCGTTTCTACATATGCCCGTTTGTACATAAAGACCCATAAAAAACCTCAAAAAGGTAAAACAATAACGCCAAGTACATGAAAATGTGGTCAAATCCCAAAAACCATACAAACGTTTCACAATAACGCTTGAAAAAAAATCCTTGAAAAAAATACTTCACTCTTTCCGGAAGATTACTTGATATAACAAATATACCATTAAAAAAAAAGATGTGAAAGGCCACCCTGTTTCGGAATTCGCATCAACCAGTAACACTTGGCGTGGCCGAAGAAGATTTTATGAAATTATATCATTTAAATTTCTTGTTTAATGTTCTATAGAAATTCATTTGTATATAATAAAGGCTAAAAACTTCTACCATCGGCCACGCCAAGTGTTGCTGGTTGATGCGAATTCCGAAACAGGGTTGCCTTTCACATCTTTTTTTTTAATGGTATATTTGTTATATCAAGTAATCTTCCGGAAAGAGTGAAGTATTTTTTTCAAGGATTTTTTTTCAAGCGTTATTGTAAAACGTTTGTATGGTTTTTGGGATTTGACGTTATTTTTTACTGTGTTGGAGTTTTTAGGGGTTTTTGTGAGACATTTGTATGTTTTGTGGAATTCTACTTTTTTTTCACTTATTGGTATCTACATATACGAGCAGAACGATACGCTTATTCTATTTATTTTTTTAATACAATAATGCTTTTTTGAAAATCATAAATTACCTTCAATACAGTTTACACAAACTGAAGTTACAATATAACAAAAATCTTTCACATATCCTTTGGATAACCAATGTACTTGGTCGCTCATATTGATTTCATATCTTTTTTTTTCAAATGGAGCATATCCTTTTATATCCCCTCGAAATTCTGAATGCAGTGAAATTTTCCTTTGGAATGTGTTTTTAGATTTTTTTATTCTTTGTTTTTGGGATAATTTCTTTTTTCAATTTTCTTTTCTAATTTTCTGCCGTCGCAGGATGAATCTCATTCATTTTATTCATATATGGGCAGAACAATACACTTGATTGAGTTAATTTTTCAATATAATAATGTTTTTCGAAGATCATGAATGACTTTGAATACAGTTCAAACAAACTGAAGTTACAATATAGCAAAAATCGTTTACATCCCATTTGGATAACCAAATGTACTTGGTAGCTCATATTGATTTCACATCTTTTTTTTCAGATGGAGCATATTCTTTTTTATCTTCTCTAAGTTTTGAATATAATGAAATTGTCTTTCAGGATGTGTATTTAGACATGTTTCCATTTTTTTTTTTTGTGAATACTGATCACATTTTCATGCACTTGGCGTTATTTTTTTACCTTTTTGAGGTTTTTTATGGGGATTTCACTTCTTTTTCTGAATTTGCCTTGAATTGAGTGGAAAGAACAATCAAATACTCATGTCGAGTTTATAAACTACAGTAGCAATAGTACTATAGTGGCAATCGTAGCAATGAAAGAAATGTCCTCAGATAATTCATGTGATATAAAAACCCACTTGGGTTTCCATCAGTCATCTCATCATTGGACAGCAATAGATAATTCCCGTTATGCTAATCAATATGTATTCATTATGAATATTTTGAATTCAAAATGAAAACGTCTTGAATGCCCGGACAATTCATTATGAAATCTCGATATGAGTCCTTTCTGAACATTAAGTTGTTCATTAATAGTTCATTTTGAATTCAAGATATTTATAATGAATACATATTGATTAGCATAACGGGAACTTTTTGCGGGAACTCGTGTGCTGTATGGGATGATACTCCAGGTAGCATAGAGTTCATTGATTAATTCTTAAATAACTTTTTGAGAACTGTGGATTTTAAATGAAGTTTTTTGAGGATTCTTTATGAACTCCATGTTATCAGTAATGTGAGAACAATAAATTAAGTTAAAAGAAAGAAACAAGTATGATTGTACAAAAAAATAGAGGTTTGTAAGAATAGAAATATCATTCAGCCTGAATGTAACAGGAGAGATAAAACTTTTGCAGAGATCATTTGAGAATAAATCGTATCTTCAGTCACACGAGTCAGGCTACTGATAGTTATTCTACAACAATTTTTATGATTTTAAACTCATTTATAACATATATGATATTTCGAAATGGTTTACTTTCAAGTACTTGGTTTTTCATAAAATATTCGTATTTTTATTTTTGTTTATTTTCATAAAATTCTTCTCTTTAATATCATATCTGATCATAAATATTTATCTCTACATATTTGTACTCTAACAGGTCTCTATTGTTGAATGTAATATAACCGGTCTTCATTTTTTGGTACATATTAAAAGGAAAGAAATTTTCTTCCATTTTCGGCACATATTTGGGAATACAGACCTGCAGAAGTGAAAACATGTGAAGATGAAAGTATTCAACGTTGATGATATTAAAGAATAGAATTATTCGAAAACAAACGTAATTAAAACTAAAGATAGAAGTTCGTAAGAATGGAAATACAATTCAGCTTGAATGAAACAACTGGAGGGTTCAAACTTTTGGAGAGAATATTTTAGAATCAATTCTATCTCCAGCTACATCAATCAGGTTAATCCTCATTCATTCAAACTAATATCCGTAATTGTAATATCATTTTCAACATATATAATACTCCGAAATATTCTTTCTCTCAAATACTTTATTTTCAATTAAACATTTTCCATTAGAGATCTGTATTCTCAATCACCTTGATTTTCAGATAATTCTTTCCTCCATATCACTGTTGATAAATATCTATTCTCACATATTTCCACTCTCACAAATCCTCACTATCAAATATATGGTGAAATGAGGAGAAAAATGGGCGGTTGAATAAGATTATTTTCATTTGTAACACATATTTAAGAATAATGATATGTGAATATCAAAATATATTAAAATAAAGATATTTAATATTCATGATATTCGAGAATTGAATCATTTGAAAACCAAGGTAATGAAAGATAAAAATAAAAGTTTGTGAGAATAGAAATGTAATCCAGCTCGAATGGAACATCTGGAGAGATAAAACTTTGGAAGAAAACATTTAGAATGAATTTTATCTCCAATTATATCAGTCAGGTTGACCTGTAGTTATTCTACAACAATTTCTATAATCAGAATACTTTTGTATCTGCTCCATTTTCGTCGAGTTGATCCCAAACAGTCTGCGTAATCATTCGTCAGTTGGTCAGTCAAGTGCATCTGATGCAAAAATTTGTGTTATATCCACAGCGCTCCTGTCTTTTCTTCATTTTCTTTCATACAGATGTATAGTACATCTGCGTCCTTCTTGCTTTTTCTTCATCTACCAGTGATTCTATTGAAAGAATCTGATAGTAGTATACTCGACGCAAGGACCTGTTGTATATCCTCTGCGCTCCTGCCTTTTCTTCATTTTCCTATGACGCTACATAATGATATTGATCATGATTGATTGATGATCGATCATGCTGGTATGTAATGTACAGATGTATGGTACACCTGTATCCTTTTTGCTTTTTCTCCTTCCACCAGTGATTCTGTTGGAAGAATCTTATAGTAGTATACCTGATGCAATGACTTGTTGAATATCCACTATGCTCCTGTCTTTTCTTCATTTTCTTATGACGCTACCTATTGATATTGATCCTGCTGGTACATGATATACAGATGTATGATATATCTGCATCTTGCCTGTTTTTGCTTCATGCACCTGTAATTCTACTCGAAGAATCAAGGGATTCATTATCAATTGAACCCACTTTGTAATCTGTAATGCAAATTGATAGTGGTGATAGCAAACTCACAGATCTATGGTATATTCGCTTCATTTTGTTTCTTTCTTATCCCCCTGAAACACTACGCAAAGAATCTGATACCAGCATTGGATAGATCTGTGATATATCCACAATGAGATATAAGAAGTTTGAGAAACGTTGAAGATTGAGGTTGGTCTCCAGGCACTTCAGTTACATTGAAGTATGTCAAATATTTTGAATCAAAACTATTAATTGAACAAAACGATTTCTCTAGAGGCAAAAGCACAGCAGATATGACAGATCTTGACGACATACTGGACTCGTCAGTTTCTCGGAGTAGAATCACAAGTGGATGGAGACGAAGCAGAAATGAAGCAGACAAATCATAAATTTGTACGCTAGCTATTTAGCTAGACGATAGCTGTCACTATCAATTCCATCCGGTGGCTTCTTAGTCGAGTGAAGCAAAGGCAAGAGTGCAGTGAATATATCACAGATCTATCCGATACTATTATTAGATTCTTTGAATAGCATCACAGGTGAATGAGGATGGAACAAAATGAAGCAAACATACCATAGATCTGTATGTTAGCTACCAATACTATCAATTTCATTTATATTCAAGAATCCGATAACAGCCTTTGTCAAAGAAACCTACTGAATCTTGTACAATGTTCTAGTTGAAGTCAATGCAGTAGAATGTAGTTCATGTTGTTGTTGTAGTCAATGCAGTTGATGTCTGATTCTCAAGTTGATTTGGTTAGATTCAATGGACTGTTCCATTAGATGATACTCTTCATCAAAACTACACAGACAATAAAATTATATTAAACGTACCTTTTCTTACCAGACATCTCTGTATGGTTTTTTCTCTGAAGAAAGATGAAAAAGATTTGGAACGGTTATGTTAAAATAAGCAACATCTCTAGTCGCTTTAGTTGAGCTTAAGTGTAGTCATTGTCGATCAGGGTATGTAAGGAGGACAATGTTTCATTCATTCACTTCTTTCTGAGTAAGCTCAATGTTATCTGTTTCATCATTTGCTCAGGATTCTAGTTAGGAAATAGTATAGACCAGTGGACTGTTCATCAGGGGTATGTTATACCCACGATAATTTTACCTGTAAAGAAATAGCAAATAAACTTGATTAATTCTCAAGCAAGCTCGGTATAATCTTTTTCATCAATTGTCTACGATCCTAATTGGAGAAATTGACAGTAGCTGGCTATCCGTCAGGAGTTATGATATATCCGTTAGGTTTTAGCCTATAGAAAGATTGCGAATCAGTTTGAATCATTCCCCTTGAGCATACTCCGTATGATCCATTTGATCATCTGCCTACGACTCTAGTAGGAGGATAGGACAGTAGCGGACTGTCTTTTGCCTCAGAATTTATAAGTTTGAATTATTTTCCTTAACTATACCTTGTGTGATTTTCTATAATTTGTCTCTGGTTCCGGTTAGAGGAACCAATAGTAGCACACTGTCCGTCAGGGATCATGGTATATCTGCAATGCTTTTGCCTGTAACGGAATCATACATTTCATGAATAATCCATCATACACAGCTTACCTGTGTATATTCCAATTTTCTGAATGTAGCAAATAGATTTATTTATACCTTTCTCAAACTTTTTGTTTTTATTACAAATAACCTCTTCATCATTTATTCATTCATTCTTTCATGAATTTTTTCAAGTAATATATGAAAGTATATATAATTCCAAGTTACTTGTTTGTGTTTGATTGTTTTATAATAACCTGTAGTCACCTGTAATGTAGTCATCTGTAATTCATTCATTTTTTCATTATTCTTTTAATATTATAATAACCTATCAACACATCGCCTCATTGACAGGTTATATTTGTTTACGTATCTACAAGGTATATACTCTATATATATTGAAATGAACGCTATTGGACGTTGGTAAAAAGAAAGAGACAGAATCCTTTATTTCTCACACAAGTTTGAGGAAGAAAATGAACGCTATTGGATATTGGAAGAAAGAGAGAGATACAATATCCACCATTAAAAAGAAAGAGACAGATTGGATGAACATGTTGTAAGTGATTAGAAGAATATAAATCACTGACGGAGAAGAAATCCTGATGATATTTTGATCGCATGAAAATTCGAAATGTTTATAACTCAGTATCGCGTAAACTGATTAAGTTCGTAGTGTGCTTATTCGAAAGTGTATAGTCGAATTATATATTAAAAGTGTAATTATTTTTTTGTGACATTCAATGTGTGACGAGTTATTGTGCATTGAAATTTTTTTAGGAGGTAAAATCTCGGTTTACGAGTAAAGATACACGGTAGCGCGCGACTTCTGCTTTTTCATGTATATATATATATATATATTTTTTTTTCACGTTTTTTTCATTTACTTGGCGTCGAGACGCTACCGCGTCTCTTGATATTTGATCGTAATTATTGGGGCCGGTCCGTTTGCCCATGAACCGATTGTACTTGAGACCGTTTCCCCATAAAAATGTCAACCGACCCGTTTGTACGTAAGTCCGTTTGTATGTATGCCCGTTTGTACATGAAATATATTCTTCATTACTTTCTCACTGCGCATTTCTAGATAAATTATTTCCCATTATTTTCGTCTTCAAATTAAATATCCCCTCTTCTATTTTCGAATTTTGTTTTCATAGGAATAGAAAGTTGTCTTGTTAACAATAAATTGTTAATTCAGCAATTTTGACGATCACATTTTTACGATGATCATTACAGGTTGATTTGTGCCAATCTTTATTGTGTGTGCAGCAATCCTCAATGAAAATGGAGAATAGGAATGAATTGGAATGAATTGAAATTCTATCCAATTGAAAAGTCTATCCAATGTAATTTGAATTTCATTCTGATGTAACTGCATTCATGAGAGTGGAACAAAATTTGACACATTTGCATCCATTTGAATTTTTATCCTTTTCAATGTTGAATTTGGGATATAATCTTTATTAAATTTAATGAATTTTCAAGTCGTCATTATTCAACTGATTTTTATACTAAATATGGTATACAGGGTGATTCACAACTCGCGGATCATACTTTGCAGGCGTATTCCACGCATAAAAACAAACAACTTTCTCCTTTACCATTTTTCGATCTGTAGCTTAGTTTTTGAGTTATAAAAAAAATAAGTTGACCATTCAGGTCGCAAGTACATCGGCTAGTTCAATGATCGAAGAGTGTACTTATGTAGCTTTCACTTGATTGATTGAAGTCAACTCTGAAACTAAGCTTCAGATCGAAAAATGGCAAAGGAAAAAGTTGTTTATTTTTATGCGTAGAATACGTCTGTGAAGTATGATCCGCGAGTTGTGAATCACTCTGTATACATTGAATCTGTTCCTACCATCCTTTATTCCCTATCCATTTTAATCACAGATTCGGAACACGAGTTTTTTCCAATTGAATTTCTAAAAACGATAATCTTTATGGACTCCAATTGAGGTGGAAATCTTATTCAATTCATTCCAAATTTCATTGCAATGTAAGCATATTCATGAGAGTGTAACAAAATTTGATACATTTTTATCCATTTGAATCTTTATTCTCCCCAATACTGGATTGGATCCACAAATGTTCATCCTTATAATGAATTTTCAAATCGTCATCATTGAATTAATCTCTTCACTGATCATGGTATATAGACATTGAAATCGTTTCAATCTTTTTTTATTCCCTATCAATTTCAATCACAGATTCAGAATCCGGTCATTTTTTATGAGGCGGCAAGCAGCCCGCAAAAAAACTTTATTGGTCAATGGGATTCAATGAGCGTTTATTTACTAAACATAACATCATATAAATGTGAATTGTAAACATACAGCAATAACCAACCTTTTGGATCAAAGAGACCATGCAATGAATTTTCAATGTGAATATTATATCTGGATGTGAATAACATTTGTACATATTTTGAACTTCTCCTGGTGGAAGAATTTCTCTGAAGATTTCTGAAAATTTCATAGATTTCCAGTGAAGAGTTTATTAGATAATTTCAGATGTGTTCATAGTTTTTTTTTCAAAGAGTTTCAGTGATTCTCAGAAAAGTTCAGTTCTTCAAAGATATTTACAGATATTCAGGGAAACTTTCAGTAAAAAAACGTATCCAATAAGCAAGATTGTTTCAGAATTTTTCAGAATTTGAACAAATTTTCATAGTTTTTTAGATTCTTACAGGGGTTTTCAGAATTTTTCAATGACACCCACAGCTTTTCAGAAAAATTTTCTTCACCAAGAGTTTGGAGTCGAGCCGCGTCTTATATCAGTCAGGGGCAGACATTTCGCCATCAACCGAGACAGCTCGTGGCTTCACTCTGGAAGTTCAAAATTCCTATCATTTTGAAAATTACGGAAGACCACTCGGCAAACCCTTAGTAAAACAAATGATTACTTGTTCAATAACATTGTTGATCAATGCCATCTATAATTTTGAAATTAGGTATAATCGTATATTCGAACGGTCACAATAAATCCAAGGTGAGAGAAAATTGATTATCTGAAATGATTGATCTCACGCATGAATGATTTATATTCTAGTGAAATGAGATGAATTTATACAGGTATGCATTTGAGGGCTGATGGAATTGGCATTTGAATTTAGAAATTCCAAATTCACTCACAATGGAAATAATCTGTCCTTGTCTCATTTGAGATCTCAATATTTTGTCTTCAATCATAAAAACATAAGCCAAATTTTTGTCAGGTTGATGTGTTTTCGATTTGCAATTGCTATAATGTTGTAATCATCAAAATAACATGATGTTAATGTGAGTTGGATCGTTTTGTTCCCATTGGGTATCTTTTATGTGAGAGAATCAGATTTGAAGAGGTGTGTATGTGCAAGAATTGCTCAAATCTCATTACAAATGCTCGTATGCTCACATGTACGAATGAGGAGAAAATTTTAATTCGTCGAGAATATTATTGATAACATGTGTATGGGGGGGGGGGGGGCAAAAAATTCTTTCATTCTTTTATATTCCAAATAAATGAACCAGAACAAAAAAGTAATTTAAGAAATCGTTTTTCTTTTCCCATAAATGATATCATAGACATCTTATGAACCTGTTGATCAAGTATTTGAGCTCGAATATAATATCAAATAAGTATAGTAGTGAAGTTAAAAAATGTAAATGAATTGATTTGGTTTTTTTTTCTGAGGTGATGAACTGCCCTTATAACATTTTTAAATCTCCCATATTCAATATGAGTGCAAGACATTATGTCTAAAAGATATCTCAATCCGAATTTAAGAAGTCCTATGCAACACGTAAAGATATCTTCAAGACATCCAAAACAGTTCTTACTTCTGAAAGATTTCTATAAAATGCCTAAAAGATACAATCCCGAAAGACAAGTTTTAGATCTTCTAAAAGATATCTTTCTCTTTGAGAAACTCTTTGAAAAAAAAACTATGAACACATCTGAAATTATCTAATAAACTCTTCACTGGAAATCTATGAAATTTTCAGAAATCTTCAGAGAAATTCTTCCACCAGGAGAAGTTCAAAATATGTACAAATGTTATTCACATCCAGATATAATATTCACATTGAAAATTCATTGCATGGTCTCTTTGATCCAAAAGGTTGGTTATTGCTGTATGTTTACAATTCACATTTATATGATGTTATGTTTAGTAAATAAACGCTCATTGAATCCCATTGACCAATAAAGTTTTTTTGCGGGCTGCTTGCCGCCTCATAAAAAATGACCGGATTCTGAATCTGTGATTGAAATTGATAGGGAATAAAAAAAGATTGAAACGATTTCAATGTCTATATACCATGATCAGTGAAGAGATTAATTCAATGATGACGATTTGAAAATTCATTATAAGGATGAACATTTGTGGATCCAATCCAGTATTGGGGAGAATAAAGATTCAAATGGATAAAAATGTATCAAATTTTGTTACACTCTCATGAATATGCTTACATTGCAATGAAATTTGGAATGAATTGAATAAGATTTCCACCTCAATTGGAGTCCATAAAGATTATCGTTTTTAGAAATTCAATTGGAAAAAACTCGTGTTCCGAATCTGTGATTAAAATGGATAGGGAATAAAGGATGGTAGGAACAGATTCAATGTATACAGAGTGATTCACAACTCGCGGATCATACTTCACAGACGTATTCTACGCATAAAAATAAACAACTTTTTCCTTTGCCATTTTTCGATCTGAAGCTTAGTTTCAGAGTTGACTTCAATCAATCAAGTGAAAGCTACATTTGGATAAGAAAATTCAAGTTTGAAGAAATTTTGAAGACGTACGCCTTGGAAGACCCTCGAAATTTGATGGATTCTTTAGAAAATTAGAATAGGATGAAACGGTGTGACCAGGATTCTCTTAGTACATTTCAAGTCCACGGAAAGTGATGATGAGAAGTAAGTACTGTCAAGACGATAATTCGAGTTTAAATGAATGTAGGAAACCATGTATTCAAACCTAAGGTTGTATAAAATACTGTGTACACTATACTGATATAACGTGTATCATTTATATTGCAAATCGAAAACCCGATTATCCATTTACTATCGGATTCATAAGATGTATATAGTGCATTAACAGTTTCAAGTTTATTTGAAAATATAATATTCTTTGTAATCCTTTGAATTGAAAATTCCAATACATGTAATTGGGTGTTCAATTTTTACTTTTTCATCACCCTAACAGCATAATGTGCCTGTGGGACGTGTTTTTTGATTATGAATATTACAGTGATCTTGGGATAATCATGTCCAGATTGTTCGTGGATCAGAACTTGATACAAACGGTTAACGAATGATTATGATCGGATTTGGAAATGATCATCCACACACATTAAGATTTCATCAGCACAAGCTACTCTGTTGATCTGACAATGATGAAAAAAATGAACATTTCATCAGCACAACCTACTGTATTGATCTCACAATGATGAAACAAAGATCCTGCAGTCTCCCCGTTCACATCACTTGGTGATCACTTTGAACGTGATCGCCGAGTGATATTCTTTTTATCAATTTATGATGCACATTTCTTTACTCGGGTATTTTTTCTTAAATACTAAAATCATGAACATATTCCCAAAACATGAAAACTCCAGAAATGATAAGAACATCTTTCTGTGCAATAAGTAAATGTGTAAATGAAACTAAATTCGAACCAATTACAAGGGTTTGGAAAATGCAGGATACTAAAGATTCTTGTTTTTCACATTTCTCAATCGATTGGGATGAAACTTATATGGGACCACTATGGGACCATAACTGAACAGTAGTATTAATTTCATTACAATCGGATAACAGGAACCGAAGACATTTTTCGTCGCAAAATCACAATTTTTTGTAAAATGTTTCTTTTTCCTCTCTCGTTTTTCTGTAAAGATCAGGGTAAAACTCATATGGGACCACTATCGATACTGCATGAAACTATGGTGAAAATTCATGATGAATGGATGATAAGAACGAACGACATCGACATGATAGCGGTATTTACGAAATTTTCAAATTTTGTTTCGAAACTTAGTGCTTACCCTTTTCTTTCCTCAATATTGGTTTGCCTGAAACTTATGTCTCATAATCAGCATTTCATGAATTAACTATGCTCAAAGTTTCATGGCATTCGGATGATACGGACATAGGGAAGGCATGCTTCCAACATATTGTCAAATAATGCGGATGGCAAAAAAAATTTTCCACAGTTTTGAACCGATTCAAATTGAACTCATATGGGACCATTATTGGATCACAACTAGAACCTGGTATAAGTTTCACTGCAATCGGATGAACAGAACAGGAGATATGCACGTTCGCGAAAATGTTCATTTTTTGCCCATATTTCTCCTAGCCCATCCAGTTCTTCTGAATGAATCAAGGTGACTTATATGGGACCACTATCGCTCCACCCTACGACTGTGGTATAAATTTTATCGAAATTGTATAAGTGGAACGGGAGATATGCGCGTTCGCAGTCTGTTGATCACCTAAGCGACAGACACGAAACCACAATTTTTCTCTGAGCTTCGAGAAACATTTTGGTGTTGACAATTTTCATTTTGAAGACAAAAAATTGTCGGAAAGCAGAAATTACATTTTGGAATTGGTTCATATCACTAGTGGAGCATAAATAAGTTGGATTGATGATTTTCCAAGATTTGCGAAACCTCCTATTTCTGTTCACAAGGCAAAAATATTGGAGGACTCTGATCGTTCGTATACTACAACCACCTTTACTGTTGTTGATAACGACAGTTATTTGGAGTTCAAAGTGATTCGAATTGAAATCGTTCAATGTCTCCGATTCAACGTTCAAGAACGTTAGTTGATGCGATAAAATTTTGTTTACAATAAAAATGTTATAAAAAGCTTGAAAACGAAATTCGCGAATGTTCAAAGATGAGGCCCCTTGGTGAGTGAGACCCGGGGCTGTAGCCCCCCCCCCTAGCCCCCCCCCCTTGATCCAGGCCTGTAGAAGAGTGGAAATTTCACTCGAAAATTCGACTGGCTCACTTCTGGCTGGCTAAAGAGTGAATCTCACTCCAAAGATTTTAGAGAGTAGATTTCTTAAACGAAGGCATTTTAAAAACAGTGAAAACTGTTGCATAAGAAATGTTTTGGACACCTAAAAGAAATCTTTTAGACAAAGCAAAATTTTTGCTTGTATGGGTATATCTCGATCCTTGAGGTTGCGGGAATCGAACCCGCGCATCTTACGATGTACTGACCTGAGCTATACAGATAGTTTGATATAGTGAAATAGTGTCAGTGGTGTACATTTCCAGAGTAAAAGTGATCTTTTGGAAAAACTGTTATTTTATAAACAAATGTGAGATAAGTTGGCCGTGGATACCACAGATTCTCCTGAAATTATTTATATCTTATCGTAATTGAATAATAACTTATTATTAGGTGTAATGAGAATTTTTCGTCATTTACTTGAAGGCTGTACATAAAATTGAGCGTAAAAAGTTCAGTAATTTGTACAATATTTGTGTTCTGGAGATTCGTTAATTCCAGCACGGGTATCAAAAGGTTACAAAATCGTAATTTTTGCAGAATTTAGAATCTCTTGGCATGTATATAGATTTTTCAAGCTTTTTATTTATGAACGAATTCATCACATCTGTAATTCGGTTATGAGAAGAGGCACATTCCAAGTGTTATTCATGTCAATTTATTGATCAGGTATTCATAACCTAAACCTGTTGAGAATCTATTTTTTTAAACATATCTTGTTAAAGTCTCTCAAGAAGATATCTTTCAAACGCTTCTAAAAGATGTCTTTAAGATATCTTGCATGGTTGTCTTGGAGATGTCTTGAATCAAGACATCTTTTAGAAATCTTTTACAAGATGTCTTTCGAACACTTCTAAAAGATAAGACCTATAAGAACTCTTCAAGAACGTTCTTGAAGATCTCTCAATTGAGTATTCTTTTAGATATCTTCACGAACTGCGTGGTGTGTGGGAATGCGTTTGTACGAAGTCTTTAAAAACTTCCTGAAAGATACCAAAACGAATCCTAAAAGATATCTTATGAAATACGTATAAAATCCGAAAAGATGTCTTGAAGAGTTCTTATAGATGTCTTCAAGACATATTCTATATTTTTCAAAGATTTCTTAAAGATGTCTTGAAGAATTCATAAAAATGTCTTGAAAGACTCTTGAATTTGTTCACAAAAAAATTCTCAGGCTTTTCTTTCTCTCTCTCCTCCTGTTCCTTTACTGCTCTTGGCGTTCCGATGAAGTTAACTTGATTTCGACCCTTGTGGTTACGGGAATCGAACCCGTTCATTTCACGACGTATTTACACTTCAGTCAATTAAACTATACGTATAATATTGTCCATATGACATAATGAAATATAATGTCAGCGGTGTATAGTTTCAGAGTGAAAATGATCGGTCGAACAAACTGTTATTACATGAATCAACATCAGAAGAGTTGAATGTACTTAAAAATAGGGAAAATGAATGAATTTAGTGAAACATATTTACAAATGAATGTGATCTAGTGGTGATTAATATTTTGTGAATACCACAGGTTCTCTCTAAAGTACTTCTAAAAAATTATTGTGAAGTGAATACTCGGTAATTTTAGTGTGCACATCATAAACAGACAAAATCGTACTTTTTACAAACTTTCAAATTTCTTGGTATCTCTATGGTTGATTAAAGCTTTCAATTCATGGATGAATTTACCTCATTTGCAATACGATCATAATAACAGGTAAATTCAAAGTTTTATTCTGTATTATTCATGATCATGTCCTCATATGACCTTAAATCTGCTGAAAAATTCATCTTCCTCAACGTATCTTAATCAAAAAATCTTTCCAAGACTTCTAAAATATATCTTTGAGAACTCTTCAATAACGTTCTTGAAGATCTTTGAATAAAGTATTCTGTTACAAATCTTTCACAAGATGTCTTTCTAATACTTCTAAAAGATATCTTTAAGAACTCTTCAAGAACGTTCTTAAAGATCTCTCAATTAAGTATTCTTTTAGATATCTTCAAGAACTGAAATGTTTGTTGGGCCCATTCCAATAAAATTGCACCTACTAATTTCTATTGGAGTTCGTCCATAGGTTACCTACTGGACAAAATGTTGCGAAACTTTTTTGGTATGTCCCAGAAACCATGTCCTACCATTGCAACGCTCCGAATAAAATCCCACATAACAATTTTGGATCACTCTTTTGGATCATTCTGAAAGATATCTTGAAGAATTCTAAAAGATGTCGTATGGAACACCAAAAGATATCTTTTGGAAGTCTTCATGTGAGATTTCTTGAAGTTTTCTGGAGGTATCTTTTAGAATTCTTAAAGATATCTTCCGTAAGATATCTTTAAGATGTTTTTAGGTGTTTCATAAGACATCTTTTAGAATTCTTCAAGATATATTTTAGAATGTTCCGGAAGAATCCCTCAAAATCGTTATCTGGGATGTTTTGAAATCTTGCAATGTTAGGACATGAACAGTATCTGGGACGTTCCGGAAACGTTCCGTTACATCCCAAATGGAAATGATCTAGTGATCCACAAGTTTTTGGCTAGTAAAGCGATTCTTGAGATTTTCAATGAAAAGATACGTTGAAAATTATGCCAATCCAATCCATATGTATAGTTTGTGATGTACTGAATTGGATGAGTAAATTGTTCAGACAATATTATCTCACCCTTCATGAGCAGATGAATGTTTTCTTCCAGATAGTATATGGGGTGATTCGGATCATGAAGTTTTTTGTGTCATATGGGACTTAAAGGCAACATTCGTACATCAACATACTGGTACTGGTATTCTTTGTTCTGAAAGTTTGAGCACTAAAGTCGAATTGGTTGAAATGTGTTATCCAGTTGCCCCAACGTGGATCCCACCTAGTATGAGGATGGTAAGTGGGACGCCCAGATAAATTTCTACCAGGATTAATATGTATTTCTGTAACTGAAATTTCATTCAGATGTAATTGAAATTTCAATACAGTTTCCAGTTATATGAATAACTTTTGCGTCCCTTCTACAGGGTGGGGCATTTATCTTGAGACAATGGAATATCTTGGTGGGATCATTTTTTTTCTTGAAACATTGTATACAAAAGTTGTGATATTCTGTTGTCTCAAGATAAATGCCCCACTCTGTATATAATTGGAAGTTCAATTAGGAATTTGTAACAGTGTAAATACCCATACAGCGCAAGAGTTCCCACAAGAATTTCCCGTTATGCTCATCAACATGCATTCATTATGAATATTTTGAATTCAAAATAAACTCTTAATGAACAATTTAATGTTAAGAAAAAACTTATATCGAGATTTCATAATGAATTGTCTGGGCATTCAATACGTTTCCATTTTAAATTCATTTAATTCTCATTGGATTCATTATTGGTCGCGTAACAGGAAATATTCAAGACGTCTTTGAGAAGGCTTTATAAATTCAATTTCATCTTTTGTGCTGGCTGGGTATGAACCGCTAGTCAACAACTTCAGACTGGTCTCAAAAATATTGTTCGCGTTACAGGGCCTCTATTTTTATGAGCTAACATTTTTTAATTGACGGGAAGCGAGAATTAATTATGTGCAATCACCCATGTAGAAATTGCCAGAATTGTCAAGAGGCGCAGTACTGGCAAGGTTGTATTTACCGGAGTCCAGCAGAAACAACGATTTCTATTCAGGGTCATTACTGTTTCTCAACCGGCACCAAACGTTGGACGGGTTTCAAGGAGTATTGGTTCTCGTAGACAGACAGTTCTATGCCAGCACTCAATCTTCACCGCTGAGCAAAGACCCAAGTTTTAGGAAAACGGAACTGTCCCAGTACCCAGACAACACAAGTTATTCCATAAGAATTCGTTTGGAATTCCAAGATTTTCGAAACAGTTCTTCACGAACATCGGAAGTATTTGAAACGGATTCATAGGAAGTTCAAGGAAAATACCAGTTATGTCCGCCTAAAACTATTCGTAGTGGTATTCAATCGACATATTACATGCGTTCGCAAAGAATTCATCTTCATAACGAATTGTATTCGCTATACAATTCTAAAAGAAGTCATTTTGAGTTCCAATCAAAATATATTTAGAATTCATCATGAATTGTTCCCGGATGTGAAATTAAAGTGTTTTATGAGCTTTTTCTACAGTATATAATGGAATATGTATTGGATAAATGTTCAAGATATTCAAAATTCCTTATATTTTCTTACGTGGAGAGAAATTTTGTATGTTAAACCCCTAGACTTCATACCGAGATGAGGATATATCAAGATTTTGAGGTTATGTACCAAATAAGCTTCATGCAAATACCAGACTTCCTTTCATTTAAAATCATGAAAATATTATACGTTTCAGAAGAAAATCATTCCAGAAGGCACAAATAACATAACGAAGATTACATCGAGGCCATTGTTCAAAATGTATATAAAACCTAACCTCAAAATCCAAAGGAAATCATTAATCATGCACTTGTAGTGAACACCATTACCAATCAAAGAAAAGACAATTCATAGTTATTTCTACCCTGTAATCTATTCCTTTGCTGTAACCATTCCATGCGTACTCTGGTGAAAATAAGAGCGAGAAGAAAGAGTAAACGAAGCGTATGATGAAGGGTAACAGAAACGCTAATGGGAAGTATACGAAGCTTGAATGGAAAGGATACAAAGAGTATATGTGAAACGGGAATTGAAACAACCCTGCTAAAAATGACGGAAAGAAACAGAAAGAAAATTTTTCCTTTCCGCTTGGTATCGGTTTTTGTCCCATAAAATACGGAAGAAAACGGAATGAGAATTTATTTTCCCGTTTGGAACTGGAAATGCGGACATAAACTTCGATAGTATCGATACGGATTTCTGAGCATAAAATACCCAATAAACATACAAATCTTAAAGACATCTAAAAGACAACTTATAGACTCCTTTTAGATGGCTCACTGAAGACATTTTTAAGAAGTCTCTTGAAGTTATCTGAAAGATGTCTAATAGATTTTATTTCAAAGATGTCTTTAAAGATTTAATAAAAGACATCTTTTAGATATCTTGAAAATCAAAATCACAATATTAATAATATAATAATATACCGATAATGATTATAGGCCTGAATTAAAGAAAATATCAATTTTGATATAGAATCAAATAATTGGCGACTTTCATTATAAAAATTTTTATAATCTCATAGTGTGCATTGTTTCTACTGACCAAATTGGATCACGTCGGACCACAATTGATGTTGCACGGATTGAAAACTTAATTCGTTCAAGTACTCCTGCTTAAAGAATTTTATTGAACCAATAGAATCTGCATCGGAACCAGTGGGTTCAATGAGATATTTTGAACAGGCGTACAAGAAAGTTCTACGGTCATAGTTTGTAATTCCAAAAAAACACGAAGGTCCAAAGAATATTCAGTGGATGTGCATTGAACGTCCGAACATTGGATGGTCCGAACATTCCTTGAACATAAATGTACGTATAATGAACGTGAATTTCACCCAAAAGATCTGTGTCTTGGGGAAGTTACAGGGATGGAATATATAATTCGCAAGACATTTTCAGATCATCTGAAAGTGTGCTTCAACCGTGGTTGATAAAACCTATTCATTCCTATTGAATGTAATGAATTCACATTAAAATTCTATTTCTGCACGTTTAATAGGACCCTGGCAGAAATGTTACAAGTTCTTCCCTATGACCGATGAGGCACTAAGAAGGAAGAACTAATTAGGAAAAACTAGCAAGGGGCTAGTCAATAACTGATAAGTCAGATCCAACTAGCATTGATTTGGACAAACTAATGAGTTACTCATCAGTATTTGATTATCTGAACTAATCAATAATAATAGAGTAAAATCTTCTCTAATGATAATTACAAGTATTCACTCCAGGTATAAATTGAATGAAGAGACATGAGCTTTCCAATCTTGAATTGAATAAAATGTTCCTTACACTTTTTATCAGAAAATACGACATTTTTAATGGATTAACTTTAAAAATGAGTAGGAATTGAGCAACAATATTGGCATATTCCATAAGTACAAATAACTTTGTATTCATTTCAAGACTCGAGAGGTAATTTCTCTTAATTGCATCTATATTCTAAGTGAAGAGTTGTAGTTCTTACTACAGTATACCCCCTAAATTTCTAAGAGTGAAATTTCCACTCTCAATGTAAAATGCATTAGCACTTTCACTCTCCAAGAGTGACAAGATCATTTCAGTAGAATGAATCTCTCCACTTTTCAAACTAGAATGAAAAGTATCACTCGTAAGTAGAGAGTGAATTATACTTCAACTATTTGTGAATTAAAATATCACGTGTTTTAGAGTAAAATATCCCAGCTTATTCATAATTAATCGATGCTCAGATTTTCTATGTCTTGCAATGCTTGGTTTTGAATATTCATCTATACTTTTGTTTACTTTCAGGATAATTATTTCATTCTCTTGGAAACTTATAAAATTTTTTAATTAAAAGTGATGGTACTGATGTGGAATACCTTTAGTTCTATATGATACCAATAATTGATAATCCTAGGTGTCATTAGCCAATACCTCATGACTCGTACCTCATTAGTCACTGTGTGTGATACCATGTATTTATGAACAATAGTGAGTATACCCTGTAACAATAAACAATACTGGATATAGTTGATAAATACCCTGTATCGATGAACAATATTGGATGTAGTTGATCGATACCATGTATTCATGAACAATATTGGATACAGTTGATCGATGCCATGGATCGATGAACAAAATTGGATATAGTTGAGCGATACTACATATCCTTGTAGAAGATCATATTTCGGATGTTTGAACTGTATATATGAACCTTAATGTTGATTTTATTTATGGAAATTGCAATGGTAGATCTCTTTCAATTTCATAAAACTATTTTTAATTAAATCTTACGAAAGCTTTTCAAATTGATATTTCAGTACTGGATGTACTGGAAATCATTTCAGTTCTTTGGGTTGACTCTTTATAAAACAGTTCATTTTCTGTGATTAATTAAGTTATACAAACAATTTTCACAAAACCCCAGTAACTTCACACTTTTGAATCATGAAACATTTATGCTGATACATAGTTTAAAGTTTTTTGTCTTCTCAGATATCCAAGAACGTTTCAAATAAAACATTTTATTCTAAGTATCTAGGTTTCATTGAAAACATATGTCATTCAATGGAATATTTTAATCACAGTCTTCTTGTATTGTAAGAGTTCCCTTCAGATTCATATACTCTTACTAAAATACATTAGAAATCTGAATTATTCTTTGACTTATTCTCTTTTCATGGGCTTTTTTAATGGCTTATGTATATGTTTATGATTCGTATAACACTAATAGACAACTATCCAATTTCATTGTAAAATATAACACCTTTTCATGTATACATCTCATACATCTGTACCGTTTACTGTGAAACGTTCATTATATTTCGAACATTTATCACAATTAATGAAATTATTATACATAATTCGATTTAACATAAACAAGATATACTGAAAGTTTCATAATGAAGGCCACAGGCCACAGATATATGAGATGGATACATGAAAAGGTTATCATTTTACAATAAAATTGGATAGTTGTATATTAGTGTTATACGATTGATAAACATACAGGGCCGGCGTCAGGGCAGGGCGATCAGGGCGGCTGCCCGGAGCAGCAAACTTAGTGGGGCGGCAGAGTCTAAGACAGATTTTTTATTCTGATCTCGAATTGATCTCACACTTTTTAGCACAAGCCATTTTCACTAGCTCGATCATTATTCATTTGATAGGACATACATTACGACATGATAATTTATTGGAAACAATATTGAAAAGGGAAATGAATGACAAAACTTGTAAAGGTCGACCTAGATTAAGTTACATGAAACCAATTATACAAGACAAAAGCTGTCGTAGATATGTAGAAATTAAATGTTTGGCGGGTAATAGACAGGATTGGAGGATTTCATCAAACCAGTTATGAGACTGATTATTTCGTGATGATGATGATTATTCATAGGGAGAAGCAAGGAAAGTTCAACCCTTTTACAGGGATGGGCACTTTTGTACTCCCGGAATACTTTTACCAGGAGTACTTTTTTTTGACCTCATATGAAGGCATAAAGACATTTTACACAAGAAAAAAAGTACTCCCAGTAAAAGTATTCCGGAAGTACAAAAGTGCCCATCCCTGCCCTTTTATTAGTTCAATCAGGGTGTTTGAATCTGGAATTTCGTCGTTTGTTTTATTGGTTCTTCTTTTCAAACAAACCACGTAATTGACCCATTCCGTTGAAATTCCAAAACCGCTGGACACCCTGGCTCAATAAAACGTGATTTGAAATAAAATAGGAGAAAATATTTTTCTATTAAAGATTCTTTCCATAATACAAATCACAAGGGGGCATTTGCATGATTATTTTCGCTTGGATCTTCATTGTAGGCAATTCTCATTAACGTGTATGTTATATCATGGTTCAGTTCAAGTGAGGCCTATAGTTAGGATTTCAGTAGACAAATTTCAAAATTCCATCAATGTTTTTTCAACTTCTTACAGTTTGAGCTTCAAAGCAGAAAACATTTTATCACTAAGTTTGCGAAATATTTGAAGTTGCATTCAACATGATATCCCACACAACACCTCAGTTGAGAAAGGGTTCATAATGAATCAATTTGGAACTATGAGAATTTGGAATAAATGCATTAAAAACTCTTTCTGAACTGTGGTATTGTGTGGTTTATGTTTTTCTATGATATATTTCAAATATAACTATAAATATGTCAGTAACTGAACAGTGAAATGTTTTCTGCTTTGAGCCTCAGAATAGAAATATTTAGTAGGGAAATTTACGAACTTCTAACCTTCAAACAGTAATATCGGTCTCACATACTGTTAGACCGGGGCTTACGGTTGACGTGATTTTGAGAGGTGTTACCGTTTAAGGGTCAAAACAGAACGTTTTTAGAACTTCTTATGAATTAATTAGTTCAAAAAAATTTTGAGACAATTCCATTCGAGTTCTCGAAAAAAAAATGCTTTGGGTGGCTGGGAAATTTATTGTCTTCATCCTTATTATTTCCAATGAGCACCAACTGAGAATTACACGAAGTGTCAAAATTAAATTTCACAAGAATTATAATCATTATTCCAAAGCGATCATCCGCCACATGAGGGGAAAGTTAACGAGTGAATTCCAAATTTTGATATTCTTAACAAAACTACGAGCCTCTTTTTATATCACGATTAGTTTCGTTCTGTCTATTTTTCCGTTGGTATTCAAATTGTACTTCGTCAAAAAACTCGTGACTCGAGTAGGAGAGCGAGGGGCTTGTTGTCACACTTTTCACAATTATGTATATATCTTGAGATATATAGGTTAAATTACCTCCGACTGAACATTAATTGATACTCTAAACATTCTTCTATCAAGTCAAATTGATAAAATATCAAATCTTCCGATATCTCTTTCACAACTACACTTTTTGTATAAAATGAGCGTTGTTACAACCTACCTCGTGTTTGGGGTTAGTTGTAACACCCGTTGGGGCAAGTAGTAACAGTGACGAAAAATAAGGATTTAACACCTCCAATCATTTACCCTTTCATATCTCGGATCATTTCACTCTTTTTTCAACAAAAAAAAACCAAATATTTCTATAACATGTATTTTTCATCATATAAGTAAATGTAACATACTTTTTATATAAATCAACAGATTAAAGATTTTAGTTCTGAACTATTTCTTATTTCCTACTTGTATACTACTATATATATTTACTTATGTATCAACATGGCACTCCAAAATCATAGCGAGTTGAATTATAACCTCATGGTGAAATTAAAAATCTCAAAATTAACTCTCGTAATTACCTGTTCTTTTTACCTTACAGCTTACATTATTCAGTCTTGCAATAAGTTTCTTTATCGATAAATTCACTTTTTATCTGAGTTACAGTTGATACAAACAAAAGAAGTAGTATCTCCTGTGACACATTCTACATGTGCCCACATCTTAAATGAAATACATTCTACCCAATCATCTTTTGAATGACTATACGCTTCGCTGCAGACTAGACAATACGACTCTTCGGGTTCTGAATCTGAATTTAAAATCCTTTTTTCATTTCATCTTCATTTACTGTTTTCTTACCTTTGCCTTTGCCTTTTCCCTTTCCCTTTCCCTTTCCCTTACCCTTACCTTTATCATCTTTTTCCTGCTTTTTCTTCATCTTTTCTTCATATTCCATTCTCAAAGCTTCTTTTTCAGGAGTGTCCGTCAAAACAGCAGATTTCCTTGCGTCTGCTACTTGTATCCATTTTTCGTGGTGGTGCCTTTGGTAATGGCCTGATCTTTGATGGGGAAAATTGGTTCTGGAAACCAGAGCAACTCGGAGTTGGTTCATTCGCAGTTTCCATGTGACGTATAATTTCTGTGGTGCTAATATCCAGTTCAGGAGCAGAGTCTAATGGTTAGGGATTTTCAAGATTCGAAGATACATTTTCACTTACATTTGGAACGGTTTCTGATTGTTCAGTAGGATTTGGACGATCAGTGACATACGAGGGCGCAAAGTCACTGTCTCGGAAAATATCAACATTCAAAGGCCAAACACCAGAAGCTTTAAATCCACTCATAATATTTGCAGGGTTCAAGGCAAGTGGTAATGACTCTTTCACTACACCTGGGATGTCATATATTGTCATCGTTTTCCCCGGATTATTATGCTTCCATGCTGCCTGCGCTCTGTTCACGTAGTTCTTAAAAGGGCCATAGACTCCCACGTCCATAGGTTGCAAATTGTGGGAGCAATGAGGGGGAGAGGATAACATGATAACATTGTTTTCTTTGGCTTTTTCTACGACTGCAATATTCACATGTGAGCTATGATTATCGAGAAGTAACAGAGCTGGCTCTTCCTTGGTGGGTTTCGCATGTTTGATAAAATGATTCATAAAAATTCAAAATTCTTTTTCTGTCTTCCACCCTGAAGAATTTCCAGCTTCAATGCAATCTGCAAGTCCACCGTGAGTGAACATTTCAGAGTATTTCAGCCTGGGAAAAAAAACATCGGTGGAATAAAATTACCCGCAGCGTTAGCGGCACAGGCAAACGTTACAAGGGTTTCTCTCTCAGCTGATGTGATAGCACCAACTTGCTCCTGACCACGAGCAGCTTCTATTTCCTTTGGTTTTTGTACGGTCGTGACCCTGGTTTCATCCATGTTCCATATTCGAGAAGCGCTGAATTCGTATTTTTGGAGAAGTCGTTGATATTTTTGAAAAAAGGCATTCACGTTAGTTTTATTAATAGATGTTACTCGGCTTAGTGACGTCGCTTCTGGAGTCCTCAGAGACAGGCGAGAATTTCTGCGCATAAAATTTTGAAACCAGTCACCACCAGCACTCTTATTTTGATGCCAAGAAAGGAGAATATTTTTTGTTTCAAGTTGCACAGCACATTCATAAGCTAGTTTCCTTACTCCCGTAGGAAGCAATCCGAAATATATTTCGGCGCAATTGAGGATATATGAAGCCATTTTACATTCTTCTTCTCCTGTGAATACTTGTCTAGACTTGATATAGCCAACTTTTGGACTTTCATTGTTCTTCTTTTCCTTAATGTACCTGTAAAGAGATACGTGACACAGACCAAAGTTCTTACTCGCCTTCCGAATGCTACAGTTGTTTTCCAAAACTTCAGTCGCAGCTGACTCATATACACCCTAGCTTTGTGATGCCTGCTCTGACTTTTTCTTATACACTCTCATTCTGAAAGAAAACGAATTAGATAAGTTATATTATAAACAGGGTTGGCATCTGTGGGTCCAACCCAATTGGACCCAGTGGGTTTTTTCGGGTGGGTACGGATTGAAAAAACCCTCAAAAACCCAGTCAAAAACCCACATGGTGCTCAATTGAATGGTTATTTAATACAATGTATTTTTCCATGTTGTTCTTCTTTCTAAATTTGCATCAGTAGAATTTCATTGATTCTACAGTTATAAGTATCCCACTGGATAGAATTGGATGAATTTTACTACGTTATGAATTAATACTCACTATTCAGTGAGTGAAAGCTTACCTAAAGCTCGAAATGATGATTGATCGAAATGAGTCATATTTCATTGGGAAACTCAACACCGAAAAAAATAATTTATTTGATCGAATGAACTGAAGTTAGTTGTGAAAATGAGTTCCGAGTAATAAAAGAATAGAAGCCGGTCATAAAAGCTGTAGTTAAGGCAACTTCAGATTAGTAACAGCAACTAAAGTCAGAGAAATTAAATTTGAATTCAGTTGAGCCAACGCCCGTTTTAGTTATCCAAATGTCAACAACTGTATCTAGTTGCTGGAACTAATTTGGAGTAAGGGTAACTAATAATTTTTTTCGGTGAGTGGATACTCACCAATGCAGTGCATTGGAGTGAAATACTAATAATCGCGATCCAGTGGAATTCCACTGATCTAAATACGGGAAGTTATTTAATTGAGATTTGTTCAAATGTTGCTCGAATACCGTTGAAAGACTTGTTCATTGAAGTGTGATTTTTTTTATGAAAACGAATCCGTGAAAATTGCCCAGAACTTTTCATGCATATGTGGTACGACTAGCCATTGTTTTGGATCGTCGTTTTGTATTCTCGAAACCTTCCAAAGCATTGCCTAGCCAGATTATAAACGCTTGAGGAATGTTGAAAAATTTCAAAAAACACGTTTCCACTAAAACCACACCTCCACTTATTAGTCAATAGAATGTGATAACTTCCTTCAAGTATAGAAAAATATGGGAGATAAACATTAATAATTGAAAATGAATTCAATGGAAAACAATTTGTACAATGTAGATTTTGATTATGACGAGACAGCATTTAATATGATTCAATAAAATAGCATAAAATCATAATTTGAATATGAATGTTCATATTTCGGTACAAATACAATGGTACATATTCATTCTTAATATCTACATAATGGATGAGTTTGATAACTCTGTTTATTTTTCATACACTGAGGGAAGAAATTCATTGGGACAAAAAAATATTACATCCAATGGTATCTATAAAATATTTCTTGAGATCAATGAAATTTTACTCCAATGGATGAAATGGTTTTTCAGTTGATGAAATACTTCATGCGGTCAAAAACCATTTCATTCATTCGAATAATATTCAATTGGTTCAAAGAAATATTTTATAGTTACCATTGGATGAAATATTTTCTTGCCTCAATGACTTTTTTCCCTCAGTGTACTTATATGGGGTTTTTGTATTTTTTTTTATTCAAAAAAAATATCATAATAAAAATGAGGGTGAACTACCGAGTAAATGAACGATGGCCTAATGGAATAAAGATTCATAAAAGAAGTAACTATTAAAAATTTCTACTACGTTAAAATGATTCGGTTTTTTTCAAAATAGTAACAACTTCTTATGAAAACAATCAAATTACTTTAATGTAGCAGAAATTTTTAATAATTACTTCTTTTATAAATCGTTGATCTACTGAGTAGTGCAACCTATTTTAGAAAGTCTTAGTTGTAGTTAATCATCGTGTTGTTCATTTTGATAAAATTTATATAGTTCAACTAATTTAGTGCCCCTTTCTGGAACTAGTCTATTCCTCAGACTATTCTAAATATGCCCGAATGAGGAAAAAATTCTTTCAATCCCAGCACTGCTAGGTGGACACCTTAACAATTTGGCAAGAAACATGCAAAACCACTTGGTAGATTGTTTTGATGTGCAGTGTGGTCTTGCATCAAAAGTAGAATGGACACAAAATACAAGGATTTGTAACGTCCAATTTGAATTGTGGCGATGCTGATCGAATTGCAGTAAAGTGCGTTAACGGTTGGAGTAAATTGCACTTGGAAATTTCACTAGTTTCAAACTTGATTTCAGCTCATGTAAACACAAATCTTGGTCCAATTTCAATCTGATCGAGGCCCAACCTTGGAAGCTCAGGCCAAAGTCGAACAAAAATTTATCCCAGATTGGTGCTCACATGACAGATTAGATGAAAAGTAACTTTTTAGTTTATTCGGTATTTCCTGGTGACAATATAAAGTAGAATGGAATATGGTAGGGAGTCTTTTGGCAGAATCGACATGATTTGACAATCACTAGTCGCTTTCAGAGAACACTAGGGAATGACTAGCGGTGGTCGAATCATGTTCATTCGGCCAAAAGATCCCTTACCATGGAATATACATATGTAAATGTATTATTCTATATCATCATATACGGAAAATGATAACATAGTACGATAAAAATGAAGATTCGTAGGTCATACTAAGAATCATCAGAGGAAACCAATGCCAATCAGCATTGCCAGTATTCCCTAGAAAAATCTTCAGCATCTAATGATTGGTCATTTCTTGTACAACTGGCCAATCATATTTTCAATTTGGGAAGAAATGACCAATGACAGAAAATCTGAAGATTTCTCTAGGAAATACTGGCATCACTGATGCCAATTTGATAAAACCCGAAAAAACCCGGAAAAGCCCGGAAAAACCCGAAAAAACCCGAAAAAACCTGATTGTACCCAGTGGGGCGGGTTTTGAAGAAAAAACCCGGGTTTTTTCCAACCCTGATTATAAATGATAACAGTAACATACAACAATATAGGGGCAAGATGTAACATGTTACAACAAACCCCAAGACTTTGTTACAACTAACCTCAATGTATAGTTTCCAATATCTATCACGATAACTATTCAATCAAGTGAGTAATGTCGCAAACTGTGATGAAATATCATACACAGATATATTTGGATACAAAATAAAATACAGTGAATTCCAATCAATCTATAATAGTAAAGCCAACCAAAAATTTACGAGAGTTGAATTATACGTTACGTGGCAAAAATGAAGCGCTTGTACAGATTCGCTCACTGCGCCACCTGGCGGGATACTGGCTGTGATCACGTGTCGCGAGAGGGGGGGGGAATAACAGTAAGATTGAGTCGAAGGAATACATTAATAAAGCTTGATTTCTAAGTGAAAAGCCGTGTTACTACTTACCCCTGTTACAACAAGCCCCTCGCTCCCCTATCCTTCTTTTTTATGTCACTGAAGTTTGAATCGTTTATTGAAACGAATTGAGCGTCCGGATGCAAGACCCGGTCGCGCGCTCGAGGAACGTAAAGGGATTGTCCGATAGGGTGGGTCGAAAAAAGCGGTTTTTCGAAAACCGATTTCTAATAGTGCGGAAAACTTGCGCATTGGCTTGTTATTGACGGGAAAAATAATTAGAAAAATCTCACTTCAAATCTTCAGTTCGCGCAAAGAGCCTGAAGTTGGAAAAATTCCCGAAAAATTCGCAATTTTTCAAAGAAGCTAAAAACTGTTGACAAATAAATTTTTCATTTCCAATAGCATAAAATCCATTCTTTGCACTCACCTTAATATGAAAAAAATACTGTTAGACGTATTTCCATCAGTTTTGAAATCGGGGAAACGGCTTGAAATTTGGTGAAAATCGAGAAAATCCGCTATTCTCAAAGACATGCACAAGAAATAAACCAAGTTTGTGTTGGTAGTAATAACGAAAGAAATCATCGTTTCCAATAATATCATTGTATTCTTTCAATATCATAATGCAGCTCTTCGCTCATTTTAGCATGTGTTTTTTTTCGTACTAAAATGACCCAGGACTCACCACGAGGAGATGGCTGCAAATCGAGTCCCACCCACACCCTGCCCGACCTACCAACCAATTGGGGTGTGGATAATTAGACTGATGCTCCTTTAAATTCTAACTTCGAATCGAATTTCGGCATCACAGACCTTGATCTTAAAGTTGTCCTAATGAAACCATCTCGGTTTTCATGTCCGCAAACTGTTCCTGCTGCTTGTGTTACGAGTTTGACGCACCTCTCCACTGACTGAGTGTGACATGGAAATTGTAAATTCTCAAACTCAGGCAAGAGTTTTCCTTTCAGTAAAGATGCAATGTGATCTGATGTCATCTTTGATATCAATGGAGGTGGTGTCAAATCACACTTTGTCCAATCAAGAAGTTCAGTATAGTCTGTAGCCTCAAAATTAATTGTAGGGAGCTTGAAAATTCTAACGTTGCTTCTTGATTCTGGCTGCTGGTTTCTGGCTTCAAGAATCTTCTTGTAGCCTAATTCACGTGTATGTTCTCTGTCATCTACTATCATTGCTAATAGCATGTTCTCTGGATGGCAGAAGAACGCGTTTCTTTGAATGACAGGATCGATTATTTTTTTGATGTTATCCGGTAAATATCTTGTCGTTCGAATTACCTTATGTATGTGCTTCGGACCGTATTTCACAGTATTATATCGTTTTATGGCAAACCAAACAGGAGCATAGGTCTTTACAATGTAGTTTGCCAGGACCTTCAGCTCGTTTGTTGGACTTGTTTGGGATATATAAAGTCTCAGTACCCGATTAGCACAGGTTAACCATCGGGAGTGGTTGAGAGGACCAGGATCTCTAACAGCCAGTTCTGGATCACAGTGCCCAGTTGTGACGGACGTAACGATATCTAAAAGGTACTGCTGATCTTTACTAAAATCAATTTTAGTAATAGCGATCACTTCTTCAGTTAAGATTGCTTCAAAATCTACAACAGGATTCTTCTCACAGTTAGGAAGTTGTTTGCCAATCGGGCCACTGAAGGATGCTGGTCCTGTTGTTGTCCCATCTAAATGCTCAAACAAATGTCTGTAAGGCAGCTCGTTAAAGTGCAGTAAGCAAATAAACCACTGCAGTGGGCACTGACACTGAACTTCGATGTTACGAATGACACCGTTTTTCCAACCGGTGTTTGTGGCTGTTCCATCACATCCGATAACTTCCACTGTATTCATGTCATAATTTTCCTCATTCAGAAAATCAATGATACAGTTGGCAATTCCATTACCAGTTCCTTTCATTGGTGTAACATGTCCGACGTATTGGCCACCAGGTTCACTAATAATACTAATATGTTCTTCGTTCCTGACTCTGCGGTAAAATTTCGCTCCCACTTTTTCTTGAGTTAGAGTCTTGTCTTTTCTACCGTCAAAATAAATTCCTTTCACCTCTTTGAGCTGACCGTGGTCGTCTTCTGTTACTTTTTTTCGCAGCTTATTTTTTTCTCTTCTAATTTTATTTTTGTCAATCACTTGTGACAAATCTGAATCAGAAATCAAACCAAGATCATGCATAACACCAGAGGCAATAGCCGCTGTGGCCCTGTCGGAAACACTGTATCTGTCACTCATCAAGGCAGTAGTCGTCAATTTTGAACGCATTTGTGATGTTGAAGGCAATGATGAACTAGTATCACAGCTCCTTTTCAGAGAAATTTTTCGATCAGCTACAGTAGTGTTACTTATCCTCGAGTTTGAAGGAATAGTTTCTTGCTCCTCAAGTTTGGTTTTTCTTTCTTCTCTTTTTTGTAGTTTTACTGTCACTTTTCTATCCAAATTGGCGATACACATCATCCTAGTTGTTCGTTGATCGTACATAAACTTTAACTCAATATTAGGAATCTTCTTGACTTTCTCACAATTGCATACTTGAACCACGGGACAGTCACAGACATTTGATTTTTTTTTACATTGGCAAACAAAAGTCATAACACATTTACAAGCTGCAATATCAAATAGCTTCGACTTGGCATCATTCACAAAAAATTCTAACCTTTTCTTATAAAAATCTTTTTCTTGGTCTCGGTTGTACGATTTTCTCAACTTATAATATTCATCATGATAGGAGGTGATCATTTGCACAACACGACTGTGTGTTACTGTTGGAATCGATGCCTTATGAAAAATCTTTTCTACTTGAGTGGCAACGCATTCAGCAATAGGTAAAAAACTTAATGGCTTTTTTGAATTCGTCAACAATGACAATGTATGCCTCTTTTCAAAACAACAAAGCAACAAATCCTCGTATGTTGGCAGCATTTTTTCGCTAAGCTCTCTGGATGGGCCAAAGATAGGACACACGTTTGGATGGGAATGTCTTGTAACAACAACACTTTTCGGAGCTGTCATTTTAAAGCTATTAGAGAAACCACTGATCCACAACAACAATAAGAAATATGTTATTATTTTAAAGGAACTGTATTATACGTAATTATAAAAGAAAAATACAAACAATAACAATATGAATTATTGTACTAGTTTGGAAATACTTCACAAATGCACGAACACAGCAGTAACAATATGAATTATTGCACTAGTTTGAAAATACTTCATAAATGCACGAACACATCAATAACAATATGAATTATTGCACTAGTTTGAAAATACTTCACAAACGTACGAACACAGCAGTAACTTGTTGCAAGCTGCTCACTCCTCAGTCGGTATATTGACTGTAGTCAGTCAAGCTAGCAGGATATGACATTACCGGTGGAGAAGAGTAAAATTGGAATCCAGAGGGAATGACCCTGTTTTTAAGTCAAATCGAGCTTCGCAGCAAGTATAACATTGAAATACTACAAGAATATAACTACATACCATAGTTTTTCACCCTATTGAAATCAAAACAGACTCGGTTTTTTCTCTTGCAAGTCTTCGAAAATAGCAGATTTTTTCGATTTTGTCCGAAGTTCAAGCCTTTGGCGGGATCTCGAAATAAACGGCAATAACTCCGAAAGTATTTTTTTCATATTGAGGGAACTGGAAAGGAAGAGTTTCATGCTATAAGATGTAAAAAACATTTTTTTACAAATTTTTAGCTTCTTTAAAAAATTGCAGTTTTTCCGAAATTTCTTGAAACTTCGGGCTCTTTGCGCGAACTGAAGATTTGAAGTGGGAATTTTTCAATTATTTTTCTCATCATAAGCAACCCAATGCGCAAGTTTTCCGCACTATTAGAAATCGGTTCTCGAAAAACCGCTTTTTTCGACCCACCCTATTGTCCGAGCTGTAACATTCAACGTCAAAATGAAGAATCCGAATTTCGGAAAACAAAAAATAACAGACGATAGGTTTTGAGAAATCAACCCTAGTCTCCGTTGAAGATTTTTCTCTGTGACCAATAATTCCTCAGTAAAAAAATAAAAACTGCAAATATTTTTGGTCTGAGAATCGATGTTTTTCAATGTTAAACTTGCTCTAACTTTTGCATTGTTGACATTTTGGAACGAATCTTATCAATTCTTGTCAGTGAGACTTGGTGAAAGACAAAGATGTTGAAAAACTTTGTAAAAAAATTATTGTAAATTATTAATTTTTTAATCCAAAGTGAAAATCATGTTTTTCAAGCTTGTTATTGAAAGAGTGATGAACGAAGTTTAAGCAGGAGAAAACTTCCAGCGACAAAATTGTTCACTAGTGTATGGACTAACATTCTGGAAAATTTTAGATCGATTAAGCTATTGGTTTGGAGAATACAGCTATTTATTTGTAAGCGCGCAACTCATATTCTTCGTTATTTCTACATAGTTCTCGGGTTAAACGTACGAGGCTGTGTGAAACATAAGTCCACCCAATTTCCCAACGTAGTTTTATGTTTCTTGTGTCAGAGAATCCAAATATCAAACTATTTTTGCAAGATTCATGATAGATTCTTTATTATAAACAAATTGTTCGAAACTATATTATAAAGGAGCGTTTGGTATCTGAGAAAAATTGGATAGAAAAACAAGTTTCCCTGCTTCACTTGCAGAATAAATTATTTATCAAGCATGTTTACAGTGCTAAGATTATTTATTCATGTGATCAATTAAAATTATATCCAAAAGATGGAATTCGTTTTTTTTTCAATATAATGGTTCATGTCGGTGTCGAATACTTCAATTTCCTCATGAGGGAACATTGAGTAAAACATCTTTCATACAAGATCTATTCCTTATTTTTCTAATGTATCATCAAAGATAACATTTCCCATCAATGAACAACGGTAAACATTTTCGAAAAAGTCATATTCTTATTCACAGGATTCAATGAATATTAGGTATTAAAATTTTTTTTCAACCATTTTATTTCAAGGTATAAATCATAAACTTTTTGAACAAAATATGTAACTTTATAAAACTTTCTATAGCTTTCAAATAAAACAATATATCACAGTAGAAGAATTGCGGGGGGGACTTCCGGGTAATCAGCGGCGAGTGAAGAGGTAGTTGTGACAGGTGCGGGTAATTTAGCGATTTTCAGGTAGAAAATAGGTCGAAAAAAAAACTTAGTAGTGTTGAGGTGAAAGTGGAGTAGTGAGTGTAGGTGATACAGGAAGAGTGTAGTGTATGCGATGTGTGGGGCAGGAATAAAAAGGAAGTTCAGTGAGAAACACGTGGAAGATAGGAGGCGGAGGGGAAAAGAGTAGGAACGTATAAGGAAGGGAATCGGTGGCGACACATAGGATTGGGAGTGAAAGGTGATAGTGGAAAAGCAGTAAGTGAGGGGATGAGGCAGTGGGAAGAGTGTGAGGTGGATAGAGGCGACATCGAACGAGGAAGTAGGGAAGATGGAAACGGAGAGAGTAGAATTGGTGAGGTCAGGGTCAGACGAGAAAGTAGAGGAAGTAAAGTCAGAGGCAGACGGGAAAATAGGGCAAGTAGAGAAGGTATGGCTAAGGTCAGACGAACGGGAGGAGGAGATGGAGTACGGGATAGGTCAGACAGAGGGAAAAGCAGGTGGGGCTAAGGGTGGAAGGGAGAGGATAGGAGTAAGGAATGATGGGAAAGTACGGAGAGTGTAGAGGGGATCAGGGAATTTTGAAACAGGGAAAGGGAAGAGGAAAGGGGAATGATGACATCGATATTTGGGAGGAAAGACAAAATAGAAAGGTCTCCGGAGGAGAAGAAGATGAAGGAAACGGATGAAAGAAAGGAAATATTAGCGATGATGGAGGAGTTAAGAAGAGGGATTGAAGAAACGAACGAAAAAGTGGAGAAGGGTTATGGAGGAATGAAAAAGGAGATCGAGAAAATGAAGGAGAAGCAGAAGAGGGCGGAGGAAAAATGGAATTCGGAAAGTGAACAGATTAGACAGAGGGTGGCGGAGGTGGAAAAACTTGATAGGGAGCATGAGAAGGAGAGAAAGAAGGCGGAGCAGCTAGAGAATAGGGTAGAGGAATTAGAACGGAAGTTGAGAGAAAAAGGGGAAGAGGAAGAAGTAGCTCAGATTATGGAACGGAAGGAAGAACAGGCGCGATTAAAAGGAATAGGGAAAAGGGTAGGAGAGCTGGAACAAAGAAAAAGAGAAGTGGATGTAAGGGGGAAAAGAGGAGCGCATGATCACTCGGAAGTGGGGGAGGGGGTGGATAAGAGAGTGAGGGACATGGAGAGGGAAATGGAATTCAAAGAGAGGGGAGAAAGGATGAGAAATGTGGTGGTAGAGGGATTAGAGGGAAGAAGAGGGGTGAAAGAGGAGGTTAAGGGGATAATGGAGGAGTTAGGGGTGAAGGGCCAGATAGAGAACATCAGGGACTTGGGACTAGGTGGAAAGAATAGGAGAAGAATGGTGGTGTTGGGATTCAGGTCGATAGAGGAGAAAGAGAAGATAATGAGGAGGGAGGAAATGTTAAAAGGCAGAGAGGAGAGAATAGAGGGAGATTTTACATAGAAGGAGAGGAGAATGATGGGGAGAGTAAGAGGAATAGGGTATAGGTTGCGCAAAGAAGGAAAAAGGATATGCATAGGGTATGGAGGCATATGGATTGATGGAAGATGGTGGAAATGGGACGAGGAGGAGGAAAAGTTAAGGAGCAGAGGAGAGTACTATGGAGGAATGGGAAAAAGGGGAGATGAGGAGAAAGAGGAGGGTTTTCAGAAAAAACAGGGGGAAGGGGTGAAGTAGAGGAAAGTGAGAGAGAACGGAAGCGGAAGGAAGAAGAGGAAAGCAAGAGAGGGCTGTGAATAGGTTTTTGGAATGTAGCAGGGGTAGGGGAATAAGATAAGGGTTCCTGGAAAGAGATAGAGGGACGGGACGTAGTTGGACTAACGGAAACATGGATAGAGGAAAAGAATTGGAGGAGAATAAGAGGGATATTACCAAAACCTGTATGAAGTTAGCCCCCGAAGTGGGAAAAAAATTTTTTTTTTTTATGGCATCCGAAAGAACATCGTTAGTACCTGATTGTACCACGAAAAATTTTGTTTGTACCTCAAAAATAGAAGAGTTACAGAAATTTAAAAAAGTGGGTTGCCCCCGACTTTCACCGATTCTAATGAATAATAGCTCATTTGAAAGGTCTTGGAACGTGGATGATTTTACCATCAGAGATTTTCCGGAAAAAACAAGGAGGGGGGAGTTACAAGCAAAAAAATGATTTTACATGGGAAAAAAATTTTTTTTCAAACTTGAGACGATCATGCAGAACTGCCCCTGACTGGGGCCACTTTTCAATGCATACATTATTGTTCGTGAACCTCCCGAGAATATTCCCTGCGAGTTTCATCGTTTGTACCGCCTTGGTTCGGGAGTTATGAGTCTTAGAATATATATAAGTCAGAATTTTCGAACTTTGAAGAATCATACAGAATTGCCCCTGACTGGGGCGACTTGTATATGGATAAATTATTGTTCAGGGGTCTCCCAAGAATATTCCCAGCAAGTTTCATCGTCTGTACCTCTTTGGTCCGGAAGTTATAAGCCTTAAAACATATAAGAGCCAGAATTTTCGGAATTTGAAAAATAATACAGAATTGCCCCTGACTGAGGCGGATTCTATGTGCATGAATTATAGTTCTAGGACCTCCCGAGAATATTCCCTGGGAGCTTCATCGATTGTACCTCCTTGGTTCGGGAGTTATCAGCCTTAGAATATATAAGAGTCAGGATTTTAGAAATTTGGAAAATCATACAGAATTGCGCCTGACTGGGGCAACTTTTATATGCTTAAACTATTCTTCGAGGACTTCCTGAGAATATTCCCTGCGAGTTTCACCGTTTGTACCTCCTTGGTTCGGAAGTTATAAGCCTTAGAATATATATAAGTCAGAATTTTCGAACTTTGGGAAATCATACAGAATTGCCCCTGACTGGGGCAACTTTGATATGCATAAATTATTGTTCGGGAACCTCCCAAGAATATTTCCAGCGAGTTTCATCGTTTGTACCTCCTTGGTTCGGAAGTTGTAAGTCTTAGAATACATAAAAGTCAGAATTTTCGATCTTTGAAAAATCATACAGAATTGCCCCTGACTGCGGCAACTGTTATACGCACAAATTATTATTCAGGGACCTCCCAAGAATTTTCCCTGCAAGTTTCATCGTTCGTACCTCCTTGGTTCGGAAGTTATAAGCCTTAGAATATATAAAAGTAAGAATTTTCGGACTTTGGAAAATCATACAGAATTGCCCCTGACTGGGGCAACTTTTATATGCATGAACTATTGTTCGAGGACCTCCCGGAAATATCCCCTGCAAGTTTCATTGTTTGTACCCCCTTGGTTCGGGAGTTACAAGCCTTAGAATATATGGAAGTCAGGATTTTCGAACTTTGAAGAATCATACAGGATTGCCTCTGACTGGGGCAACTTTTATATGCTCAAATTATCCTTCGAGGACTTCCTGAGAATATTCCCTGCGAGTTTCATCGTTTGTACCTCCTTGGTTAGGGAGTTACGAATGTTAGAATATGCCCCAGTCAGGGGCAATTCTGTATGATTTTCCAAACTCCGAAAATTCTCATTTTTATATATCCTAACATTCCTAACTTCCGAAGAAAGGTGGTACAAACGGTGAAACTTGCGGGGAATATTCTACGGGGGTCCTAGAACAGTAATTCATCCACATAAAAGTTGCCCCAGTCAGGGGCAATTCTGTATAGTTTTTCAAAGATCGGGAATTCTGACTTTTATGTGTTCCAGGGCCTATAACTTCCGAACCAAGGAGGTACAAACGATGAAACTTGCGGGGAATATCCTCGGGAGGTGCTCGAACAATAATTTATCTGTATAAGAGTTGTCCCAGTCAGGGGCAATTCTGTATGATCTTTCATAGTTCGAAAATTCTGACTTTTATATATTCTAAGACTTATAACTTCCGAACCAAGGAGGTACGAACGATGAAACTCGCGGGGAATATTCTCGGGAGGTCCTCGACCAATAATTCATCCATATAAAAGTAGCCCTAGTCAGGGGGAATTCTGTATGATCTTTCATAGTTCGAAAATTCTGACTTTTATATATTCTAAGACTTATAACTTCCGAACCAAGGAGGTACGAACGATGAAACTTGCAGGGAATATTCTCAGGAGGTCCCTGAACGATGATTCATCCATATAAAAGTTGCCCCAGTCAGGGGCAATTCTGTATGATTTTTCATATTTCGAAGATTCTGATTTTTATGTATTCTAAGACATAACTTTCGAACCAAGGAGGTACAAACGATGAAACTTGCGAGGAATATTCTTTAGAGGTCCTAGAACAGTAATTCATCCGCATAAAAGTTGCCCCAGTCAGGGGCAAGTCCGTATAGTTTTTCAAAGATCGGGAATTCTGACTTTTATGTTTTCCAGGGCCTATAACTTCCGAACCAAGGAGGTACGAACGATGAAACTCGCGGGGAATATTCTCGGGAGGTCCTCGACCAATAATTCATCCATATAAAAGTTGCCCTAGTCAGGGGCAATTCTGTATGATCTTTCATAGTTCAAAAATTCTGACTTTTATATATTCTGAGACTTATAACTTCCGAACCGAGGAGGTACGAACGATGAAACTCGCGGGGAATATTCTCGGGAGGTCCTCGACCAATAATTCATCCATATAAAAGTTGCCCTAGTCAGGGGGAATTCTGTACGATCTTTCAAAGTTCGAAAATTCTGACTTTCATATATTCTGAGACTTATAACTTCCGAACCAAGGAGGTACAAACGATGAAACTCGCAAGGAGTATCCTCGGGAGGTCCTCGAACAATAATTTATCCATATAAGAGTTGCCCCAGTCAGGGGCTATTCTGTATGATCTTTCATAGTTCGAAAATTCTGACTTTTATATATTCTAAGACTTATAACTTCCGAACCAAGGAGGTACGAACGATGAAACTCGCGGGGAATATTCTCGGGAGGTCCTCGACCAATAATTCATCCATATAAAAGTTGCCCTAGTCAGGGGCAATTCTGTATGATCTTTCATAGTTCAAAAATTCTGACTTTTATATATTCTGAGACTTATAACTTCCGAACCGAGGAGGTACAAACGATGAAACTCGCAAGGAATATCCTCGGGAGGTCCTTGAACAATAATTCATCCATATAAAAGTTGCCCCAGCCAGGGGCAATTCTGTATGATTTTTCATAGTTCAAAAATTCTGACTTTTATATATTCTGAGACTTATAACTTCCGAACCGAGGAGGTACAAACGATGAAACTCGCAAGGAATATCCTCGGGAGGTCCTTGAACAATAATTCATCTATATAAGAGTTGTCCCAGTCAGGGGCAATTCTGTATGACCTTTCATAGTTCGAAAATTCTGACTTTTATATATTCTAAGACTTATAACTTCCGAACAAAGGTGGTACAAACGGTGAAACTTGCGGGGAATATTCTTCGGGGGTCCTAGAACAGTAATTCATCCACATAAAAGTTGCCCCAGTCAGGGGCAATTCTGTATAGTTTTTCAAAGATCGGGAATTCTGACTTTTATGTGTTCCAGGGCCTATAACTTCCGAACCAAGGAGGTACAAACGATGAAACTTGTGAGGAATATCCTCGGGAGGTGCTCGAACAATAATTTATCTATATAAGAGTTGTCCCAGTCAGGGGCAATTCTGTATGATCTTTCATAGTTCGAAAATTCTGACTTTTATATATTCTAAGACTTATAACTTCCGAACCAAGGAGGTACGAACGATGAAACTCGCGGGGAATATTCTCGGGAGGTCCTCGACCAATAATTCATCCATATAAAAGTTGCCCTAGTCAGGGGGAATTCTGTATGATCTTTCAAAGTTCGAAAATTCTGACTTTCATATATTCTGAGACTTATAACTTCCGAACCAAGGAGGTACAAACGATGAAACTCGCAAGGAGTATCCTCGGGAGGTCCTCGAACAATAATTTATCCATATAAGAGTTGCCCCAGTCAGGGGCTATTCTGTATGATCTTTCATAGTTCGAAAATTCTGACTCTCATATATTCTAAGACATACCTTGCGAACTAAGGAGGTACGAACGATGAAACTTGCGGGGAATATTCTTCGGAGGTCCTCGAACAGTCATTCATCCATATAAAAGTTGCCCCAGTCAGGGGCAATTCTGTATGATTTTTCAAAGTTCGAAGATTCTGATTTTTATGTATTCTAAAACTTGTAACTCTCGAACCAAGGAGGTACAAACTATGAAACTTGCAAGGAATATTCTTCGGAGGTCCCAGAACAGTAATTCATCCACATCAAAGTGGCCCCAGTCAGGGGCAATTCTGTATGATTTTTCAAACTTCCAAAATTCTGACTTTTATGTATTCCAGGGATTATAACTTCTGAACCAAGGAGGTACAAATGATGAAACTTGCAGGGAATATTCTCGGGAGGTTACCGAACAATAAATCATGCATATAAAAGTGGCCCCAGTCAGGGGCAGTTCTGCATGATCGTCTCAAGTTCGAAAAAAATTAGCGTGGATACATGGGGGGGGGGGGGAGAGGTGGAGAAGTCGGTATGGGAGATTATGAATGATATTTGGAAAGGGGGGAAGGTGCCAGAGGAATGGAACGAGAGCTGGATAGTTCCAGTGGTGAAGAGGGGGGAGGGAAGGGAAGTGGAGGATCATGGGGGGGTGGCCTTGACCACGGCGTTGTATAAGGTTCATACGATGATACTGGCAAAGAGGTTAGAAAGGGAGGTGGAAGAGAAGGGGATGATTCCGGGAAATCAAACGGGCTTCAGGAGGGGTGTGGGCACGATAGACAATGTATACGCATTGAATTATCTCATAGGAAGGGCGGTGGACGGAAAAGAGAAGATGGCGGCGATATTTGTTGACCTAAAGGCAGCTTTCGATACGATAGATAGGGGAATATTGTGGGGGGCAATGAGGAAGAGAGGGGTAAGGTAAGGTTTGATAGGAAACAGAGGCATTTTGGACGGCGAGGGGAATTAAGCAAGGATGTCCCTTGAGCCCTACGTTGTTCAATTTGCTAACGGCAGATTCAGAGGGAGAGATGGCGAGGAACGGGAGAGGAGGCGGACTCAGGGTGGGTGGGAAGAGAATATGGTCGTTGGCGTATGCGGACGACATTGTACTGTTGTCACGTGAGGAAAAGATGCAAGAAATGATAGGGGCGTTAAGGAGATATTTCGGTAGAAAAGGACTGGAGGTGAACATCAAGAAAACGAAGTTGATGAAGTTTAGGAAGGGAGGGGGAAGGAAGAAAGAAATGATATGGAAATGGGGAAAAGAAGTGGTAGAGGAGGTGAAGGAATATCTGTATCTAGGTTATGTGTTACAAAGTAATGGGGGACAGGAAGGGATGATAAGGGAAAGGATACGAAAATGAATAGAGGTGATGAGGGTAATTTGGGGGATTGGAGAAAGGAGGTTTGGAGCGGACTGGAGTAGAAGGTTATGGTTATGGGATAGGTTGGTAGGAACGGTATTGGAGTATGGGACGGAAGTGTGGTGTTGGAAAGAGAGGAAAGGAATGGAGGGAATGCAGGACAAATATTTGAGGTGGATGCTGGGTTTGGATTGGAGGACACCAGGGTACACGGTGAGGGAGGAGTGTGAGAGGAATGAATTGAGGATGGGATTCAGGAAGAGGGCGTATAGGTACGAGGAGAAATTAGGAAGAGGGGAAGCGGGAGAGGTGGCCGTTAGATTTTGGAGGGAGATAAAGGATAGAGAGGAGGGAGGGAAATGGGAAGAAGAAAGGAGGGAATGGTTAGCAGAAGCGGGGATGGGAGTTGGGGAACTGGAGATAGGAAGAAGAGAGAGGTGGGCTGGGGGAGAAATGGTAGAGAGGGATAGCAGGATTCAGATGGTGGAGAGGAGGTCGAGGATAGAGGAGTCGAGGTACAACCGATGGTACAGGTGTGTAATGGTGGAAGGGATTCCGATATATTTGAGGGAGGAGAAGGGAATGAAATGGGCAAAGGGGATAGCGAGGTTCAGGATGGGGAATGAGATGAGGGGGGGGGGTAGATACTGGGAAGAAGAGGACAAGAGGTTGTGCAGGGTATGTGGTGGGGAGGTAGAAGAATGGGAACATGTGCTGGAGAGCTGCTCGGGAGAGGGAGGGGAGATAGGTTTAGATGAAAGAGTAAGGGAGATATTGGGGGAGGATGGGAGAGGGGAAGGGTGGATGAGGGAATTGGAAGAGAGGAGAGAAAGGTGGAGGAAGATAGAAGGAAAGGAGATGGAGTGGAGGAATGGATGTGATAGAATGGATGATTGAATGATGGCGCTCTCTCTCTCTCTCACTGGTATGAACGGATGTTAGGATAAGTTAGAATAAGATTAGGATTAAGATATGTTTCGTTAGTAGGATGAGGAGGGGGAATTGCATCGGGGAAGGGCGCCCACAAGCAAATGTAAGTGGGCGCCGACGCAAAATAAATAAAGGAATACATAGATACATACATACATAGAAGAATTGCAATTTCCTTCTCGAATATTTGCAACTTATTTTTACTTCCTTCGTCACTTTTCCGGAACATTTTCTTCTGACTTTTGTATTATGCCAGTTTTGTTTATAGTTTCTATCGATGATCTGTTGAATAAAGCACTAAAAAACTTTTGCCCATTCACGCTCAAATACTTTGTCAACGACTGGACATCGTTCAATTTTTGTTGACTTATTCCGGCCGAATCAGCTGATGGTCTATTCAACAAATCATCGAAAACAATATCTGATTTTACAATATGAACTTTCGGTTTTCCATTATAGTCAAAAGAAAATGTTCCGGAAAAGTGACGAAGGAAGTAAAAATAAGTTCCAAATATTCGAGAAGGAAATTGCAATTCTTCTACTGTTAAATATTGTTTTGATTGAAATCTATAGAAAGCTATATAAAGTGACATATTTTGTTCAAAAAGTTGATGATCTATACCTTAAAATAAAATGGTTGAAAAAAATTCTAATACCTAATATTCATTGAATCCTGTGGATAGCAATATGACTTTTTCAAAAATGTTTACCGTTGTTCATTGATGGGACATGTTATCCTTGATGATACATTAGAAAAATAAGGAATAGATCCTGTATGAAAGATGTTTCACTCAATGTTCCCTCATGAGGAAATCGAAGTATCCGACACCGACATAAACCATTAATTGAAAAAAAAACGAATTCCATCTCTTGGATATAATTTTAATTGATTACGTAAATAAATAATCTTAGTACTGTAAACATGCTTAATACATAATTTATTCCCCAAGTGAAGCAGGGGAACTTGTTTGTCTATCCAATTTTTCTCAAATACCAAACGCGTCCTTATAGTATAGTTTCAAACAATTCGTTTATAATGAAGAATCTATCATGGATCTTACAAAAGGAGTTTCATATTTGGATTCTCTGACACAAAAAACATAAAACTACGTTCGGAAATTGAGTGGACTTATGTTTCACACAGCCTTGTACGTTTAACCCGAGAACTATGTAGAAATGACGAAGAATATGAGTTGCGCGCTTATAAATGAATAGCTGTATTTTCCAAACCGATAGCTTCATCGATCTGAAATTTCCCAGAAAGTTAGTCCATACACTAGTGAACAATTTTGTCACTGGAAGTTTTCTCCTGCTTAAACTTCGTTCATCACTTTTTTAATAAGAAGCTTGAAAAACAGGATTTTCACTTTGGATCAAAAAATTGATAATTTCAAATAATTTTTTACGAAGTTTCTCAACATCATCGTCTTCCGCCAAGTCTGACGGACAAGAATTGATAAGATTCGTTCCAAAATGTTGAACAATGCAAAAGTTAGAGCAAGTTTAACATTGAAAAACATCGATTCTCAGACCAAAAATATTTGCAGTTTTCATTTTTTTACTAAGGAATTATTGGTTACAGAAAAAAATCTTCAACGGAGACTAGGGTTGATTTTTCAAGACCTATCGTCTGGCATTTTTCGTTTTTCGAAATTCGGATTTTTTATTTTGACGTTGAATGTTACAGCTTGGACAAAACTTTTACGTCTTTTCGAGCGCGCGACCGGTTGTTGCATCCGGACGCTCAATTAGTGTTCGAAAAACACAATATTCACCTGTTACAGACCAAAAATCTTACAACACATCCTTCAAACGATGTTTTCAGTTCCAAGGAGTTAATTCGAAATGAAATATAGATAATTCAACAGATTTTGTGAGTTTGAAATTTCGGTTTGTATTTATAAACGATTCAAACTTCAATGACATTCTTTTTTCTCTGTTACTGCAGATGAAAATGGGATTCGACATTGTTGATGAGATGCTCACTTCAATTCATTTGATCGTTTGTTTGATGGCATCAGGAGCAAGGTTGAGAATTTTACTTGTCGATCGCAGTTTCTGACGTATAATATATAGCCTGTATAATACATGTATTATACGTATAAAAGGTAATCGCTAGTAATTTCTAGTGGATTTTCTGATGAGCCAATCATATTGGGTTCCTATGGTCGCCATTATGAGGTATTGAACTTGTATTGTCCTGAAAGGTCTTTGACTTGTGTTGGTGAATACGTGTGGGGTTAGTTCGATACTCTTCAATTCATTACGCAGCACAATTTCGCTCCAAATGCAGCCATAGCTTTGAGGATTTTGCTGACTCTCCCTATGACGGTAGCGAGTGCAGAAAGAAGTCTCTCAAAATTGAAATTGGTGGAAACGTACTTGCGCTCCACGATATCTCAAAGCTGTTTGAATGGACTAGCAATTATTTCAATAGGGCACAAACTGGCAGAGGACTTGGACTTGACTGAAGTTTTGAAAGACTTTGCCAGTGCAAAAGCAAGAAGAAGTTCTTTTGTATAAAAAAGTTGTTAATAAACTGACTAATCACAACCGATATTCATAGCATCTTCAGAATTTCATTTCAACACGATGGTGCGACGTATGTTAGGTAGGGTGGAGTGAAAAACAAAAAAGTCTCTGAATCAAATCGTAATAGTGCGGAAAAGTTGCTACTCTTCAAGACGAACTCAGGAAAAAAAGAAATTTTGAAATCGGATGAGATCTTCAACTCGCGCATTTCGTTTAAAGTTTTTGAATTTCATCGAAAATTCAAGGATATTTCAAAATATTCGAGTTCGCTCGATTATTGTCCGATCAAGCTGATTTTTGGTTTGTGGTATTGTATTGAGGTTTTTATTGGAGAAAAATATACCCCCTCCCCTCCTTGATAAAGCTCGAAGCGGATCAGAAAGTCCATTTTTCCCTCAAATCGCCCTAAATAACTCTGTCGACACCGTCCCGTTATATCGCAATAATTCCCACTGTATAGAATAATATCATTACTTCAATTGAATCCCCCTTCCAAATAACGGCAAAGGGGGTAGAAAGGAGGGGAGGGCAGGGGCGGATCCAGAGATCTGTCTTGGGGGGGGGGGGAAAGTCCTTATTTGAACTTGAAAAAAAAAAGGTCGTAGGAATACAAAAACTCCCCATTGCCGGAACATATTTGGTTGGCTTGGGAGGGGTAATTGCCCCTACCGCCCCCCCTTCGAATTCGCGCCTGGGGGAGGGGTTATATCCATGTTTTATTACAGTATGCAATATATGCAGCTCTTCGCCCGTCACACTTGTCACGACTCAGAACTCACCACGAGAAGGTGGCTGCACCGCGAGTTCCACCCACGCCCTACCCAACCAACCAACCAAATGTGGGCATGGACTCTATTTGAAGTCAGATTTTGTTTCGAATTGTGGCATTTCTGCTTGAGAGTTAAGAGTTGCTCGAATGTAGCCATCTCTCCTGTCGTGTCCATATACTTCTTTACTGGCTCTTGTTACCAGTTTTACACACCGTTCTACTGCCTGAGTGTGACAAGGGACTTTTTTCAGGTCTATTTCTAGTGTTGGTTTCTGTTTCTCCTTAATTAGCATCGAAATTTGCTGTGCGGAAAGAGAAGACAAGAGTGGGGGACAGGTAAGTGTACCCTTAGACCAATTGATGATGTCAAAGTACTCTTGCGCTTCAAAATTAAATTCAGGTACTTTAAAAGTCCTTACAAAAGCTTCTTTTGTCACAGGTTTTTCTTTTGTTCCGAGGACTCGCCTTAGACCTAGTTCTCTAATGCGCTCATCGTTATCCATTACCATAGACAGCAGAACATTTTCTGGATGGGCGAAGAAGCCGTTTGTCTGAATGACTTTATGTACAATATTCCTTACTTTGGGAGGTAACTTTCGACATCTTTTGATACAATCAAAAATGTGTTTTGGTCCTTCAAGAATAGAAGATTTTGTCTTAATTTGGAACCACAGTGGTGCGTATATGTGTAATATGTATGTCACTATAAGCTGCAGGGTTTCTGACGGGTTTGCAGTGGAAATATATAGCCTAAGAATTCTGTTAGCTGTGGTCAACCAACGAGCATGTGCTATTGGTCCCGGGTCACGGTTGGCTAGATCTGTTGAACAGGATCCTGAATCAATGCTGAGAGCAATCTCGTGTAAATATCTTTGATCTTTACTGAGGATTTTGAAATCAATCTCTGGCAGAACGCAGCTGATCGGCTGAAAATCAACCACAGGCAACGACTCACATTCTGCAAGTTGTTTGCAGATAGCACCTGTGAATGAATGAGGACCACTTGTTCCCCCATCAAGATCTTCGATGAGATGCCGCAAAGGCAATTCGTTAAAGTGCATGAGGCAGATAACCCATTGTAAGGGTTTTTGTAATTTCATCTCAATATGTTTAATGGCTCCATTTTTCCAGCCAGTATTTGTTGCTGTACCATCGCAACCGATAACTGCAATACCAGATGTATCTATAGCATTGTCTTCGAAGTACCTCACAATGCTGAGGGCTGTATCCTTTCCGGTCTTTGAATCTGGTACTATATGGCAAACATATTTTGAGCCAGGTTCCTCAATAACAGAAATATGTTCTTCTTTTTTCTCTGTTTGGTAGCGTTTACCGTTTCTTTCTTCTAAGTACAGTGTGTTATCTGATCTGCCGTCAAAGTACAAACACTTAGGACCCTCTGCTTGTCGCTCAATAAGCTGCGCTTCAACTAAACTAGCTCTGCATTTTTCTTTCTCACGTCTAATCTTGCTTCGATCAATAATCATAGATGAATTCTCATTAGTGACTAATCCCACATCTTTCAGCACGCTTGAAGCTATGGCTGCTGCTGCTCTGTCAGAAACCCCATACCGATCACATATCCCCCCAGTTGCTGGCAATGACAAACGCATTTGTTTTTTTTCAGAAACAAAAGACGTTGAGCGTGGGAACTGAAAGGTTGCATCGTGCTGTTCATTGTCACTTTCTTCAAAATGTTTATTTTCTGTTTCAGGAATAGTGCTAAAAGAAGACGGACCTGCAGCAATTTCTATAGAGGAGTGCTGCAGAAGATTACTACGTTCTTTCCTCTGCATTTGTTTTGTCAATCTTTTGGTTTCTGTCAAATCTTTGGCTCCAATTTTCCCTTTCCTCAAATACCTTTGTGCATACAGATACTTGAGTTCTATTACAGGTATTTTTCTGTCTTTAGGGCACCTGCATTGAATGACAACAGGATTGGAGCAAATGCATGCACTAAAAGATTTGTTGCAAATGCACTCAAATGTCATAGGGCATTTACATGTAGAAATATCGGATAAAGTTTCACATGACTCTTGGATAAAGTTCTTGTACTTTTCATGTGTTTTTTCCCTGTTGTAAGGTTTTCTGAGAACATAATATTTGTCATGCAGGACTTTTATTTTTTGTATTATTCTGGCATGAGAAACGGCAGGAATGGAAGCTTTGCAATACAATGCTCCCAATTGTGAGGCTACACTGCTAGCCACTAAAGGAAAGTTGACTTTCTTCCCGGAGCACAGTCTATATCTTTCCTGGTGAAAAGCTCTCACGACATCCGCAGATGTTGGGAGGAAGGAAAGCGGCAATGGTCTTGGGGCCCCGAAGAAAGGACACGCCGTGTCTTTACGTGTCAGGGACATTGATAACCGATAATCAAGAATGTGTATGTGGAAATATATGCGATGCACACCAGTGCGTGTGGATTTTTTATAAGACACTCAGTCTGTAATAACGCTGTGACGATACAACAGATAATCAAGAATGTGTAGGTGGAAATATATGCGATGCACACAAGTGCGTGTGGATTTCCTATAAGACACTCAGTCTGCAATAACGCTGCGACGATACAACCGATAATCAAGAATGTGTATGTAGAAATACATGCAATGCACACAAGTGCGTGTGGATGTTCTATAAGACACTCAGTCTGCAATAACGCTGCGACGATACAACTCTACTGTGCTACTGGATAATTAGCAAAGACAAGTAAGGAATGCCAGCCATTGAGTTTATGCCCCATAAGCAATTTCAGTTCATATAATAATTGAAGCGATAAGGATATTCTATAATACATCGGAAATTGTTTCGATGTAACTGTAAGGCGTCGACACCTATTTAGGGTGATTTGAGAGAGAAACGTGCTTTATGACCCCGTGCAGGCTTTCTGTGTTACCCCCTCCCCGTGAAGGGAGGAGGGGGATATGTTTTTTTCTCCATTAAAAATCTCAACATAATGCGACAAACCAAAAATTAGCTCGATCGGACAATAATTAAGCAACCTGGAATATTTTGAAATATCCTTGAATTTTCGATGAAATTCAAAAACTTTAAACGAAATGCGCGAGTTGAAGATCTCATCCGATTTCAAAATTTTTTTTTTCCTGAGTTTGTCTCGAAGAGTAGCAACTTTTCCGCACTATTACGATTCGATTCAGAGACTTTTTTGTTTTTCACTCCACCCTAATGTTAGGGACCTTTTTTTTCGATCGGTCAAGTACCCCCCGATGCAGGGGCGGCGGGACTTGCTCTCGCCCGGGGCGGCGGACCCCCTGGCGCCGGCCCTGTAAACATATACATAAGCCGTTGAAAAAGCCCATGAAAAACAAGTCAGAGAATGATTTAGATTTTCAATGTATCTCAGTAAGAGTATATGAATCTGAAGGGAACTCTCACAATACAAGGAGACTTTGATTAAAATATTCCATTGAATGACATATGTTTTCAATGAAATCTAGATACTTAGAATAAAATGTTTTATTTGAAACGTTCTTGGGTATCTGAAAAGACAAAAAACTTTAAACTATGTATCAGCATAAATGTTTCATGATTCAAAAGTGTAAAGTTACTGGGGTTTTGTGAAAATTGTTTGTATAACTTAATTAATCACAGAAAATAAACTGTTTTATAAAGAGTCAACCCAAAGAACTGAAATGATTTCCAGTACATCCAGTACTGAAATATCAATTTGAAAAGCTTTCGTAAGATTTAATTAACAATAGTTTTATGAAATTGAAAGAGATCTACCATTGCAATTTCCATAAATAAAATCAACATTAAGGTTCATATATACAGTTCAAACATCCGAAATATGATCTTCTACAAGGATATGTAGTATCGCTCAACTATATCCAATTTTGTTCATCGATCCATGGCATCGATCAACTGTATCCAATATTGTTCATCGATACATGGTATTGATCAACTATATCCAGTATTGTTTATTGTTACAGGGTATACTCACTATTGTTCATAAATACATGGTATCACACACAATGACTGATGAGGTATGAGTCATGAGGTATTGGCTAATGACACCTAGGATTATCAATTATTGGTATCATATAGAACTAAAGGTATTCCAGATCAGTACCATCACTTCTAATAAGAAAATTCCATAGGTTTCCAAGAGAATGGAATAATTATCCTGAAAGTAAACAAAAGTATAGATGAATATTCAAAACCAAGCATTGCAAGACATAGAAAATCTGAGCATCGATTAATTATGAATAAGCTGGGATATTTTACTCTAAAACAGGTGATATTTTAATTCACAAATAGTTGAAGTATAATTCACTCTCTACTTACGAGTGATACTTTTCATTCTAGTTTGAAAAGTGGAGAGATTCACTCTACTAAAGTGACCTTGTCACTCTTGGAGAGTGAAAGTGCTAATGCATTTTACATTGAGGGTGGAAATTTCACTCTCAGAAATTTAGGGGTTATACTGTAGTAATAACTACAACTCTTCACTTAGAATGTAGATGCAATGAAGAGAAATTACCTCTCGAGTCTTGAAATGAATGAAAAGTTATTTGCACTTATGAATCATGCCAATATATGTTACCGCGCGCAACATATATGTTTGCAGGAAACGGTCAAAAACATATATGATTCATATTTGGTGTGATTATTTGCTATGTATGGATCATTTCATATCGGATTTTCCAAGAGTTCATAAATATTTTTGAAATGGTTATCCCGAATTCTCTGTTGAAAAATGTGAAATCCGTATCATTTGTTTCTTTTTTCCTTATTCTATTATGATTTCAGGTTTACAACATATGTCGAAGTTCTTGGTCTCTAACACCCACTTTTTTTCAAATGCCTGTATCTTGGAAAGCTTTCAATACAAAAAATTATTACCAAGGCATGGAACTTAGGATTTTGAAAATATGAGAAAGAACAATGGAATTCCTCATATTTTCTCCATGAATTGGGACAATGAGAAATTATGAGAAATTATGACAAAAATTTTCGTCAGGGTACGGAACCACAGACTCCCCCTAGAGCCTTTTGGACTCCTGGTGATCTCAAAGGGCTGAAAATGTCCAGATTCGAATAAATTACCATTTTTACTCCCACCGTAGGAATTCCACTAGACACAAATTGGAAAAAAAAATTTCACTCGAATTTTTGAAAAGTTCAGAAAAAATCCCAACTTTTATGCCTTATTAGTAATTCTGTGTGTTGAGACCTTTTCAAAATACACGCATTCAAAAAGAACTGGATTTGTCAAAACTAAAAGCTCTGACACATTGTAAACCGGTGAACACAATAAAATAAAAAAGAGCAAACAAACAAATTTGACAAATATCTCATATTTTTCAACGAAGAATTCAAAAATCATTATTCTAAAAATATTGAGGAACTCAATGTGAATCTGACCTGCAATAACTCATATATGTTTTATATGTGATCACAATTGTTGATCTACCAATTCGGAGTTCATATATGAGTCATATATGGTTTTCAAGAATAAGCGGGAGTTCATATACGTGAAAGAAGCCGCGTCTTTCAAGCGACCGGCGGTGGCTCCAGTGAAAGGGGGATGGATTCCGGTCCCAACGAACCGCGTTCAATTCTCGTAGGAGAGACTTTTTTTATACCCCTCAATAAATGGAAATAAATCATATATGGGTCATATATGGTTTATATATGGGGCGTATATCGGTCATATATGGGTCATATATGGTGCATTTCCACTAGGGTCTACTTCAGCACAAAGTGACCTCAGAGCTTTCTCACAATGTTGTGGGAACTACTTTGATCTCAGAGAGGTGAAGTAGTCGTACCAGCTAACAAAATTTTTCGTGCTCAATAAGTGATGAGTCAAGACAACTTTGTGGTTATTTCCTACAACTACCTACGTCACAACTACGGAAAAGTTGTTGTAGCGACTATTCCTTTTTTTTCCGTGTATATGTCATGATAATATTTTGAAGAATCGATACTTTTTGCTAAGGATTGATCGAAATTTTTTTTTCAATGATCGAAAATTTGGGTGGGATGGTGGCAAAGGGGTGCAACTTTATTGAAGATACTGTTGTTATGAATTTAGTTCAATTTGAAATTTTTTTAGTGTGAGGGTGCAATGATCGCGCAAAGTTCGTCGAATGAAATTTATTATCATACAAGATGAATTTTCATAAATCAAAAAATGTTTACGGAAGAGAACGGGTTCCAGAGATCTCTTTGATCGAGAGCTAGAACTCTCTGCAAGTCCCCGTTCCGTTCCCTAGAAATTCCGATGTACGTAAATTGAGCCTAATGAATTTCATTCGATGAACTATGCGCGATCATTACGCCCTCACACTGAAAAAATTCCAAATTGAACTAAACTCAATGTCCCGAAACGACAATATCCCGAAATAACTAAGTCTCTGGAAGTTGACCAATCATCGAATTCCGGGCTATTGAACTTTCGGGATATTGAGCTGTTGGGACATTGCGGCTCTACCCAACAGTATTTCTGAAGGTAGACCGCGATTATCCCGGAAGCGTGTTGGCCCGAAACTTGGTTGACCCGAAAGTTGAAATCCCGAAAGTCAACTATATTTTACTAGTCATGTGCTAATGAGATAAAATTGGACGTTTACGACAATTACTTGGAGTTTGCTCGAAGCAAGCAGTCGTGAAATTCTACAGATTTCCCTAGAGTGCTACGAGCAATCATTCTGCCGTCTCACAAGTGATCGTAGCAAGCAGTATCAAGCATCATCAAATACAACGGAATTATTGAGCCGGTAAACAATTTGAATTTTTCACTTAATTAATCTAATAATTGATGTTTGAAATGTGAAAAATCATTATCCACCTGTACGATCCTTTTTCTTGTTGAAATGATTCAATAGCATATATAATATGTCGAATAAATAATGAAAAGTGGTAAATTAACCTCAACCTTCAATTTCTCATTCAGATGAAAATTATCGATGTTCAATATTGAGATAATCGAATTGTATTTTGCAAGTCTTTTGTGTAATTATTGTAAATTTTTAATCATCTTGAACGATCAGTTTCCTCATTTAAAAAATCTACGTTGTGAATCATTCGAAGTAAAAACTCTATAGAGTTATAACCTCAAATACTTCATGTCCTGTAATATTTCAATTTCACTTCAAATGGATGAGAATGTAGATTTTTTAAATGAGAAAACTGATGGTTTAAAATGATTAACAATTTACAATAATTACACAAAGGACTTGCAAAATACAATTCGATTATCTCAATATTGAACATCGATAATTTTCATCTGAATGAGAAATTGAAGGTTGAGGTTAATTCACCACTTTTCATTATTTATTCGACATATTATATATGCTATTGAATCATTTCAACAAGAAAAAGGATAGCACAGGTGGATAATGATTTTTCACATTTCAAACATCAATTATTAGATTAATTAAATGAAAAAATCCAAATTGTTTACCGGCTCAATAATTCCGTTGGATTTGATGGTGCTTGATACTGCTTGCTACGATCACTTGTGAGACGGCAGAAAGATTGCTTGTAGCACTCTAGGGAAATCTGGGGAATTTCACCACTGCTTGCTTCGAGCAAACTCCAAGTAATTGTCGTAAACGTCCATTATTTCTATTCGGGATTTCAACTTTTGGGCCGACACGCTTTCGGGATAATCGCGGTCTACCCTTTCTGAAGAAGTAATAGCTAAGTTCGTTTACCGATGTCCCAAGTTACCCCAACTCGCTCCAAGTATTTTGGATCCGCTACTTCCAGTTTAAGCAACGAAATGATTGGTTTGGTACAAGTTGGAGCAACTCAGAGCACGTAGAACGAACGAACCTTATGGTAACCCTCCGTTAGCCTTAAGCACTGTTGACCCGAAATTTGAAATCCCGAAAAAGTTTTGGTGACATCCCATTTTATTCACATGTATAAAATAATATAATTTTACCGGCACTTCAATTGTATCATTCTCATAACTCTGGTGGGAATGAAGTATTGAAGTGCGACGAAAGCGTAACCCAAGAATCATCTAGGCATAATCTAGGAGGGAATTTGAACATTCTTACGTTTCATTAGTTTCAATATCCGCTTCTTTCTTCTGGATTCTTACCAGGGAAGTTGAACTATTTACATAATTTCATGCATTTTTAATGTAAAATAAGTAAATGAAATGATTTCGATACAAATGTCATTCATAAGTGTTTGAATAAAATATTTCAATCGATATAAAAAGTTTAATTCATAAGGTAATGTTGAAATAATAAGTAATATCTGTATTTCAGAATCATCCACCTGTCATGAAGAAAAAGTGCTTCACAAAAACAAGTACGTAACATTTTCATACAATACTCGTTTAAAAGAAATTATCATATCACATGGACATTCCAGAAATATGCCCACACAGTACAGAAGTTCAGAAAGAATTCTTCAAAACTCATAATGAATTGTTTGGACCCCATTTGAACTCTGTATGAACTCTTTCTGAACTGGTGTGCTGTATGGGTGTACATTCATCAACGTTTCAATGTTTGAGAATGTTGTAATATCAAAGAATGTAAAATCTGTCTTGGTTTGCTCCTTACGTTTTTTTCAAGTCAGTATGTCATAGACCCAAAATTTCAATGATTGTTTATTTTTAGAAACTCCTAAAAATGGCTATCTCTCAACCAATTGTGAAAATTCAGACTTATAAGCATTCCGGGCTATGACTATCTTTTTCAAGGGAGACTCTGGTCAATTTTTCAATCAGGAAACTACTAGATATTTTAAACTGTTTTATGTCAATACTATTCAATAAATTACATTAAATTTTGTATAAAACATTTCAGAATCACTCAAACAATCCAGGGATACGTTCCTTTATCTTTACTCGAGTAAGGTAAATCATTGGATCGTCCATACAGAAAAGATATATTATACAGTGGAATAGTTGACAACTTCACAACCCTTCACGCTTTTATTCTCAAGCTTTTCGAGAACGGTAAAAAAACATTGGGGAGTTGTGACGGTGTGTACGTATTTCACTGCATAATCCTCCTTTCCTCTACAGATGACCCAATGAAGAATGAATTTCACTACATCCACCGAGTAAGGATAAGGGAACATATACCCCAGCTCTGCTCTCTAACACAGACTGCTGTTCCCCTGTATAGGAGTGAAATAAGATGATCAAATAATTTCAAAGCTATGGAAAGAATATAAGAAATCTTCTGTTTCAATATTGAATTTGATTGGATAATCTTATCTCGCTTCTACACTGTAAAAAAAATTTGTTGAATTCCAAACAAAAATGCTTGGAAATTTACAAACTTGGTTTGGAAAAATAATTTCCGAACCTTTTTTGTAAATTGCCAAACAAAAGTTTGTGAATTTTCAAAAATTTTTTGAATGTTTACAAACTTTTGTTTGGTAATTTACAAAAAAAGTTTGTGTAAGAAACTGCCAAACTTCTTTGGCAGTTTAGAAAGTATATTTTTTACAGTGTATTTCATTCCTGTAGGATGGAACAGCAGTCATACACTGAGAAAAAGGATTCGTTGACTCAAATGAGATTTGTTTACAGTAAATAAATCGTATATTTGGATACGAGCAAAGAAATATTTACTAATATTCATTTTATCACATAGTTGTTGAATACACCACATATTTCTTTGAGTCAACTTCATACCGACTATGATTCGATAGATCTGAATTTGACAAGAATTCATATTCATTTACATTAACTCCAATCACTTTGAATCAAATGAATGATTTGGTTATAGTTAATAAATATGAATTTCTTGACTCAACACAATGTTTGGTTATAATCAATATGTCTTATTTGTATAAAATGATACTTCTTGAAAATGCTCAACCAAATGCGTTGATTTGTCAGAAGGAAACCTTTTTCTCAGTGTAGTCGTTATAGAGTGCTTTCGGTAATTGCTGCGAGTAAGCAATATCAATTTTTTAACCAATCAAAAAATTACAAAATTTTTTCCCAATCTTCTGATAAGTATCGGGAATTCCCATGGGGGATGGAAACTGTGGAGAAGGATAATCTCTGATTCCAGAGATAATGATGATGAATCCCGAATCATTACTGAGAAAAATCATTATTGCCGATCTCTGGTTGAGATATTTCAATTATGCACGGGTGTAAAGGATATGACTGTTTTAATTACCTTATTTCTTTCTATTACAGCAGCCAAACGGCTTTTAAAAAAGGGAGACCGTAGAAAAGCAATGTGTGGAATTTTTTCATAAAAACTCCAAATGGAGGAACGTGTAAACTATGTGGAAAACTTGTTCGTTCTTGTGGGAATACAACCAACTTAAATAAACACCTTTCTACTCGACATAGTTTGACAGACAAACAGGAAGAAAATAACCCATCATTATCAGAACAATCAATGAAATCCGATGAGGATGTAGATGTGAATGTATCCAATTCTCCCGAAAAATCAAAAACTCTCGGTAATATTCCTGAACTGGATATTAAAATATCGTCCCAAATTTAATAATAAACCTGAACAGCACAAATAGCGCTAAAATAGTGCCAGATAACTTCTAATTATCATATGTCATTTCATTTTGATTGAAAAATTGATCAGAAATGTCAAACTGTCCTCTTCTTTTCTCTTAAGAAAGTTTCTCATAAAAATTACCAGGAAATTATTGACTTTTTATAAAGTCTGCAGGTTTTATGTGGGAAGAAACTCAATTTTGATCATCTAATTCATTTACATTTCCATTCATTGAAGTAGAATTATATCTTCCTTACACGGAGGAAATAGCGCAGTAATTGTTACTTTGCCACAGCACTCGTTTCTCTCGGCACTATGAAGATTACTGTGCTACATCACTCGTTCCTGTCGGCGCAGTAAATTTTACGGTGCCGAGAAGAACAAGTGCTGTGGCAAAGTAACCACTACTGCGCTGTTTTCTTCGTGTACAGCCTTGCGGAAAATGCCAGGTGAATTTGGATGAAAACCAAGAGATCTTGTGAAGAAAATTGAACAGAGCCGGGCAAGAACTTTTCCGGCTTTCTTCCTTCCGAATTTATTTGGCTGAGTCCGGTTTTCTTCACAGGACAGGGTTCCCCCAAAATTTGAAGAGTCATTTCCCCTGACTTTCACTGACCATGTTCAAAATTTTCCCTGACTCTCAAATAAGTATACCCAGATAGCACACAAGTTGCTTCAAATTGTACCAAACCAATCAATTTGTTTCTATAACTGGGAATAGCGAATCCGGAATATTTGGAGCAAGTTGGGATAACTTAGGACACCACTAAGCAAACTCAGCTTATAAATGAAATTGTGGAATTGTCATGATTTATGATGGAATATTGTTACAATTTACCAGTATATCGCATCGTCACCAAATTCCTTTGAATACGAGTGTGATAAGTACATACATTCTGTCAAAAAGGTACCTGGAATTCTTGAATAAAACACAAAATATTTTTTATTCTTCCAAATCTATTGTATCGCCTTCAAAGTAGTCCCCTCCCGAAATGATACATTTATGCCAACGAACAATCCAATCATCAAAACATTTTTTATACGCTTTTTCCGGATTTCAGTTCTCGCCGCGAATTCTCTTTAATATCTTCTATCGATTCAAAACGGGTGCCTCGAAGTGATAATTCGGCTGGAGCCAGATCAGGTGGATACGGTGGCTGTTCGATGATATTTGTTGAGTTTTTGGCCAAAAATTGGTTCACAATGAAAGCCTTGTGAGATGGTGCATTATCGTGATGCAAAATCCATGAATTTTCTTTCCACAAATCTGGCCTTTTTCGACGAATTTGCTCTCTTAAACGCCGCATAACGCTTAGATTATATTCTTTATTCACCGTCCGAATTCCGAATGTACAACACTGCGATAATCAAAAAACACAGTCAACATTACCTTCACTTTTGATCGGCTTTGGCGTGGCTTTTTCGGTTTCGGCTCAGCTGGAAGCCGCCACTCCGAAGCTTGTTGACTGGTTTGCATGTCATATTCGTAAACCCATGTCTCATCACCTGTTATAATGCGTGTTATGAATGTGGAGTCGAAATTAACTCGTTCTAGCATGTCTTCAGCGACCTGTACGCGATTCAGTTTTTGGAGAAAATTCAAGTCTTTCAGAACTAATCGAGCGGCAACGCGTTTCATGTCCAAACAATCATGTAAAATAGTACGCACTGATTCGTAAGACACAGAAAGTTCACCTGCTATCTCTCTCAAACTTAAGTGACGATTTTCAGTCACCATTTCCTTCACTTTATCGATATTGACTTCAGTTAAAGACGTCGATGGACGACCAGAGCGAGGCAAATCTTCCACCACATCTCGACCACTTTTGAATGCACTGTACCACTCATATGCACGTGTTTTTGATAGAGTCAATTCACCGTAAGCCTTCTCCAACATTTTCAGCGATTCGGCACACGAAATTCCATTTGCAACGCAAAATTTAAAACAAATTCTTTGTTCAATCTTTGTATCCATTGTGACAATCGCGGGACACACTTGAGAGAACTGAAAAGATCGAGCACTATAAACAAACTGAATGACAGATGACAGTCGAACTCCACGTCAATATACAGGACGAATGTACCAACTTAACAACAAAAAGAATGTTGACAAACCCGTTAGCCACACTTTTGAAATGATCAATTCCCGGTACTTTTTTGACAGGATCCTAGTAGAAAATATTCTAGGCATTTTCAAGTCAAGTTTGAGGCCTTTATAAGTTTTTCTCAAGGCAATCTCATTCTCGTGAGATTTCCAAGTTATTGAGAAGTTCTAGACAATTCTAATTGCTCTAGATAGACTTGCTTTAAACTTGAGAAATACTTATCTACAGTTTTCATCGAGGAGAACTCAACATTCACTTTTCTAGTTATTATGCCATTAAATACTCTTAGACTATTCAATAAATTGATTGGATGACATGCCATGAAAGCTACTCTGTTGTGGTAGATCCTTCGACCATATATACATGGACTGCTCACCCACACGGCACCGTAGATTTCAAACACGTATCAAACACATATCAATATTGCATTCAAATTGCGATACATTTCATTTCAAGCGTGATGTATTTAATACGTAAATCACTCAATGAGTTTGGGGTACATAACCTATAAGACGAATCTGAGACATGAAATGTAACCTGTCTTCAATTCACCTATCATTCACGTACCAAATATATGCAAAATATTATGTTATTATTTTTATGAATTATAGCTAATTGATGAAATTTTATTCTTTAGTATTGAATCAATAAAACTATGATCATCGATGATTTTGTAGTTATATAGTGGATTCCAAATGAACCCCAAGAAAAGATGAACGTAAAAACAGACGTTCTGACGTTCCATGAACAATTGTGGAACGTTGAAGGTTCCGTGAATTTTCGAGGGACGTAGAAATGTCCATTTTCACGTTTGTGATCTCTTGGTAAATTTTATGTGTATTCTCAGGGAAATTATGATTCTATTTTCAATTTGATGGACAATTATCACATGATTGCTTATCATGAAAGTGTGTAATCACTGTATTTCCAAGAATTTGAAAATAAATAGACTTGAACAACAATAAGATCATCTGACTGGATTGAAATTCATAAGATATTAATACCAGCTGGGATTATGAATATCTTATAACCATTGAAAAGTCCAAGACCCGCAAGAAGCATGTGTAGCTCAGAGGTAAGGGGCTAACGCGGAAGTGGAGCAGTAACACGGGAACTGCGAGATCGAATCTGGTTAGTGTACACGATTAACAAATTTTTTTTCCCAAGCGCTTATTTGATATTTTGCAATTCATATGTTCGCAACGTTGCAAAAATTATATTCCAGTTATGTGTTTAGAGCTATTTATCTGAAGCGGATATCACTATTGAAAAGGTCTCATAAATTCTTATATATAAATCTTATCAGTTTATATAAGATTCTAATGAGTTTTTATAAGTTTATATGCGGTTTCTGTCCTAGAACTTATGTGATTTAATGATTTTATATGAGTTTCATAAAAACCTTATAAGATTTAATCAGAGTTATTGGCAAAATCTCATAAATCCCAATAAAAATCAAGTGTATGTACTAGATTTTATGCGGTTTCTATCCTAGAAATAACTAGATTTTATTTGACTTTATGAGACCTTCTCAACAGGGATTTGCATCTACTAGACATGTACGTGATACGTGATTGTTCTGTGTCGATACGTGTCTGGAATATAACAATATTTCAAAACTCACATATTTAATTGGTATTCGCAATCCAGAATGCCGTGTGGGCAAGGTATAGGAAAAATAACAAAAACGCGTGACCAACATCTCGAAACCCTCGAACCCTAATTTGTCGACCATTCATCAGTGCGCATGCGTTGTTATGAAAAACAAGTGAAAAACAATGTCAACATAACCTAATCTGATGTCAATCTAACGGTAGCCCCCAGTACACCGAATGATCATCGTATCGAATGCTCATTTTACCGAAAATCATAATTGCGAACGCCAATACACCGAATGCTCATAATACCGAAAGTTTATAGACAAATAGAAACTTTTGCTTTCTTATGGATTCTTCGAAGTTCTAAAAGACAGGCCAATGCGAATGTTTCTGTGTTATGAGCATTCGGTGTATTAGCGTCCGGAATTATGATTTTCGGTATCTTGGAGCATATACTACTGGAGCGAGCATTGCTTATGATTTCAATGCAAAACAAATGTGGTTAACCATGAGGAAGAGAGATCCGACTTTTAGGCAGATGTCTCTTATTTTACCCAATGAGATTTGAACAGAGGTAGCACTGCCTAAAACTCGGATCTTTCGTTCTATCTTTCAGATCAAACTAACCACACATTTTTGTGGCCTTTGCTCGCTCCAGTAGTATATGCTCTAAGTTCGGTGTAGTGAGCATTCGATACAATGATTATTCGGTTCACTAGGGGGCTACCAATCTAACCTGATCTGAAGAGATCAAATCGATTCTAGATGTTAGGGCCGGTTTCACCAACTCGGTTCAAAGTTAAACTTGGTTAAATCCTAGTTAAACTGGGTTTAATCCTAGTTAAACTTGGTTTAACTAAGATTTAACCAAGTTTAACTTTGAACTGAGTTGGTGAAACCGGCCCTTAATCGATTAATCGATGTAACTCCTGAGCTCCAACGGGCATACGCAGATATGGGACGCATGCGCACTAATGACTATTCGACAAATTAGGTTTAGAGATGTTGGTTACGCACTCCGACTACGGCTTGAGCAGTCCATATATATATGGTCGAAGGGTAGATCGATTTCTCATGCAAAACGTTTGAGGTTATGTCTGATGGTTATTTTATGTCAAAATGAGTGAAAACCCTGGTCGGAAAAGAATCAACGAACATCGAAGAAAACGTAGACTTGAAGGTAAGTATTTGATTTGCATTATTAATGTCAAAATTTTATTTGCCGCTGATGAGATACTTGTTCACATTCCCTTGATTTTGTTAAGTCAACAGAAATTCTAACCATGTTTTCTGAATCTATAATAATCTAATCTCCAATTCTCCAATTATCTATGCTAAAGGAATGATATATCGTCGTGATTACCTTATAATTTTATCAATATAACAACAAGTATCAGAATATTTTGAAAGTTATGTAACATAACCTCCAGAATATTTTAACGTTCCCAAAATTCATGAATAATATATGCTACTAATAAATAATAATCCAGCAAAATGTTTAAATCACTTGGTAACTCCCCAGACAGCAAAAATGATCTATTTGACTTCTTGAAGACTTCTGAAAGAATTCCTCAACAGTCCCCGTTATGACAGTAAAAATGAATTCAATATGGATTCAATGAATTCAAATTTGATACATGTCATGTGGATTACATGCCTGAAGGATTCTTCATGAACTCATAATATGAATTCCTTCTGAACATCAAGTTGTTCATTAAGAGTTCAATTTGAATTCAAACTACACTGTTAGAAATTGGTGCGCCTTATGACACCGTAACGGTGTGGATTTTGTAACCTCAAACTGATCTCGTGAACGTGGCGCCGAATCAGTGCGAATTTCACACCGTTCAGTGTGAAAATCGCACCGGCCGGTGTTGTTTCTAATGGAAAATGACACCGAATAGTGTACGTCTCACTATTCCTGCCAAAAGTCACACCGATTTCCAACATCGTGCGTTTACAACCATACACCGTCGGTGTGAAGTTGTACAAATTTTTCTAACAGTGTATTCATAATGAATTCATATGCACTGTCATAACGGGAGCTCTTTGGAGGGACTCTTTTGCTGTCTGAGGAAAGAGTCCCTTGAAACAGCTCCCGTTATGACAGTAAATATTAATTCATTATGAATAGTTTGAATTCAAATTGAACTCTTAATGAACAACTTGATGTTCAGAAAGAATTCATATTATGAGTTCATAAAGAATTCTTCAGGCATTCAACATGTATTCATTTTGAATTCATTGAATTCATATTGAATCCAAATTTACTGTCATAACGGGGACGGGGTTGAGGAATTCTTTCGGAAGTCTTCAAGAATTCAAACAGATCATTTTTGCTGTCTGGTTCATCTCCTAAGTTAGAATCGAATTTTTTAAATTCATTCCATGTATTAATTATAGAAACTTTGGAGGAACTGTTGAATGACAGTTCAAATTCACATCCTGAAACATCTAGTCACATGGAAATCTCAGATTCAATGCAAAATTCAAAAGAATCGTCAGTGAGATTTGAAATAGATTCGCCTAGGAAATGTGATAGTGCCGAAAAAACACCTCAGTCGGTATTACAAGCATCTGAAGTTCCAGTTCAAGACGACGAATCTTCTGACTCATTAAACGACTTCACATGTTCTATGCAAAATGTTGCAAAACAAAGATTGGAACAAATAGAGAATATTATTGATGATAACATCCTTGAAATCGGTGAGTTTTTGCATTTATAATTCTTTTCTTGAAACAAAAATTAAAAAATGAGAAAAAAGTCAATTGAAATCAATTAAATTTGTCAAAAATTAATTTTCAATGAAAATACATCAACTAATGAGAATGTAAAATTTTCAGATATTGAAGAATATTATAGTCCCAATGAAGAATATGAAACGGATGAAAGGAATATTGAGAAAAATACGTCTGTTGCTGTTGATGGAGCGCCTGAGATTTCACAACTTCGAGAATGGGCCAATACAAGTAATATTCCTCACCAACACTTGGATGGATTACTTGCTATTCTTCGAGAAAGATTACTTCCGCAACTACCAAAATCTGCGAAAACATTCTTAGGCACATCAGCGGCCAAGTATAAAATTGAATCTCTAGGGAATGGAGAATACGTATACTTTGGGATTTTGAATGGCTTAAAACTGTGTATTAATCCAGATTTGCATCAAGATCGTTTATATTTGCAATTCAACATAGATGGTCAACAAATATACAGGGTGATTCAAAATTCCCGCACTCTTTTTTGGGAGTAGATTCCTGATGAAATTCTAAAACGATTTGTCCTTTTGCACAATGCTTTCCGACGCATAATTTCCGAGATATAATTAATTAAAGTTGACTAATTATGAGGTGGATCCATCGGTCATTCAGGAGCGTCATAACAGAACAAGAGAGGAAGGTGCTTGCAGAGGGTGCTCATACGATCAGCTGATCGGTATAATCGATACGATTTACCAGCATACAAATTGGTAAATTTTCTAGTGTTATTTCGTAGGGATAGGGATTCAAGTGGGAGAAAAAAGTATAACTACTCGTTTTCAATCAGAATTTTCATGTAAAAAAGAAAACATGAGAATTTTCATTCATCCGATACCCAATTTGAACGGTTTGATTAGTAAGTTTAACACAAGAGATTGGATTCGGAATCCTGTATTCTGATTGGTCGAGAATCAATGTATGTTAGATCAATCCTCAGCCGTTTCAAATAATTCTTCTGAAGAATGTGTTTTCGACTTATCCCAACCACAACATTGAACAATGATGAATTTATTCGAATTCACCCTTTTTACATCATTCGATGATTATAAAGGGTTTATCGAACGTTAATAACTTACTTCAACTTGCAGAATCCATCAATTTTGACGAAAATACAAGGTGTGACATCGTATACGACCCAATCATTGCACTTGATTGACATTGTAATCACATACGGTTTGTTCAGCTTAAATCAACCATTCGTGATACGAATCAACCAATCAGGTGGCAGCTCGAAACAGTTTCATTCAAAGCACATATGACTTCAAAGGGCACATTGGTATTTCAAATGGCAAAAGAATTGTCTTTGAAGATTAACCAAATCCGTCCTTTTTAGGACGAAAACATTTTCTAAACGTAGAAACGCGCTCGAACTTGCACACATTTGAATTAAATTTTGATTTAAACATGAATGATCTTGAGTGATCTCAAGTAAGTTATTAACGTTCGATAAACCCTTTATAATCATCGAATGATGTAAAAAGGGTGAATTCGAATAAATTCATCATTGTTCAATGTTGTGGTTAGGATAAGTCGAAAACACATTCTTCAGAAGAATCATTTGAAACGGCCGAGGATTGATCTAACATACATTGATTCTCGACCAATCAGAATACAGGATTCGGAATCCAATCTCTTGTGTTAAACTTACTAATCAAACCGTTCAAATTGGGTATCGGATGAATGAAAATTCTCATGTTTTCTTCTTTACATGAAAATTCTGATTGAAAACGAGTAGTTATACTTTTTTCTCCCACTTGAATCCCTATCCCTACGAAATAACACTATTCTACATTTGTCTGCGTAATAAAAATCATTACTGAAATTACAACTTTCACCTACAGCATATCGTGATAAGAATTCATGACAATAATCAATTTTTCCACAGTGTCGACGAATTCAATCGTTCAACATAGAAAATTTACCAATTTGTATGCTGGTAAATCGTATCGATTATACCGATCAGCTGATCGTATGAGCGCCCTCTGCAAGTACCTTCCTCTCTTGTTCTGTTATGACGCTCCTGAATGACCGATGGATCCACCTCATAATTAGTCAACTTTAATTAATTATATCTCGGAAATTATGCGTCGGAGAGCATTGTGCAAAAGGACAAATCGTTTTAGAATTTCATCAGGAATCTACTCCCAAAAAAGAGTGCGGGAATTTTGAATCATCCTGTATAAGGCGAGTGTGAAACAGTTTTGGCCGATTTTATGTCGAGTTCACTATGATCCGGACATCTACGAGCCGTTTGTTGTAGCCATTTATGCAGGAAATTCAAAAGCTGAAAGTGTAGACTTATTTTTTCGTGATTTCATCAACGAGTTGAATGATTTTCAAAATCCTATTGAAATAAATGGTCACAGGTATCATATCTCAATAAAATGTTTCATATATGACCATCCTGCACGATGTTTCATAAAAGGTAACAAGGGTCATGGTGGGTACAACGCATGTGAAAGGTGTACGATCAAAGGAGTTCGTTATAAGAACAGGACGATATATCCTTTTTCCGATTGTACGCTGAGGACTGACCAATCATTCAGATACCAAGAAGACCGTAATCCTCATATTACTGAAACACCCTTACTACGTATTGAACTTCCATCAGACATGATAAATTCTTTTGTAATCGATTTTATGCATTTAGGCTGTATTGGCATCATGAAAAAATTACTCGTTTATTGGGGGGAAGACCCTCGTTATAAAATATCTCATCATTCAAAAGATTTGCTGTCCAAGTGGATGACAAATTTCCGTGATCAGGTTCCTATAGAATTCCCCCGCAAACCACGGTCAATAGAATCAATATCGCTTTGGAAAGCAACCGAATTTAGATTTGTATTGTTGTATTGCGGACCGATTATTTTTAAATATCTTCTCACTAAAAATCAATACAACCATTTTTTGTTATTCCACGTAGCATGTCGAATATTGAGTAGCAAACAACATGTGCAAATAAGATATCAACAAGCTTCGAATTTTTTAAAAACATTTTTTCATATCGGTGCTGCCGTGTATGATTTAGATTTTTTAATTATGAATGTTCATAATTGTATAGACTTGGCTGATGACGTAAAAAATATGGGGTGTATCTTGAGTTCCATAACTGCTTTCCCGTTTGAAAGTCTGTTGGGTCGTATAAGAAACTTATTGAGATCAGGAAATAAGCCACTTGCACAAATTTGTCGTCGACTACATGAACAAAATTTTATGATTTCAACAAGACCTACTCCACCGCAAGGTATTCAAATTATAAAAGAAAGTTTGAATGATGAACATCAAGTAATCATTCGAAAGTTGCAATTTAAACAAACCTTGATTACCACGTCGTATCCTAATTATCTCGTGACTTTGAAAAATGGTAATTTCTTCGAGATCAATCAAATGTTTAAATCTTTACATGATCCAGAGATAATTCAACTACAAGGGGAAAAAATTAGGAAAAAAACCAATATTCAAATTCCCGTTAAATTCGAAACATCTTAATATGTGGGAAATATATGACGAATTGAGATCTGATGAGATTACCATATCCGTTAATGATGTAGAACAAAAAATTTTAGTGTTGAGTCTACTTAAAGATTCGAAAGAGAAATTATATGCGATACCTATTTCACATAATTGATATGATATTGATGATAGAAAATTCTCATCATTTTGAGATGATACAAGCGTTTATTCGGACCTCTTTCACTATCATATGGGTGTGTCCTTTTCTAACTAATGTGCTCTGAAGATAACGGTCGTATCATCTTAAAAGTTCGATTAAAATTATATTTGTATAGTGATGTTGTGAATATGTAAATAAATGAATATGTGAAGTAGTGTTAGGAAATATGTTATTTACCATTAAAAATTGATTTCGATAATTTACGATGAATTATATTTCGGAATATGTCGTTGAATTCTACAAAAATTCGTTATGGCTCATTTGAATTACACCATTTTACGCTCTACGAGACATCATCCCTCCATGGTCATTCAAGCAGCGGAAGACGGGAGCCAAATTCTGCGTCAACTTTTTCCATAAATTATGCGTTCAATCGAAAATTTCAGTGCTCCATAATGAAATCCACGACCCGTTTAGACTCTGAATATGTCCCATTCTTTTAATGATTCCGTGGTGAGTATGGAGAGATTTTAATATTCATAACCTCCAACTGTCAAAAATTTATAATTTCGTTTCTCAATATCTACAAACCACCCCAGATAGCACGAGAGTTCTGAAAGAGCTCATAATGAATAAAATGTATTCATAAAGAACTCTTCTAGAATTCTTGTGCTATTTCAGATAAGGGAACCCACATTATACATTTAGAGTCTAATCCCGGGTGTACGCTTCATTATTATCTATTTTAAATTCAAATTTATCAAGTAATTCATGGAAAAAGTTGGCGCGAAACTTTATCCGCCTCTTTCGATACTCGAGTGCTCTTAATAAACCAATCCGAAAATAATTTCACATCTTTGTTAAGGGCATTCCGAACTCTGAAATGATCAAATACGCCCCCTCCCCCATTTCTCTAAAATATGAATGAATTGAATGGAAAATGATGAATACCCACATCTTCTTTACAACTCAAGGAACATGCAGGTATTCATTATTTTCCATTTAATTCATTCATTTTCGAGAAAAGTAGGGGAGGGGGGAGTTTGAGATCTAGTAAATTTTTTAGGGTTTTCGGTATGTTCTTAAGAGCATTCCGTAGACTAGATTTACTAGAGTTTTCAGCCCAAAATACTCTAAGATAAGTCAATAAAATGGAATAAAACAACCAGCCAGACCTTGTTCCGCATAAACATCTCAGGTCTGGCTGGTTGTTGGATTCCATTTTATTGAGTCTTCTTTGAATATTTTGGGTAGACAAATCTAGCAACTCTAGGGTCTACGGGATACCCTTAATTTTTATTTTTATCTTTCGTAGCCTACATTCATAGTGAATTCGATTTGATAGTAAACACCCGTTGGCCCGAAGCTTCCTAATTCGTGAAAAATTAGTACTTCTTAGGGAAATCACTGAAAAGTCCTAGTTTTTGACCAATCGAGGAATTTTGGTCTTTCGTGCCAACAGGTGTTTACCGACTTATTACACTGGGGCACATTCGGGATATTTTAGTCTCTTTTCGATTAACGATGGTAACAAAGGACAGATATACTCTTAGTGTGCTTCAGTATAGTAAGTCGGATTCGCTATGAAACTACTCATAAGGTGTCCTGTTATCCCAGTGAACACAAATAGAAAAAGCCCGTAACGGTCCCATGCCCCGAAATTTTCTGATCGGTCAATTTCCTGGAGCAACCATCCAGGAACTTTCTAGGCATTGTCCAAACAGCGAATTTTCGGGACATCGCACCGTTACTGAAAAAGTCTCTTTTTGGAACTGTTAAAGCTGACCAATGTCTAACCAAAAGATATCTTCAAGCTTACTTTTGTCTCAAAAGCACGCTTACGAAGTGGCTGACCAGGTGACCGCGGTCAGGTTTTCCAACGGTTTGATTGGTTGAGGAGCTGACCGCGGTCACTTGGTCAGCTACTTCGTAAGCGTCCAAAAGCGAGCTTCAAGATATCTTTTGGTTTTCAGATAGCACCAGAGTTCTAAAAGAGTTCTATATGAATACATTCGATTCATTATCATCTCTTTTAGAACTCTTGTGCTATCTGGGTTGGACATTGGTCAGTTCTAAGAGTTGTAAAAAAAGGCTACTTCCATTTGTGTTTACTGGGATATCCCAAAAGTGAATATTTTGAAAGATAGTTGATCCGACAATTCGTGTCCCGAAAGGAAATATTCCGAATATTTTTTATCCAATAGTATCGCTCATTTCTCATAGGTTCCAAAAGACGAACCATTCTGCAGTTTTCGGAACAATGAACATTCAGGATACTTCCAGTAGGGGTTAGTTGGCACGAACCAGGTTGATTCGAATAGAAGTTGATACGAATGAAATAGGACCGAAAGAAATAGAGCCGAGAAATTACTACAGGTTACCAGTCATACTTTGATTGCAATAATGGTTACTGAAAGTTTTCGGCTTGATTTCATACGGTCCTATTCCATTCGTATCAACTTTTGTTCGTTCCAACTAACTCCCACCGATATTTCTTTCCGGGACACGATTTTTTGGGATATAACAAGACTACCTCCCTATGGAAATCTGGTGAATTCGGAATCATCAGAAAATGGTGGCGAAATTTCCAACGCATCTATTGGATATTTAGAATTAATTGAAATTTCTCAATACTTTCGATGATTCTGATTGGATCCGCCATTCTACTGTAACACGAATCAGCTATCAGATCTCGAGTCGGCCATATTTTGGTATAGGAACCTTACCTACGCTGATGGTTGAAGCCTGAGTGTATTTCCAAACTTCGACATTTTGGATACAGGCAAACACTTTCGTAAAATCGATAAATATGGAAGATTCAAAAAGTAAGTACATGTTTTAATGTGTATAAGTGTAATCAATGGATCAAACGGAACAATCATTTCATAATTTCATAATTTGCAGTTTAGAATAACCTCAATTCCACGCTTCGATTTATAGTGTGAAATTTTCGTTTTGTTTCTCTAAACTAAAATATATGAACATAATACAATTCATCTTATTCAAGGAATAATCGGATGAAAACTGAAAATAATATTGTTTCCAAACACAGACTTTGATACATGTAGAAATAATTTTATAACTCGAAAATCTTGAATATCAATGAATAATATGAGATATTGTATATTATGATAATGATTTACTTATTTTACAATTATCATCTGATTTTCTAGTCCGTCTTTGGTCTCTTGTTGTGTTTATTGAAGGTGACACAAAGGATAATAAAAAAGACATTGATATTGTTCCCACCAAATGGTTAAACTATGACGAGGACACCAAAAAATGTGTCACCTTCTATCCTCCACCGCCATACACTACAGAAAATCAAAAGAAATATGATGAAATGGTGGAAGAGTTGGAGGATGCCAATATGAGTTGGGACATCCACGAAGTGGAAATCCGAGGTTCTGCGAGTAAGTGTTTGGGTTTTTAAACTTATAGCACTCTTATTGATGTTCGATAACTCTATTTTGTTAGAAACATTCAAAGAAGCACTGGTGAAAATCAAATATTTACAAGAGAACGAATATGCTTTCACTGAAGATGGGACTGCACCAGAGAAAAAGTCCAAAGATATATTGGAAGAATTGAAAAAAACGAAAACTCAAAATTTAAATGAACTATTCAATGACTTGGGCAAGTCTTCTGAAGGTAGCAGTGGAGAAAATTCTACGAGTGGTGAGGCTTTATGATATGGATTATCATTCTATATGTCATTTTTCAATTCTCGAAACAGAAAATATCACATTTATATATATCCCCAGGGAATTCGAATCACGTACATGATCATGATAAAATGGCTCTCTCACCAAAGCTAAAAATCACGTTGGGAATCACCTGATTTTTTACGTGATTCTTACGAAAATTTTATGACAAACGAATTTCAGATGAACGGAATATTAGGCAGCTATCATGAATCGATTGCAGTGATACGTTGGAATCACGTGGAAAATTACGTGATTGTTGACATAATTTTTCACATGATTTCGTCGTATTACTGTAATCGATTCCTCATAGCTGTCCAACACTCCGTTCATCTGGAATTTATGTGTCAAAAAATTCTCACAAAAATCACATGATTTTCGGCTTTTACGAGGGAGCTATTTTATCATGATAAACTATGTGATTTTTTACGTGATTTTCAACGTAATAAATGACGTGAAAAATCAAGTCATTTTTCTTCTCTGGATTCTGATTAATTGAGATACATTTTATAGATGATTGGTCAATACCTGATGCAAAACGAAAGAGTAAGACGATGCAAGGAAAAGAAAAAATCAAGCCAAAATATGTGAAAGGTAATTATATTATTATTATCATGAAGAACGTTCTATCGGCATATATGAAAAGTACCTAAAAATTCATCAGTGTGCTACAAATTTTTTCGACAGTTTCAACAAAATGCTACAAATCAATGAGTGAATTCGAATAAATCACAAATTTTCGATTTTAATAATTAACTCCCAACTAAATTAGGTCACCCGAGTGAATAATTGATTCTATCATTGATCTAAAAATCACTTCATCTAAAAACTGAAATTCATCCATTTTGGCAATTTGTTTTGAAAGAAATAAAATCCAAATCCATCCATTGCCCATACAGCATCAAAAGGCCACTGATGAATTCTTCTGAATAAGTTTTTTTGAATTCTTTCAGAATTTTAAAACTCTTCAGTAATTTGGAAACAGAACTCCTCGGATATTTGGGAGCTTTTCGAAGATTCTCAAATACGTGTTGAAACATTCAGAACAAATTCTGGAACCTTTGTGAAATAGATTCCCTCCATAGAATAGATTTCGTCTCAAATTTTTTAAGGAGACTAGAGCACAGGGAGGTGGGACAGGCGAGAAGTCAAATTTTTTCGCGAACTCTTTCTAGAAGGTACGTAATTAATACAAATTTGAAGTGAATAATAATGAATTACATACTAAGGATTGCGCATTGCCGCGCACTTTGAATTTCTCAATAATTTTTGAAGACTAAAAAATGAAATTGTAAAGTTTGTTGATGTTTGGAGGTTAAAATATCACAATTTTATTTTTTAGCCTTTACAAATCATTAGGAAATTCGAAGTACGCACGACAATGCGCAATCCCAAGTATGAATTCATTATTAGTCACTTTGAAGTTGTATTAATTACGTACCTTCTGAAAACAATTCGCGTGAAATTCGACTTTTCCTCTCCCCTACCTCCTCATGCTCGAGCCACCTTCAAAAATCTATAACATTCCGAGAAAATTCAAAGGGGATTATTTTTTCAAGATTCATTGTTGACTCTTCATGGTCATCTATGTGGGTTGGAATATTCTCTCTCTCTCTCTATATATATATATATATATATACAGGGTGGGGCATTTAAAGTGTCGCGGGCGTTTTTTCCAAAAATAAAATGAGATACGAGAAAATTTTTCGGACAAAAATTGTAGGGTATCGAGGGGGACATCCGATGGTGGCCTTGGCTTTGACCTCAAATCTCATCTTCAAGGGCATTCTGAGGTCAACTCTTGTTTTTTAAATAGCATCTCATATTTTTTACTGCAGATTTGGATTCTAGGTCAAAAACCAAGAAACTTTTGTCTGAACCATTTTCCTGAAATCCGCAAAGATGGCGCTCTAATCGATATTGTTCCATACTGAATCTGACATTAGAATAACTCGAAAACAAAGGGTCTTGGAGGAGAATGTTTCGGACAAAAGTTGTCTGATTCCAAGGGGGACCCCTTGAACTGAAACGGAGGTGATGGGGTATAACAGACAAAACACAACACATTTCAATCGTCTACATCACTTGGATAATTTTAATGCAGTAGATGCTCAAAACGATGGCCTTCGACTTCAATACACATTTCAAAACGTTTTACAAAAGATTGCTGAACTCGTGCTAAAATATCTTCATTGATGCTCGCGCATGCATTGATGATTCGTTGACGCATATTCTCAGGTGTAGTCGGTGCTTGTTGATAAACTGTATCTTTTATGTATCCCCATAAAAAAAAATCTGGAGAAGTAAGATCCGGAGAACGGGCAGGCCAATGAACTGGTCCACGACGTCCTATCCATCGCCCAGGATAATCTCTGTCCAATATTTCTCGAGCTGTGACTGCATAATGGGATGGACAACCATCGTGTTGATACCACATATTCAATCGTTCCTGAATAGGTATGTCTTCAAGTAATGTTGGAAGTACTTGATCTAAGGAATGTCTGTACTTCTCTCCATTCAGCGTATCTGCAATGAAGTACGGTCCAATTACTCGAGATCGAAAAATACCACACCAAACATTCACAGCCCATTGTCTTTGATGCTCTATCTGACGTAACCATCTTGGATTTTCTGTCGCCCAGTAATGCATATTATGTCGATTTACTTGACCATGATTGGTGAACGTCGACTCATCAGAAAATAATATGTTGATGAAATTGTTATTGTGCATTTGCGCTAGACCCCATCGACAAAACTGTACACGATTTTCGAAATCATCACCGTGAAGGTCTTGATGCAAACAAATGTGATACGGATGGAATTTGTGACGTTTCAGTATTCGAAGAACACTTCTTCGAGAAATTCCCGAATGGAGTTCAATTTCACGAGAGCTCACGTGTGGATTATCGGCTACTGCAGCTAGTACATTAACTTCCGCATTTTCTCCGCTAACAGTTCTAATTCGATGACGTTTTTCCCTTGTAACACTTCCCGTTTCTGAGAATAATTTTGTAATGCGTTGAAAATACCCAATGGATGGCGTTGTTCTTTCAGGAAATCGTTCTGCATACAAGTCATATGCTTGTCTGGGGTTCTTATGCACTTCACCGTAAATGTAGATCATATCGATCTTTTCAGAAACCGTGTATCGGATATCCATGATTTTCAATTTGTCATAAACCAAGTAATAATCAATTGTAACTGACAAACTGACTTTCAAAATCGTGAATTTTCACTGAACCCTTTCGTTTGTTTACATCGCGTGAGCTCTGAATGGTGGTAATGTAGACGATTGAAGGGTGTTGTGTATTGACAACTTTTGTACGAAACATTCTTTTGCAAGACCCTTCGTTTTCGAGTTATTCGAATGTCAGATTTAAAATGGAACAATATCGATTAGAGCGCCATTTTTGCGGATTTCAGGAAAATGGTTCAGACAAAAGTTTCTTGGTTTTTGACCTAGAATCCAAATCTGCAGTAAAAAATATGAGATGCTATTTAAAAAACAAGAGTTGATCTCAGAATGCCCTTGAAGATGAGATTTGAGGTCAAAGCCAAGGCCACCATCGGATGTCCCCCTCGGTACCCTACAACTTTTGTCCGAAAAATTTTCTCGTATCTCACTTTATTTTTGGAAAAAACGCTCGCGACACTTTAAATGCCCCACCCTGTATATAGGGTGTCCCATTTTAATTTTTATATCGGAATAACTCAAAAACAAGGAGTTTTGGAGGAAAATGTTTCGAACAATAGTTGTGAGATTCCGAGGGGGACATCTGATGGTGGCCTTGACTTTGGCCTCGGATCTCAACTTCAAGGTCATTCAGAGGTCAACTTTTGTTTCTTGAATGAAATCCCCTATTTTTTACTGCAGATTCAGATTTGACGTTGGAAAACAAGAAACTTTTGTCTGAATCATTTTTCCGAATTCCGCACAGATGGCGCTCTAATCGATGAAAAATGAGTTTTATGAAACACTCGTATTGCTTTCTGTGTAAAACGACATTTAACTCTCCAGTGTTTTTTTTTCAGCTTCTGAGGATTACCGTCGCCATTAGAGTTACCCAATGTGCACCACGAGGAGGTTGAGCGATCGGATCTTGCACATCTTGGTGGCCCTGAAAAGGGCCGATTGTCTGGACTGTAGAGTTGTGTAATTTTTCACGACAAACGCTCTGCAATATGTATGAAAATTCACCGTATCAAATGTTCGATATTTGCACCATTGACCTGTTGGCATCACTTATTCGTCTCTGAAAATGTGGTTCTAACGACGAAAGCACATGAGGTGGAATTGTTCGGCAGACAGTTCGTATTCGGCGTTTCATGTCATCTCTGGTCGTTGGTGGTCTTCCATAAACTACATCTTTGATGAAATCCCATAAGTAAAAATCCAAAGGGGTAAGATCCGGAGACCTGGCCGGCCAGGCACTGTATCCACCGCGACCAATCCATCTGTGTGGGTAAGATGTGTTCAAGGAATCTCTGACAATTGCAGCGTTATGAGGTGGTGCCCCATCATGTTGAAGCCACATCCTGTTACGTGTGTAGAGATCAACATCTCCCAACATCCTTGGTAATTTGTCCCGAATCAATTGCAGATAATTTTTCTTCCTAACAGTATGTTGGAAGAAATAAGGACCAATGATCTGACCATTCAAAATCCCACACCACACATTCAGAGTCCCGTGATGTTGATTGTCAACTTGTCGATGCCATCTGGGATTTTCAATTGACCAATAATGACAATTATGTCTGTTCATAACACCGTTACTGCGAAATGTTGCCTCATCACTAAACATCACGTAATCGAAAAAACCAGGCGGTTGCTCCGAGGCCCATTGACCGAATTCAACCCTACGTCTAAGATCATCTTCACTTAATGCTTGCACCAATGTAATGTGGTAAGGATGATATTTACCAGATCTTAGTATGCGGTGTGCCGTTGATCTTTGGGATACCTAATTGGTGCTGGATTTCTCTGGTAATAACGTGAGGATTCAGGTGCACCATTCCTAAAACGGCTACTGAGCGTGCATCCATACGATTTCCATCATAACGCCTTCTGACTCTTGGGAGATTCATTCTTCTAACCCGTCTTTCTATTGAGCGTATCGCCTGAAGTGAAGGCTGGCGTCTATTTGGATACCTCTCTCCATACAATCTTGATGCTGCAGCGTAATTACGTCGACATCCCCCTAGTATCAGGAGAATATCAAGTATTTCACCCCAAGGATAATCCATGGTATTGAGACCTTCACAACACTGATCAAAGATCTTCAAGTTTGAATCGTATATCGAAAAGAATTTGTAAATGAATGAAGGATATTAAACATTCCGTTTCACTTATGTTTGTAAACAATGCTCTAGTATGAACTTTCTTGTTCATGATAAACACAAGTATTGTTGTGTACTTGTGTTTGGCAACAATTCACAGTAACGGTACGACGAACAGACATAATTGTCAATATTGGTCGATGGAAAATCCCAGCTAGGTCTCCGGATCTTACCACTTTGGATTTTCACTTATGGGGTTTCATCAAATTTTCAGGGCCACAAAGATGTGCAAGATCCGATCGCTCAACCTCCTCGTGTTGCAAATTGGGTAACTCTAATGGCGATGGTAATCCTCAGGAGCTGAAAAAAAACACTGGAGAGTTGAATGTCGTTTTACACGGAAAGCAATACGAGCGTTTAAAACTCATTTTTTATCGATTGGAGCGCCATCTGTGCGGAATTCGGAAAAATGATTCAGACAAAAGTTTCTTGTTTTTCAACGTCAAATCTGAATCTGCAGTCAAAAATAGGGGATTTCATTCAAGAAACAAAAGTTGACCTCTGAATGACCTTGAAGTTGAGATCCGAGGCCAAAGTCAAGGTCACCATCAGATGTCCCCCTCGGAATCTCACAACTTTTGTTCGAAACATTTTCCTCCAAAACTCCTCGTTTTTGAGTTATTCCAATATAAAAATTAAAATGGGACACCCTGTATATACAGGGTGGGGCATTTAAAGTGTCGCGGGCGTTTTTTCTAAAAATAAAATGAGATACGAGAAAATTTTTCGGACAAAAATTGTAGGGTATCGAGGGGGACATCCGATGGTGGCCTTGGCTTTGACCTCAAATCTCATCTTCAAGGGCATTCTGAGGTCAACTCTTGTTTTTTAAATAGCATCTCATATTTTTTACTGCAGATTTGGATTCTAGGTCAAAAACCAAGAAACTTTTATCTGAACCATTTTCCTGAAATCCGCAAAGATGGCGCTCTAATCGATATTGTTCCATACTGAATCTGACATTGGAATAACTCGAAAACGAAGGGTCTTGGAGGAGAATGTTTCGGACAAAAGTTGTCTGATTCCAAGGGGGATCCCTTGAACTGAAACGGAGGTGATGGGGTATAACAGACAAAACACAGCACATTTCAATCGTCTACATCACTTGGATAATTTTAATGCAGTAGATGCTCAAAATGATGGCCTTTGACTCCAATACACATTTCAAAACGTTTTACAAAAGATTGCTGAACTCGTGCTAAAATATCTTCATTGATGCTCGCGCATGCATTGATGATTCGTTGACGCATATTCTCAGGTGTAGTCGGTGCTTGTTGATGAACTGTATCTTTTATGTATCCCCATAAAAAAAAATCTGGAGAAGTAAGATCTGGAGAACGGGCAGGCCAATGAACTGGTCCACGACGTCCTCTCCATCGTCCAGGATAATCTCTGTCCAATATTTCTCGAGCTGTGACTGCATAATGGGATGGACAACCATCGTGTTGATACCACATATTTAATCGTTCCTGAATAGGTATGTCTTCAAGTAATGTTGGAAGTACTTGATCTAAGAAATGTCTGTACTTCTCTCCATTTAGCGTATCTGCAATGAAGTACGGTCCAATTACTCGAGATCGAAAAATACCACACCAAACATTCACAGCCCATTGTCTTTGATGCTCTACTTGACGTAACCATCTTGGATTTTCTGTCGCCCAGTAATGCATATTATGTCGATTTACTTGACCATGATTGGTGAACGTCGACTCATCAGAAAATAATATGTTGATGAAGTTGTTATTGTGCATTTGCGCTAGACCCCATCGACAAAACTGTACACGATTTTCGAAATCATCACCGTGAAGGTCTTGATGCAAACAAATGTGATACGGATGGAATTTGTGACGTTTCAGTATTCGAAGAACACTTCTTCGAGAAATTCCCGAATGGGGTTCAATTTCACGAGAGCTCACGTGTAGATTATTGGCTACTGCAGCTAGTACATTAACTTCCGCATTTTCTCCGCTAACAGTTCTCATTCGATGTCGTTTTTCCCTTGTAACACTTCCCGTTTCTGAGAATAATTTTGTAATGCGTTGAAAATACCTAATGGATGGCGTTGTTCTTTCAGGAAATCGTTCTGCATACAAGTCATATGCTTGTCTGGGGTTCTTATGCACTTCACCGTAAATGTAGATCATATCGATCTTTTCAGAAACCGTGTATCGGATATCCATGATTTTCAATCTGTCATAAACCAAGTAATAATCAAATGTAACTGACAAACTGACTTTCAAAATCGTGAATTTTCACTGAACCCCGTCGTTTGTTTACATCGCGTGAGCTCTGAATGGTGGTAATGTAGACGATTGAAATGTGTTGTGTATTTGCAACTTTTGTACGAAACATTCTTTTGCAAGACCCTTCGTTTTCGAGTTATTCGAATGTCAGATTCAACATGGAACAATATCGATCAGAGCGCCATTTTTGCGGATTTCAGGAAAATGGTTCAGACAAAAGTTTCTTGGTTTTTGACCTAGAATCCAAATCTGCAGTGAAAAATATGAGATGCTATTTAAAAAACAAGAGTTGATCTCAGAATGCCCTTGAAGATGAGATTTGAGGTCAAAGCCAAGGCCACCATCGGATGTCCCCCTCGGTACCCTACAATTTTTGTCCGAAAAATTTTCTCGTATCTCATTTTATTTTTAGAAAAAACGCCCGCGACACTTTAAATGCCCCACCCTGTATATATATATATATATATGAATGAACATAAATACAGCTTATATATTCATAAATAAAGAAAATATAATATATATGTGCAGGAGGCTCCATTTTCACCACCGATAACAAAAATCAATTTGATCAAGCATCCAGTTCCAAAGTTGTATTGAAGAACAGTGATATTAAATCTAAATTGGAAAAAAAATCCTCGAACTTCTGATATCCCTGCAAAATCGTCCGTAGAGAGTATGCATTCAAATGAGTACTGTAAGCTATCCTTCAGTTATTTACCATTCATGGCAATCATCGATAATATATATATGAGTTACCGTTATACAGGAGTTCGTTCATTTCAGCTATCAATTCAGATGTGATAAACCACCCGAAAGATGGAATTTCAATAATTTCAAACACCCAACTAAATGAAAAAGGTAAGAATATATCAACTATCTTCTCCATATGTATGTTATACTTTATACTTTTATACAAACATTATGTGATTTCAAAATTAATTCGAAAAATTCTACAAGGGGTTATGGCCATATTTGATGCAAAATTTGAGACAATCAAAGAAGAATTGCGATTCTTGAGAGATTCCATGAACCACTTGGTCGCGCAGGGCCCTGATGTCATAAATAGTGGAAAATGTGTGAATTTCAATACATTCAAAGAAAAATATAATTCAATTAATTTGCCAGTGAGCTCTATGGACGATTCCGACGCTTTTGATACAATGTTGAATGATCCAGAAGTATCAAAGGATTTCGTAAGTCTTCAAATATTATCCAATGCTTATAAAAAATTATTTGATTATGAGCCAAACATAATCATAATCATAATAGGAATCATATCTTATCATCAATATGGCTTCTTAAGGCCTTGGCCAATCACAGTCAACCTCCGATGTCCACTCTCTCCCTTGAGGCTCTCTACTTTTCATCAAGTTCTTTTCCATTTATCCACTAAAAACTAGCTAATAAATAGATAGTTTAACAAGGATAGGCCTTTTCAAATTGGGCGTTACATGCCTCGTAAGGCCCTTACAAGTTTCAATCACAAGGCCTTTCCTAGTTCAGTACGTCAACTTGTAAGTTACTTGACATTCACTCGGCTGAATTTCTGCTAGGGATGTATATGTATACTTCCTTATCCATATAATGGTATCAAGGGCGTATTCGGAAACTCACGATCCTCCTTTGAGGGGACTCGAGCATAAGGAAGTGGGGGACGGAAAAATTCAAATTTGTCAATGTTTGGAGGTTAAAATTTTACAATTTTATTTTTGAGCCTTCAGAAATCACTTAGCCATTCAAGGTTTGCGGCGATGTGGAACTCTAGGCATGTAATTTATTATTATTCACTTCAAGTAAGGTAGTAAATTTTTGGATATTCCCTTGAATGGTATTACACTTCACTCTAGAAAATTTGGCAGTGTTAGGTAAAGTCCACTCCGGATGGTGTTGTTTCAACACCTGACGGTGTTATTTCTACACCGTATGGTGTCATTCTAATACCATTTGGAATTATTTCAACACTGAATTCCGGAGTGGACTTTTATAGAATCCGCGCGGTGTTAATTCTGACACCGCTTTTCTTACAGTATTTTGAGACGTTTGTAGGTGATCTACGGATTGAAATAAAATAAGCACAGTCAATAGATCAATTGTGAATACTCATTCTCCTGACATCGCGTTTTGAACCGAACCAAAGGAATGGTATTTGCAAACAAAATCGCAAGGCAATTCAATGAAATTTATACTTCACCCATACAGCACAAGAGTTCCCGTTATGCTCATGAATATGTATTTATTATGAATATTTTGAATTCAAAACGAACTCTTGATGAATAACTTAATGTTCAGAAAGAATTCGTATCAAGACTCCATAATGAATTCTGCGTGCATTCAATGCATTTTAATTCTGACTTCATTGAATTCTCATTGAATTCATTATTGGTTGCATAATGGCGACGATCCAGAGAGTCTTTGGGAAGTCTTTATGAATTCAAATTGATCATTTGTGCTGGCTGGGTAAAAAATACACAAATGGACCTTGAAAATTTTCTGCTGGAATCAAATGTTCCAATTTTCCCTGACATTTTATAAATTTCAATGGATTTCCCTGACTAATGGAGCATTTTGCAAACGTTCCCTGACTTTCCCTGATTGAATAAGAATTCCCTAACTTTCCCTGACTTTCCCTGACTTTCAATGTCTGGGGGGGCCCTGCAGGATCTGCTGATTTTCATCCGAATTTGCTTGGCATTTCTTTTTAGAGACGCACGGAGAAAACGGGAATAGTGACGTTCACCATTATCGTTTAGTAAAACCTTGTTTCGCTGAAAGCACTAAGCAATCATTTTATTCTACTAAATATAATTCAGTAAAGATTCGTGATTTCAACAAAATGGTACAGTAGTCCATGTATGATCAATATTACGGATGGTATAGTTAGTTTGACTGACTCAATTGCCTTTACTACGCTGTTTAGTAATAATAACTATTTTATTCGCACTCGAGCGGAGTGAACCGAAACGAGTCGAACATAACCGAATATACGAACTCTCCTCGCTTACCGACACTGTTTTGTTTATAAACGATTTTTTTTTCCCTCATAAATGTGTTAATGGCAGGGAAGGAGTTGATAATAACTCGTATATGGAATATGTCTATCATGATTCTCGTCTTAATAATCAACACTTTACAAAATCAATTTATTCAGAAAATCCAAAATTGTTTCAACAGTATCCTCTAATCATAAGTTCTCCAAAAACTTATAAGAGATACGCAAAGCTAGCAAAATTATATGTTCAGTTTAGCTCAAGTGGTATACGCGTTAGGTGTAGGTAGGTAGGTAGGTAGGTAGGATGTTGAGGTTCGATTCCCGCTTTCAGCACCCTGAATGTCATGTGCAATCGATATTCGATGCTACAACTTCACGCTCAACTAAACAGTAATGAATGTCAAGCAATCAAAATTTTTGCTGCTTTGGGAAATTATTTCTAAAGACAACATTAACAACCTTCATAATATAACAAAAACGTTTTTTATTGTTGAATCGAATTCATATTGTTGTTTAGTAAAAATGATCATGCCCATTCCGCGGAATAGATGATTTGTGTGGTGGAATCAATTATGCGACCATTCACTGTTTGGTACGAATAACAATGCTTGGGTAATCGAATGAAATACAACTTTAGTAAAATTAATTTGACTTGTTATGGTGACATGAACTGTATGTGCATTCGGTTTATAATACCAGAGAGAAGATGAGAGTGCGCACGGGCACCTTTTCGTTGCTATTGAAACTTCCACCGGCCCTCTGGCGGTTGGATCATGGAAATGATTACACAGAAATTTTATTTTGCAATATTACAACACCGCGCATTCCTTTTGTATATTTTTTAATACGAATGTGATTGAAATTATTTTATTTATCGACACAAAATGCATATGATTTCACATTATTATAATTTAGAAAATTGAAAAATAAGAGAGGGGGTCGGTGTAATCGGTTCCGTGTTCCATCCGATAAGAGGGCGCTTCAATGTTTACTAGCGATGGAAACCCGGCCGTGCGCACTCTCATTTTCTCTCTGATAATACTAAACATTTGGTCTGTCCATATTTCACTAAATAGTACGAGATACCATTGGTTTGATTGATATCACTATTCAGTTTTCTCCGTGCGCGAAATGAAATATTCATTTAATCATAAATTATCTTTTTGATATCCATTTAGGATTATGAAATAATTACTATCGTGAGTCTTTGTTTCCATTTTGTGTTAGATAAAAAACAACCCGATATCTGGAAACCAAAAAGTTACCAACCTCGAATTGATAGCGCATTGTCAAATATTTCTGTTTACAAAGGTAAACATAAAATTCAAGATTTTTGAGGGTTTATACGAAAATAAATGGTTGATGAATTTAATCAATATTACTATTCCAGATGGTGGATCCAAAGAACTTGAAATTACTAACGTAATTAATTATATGATTGCGAAGGATGATGAGCCGTTCAGTATAACAGAGAAATCAGGTTTCAGAAAGTTATTGAATGTTACTGTCCCTCATTATCAAATTCCTGGGAGAAACAAAATTACTTCATTGACAGAACAAAAATATGAAGTCCTTTTCCATCTTACAAAACAAAAGTTGGCTGGATTTGATTCCATTACGATAACTGCTGATATATGGACAGATGCTGGAACAACAAGAAGTTTTTGCAGGATGTACTGGTCACTTTCTTGATGGAGACAACCTGTCTATGATTGTTTCAGATATTATTGAAGTGCCTGAAAGGCATACCGCTGAAAATATTTCTCAAGCACTGAAAGGAGTTTGTGAAAAATGGGGAATATGCGAAAACCAAATATCAGCAATTTTGACTGATGGAGCTGCAAATATGGTCAAAGCTGCGCAGGACACTTTCGGTGTTGACAAGCATTTGCCTTGCTTTGCACATTTAATCAATTCGGTAGTTCAAGCAGCGTTGGATAGTGTAGAGAGCTCAAAAATAATACTAAGAAAAGTCAAAGCAATCATTACTTTTTTCAAACATTCCTCAATAGCTTCATACGACTTACACAACCTTCAATCTGATACTGGAAATTATGTCATGGGTCTGAGACAAGATTGCCCGACACGATGGAATTCCACATATACTATGCCCTGGCAGAAATTTTCTCAAGTAAAATTCGAGGCACTAGCAAGTCCAACTTTTTTCACGGTAAGGGCCTTGTAAGTGAAACTTACAAGTACCTTGTGAGGCATGTACCACTTGAAATGATGAGGCACTCACTAGTTCCACTCACTAGTTACTCATCAAAAAATAGTGAAAAACTTGAAAAAAACTATACATGAAAAGGTTACACGGAGAAAAATGCCAGTCAAAGATGTAGTAATCCCAGATAGCACAAGAGTTCTAAAAGAGTTCATAATGAATACAATGTATTCATATAGACCTCTTTTTAAACTCTTGTGCTATCTGGGAATTTTATATAAATACCGACTTTAACTTATCATATCTTTTCGTGGGATTTCTCTAAATTTACTTTTATTGATTTATTCAAAGATGATAAAAAGAAAATAACACCAAACTTCGCTTCACTATGTGTCGGTAGAAAGGCAATATGACACACATTAATCATTAATGTCTGGAATAACTTTGTTGGCGATGGTGAAAAGTTTTTAACCTAACGGGGAACCGAACCTGCTGTACCTACCTACCTAACCTACCGAAACTTAACACCTTGCCAACGAAGCTATTCCGCACTTTGAAATTCAGAGCCTACTTGATAAAGACATTTGCTAGTAAACAGTTCCACCAGTCCCCTGGCGGTTTTACCACGAAAGTTGACCCGCTACATTTAAACTACACATTCTTCGTACTTTTACATATCGGAATCATCGCGCTGAAAAATTGTCAAAATTCATTCCCGTAAAATATAAGTGATAAAATTGACAGTGCTTAGGAAAGTGATTTCAATAAACATAACATAAAGACATAACCCTACTTTTGGAATTTGTTTTTGTTTTGTATCTAATAAAACATAAAATTCTTTATAACAGTGATAAATCAATGTGATTTTTGTGATAAGTTTATATTTTGGTTTGAATTCATTATTTTGTGCTTTCCATTGAAACATTATTCACATCATGTTATGTGTAAGAAGTGAACTAGAAAATATTACAAGTTATGAATGTATCGTCATGATTCTTCAAGTGTCCTTGTTTTTCATCAAAATCAAATCCCAAAGGAGACTTTTGTAGAATCATATTTATGGTATGTAAAAGTCACATAGATCTCTTTCATTTAGATTATTCAAAGAAAAGAGCAGTCATGGTTTTTTTTAATGCTTCAAAGTGAAGTTCGTGTATCATTGGCATTCATTATCATTTTGCTCACTTATATATGTGAGCTTCTGATTGAGTTACCTTAATCACTTGAAGTGAAGTGGAGTGTTTTTTGATAAGTGACGTGAAATGACTTCCTCACTCAAACAATGTGCATAATATAAAATGAACTGTGAGTTTGTTGGAATAAATTGTCTACGAATAAGTATGGCTTGAATCGTTAAAGATATTATCTTACACTTATATTGGAAGCGCAGTGAATTTCCTTTCTCTGATCAAAATGAACTACTGGCACGATGAATACTTAATTGTGATTTGCTTCCAAAGAGTATTTCTACATCACTTTATTGAACAATACATATATGTGGTTATCAATGGAGCCTAAGGGTTTTAGCAATAAAAAATCATCTATGAAATTACAAGCACAGGGAATTGCTGAAGTATCTACCAGTCAAACTTGTGAGGAGTTCACTGTTAACTTGCAAGTTCAACCAGACTAGTTTTGCCCGTTTTGCCTCAAGAAAAACCAGTGTTGCCAACTCCCTATCTGAGAAGTGCGCTGAATGAACTGCGAAAAAGCGCCAGAATACGTTGAATTTGTGAAAACCGCGCCAAATAAAATGAAATACCATTTTCACATTTTTTAAATCTTATATGTTGATTATTCATACATTGGTATTATAATTAGTAACAATATGAACACTCCACATACATTGATGGAATTATAATTAAAAATGTCCAAGCCAAACATCTTCATTATCAGTGTCAAATGCAGGTTCTTCCTGATTTGTTGAAGCAGACTTTGATGGACCTGGTTCTGGCTCGGAAGGGGTCTTAGATTTCAATAGTTTGAATGTATAGACACTTTTACCACCCATTTGATTCAACACCTCTCGTGGAATGTCATAAGTACAACAAGTTTGACCAACATCTTTTGAGCCACTTCTGATATATAAATTCGAATTCAATGTCTCCAAATTCATTCGGTTCCGCAATTTAGTTTTGATTACATTCCCAGAAAGCAAAACGAACGAGTCCACGATTGTTCAATCTGATGGACACAATCTGATGCATAAACAATCAACCAATGGTGGTACAATTAGATTGACCAATACGTGAATGTTACTCATTATTGCACAATTATTGGTGCACAACCGTTGCATGAAATTCATAAATGATTGTACGATAATGTGTACACTTCTCATATTATTAATTGTTCAATTTCATATCTATTTGCGATTGTACATTGATTTATAGAAAAATGTGCTATTGTGTTGTGGATGTGATTGAGAGATGGAAAATGAATCATTGCATAATCGGATGTATTAAAAATGGGACAATCAGAATTTATTGATTATCGCACAAATTGTTGTATACAAATATTTCAAAAATATTTATCATTCATTGCAAATGTAAATTAAACAGTATGGGTAGCATATTATGGGTGAATTGATAATGTCTCATGCAATAATAATTCTGTGTACTCATCTTGATTTTTATTAATTGCTTTAAATCAAATTTTTTAATTAATTTAGAAGAATTGTAATCATCGCGTTACAATTATCGATGAATGATTGGATCCTTTTATTTGAAAATCACTCTGCTATCCTTTTTCATTCACAGAATCTAAAAAAAGAAGGAAAGAGGATTTTATTCTACGGGTCTGTCGATAACTGATCCGAGCAGAGCAAGAGTAATTTTCAACCAATCAGAAAATTCGAATTTTTTCTTTTGATTTTTTGATTGGTTGAAAATTACTCTTGCTCTGCTCGGAGCAGTTATCGTAAACACTCTATAAGGGCCAGTTTCACCAACTCAGTTCAAAGTTGAACTTGGTTAAATCTTAATTAAACCAAGTTTAAACTAGGATTAAACCAAGTTTGAATGATATTTAACCAAGTTCAACTTTGAACTGAGTTGGTGAAACCGGCCCTAAGAGATTGATTTGAACGCCTCTGTACCAGCGTGGCCGACAAAATCCTACCAGATTTCGCTGATTGATCAATTCTTATGAAGACGAAAATGGGATAGGGTGGCTCTATAAGAATCAACCAATCGTCATCAGTCAGTAGGATTTTTTGGTAACGCTTCTCTGTACGGAAGGGTATATACTCGAATGTTCACATGGATACACTAACACGAATGATGAACAAATCATAAAAGTTCTTGAAGTAGTATTAGTGTATCCATGTGGATTTAGTTGAAGTACTAGTCCGTACGGCGGCGCTGAAATCGACCTCAACATTGTGAATTGAGGTTTAGCCCTCTGCGATACATCAGGGTACACCATTAAGTCGCATTAGACAAGAGAGTTGTGACGCGTGGTGATGCCTGGTGACGCGTTTTACGAAAAAACAACGTTTCTTGGGGTTTTGTTCGATACTTTTCGGGTACTCATGTGTATTTGATCAGCATATTCTTAAAAAGAAGAATTCCATAAAAGAGGCAACATTTATTGTAAGTATATGCATATATTTTGTAGAAAATTATCATTATGTCAGCATTGTGCTGTTTGAAAAAACGACGCTCTAGTTTGAAAACTGTTTGGTTATTCCTAAGAGATTTGCCTTTCGGCTGTGTCTTGAAATACGCTTACCCGACTGCAGCTTTGAAATGCAAAAACCGTGAAATTTCCAAATTCTCGTGGGTACAGTGAACCCTTGATGAATTATCTACAGACACGCGAAGTTTCCCGTATTTCGAATTTTAACAGATCGAGACACGTGCTAACTGTCTTCTACCTCGAATTTTCATCTTGAAAAACAGCAAAATATGCGTTTCTGTAGATATTCCTTCAAGAATTCAAGGTATTTACAAGAATTTGGAAATTTATCGTGCCTCAAATTGAAAAATTGGAAACATGTTAGCGTGTTTCTAGATATGGCCTTGTTTTTTTTGTTTTATGTATGTTGACGATTCATCAGAGTATTCACTGTTTTTTCCATACATGACGTCCTTTCAAGTTTATATACCTAAGATATATTTGAAATGAAACATTTTATACGAGGTTTAGTATAAGTATTATAAATTTGGGGTTGAATTTGTATAGCACTAAAAAGAAAACGGCAAACATTCCAGATTGTGTGGAAAAAGTTATAATGACGTCATCAAGTTTACTCGTCTAACATTTTCATTTTTAGGATGATTATAAATAGGGTATAATATTTTATTCACACTCCGAAAGAGATTAAAAATTATGCGACGCAGAGTGATTTGGCATACCCGTATACAAATATTTTGCTGACGATGGAATGTGAGAAACTTGTAACTTTTTTATGACAATCAGTACTAATCAATTTGAAATGAAACAAAAATTCTCTGGAAAAGCTCTGAATATAGTTTGCAATTGATATTCCAAATCCGTGAGATTTTTTATTAACATTTCATAAATTCTCAAAATGTATTAGACGTTTCCATAGTTTTTCAGAGTCTTTCACAGAAAATTACACATTTTTCATGTACTGTGCATTGTTTTGCAGAAACTTTCTAGCGGAATATGTCCATACAAAATATCCTGCCTCTATTATAATTTAGATTCTGAATAATTGGATTTCATTATTTTATACATACACTGTAAAAAAAAATTCCTGTAATTTTACCACTCTGAGAGTTGGTAACAAAATTACCTACTCTGAACATGGGAAATTTACCAACTATAGTGAATTCACAAATTCAAAGGGTAATAACTGTACAGGCTAGGTGAATTCACTTTCACGTTGTAAAATTACATTCGTTGGTAATTTTAAAGGTCAGGATGAATTCTCATGTTTAGAAAAAAAAAATTATCCCTTCCACTAGAATTGAACATAGGATCTTTCAATCACTTTTCTACTACCTTGCCACTGAGGCATAGGCAAATCAGTTGATATAGGCTTAGAAAGAATTGCTTATAAGTGCCGTATATGAATCAAACTTATCACATTTCTGTGATTGATCACTTCACAAACTGAATATCGTCCAATAGCACATGATATTATAAAATATTATTAAATATGATAAAAATATAATAGGAATATTGAATTGTAGTATAATATTGATATTATATCGATGACATTTTGACAAAAAGGCGTGGACGTTGAGTTTTATATATCATTCAAAAGCGTCTTTCCAATAACTATTTCCAAGAGCGCTCGATTGATTTGTAAAACTCGATTTCGTATCTTTTTGGCACTTACGTCTTTTTGTCAAAACGTCGTCGATATTTTGAGCATATTTTACAATATTCCATCCTATTAGGGATATTGGTAAAATCATGGATAAAAATTTGAGAAATGCAAAACACTTTTTTCGCATATTAAAAGTTGTTTGCTTTGTTGATGAAAATTATTATAAAATCTGAAAATCTTTCGAAAAGCGCAGTCGTGACGATACGAGGGGAATTTTCCTCTAAACAAATTCATAGCGTATCATAAACAAAATTTCAGAAAAGTCAGAAGAAAAATACTATTTTCGAAATTGACAAACTTTGTAACCTTTGCGTGAATATCAGGAGTATCCTATGAAAAATACAATATTTAGACAATATCAAAAATTACTTTTATAATCGTGGTTAATGGGCACCTGTATATTGCGCATTATTACCCACACAGCACCACAGTCCCAGAAGAATTCATAAAGAATTCTTAAGAGTTCTTTAAGAATTCTTAAGAACTCTTTAAGAATTCTTCTGGGACTTCGGTGCTGTATGGGGACATACATTAACTACACAATCGTTTATAATTTCCAAAATCAAACATCCGGTTTTAAAACGGAAAAACCAACTTCTCAAATTCTCCATGAAATTCTAATTATCATTACAGACACTGTATTTTAATGTCACAAAATGAGTGCTGAATCACACATTCCTTTTGTGAAATTTACTCATAAAATAAAGATTTCACAATAAAAATTCAATATTCCAGTCTCGAATGTAATATTTTTCGCGCATGTAATTTTACAAACGTTGGTGATTTTCACACTTTCAGAGTAGGTAACTTTATTACCCACTCTCAAAATAACATATTTACAGTTCGAATGGTAAATTTGCAGGCTGTTGTAATATGGTTATGTTCAGAGTAGAACACTTACAGTTCCAATTTAAATTGATAAGAGACAGCTAGTATTACTCCAATTCTCAGAGTAGTAATATTACAGTTTGATTATTGTAACCATACATTTCATACATGTAACTTGATTTATGATTTTTTACAGTGTAGGGATGTCACTTTGAGAAGCAAAATATTTATATCGATCGATAAATACGATTGATTCGTGTGTGTCGCTCAACGTAATTATTACCACCACAAGCGGATCCATATCTTGAATAATCACAACTCCTCACTTATAGTTTAGGTTGAATAAAGAGAGATGAACTGTTTGTACCTTCAGGCATTTTCATTCTCCCTCATGCAGAGCAAACCATACGATACGCATTTGGACTCATAATTTCATAACAGAGCAGAGAATATAAACTCGCTTCAAGTTTTAATCCTGAATTTCTTGTGAACTGTGAATGAAGTAATTTCCCCTTTAATTGTTGAAATATGAATCCATTAAAAATCATATGGCTTTCTCTACATAAGAGAGAGAAAAGAATTTTAATGTTACAGGATGCTTTCGACATTAGTGCAAATTTGCAACTGTGCAAACTTCATCACTGGTGTCCTTTTTCTTCTGTAATGTTAGAAATTTCTGCATGAAGCTTCAATCACTCGTGATGGAAGCAATGTCCACTCACATGATTTGAAGAGTTCTTGAAATTCCAATCACATATGAATGGAAATTCAGTTGCCAAACTATATTGTTATGGATGATATTATATAGTAAAAATTCTAAATTCCATTACATGCAATTTAATTCCTAATTCAATCCACAAGAATTGGAAATTTCATCCACAAGTGAGCTTGAAAAGTGAATGAACTTTCAAGAAATTTTTAACAGTGTTATTAACTATGCAAAATTTGCACAAATGTCGGAAGCATCCACAATATACACTAAGTCCGTCTCTCTTGATTCAATTTATACTCTGAGTGAGGAATTGTGATAATTAAAGATGTGAATTCGCACTTGGTAGTCTGGATTTTATTTACGACATATCTATTTACAACGATCGTATTCATACATCGATGTAAATAAATGTTGAGTTTTTCAAGAGAACATTCTCAATGTCTTGTTGATTATCGCATGAAGAAAATAAATTATATTAATTTCATTATTGACTATTTCTATTCAAAAGTCTTCATCATCCTAAGTCACCACAAGTATGGCAAAGTAAGGATCACAGGAGTGACATTCATGGTCTGTGTACATTGAAATGTCCACAACGGTGAACCTTACACAATGAATATTACAATTTGATGTAATGATGATATACCTCGACTACATAATTTTATGATATTAATATCATTGTGACATCAAATTGCCATGATCGTTGTGTATGGTATGCACTGAGAGGAAAACATTTCTGGGAATAATAACATGATTTAATTGAATAGTCACAACAAAATATTTTATTGATTTAGATAAACTTTCATTGACTCAATAAAATATTCAATAAGCTATGAAATATTTCCTTAATGGGAACAAATATTTAATTGATTCGATAAAACTTTATTCAAATCAATTAGGTACTTTGTTGCGACTATTCAACTAAATATTTTATTGTTCCTGGAATTTTTTTCTCTCAGTGTGGTTGTGGATGTTGTGAATATCAAGCGACGCAGTATAGCGTCTTGACGCCGAATTAAGATCTAATGTACATGAACTATGACTTTACCATATGTAACTTGGGATTTTGTCTCCCGAAGAGAACATGAAGCTTCAGTGAACGTTTTGATTAGATCTGTATAGATCTAGCCGATGAACACTAATTTTCAAGTTCACAAACGTTTGACAAAGGTCCTACGAACATTGCAACGTCCGCCTCAGAATACTTTCAGGAAACATAGATAAAACGTTCATCAACGTGATACTAGCGCCGGGACATTAGCCAAATTTTTCGTGTAAGATTTCTCCAAAACACTTTCATATTTTCAAAATATCGCTCAATACAGCATTTCTGTAGACATTCAAGATATGCTGTGTTGAGCGATATTTGGAAAATATGAAAGTGTTTCGTAGAAATCTTACACGAAAAATTTGGCTCATGTCCCGGCGCTAGTATCACGTTAAAATTCATCGAAAGTTTGATGAAGCATCACAAAAATATTCACACTTATATCAATTTATATTAATTCATGTTCATAATTTAATTGATTATTCAAACTTTCGATGAACCTTCAATGAACGTTCCATCTGTTTCCTGAAAGTATTTCGAGGCGTTCATTTCAATGTTCTCAGAACTTTGTCAAACGTTTGTAAATCTAAAAGTTAGCTTTTATGAATTTTTGGCCCGATCTATACAGATCTAATCTGAACGCTTGCTGAAGCTTCATGTTCTCTTCGGGCTTACATTTGTTTTTTGAAGCGTCCTTTTTGGCATTCCTTATCGAAAAACAATCAAACAATTTCCACTATTTTTCTTTCAGAATCACTACCCGTGTTCTACTTCACGACTACAACCTTTAATATTTGTATTGTGAAATGGGTCGGATAAAAAATGATAAATTTCTGCAAAATTATACAAAAAAGGGGCAACATTCAACTAGGCATGAAAATATTCATAGTTTGTCAATAGAACGGCGTAAACGAATTCTGATAAAAACTCAAAATAAGATTATCGAATCAATGAAAAAGGAATCCGGAAAACTTCAGAGTGAATCAGATTATGTGCAACTGCACCATGCCTCGTATTCAAACGTGATCATTACAGAACAAGGGAATATAGACAATACTTCTCGTAAGATTTTTCATGATTTGACTGATGATTTGGTTGACCCTCTTTTACAAAAAAATCTCAACTTCCTTACTGCAGACGATTTCCACACTCGTGAAGTTTTTGATTACGAATCAAGTGACAATTCCGATTCTGACATTAATTTTGATATCAACGATAATTCGAATTCTGATGAAGTCGAATTATCGGATCATGATGGAACACGATCTAAATTCCAAGAAGATTTGCGCCAATGTTTTCTTGAAACAAAAGTGCTCCAAGTGCAAGGAAATGCCATTCTAAAGGTGCTGCGGACCCATTCATGCTTCTCTTCTCTTCCAAAAGATGTTAGGACTCTAAAAGAAACTCCTCACAATCGTGCTTTTGAGCGTACTGTCAGCCCTGGGAAATACATTCATTTTGGATTAGAAGAAGCTATTGGAAGTATTCTATCTCGAACTCCAATTGAAGACATTCCTAATAATCTGGAACTTGATTTACACGTGGATGGTGCCCAGGGTGATAGTTCTGGTCGCGTTCAGTTGTGGCTTATCCAATGCCGAATTGCAAACATACGTCACAGTAAACCAGAGGTTGTTGGAATTTACCGTGCTGTTCTCGGTCGAAAAATTCTTGAAGAGAAAACTGTTCGTTCAGGAAAACCAGACGATGAAAAAGATTTTTTAGCAGATCTTATTACAGAAGCTAGAATTTTACTCGATAAAGGAGGTGCATTATTTGAAGGGCAGATCTTGTCCTTTTGTTTCCGGGCTTTTATTGGTGATGCACCTGCTCGTGCATTCATATTGAGGCACAAAGGCCATATGTCAATGTTTCCTTGTTCTAAATGCAAAGTAGAAGGAGTTCATTGTGAAGGGCAAAATAATTTAGTGCACACATGTTTGAGAGATGCACCGCCAAGAACAAACGAAGAATACATTAATAGATCAAGCGAGGATTCTCATTTTTCTGATTTACGAAATAGTTCATTGAGTTCCATTTTAGATGATATAATCACGCAAGTCCCTTTTGATTATATGCATATGGTTTTGTTAGGTGCTATGAAAAGAATTATCTCTGCTTTGGTTGAATGTAAATTCAACAGAAAACATAAACTGAGCTCAAGACAAATCGATTTGATTTCGGATAGGCTTGCAATTCTAACATCATATTGCCCCTCAGAATTCTCTAGAACTCCGCAACCGCTAGGTTTGTTTAAAAATTTCAAGGCGACAGAATTTCGACTCTTGCTTCTTTACACCGGATTGGTTGCTTTCTACGGAATTGTTGATTGCGATGTTTATCTCAACTTTTTACTTTTGCATTCGGCTATTCGGTGTCTTACGAAAGAACATCTGCACGAAATCGAAATACAATTTGCAGAAGAATCATTGAAAGAATTCATTTCATCGAGTATTCAATGCTATGGTTCGTCTTTTGTGTCTTATAATATTCACAGTTTAAAACACATTCCGGAAGATGTTAGGCATTTTGGGAATCTTGACAATTATTCAGCTTTCCCGTATGAAAGTAACATGGCATATGTTCGAAAAATGACCAACAAACCTGCTCACCAGTTGCAACAAATTTATCGGAGAAGAATTGAGAATAAAAAACTTCGTGCTGAGAAAATTTTTGAAAAATCATTAAAATTATTACATAAGCACTCTGCTGGCCCATTACCGATAGATTTTTCCACTTATGAACAATTCGAAAAATATGAATCCAAACTCTTAACTGTTTCAATTCATCAATCGAATCACTGCGTCATTTTGAAGACGAATACTATTTGTATAGTTGAAAATATCCTCGCGAAAAATGATGATGTTCGATTCGTTGTGCGACATTTCAAAAATGTTGGCAATTTTTACAGCATTGGAATAGAATCAATGTCGAATGGCATTTTCAAATGCTCTGATCTCTCAAATACGGTGAGTGTGATTCCACTAGAAAACGTTCGCGCAAAATGCTTCCGAATGCCATATTGGGAAGCGAATTACCCAGGCGTCGAGGATATAATTGAAGTATCACACGAAAATGACGATTATGAAAGGGGTCATCGTGTTCCAGGAACCTACATTATCGCTGAAATTTTCAATTAGCTTTTTAAGGTAAAGCGTCGCAGTAACCAAACATGTACCTATTTCCGAACAGCATATCGAAGCTCCAATTAGTAAATTGCCTAACTCCATCCTTTTCGAAAATCGTTTCTTTTTTATTTTTGTTGAGAAAAAGGTGTGAAATTCACAAAAATGTAAACCCCAGTAAAATTAAAAAAATGGAGTTAGGCAATTTGCTAATAAGAGCGTCAATATATATAATCAATCATTCAGTATGTATTCAAATTATGCCTACCACTCAAAGACGAATCACCATTCCTTCATTATCCTTATAGTGGTCATAATTTGAATAAATACTGAATAATCGGTTATATATATGCTGTTCAGAAGTCGGTACATATTTAGTTACTGGGACGCTTGCCCTAATGAACAGCAGTTTCAAGTAACGGGTTTTGAAACGCCTGACTTATTAAACTGTGTATGTATTTATACAGATTTATAAGTCATGACAATTTGAATTTCACTTACTTTCTAAGAATAGTCAGGCAAACCAACTTATTCTTGAGTTTTTTTCGACATGCACATATCATCGTTCATTATGAAATTTGTAAAAGATACTTGACATTTACACTTCAAAATAAAAGCATTCGTATTCAATACTTGAAGTAAGATAACGACTAGCAATACAAATATTACTCTAATTCTACCTCCAGCTTGAAGGTATGAAGGCGTCACTTCATGAAATTATGTAGAATCTAATCAATATCTTCTTTGAATTTTCACTGTTTATTTTCAATTAATAAATTCATAATTGTTGATGTAGCTTTCTGATTATGAATTGCACTTGTGAAATGCATGATATAGATGAGATTACTGTGCAGTAAAAAGTATACAATTTGATCTTTTGAAAATCTTTTGACAAAATCAGGAAAGAAAATTTCCTGTACAATGCACAATTAATAAACTTCTGATTTGTGTTTAGTAAAAGATGCATCGAAGTAGACGGCAAAATATTTGTTTACCCCAAAAGTATTGGTCGACGGACGAAGAGGGAAATAAACGACCACCGAGAGAACATCAGAGCGTAGTATCTAAAATCACGAATATGAAAGGCCGGGTTCAAAATATGTCTGGAATCAACCACATTCCATCAAGAAATCCGCTGTGTGCTGTGACGTCCAACTTACAGCCCAAAACGTCATCGAGGTTGTCTGTATCTTCTAAAGAAAGTGAAACATTGAATAGAGTTCTGATGGGACAAAATGGTCTTGAAAAAAACATCAGTTCGAACATCCAATCTATCGATCCAAAGTTTCCAAGTACGGCGAATGAAAATATATATCCCTTGCAGATTGCAAATGATCTACTCCCTAGCAGCTCATCGAACAATGCCGAACACCAGAACATCTTTCTTTTGAATGAAGGTTTTTTTGAACATGGAAATACGTCAACTCAGTTCTCACAATCATCTCAAGTAAATAACTTTCCAACAATTTCAACGCATCCCTTAACACTACATGACAATACTCAAATAACATCCACGGATATGGCACCTTCAAGTCAAATCATTCCGGCTAGAAATTCACAACAAATGTCAAGATGTGAGGTTCCATCTTATAGTGATATTTCGCTGTACAGTAAGTTGATAATTACTTAGTAGAATTAAGTCTATTCAATTTCTTCAAAATATTGATTCATCATTTATTGGATGGAGCAGACATGAAGTGTGAAAATAATCCTACAGGAGTGTCCATTGAAGAAACCGACGGCGCTGATGATAATGGAACAGGCGGTGAACTAATTGATCAAGAACATATTGACAATCAACAACATTCTCCCTCTGCTTCTGAGAATATTTTGATGAATGACAGCGACCATTCGAATGCTGTGGAATTGTCCGATGCATTGTTGTATGGTATATTGAAGTGAGTTATGAACAGTTGGAATTATATATGAAGTCTTACTCCATTTGAGGAGATTATAGCGCTGGGACATTGGCCAAATATTTCATGTAAGATTTCTTCAAAATACTTTCATATTTCCAAAATATCGCTCTGTACAGCATTCCTTGAATGTCCACAGAAATGCTGTGCATAGCGATATCTTGAAAACATTGAAGTATTTTCAAAGAATCTTGCACAAAAACGTTGGCTACTTTCCCGGCCCTAGTATTTCCTCAATTTACCTGAAGGTCTTCGAGAAATTGTGTACGGAGAGGATATTGTGTTATAAATTATTATCAAAGAATTGTAACAAAGGACCATATCGCACAAACATGGAAAGAAACGTAAAATTAGCTATGAAATACCGTGGTCATGTTTATTAGTGCTGAGATTGCTGCTTATTTCGACATTTCTCATGGTGAATTGAAGTATGATCATACGGTTTCATCTCATATGGTTATTCTGGTCCTTCATTGGTCCGTTTTTATAGTAATTTTGAATATGAATTTCTCCCTGTGTGAAATAATATTTATTTGAGACATTTTTTTTCAAAGGACAATCTCAACCCGTAGGGAAATTTACTACATTCTGAACCAAAATACTGCAAAAAATTGAAGTAAAAATAGAGTATTTCGGTTCAGAATAGAGTAAATTTCCCTACGGGAAGTAGCATGAGAAGAGTAACATTTTTCAATTTTGAACATCCAATGTAGGTACAATATATATACATTTCATGGTCATTTTGGAATTTACATGCACTGCGAGTGAATGCAATGGTCAAAATTTGAGAATGTTATACTGCCGTCCCAAGCCAAAAGGCCATATCTCCATATTTTGAAGTTTCGAGATATTCAGCATTTTATGTAAACTTATACGTGTTGAATGATACAAATGTAGTCATTTTGACTCGAGTTTTTTGAATTGTTTACAATAATTCAAGGATTTCCTGTATGAAAATACATGGACAAAGCTTATTTGAATATAAATATGTGAAAAAAAAAAATTTTTTTTCGGGACATACGGCCTTTTGCTTTAGAACAGCAGTATATGGATTATCGAATGGAAACAGTTGAAATATAAAGGAGAATGTCGGGTAAAGTGGGAAGTCAGGTAAGGTGAGTAATGTGAAACTATTTCTGTAGGTATACAGTCGTGGGTTTATGAGTGATCCAACTCATGTAAAATGGAGTCTCTGACATTAAAAATCACTTTGAATCACGTTGAATCATTTCTAAACAAACGACTATACAGGAATAGTTGACATTTCCCACTCCACCCGACTAATGAGATATGAGAAATGTATATTGAATATACATTGAATATACTCTCAAGACTGATTTGAATATACTTGGTATATTTATAGTACATTCAAAATACATGACATATATACGATATTCGTTCTATCAACGTTCCCTCGAATATTCAACTATTTATTCCGAACAAGGAATACTGAAAGGATATTCTTAGTATATTCAGATGCTACTTGAGATTTAGCTTACATCAATTCTCCCCCCATTCTTCGTTTGAGAGCGATGAAGTTAGATCAAACACAATATCTTGATCCGAAAAGAAAGTTTCCGTGGTGAAAATAAAGCGTATAAAATGACCTGCAAGCGTAACCAAAAAAGCATGCAAGTGCAATTTAGGAGGAAATTGAAACATTTTGACGCTTGATTTGTTCTAATTCCCGCTTTCTCCAATTTCAACTTTCAGCAGGCCCTAATAGTATTCGGAGGTCTTTGAAACGTTCTGAAAACTTCCGGATGTGTTGTGAACGTTTTCAAAACGTGTAAGAAACATTGTGCTGTCTGGGGGGGTTACTCGTTGAAAGTTTCGAATCATGACATGGATGTAACTTGTTGAAAATCAAATTTCTGAATTCTTTTTATTCATACCCACTAGTTTCAGATAAATAATTAGGTACCATAAATTTTTGCAGGGAACTGAGAGACCGCATGGTTGGTAACTTTGAGTAAGTCATAGAACATTTCCAAAATGCTTATACATACGAACTTGTTGTGTAACTATTCTGCTATTCTACAGAACTGTACTTGCTCGACTCGATAAAATGGAGAACAAAATAGATGTGATCACTACACGTGGACGTAAAATGCCTCAGAAACCGTCAAATTTCCCAATTTCCAGTGAAGAAGAGTATTTAGCATTTCAAGACATAGACGAATCTAATTACAAGCAAACGGTGAGTAACAAATTGTTTAGCGATGAATGCTTGATGTCGGTGTACTATCAATGAATGAAATTTTGTATTATAGGTCTCTTATCTCACGTGGTTGGGTGGAACGACACCCTTAGAAGCCATTAATTTCATGGTGAAAGAAGCCTTTACCGATGAACTTTGTAAAAAAATTACATGGTCAGGATGGGAGAGAACAAAAAAGTTTGAAGGATCTAAATGGTCGACAGTTTTTTATGGTAATACATACAATTACAGTACTCACAACAATTACAGTAGTAAAGAAAGTATCATAAATAATGGTTATTTGCATTAAATTCCGAAACCGTGCGCGCACTTAAGAAATGGTTTGATTATCCTGACTAAAAATTTAATGAAATACAATCTCGAATACAAAATTTAGTGGTCTTAACGGAATATTAGTTCCTTCAACTAAAAGTTTATGGTAAAATAAACAAAATTTCAGTTCAAAGAATATTCCAAACTTATTTCAATCAAATAAAGTTTGTTACCTATCAACGCATTTTATTTGACCCGAAAGATGGGTTGTTGATAATTCATACGCCTTCTTTGCTACATATACCTTGCTTGTCCGTGTAAAAAGGTTTCTCAGTGCGACATTTTAGAGCATGTGTTCTGAACTCCATGCATATGAAATTATGAGCGCAATTCGATAGTGCAGAGTCTTTTTTGTGATTGCATGATTTTGTTTAGAAATTAGAACAATTTACATTACATCCAATTTCTCTGTTTAGAAGCTCTAGCTGGCAGAAAATCATTTGAAAAACCGTCTCAGGCCGAATTCAAAGCTTTTGTCAGTCAAGCCTTAACCAATGGAAAGCAGAGGTTCAGGAATAAGGAAAGCCGAAACGACACCGACCGCGATCGCGGTCCAAGAAATAGAGGAAAGAGAGACAAAAACGATGGAAGACAGAGACTTGATAATTAGATTCAATTTTTATGCACCGAGTAAAACTGTAAGAACTGGGAATGAAAGAACAAGGCTCAAAGTGAACTATTCTTTCGGATTTCATCAGTCTGTGGCAAAATCTTATTTAATCTCATTCAACATAAAAAAGAAGTTTATTTACTTATTCATTCATTTCTTTCAAATCAAAAAGTGATGTCCAATTTGATCATAAATTGGATTGGAATCATCAAAACGTATTCATAGTTCCTAATCTATGTCAAGTATTCATATAAGTGCCGAAGTCATGGTATTATTTTTATAATTTTCTAAAGCGCGATACTTGATGTTCATACTAGCGACTTCACCAAAAAACTACGTCAGTTCATTGTTACATAAGAAGAGGTAGGCAAGAACAGTCACGCGAAAATAGTATGTAAGAACGGAATGATTTGATTTCACCAGAAATCCATGTATATGAGCAATGAGGTTCCCCTCACAGCACCATAGTCCCAGAAAAATTCATAAAGAGTTCTTAATGAGCTGATTGCGTTCTTTATGAATTCTTTGAGAATTTTTTCGGGACTATGGTGTTGTGAGGGCTCGCTTATTCATTATCACGTAGTTGAAAACAGGAAAAGCAATATAAAAGTCCAATGGAAACATTTATCATATACAGGAAAGTTGACTCAAAATTATAGTAATTTGTGAGGAAATCTGAAGGTGTACTAAGCGGCACACGGGAGAGTAAGTATCACAGATGTTTGATTGAGAGTCCATGTACATTAAAATGTCCGCAACAGGGATCTTACACAGTCAACATGGCGATTTGATGTAACGATGATATCAATATGATGGAATTATGTTGTTGAGACGCCTTTTTTACATCAAATCGCCACGTTGACTGTGTAAGGTTCCTTTTGCGGACATTTCAATGTTGATGCATTCTGAATAGAACATCTGTGATCCTCACTCTTCCGTGTGCTGTTTGAGATTTATTAGTTTTTCCACAAAGATCGAACGGTTCACCTTTCTGTTGACCTTGACCCAATACAACTGAAAAATCAAGGAAAAATCATGCATTTTAAAGAGCAACGCGTAGAAAAGTTTCCCCTCTTTATTTCTTGAAAACGTTACTGAGTAAAATACTAAAATTCCTGAGCCGAAGTTCAAAAATCTTAATTTTATGTTCCTCTCTCTATTTTATGGATGATTCATCCTTCTTCACGGGTGAAAATAAGAACAATGTGAACCGTTTCATTTTTGATAAAGTAAAAAAACTTATGAATATTATCAGGTTTGGTAGAAATCACCAATTGTCGCCCTATATGTTTCTCCTTGCCGAAGTCAATTGCCATTACCTCCTGCGATAATGACTGCAGTCAATGAGTTTTTTAACAGAAAAATCATATCTCCCAGACCCAGTTCAAAAACGCTCTCTTTGTAATGTTTTTTTTTCTTAATTTGAGTAGGTAATCTCAAACGTGATCGTAAATGTGAAATATTCTATTGATAGTATTCTAAAGTCTTGATGTTTTACTGTCGAGTGATCGTATGATAAACAACAAGATTATAATATCATTACTGTTATAATATTGCGAAATATAGTACTTCTGATGTTACCATTTAATATCCATACACGCAACATTAAAGCAAAGTTATATAAGTATTTTTTTGCATCAGAACTATTATTGCAACAATTACTCAAGATAGTGAGACTTTAGCAAGAATAATAGTATTCTTTAAAGTTCGAAAGAAAATAAGTTTTCGTTTCAAATTCTTGCCGTATGTAAAAATGATCTCGAATGTGATTTTAAATATGGAAGGAACCATTGAAAGTATTTGAAGTTCTTGATGTTTTACATTTAAGTAATCTTATAAGCACCAATGTTATAATGTTACTACTTTTATAATATTGTGATAGTACTTGTGATGCTACTATTTAATATCCATACCCGTAGCAGGGTAGCAAAATAAAATAAGTCTATTCTTCCATATGAATTATCATCGCATAAATAATCATGCGGGAATATTTATTATGCAAGAATGGAATTATGTAATTCTGGTCAAAATTTATAGAAGGTAGCGTCAACACTTGAGCGAATTTTCATCATGCAGTTGAAAACTGAAGAGTATAAAAGAGTATAATATTTGAAGAGTAAAATATTTGAAGAGTATAATATTTATAAGAATTTATTCATTATTACTTCTTTCAACAATCACTCAAGTTTGCGAGTCTTGTGTGAGAATATTTTTCTTTTTTCCTCCAAAGAGAAGAAGTCTTCGTTTTAAATTTTCCTTATACAATAAAGTGATCTCAAATGTGATTCTAAAAGATGAAAGAAATCATCAAAAGTATTTGAAATTTTTCTAATGTTTTACTCTTAATCGTATGAACGCCGATCTTATAATATAATTATTTCTTAATGTTGTAAAGTTCAATACTTGTGATGTTTATTTTGTTTTTATACCCGTGGCATTACAGCGAAATTAAATCAGTTCATTCTTGCATAAGAACTATCATCGCATGGATGACTTCGCGAAAATAGTTATTGTGCGGAAATGGAATTACCTAATTTTGCTATAAATCCATACATATTGAAGGATTCTGTTAGAGCCTTGCATTGTGATGGCAGCGATATTGAGGCAATCTTACAATTACTCCTTTTTCAATTCATAATACAATATTGTAAAAGTAATTCGCATAAATATTGTTGAAATATCACTCAACACCCTGGTAAAAAACGTCCATTGGATCCCATTGACTAATATCAACTTGGTAACGGTGAGTGACCATTAAAACCATTCAAAAACTGGTTTCTGATGAACTTAGATGAGTACTAATGGTCATTAACATTTGGAAACTTTTGTATTAAATTTTATCAAGCGATTGGATTCGATGGACTTTGAACCAAGACAACAGAATATTGCCGCAATTTACTTGTAATTGTATCTTGTAATATTCCCATAGTAATTCCTTTTAAGATAGCATTTATATCGTTGCAGCATAAATATAAGATTCTACTAGAAATTCTCAGTGGGTATATATATATATGAAAGTTGATATTTTTGTGATATAATAAAATTCCAATGTTTTTCAATAAATTTTGCTTTGAATAATTCCACTCTGGTCCTGTAATTCACCTCATGAATTTCATTTCATATAATTTTTTTTACTATAAATCTAGGAAAGATATTCATACATAATACTGATATTCATAATTGTGTAATTATTGATGAATTATAAACAACTTCAAATATCTAACGTCATGCATACATTATTGGACAATATGATTGAGTCTTGACGATGCAATCAAAGTGTGCTTGAAACTGCACGTGATGTATTGAAGATGGTACAATGATGGATACATTATGCTCTAGTCTCAAATGTATGCATCATTGATCAATGATGTGTTCACTTCTTATATAGTTGATTGTGAAATCGTGAACGACTTCAAAGCATCCATAATTATACAATGATTGGCCCATTTTGTTTTCTGGGTTCATCTGGCTGAAAATCCTTTCGACGTCAGCATTAGAATGAGGAAGGGCCAATATAAGCATTGCCAATTTTGCTATCTCTTTAAACGAATTGTGGTTGCCGGCATCTTTAAATTGAGAAACTTCAATCCAAAATTTAATAGTATTACCAGTGGAAACCCATTTATGTAATGCTATATTTTTCCACTGGTTGAAAATTTGGTCAATTATGTTCTCACTCAGACCGAAACTTTCGACTAAGTGTATAATTTCCATTCCTTTATTCGGTTTTAGTGTTTCAGAAACACTCATAATATTCATAGTTTTCAGAATATGAACATTGCTCGGTAATCTCTGTTGCAATTCTTTGATTAATTCAACAGTGAAATCAATACATCGTTTTCGCAGAGTATATTTGTCTGAGTCATCGAATGGTTCCAACGATTTTTCGAAATTATATCCAAGATACGGTGAAGGATCTAAGTAATTATCAATAATTTTTTCCGTAAGAATATCGATGGTATGGCGTCTAGTTGGAATTATTACTTTATTGCATAGCGATTCCAGAAGCTTTATTAATGTATCCAGAAGTTTAGTTGGGTCTGCATCTTTTCCTTCGAAGGCTTTGAGAACGTATCGCACTTCTACCAGTATGCTTTCGATGTCAATCAAGTATACTTTATTTTCACTATCTGAATACATTTTAAATAACATTTCAGCAGTGTAACAGTTATTTTTTGTTTTAGAAATTTTAAAAAACAGTCTCAATTCATCCCACTGATCTAAAATTCTTTGAACGGCGGGTTCAATAGACAGCCATCTGGTAGCACATTTTTGTAAAATTTTCAAAGGTTGTTGTCCACAATTAAGTGTTTCATAAATTTTTGAATATTCTTGAGGGCGGGATGGTGATAAACAGAACCAATTATAAGTTTCCCTCAACATGAATTCTATATTACGCGGTATTGTTTCTTCAGATGCATGTGCAACAGCCAATTGCAAGGAATGACATATACACTTAACTAAAATCAAATGTGGCATGTCAAATTCATCTCTTAAAATGGCATGTACACCATTATTTATGCCTACCATAACACTAGCATTATCTGTGCCAAGTCCAATCATATTTCTTAAGTCTAAGCCCATGTTCTTTACTGTATCCACTATTGTATTTACTATTCCTCTTGCATCACTTGTTTCTAATTGGTTCAATGCAAAGAAAGTTGATACTATATCGTTTTTTTTTAATTGAAATATCTTATGACCCTACCCAATATATTTATGCACTGTTGTATCGGTCGATTCATCTATAATTAGGCTATATCTGCTGTCACCGATATCTATTTTAAGGGCTGTTTTGAAATGAGGTGCTAAAACATTCTTTATAATTTCTCCACATTTGGTTCGATGCAACTTCATATTTTTGATGTTTCTAGAATCAGGGAACGCTTTTATACATAATTCATTCAAATGATCTATTGATAATGTAGAGTAATGTTCCGCAATGAACTATGATTATGAAGCCTCCGCATTATTTGTATTGATTGCATTTTCGTTTACTTTTTCAATAGAAAGTTTTGATTGATCAAACTTGAGAGGTTTACATTTTTCACGATGCTTTTTTGATTCAAGATGACGTTTGATGTCGCTTAGTTTTGCACTCAATTCTAATTTGCAATAACTGCACATCGCTTGTGAATCATTACCAATGACAGGTTTAAGCTATGGTTTATAATTTGGATTTTCTTTCCACTGTTTTCTATATTTTTGTAAATAATTCTGTTTTTTCAAAGGTAGATCCATTTGACAATTATTATAGAATACACAGATTTATATAATGAGTAATATCACGCTCGAATTTGAAACAAACGTATTTTTCACGCAAATTATACACTTCACTTAGTCGGCGCAATTTGCATGCAACACAGTAAAAAGTGAAACTTGAAGTGATCCCGAATATCAGCTTAAAAATGCAGCCAAAAGTAGCGCCTATTCCAACTGAAAGTAAGCAATGAAAAAGATTGAATTTCAGTCAATTCCATCCTACTTTGGTAATTAAGATGGAATTCTATATTACTTATTAATGAATACTTATCAATGCCCTGAGTTTAGTTTTCTAATGTCACTAATTATGACGGAAGGAACGATTTCTTTGAATTCCCACAATTGATTCGAAGGCTCTTCTATTTCTTTATATGAAGTTGGGGATAAAAGTCAACATTGTTAATCATCGTTTGGAATATGTATCCATATTCACATCCACTGAAAAAAATTCCTTCTCGTCAAATAACCAGTTCATTTTTCTCCTCTCCATAGCACATTTTTTGGGATTGATGAAATATTCAATTAAATCAAATAACAGAATGCTTGCCCTAAATAAATTCATCTTCTAAATAAAGAACTCATTCTCCACCCATCATCAATTTCTGTATGAAATTGAATACTTGATTTCTAAAAATAAATTTTACGAAGAGAGGACAAATAAATATTTTTTCCAGTGTCACTTGAATGATATATGCTCTTCAAGTTCTAATCATTTATTGGAAACAAATCAGTGATTAGATCTAGAATAATCCAAATGAAAAACAATTCAACTTTCTCAGTATTTTTTGCGGATCATACTATACATAGTCAATTGGAGAATCATGTGCTGAACGATTAACATTCATTCCAACATACAGGTCCAAACAGCACGCTATAATTCCATATGACCTTCCGTTAATAACTGCACCAAATGAACAGCTTGTGAACTCATTATATTCAAAGAGAATTCATCGGAAATTCAGTTTGAATCAGTGTTTCCACATGATCCCTCTTTCTACGAGAGTTGACCAATCACGTCCTTGCATTAACTAGATAGCCCGATCAAATGAAGAGAGAAATCCCTTTGTGGAAACACTGGTTTGAATGGAATCAATTCTCAGAGCGTTCATTGGGTGCAGCCATAACGGGGACCATTCAAAAACGCCAAATGAATCCTTTTGAATTCTTCAAGTATTCTTGCGCTGTCTGGTAGGTTTTTCGCTTTCAATATCTCATTGTGGACTTGTGAGAGAAAATTACTTTGGACAAAAAATCATTCTTTCCAATAGTGGGAAGGAAATATTCCTCTCATTCAAATGTACATTCCTTTGTTCCAAAATATGCTTTATCGATTCGATTAAATGGTCACCGATACAATAAAATATACATGAAATTGGGAGGATATTCCTTTGTCTCTATTGGAAGAAACGGTTTCTTTATCTGAAGTAGTGTTTTTTTTCAGTGTACAGCTCAACGGCATTCATCTCTCTCTATACAGAAATTAATAGATCCTAAATTTCTGTGTCTATCTTTTTCAGGTAGAAGTGAATAAAATGAAAAATAATCAATACTTGCATCTCATTCCAGTTGTAAAGAAAATGCAGGTACTTATTATTTTCTATTTTTGAGCGAATCAGGAGGGGAGAAATATAACATCTTTTCAAACGATGCTGAAATTAGTCCGAGAAAGTAGCCCGATTTTTGTATTCATAAGCAGGAGTTCAAAATTTATATTAGGTGTACAAATAAGTTTCCGCGGTTTGTCAAAAGATGGCCCCACCAGAAGGTTATGGAGAAATTGTCAGATGTAAAACGTAATATCCCAAGTTTAGTCATCTGGCAACACCATAACCTTAAAGTACTAGTGATTCCGTATCAGCATCACGTAATTTTTTTCGTGCAAAAATGTCAAGTTTTATTCCGAATAAGCATCATTTGCGGGAACTTTTGATTTACTTCTTTAATGTGAAAAAATCTGCAGCTGAGGCGCATCGATTGCTTCTAGAAGCATATGGTGAAGCTGCTTTAAGTGAGAGAAGTTGTCAGGAATGGTTTCAAAAGTTTAAGAACGGTGAGTTTGACGTTAAAGACAAAGAACGCAGTGGAAGGCCGAAAGTGTACGAAGACATGGAATTAGAAGTACTATTGGAGGGAGATTCGTCCCAAACGCAAAAAGAACTTGCACTTACTCTACAAGTGACTCAACAAGCAATTTCACATCGTTTAAAATCGTTAGGAATGATTCAAAAACAAGGAAATTGGGTTCCATATGAACTAAAGCCGAGAGACGTTGAACGCCGATTATGCATGAGTGAAATGCTGCTTGCCAGGAATAAAAAAAAGAGTTTTTTGCATCGTATAGGCACTGGTGACGAAAAATGGATTCACTACGATAATCCAAAGAAGAGAAAGTCATGGGTTAAGCCCGGCGAACCATCAACATCGACAGCTAAGCCGAATATTCATGGAAAAAAACTCATGCTGTGTATTTGGTGGGATCAGCTTGGTGTCGTGTATTATGAATTGCTGAAACCAAGCGAAACCATTACTGGAGCTCTCTACCGAACACAATTGATGAGATTGAGTCGGGCACTTAAGGAAAAACGTGCCCATTACTACTCCAGACAAGACAAAATTATTCTTTTACACGATAATGCTCGTCCACATGTTGCGGCGCCGGTAAAAATATACTTGGAAACACTCAACTGGGAAGTTTTACCCCACCCGCCGTATTCACCAGACTTAGCCCCTTCTGATTATCACCTGTTCCGGTCGATGGCACATGGTCTGTCTGAGCAGCGCTTCACATCATATGAAGACACCAAAAATTGGGTAGATTTGTGGATAGCGTCAAAAGATGAAGAGTTTTTTCGACGGGGTATCCGAATGTTGCCAGAAAGATGGGGAAAAGTAGTGGCAAATGATGGAAAATACTTTGAATAAAACGTAATGTACTTTTCCTTTACAATAAATTCCTAATTCTTCATAAAAAACCGCGGAAACTTATTTGTACACCTAATATTACTCCGTCATGTCACGGCCCTGTACTTGAGCTACTTCCTCGAGCTGATTTCAGCATCGTTTTTTGAGTGATTCAATTTTTTCAGGAACAATGACAATTTCAGTCGATATAAAAACACCTTTCATGACAATGAAAAGGAATAATCTTATTTACTGCTTTGAATTCGGATCTCAAAGACAGTTTCCGATTTCTAAACATATTTCTGTAGAAAAGTATTCTGTGGATTGAAATTATTCAGATGTTTATATTTTTGAGAATTTTAGACGTTTCTCTTTGTTTGAATGTCGTTTTGAAAAAAATGTTGAGTCAAATAAAAAAATACATAGATTGATTGAACTCATTAATTCATTGAAACGAAGGAATATGGTTTTAAAACGAAGGTATACACGGAGAGAAATGTTATATTATAAACACACCGACATTTACTCCGGTACTCTCTGAAAAATTACTGTATCTGATGATATAATACAGCAGGATCCTTGCATATTCTACTATCGGATATAGTAATTTTTCAGAAAGTACTGGAATAAATGTCATCATAAAGGAAAGTCTGTCTCGTACTTGCTAGCAATATAGTAATTTGTAATGTAACATTTCTCTCCGGATACTTTTTCCGCTGTTACGAATTGTAGTTAATCCTCGCGAGATGTCGGAATTTTAATGCAAGTTTTCTGTTCAGGATACAGGTTGTATACCAGGTGTGTAAGTATGAAACCGGAATTTGCCCATAGGTGGCGCTAGATGTCGATGCAGTTACCGACACATCACGTCAGCGGTGTCTTGTTATTGTATTGATATCCGACAAAGATTTCCAACTCACAATAACACGAGTTTCATTCAGTAGCATTAGTTTATTAGAGATAAACATGTCGAGTTTTGTGCCAACAAATTACGATTTGCGGACAGCACTACTTTTCTGTTTTCATCTGAAGAAAACCGCAGCCGAATCGCATCGAATTCTAGTGGAGGTGTTTGGTGAGCATGCTCTCGGTAAAACACAGTGTTTCGAGAGGTTCAAACGGTTCAAGAGTGGCGATTTTGACGTCAGGAATGAAGAACGTGGGAGACCACCGGAAAAGTTTGAACACGCTGACCTGCAAGCCTTGTCGGACGAAGACGACGCTCAAACACAACAACAACTGGCGGATCAGTTGAAGGTGACCCGAGAAGCCATCTCCCTTTGGTTGAAACCCATGGGAAAGATACAAAAGGTGGGGAAATGGGTTCCGAATGAACTCAACGAAAGACAGCAGGAACACCGCAAAACATCATGCGAAATGCTGCTCGCCAGGTTCCAAAGGAAGTCATTTCTCCATCGAATTGTGACTGGTGATGAAAAGTGGATATATTTCGAGAATCCTAAGCGCAAAGAGTCATGGGTTACTCTGGGTGAACCATCAACATCGATGGCAAGACCAAACCGCTACGGACGAAAGACAGTGCTGTGTGTTTGGTGGGATCAGAAGGGCGTAATCTACTACGAGCTGCTGAAACCTGGGGAAACTGTCAATACTCAACGCTACCGACAACAAATCATCGATTTGGATCGAGTTTTGCGTGGAAAACGACCAGAATACCAACAAAGACGACACAAGGTGATTTTGCTGCATGACAATGCACCAGCGAACAAAGCAAAACAGGTCCAGGAAACGATGGAGTCGTTCCGTTGGGAGATTCTCCAGCACGCGCCTTACTCACCGGACCTTGCTTCATCCGATTACTACTTGTTTGCATCGATGGGACACGCACTTGCTGAGCAGCGCTTTACTTCTTACGAAGATGTACGAAAATGGCTCGATGACTGATTTGCGTCAAAAGACCAACAGTTCTTTTGGCGCGGAATCCACAAATTGCCAGAAAGATGGAAAAAATGTATAGATAGCGACGGACAATACTTTGAATAAGTTACTTTGTATCATATCATCACAATAAACGTGTTTCTTCTGTACAAAAATTCCGGTTTCATACTTACACACCTGGTATAAAGAATCAATATATACCCCATTGTTTTAGTGAGTACCCTTCTGTAAATTCCCAGTTATTTCGCATGGTTCATCGCATGGGAATTGAATGTAAATCAAGTTTCCTGTTTTTATAATAAAAAAAATATTTTGCTAAATCATTTGGTAGACTCATTTCTAACATAAAGAGCTCATATCAATATCATTTTTGGTACATTTCATTGAATTATGAGAATCAAAATTCAATCCGAGCTGATTTTAGAAATTCTGACCCTTATATGAAAAAAATCATCAAAGCAGAGCGTTTTACATAAAATTTCTATGAAAATGAAAAATTCCCTGATTACTTGGAAGATTCCCTGAAATTTCCCTGATAATTCCCGGTTAAATAAAATTCCCTGATAATTCCCGATTTCCCCGGTCTGTGAAAAGTCACCACATGTTACTAACCGATCTTCAATTATTACAATAATTGTTGAAAATTTTTGGGCTCATTGGCATTCAGGCCCATTTCATTCAACAAAGTAAAAGAATCAGGAAGGAGCCTTCTTAGTAATAACGATTTTTCATATTTTTGTAGAATATCTCATAATTTCTGATTACTTCTCAAGCATCTTGTATTTTCTTTATGAATATGCACTTTCTGAGAAATTAGGAAGAGTAATGGAGAACTATGAAAAATAATGAAAAATTGTGAGTACTATGAAAGATTCTACACACATATGAGGAATTCTCATATTATTTTCACCAAGGAGGATAATGCGCCAGATTTCGCGCTAGGTGCTAAATATGTTATTCAGGCGTCAAGAAGCTCAAAAACGCGCCAAATCTAGCGCCGAAAGCGTTAAGTTGGCGAAACTGAGAAAAACTTGCGAGGGCCTCGAGATAACTAGAGAATGCCTAGAATAATTTCTGCTAGGGTGCTGCATCGTTTCATGACATTGATCGACGAAATCAGTTCCGTATTATTGAAAAACCCTCAAGCTCCAGAAATGTTGACTTCAAGTGAAGTCGCTGTGGTGAGTGAAATAGTCTCACTTTTAGAACCAGCAATGGAAATTACAAAAGAAGTTAGTGGAGATAAATATGTTACACTCAGTCGAATAATACCAGTTGTGAATTTCTTTCAAAAATCAATTGAAGATGTTGTAACCGGAACTCAGCAGGCCCAACGTATGAAACAGAAATTGTTGGAGGAAATTACTCGGAGATTTCCTACGATTGAGGAGAATTCATTGATCGCAATTGCAAACGCTCTTGATCCTCGATTTAAACGGGCTCACTTTTCTAGCACTCTGTCGTGTTCAAAAGCAATTCAAAAAATCAACGCATCTTTGGAACAAAAAAAAACATGTGGGAATTCATCAGAGGTGAAGGAAAAACCCGAATCTGAAAACAAAATATGGAAATATCACAATCAAGTTCTAAAAACCATCAACATTCTGAAGATACATTAGGAGAAATCAACCTTGATTTGAGAGCTTATCTTCAGAAAGAACTAAAACCTTTAGATACTGATATTTTCAAATATTGGTTATCTCGAAAAGAAGGAAATCCAGATTTGGCCAATTTAGCCCTACGATCTTTATCCATCGTTAGTACTTCAGTACCATGCGAACGTTTATTTTCTCGAGCTGGAAATGTATTAACCGATACCCGGAAGCAACTAAGTTCCAAACATTCATTTCAACTATTATTTCTGAAATCTCTGGATGAAGCTAGTTGGCGTTTATAAATTCCAAATCTCCGACAACTAAAACATGTCGCACGCTAAACGTTTTTATTGCCTAATGATATATATTTTATCATTGATTATGTTCAGTTGAATACATTTTCAAATTTTATTAGGGTACATTAAATTTATTGAACATAATTTCGTCGTTTATGATTTAGTTGAACTCTTATAAAGAATATTTAATGGAATCAATCCGTGTCCTTAATGAGAATCTTTTATATAAATGTATATTATGTATCAAATTTGTGGTAATCCTCATGCAGAAAATGAGGGAATTTTGGTGTACTTATATGTCATTCTATATAGCATTCCCTGATGGGAAAAACTGGGTGCATCAAAGATGCACAAATGCTGAATGAATTTTGGGGAATGATTATTCATTTCATTCGTGTTCTCTTGGGGAATCTTCCATAATTTTTTGAAACGTTCAAGGCTATATAGAGTGTATGAAAACAATTTCTCCTCATGAATTTGGAGTTTTTCAAAAATTATAGGAAATTATGAATAAGTCCAAGTGCTATGAGGAATTATTGACAATTTTGTGGGATTAGATGGTTTATTTTTATCAAAGGAGATCCCTTGAATTGATTAATTTGATTTGTATTATTGTATACATTGAGAAAAAAACCAAATGTTTCTTCTCATTTTATTCCTTATTGATTATTCGGTAGTATGTGATAAGCGCGACTCGTAATAAACCCGAATCCGCTATTATTAGTCAATCGCTAGGAATGTTTAGTGATTTCCCTAAAAATCACCAGTTCTCAGCCAATAACCAGTGATCAGGCTTATTGTCAATCAGGGCTTCTCGCATACTACCGAGTATTTCTGTAAAAAACAATATTTATCTTTGTATTGATATTGCATTATTCTATCAATTTCTCAATTTCTCATTATTATACACATATATTTTGATATGAAAAAAATTTCATGATCAATATTCAGAATATCGATACTTTTTTGTTCGATACTTTGTGGAATCGATTTTCTATGCTTGGCAATATCGATACTCTAATATCGATACTTTTTCTAATATCGTGAAATACTAGCACGTTCGCTTCATGTCAAAAATAAAATTGCATGAGAGTTATAACGGAAGAAAATTTTAAATAAAGGTATAATCTAAGGAAATTTTAAATACGGTTATAATCAAAGAAAATTTTAAGTGAAGTTATAATGGAAGGAAATTTTGAATAAAGTTATGATGGAAGGAGTATTTTGAATGAAGTTGAAAATTTGTTGATAAAAGCTGTCAAGAAAATAGGGATACGCCTTCTTACCCTCTCCCTACCGTCCCTTCCTACCCCCACCCCTACTCGGCACACCACTGAAAACTGTTTCGCCGGCCCTGCCTTTGACTGGAGCAGCAAATTTTTCGTATCACAGCAATTTTGTGAGCTACGACAGGGATTTCTTAGCCGTGGCAGCAAAAAATGTCTGCTCTTCTGTGTATAATACTGAAAATTTTGCTAGTCCAGCAAAAAATTTGATACTCCAGTTAACCCTCAACCACGCACCTGGGTCCTTTGGACCCGAGCAATTTTTTCTTTTACTTCTCATTCTGTTGCAATGCACAGCCAAGGGCTGGCATTGTAATGTAAGCAACTTCGAACCTCCCTGCTTTGAATGCTTTTTGGAAATCCGGGATCCGCCACTTAGTTTTCGAGTAGCATGTATTTGAAATTCAGCTCGGGTCCTTTAGACCCGATGTGCGTGGTTGTGTAACTTTTTTTGGCGGAAAACTGGAAAATGTTTCAAGACTGCATAGAAGATGTTCATGTATCCTTTTGAGGAAGGATGTATTGTTTCGATATGATGAAAGTATACATATGTGTGCAGCCCCCCCCCTCCCCTCCCCCGAGGGGATTGAATCATAACCCATTCAACTACACTAAAAAATATGTATTTGCATCAAATACATTTATTTTTTGTCTGGCAAGTATTTAGTGGTATTGATTACCTACACTGTACATGAGTTTGAACTATGAAAGTTCAAAATGAGTACATTAAAGTTCTTTCGCAATTGTTGTGTAGTTTGGGCAAGCATTGAATTAAAGTAATTGAATTCTATTCCTACAAATCCTCTGGGACAAATATAATGTACATTCGCGTAAGGAACTGTAACATGTTACATTCCAAAAGCGCAAAATGACTCTTAGGGTACATTCGCTTCTAACTTCACCCACACTCCATGGCATTTTTTACGGTTAATTTTCGACAGTGTAATCGTTTTTGTTCCATTCCATCTACTGTAGTTCTGATAGCAATGAATATTTTTTGGATAAAGAACAAATCGATATTCAGTTTAAATGATTTTTTCTTGAGTGTATATGGACTCATATGCACTGAGGGTATTCATAATCAACAAAGGATAGTCTTGAAGGATAAAAGTGTTTCGGACATTATTCTTATCGTTTTCTATATTTTTTCCCTCTCATATTCCAATAAATATCTTCAATTCACTCATTGTGGATTCTTTAAAATACCCCAACTTCACTCTTGTAAATAATTATGTTTTTTCCTAGCTATCATTAGGAACTATTTTTTTCCTGGAAGTTGAACTTTTTCTGATTACAAAACGGTGGTTATTTTTGTCTTTACGTCTTTGTGCGGGATAAATATGATTTTTTTGAAAAAAATCGTTTTCCTCACTGTTTTTTTCAGATTTATGTTCCTTCTTTCCTACATAACTCACAGAAATCCCAAGAAAATCTTCTTCCACAATGCGGATTACTATTCTTGACATTACGACGAATCGATTGGAAAAAAAATCATCTCAAAAGGATAATATTTGAAGAAAATACAGCCAAAATGAGATGAGCCGGGTCCAAAAGACCCGGGTGCGTGGATTAGGGATTTTTTCGAAGGTGCGTGGTTGAGGGTTAATCATGTTGCTGTCTCAACGATCCAATTAGCTGTGGCAGCGAGATTTTAGCTAGGTCAGTAAAAAGGTTCACTATTCCATATATAATACCTCGATTTGCTGCGACAGCAGAGTTTTTTCTCCATGTAAGTCAGTCTTATCCCTGGTAGAAATCATATCAGGCAGTTCGCTGGCCCATATGAGGGCCAGGGATACGCCTAGTCTGCCTCGATAGTACCAGGTGATAGTCGAACGAGGGCCTAGAATGATATCTGTTAGGGATCATATATGGACACATTTTTTAATGAAAGGATGCGTATATCGATACTTTGGAGGCGTTTTTTTTCGAAACCATAGGTTTAATGTTTGTCTGAACGATATCTCAAAAAGTACTGAATAAATTGCTTCCTTTGATTGAACCTAAAAGCAGATGATATTTGCTTTTCTTTTTGTTCTCATTTTTTTTATATACAGGGTGGGGCATTTAAAGTGTCGCGGGCGTTTTTTCCAAAAATAAAGTGAGATACGAGAAAATTTTTCAGACAAAAGTTGTAAGGTACCGAGGGGGACATCCGATGGTGGCCTTGGCTTTGACCTCAAATCTCATCTTCAAGGGCATTCTGAGATCAACTCTTGTTTTTCAAATAGCATCTCATATTTTTTACTGCAGATTTGGATTCTAGGTCAAAAACCAAGAAACTTTTGTCTGAACCATTTTCCTGAAATCCGCAAAAATGGCGCTCTAATCGATATTGTTCCATTTTGAATCTGACATTCGAATAACTCGAAAACGAAGGGTCTTGCAAAAGAATGTTTCGTACAAAAGTTGTCAATACACAACACATTCCAATCGTCTACATTACCACCATTCAGAGCTCACGCGATGTAAACAAACGACGGGGTTCAGTGAAAATTCACGATTTTGAAAGTCAGTTTGTCAGTTACATTTGATTATTACTTGGTTTATGACAAATTGAAAATCATGGATATCCGATACACGGTTTCTGAAAAGATCGATATGATCTACATTTACGGTGAAGTGCATAAGAACCCCAGACAAGCATATGACTTGTATGCAGAACGATTTCCTGAAAGAACAACGCCATCCATTAGGTATTTTCAACGCATTACAAAATTATTCTCAGAAACGGGAAGTGTTACAAGGGAAAAACGACATCGAATGAGAACTGTTAGCGGAGAAAATGCGGAAGTTAATGTACTAGCTGCAGTAGCCAATAATCCACACGTGAGCTCTCGTGAAATTGAACTCCATTCGGGAATTTCTCGAAGAAGTGTTCTTCGAATACTGAAACGTCACAAATTCCATCCGTATCACATTTGTTTGCATCAAGACCTTCACGGTGATGATTTCGAAAATCGTGTACAGTTTTGTCGATGGGGTCTAGCGCAAATGCACAATAACAACTTCATCAACATATTATTTTCTGATGAGTCGACGTTCACCAATCATGGTCAAGTAAATCGACATAATATGCATTACTGGGCGACAGAAAATCCAAGATGGTTACGTCAAGTAGAGCATCAAAGACAATGGGCTGTGAATGTTTGGTGTGGTATTTTTCGATCTCGAGTAATTGGACCGTACTTCATTGCAGATACGCTAAATGGAGAGAAGTACAGACATTTCTTAGATCAAGTACTTCCAACATTACTTGAAGACATACCTATTCAGGAACGATTGAATATGTGGTATCAACACGATGGTTGTCCATCCCATTATGCAGTCACAGCTCGAGAAATATTGGACAGAGATTATCCTGGACGATGGATAGGACGTCGTGGACCAGTTCATTGGCCTGCCCGTTCTCCGGATCTTACTTGTCCAGATTTTTTTTTATGGGGATACATAAAAGATACAGTTTATCAACAAGCACCGACTACACCTGAGAATATGCGTCAACGAATCATCAATGCATGCGCGAGCATCAATGAAGATATTTTAGCACGAGTTCAGCAATCTTTTGTAAAACGTTTTGAAATGTGTATTGAAGTCGAAGGCCATCATTTTGAGCATCTACTGCATTAAAATTATCCAAGTGATGTAGACGATTGAAATGTGTTGTGTTTTGTCTGTTATACCCCATCACCTCCGTTTCAGTTCAAGGGGTCCCCCTTGGAATCAGACAACTTTTGTCCGAAACATTCTCCTCCAAGACCCTTCGTTTTCGAGTTATTCTAATGTCAGATTCAGTATGGAACAATATCGATTAGAGCGCCATCTTTGCGGATTTCAGGAAAATGGTTCAGACAAAAGTTTCTTGGTTTTTGACCTAGAATCCAAATCTGCAGTAAAAAATATGAGATGCTATTTGAAAAACAAGAGTTGACCTCAGAATGCCCTTGAAGATGAAATTTGAGGTCAAAGCCAAGGCCACCATCGGATGTCCCCCTCGATACCCTACAATTTTTGTCCGAAAAATTTTCTCGTATCTCATTTTATTTTTGGAAAAAACGCCCGCGACACTTTAAATGCCCCACCCTGTATATAACACTTTAAAGTGCGAAAATTTACATTTCCGTCATTTTTGCAATTTCTGCCTCTTCCGCCGGTATCTTTAAACGACTCTAATTGGGATCACTTTTGTGTATAAAAATTTTGTGCATGGCTTCTGCACGTTACAGATTCGAACTCTTTCGATGCACACTCTCGAGACTTTTTATGTTACCTTAATTGACTTTGCAAGCCCTTTTCCTGCACTTTAAGATGCACGCTTCATCTGCACTATTGCAGGGTCTTTTTCTTTATCCGTACAACCTGATGGGTAATAAATTTAATCATGAGGCGTTAATTATAAACTTCACAAATGATGAACGAAGCTGTAATATGTTACATTTTTTTGCAAAAGAATATTCATAGCCTACTACCGCACGGTTTTTTGTATGTATACTGTGTTATGTAAATCTCGCATAGAGGAAGCAATCGTCGGATCCTTATCGACTTTCCTCTTCTGGATCCGCCCATGTGTCCAACGAGGAATGAACAATCGTCATATAACGTTTCATCGAAAACTAATAATCTATTGTTCATCTTTCAGACAGTGATTAGGAAGAGGAATCAATTAAATCCGTGATAACGAAAGAATTTTTCTCATTATTTATTGGATTTGAGCTGTCATTGATAAGTTATCAATTCGACAACATTATACAAATAATTCAGTTTGATAGTTTACAATTTATCAGATGTTTCATTCGTTTTACGTTGCTGTCATATTTACAGATTGTGATCTCAATTTCGTTTGATAATTTTGTTGTCTTCTCTGGATGATCTGTAACCAAGATTTAATCAATCAGGAAATATTAGTGGCGCGATAGAAACCAAATTGTTTATAACAAGCTAATACGAGTAAACGCTTCAATTTGATGAAAAAATATCGCTCTGTGCAGCACTTCTGGGTATTTTCATCAGAGAACGAAATTTTGATTAGATTGAAGTCCTCCCATACAGCACAAGAGTTTCCGCAAAGAGATCCCGTTATGCTAATCAATATTTATTCATTACCCACATAGCACAAATGTCTCAGTAATATCTCCAGAATGTTCTCGCGATATTACAATGTCTCCAGAACATTGCAGAATATTCTGGAGATCTTACTGAGACATTTGTGCTATTTGGGTATTAATGTTTTGAATTCAAAATGAACTGTTGATCAACAATTTAATGTTCAAAAAGAACTCATATCGAGAATTCCTAATGAATTCTTCGGGCATTCACTACGTTTTCGTTTTGAATTCACTGAATTCTTATTGAATTCAGTATTGGTCCCATAGCGGGGACTATTTGAGAAATCTTTGGGAAGTCTTTATAAATTCAAATTGATCATTCACGGCTGGGTTCGCCTGTAGTTCATCGAACGATTTGGCCCCTGCCAAGCTGCAAGTATCCCCTCAAAATCTATTTATGTCTCCTCATAGTTCAGAAACAGTTGAGAATTATTATATAGGGAGTAGTTTTGAAGATATTTGATCAAAGACTGCAAATAATAATTGCCAGTAAAAGAGTAGTAAATGAAAGAGTATTCTGGTAATCGTGTTTCAGTCATTTTTGATGAATTCATTCATTGTATGCGATAAGGAAAACGATATTGATTTCGACTTATTTCAATGCACAGAAAAGAGTATTTCTTTGAATCTAAGAAATTGTTATTTGAATAGGTCCTAGGGTGGTCCTTATTCGTGTAGAACAAATTCTTTTCAACTTTTTTTGGATGCTACTCCTTAGAGTGCTTCTCCCCCATGAAAAAAGTTCTTTGTGATAACTTTAACTCGCGTTACCGAAAGTTCAAAGGTACAGAGAAGAATTCGTGCTGTATTTTTTATTTAGAATAAAAATCAAACATCATTACAGTTTTATAAAGTGTATAAATACGTAAGTGATGTTATTAGGATATCAATTATTCAATCTAATAACATACCAATTTTTATATTGTTCAACACAGCGCTTGCTTCTTACAATCTGTGTATCGTTCTCTATAAACGGAAACAACTTGCAAAATGAACTGTTTCTGGTCTTTCTGTGTGCTCATTTTGTCATTGTATTCTCCGATGAGTTTAACTCCTCTCTCTACCGCGTCATTCGTTACCCTAATAACTCCAATGATTATTCTCCCTTCTTGATAACTTTCGATATCATTCCATTTTGCGGGTTCTTCATTCAAAAACGCTGTGTTCATTTCAAAACGGCTAAAAAATGTTCTGGTCTCGGAAGATATGAATTGTTCAAAATCTCCATTGATAATATCTCCAAGTTCCGATGGGTTCAAAGAAATTTTTCTGCATGGATCGTAATCCTCTCCACGTGAAATATTGTTGTTTTGAATTTTTTCACGCATACTCTGTTTTATTTCTAGAGGGATATCGTCATCCAAAAAAGAAAATCCCATCCCTGGTAGACATTTTCTCTAGTTAATCATAAGGCACTTACGAGTTTGCCCGTTCAACTTGTGAGGAACTAGTGAGGAATATTCACGAGTAGCTAGTGAGGAATGTAACGCTCTAACCAGTGATGCCAGATCCGAGACCGAGACCGCTCTTACCCTCTCCATCGACCGCTTCCCCTTTCTCCCACCATGCGGAATGAGTCGGGCGAGCGAGAGAGTGATATTTACTGTTTCTCTGTCGCTCACCCGACTTATTCCGCATGGTGGGAGAAAGGGGAAGCGGTCAACGGGGTGAATTAATACGGTCTCGGTCTCGAATCTGGCATCACTGGCTCTAACTCATCAGATACTAGTCAGAAAAACTGACCAGTTGCTCGCTAGTATTTCACAAGGCACTTGTTAGTACATACCCTAATAGCACCAAGGTCCCTGGACGTTTTGAAAACGTTCTGAGAATGTTTTAAAAACGTCCCAACGTTCTTGGAACGTTTTAAAAACCTCCCAGTGCTGTTAGGGTGAATATCAATAAAATTTCTACAAATCAATAAAAAATCAAAAAGATTTTTCACTAAATTTACTTTTATTGATTTATTCAAAGATGATAAAAACAAAAATAACAGCAACCTTCGCTTCACTATGGTGTTTGGTAGAAAGGCAATATGACACACATTAATCATTATGGTCTGGAATAACTTTGTTGGCAATGTTGAAAAGTCTTTAATCTAACGCGAAACCGAACCTGCTCTACCTACCTACCTAACCTATCAAGATCTAAAGCTAACATTTTATGGGGCGTCGAGCGGCAGCGTCAACATTGGAAGAAAAAAGAGAACCGATTGGACCTTCCTTTTCTTCCAATGTTGACGCCGCCGCTCGACGCCCCATGAAATGTCAGCTTAACACCTTGCCAACGTAGCTATTCCGCACTTTGGAATTTGGAGCTTATTTGATGAATAGATTTGCTGGTAAACAGTTCCACCAGTCCCCTGGCGGTTGTACCATGAAAGTTGACCCGCTAAATTTAAACTACACATTCTTCGTACTTTTACATATCGGAATCATCGCGCTGAAAAATTGTCAAAATTCATTCCCGTACAATATAAGTGATAAAATTGACAGTGCTTACCCATACAGCACCGCAGATCTCAGTAATGTCTCAATTACATTTCGATCTTTCACCTTCATTACATTTCAGTATACTTTCACAGAAATATGTCAAAAATCTGTCAATTGAAATGTTACCTATTTGCAATGTCTGAGATATATTACGAGACAAACATTACAATGAAATATTTCATAAATATTCTTGGAATATTGCAGAAATAATTCAGAAATATTGCATTGAAATGTAAGATTAGCGGACATTGTAATATTTCTGAAGAGACTTTGAAACCTCGGTGTGACATACAGCAATGTCATAGAAATATTTCAATGTTTCAGATGTTAGATTTCTGCAACCTTAATGAGATCTTCGGTGCTGTGTGGGTAAAAAAGTGATTTCAATAAACATAACATAAAGACATAACCCTACTTTTGGAATTTGTTTTTGTTTGGTATCTATTAAAACATAAAATTCTTCATAACGGTGATAAATTAATGTGATTTTTGTGATAAGTTTATATTTTGGTTTGAATTCATTATTTTGTGCTTTCCATTGAAAAATTATTCACATTATGTTATGTGTAAGAAGTGAACTAGAAAATATTACAAGTTATGAATGTATCGTCATGATTCTTCAAATGTCCCTGTTTTTCATCAGAACCTAATCCCAAAGGAGACTTTTGTGAAATCATATTTATGGTATGTAAAAGTCACATAGATCTATTTCATTTAGATTATCCAAAGAAAAGAGCGGTCACGGTTTTTTTTAATGCTTTAAAGTGAAGTTCGTTTATCATTGGCATTCATTATCATTTTGCTCACTTATATATGTGAGCTTCTGATTGAGTTACCTTAATCACTTGAAGTGAAGTGGAGTGTTTTTTGATAAGTGACGTGAAATGACTTCCTCACTCAAACAATGTGCATAATATAAAATGAACTGTGAGTTTGTTGGAATAAATTGTCTACGAATAAGTATGGCTTGAATCGTTAAAGATATTATCTTACACTTATATTGGAAGCGCAGTGAATTTCCTTACTCTGATCAAAATGAACTACTGGCACGATGGATACTTCCCACTGAACATGAAACATTACTGAGATGTTCACAAATGTCTCACTGAAGTTCCGTATGAAACGTTCCGAAGGAACATGTACAATGTATGACATAGATATTACTTTGGAAACATCTGGGAATTGGTCATCTCTGAAACGCTGCCAATGAAAGGTCCCGAATATGTGGTTTCATAGTCATTTCATCAATAAAGTTACGAAACGTTTCATGATTGACCGTTATTGAGACATCAAAAATGAAATTTCCCAAACAGAAAGTTTCATCAATGTTCCGCAGTAATATCGCAGAAACATTTAACAATTTGTCATTTCTGGAGCGTTTCGAAAAAAATTTCCCGAACAGAAAGTTTTATCAATGTTCCGCAGTAATATCGTAGAAACATTTAACAATTTGTCATTTCTGGAGCGTTTCGAAAAAAATTTCCCAAACAGAAAGTTTCATAAATGTTTCGCAGTAATATTACGGAAACATTTTATAATTTGTCATTTCTAAAGCGTTTCAAAAGAAATGTTCCAAATTTATAATTTCAAAGATGTTTCGAAATAATGATTTGGAGACGTTTTATGACTCACTATGTTATCATTTTTGGAACTCTGAATATACAATGTTTCCGTTGCGCAGTTTCATGGAATTTTTGTGATGGTGGCATCGGAAACATTCCATTAATAATATATTCTAAAACGTGTGAGTTTCAATTATCAGTATGATACTTCGTATTGGAAGTATTTTGAAGATTCATTTTGCTCATTTAAATCAAAGCTGAATATTTTTTTGATGCAACAACCATTTTCATCATTCAGGTAAAATGTTTATGAATTTTTGAAGATTTCGATCACAATAACAGAGATTTATTTGAACAGAAAAAGAGTTGATAAAAATTTTGTGATCACATATGAGAATTCTTAATTTGAAGAATCAAAGTTAACAATATTTATGCTAGAAAAATAAACTATACTGCTGAATATAATATTTAAAACGGCAAATTCTCAATCGTATTGCCAATTTTTTTCCTGAATAGTGAAGTATATATATATATATATATATATCTTGATACAAGATATATACACGGAGAAAAATGCAGCTCGGGAGGAAAGTAATCTTTTGATGGAAATTGAAGAATATTTCTTAAAATCTGAGAATATTCCTCAAAATCTGAGAGTTTTTCTTAAGCAGCGTCCCTGCTGAAAAAACGATTGAAATGGATGGATTTGGATAAGATTTCGATCCGTATTCGGAAATTTCCTGTCCAAATCAATCTGATTTTGTCCAGAAGTGGAATAAGTTGTCCATACGTATCCAATTCCATCTATTCAAAGAAGATTCCAATTCGTTCCAATCCGAAATTGAGATATTATTGAAGATCTGCAATCCACTCGCATCCCTTCCCAATCCCAAAGCGTTGCGGATGCATTTCTGTCCATTCAGAGGATAAAAAAATCATCCAGAATGATCTGAGCTACAACATTGGTTCGTTTGCATCCGAGCAACGGATAGAATTTCTATCCAAACAAATCTCATTCCCACTTGAAATTATGAATCGGGTTGTGGACCCATTTTAATCCGTTAGGATGGACGAGAATTCAATCCGAGCAAATCCGAATCCAGAGCTTGATCCGATTCCATCCGTGGAACGTATGAAATTTGAATCACAATGAATGATCACTTTTCCATAAGATCACACCTGTGCGGGTAATCCAATTTCATCCGTATTTTCGGATAGAGACCGGATCCAAATTTATCTTACCCAGGAACGGTGTCCGTTACTATCTGAAAACGTATGAGATTCTTATCCACCTGAATTCAAAGTCATACCTTAATCAAGTTATGATCCTGAATCCATTTTCATCCGTTCAGATGGATGAAAATTCAATCCAAGCAAATCTGAATTCAGAGCTTGATCCAATTTCATCCGTAGAACGTTTGAACTTCGAATCAGAATCAATCCCTGTTGAAAAACAACTATTGAAATGGATGGGTTTGGATAGGAATCTGATCCATATTTGAACATTTCTGTACAAATGAATCTGATTTTGTTAAGAAGTGCGATGAATTGTCCACAAGTATCCAATTCCATCCATTCAAAGAGTATTCTTGACAGTTTCAATACAAAAGTGAGAAATTATCAAATACCTGCAATCCACTTGCATCCGTTTCCAATCCAAAAGCGTTGTGGATCCATTGTTGTTCATCCAAAGAATAGACAGATCCGAAGTCATACCTCCATCAAGTTATCATCCTGCACGGAGAAAAATTTATGGTAGAATATACTTAGAACGAAGAAATTTCAACTAAAGTCGCGAGCTAATATATGGACGATATAAGTACGAAGTAAAAAGCATTTAAGCTTTGTAGTAAATTCGATAGCCAATAAAATAAAGATTTCGAATAGAATTTGAATTAAAAAAAGGAGTAGTTTTCACTACTGTTATGAAGTGAATTTTGCAATTATAACATGTATGATTCGCATGTGACTCTCTATGTCATGCGTAAGAGAAACTCCAAATATCTAGTAAACTTTACTTAGTGCGAGGGTGATTGAATACTTCCCGTATGTACAAGTGATATTTAAGTAGAATAGATTCATCATACGTAATATATAAAATGAACCTTAGACAGCAAATTAATTCTACCAAAAACATGTATGATTTTACATAAACCAGGAGTAAAATTGGAACATTTAATTGGTACAACTTATTTTAAAAATGAGTGTAAAATTACACGCTATGCAAATATGAAAACATAATTGTCAATTGAATACTTTGGTAAAATTTCAATAATAATTATAAGAAAATAATAGATAATATAAACCTCCATCCTCAAACATAGGAAAATTATAGAAAACTGAAATTCTACCAAGAATTGTATCAGTCACAATCCGTCCATTGAATTTTAATGGGATTTCACAATTTTCTATAATTTTTCTATATTTGAAAATAAAATTTTAGATTGGCTGTGATTTTCTTGTAATTATTGGTAGAATTTTACCAAAGTATTCAATTGGGAATTATGTTCTCATTTTCCATAACATGCAATTGTACACCCATGTTTCACAGTTTGTGATTTACATTGAACGATTTTCAAAAATTTTTGAAACTTGCTCAATTTTGAGTCAGTGGACTTATGTGACCACCCCATATTTTTTTCTTTTATCAATATAACAAAATAACTTTTTTTTATTTCCTCAAGAATAAATTCCAGATAGCATTTTGCAAACATGTTTCCAAAAAGACTGCTAAATGATATGGTATGTAACAGTTTTCGATTTCTTATAGAAATGTTCCTGTCAAACAATATCTTTCCATGTTACATAATTTGTCTTTTAAAAGTTTCTTCAGAATCTTATCTATAAAATGATGTCTGAGTCCTTGAAATATGTATGATATTAAGGTATTGAAAGTATATAGTAAAAGTTAGCTGTAAATAGAGTAATTTTTAATATATTCTTGCTTGGAATGGTTTTAATCTGTGAAAAATCATAGCACACCAATGAGCAGTAATGAATCATATTTCAGAGCGAGTCATTACATACATTTGAGTGTTCTTATCAACTAAGAGACATTGTTCGAAACTTGGCAGACAATCATATGAAATCATTTGCAATGTCATATCTTTTTCCACCTCATATGCAAAAAAATGTTCATTGAAACAAACGGAAAATAATTTATACACTAGAAAGAATGATTTATTCCCAACAACGTAGACACTATGTATATATCCAAAAATTGGTGCTTGGCTTTTTTCCATTATTATAATTGCATTTTCAGTATATCGTATTCCCGCAATTATTAACCAAGGAACATTATAAATTGAATTCTTGTCACCTGTATGACAAAAATATTCATTAAAAGTCATGTCTGAAATCTTTTTTTTGGTTCCAATTTTCATATCATTGAACACATCAAAACAATCGAAGAAAACACAAGTTCTTAATTGATTTTTGATGCCTAAGGTCTGAATTATATTTGTCCGATTATGTGACGTATTGGCTGCTTTTTTACCATCTCCATGTTTTGACTCAAACCTGATTGAGGAATATCGCACAGGTGGTCCAAGGGACTGGATAATCCTCAAATAGTGCGTCAAATTATGGAATTTCGGCGTTACAGGTTTCTTAAATAATTCCTGATATCGAATATGGTGAGCACTTATAAGTTTTCGCAGTCTGAGAATATTTGTATGTTCAATAATTGGTGCAGTTAGATCGTGCAAAATATTTCTCAACTTTAAATATAAATCCCAAACTGGATCATCGATGGGCACTAAATCTCCTACAAGTAGTGCAAAAATACGAGTGAAACATAATGATTCGCTAGCTGACATTCTCAGCTTAACATTTTTAGCTTTTTGAAGTTCTATTATTGGTGGTTTATTCGAAGATTCGAGTAGTCCATAATTAAAGACCCTTATTTTAAAATTGAGAACATCCAAAGAAAAGGCTTTCAGTTTGAAAATTAAATAATTCCCAACAGAAGTCATTACATACATACATACATACACCTTCATATAAGTCATGCATTATACCTACGGACATATTATTACAAACGTGGTATCCCTGAAGTCGATTCCATATACATAACTCTTTAATACCAGTTCTTGAGGCGTCTCCACATTTGACGTCACTCTCATAATTTTCTGAAGTTCGCAATCAGCGCCGTAACTAGGAATTCTGCGCCCCTGGCGGCCGTATGAAAATGGCGCCCCTACTTGTACTGTTTTTTTTATCACCAAGATAAAATACCAACTCTTTGTCCATTCTACCTTTTTCACGAGAAATTTGTTGATTGTAAAAGAGTGAATGAATAAATTATACTTCAATGGAATTGAAATATTTTTTATTTATCAAATATTCTGGATTTCAAAATAAATATTATAAAAAACATATTAACTATAATGTGCAAATTAAAGTATAAAGTGAAAAACTTTGGCAACAGAATAAAAGTTACTTTATATATTCATCAATCATTTATTTCACACATTTTTATATCACAGTAAACTTTCAACTCACATAAAACATGAAACATAAAACATAAAATAGAAATCACTGAAACAGTTTACAATTCCACCTTTCTTGCTTTGATATCAGCGAACTCGTCGATTCCTTCGTCATACTTCATATTAGAAGCTAAATCATATTCAATAGACAATATTGATAAATTAGTCAGTCTTGTTTCCGTCATGCTCGATCTTAAAAAATTTTCAATCAGTTTGAGCTTGCTGAAAGAGCGTTCACAAGAGGCTACGCCTTCCTTGTCAGTTTTATATACATCTTGGTGGTATTCAGCGACATTATCTGCTAACGCCTGAAGTAAAAAAATCTCAACTTCATGTTTCTTGCCGCGGCGTCGGACCTTCTAGGATGTCATTGGAACAGAACATGATTAATACACAAAGAATAAACAGATGAGGGAATAATGTTTCATTAAATGTGAAAATTGTCGCTTTGCCTCGGCGTCAAAACCGCCAGCATGAAAAGGCACCATTACAGTAGGAATAAGGAGTCTTGACTCCCATCGAAACCTCAGATAAATATGATGAAATATTTTCCCGAACATGGTTCAAATCCCGTCATGTTTTTTCATTTATCGTGATTTTTCAAACAAGATACACCTTCCGATTCGGCGCTCCCTCAGTCCGGGCGCCCCTGGCGGGGGCCTTCCCCGCCACCGCCTAGGTACGGCCCTGTTCGCAATAGACTAAGATTCTCATTGGTTAATGTTTGGCATTCTTTTTTGCAAACCTTACGAATCCTGCAATAATGATCACTAGAAAAGCTTTCTACGAATCCCAGAATATCCTTTAACCCAAGATTATCGCTAATAATTGATATACATTGAAAATAAATATTTTGTACCCCTTCGTTGGTTTCAATTATTATACCAGTGGGGTTTAGGTAATTTAATTCATCAATTAAGATATTGAAAACTGCTGCATTACCGTATATCCTTCTATCATCAGAATAAAATAATGAAGTCATGAATATAGTTTGGAAAGTAGAAATGTATTTAAAAGGTAAAGACGCAATAGAAACATAAACTGCTCCTAATTTATTTGAACCTGCATGTGAACCTAGGGGGTTGCCAGTTTCAAAATCATCAAAGAAAACGAATAAAGGCAAATATAATTTTCCACTGAATTCAGCTGTTTTGGACTTCCATAATGAACCCTGTAGAACGTTGCTGGAAGCCTGTGTTTCGTTTTTCAAATCATTGATATATATTTTTTAATTTCCAAAAATAATCCGGGTATTTCTAAAAATCTTTTTAATGTATTACGTAACGGAATATGTTTGCCAATTACATCTACAACGTGATCAATCATCCGACCATTTTTGTTTTCCGCCACTTTTGCCTGACCTATAATGTAGTCTTCAGGAGGATAAAAAGATTTATATTTCTTTAAAAATTTGAATCGTTTATACTCTGTACGAAACTCATTGAAAGGTTCACTAATATCAGTTCAGATCGTATCGATTTGATTAAATATGTTTGTACTGTCAACATTGGATGGTAATTCAAATTTTTTATGCAATTTCAAGAAAACATTAAAGATTAAACAATGTTGAAATAGTGAAAATGTATTGTCTAGAATGGTTTGCACAGTTTTACGAGCTAATAATGATTCGTTGTACATTTTCAATACGAACGACGATAATTGTAATTGAACAAATTGATCACTGTCAATGTGATTAGGAAGTACTGAATTTTCATGGAAAGCTTCAAGGCAAGAAGCAAAATCCTCGTTCGTTTGAACGTTATCATCGAAAGTACCAATTTTTTGGGCTATATGATTTTCTAAGTGACCATTATCATCTGATATCTTTGGTTGCGTATTTGTGATTGTTTGACATGTGACATTCGGATATACGTGAACCACATTTAAATGTTTCCTATAAGAATTTAATGAACTATAATTCCGGTGACAACTATCATTGTTACACAAATAACTGTCATTAGATTTCAATAAATGATCATGCTTCAAATGTAAGGTTAGATGATTACATTCATAAAACACTAAATCACATTTAAAACAGTTCATATTTACACTCCAGAAAATTATAAGCAAGATGGAAATTTCATGATAAGTATGCATAGAATGATTGGAAATTTTTGCCTAAAGTTATATAAGAATACTTAATATATGAAACTTACTATATTGATATTTATATACCTTATTCAACTCTCAATACACTATGTCCAAAACATCACTTATGAAATTATAACATCAAGTAATTCAGTCTCGGTTTTTTAAACCAAATGGCCAATGAATGAATGAATCAACTTGAAACGTTTTAAGACGTGGATGATAAGCTTCTTTCGTATAACTGTAGCTCCGTAATCAAAGTATTTACATCTACATATTCGTCTGTAGAGATGTCTAGCCCGTATACTTTCCTTTCTATAAAGATCCATGCGTGGTGACATTCAAGTGGGTACATGGCATCAAGTGCAAAATATGATTTAAAGTAAAGATCAATGCATTTTTCTGGAGTGCACGTATCATAGTTGATACCATTAATATCGACAAAAGAACTAATTGGGCCATTCAACTTGCCAACAAATTCTGGAAATGGTTGCCTTGTGGATCCATGTTGGTCTATTATTTTTTCCCGAGCTTCTAATGCTGTGGCTGGATCATCAAGGTTCTGAAAAGTGATATATAATATCGATAAATCATCTTGAAAATACGTTTAGAACCATTCTCACTTGCAAACTATGATCAATCATTATGCTCCCTTACCTCAACATGTACATAAAATGATTTCTGAACCTCTAATTTTGAGAAATGTCCTTGTTTGCCTTTCTTTATTTTAGTTGCTCCTAATAGATGTGGTAAAATGAAAAATGCTGATATGTTGACATGTCCTAACACAGTGAAAGAATCAGAAATTTGAATGAAGTTGAATAAATATCATTACATGAACTTTTAAAGAAAAGAATGTTATATATTATTTTTTCTCACCACTTTCTAAAAGTTCATTGTTGTGATTCAACAGTTTCACAATATTCTTTGATTTCTGGGCGATATGAATTAAACCTTTTGCCACTTGAGGCCAATTTATGAAAAATTTATCCTTCACAGTTGGATATTTTGCTACAAAATCATCTTCTAGTAAGAAAAATCCATTTGACAGCTTGAGTGCACAGTAATTTTCATAATATTCCTGAATTTTGCCGGTGTAATTTTTCTCTCTCAATTCACGTGTTGACGCCCACTTTTCTTTCACCACATCCCATGGTGAATTATTGAATTTGAGCCACATAACGTCTTCATTGTGACTCACATCCACGCTCTCACGTTCCAATTCTATAAAGAAATTTTTTGTTATATCTTTCACAAAAGTAAAATATTAAGAGAAAATAGAAAAGTAAAGTATACTTTGTTTCTTTTGTGGATTGGATAATATTCCAATTTTTCGTAAGACTTTACGTCTATTTGCGTATGCATTAGGGGTGTGCGGGTAGCACTTCTTATCGGGTCGGGTTCGGGTATTTGTGTTTCTTTTCGGGTCGGGTCGGGTCGGTTCGGGTACCCGATTAAATCGGGTTTCCTAAGTCGGGTACCCGATTATAATAAAATCGCTTGAATTTAATATTTTCAACTTCTATTCGAAGTTGCCATTGCCGTTGATATTGTAAGGACAAATTGTCTTGAGCGATTGTAGGAATAAGGGGATTTCATATGAATTCAGTTCTAATATGAAGAATGCCATATTCACTACAAGTCTATTAGGGTTGTTACTCCATGTAATTGATTATGCAGCGCATTAAGGAATCTCCAAATTGCTTCATGGAATGTTTATATCTATTTTTTATTTCAATTAAAAAATATAATCACATTTATATCTCATAAATAATATATTATCTATTTTCGTATTTAGTAACCACAATATAGAATCTTGAACATCAATGAAAATAAATATTCTTCTTATAAATATCATTCTTTTTTCATATTTTCAAATTTGAATGGAGGAAGCACAACTCTTCCACATGTTTTGTCAGCAATCTTGATCGAGTTGCTGTCACAATATTCCCAGCTGAGGAAAACGTTTGCTATATTTGAATTACCCGAATGTAATCGGGTACCCGAAAAACTCGGGTAATTGAAAAACCCGACCCGACCCGACCCGATAAAAACCCGATGACTCGGGTACCCGCACACCCCTAGTATTTATGATACGAAATTCCACTGGTAGTGGATGAAGCACTTCGATATGGTTTATACCATGATGCCACAAACTCTTCAGGGAATAAGGCAACTATATCTGCAGCCCAGCTTTCGAATGTGCTATGAATGAAGCTATGAATTCTGGAATGATGAATTCATAATCTTGATGAAGTAATGTTTGAAAATTAGCTTTCTTGCCAAATGAATTTCATGAATAGATACCTCACATCAGGAGCATTACTTCTTACTTTTAAATCTATTAACATCCTACTCAATTCAGATCGAGCTAGTTCTTTTTTTTTTCATACAAAGTTAATATTTCTATCCCACGATCATCAGTGAAAACCAACTCTTCCAAATTAGTTTTTAGAGAGAGTAGTTTTTCTTTTATATCTGGATGTTCAAAAATATTCTCATTTTCTCTTAAAGTGTCCGATTCTTTAGCACTATTAGCTTGAAAAGATACGAGGAGCTTACCGATCGAAAAATTTTTTCCGAAATTCAAAATTCGGGCTCTTTAGCGACATGGATCAAGTCTCAAAGAATTATCCCTGAAAATTTCAGAACATTTCATGAATTCAGTTTCGAGTAATTTAAGCAAAAAACTGTGCTTGGTCGATAAGCTCGTACCCTCTTAAGAACAAATGTCCGTGATATGGAAGTGTGAAAAGGACGCTGAACAACACGATATTAAATATCAGCAAAAAGAGATGACTTTATAAAACATTTCGTTTCAATATTTTCGAATTTTTTGTCTAAGAGGATACTAGCGGCGTGGCAGCAGCCAAAATGTTTCTTCCAAATTATTTGAGAGTGGTGTAATAAAACCAACCAATTTTCATTTACCTACCTGGTATATGTGTCAATATAGGTCTCTAAATGAAAATTATTCAATTTTATTGTGAAACTTTCAAATAATCTGAAAGAAACATTTTGGCTACTGCCACGCCGCTAGTATCCTCTTAAAAAGACATAAGCGCAGAGGTAGAAATTACCTAACGAGCTTTCTACTTTTTTTATTACATCACATCAAATCCAAATTGTGGAATGAATGGTCAAAAATTTCTCCAGGTAAGTTTGAATATGAAATTTTTTATTTCAGAAAAACCTCTTCAGAGCCTTCGTATTAAAAATTATTATGAAAATCCAAATTCAGTCTTCATGAGATGGATAAGAAATACCGGAGATTTAACCTTGAAATTTGAAATCTTTTCACAATTCAAATTTGATTTAATATCAAATTAAAATCTAATTAGGTAGCGCCACTTCTGTGTTTATATTTCCTTCATATACTATCTCACACAGCACGCTGATCCTGATACAGTCATAAAGAATTTTTTATCAATTCATCGTAAGATTCTTTCCCCGTTATGACAATTCAAAATGACTATTTTATGAGTGCCTGGTATTCAAACAGGATTCTCGGAAAAATTTCGAAAATCCTTCATGAATTTTTTTGGAACTGAAATAATGGAGGTCATATTTGTGCTGTATGGGATACAATTTTTTGCTTTTCCAGAAGAATAAAATTCACACAATACTTCTGCTCAGTGCAGGTGAGTGGAATTATAAAAATTACCTTCTGGGAAAATCATTGGATTAATATTGAGTCCGTTGTAATTATCATTATATAGAGTGGCAGTCTCTCCAGTCCCACATGATTTCGATGGATTATTCATTGCGTGCATTGCACTCACAGGAACTGAAGATTGACCGTTCATGAAATAATAATATTGCTCAATCAGGAAACAGAAACAATCGGAATAGAAATACAAGGGAGTAAGGAAAACAGTATGGTAAAGAATTTTAAATCAGAATTTTACTTGAGAGAAAGTCACGATTCACTTTGGAACAAGGACAATTTTGAACGAACATTTTGAAATGATAATTTACTATTGAACTTATAATTACTAATGATTGGGTATGGCTGTGAATAGAAATATGAATCTCAAACAGCAATGATTTTCAGTAGTTTCTAATATTATGATTTCTTTTCGGTATTTTTCTATAGTGATTTCTCACATTATCACAAACTATTATTATCATGTAGTCCCCTCTTCATTCGAAAGTATATACAGGGTGAGGCATTTATCTTGAGACAACTAAATATCTTGGTGGGATCACTTTTTGTTGGAGAATGTTTCATACAAAAGTTGTTATACAAAGAGGGGGCCACAAAACTACGATATCAGTTTCTTCATAGATAGCGTTATAATCGATTAAAATGGGGTCAACATCATTTTTTTAAACGGGAACCCCCACTCCTTATTGCATATCTTGATTCTACGCAAAAAACTGAGTAACTTTTGCTTGAAACGTTTTTCTAAATTTTTTAAAATGGCGCCACAATCGATGAAAAATAAAGTCTATGAAACAATATGCGGATATCTTGTGGAATGCATCCAAAAGCCGAAATATCTCATTCGAATGTTGTTGTTAAGAGAGGGGACGACACAATGGCGATATCAGTTCCATAGTAGATGGCGCTGTGGTCGGTAAAACTGAGGTGAACTTCAATTTTTCAAATGGAAACTCCTACTCCTTATCGAATATCATGATTCTACGCGAAAAAATGAGGAAGTTTTGTTTGAAACATTTTTCCCAAATTCTTGAAGTTCAAACAGTGGGAAATGAGGTTGATGAAATAGTTCTACTGCATTAGAAGAGTTACATTCAATTGAAGTCATTTACAATGTTTTGGACATGACATTTGTTGTGTTTTGTGTTCGATTTCTTCTCTGAAATTATTATTGTTTTGATTTGTTTGTTGAGCGTTGCTTCACACATAATGCAGTAGAACTTTTTCATCAACCTCATTTTCCACCGTTTCCATCTTCAAGAATTTGGGAAAAATGTTTCAAACAAAAATTCCTCATTTTTTCGCGTAGAATCATGATATGAAAAATTGAAGTTGACCTCATTTTTACCGACCACAGCGCCATCTACTATGGAACTGATATCGCCATTGTGTCGTCCCCTCTCTTAACAACAACATTCGAATGAGATATTTCGGCTTTTGGATGCATTCCACAAGATATCCGCATATTGTTTCATAGACTTTATTTTTCATCGATTGTGGCGCCATCTTCAAAAATTTAGAAAAACGTTTCAAGCAAAAGTTACTCAGTTTTTTGCGTAGAATCAAGATATGCAATAAGAAGTGGGGGTTGCCGTTTAAAAAAATGATGTTGACCCCATTTTAATCGATTATAACGCTATCTATGAAGAAACTGATATCGTAGTTTTGTGGCCCCCTCTTTGTATAACAACTTTTGTATGAAACATTTTCCAAAAAAAAGTGATCCCACCAAGATATTTAGTTGTCTCAAGATAAGTGCCTCATCCGGTATATGCGATTGAGAACAATACGAAATGTGAAAATTCATGATTTTGAAACACTTGTTCGCCACTACACAATTTTTTTCAGTTTGTGAGGGAAAATTTGAACCAGAAATTATATATTTCAACAAGTGTCATTCAAAGGAATTGACAATTTTCCATAAATTAGACAACGTAAAGTCATCTATCTCTCCTACATCCGATTATTTTATATAAAAAAAAATTATCGTATGAGTTTATATTTGATAGATAAGAATAAGTACCCAAGTAACACCGATGTGCGTCAAATGTTCTCAGAACATTCCTAGAATATTTAAACATCCTGCAAACATTCTCAGAACGTTTGACGAAGATTTTGTGTTACCAGGGTAGATACATGTACTCCGCACATTACGATGAGATTCAATTTATTCACACAGGTACACAAATATTTTTTCGAAAAACTATGCAGCGTTCGGAAGGTTAGGATAATGATCGGAAATAGGATGTTTTACGTGAATATATAAATGTTCGGATGAAGAATTAAATTTATTACCTGCGGTTGATGGAGGAAAAAGTTCTTCATAAGTTGGCTCGTGCTAGGGAAACAAATTGTTCTGATTAACACTCACTTTTTCAACATGTAATTATACACTTTGATTGATGTATACACTTACTTCATATTCTATTTGGCTCCCCAGATTATGTTGGTCCATCGTATTGTAATTTTATTTCACGAAACCGTATTTCCGCACCGTAAAATTTGAAAACACATTTGATATGAACGAAAGAATAAATCAAGCTTTACTGAAGCCACGCTCACCGTCTTTCGGTAAGATCGATCAACACGTGAAAACAAAAGATCAGCAAGCATGAACCATAGAAACATACGTACGGAAGAGGGGGAATAGATCAAAATTATGTTGCCGAAATTTGAATCGATCATTGAAACGAATTAATAATAACGAAATATTCAGACCCAACCGCAATTAGAGACTCAAAATCTTACAGCACATTCTTCAAACGATGTTTTCAATTTCAAGGAGTTAATTCTGAGAGATAAATAACGATGATTTATCAGATTTTGTGAGGATGAATTCTCGTTTCGTTTTTATAAACGGTCTAAACTTCTACAACATACCGAAACTTTGTTTTTGCCCCCTCTTTTCTTTCACGTTCGCTCTATTCTTGTATCTGAGGTGAAAACTACTCCAGCGATGGTAATGTTTACATTCGTCGGAAGTAAATATACAACGTCGTGATGTGCTCGAAAATTCATAATAACAGATACTCTGGATTGGAATAAAATCTACTTAGGACTGGAGTAATGTTTACATCACAAATGAAGTAGCATTATCACGAAGAAAACAATTTGAGCTTATGGAAAATAGTACTTTTTAGATTTGTTGCAACTACTATTTCAAAAGTATATACTACTAAACTGGGTGACTATAATTTTAGAATGATTTCCACTATAGGTCAAAGTAAATTTCATTTCTGGAAAATGTGAGTTATAACAAACATTATGTCAAATTTACTTAAAAAGTTTTACTACTGTTGTTAAGTTAATTTTACAAATAAATTTTTCTCCGTGTGTATCCATTTTTATCCGAGAGGAGGGATGAGAATTCAATCCCACTAAATCCGAATTCAGACCTGGGTCCAATTCCATCCGTTAAACGTATGAACTTTGAATCAGAATCAATTGGAACTTCCCCGTAAGATCAGGCCTTTACGCATCATGCAATTTCATCCGTATTTTCGGATAGAGACTAGATCCGAATCTATCCCATCAAAAAGCGGTATCCGGTATTATAGGGAAAGGCATGTAATTTCTATCCACATGGACCCGAAGTCATACCTCCATCAAGTTTTGATCCTGAATCCAGTTTCATCCAGAATTGATTTGGATACTTTACGAATAAAGATGGAGACCATTACCCGAGTCGAAATTCAAAACCTTCTTTTCCCCTACATATGGAAGATCAGGAAATCTTTACCACTTTGAGGGGCAAAGGAGGAACTATCCCATAGAGCACCGCGAGGTTTTCTGGACGTTCACAAACCGTGCTTGGTTTCACATAGAACGTGCAAATAACGTCTCAGGACGTTCTCAAAAGGTCGCATACATGTCCCAGAGACATGCAAATGTCCCGTTTAGTTCCATCAATGTTCACTGTGTGACTTTGTGTTTTTCAAGGTTAGTTTCCATGAAAGTTTCAATTCCCAGTTTGGAATTCCCAAATTCGCATGGGTTTCACATGGGAATTGAGTGGGTCGCATGGGTCTCAGCAAGGGAAACGCATGGGTCGCATCGGTCTTCACATGGGAAACTCATGGGTCGCATGGGTCTTCACATGGGAATCGCATGGGTCGCATGGGTCTTCACATGGGAATCGCATGAGTTGCATGGGTGTCACATGGAAATCACATGGGTCGATCCACTGTGAGGACTCATGCGATTCTCATGTGACCCATGTGATTCCCGTGTGAAATCCGTGCGACCCATGCGATTTTCGTGTGAAACCCATGCGATCCTCATGTAAAGACCCATGCGGCCTATGAGTTTCCCATGTGAAGACCCATGCAATCCATGCGTTTACCATGTGGAGACCCATGCGACTCATGCGTTCCCCATGTGGAGACCCATGCGAATTTCGGAATCCCAAACTGGGGATTCACAGTATGGGAGGCTTTGAATTTCGACTTTGGTAGTACGGCATTATTCAATACAAAATTATATATACGAGAACATGAACTTTGGACAGAACTGGATAAGAATGGATGAAAATAGATTACATTTATTTAGATAGACAATGGATGAAAATGGATAACATCAACGCAGGATTATTGGATACACAGTAGCGTGGTGGGAACATTTGTATCCTCTTTCAATTCGCGTGAAAACAAGGATAAGAGGCGGGATTTCCCCTTTATTTCGTGTCAGTTGAAGAAAGGCATACAAGCTCTCACCCCGCCACTGTGGACACAAATTGATAGCCGCGAGAACACGAATATACCTGGATAGGAATGGATAAAAACAGAGGAAATTGATTTGGATACTCAAGAGATGAAAATGGATAACATCAACGCGGGATGATTGGATAGAAATCGATAGCCAGCAACAAAAATACCCCTGGATAGGAATGGATAAAAACAGGAAATGTGGTTTAGATACGCAACGGATGAAAATGAATTACATCAGCGTAGCTTGTTTGGGTACAAATCGATAGATACGAGAATATGAATTCTTGATACACATGGATAGGAATGGATGAAAATAGAGATCGATTTGGATCGAAACAGATATCGTTTGTGTCAAATTATCGGATATGAATTGATAGACGTAAGAACGCTTATTTGGGAAAAGATTGGATAAATATTCTCCAAATGATTGATATGGACAAGAATGCATGCGAATAGTGTAAGCATCATCGGAACAAAAAGGGATAGAAGTGCATAGAATTTTATATGAAGCCACGAATACATTACGAATGTACAGTATCTTGGGCAATATGCGCTCTCCGAGCAGCGTGTCAGGATAGCTTAGAGGTTAAGTAGGTAGGTCTTGTAGGTAAGGTAGGTAAGTGCGATGATTGTTCGAACCCCTTGCAGGGAGGAATCAATTTCCCAAGTCATGTGCGGAAATAGAGATACAGATGTTGAAGATTCCACGGAATCTTTCGAATGTTTGAATGAGTTCGGAATAATTTTTTTTCATTGTTGTTCCCTGTGGGAAAATTCAAAAGAAAAAACAATTCTGGAAAAAATGGGATTGGAATGGGTAGATTTTCTTCCAGCAGAATCATGCAGAAACGGATGGAAATGGATGGAACTCATCAAGGTGATATCGTAAAGCACCGGATACAAATGGATACGATTCATATTCAGGCCCTGAATGGGATATGGATACATTCGGATACGATTGCTACGGGGCCCAATAATCCACTATCCATATTGTGGATTAAAATTGATGAAACTTTTATGCGTTCTGCAGATGACACTGTATCCCGAAAAAAATGGATCAGAAATAGGATTCAAACGGATGCACGTCAAAATCTATCCATTTCTATCCGATTTTTCCAACAGGGGTAATAAAGAGAAAACGGTTCACATTTTTGTTGAATTCTATTTGAGAAACTTTAAGAAATTATCAATACTTAACAAACAATAGAAAGATATATGAACTTTTCTAAAGTCGCGCGTGAAATTTTACAAAGTGAATATAAGGGTTTCGAGATTTCCTTATTCACTTTGTAAAATTTCACGCACGACTTTAGAAAAGTTCATATATCTTTCTATTGTTTGTTAAGTATTAATAATTTCTTAAAGTTTTTCAAATAGAATTCAACAAAAATGTGAACCGTTTTCTCTTTATTACGCTGCTTAAGAAAAACTCTCAGATTTTGAGGAATATTCTCAGATTTCAAGAAATATTCTTCAATTTCCATCAAAAGATTACTTTCCTCTCGAGCCGCATTTTTCTCCGTGTATCTTGTTTCAATGTGATCAACATCTCTCAAAGTTCCCCTAGATAAAATTTCAATAATATTTCAAAATCAAACGTATCCCTGCCCTGCTTAAAAACCCGGATAGAACCCGGATAAAGTCCCGATAGACATCGGAACTTCATCCGGGTCTATACGACGCTTTATACGGTTTTTGTGTCCGGGTCTCAATCGGGGCTATCCGGTTCTCGCTCGGAATTCAGGGTTCCCCCAAAATTTCAAGAGTCATTTTCCCTGACTTTTCCTGGCTTTCACTGACCATGTTCAAAATTTTCCCTGACTCTCAAATAAGTATACCCAGATAGCACACAAGTTGCTTCAAATTGTACCAAACCAATCAATTTGTTTCTATAACTGGAAATAGCAATCCGAAATACTTGGAGCAAGTTGGGGTAACTTAGGACGCCACTAAGCAAACTCAACTTATAAATGAAATTGTGGAATTGTCATGATTTATGATGGAATATTGTTACAATTTACCAGTATATCGCATCGTCACCAAATTCCTTTGAATATGAGTGTGATAAGTACATACATTCTGTTAAAAAAGTACCGGGAATTCTTGAATAAAACACAAAATATTTTTTATTCTTCCAAATCTATTGTATCGCCTTCAAAGTAGTCCCCTCCCGAAATGATACATTTATGCCAACAAACAATACAATCATGAAAACATTTTTTATACGCTTTTTCCGGAATCGATTTCAGTTCTCGCCGTGAATTCTCTTTAATATCTTCTATCGATTCAAAACGGGTGCCTCGAAGTGGTAATTCAAGATTTGGAAACAGAAAAAAGTCGGCTGGAGCCAGATCAGGTGAATACGGTGGCTGTTCGATGATATTTGTTGAGTTTTCGGCCAAAAATTGGTTCACAATGAAAGCCTTGTGAGATGGTGCATTATCGTGATGCAAAATCCATGAATTTTCTTTCCACAAATCTGGCCTTTTTCGACGAATTTGCTCTCTTAAACGCCGCATAACGTTTAGATAATATTCTTTATTCACCGTCTGACCTTCTGGCAAGAATTCCGAATGTACAACAGCGCGATAATAAAAAAACACAGTCAACATTACCTTTACTTTTCGGCTTTGGCGTGGCTTTTTCGGTTTCGGCTCAGCTGGAAGCCGCCACTCCGAAGCTTGTTGACTGGTTTGCATGTCATATTCGTAAACCCATGTCTCATCACCTGTTATAATGCGTGTTATGAATGTGGGGTCGAAATTGACTCGTTCTAGCATGTCTTCAGCGACCTGTACGCGATTCAGTTTTTGGAGAAAATTCAAGTCTTTCAGAACTAATCGAGCGGCAACGCGTTTCATGTCCAAACAATCATGTAAAATAGTACGCACTGATTCGTAAGACACAGAAAGTTCACCTGCTATCTCTCTCAAACTTAAGTGACGATTTTCAGTCACCATTTCCTTCACTTTATCGATATTGACTTCAGTTAAAGACGTCGATGGACGACCAGGGCGAGGCAAATCTTCCACCACATCTCGACCACTTTTGAATGCACTGTACCACTCATATGCACGTGTTTTTGATAGAGTCAATTCACCGTAAGCCTTCTCCAACATTTTCAGCGATTCGGCACACGAAATTTCATTTGCAACGCAAAATTTAAAACAAATTCTTTGTTCAATATTTGTATCCATCGTGACAATCGCGGGACACACTTGAGAGAACTGAAAAGATCGAGCACTATAAACAAACTGAATCACAGATGACAGTCGAACTCCGCGTCAATATACAGGACGAATGTACCAACTTAACAACAACAAGGATGTTGACAAACCCGTTAGCCACACTTTTTAAATGATCAATTCCCGGTACTTTTTTGACAGGATGTATATGTATACTTCCCTATCCATATAATGGTATCAAGGGCGTATTCAGAAACTCACGATCCTCCTTTGAGGGGACTCGAGCATAAGGAAGTGGGGGACGGAAAAATTCAAACTTGTCAATGTTTGGAGGTTAAAATTTTACAATTTCATTTTTGAGCCTTCAGAAATCACTTAGCCATTCAAGGTTTGCGGCGATGTGGAACTCTAGGCATGTAATTTATGATTATTCACATCAAGTAAGGTAGTGAATTTTTGGATATTCCCTTGAATGGTATTACACACGGAGGAAAGTATATGGGATTGATTACCATTTACTCTAATTCTCGTCGCAACTTTAAAACAGGAATTGAGTGACGACGCGCGATTTGGTGATCATTACGATGTTAACCTATTGTTTCCATGGTAACGTAAACAGTTTATCGCATTGACTCCGATTTTGAATGGCACTTGTTACAATTTTAAAATATCTGTCACCAAATTACTATTCTTCATACACGGAGAAAAAAAATAGTTCTCCCAACTAATAATGAGCTGTTCCAACTACTTTACGTAGACGATTTTCGACCAGCTACGAAAGTAGTTGTGGCAGGTACTTTTGTTAGATGTACCCCAGATTGTCGGGATATCAACTCGAGTAGTTGTTACAACTACTTTTCTAAGATGCAGGATCTACATAAAATATCAAGTATGACGATATATGTAGGCTGATGAACTATTTTATTAATTGAGAAGAGAAATTTTCAGTGCCGGTTTTGATGTTTAAGGTAAAGATTTTCTATTACTCTGCACGTGCTCGTCGACTCTTTACAACATTTAATTGTAAATTTCGAAGAAAAAATTTATTTTCGATTGTGATATTTGTTCAATGCATATAGATTTGGGAGGAGGTGGTTGAAACATTCAAGTTCCAATGTTAACTTACCTCGGGTTTCGAACCCCTGTCATAACCTACCTATACGCTATACCTGAATCTACCTAACCTGTGCCTTAATGATCGCAGCTAAACCGACAACGCTGATTATATCGTAAAAAAAGCCTTGGATATGTTTTGATCGTTTTGATTGTGTATTTTCATATACTCAGAGTATACATGAAGAGGATTTATCATTCTACAAATGATCAGTCATTTAATTCTGAAAATAAAATTGGACATACGAGGTTTTTGAAAATTAGTAATTTGACACGAATATGTATTGAAAATATTATAAAATGAAATATATACACGGTAACCACGACAGGTAACCTCAATGAATGACGCGAGAGTTCACCGCGTTTCGATTGTTTTCAACAAAATTCACATTGCTGCAGGAACTACGTGCGTAACGATGGGAGCAATGGGAAGTAGCTCCACGAACTATCTCAAAGTAAAGTAGATCAGGTAGCTATTTCTCTTATTCGATCAGCTACTTTTTCACAATTATATAATTCACTTGTGACAAATATTAGAAATAGTTGTGAGAACTCACGAACTATTTCAGACAGATATTTGATTCATTATCACAACTATCTCTTATACAACTACGCAAAAATAGCTCATATGCCTAAGTCCTTTTTTTCCGTGTAGTAACCTTGACCGTATACTTTTCTCCGTGCACTTCACTCTAAAAAATTTGGCAGTGTTAGGTAAAGTCCACTCTGGATGGTGTTGTTTCAACACCTGACGGTGTTATTTCGACACCGTATGGTGTCATTCTAATACCATTTAGAATTATTTCAACACTGAATTCCGGAGTGGACTTTTATAGAATCCGCGCGGTGTTAATTCTGACACCGCTTTTCTTACAGTATTTTGAAACGTTTGGAGGTGATCTACGGATTGAAATGAAATAAGTACAGTCAATAGATCAATTGTGAATACTCATTCTCCTGACATCGCGTTTTGAACCAAACCAAAGGAATGGTATTTGCAAACAAAATCGCAAGGCAATTCAATGAAATCCATACTTCACCCATACAGGACAAGAGTTCCCGTTATGCTCATGAATATGTATTTATTATGAATATTTTGAATTCAAAACGAACTCTTGATGAATAACTTAATGTTCAGAAAGAATTCGTATCAAGACTCCATAATGAATTCTGCGTGCATTCAATGCATTTTAATTCTGACTTCACTGAATTCTCATTGAATTCATTATTGGTTGCATAACGGCGACTATCCAGAGAGTCTTTGGGAAGTCTTCATGAATTCAAATTGATCATTTGTGCTGGCTGGGTAAAAAATACACAAATAGACCTTGAAAATTTTCTGCTGGAATCAAATGTTCCAATTTTCCCTGACATTTTATAAATTTCAATGGATTTCCCTGACTAATGGAGCATTTTGCAATCGTTCCCTGACTTTCCCTGATTGAATAAGAATTCCCTGACTTTCCCTGACTTTCAATGTCTGGGGGGGGGGCCCTGGAATCATTCCCACGAATTGGAATTGAGACCCGGATAGAACCCGAATGAAGGTTGGGATTTCTTTCGGGTCTATCCGGGATCCAATCAGGTTTTTGGTTGTGGGTTTTCATCAGGTTCCATCCGGAACTGATTCGGGATTCATGTCGAACATTTTCTTCAGATTCCGGATAGGACCCGTATACATATCGGAACTTCATCCGGGTGTTTCGGCAACCCATCCTGTTTCCCTGCCCTGGTCTCATCCGGGACTATCCGGGTCTTGCTCGGAATTATTCCCACGAATTGGAATTAAAACACGGATAGGACCCGAATAAAGATTGAGAATTCTTTCGGGCCTATCCGGGATCCAATCAGGTTTTTTGGTTCCGGTTTTAATCAGGTTCTATCCGGATCTGATTCGGGATTTATGTAAAAAATTTTCTTCAGATCCCGGATGAGACGCGTATGTATATCGGAACTTCATTCGGGTGTATCCGGCAACCAATCCGGTTTTTCTGTCCTGGTCTCATCCGGGACTATCCGGGTCTGGCTCGGAATTATTCCCACGAATTGGAATTGAATTTGGTTTGATAAATATGACTTGTTCAGGATGCCTCCTGTGCAGGAGGATTGGATAATTATGGAAAAAAATCATTTGATATGGAATTTGAATTACAAAAGCGGAGACTTGAGGGAGACTCGAATATCCACGATCAATGATAATCACCCACATCTAGCTCCTGAAATTTCAAATGCATTTCAAGGAATTTGACGCCCGAGAGCATCCACGGAACGTCGCTGATAGGCAATACCCCTCAAAGCAATGAATAGAAATGCCTAATTCCTGCTACAAATATTTTATTGATTTTCAGAAAAAAAAATTTTTCGGTGTTCCGGTCACCTTTTACTTTTAAGAAATCATACTGAGGATTTACTTACAGTAAGTGCTCACATGAACATTATAAATCTTCAAAACATAAGTATAACATAAAATACATCCTTTGCGCGTACGTCATAAAACTAGCAAGCATAATTCCTGCTACAAAATATTTCAATGATTTTCAACAAAAAATATTACGGTCTCTTCGTTCACCTTTTACTTTGAAAGAATAATACTGCGAATTGACTTATATTAAGTGCTCACATGAACATTATAAATCTTCAAAGCATAAGTCTAACATAAAATACATTCTTTGCGCGTACGTCATAAGACTAGCAAGCCTAATTATTGCTACAAATATTTTATTGATTTTAAAATAAAAATATTTTGGTGTCTTCGTTCACCTCTCACTTTAAGGGGACTAGAGCATGGAGAAGTGGGGGGGGGGGAGTCAAATTTTGCGCGAACTTTTTGCAGAAAGTACGTAATTAATAAAAATTTGAAGTGAATAATAAATAATAATCAGTTACATACCTGGGATTGCGCATTGCCACAGACTTCCGATGTCCAAATGAGTTCTGGAAGCTAAAAAATAGAATTGTAAAAGTTTAACCTCCAAACGTCAACAAAATTTCACAATTTCATTTCTTAACTTTCAGAAATCATTTGGACATTGAAAGTCTGCGGCAATGCGCAATCCCAGGTGTGTAATTGATTATTATTCACTTTGAATTTGCATTAATTACGTACCTTGTGCAAAAACTCTTCGCGCAAAGTCTGACTTTTTCTCTCCCTCACTTTCCCATGCCTGAGTTTCCTTAAAGAAATGATACTGCGAATTGATTATAGTAAGTGCTTACATGAGTATTATAAATCTTCAAAACATGAGTACAACATCAAATACATTCTTCGCGCGTACTTCATAAGACTAGCAACGAGTAAAGTGAAGTGAATAATTAATCCGAATTAATACAAGTTCAAGTAAAGTATTAATACAAGTTTAAGTCAACGTAAGTGAATATCAATAAGTTGCACTTTCTCCCCTTCCTCAATTTCTGATACTCAAGTACCCTCGAATGATTCTAGATCACAATGAAATAAAACTAAAATAAAATTCAGATTCAAAATCAACGTAAAAATATTTTTCCTCTTTTTTTGCATGAGGCGATGGCGAGCAGTAAACTATTTCTAAATCCTTTATGTAATAAAGTTTTGTACTTCATATCACAGTTTTCTATTATAGCTCAGTCTCCATCTGCGTAAATGTTAATTTTGGTCTTGGTAATAAGACACGGTTCTTCAAGCTTCCTCTTCAAATTCTGTTTCAGACTGTTCTTCGGAGCTCTAGATAGAAGATATTTAGACACAAAATATTTATTCATTCATTACTGAAGGTATGTAAAATTTTCGATACACTAGAAAACTTGAAAATCTCGTATTAATGGCCACGGAGCTCTAAAAGAAACCGGAAAACCCCCGCTACATCAGGGTGACGAGTAATCAGATCCATTGAAATTTCCTGACCCTTCTCTGACTTTTCCCGGTGATCAGAAAAAATTCCCTGACCTGAAAGACATGGTAAAGTTTTTTCAAAATAATTTACATCAAACACCCCGCTCTCTAGTGAAATCTATCTTTTGATCACAAAGAATGTACAGAAGTGTTTTTTCAGAAAGCTCCATTCAAAACGGATTCCCGCAAGGTGGAATATTAATGAACTTCCAATTACTGCCAAGTCTTTCAACCCATTTTCAACCAAGCATAATGAACGAATTCGTATCGATACCGATGAATGCTTGTTCTATACCAACAGAAGCTCTGGATGTTTGTTTTATTTGATTCCATTGAGATACTTTTGAGTAATTTGAGTAAAGAATACTCATCCTCTGAATGTTTTTGGAAAGTCCACGTTCCAGAGGAATTCAGAAGAATTCAGCGGAATTCGATAAGATTCAGAATAATCCATAGACAGATGAATTACGAAAAACTTTGTGTTGAACTTCTCAGACGGATTCAGATTCAAGGAAATTTAGGGGAATTCAGGGACGGATGAATGTGGAAGAATTTCTGGTCGACAATTTTAGAGAAATTAGGAGGTTCCCACCAGGGTATCCAAGCTACCACCACATACCCCTTTTGGTGTCAGTGAATTTCATGAATATAGAAAGGATCATGTGTTGATGGCTATCTTGCTGCCCTTTACAATCTCGGCTGAGGAACACGAAACTTCTCTGGCAATGGAGGCTTGGATACCCTGGTTCCCACATACAGAGAGATTCAAAAACGGATGAAGTGAGGGGAGTTAGGTGGTAAAAAGTTTTCAGATTAATTCAGAAAAATTCCGAGGGATTGAAAAAAATTCAATTGTGCGTTAAATTTTTCAGAGATGCAAAGACATCAAGAAGAATTCAAGGAAATTCAGAGAAACTGGAACTGAGAGGAAAAATATCCGAATATAAAATCTTGGAGGAATTCAGAGACACAAGAATTGAAAATAAATTGCACATTTGAACTCTCCAGAAGGAATCAGGAAAATTCAAGAAGATTCAAAGAAATTCGAACAAATTCAGAGAGAAGTGAATTGAAACAAACCTCTGATCCCAAATTCTTGAGGGATTCAGACACACGGGGATTGGAGAAAAATTTGCTTTGAAATTATCAGAGGAGTTCAGAGAACTTCAGAGAGATTGTCAAGAATTCCAGGGAATTTGGAGGTGAATGAATGTGGATAAATTGTTGGTCGAAACTTTTACAGGAATTCAAAAGATTTCACAAAGATTCATAGGAAACAAATGAATCGAAAAATTATGCTTCGAAATTTGTCAAGCGATTCGAAAAGGTTCAGAGAAAGTTTTCAATCTCCAGACTGAAAAATAGTATCTAAATTTCTTTGAACCTTTTTACATTTCTGGAGATTGTGTTTATTCGTATTTTGAAGCTTTCTTTTAATTTTTCTGAATTTTCTCCGATTCCTTCCGAATAGTTTCGAATCTCTACGAATCCCTCAAAATTTCATTTCTCCGGATGTTGAAGCTTCCTCCAAATTTATCTCAATTTTTCTCTGAATGCTGCTGAATTCCTACAAGTTTTTGAATCGGTCAAACCGAGGTTCCCAAGTTGTTTTTCTCACAGTCTTAGAATGCTTTTGAATACCTCTCAATCTTGCGAATCCCTCGGAATATTATTTGCTTATAACTCAAATTCCAATTTGAATTGTGAAAATAATTGATCGAAATATCATCATTTTAACTGTAATTATAAGTAATTTCGAACCACACCTAATGATTTGTATATGAAATTCGAATGACTGATGAGTCATTATTCAAAATCCTAGGAAATTCAAAGCGATTCAGAGATATTCTGATAATCCTAGAGGAATGATGAGCACTGAAAATTAGCGCTTAATCGAAAGATTTTCATACTTTTTTGTTGTGGAAAATTCTGAATTTTATTAACAATAAACTAATGATTTTTTGCTTGAATATTGGAAAATAAACTGTTGAGAGCCGCCATTTTGTTCATTTCTCTGGGTACAATTTTGGAATATGGGTGAATTTCGATTTTCCCTGACTCACGTGAGAATTTTCTGACTTTCCCTCGCAATCCCAAATTCCCTGACGATTCTCGGTTTTTCCGGTCACTCGCCACCCTAGTACTACATACTTTTCCAACAACTTAGCGGTAAAACAAAATTTGTATGTGCGTTGAATTAATTCAATAAATCCTTGGAATTTTTTTTTCAAACAGGTTGTTTAAGGATAAATCACATAGATTTTATTTATTTTTATTTATTTATTTTGTTTATACGGGTATAAAAGACCCTTTGGTACATAGAATATACATTATTTGAACCACATTATATATATCATGCATCAAAGCATTAAGCATCATGTTAAGCTCGACTACATGCATCTCATATTACAACAACAGTTAACGTGTATAATTATAGGTGAAAAGGACAGTTAGATATTAAATTTGATAAATACGAGAAAGAGAATTTCTAAGATCAGAATGAGATGAAAATAATTCAAGCACATCACTGTAAGAATTAGCTAGGATAGATATCCGATTTACCGGATCAGAATAACCGTATCTCGATTTATAAGAAATTGGATTGAACAATTTAGGGCATCTTAATGAACGAGAAGGGACATTAAAACGTACAAGTCCAAGCAGTTGAGGGCAGCGAATTTTCCCATTAACAATTTTATACAAAAATGAAAAATCATTGAACAAACGACGTGGTTTCAAAGAAGGCAAGTTAAGTAGAGACATAATCAATGAGTAATCATGACAAGTGACGCTCAACGGACGGCCTATCTGATAGGCAGCAAAACGCAGAAACTTATGCTGAACTCTTTCCAAGTCTGTACAATCCCGAATTAAATGAGGACTCAAAATTTGAGACGCATACTCAAGATGAGGTCTAACTAAAGTACAATACAGTGTTCGAAGTGCAACAGGATCACGAAAATCTTTACAAACGCGCTTGATGAATCCGAGAGATTTCATGGAAGAACCAACCCTAGTAACACACAATCTTCGTCAAACGTTCTGAGAATGTTTGCAGGACGTTTAAATATTCTAGGAACGTTCGGAGAATATTTTACGCACATTGGTGTTACTTGGGAACTATGTAAGTGTAATGATCTGAGAAGTTAAAACGAGAGTCAAATGAAATTCCAAGATCACGAACAGTATTTATAGGTGATAACAGAGAATGAGACAAGTTATAAGGAAAATAAATAGCATTTTTACCTCTATAAAATCTCATCACATGGCATTTAGTGAGATTTAATGACATATTAGACCAAGGTTGTAACCGATCCAAATCAGATTGCAGATTTTGAGCATCTCTGTAAGTTCTTATAATCATAAACAGTTTCAGGTCATCAGCAAAAAGAAGATGTGTGCAGTACTTGAAAATCGTAGAGATATCATTAATGAAAATAATAAATAATAAAGGACCTAGATGTGAGCCTTGCGGTACACCTGAGGATACAAAAAATGAATCAGAAAAATATTGAGAGACACGAACTGATTGCGTACGATTCAGAATATAACTCTGTAACCACGACAAGAAATTGCTGCGAATACCTGAATTACTCAATTTATTTAACAATATATTATGATCAACTCTGTCAAAAGCCTTCGAGAAGTCTGTATATATAGTATCCACTTGGGCATTTTGATCAAGCGCAGAGGACACGACATGAGAAAAAATAGACAAGTTAGTTACGGTAGATTTTCCAGAAGTGAAGCCGAGCTGGGAATCAGAAATTATATCAGAAAACAGTGGTGTTATTTTATCAGTAACTATATCTTCAAAAATTTTCGGCATAACATTCATGATACTAATTGGTCTATAGTTTCTCACGTCAGAACGGTCCCCAGATTTGGAGATAGGAGTAATTAAGCTGGATTTCCATTGAGAAGGAAATATTCCAGAGGATAAAGAGCTGTTGAAGATCAACCACAAAGGCCGAGAAATGACGAACTTGCGAGATTTTAGAAAATTAGGAGGAATACCATCATCACCAGGACCGGAAGAAGTTTTCAAGGATGAGATTTCATTGAACACTTCACCGATATTGATGGATAAATCGGAAAGATTGACATTGAGAGTAGATTCTGGTAAATTACAAGGAACAATGGAATAATTTTGATAAACTGATCTGAAATAAGATGCAAATAAGTTCGAAATAGCAATACCAGTATTGCCAATAGTACCGTCTAAATGCATCACCAGGGGTATATCGTTCTGATTCCGCTTACTATTAACAAAGTTCCAAAAGCTTTTGGCATTCGTAGGGATGGACCCTTGAACGTAATGAAGATGAGACAAGTAACATTGGTGAGTCAAAACTTTACATTGAGCTCGCAAGTGACTAAAGATTAGGTAATCTTCAAAGCAATTTGACTCTTTGTACCTATTGTGAGCAATTTCCTTTTGACGAATAAGTTTAATTGATTTCGAAGAAAACCATTTTGGATAAAAACTATTGCTTAATACATACTTGGGTACAAATGAAGCAAATGCATTATATAAATGAAGATACAAAAAATCAACAGCTTCAATAACATTAAGATTACGCAATTCATCGTCCCAGTTGATAGAACCTAAATATTCACAAATTGCACTGTAATTCGCCTTATTAAAATTATATTTGATGATTTTATTGGGGACCAGTAAAACACTTTCACGTAGGTTGAGCTTAGATACAAGAGAAGGATGAAAGTTGTCACACGCGAGAAAAATTTTAGATTTTGAAAATAATAAATCGCTAATGGCCAGTGATTCAGAATATGATTCATGGGACAATAAAACTACTAAAGATAAGTTCGAATGACTCTGATCCCAATGTTTTCATGAATATTGAGGAACTTTTTTTTTCATTTATATTCATTTATATATAGTTTCAATCTATAATCTATAAATTAATGGATTTGAATTTCGATGTAACTTCCAAAGAAAGCTCTGAATCGATTTGAAATTTTGCAGGAGTATTTTTTTTATCATTAGGAATCGTTTTGCAGATTTTTGTGAATCGTTCATTATTTTGAAAATCCTTGAATAATATAATGAATATTTTTATATGCATATATTTCACTTATTATTTACCTCCGTGTTACTTTCACGTTTGTCAATTATTTCTGCCGATTCATTGTCCTCACTCCGGTCTCCTTCTTCAGCACCATCATCAGTACCATCATTTTGTTTTTCAGACAAAACAGTAACGGTTTCTTCATTTTCAACATCCTCTTCAGCTTCCTTGTTATTTGTTTTGGTTTCTTCGTTTTGATCGCTATTCGTAATGTCCATTATGGTATCTCCATTTTCCTTCTCAATCCGTTTGGAGTTTGTTGGAATTTCTCCAACGTTCTCTTCTACATCTGTTTTGTCATTGTCGGAATTTGTAAAAATTTCCTCGCTTTTTTCCTTCTTTGAATTGTTTTGTTCATCGTTGTCACTCATTTTTCTCTTATTCTGTTTCAAACTTACGTCTTTGTTATTGTTTTTAGAAGTTTTTCCAGTTGCTGTAGAATCTTTCTGGATTTTCGTGCGTTTTTCTCCACTTTTATCTCCATCTTTGCTTGGTTTAGCCTTCTTTTTCCTTTCAACTCTTGGAGGACGATTCAGCTCAGAAATCTTTTTAGATACATAGGAAGCTACATTGGAAATATGAAGCCATTGCTCCTCATCTTTCTTTTTCTTTCTGCCATCCAATGACGTGCTATATCTGGAAGAATAAGTTTATTAAAAATTTAATTGTATGAACATGCAGTTGACGTATTCATTAGAGGTGTGCGAATCGTCCAAAATTGAATCGAATCGAATCTACCAAGATTCGATTCGATTCGTTAACGAACATTAGGAATTCGTATACGAATTATTCGAAAATTTCGAATCACAAAGATTCGATTTCGAATTGTCGAGAGTAGAAAATCTGGGTTAAAAATTTTGTAGGATCTCATTCAATTCCCACTCATTTGGGTTTTTTCCATTAGAGATCAACAAAATTCAACGGAATGTAGCAAAATTTCGGTGGAATTCAGTGATAGTCCGGGAGCAGAGCATAGAGATATAAGACTAGAGGATGGGGGCCAAATCAACAAAATCAGTGTTTGAAAACAGAGAGTGTGACGTATCTCTCTTCTCAACCAACTGTTCGTTGATTTGGTTTTTCGTTAATTTGGCCCCCATCCAGACTAGAGGAGGCATGCTGGGGCTGATCGCGTCATCGCAATGAACAGAGAGAAGAGATATGAGGGTGCCATAGTGTCACTGTCTTTCATTTATTACGTATCGAATGAAAGAGAGTGACACGTTTGCACCTTTCATCTCTTCTCTCTGTTTATTTCAATAACGTTTCCACTTATGTGAAATCTCCATACTTGCCTCCTCTAGTCTTATATCTCTATGGAGCAGAGTTACCAGGCAAAATCCTCAGACTCGAATGATTGGTCATTTCTTGTACAACCAGCCTATCATATTCCCAATGCCGAAAGAAATACCCAATGAACCAAGAACTTGGAGATTTTTCCCCTCAACAACAGTGCCCATCTGGCAGCTCTGCTATACCCATGAGACTAAATACATTTCTGTAAAATCGTTAACTCTCATTGAAATTCGCTGGATTGCGCATTGCTCTGAAAAAAACTCTTTAGTTGCAATAACTAAAACCCACATGGAATAAAAAATTTGAGTTGCTTGAACTGAAATATTGTGTACTATAACAAACACTCCCAGTTATAGAAATTAATATTTCGTTGAGAAAACTACACTCTAAAAAATTTCCACTGGAAACTTCCAGTATTTCACTGGAAGTTATTAACCAGTACATTGGACTGAAAATTTCCGTACATTCATTCAAATTTCACTGCAAACAATGGAATTTCACAGCACGAAGTCCATAAAATTGCAGTGAATGTACTGGAAAAAGAGTTTACTGGAACTTTCCAGTACCAAGGCGCAGTAAATTTCCAGTTTTTTTTACAGTGTACAATTTTTTATTTGAGGTCATATTTGACTAAATTTTTAGTCACGATGACTAACCATTTTTTTTAGTGTATATGTAACTTTATTGAATCCCACTAAACGTTGGGCCTTCAATACACCGAATCGTTTTTGTACCGAATGCTCATTATACCGAAAATTCATGTTCCAAACGCTGATAGACCGAAGAATTATTTATTATGCCGGATGTATCTGATTGAATGAAGACTGCAATTTCTTGTGGATTATATAAGAATGAGGAATCTGATTGCTTCCGACCACGAAGTAAGAAAAGGAGACTCATCTCCGTAGAACTGAAGCAGCACATTTTTTTGGGAAGTATTGCGAGTCAAATCCCGTCACTCATGGCGCTGTTGTTTCCAGTAACCCCACGAAAATATATATAATGTATATTTTCCCAAAAAAATGTGCCACTTTTCCGATTCAATTCTATAAGAGATTCGTCTCGGTAAACACCCGTTGGTCCGAAAGCCCGTTAGTCCGAAGCGCCGTTCGTCCGAATTATAAAATTCCGAATGAGAATAATCAGAAATATAACTAAACGTTACTAGTCATGTGCGAATGAGATAAAATTTTACCAAAACGTTTTCGGAATTACTTTCATTCGGAATTTTATAATTCGGACCAACGGTGCTTCGGACTAATGGGCTTTCGGACCAACGGGTGTTCACCTTCGTCTCCTCTTATCTTACTTCGTGCTTCCGACATAACGAACTTTCGATCTATCGGCGTTATGGTCTGGACACACAAGCTACGTAAACGTGAACGTAAGAAACGGAAAGATGCGCAGAAACTGTATACAAGATCTGCGCATCCTTCCGTTCGTTACGTTCACGTTTACGTAGCTTGTGTGTCTGGACCATAAGGAATACCACTGAACATTGATGTGCTAAAGCAGGGATCAGTTGGAGAGATTGCTAACGATATATGAAAACCATGATCCACTTTCTGATTGGTGGTATCACGTATTCCGTTGATCTTCCCATGTTGATTGGCTCAGAAGAGAATATCAACCAATCATATAAGTTACTTCAAAAGAAAAAAACGTAATACGGACCATGACTTGAACATTCCGTTAGCGATCTCTGCAGTTCATCTTTGTTCAAAGTGAAGAGAACCCCACAGAAATATGAAAATATAAGGGTGCCGTCCTCCCATGGAGCGGAAAAGTGCAACGCGGAACGCATGAGATTGGTTGATTCCTAGGTATTTTCGAATAAAACTAGGAATCAACCAATCTCATGCGTTCCGCATTACGCTTTTCCGTAATTTTTTATATTATTAATCGATATATCAGATATTAGCCATTAAAAATGTTGAATGTTAATCCAAAAATGTTTTCTATCCGAAATAATCAAATATATCGAAACAAAATTTGAATTTCAATATCATTCCATCATATACAGTGAAATTTCTTTCATGTATCACAGCCATTGAGAATCAGATAAATAGTGGTTTCCACAACTCTTGATACTATGCACATATATTAAATCATCTTCAAAATTCAATCTCCTCTAGTAGAAATTTGATCAGATGTTCTTTGCCCGAAGAGAACATGAAGCTTCAGCGAACGTTCAGATTAGATCTGTATAGATCGGCTCGAAGGTTTATGAAAGCTAACTTTTAGATTCGCAAACGTTTGTCAAAGGTACTACGAACGTTGAGATGTCCGCCTCGAAATACGTTCAGGAAACATAGATGGAACGTTCGCTGAAGGTTCTTTGAAGGTTCAACGGAGCTCCACAAAAATATCTATACTTATATTAATTTGATCAATTTGTATGGAAAATAAATTAATTAATAAACATAAATTATTAAAAATTAATCCAAGCATAGATATTTTTGTGGAGCTTCGTTAAACCTTCGAAGAACCTTCAGCGAACGTTCCATCTATGTTTCCTGAACGTATTTCGAGGCGGACATTTCAACGTCCGTAGAACCTTTGTCAAACGTTTGTGAATCTAAAAGTTAGCTCTAATGAACCTCTGGTCCGATCCATACACATCTGATCTGAACGTTCGCTGAAGCTTCATGTTCTCTTCGGGTGGCTTAGGTGACTGGAATGAGACAAAGGATTCATTTGAATATTTGACAGCTAGGAAATTCAGTCCCTTTGCATAAAAATTAAGTTGAACTGAATCAATTTTCTTTGTCACCGCTAACTTTTTTGTTACCCTTGGATAAATTGTTACATTCATACTTCAGACGACTAGATTTTTTATTCATGCTAGCTAAAATTTGGCTAGAACCCAGACAACTATATGGTAATTACCGCAGCTTATCAACTTTTCCACAGTGTGGAGATGTGGGAACAGTTATTGATAATCGAAGAATGATTTTCATTTGAGTGCGATAATTCATAAAATACCTTAGATTACTGAAACTGGATATTTTAAAATATTTCATGCACATTCATGAGAATTCTTTATCTGGAAGCATCTTCTCACAATATACCAATTACATTCAGAAAATGCCTCCTGAACATTTTTGGCGCTGGAATTCGATTCGACTCGATTTAATCCGATTCGATTCGATATCGACGCTCCAAATTCGATTCGGATCCGAGATAATGACGAGAAATTCGATTCGATTCGATGGTTAAGAAACACGATTTGCACACCTCTAGTATTCATATGTGCGATTTCAAATTAACGTACTTCTTACAGCTTCTAATTTGTTCGGACATAATCCTGGTTTCGGAGGCTTCCCTTGCTTAATACCTACATTAGTAACTGTACCAGTTACAGAGCTATTCCGTAGCACAGCAGTGGTAAAAATATGACATGCCATATCAGTGATAAAAACAGATGGAGAAATTCTTTTTTTAAAGCGTGTACGATCGTAATCATTTTTATTGATCCATACTCCGAGTCCTGCGTGAATCTACAATAATTGTTATTGAAATGATATTGAAAATATCATATAATTGATATAAATAACTATGAATATATTAATAAAAATCACCGTATTTGTTCCACGATCGATGTAGCCTACTGGCAATTCTTCACCTATGGCGATTTCCTCTCTGAGGTTTATTGCAGCCTCTTCAGCGGCATTATTAACAGTAGCTAAAACATTCGATACATATCGAGAGTTAATCTCCTTCAAGGAGAGAAACATGATCTAAGTTCAACATGTACGCAGGTTTTTCCAACTGCACACTGGATGCTTTTTGGATTCTATTTTCCGTGGAGAATTCTGTGCTACATAACCCGGGTTCAGAGTAGTTGGAAAAAACATGAAAAAACAGTCTTTTCCAGGGATTTTCCCAGCCTATGTTTCAAGAAAAATATTGAAAAATAAAAATCCCATCAAGTTTCAGAACGTGGAAAGGTATTCTCGTTCTTTTCTATTTTCCTTTCCAACTAGAATGTGACATTGAGTAATATAAACACTGAGAGAAAGATTTTCGGGAACCATAAAATATTCAATCGTACAGTGGTTGAATTTAATCCGTTCCGTCCCAATTCCATTAATTTGGCCCATGGAGCTCGAGAAAAATGGGCAAAACTTTGCTGCGTACTTTTCCAACAGAGCAATCAATCAAGATTTTCAATATGCAGTGATGAAACACACTGCCAAAATTAGACTTTGAATATTTGATTGAATCTGGAAAAGATGCCTGGAAATTATGCAAAAAATTATAAACATAATAACCTAGAAATGTCAATAATTTTCAGAAATTATGTTTTATGTTTAGATATTATTTTAATGGACTTCCAATTTATATTCAAAGTCTACTCTTGGCAATATGCCACATCATTGCATATTCAAAATTTTCATTCATCGCTTAGTTGTTGGAAAAGTATGGAGCAAAGTTTTGCCCGTTGTTTGTAAAGCCCCATCGCCGTTAAAGAGACTCACAATTCAATTAGGATTGTAACCATGATGTTTGACTTTGAAAATTTTCAACTATTCCATCGATCAACAGATTTCTCGAGTGTTTAGGTGGGTGAAATTCAATTTTTGTTGAAAATTGGTGATTTATGGCATAATTTTCCGGAACTCATCAAAAGTAGGAGGGGACGGATTAAATCCACCCACTGCCCAGACAGCACCACCAGTTCGCAAAGAATTCTTGAAGGAAACATTTTGAACACCATAATTTTTAAAACAATTCCTAAAGAACATCCGCAATCGTCATAAAGAATTCAACGAGACTCCTGAATGTACACCCGTTATGCGACTAAGAATGAGAACATATGGAAGTTCAAAAAGAACACCTAATACATCAAGGAGAATTCATAATAAGTACTGTTAATTAAAAGAAGACAACAATTATATGTGACAAACAAAACTGAGTTTATTTGAAACTCCTCTTTACAAGAACCGGTATGGCTTCCTTGCCATTGCGTACATACAGATCTCTAGCTATCTCTCAAGACGTTGCCCTTCTCATCTACAAGTACAAACGATAACGGCGCGCTACTCTGGACCACGCATGCTCTCTTATCCAGCACACACACACACCCACATACGCAATCCAGGGACGTCTTTAGGGCGGGGCTCAAGGGTCTATAGCCCAGGGCGGCAAATTTCAGGGGGCGGCAAAATTATAGAAGTTTTTTTCCAGTTATCAAATGCATTCAAGCACAAAGGGAGCGGAAAATGTAAATTCAAGTGTTTCATGTTAATATAATCACAGTATTTAAATCATTTACACACTTGTTGAACACTTAAAAATATACAAATCTGTTAATGTCTGAAATCAAGTATTTGATAATTGAATATTTTATCCATTTTATGGATATATTTACATGCTTTGAAGCGTTTTAAAAGCGACTACAGGCTTCAAACTCTCAGTGTATCAAAATAAAACATTCGAATTTAAAGTGTATGTACGGAAATTGGATACATTCAAACACGATTTGTGCATGAACTCATCAAACTGCCGTGCATGGTTGTTTGGACTGTTCTATTCCTTACCCTGGTTCAAGTGTCATAGCAATTCATAGGAAAATGTTCTTATTATGGAACACTGTGGATTCTGCAACACGATATTCATAAGTAAACCATGAAGTTCTATGAATTTCTGTTTATGATTCATCATGCATCCCTATGAACATGAATTCATAAGCATTCATCATGAATTATAAGCAGAAATTCATAGAACTTCATGGTTTACTTATGAATATCCTGTTGCAAAATCCATAGTATTTCATAATAAGAACATTTTCTGATGAATTGCTATGCAACTTTAACCAGGGTAGTGTGTTTTTCTTCAAATTCACGGAAATAATTCACGTATCAATCTGCTGTCAAAGTTTTTTGAATTAATGAAATTTTTATTTAAATGAATGAATTTTCATTATGTACCCTAGTAGCATCGGAATGTTGCATATATACTATGCACGTTCATAGTATATCTGAATATACTATGAACGTTCATAGTACATATACAACGTTCGATTGCTACTTGGGTATTTTTTATTTGATTCAAACAAATTTCTCCAGATGGCAATTTAACTTTTGTCACAAGTTTTTTTATTCACTTTGTAAAATTTAATGTGCGACGTTTGGAAGGTTCATATTTTCTTTCTATTCTTTGTTAAGTATTCAGAATTCGTCATCCATTTTCAAGTAAAATTCAACAGAAATGTGAACCGTTTTATCTTTATTACAAACTTAAGAAGGTTACCAATAGTTAATGATGCTAAATGTTTAATCCTGTTGAGTGTGTCAAAGTTTCATTAAATAATATATTTTTTCAAGTTATATTACATAGTTTCCAAATAACATGAATACACCTGAGAGAATGATTGAAAATATTAATTCAACTCAAGTTGGGGGCGACGAAATATTATTAGCCCCTGGGCGGCGAAAACGTAAAGACGCCCCTGTCGCAATCATACAAGTGTACCGAAAACACACACACGCAGAAAGTGTCGCTTGACCACAACTACATCAACAAGTACAATGCTGAATACATTTTGAACATGAATGAGTTCAAATTTGAATAGGTTATGATTCGAGTTGTGGATACATTTTGAGCACAAATGAGTTCAGTTTTGAATAGGTTATGAATTGAGTCCCTGTTGAAAATGTTGGATGAATTCGTATACAAAGCTTGCAAATGGACCGAAAAAAGGATAGAATCGGATACAGAATTTGAATTCAGTGATTGAAATTCAGAACTGAAGCCTGAAGCGATTTCACATTCATGATCATGAAATATTACTCTTCCAAGTTTCTGATATTATAAGAAGTTTAGTAGTCTATTTATTATAAGAAGCTTATTATAAGGAGAAGTATTCAGTCTCCGCTGAATATAATAGAGGAATTGCGATGAATTTCATTGAATTCGAGTGACAAAGTGCATAGTAGCCGATACAGTTCATTGAAAAATCTATTGAAATTCATTCAACACTATTTGGCATTTCAAAAATGGTGAATAGATGAAATACATCGTATCATAACCCAATTATATTCAATTATAATATTCCCTTGGCTCGATCAGTTATTACCTTAACAAGACACATTACCTCTACGTACACTGCATGTATCTACGTGGAGTGTAAGTACATGTGACATGCAGTCGATGGATGCCTTGTTAGACTAATACAATGTTCAAAGATCATTCCAGTTATTCCATTTTTCTCACAATCATTTCCAAAGAGTACTTCAAACTTCCTTAAAGAAAAGAAGAGTAACTATTGCCAAATTGTCATGTTATCAGAACATGTGAAAGCCGTAACTTCCTAAATCAATATACAACGTTCAGGTATAAATTGAATTTCTTGGACGGATTCCTTTGAATACAGTTTACTTATCGCCCTCGAATAGTTTGACAATAAAATGATGGAAAGAACTGAATCAAAGATTTCCAGCAAATCAAATGAAATTTATATTGTTTACATTTATACGTATTGTAACATATGATAAAATTATCAAAAAAATATCGTATCTAAAATGTAACGAACGAAATAAAATAATGAATGATTACAATGAATGAATGAAAAATTTTAATATAATATCTTAAGGAGATAGTAGTTCCGTGATCTCAGTCAATTTGATCATCTGAAATTACGTAAGAATACATGAATATCAAATTGTAATATCAACGGGTTCCTTATGATGGTTTATTTGTGTGTTGTTTGTTTCTCTAAGGTTTATTCTCATACCGCTGACAAATTTCATTATCCTTCCAGAAAAAATTAACCAATGAATAGCTCTCCCGCTCTCCATCTACCAACGCTGAAGCCTTTCACGTTTTTCTGCTGTATGAGCGTTCTCCTTCATAGGGGGCTACCGAATTATAACGTTCAATTCGATTTCGTCTCATCTTGTGACATATATCTTGAATTGTTTTGAAATTGTCAGAACAAAGTGGCAAATTATTCAAATCAATTCTCTAAACCTTGGATTCCCGGTGAGTATGAAAATTTATGATTTCATTGTAAGCAACAACTCCATCATACTATAGAAATTGCAATTCACTCATTATTATCAAATGGAGCTTCAATATGCGTAATTTCATGTTCAACACTCTAGAAAGTACTAATCAACTTTAAAAAACATTCGTTGTGATTGCTATATTCCTATTTTATAACCTACTTAGAACAACGTGTTTGTGTTATCTGCGCTATGAAAAAAATCTCCTATAATATCACCATCTTCAGCGTACAAAAAACAATCACTTACCTTCAGTGTTGGACATCTCTTCGAAAAAATTTTCAACTCATTTTAAAATTTCACAACAAAATTTATGATATCCAGTGATGTGTGGGACACGTCAAGTCAGAGTACACGTCAAGAGTAATGAGATGTAATGAACAAATTCAATGACAAGAAAAATATTTTCAAATCGCACAATAGCTCAGAGATCCTTCTTAATGAATTCAAAGTTTGGTTGCTAAAATGAATCGAATATATCACTAATCTTTCCAAGCTTCTAGTTCACATCTTATCCATAAAAAAAAAATTATGCCCTCGTCAATATAAGTTATTAAAATCTTGTGATATCTAATTGTAGGATGTATTTCATCAGTCATAGTTTCGCAATATTTTCGACAGCTATATTAAAAGTGTGATATGGTAAGAAATTCAAATAACAATATAATAGGAGAGAATGTAGAAGATAATGAGAATAATTGTTCATTTATGTGTTATAGATGAAGTACTATGTTTTATTCGAAGAAAATGTTTGCTTCTCCTTCTCAGTGATCAGACTATTGAGGCGTTAATCCCTAAAAAAGGATTGTTATCCAAATTCTCATCGCGCTACAAAGCGTTCATAGAAAACATCAAAAGTAAAGTTAGTATCCGAAGGATTCACATCGAATGTTATGTTCTCTTGGGATTATGGGAGATGATGTTTGTATTTTACACTGTTTTAAGGAGAATGCCGAGGAAATCTTGCACATAGAAGACTTACAAATAGTGATACAAGATGAATTGGCTTCAAGTGATCTTGTGGAAAACAAAGTAGATGAACAGGAGGGAAAACTTCAGGATCAAAATCTCCCTATTCCTCAGCCCAGTGGGAGTACAATTGCGAAGCGTTCACCTGAGGAATTGATCAAATGTGAATTAGAACCTCCAGTTAAGAAGATTTGCGCAGAAACCTCATCAGCTATAGTTTCTAATGTGAGACATGATCCTTTCATTCACTCTTTACTTTCTGATTTCTTGTGATAAATAACCCCAAGAAAACAAGATGGCCGCCAAAAGTTCAATGAACACTCAGCAAACATCCGATAAATGTATGAACATTTTGACGTTGAAAAAACGCTCAACGGATGTACGTAAACGTTGCATGAACGTTTGAAGATCTCGGTTCTCTTGGGGTAACTTTATGATATTAATGATTCCTGTTCATGCTTGTTTATCCATTTTTATAGTCTGTGTCAGCGTGTTTGAACCAAACAGCTAAGGGGCGTTTGTTGATCCAAATATTTTCTCAAGACAAAGCTGATGATAATGTCAGAAATGAATTGGCAGCGTACATAATCGAAAATGAATTTGGAAGTGATGCTGATAAAATGTAAGCTTGAGATGAGAATGTTTTTTATGTATGTATTGTATCCAATTGTTCTTTTTCATTGTACGTATACTTTCCGTCTTTCATTATCAAACAGCATCACACCTCAAAGATTCCAACAATTAGCGGATGAGATTGCCGCATTCTTCCCATCTGAGGACAAGGTAATATTAGTCTGAATATATTGCACCATTCTCGTATACTGTACTTACATCAGTCTTTGAAGTAATTTTTCGAGAGCTTTCATATATTTCTCACAATCTCCCATCCTTTTGTGAGGACCGAGTCTGGATTTCGTTTTCTTACTTTCTAGGAAACTTTTTACATTCCTCGAAAACGGAAAACACTAGTATCCGAAGCTGTGAACCCAAGAGGTAAACTTGACCACAAATATACTAGACTCGTGGGCAGACTAAAAGGAGTGAGTTTAAGATGCCCACCTGTTGAAGATGATGATACTTTTCAATATTCAAATTTAGTTGGAAGTAAGTGTTTGCAAACTATTTTTCAACATTAAAGGGTACTCGAGTATGAGGAAGTGGGGAAGAAAAAAAAGCAAATTTTACGCAAAGTTTTTATAAAAGGTACGTAATTAACACAAGTTCAAAGAGAAGAATAATGAATTACATACCCGAGTAAAAATAGTCTGATCTCCCATTGATCAATAATTGATCACATAAAGATTAGTTTTCAAGAGTATAGCTTCTGCTCGAATCCCATACCAATATGGTCATGAATTCATTGGAATCACATTGGTCAACCAGGTACAATGAGGTATGGCTCAAGTCCAGGTAAAAGGAACAATGAAATATTCTGCATATATGCTGTTCAACTGGGGTGAGATTGACATTTTTGAAGTGAAATATAGCAGGATTTGAAGCGGAAATATATACTTTCCATAGTTTTACGACATGAGTAATGCGATTGATATTCATTTGAAGTATGGAACGTGTCGATGGTCATTCGAAAGGAAGAATGAACTTTGCAAGATGCAATCGAGCGTTTCCCAGGGCTGTAGGAGACTGCGAATGGAGTTCGTGTCAAAAATCGATTGTCAAGAATACCTGATGAAATTTCGAGTGATAGTTGAAGAACTCCAAAGACAATGGGTCACTCGAAAGTACAGGAAACGTCCGGGAAAGGTCAATCATGTTTAACTCATGGTGTACTCAAGGGCGACGTTCGACGGACTCTCTGAGAAATGAGATCTCTCAGAAGTACATTCTAAGTCTATATGAAGTTGGGAAGAAATTACTTTTGGTGGACTTCGACGCGACTCTTGACGGACCTCGTGGAATATTGCGGACCGTAATGGTACATGAAGAGGTTAACGTTGAGGTTGAAGAATGATTGATTGTGTTGTCAATTATTTCCCTTGGACTTTGAGAAGGATCCAAAGAAGTCCGTCAGCAGTCAGCGTTCAGTCAGATATGAGGGATTTCTAATAGACTGCGGAGCAATTTTCGTTAGGCTTCGAGATGATAAGTCACTTGGAGATATATGAAAAGTTCGTAGAGGACAAGCAAGACTGATATGTTTGATAGTGACTTCTGATAGACTTCCTGAAAAATGAGGTTCCTCAAAGGTATGGGCGTGACGAATGACTGATCATGTTGCAAATGACTATCCTTGAACTTTGCGGAATTCGAGGGTTAAATGGGGCATGTACCGCAAGAGTCCGAGAATGACCTGGGAAAAGTGACCCATGACGGACTTTAGAAAAACATCCTGAAATATGATGTCACGGGAGATGTCCTCGGTAATTCGTTAAAAAGTCGCGGATGAAGGAATTTTGGCTAACTTTCCAGAGACCTTTAACGAACTTTGCGGGGAATGATGTTTCGTAACAGTACGCGAAGAATCCGCGGGGAGTCATCCAGAAGGGACTTCTGATTAACTTCCTAAAGGATGTTGAGGGGGTTTGCCCACCTGATTTCTCACAAGAGTCCATGAATAATCCGTGAGAAGTCATCCAAAAGGGACTCTCAATTTTCTTTATAGAGACTTCCAAGGCACTTTCTGAAAGATGATCCCACACAAACTTGGTCAGCAATTCGTGGAAAGTCAAGAATGGGGGACTGTGGGCTGACTTTCTACAGACTTTTGCCAAAATTCGCAAAACACGATGTCTCGCAAGAGTGCATGAGTAATCAGTTAGAAGTCATTCAGAAGCGACTTTTGACTGGCTTCCTATAGACGTTTGTGGGACTTGGCGAAAAATGATGTCTCGACGAGGGTCCGTGAGCAATCCCTGAGAAGTCAGGCCTGGGACTTTTCCGATGTACTTTATAGGGATTTTTGAGGAACTTTCCAAAATATGATGTCTCGCAAGAGTTCTCCAATAGCCCGAGGGAAGTCTGTGTTGAGAGACTTTCGAATGACTTCCTAGAAGTCCAGATTAGAGGTGTGCGAACCTTGTCGAACCGAACTTTTTGTATACAAAAGTTTCGATAAATATTTTATATAAAGCGATATAAACCACACAAATTTTATATAGAAAAAAGTTCGGTTAGACAAGGTTCGCACACCTCTACTCTGAGGAACCAAACAAAGATCACTGAAGGTACAGGAAAGTCGATGAGGGGTCAAGCATTCAAGATTTATTGTGTACTTGAGAACGACTTTCAATAGATTTCCAGTGAATTGAGACCTCCCAAAAGTACATCCAAGTTCCACATTGAATCTGAGAAGAAGCATTCCTGTTTGATTCCGACGCAATTTCCGACGGACCTTGTAAGAAATTTGCTGCCACCATTTTCCGGTGAGAATTTCATAACGAATCTCTATAGTGTACAATGATTTCGTAAAATAATTCCCTCATGATTATACAATCCCATGGACATATATGATTTTGAATAATAAATCTCACATTTCAATTATGCATTTATTGGAGGTAATAAAATATATATTGATATCAATTACAAATCCATCAGTTTTCATAACATCTTCTGACTTTTCATGTATTTACTAAGCCTATGAATATATTCCAATACATTCATTCATAAAATTTCATATCATTGTGAACGTTATTGAATTCAAGAATCCTCATATTATACTTCATTAGAAAAAGGCAATATCTCAAAACCTACGTCCGTTACGGTGGAGGACCCATATCGACAAAACCCATTGGGACCTATATGGGAATTTGTCGCTTTTTTGTCGCTAATTAGTTACCAAGAGTTTGATTTTGTCGCTCTTTTGGTTTTCGAGATAATCGAGGGTACACCAAGGGGGCCGTTCCGCTAGAAAACCCAATATGGTTAATGAGTCGGAGCGGATTGAAAGTTATACAGGAATTTGTCGCTTTTTTGTCGCTGAAATTTGAGCATAGTTGGAATACCGTAGGCCCAACCGTGCCCGAGTAGGGGGGAAATAACGGATTTGGAAATGCAGGATATATGGGATACGAGAATGGTGGTGATGAACACACGGAGGACAATTTGATGACTTGATATGTGATAACGCACAGAAACATTTGAAGGTAGTGATGCAGGGAAAATCTTGTAATATGGATGTAACATGGATGTAACGAGGATATAACAAACCTCAAATGGTGATTGATTGAACATCATATTGATAGAAACCGTTGTGCGACAAAATATTTCATTCACAATATGCGAGCGACAAAATCAGAATTCACTGGGAATTGGGAGGTCGAGCTGACACTGAACTTCGGTGTAGGTTTTTCTAGTCCAGTGAAGATTTTCAGGGAATGTTCTTGGGTTTCGTGATTGATCGAACATTCCACTGATGGAAACCGTTGAGCGATAAAATATTCCATTGGAATTATCGGAGCGACAAAATCAGGATTCGCCGAAAATTGAGGAATCGAACTGCCTCGTCACTTCTATCTAGGTTTTCCAGGTCTGGAATAGATTTTCTGAGAATATTCTTGGGTTTTGTGATTATTCGAACATTTCACTGATGGGAACCGTTGAGCGACAAAATATTCCATTGAAATTATCGAAGCGACAAAATCAGGATTCACCGAAAATTGAGAGATCAAGCTGGCTCGTCACTTCTATCTAAATTTTCCAGGTCTGGGATAGATTTCCTTAGAATATTCTTGGGTTTTGTGATTGATCGAACATCCCACTGATGGAAACCGTTGAGCGACAAAATATTCAATTCACAATATGCGAGCGACAAAATCGAAAGTCAGGAAAAATCGAGGAATCGAACTGGGTCGTCACTTCTATCTAGGTTTTCCAGGTCTGGGATAGATTTTCTGAGAATATTCTTGGGTTTTGTGATTAATCGAAGATTCCACTGATGGGAACCGTTGCGCGACAAAATATTCCATTAAAATTGTCGGAGCGACAAAATCAGGATTTACCGAAAGTTGAGAAATTGAACTGGCTCGTCACTTCTATCTGGGTTTTCCAGGTCTGGAGGAGGTTTTCTGAGAATATTCTTGGGTTTCGTGATTGTTCGAACATTGAAACTGATGGGAACCGTTGAGCGACAAAATATCCCATTGGAATTATCGGAGCGACAAAATCAGGATTCACCGAAAATTGAGAAATAGAACTGGCTCGTCACTTCTATCTGGGTTTTCCAGGTCTGGAAAAGGTTTTCTGAGGATATTCTTGGGTTTTGTAATTAATCGAACATTACACTGATGGAAACCGTGGAGCGAAAAAATATTAAATTCACAATATCCGAGCCACAAAATCATGATTCACCGAAAATTGAAAATCGAGGTGGCTAGTCACTTCTATCTAGGTTTTCCAGGTTTGGGATAGATTTCCTCAGAATATACATGGGTTTTGTGATTGATCGAACATCCCACTGATGGGAACCGTTGAGCGACAAAATATTCAATCCACAATATCCGAGCGACAAATCAGGATTCACCGAAAATTGAGAAATCGAGCTGGCTCGTCACTTCTATCTGGGTTTCCCAGGTTTGGAATAGGTTTTCTGAGAATATTCTTGGGTTTTGTGATTATTCGAACATTCAACTGATGGGAACCGTTGAGCGACGAAATGTTCCATTGGAATTGTCGGAGCGACAAAATCAGGATTCACCGGAAATTGAGAAATTGAGCACGCAAGTCACTTATATCTAGGTTTTCCATGTCTGGAATAGATTTCCTGAGGATATTGTTGGGTTTTGTGAATAATCGAACATTTTACTCACGGAAACCGTTGAGCGACAAAATATTCAATTCACAATATCCGACCGACAAAGTCAGGATTCACCGAAAATTGAGAAATCGAGCTGGCTCGTCACTTCTGTCTAGGTTTTCCAGGGCTGGAATAAATTTTCCGAGAATATTCTCAGAAAATCCATTCCAGACCTGGAAAACCTAGATAGAAGTGACGACCCAGCTCGATCCCTCGATTTTTCCTGACTTTCGATTTTGTCGCTCGGATATTGTGAATTGAATATTTTGTCGCTCAACGGTTCCCATCAGTGGGATGTTCGATCAATCACAAAACCCAAGAATATTCTAAGGAAATCTATCCCAGACCTGGAAAATTTAGATAGAAGTGACGAGCCAGCTTGATCTCTCAATTTTCGGTGAATCCTGATTTTGTCGCTCCGATAATTTCAATGGAATATTTTGTCGCTCAACGGTTCCCATCAGTGAAATGTTCGAATAATCACAAAACCCAAGAATATTCTCAGAAAATCTATTCCAGACCTGGAAAACCTAGATAGAAGTGATGGGGCAGTTCGATTCCTCAATTTTCGGCGAATCCTGATTTTGTCGCTCCGATAATTTCAATGGAATATTTTGTCGCTCAACGGTTCCCATCAGTGAAATGTTCGAATAATCACAAAACCCAAGAATATTCTCAGAAAATCTATTCCAGACCTGGAAAACCTAGATAGAAGTGACGAGGCAGTTCGATTCCTCAATTTTCGTCGAATCCTGATTTTGTCGCTCCGATAATTCCAATGGAATATCTTATCGCTCAACGGTTTCCATCAGTGGAATGTTCGATCAATCACGAAACCCAAGAATATTCCCTGAAAATCTTCACTGGACTAGAAAAACCTATACCGAAGTTCAGTGTCAGCTCGACCTCCCAATTCCCAGTGGATTCTGATTTTGTCGCTCGCATATTGTGAATGAAATATTTTGTCGCACAACGGTTTCTATCAATATGATGTTCAATCAATCACCATTTGAGGTTTGTTATATCCTCGTTACATCCATGTTACATCCATATTACAAGATTTTCCCTGCATCACTACCTTCAAATGTTTCTGTGCGTTATCACATATCAAGTCATCAAATTGTCCTCCGTGTGTTCATCACCACCATTCTCGTATCCCATATATCCTGCATTTCCAAATCCGTTATTTCCCCCCTACTCGGGCACGGTTGGGCCTACGGTATTCCAACTATGCTCAAATTTCAGCGACAAAAAAGCGACAAATTCCTGTATAACTTTCAATCCGCTCCGACTCATTAACCATATTGGGTTTTCTAGCGGAACGGCCCCCTTGGTGTACCCTCGATTATCTCGAAAACCAAAAGAGCGACAAAATCAAACTCTTGGTAACTAATTAGCGACAAAAAAGCGACAAATTCCCATATAGGTCCCAATGGGTTTTGTCGATATGGGTTCTCCACCGTAACGGACGTTCAAAACCTTTGTTTTTAACCCTCTATCGCATCACTTATCATTTCTGATGCTAACTCTAACAGTGCTCCAAAACACATAGGATATGTCTTTCAACAGTCATCAACGATATAAACAATCACCATTCATGTGAAGAGAATTTCCACAATTATATTCAATTGATATACAACCATATAGCAAGTGTATACAATTTTTCACACTTCACATGAGGCATATTCAATCAATAAAAAAAATGCGGTGAAGGATAATGAAAAAACATCCATCCCCTTTCGAATTTCATTGTCACCTTTTGTTTAAACATATTAATCAGAATGATATATTTTGTTCAGACGAGATATGTTCAACATCGCCTATTTCTAGTGTCTATAAGTACTCCTTAATATGTAAAAAACATTAATAGAAAATTCCAGCGATGAATTGATTGATTGACCATTGCGTGATGTTATATACAACGGATATATATATACTCATTGTCTGGATATTAATGAGGGTTATCCGAAGAATCGATTGGGGATGGGCAATACTTGACAGTATCGAAACTTTGTATGAAATCTTTATAAGATTGTAATCGATGTCTTATCAAATCTAATACGAGGTCGACAACTTTCCTATGAACAAGTACCGAAATTTTTCAGTATCACCCAACCCCAGAATCGGTTCTTCTTTACTTTGGTACTTTTTGTGCATGGTTTCTGTACTTCTTGTACCCAAACACTTTTTGTACGAGAAGAAAGTACAGTTTTCCTTGAAAAAAAATTAATTTTTTTTTTTAAGACAAATCAATTCTGTTGAAGAATTCCCAATATTGGATCTGAATACATCCATCAAGTTCATTCAGAATGTCTGTAATATACGTAAAGTTATTCGATAATATTGATCAAAATGAGTGGTGATCTTGACAATTCGTGGAGATGAATTGATTGAGAATGAATCTGTGATTGGAAAAAACGTACATCCCCATCATATACGTTGGAATTTGAGAAAATCATTCGAATTCAATACTGTTTACGGGTTCAATGATGAATTTTAGTCCACTGTTCTCATTGTTGATAAGGAAACATGTTGTTATAAGCGATGATACATCCAATATTATCATATGGTTGTCAAGAATCGTGCACTTGTGCACAAAATGTAAATAATCTCCGTCAGTAGGAGTGGAAAATATATTACTTGTATCAATTTGCATCAGAATAAGATAATGATTGGACTCACATTCGCATACATTCGCACACATGCAATTGGTAACTCTGATGAAATTTTTCACAATCCCAAAATGATGTGACGCATTGTGTCTATATTTCACATACGATGAATTTGTTTTAAGATTTGGACGAGAAATATTTGAAAATAAAATTCCTTTATGAAGTAATTTATTGGAGGAGTAATAATTTGTCCCATTGAGATCCCTCTCTTCCCTGAAATTTTGAAGGTCTGCTGGTAAATCGTACGATTTTTTATATGCTCCAACTACATACATTTTGTCACCAATAAGTTTCAATTTTCTCCGATGAAATTGAGAAGTTAAATTTTCACAGAATTCATGAGCAGGATTTCTAGGCAACAGTTGACCACTTCTTAGCTCAGCTAAATTCATTAACAGAGATGCAGCGAAGCATACTTGTAACTGGGCATATCTTGTATCATGTACCAACTTCTTCAATTGCCCATTTAGATCTTCGAAAGGGAAACAAGATGTTACCCAAAGTGGTCCGAAGTCTCTAACGGTTTGGGGAAGGTGTAATAAGCTGTGAATATTGCATGACATATGTCTGAGACCATATAGGTTTTGAAATTTTGATACATACTCATTGAGAGCCGATGATGCATTATCGATGTCCAAATCTGAAATAGTTGACTGGTTTAGAATAAAAATTGCATGGACTAAGAGCACGTGATGTTCAAAATATTCTTCCGGCATAATGTTATGTAATACTGGGAGTGAATAATATAATAACCAGTATTTGAATTCGGATGCTTTCCAATATTTATAGTCTAGGATTGAACGTGGTAATCTTTTAATAAATGATGGTGGCTTAAGAGAAAGCATGCTCTCAATTATGACGTGAATATTTGCACGTAGTGACCAATGCTCATTGGTGTACATTGGATCAAATCATAATTTCATCAACTGTTTGGTGACTCCTGAATATACACAATGCATTACGTCAACTGTGGTTGTTCTTATATAATCAAAAACAAAATTTCTCAAAATAGTTGGACCTTTGACTCCAAATTGTGGATGTTCAGTCCTTTCTGCTCGAGCTGCATGGATTTTTGTTTCGTTAGTGGTTCTTGAATTCAAATTTTGAGAATATGGATAAACGTTGATGTTGCCCATTCTTTTACCTTTAGCTTTACACTTTTGACAACCATAATCACCATTGAATTGCTTCATATTCAGAAGTAAAGCTTTTGCAGGTAAATCGCAAGTTCCACACATTACAATGACTCGAATGAATCGGGGAATAATTTGATTGGCAATTTTTATGGAGACACCGTCATACAATTGTTTTAATTCAGTGCAAAAACATTCAAGAAACGTATTCGAATTAGGTTTTTTGGAACCGAACCATAACCCAGCGAGAATGATATTTTCTTTGGATGTTCTTTCGGTATATGGCAGTTCATTGATTGATAAATAGAATGGCCATATATTGAATTTCGAAGACTTGAATAATGAAATCCCATCGCAATTCCAAGAAAATGAGGTATTGGATGGATCAGGCAAAATCTTACTTCCTTTCGTATAAAATTCTTTGTTTACTTCTCCATCATATATGTCCTCATAATTGTTCTGATCCATCTTCTATCTAGAGAAACGAAAATTTAGCTTATCCGCGAAACCTGGTCGTTTGAATAATGTTTCAAGTTGTGGAAGGATTGGTAATTTTATGAAATAATCTACTTCACATCTATCATTACAGGTAATACATCGAGAATTTTCATCATTCAATGATGTGTGACAAACGCTGCAATAATACATGCGAACAGGAGGTATTCGGATGTTGATGAAAAATTTTTTGAACAAGTATAAACTTGTCTTACACAAATTTGGTGTCACACAATGTAAACAGATTAATTTCAGCAAATCACTGAGACAAGACCCGGTAATGTTATGACGGAGGGCGAAAGTTAGGATACTCATAATACTTTCAACTACTGTAAGTGGAGCGCCTGGATAAATGGGGTGATTATCAATATTCTCTTGACGATTGAACCCGTCTTCATCCAAATCATCATCTACATCAGGTATTTCATCGAAATTCGATTCGGTATCTGTGTTGTCTGAACTAAGCCCGCTGACTTCTGAATCGGTATCTGTGACTTCTGAATTCGCACTGTTCACTTCCGAATCGCAATATTCATCTTGATCATCAGAAGCCAAGTTAAGATTATTTTCTGTATTTTCGTGGTCGGTATCGCTTGTTTCATTATCATTATTCCCGTCAATAGAATGATCGGTTGGAATTTCACCATTACTCGGACTCCCTTGAAGAGAAGATTCGGATTACACAAATCAAAATTCATCTACTCCGTCATCATGGCAAGTCATGCATTATTTAATTTTTCAAGTCTCACTATATTCTACGGAATTTTGGGTTGCAAACGCGTATCGAGGATGTTTTAAGAAAGATTGTATATACATAATTCCATTTCATAAAAAAACTAATGTGATTTATCTGTTGAAAACTACCAAATATGCATATTCACCATGGCAGCTGGAAATTAGTTGTGGTACCTATACTAGAGATGGAAATTCGGAATTGATTCTCGATGGAACCGATTCCTTTTTCATAGAAAAAGTATTTAGTCTTTATAGATTTGTATAAATTATAGATAAAAATCCGATATAATTTCTACACAAAAAAACCGATTCCTCAAGAATCGATTACGAATTAGCATCCCTGGTACCTACTTCGTATATTTGATATTTGGAGCGTAAAAAACAATGCAGCCACATTTATATTCTAGCTTCAATAGTACGATCTTTCAAGAGACAACCCTCAATCATCAATGTTCTTCATAAGTCTATGACATAACAAATTCACTGCCTCATAATCTTACCTGGTGTTAAAATGACCAAAGAATCATCATTATTCGCCTCTTCAGTTATGATTTGTTCTAAAGACTTCACAAGATGTCTGCTCTTCATTGCTTCCAGTCATAATAAAAGTTCAAAGTTTAGTGTGAGATGTTTACAGAAGAAACTATATGAAGAATAATAATTTATATGATATGAGCCAGGTCATAGGGCAAGAAGAATTGTCGGTTCTAGGAATATCCCAAGAATATGCTTCCAGGATATTAATACTGAATCCAAGTGCAAATTTTTGAAATAGTTTGAGGATGTATAACACATACTTTTAAGAGAATGAAATATTCACGAAAACCTAAAAAACGGTCATTATTGATCAAACAAATACTCCTGCAAAAGTTCAAATCGATTCAGAGCTTCCTTAGAAAGTTACATGAAAATTAAAATCCATTGATTGATAGATTATAGATTGAAACTATACATAAATGAAGGGAAATAGAAAAATTTGTTTCTCAATTTTCATGAAAACATTCGGATCAGGGTCATCCGAACTTATCTTTAGTAGTTTTATTGTGCCATGGACCATATTTTAAATCACGGACCATCAACGATATATCGTTTTCGAAATCTACACGGAGAGAAATTTGTAGTTAAATTTACTATGTTATTATTGTTCCCGAGGAACAGACTGAACTTTGACGGGTTCCCCCATAAAACATAGTAAATATGATCAGCATTCTATTGTTGTACCATAGTAAAAATATGCCCTTCATAGTACAATCCGACAGAATTCAGTCTGTTCCTCGGAAACAATAATAACATAGTAAATTTAACTACAAATTTCTCTCCGTGTATGTAATTCATCCTTGAAAGCACTTTGCAATGTTTTTTGGAGTGCCAAAATACACGTAGAGAAAAATTCTTGCTGAAAAAGCAATTTTAGTAAATCTGATTTGCTGAATTACCAAAAGGTTTACTGTTATAGCAAAAATCTTGCTTCTTTTGTTAGATCAGCAAGTGCTTTCTATAATAACAAGATTTTCGGATACATCTAATATATCAATTGTATCGAATTGTGTACAATTCGTATACAAGTTTGGACACTTTTTTCACATGGACATACACAATCTTGTCAAATTTCGGAAGAAATAGGTATGGTTGTGGGATACAGCTTGAAGACATTACCAAGAAACGAGTAAGATGATACGCAAGGAACAAATTTTCACTGGGATAGCAAAAATTTCTTTGTTCTAACGGAATTCGATTGTCATTATGAGGAAGACAGATGAGTTCGCTAAAATGAAGGGGGATTCATATTTCAATGAATCAAGCTTCGAAAGACTAGCAAAAGACTGATGATGATAACGAATCAGTTCGTGAAAACAGAGGAATGTCATCATTAGATTATTCAATCCATTCAGAAGAAATGGATTCGTTAAATTGACTGTAAACTGTCGTCGTCCGTTTTGACATGAGAATAACTTTCATATATCCGCATAGCTTTGGTTCTCTGTTTGAATGTTCATTTTACTGTATAACATCACATTATTCTTAAGTGAACTCCCAGTAGGTCAAAACACGATTCTTCTCTGGGAATGAATTTATAAAAATTTGAATTTTCAATGATTTATGATAGTTTTATGAAGAAAAATTTAAAAGAAATTTAATTTGTAAAAAAAATAAATGAAACCCAACATTAACGAGCAATGGAGTGGAAGCTGTCGGCCGCGAGCTGTCGGCCGCAGCGGTTATGTTTTGGCTGGGACTGTACCTGAACAAAACGACCGAACTATTTGGATATTTTCTCCATAAAAACATGCTAAAATGAGATAATGATGATATCTAAAGATATGAATTTGTAGTATTTGAGACAAGGAATTCGAAAATGAAAGATTTGTCACGATACGAGGTCATTTTCATAGGATTTTTTGCAGAGAAACGAGAAGTTATATATTGGTTCTAACGAATTTCATCACCTACTGATGAGACGACGTCCGATTCGGAGGATGAAATGCATCAATTCTTATAGGATTTTGGCTGAGGAATCCGATGGTATATGATTCATTTTGGTACGCGGGCGTTTTCATGGAGTTTTCGTCGAGAGAAGGGGAGGTTTTGTGAATTTCCACAGAATTTGCATGAATTTCGTTATTTAAAGACAAGTCGACGTCCGATTCTTGAGATAAAATCTATGGATTCTTATGAGGAATTGTCTGCAGAATCCAGTGATATACGGCTCATTCTGGTACGCGGCCGTGTTCTTGATTTTTCACGCCAAAAGTCGTTGACTGGTATTTGACGGAATTATCAATACATATGCAAATTCTTCCATCGGCTGCAGGGTTCTCGTTCGATTGGAGGAATCTGATACATCGATTCTTATAGGAAATCGTCCAAGGAATTCAATGGTGTATAGCTCATTCCGGTACGCGGCCGTTTTCATGGAGTTTTCGTCGAGAGAATGGGAGATTTCTGTCAATTTCCACAGAATTTGCATGAATTTCGTTATTTAAAGACAAGTCGACGTCCGATTCTTGGGGTAAAATCTATGGATTCTTATGAGGAATTGTCTGCAGAATCCAGTGATATACGGCTCATTCCGGTACGCGGCCGTGTTCTTGATTTTTCACGCCAAAAGTCGTTGACTGGTATTTGACGGAATTATCAATACATATGCAAATTCTTCCATCGGCTGCAGGGTTCTCGTTCGATTGGAAGAATCTGATACATCGATTCTTATAGGAAATCATCCAAGGAATTCAATGGTGTATAGCTCATTCCGGTACGCGGCCGTTTTCATGGAGTTTTCGTCGAGAGAATGGGAGATTTTGGTCAATTTCCACAGAATTTGCATGAATTTCGTTATTTAAAGACAAGTCGACGTCCGATTCTTGGGGTGAAATCTATGGATTCTTATGAGGAATTGTCCGCAGAATCCAGTGATATACGGCTCATTCCGGTACGCGGCCGTGTTCTTGATTTTTCACGCCAAAAGTCGTTGACTGGTATTTGACGGAATTATCAATACATATGCAAATTCTTCCATCGGCTGCAGGGGTCTCGTTCGATTGGAAGAATCTGATACATCGATTCTTATAGGAAATCGTCCAAGGAATTCAATGGTTTATAGCTCATTCCGGTACGCGGCCGTTTTCATGGGGTTTTCGTCGAGAGAAGGGGAGATTTTTGTCAATTTCCACAGAATTTGGATGAACTTCGTTATTTAAAGACAAGTCGACGTCCGATTCTTGGGGTAAAATCTATGGATTGTTATGGGGATTTGTCTGCAAAATCCAGTGATATACGGCTCATTCCGGTACGCGGCCGTGTTCTTGATTTTTCACGCCAAAAGTCGTTGACTGGTATTTGACGGAATTATCAATACATATGCAAATTCCTCCATCGGCTGCAGGGTTCTCGTTCGATTGGAAGAATCTGATACATCGATTCTTATAGGAAATCGTCCAAGGAATTCAATGGTGTATAGCTCATTCCGGTACGCGGCCGTTTTCATGGAGTTTTCGTCGAGAGAATGGGAGATTTCTGTCAATTTCCACAGAATTTGCATGAATTTCGTTATTTAAAGACAAGTCGACGTTTCAATTCTTGGGGTAAAATCCATGGATTCTCATGAGGAATTGTCTGCAGAATCCAGTGATATACGGCTCATTCCGGTACGCCGCCGTGGTCTTGATTTTTCACGCCAAAAGTCGTTGACTGGTATTTGACGGAATTATCAATACATATGCAAATTCTTCCATCGGCTGCAGGGTTCTCGTTCGATTGGAAGAATCTGATACATCGATTCTCATAGGAAATCGTCCAAAGAATTCAATGGTTTATAGCTCATTCCGGTACGCGGCCGTTTTCATGGAGTTTTCGTCGAGAGAAGGGGAGATTTTTGTCAATTTCCACAGAATTTGCATGAATTTCGTTATTTAAAGACAAGTCGACGTCCGATTCTTGGGGTAAAATCTATGGATTCTTATGAGGAATTGTCTGCAGAATCCAGTGATATACGGCTCATTCCGGTACGCGGCCGTGTTCTTGATTTTTCACGCCAAAAGTCGTTCACTGGTATTTGACGGAATTGTCAATACATATGCAAATTCTTCCATCGGCTGCAGGGTTCTCGTTCGATTGGAGGAATGTGATACATCGATTCTTATAGGAAATCATCCAAGGAATTCAATGGTGTATAGCTCATTCCGGTACGCGGCCGTTTTCATGGAGTTTTCGTCGAGAGAAGGGGAGATTTTTGTCAATTTCCACAGAATTTGCATGAATTTCGTTATTCAAAGACAAGTCGACGTCCGATTCTTGGGGTAAAATCTATGGATTCTTATGAGGAATTGTCTGCAGAATCCAGTGATATACGGCTCATTCCGGTACGCGGCCGTGTTCTTGATTCTTCACGCCAAAAGTCGTTGACTGGTATTTGACGGAATTATCAATACATATGCAAATTCTTCCATCGGCTGCAGGGTTCTCGTTCGATTGGAAGAATCTGATACATCGATTCTTATAGGAAATCGTCCAAGGAATTCAATGGTGTATAGCTCATTCCGGTACGCGGCCGTTTTCGTGGAGCTTTCGTCGAGAGAAGGGGAGATGTTTGTGAATTTCCACAGAATTTGCATGAATTCCGTTATTCGGAGACAAGTCGACGTCCAAGTCTTGGGGTGAAATCTATGGATTCTCATGAGGAATTGTCTACAGAATCCAGTGATATACGGCTCATTCCGGTACGCGGCCGTGTTCTTGATTTTTCACGCCAAAAGTCGTTGACTGGTATTTGACGGAATTATCAATACATATGCAAATTCTTCCATCGGCTGCAGGGGTCTCGTTCGATTGGAAGAATCTGATACATCGATTCTTATAGGAAATCGTCCAAGGAATTCAATGGTTTATAGCTCATTCCGGTACGCGGCCGTTTTCATGGGGTTTTCGTCGAGAGAAGGGGAGATGTTTGTGAATTTCCACAGAATTTGCATGAATTTCGTTATCTAAAGACAAGTCGACGTCCGATTCTTGGGGTAAAATCTATGGATTCTTATGAGGAATTGTCTACAGAATCCAGTGATATACGGCTCATTCCGGTACGCGGCCGTGTTCTTGATTTTTCACGCCAAAAGTCGTTGACTGGTATTTGACGGAATTATCAATACATATGCAAATTCTTCCATCGGCTGCAGGGTTCTCGTTCGATTGGAAGAATCTGATACATCGATTCTTATAGGAAATCGTCCAAGGAATTGAATGGTGTATAGCTCATTCCGGTACGCGGCCGTTTTCATGGAGTTTTCGTCGAGAGAAGGGGAGATTTTGGTCAATTTCCACAGAATTTGCATGAATTTCGTTATTTAAAGACAAGTCGACGTCCGATTCTTGGGGTAAAATCTATGGATTCTTATGAGGAATTGTCTGCAGAATCCAGTGATATACGGCTCATTCCGGTACGCGGCCGTGTTCTTGATTCTTCACGCCAAAAGTCGTTGACTGGTATTTGACGGAATTATCAATACATATGCAAATTCTTCCATCGGCTGCAGGGTTCTCGTTCGATTGGAAGAATCTGATACATCGATTCTTATAAGAAATCGTCCAAGGAATTCAATGGTTTATAGCTCATTCCAGTACGCGGCCGTTTTCGTGGAGTTTTCGTCGAGAGAAGGGGAGATGTTTGTGAATTTCCACAGAATTTGCATGAATTCCGTTATTCGGAGACAAGTCGACGTCCAATTCTTGGAGTACAATCTATGAGACTTCTGGCGTGAAAAATCAAGAGCACGGCCGCGTACCGGGATGAGCCGTATATCACTGGATTCTGCACACCATTCCTCATAAGAATCCATAGATTTTATTCCAAGAATCGGACGTCGTCTTGTCTTCAAATAACGAAATTCATGCAAATTCTGTGGAAATTCACAAAAATCTCCACTTCTCTCGACGAAAACTCCATGAAAACGGCCGCGTACCGGAATGAGCTATACCCCATTGAATTCCTTGGACGATTTCCTAGGAGAATCGTTGTATTAGATTCTTCCAATCGAACGAGAACCCTGCAGCTGGTGTAAGAATTTGCATATGTATTGATAATTCCGTCAAATACCAGCCAACGACTTTTGGCGTGAAAAATCAAGAGCATGGCCGCGTACAGGAATGAGCCGTATATCACTGGATTCTGCACACCATTCCTCATAAGAATCCATAGATTTTATTCAAAGAATCGGCCGTCGTCTTCTCTTCAAATAACGAAATCCATGCAAATTCTGTGGAAATTCACAAAAATCTCCCCTTCTCTCGACGAAAACTCCATGAAAAGGGCCGCGTACCGGAATGAGCCATACACCATTGGATTCCGTGGACAATTTACTATAGGAATTGATGCACCTCATCCTTCCAATCGAACGAGAACCCTGCAGCCGATGGAAGAATTTGCATATGTATTGATAATTCCGTCACATACCAGTCAACGACTTTTGCCGTGAAAAATCCAGAGCACGGCCGCGTACCGGAATGAGCCGTATACCACCGGATTCTGCAGACAATTCCTCATAAGAATCCATAGATTTTACCCCAAGAATCGGACGTCGACTTGCCTTTAAATACCGAAATTCATGCGAATTCTGTGGAAATTCACAAAAATCTCCTCTTCTCTCGACGCAAACTCCATGAAAACGGCCGGGTACCGGAATGAGCTATACACCATTGAATTCCTTGGACGATTTCCTATAAGAATCGATGTATCAGATTCTTCCAATCGAACGAAAACCCTGCAGCCGATGGAAGAATTTTCATAATCTCGATTATTCCGTCAAATACCAGCCAACGCGTTACGTGAGAAACCAAGAACACGGCCGCGTACCGCTATGAGCCGTATGTCACTGGATTTTGCACACCATTCCTCATAAGAATCCATAGATTCCACCCCAAGAATCGGACGTCGACTTGTCTTTAAATAACGAAATTCATGCAAATTCTGTGAAAATTGACAAAAATCTCCCCTTCTCTCGACGAAAACTCCATGAAAACGGCCGCGTACCGGAATGAGCTATACACCATTCAATTCCTTGGACGATTTCCTATAAGAATCGATGTATCAGATTCTTCCAATCGAACGAGAACCCTGCAGCCGATGGAAGAATTTGCATATGTATTGATAATTCCGTCAAATACCAGTCAACGACTTTTGCCGTGAAAAATCCAGAGCACGGCCGCGTACCGGAATGAGCCGTATATCACCGGATTCTGCAAACAATCCCTCATGAGAATCCATAGATTTCACCCCAAGAATCGGACGTCGACTTGTCTTTAAAAACCGAAATTCATGCAAATTCTGTGGAAATTCACAAAAATCTCCCCTTCTCTCGACGAAAACTCCACGAAAACGGCCGCGTACCAAAATGAATCATGTACCATCGGATTCCTCAGACAAAATCCTATAAGAATTGATGCATTTTATCCTCCGAATCGGACGTCGTCTCATCAGTAGGTGATGAAATTCGTTAGAACCAATATATAACTCCTCGTTTCTCCGCAAAAAATCCCATGAAAACGACATCGTATCGTGAAAAATCTCTCATTTTCGAATTCCTCGTCTCAAATACTACAAATTCATATCTTTAGATAACCTCATTATCCCATTCCAGCATGTTTTTATGGAGAAAATTTCCAAATAGTCTGGTCGTTTTGTTCAGGTACAGTCCCAGCCAACACATAACCCCTGCGGCCGACAGCTCGCGGCCGACAGCTTCCACTTCATTGAAGGAATATAACGAACCAGAAGTAGCGACAGGGATAATTGCAGGACTAGAAAACACAGCTTTAACAAGCTTTATCGCCGGACTTTCAGACGACGAATTAGAGAACAAAGTAACAAACGCGGAACCAAAAACTTCAAAACAAGCGACCAAGCAGTTGCAGCATGGGATTATTCACAAAATAGGGCAGAAAGACTGGGAACGAGTAAATTCACAGGTTTTAGGAATGGAGATTGTCAATATTGCGGAACAGTAGGACACACTCATCGAAATTGCCCAGAGAGAACAGGACAGAAAAATGTACAATACCCGAGATCGCAAACGCGAAACTTGAATAATCGGATGGGGGCCAAATCAACGAAAAGACAAATCAACGTAACCAGTGTTTGAAAAGAGAGAGTGTGACGTATCTCTCTTTTCAACTAACTTTCCATTGATTTGGTTTTTCGTTAATTTGGCCCCCATCCGAATAATCATCACGAGAAATATCAAACGCATGCAAATCCACAACAATAAAAATCCTAGAGCTAGCACAAGTTACGCACAAAACACACACAACACACCACAACAACACAGTACACAACACAGACAATTCAGACCAAACTCATTCCAAATTCAATCAGATTATCAAGTAAGGAACTACGAATAAAGATCGAATGACAATCAACATGATACGCGAGGGAATATGAAATATTGTATCTTTTGTAAGAGACCGGGGCGTATGATACAAGAGTGCAGAGCACATGAAAAATTTAGAAAAAATCGTACCGTATCAGCAAGATCGAAAGAATTCTGTAGAAATTGCAACATAGTTGGACACGATGACGCAGAATGTAGGAAGAAAAATATAAATATTATCGAAATCAAAAAAGACGAGGAAGATTTAAACTGCGAGTAGGTTCCAAAAAGGGGTACGACTTGGAACCAAAAGGAAAATTGAAAGTACCCATCTTCCGCATAAAGAAAGGCATAGGAGGGGAGAATGTCGAAATTAAATTAAAATCTAAACAATTGAGGAGATGGGAAGAAATTTTTCTGATGGATACAGGCGCGAAGGTAAACATTATTGAAGAGAAAGTACTCATAACGTACACGAATTGCGAACCAGAGAAAACAATAGCACTTAAAGGCATAACTAAACAGCCAATTATTACGTTAGCAGGAGTAAAAATAGAAATCGACGGGAGCAAACACATTTTACATATGGTGCCAAATGATTTCCCAATCAAACAAAGCGGGATAATGGGGGTAGAGTTTTTGAAAAACGAGAAAGCAATATTATCATTCGTGACAAACTCCATTACAACAAGAAGAAATATAGAAATCCCTTTCGAAAATACGGAATCAATCATTTTGGCGAGTTCAAAGAAAGTAATTCCAGTTCAGCTAGTAAACGCAGAAAATATACAAACGGGAATGATAAGCGATTTAGATTCAGGGTGCAACGTTTCTTCACAAAAAGCATTGGTTACAAATCATAACGGTACAACATTCACATATGCGTTCAACACGAATGATTACGATGTAAAAATACGCATCCCAACATTAAGGTTAGAACGAGTAGAAATAGTAGAAACATTGGAATCAGAGAATTCAGGGAAGAAAGACCCGAGATAAATGGTGAGAACGTAGACACCGACCCAGTATATTTTATAAACAGTGAACAAAAAATAAATTATGACGGGAATAGCGATCATGATGAAGTACAAGGATACATGAAGCAAAAAGAAATAAACAGAATCGACAGAGATAAACAAGATGCACAGGAAAAGTTCCAAACAGCGAATACATCCCTTATACAAGAAGGACATGTTACGGAAGCGTTACGCTTTTATCTCAATTTGTATTGGTTCCTTGTGACTTCCGTTCCAGTGAGCGCGTATATTTAAATCTCTCTTTGATTTGAAATGGAAAATAGTGGGACGATCATAAAATTGGAATTTCAATTGGTGCGTTGAATTTCTCCCCCTTCTTGATAGCTGACTTGAATCTTTATATGGGAGTTGAAGTGGAGAGGGGATACGAATGCCAAATATGTTGTATTTATCATAATTTTTCTTCAGTCGACAGTAATCATTCGATGGTGAATGAAGGTGGTGGAAGTGGTTAATTGTTATAAACACATATATATGCACACACGTGTATACATACATACATACATACATATATATGTGTATATATATATATATATATATATATATGGGGCATTCTTTGTGAAATCGGCCACCCCCCCCCCTGCACATCTCAATTTTGAAGATAGAGATCTCGGAGACCAATCAAAATTTTCGTTGGAGTGTCTACTTTTCATTGCCGTATGGTGTTTTTTGGAAATGGCGGCTGAAACGAAGGGGAAACGTGTTGAGAATGATCGAAACCAGTCCTAGAAATATGATACGTGGGTGTTGGATAGTTCTGTGGATTGGGGCATGTAATTTGAGCCTCCCGGATCAATTGCATGCGGTTGGAATACTGAAATTGCAAATGGCGGATCCAATATGGCGGCCGGAAATTCAAAATTACTTCGAATTTTTTTGAACATGTGGAAAGGAGGTTTTTCGGGTCGCTGATGACGAATCCGAACTCAGATTTCCGGAATTACAGATGGCGGATCCAATATGGCGGTCGGAAAAATTATGAATCTCTCGGATTTGTGCAAACATTGTCCTACTGAGGTTTTTGGGATCGCGGAACAAGAATCCAAACCCAGATTTCTGGAATTGCAAATAGCGAATCCAATATGGCGGCCGGAAATTAAAATATTGTTTCGAATTTTCTGAAACATTGGAGAAGGGGTTTTTTTGGGTCGCTGATGACGAATCCAAACTCATATTTCCGGAATTACAAATAGCGGATCTGATGTGGCGCTCGGAAGAATTATAAATCGCTTAAATTTGCGGAAACATTGGCATACTGAAGTTTTTGGGGTCGCTGATCAAGAATCCGGACTCGAATTTCCGGAATAGCGAATGGGTAAACCAATATGGCGGTCAGAAGAATTATCAATCTCTTGAATTTGTGGAAACAATGTCATACTGAGATTTTTGGGGTCGCTGATAGACATTCGAATCCGGATTCTCGGAATTATGAATGGAAGATTCGATATGACGGTCTGGATATGAGGAATCATCCGTCCTCTGACGTAAATCTTTGTTCCGAGGAAGTTCTGGTCGTTCATTATGAACCAGAGGTCAGATTCTGGGAACCTGTAATGTATATAGGTATACACATATGTATATAGATGTATATAATAACTCACACATGTACATAATGATAAGTAATAGAGGGAGGAGAGTACAGAGTGGGGTACCATCCAGCAAGAGAGCTCATGATAAAGGAGTTAGAAGGTGATTATCTGCCGAACTCGTTTGACCGCGTGGTATCAACAGCGACACGAAATTAAAATCATATACCACGAAAGTGACTCTGAATCGAATTTGAGTTGTATGGAAATATCAAAACGAAACAATAATAAGAAGCTCTGTATTATATACTGGGATCCCAGAGACAGCATCGGATGCATCCGGACGATATTCTACTCAAGGACGAAATAGAGTTAGATAAGTATTTTTTCAAAGTGTCTCATAATCGAGTTCTATTCATGTTCACTCCATCATACCCTCCTTCGTATATCGAGTCACTGACTAGCGTTAACTGATTTTTATACATGCGCTTCCATTCTTCTTTATCAATCAATATTGTATACCAAGGACCGATAAGGATAGGCTAAGTGATCCGGCCTGTGGATCCTATTCAGAAGTCTTTAACTTTGGATTGTAATGTGAATCGGTACCTGAATTAAATCATAGTGTCAATCAATCTTTTTCATTTTTTCATTTCTCGCAAACTCATAATATTCCTTTTCACGGATATAATTCTACATGGGTAGAATTGTTTTCACATTTTAACAACTATGTGACGCAATAGAACGACCAAGTCTTTCGGTTGCGTTACATAAATGGCGCCCGAACATAATGAAATGTAAAGTATGATTTAATTTATTCATTTCTCATGATCATTAACCTTTGTATTCGCCGTGATTATTCATTTATGCATTTTTTTTATGATCATTGAATCACATGAATAATTTCACATCGTATTGTCTATAATTCATAAAAATTGAAACATATTTGAATTTGAAATAATTTTTGAATATTATAAAAGTGAAAACGAATGTCATAATTTGCTAGTCTTGATCAATTTCCAATATTCAAATTTGATCGCGTTATTATCATGTACGAATCGATTCAAAACACAGGGATTGTATCGATGAAAAGAGAACCTTGATCTATGAAGAAAACTAATACAAAATCTCTCTCGACAGGTCAAAATAATATATATACATCTCGTATCACAACGCGATCAAGTGCTAAAGCCAAGGACACGAATACGACCAAACAAACTGACGGTAGAATAAATCGTCGACATAGCACAGACAATAAGGGAAATAAATTCACCAAGATGGAACAAAGCATCGAACGGTTGAAGCAACAACTCGAGGAACAACAACGGTTGATAAATGAATTAATCAGGAACAAAAGAGACGAAGATATTGTCGACAAGTTGGTTCTAAGTTTACAGAATATTGATACAGACATAAAAATTCCTAAATTTGCAGACGAAGATCGAAATGATCCGAATGATTTTTTATCGAAATTAGAAAAATATTTTAGTATGAAAAATCCGTCAAATACGCAAAAGTTAGAGGTAATTGACATGGCATTGGAGGGCAAAGCGAAAGTTTGGTACAATTCTCAGTATCAAAACATAAAATCTTTCGAGGAATTCAAAAAGAAATTTTTAGATGAATTTTCCAGCATACTCATCCAAGTGCGATATAAAAGTAGATGGTCGTTGAGTCGGTACAAAAGTCAAAATGGATCATTACATACTTATTATATCAATCAAGTCCAGAAAGCTGAACATTTTAAGCCTCCTTTAAGCAATTTTGAAATTAATTACACGATAATTCAACAAATGCCATATAAGATTAGAGACACATTAGTTTCGATTGATTTCAATAGTGGAGAAGCTGTATCAAACGCCTTAACATGCCTAGATACAAACTTTGAAGAAAAAAATCGCGAAAAACAGAAACTCACTGGTTATTCTAGAGAAAATATTAGAGGTATGCATTATCAAACTGATCTCAAACCTAATCATGTGGATAGAGGTTATAATTATGGGAATAATTATCGGCATTACCAAAAAACAATGCCATATCGTCAAAATAATACACAATCTTATAGACATAATTATAATGAACAGTTTCCTCGGTATAATCAAGTAAATTCATTTACTAGAAATAATTATGATAGTCGATCACAAGAAGGATTCAGATCAGTCAAGTTGCCAGACACAAGTATACCACCACCAAACTATATTGCCCAACCTTCTAATAGTAGATTATGATCAGGGAATAACAGAACAAATAATTGTTTAAACTCATAAGCAGTGCGGAGAATCCAGGTCCGAGTTCGCACTGCCAGCATTTTGATTTCACTGAGGACCTAATCGAAGGAATTAATGGCGACTCATCAAATAAACAAATCGACAATGATGAACGAGGATGCCCGTACATAACAATACAGATAATGGGAAATAAATTCGAAGCACTGATAGACTCAGGAAGCGAAATCACTTGTATCTCAGAAAACCTCTATCACAAATTAATCAAACTCAATAATATCCCTGAACTACCAGTAACTAACGTTTTAGTGATTCCGGCTATCGGTAAAAAAGCCAAGCCAGTAAGAAAACAAGTTCAACTCGGGATATCCGGTGATAATTTCGAAATGTTGAGTATCTTTCTAGTGATTCCCGATTTAACGAGTGAAATAATCCTCGGTAGGAACTGGTTAAAAACATATAACGCCATAATATACTATGAGGAAAATAAATTCAAATTTGAAATCGAAGGGACGCACGTTAATATTCCCATCAGGTTAGAAAAAACTCTAGCAGAGAGAACAATATCTTTCAAACAAGCAGAATCCATATGTATTTTAATTTGTAAAATGAATCCTGAAAACGAAATTCGATCTTCAAATGATAAAACATCTAGTTACAACAATCTAGATGAGGGAAATGAGAATACAGAAGTAGAAGGACAAAATAATGATACTCACTATAGTAGCAAAAATCAATACACTATAGAAATCGAAGCTAGTAAATCTCATAATAAAACAGATAGTTTTTGTCAGTCAAACGATAATAGGCTAGATAACACAGATCATGGGAAAAGTAATGATAATATAGTGAGTCACAATACAAATAAAAATGATTACGAAAATGATACGGATAGATTTGGCGATAGATATGGAAGGGATAAAAATATCACTGTAAATTTTGATAGATTAACCGAAAATGAGTTTAAAAATAGTACTGAAGCGTTTAAGAATTGTGACGCGAACGTAATTCATGATAATGACATTCATGACGAAAGTTTAATTCTGTTAACCGCAGTGAATTGTCAAAATGATGAAGGCAAACAAAGAATTAGCCAAATCAACGATGTGAATTATGGAATTGATATTGCAAATGAAGAATTTGGAGAAATGTGTAAAATAAATTATGAAAATGACATTATCGAAGAAATAATTGACGAAATAAATAACATAGATTGTTTAAGTCAAAATGACAATGAAAATTTCAATGGATTAAAAAGCAATGAACATGGAAAAAATGGAGATAGAATTATTTGAGTTGAGGATATTGATTGTGAAAATGATAAAAGACATGATAGAAATATTAATGATCAATTGAAGTCAAAAAATAAAAATATATACGAATCTGAAAAAGGGAGTGAAAAATTAAATGATCAAAATCGAACATGTAGGGGAAACGAAATTGTATATGATGAAAATATGAGTGGAAAAATTATAGGTAATATTCAACATAATAATCAAGATCGAATAACCTTAAACCAAAATATAGTTGAATGCACGAGTGATCAAATGAGTCCCAGTAAGCGAGAACAGAATACAAGCTTTTATGACGAAATACGCGCAATAGTTTCAAATATTCAAAAAATCGATGAAGCGCAGAAAGAGACATTTGTCAAACTATTAATGATATATGAGAAATTATTTTCCGATAAACCGGGATGTACGAACATTTATGAGTACAAAATTAAACTGAGGCATTATAAACCTTTCATTAAAAAATCTTACCCAATTCCAATGTCTATGAGACCGCGGGTTCAAAAAGAAATTGAAAATAAGCTTAATCTAGGGATTATTGAGCGATCAGAATCCCCATACTGTAACCCAATTTCAGTCGTGAAAAAGAAAGATAGCAAAATCAGAATATGTTTGGATGCACGGTCTCTTAATCAGGTCATAGATTCTGACAACGAATGTCCACCGCCAATCCACGAATTACTACAAAATTATAATGGTGCACATTTTCTTACGGGCGTGGACTTAACTCACGGATACTGGCAAATACCGTTGTCTAAAGAATCAAGGCAGTATACAGCGTTCCTAGTAGGCTCCCAATTGTACCAATTTTGTAGGGTACCATTTGGCCTTAAAACTGCGGGTAGCGCATTTATACGTGCACTAAATTTCGCACTCGGAAATCAATACGTAAAGTTTTAACTTGCTATATTGACGATTTATTGATCCATTCAAAAACGTTTGAAGATCATATTAGACATTTGGATATCATATTCGGGAAACTTTTGCAATACAACTTTACAATCAAATTATCCAAATCACAATTCTGTAGGCAGTCGATTTCATTTCTAGGTATGATTTTAACCCCTAACGGTATAACACCCGATCCGAATAGATTGAAAACAATTCGTGATTTTCCGGAACCAAAAACTCAAAGGCAACTACAGCAACTCCTTGGAATATGTAATTTTTATCGAAACTTTAGCATCCGTCATTCAAACTTTATAGATCCATTTAGAAACTTGTTGCGTAAAGGGGCTCAATGGCTATGGACTACTAAACATACCGAAGCTTTCAAAGGATTGAAAAATAATTTCCTAAGACACGTAACTTTGCACCACATAGTGCCAGGAGTTCCGTTCAAAATTCAGACAGATGCGAGCAACTTGGGTATTAGTGGTATACTATATCAAACTGACATCGAAGGAAATCACAAGTTGAGATCAGTTGTGAGCAGATGTTTGAAAAAATGCGAAATTAACTATAATACTACCGAAAAGGTACTGCTCGCAATCGTTTATGCAGTAAATAAATTCAGACAATATATACATGGATGCCAGTTCGATATAGTTACCGATCATAAAGCCCTCACATTTTTCAATAGTACTAACTTACTCAACGCACGTCTGACACGGTGGAGTTTATTGCTCCAAGAGTTTGATTTTAAAATTCAATACTGCAAAGGCAGCGAAAACATCGTAGCCGACTTCTTCAGTAGGAACATAGATGGAAAGACTACCTCGGATGATAAGGGTATGCTTGTAGTATGTGCTTTGCAATTAGAATTCTCCCCTGATTGCGGTAATATACCCGATGTGTTTTACTGTATTGACAATATAATTAAAATGGATCCTGCTTTGAAGAAACAATTTCAGAATTTGAGATTATCACAAAATCAAGACAAAAAAATTCAGGGTATTATTGAACAAATGAATAATAACTTACCTGTAAACGGATACACAATTTACCGAGAAATTCTTTCCCATAAGTCTAAATCAGACCTGAACTGGAGAATTGCAATCCCTGACGATCTATCAAATGTGTTGATATCAAAAGTTCACGATACGCTTGGACACTGCGGTGTATTCAAGACCTATAGTTATTTGACGAAATTCCATTATTGGCCTAAAATGAAGTCTGATGTGACAAAATTTGTTAATAATTGTGACATCTGCCAAAGGGTCAAACCCATAAATTATAAAATGGAAGGTGAATTACAACCAATAATTTCACGAAATCGGAACGAGCTAATAACTCTAGACTTCTACGGACCATTGCCTAGATCTATCGCAGGCGTGCAATACATCCTAGTCGTCCAAGACAATTTTACAAAGTACGTAAAACTTTACACTTTGAAAAAAGCTACAACAATTGGCACATTGAATAGGTTGATCAAACAACATTTTGTCGAATTCGGTCAACCGCGGAAAATATTATCGGATCACGGAAGTCAATTCACATCGCCAGGATGGCGAAATACATTGCAGAAGCTCGATATTCAAGTGTGCTTTTCATCTTTAAGGCACTCCCAATCCAATCCTACGGAGAGGATAATGCGTGAGTTAGGGAAATTCTTTCGAATTTTGTGTTCCTCTCAGCATACGAAGTGGGCGAAATATATAGATGAAATCGAACAGTTACTCAATGTTACTACTCACCATGGTACTAACTTAACACCTTTTGAATTGCAATATGGAAAACCGCCGTACGATCAGATAAGAGAACTCATCAAATTCCCAGACGTCATTCAACAATCTATAGAACATCAAACTCGATTAGCTCGTGAAAATTTGCGAAAATCCTTCATAATTAGGAAAAAAGCTCATGAAAATCCATCTAAAATTGAATTGAAAAAAGATCAACTAGTGCTACTACGAGTACCAATGGAATCTAGTGCCATGGACAAAATTGCTTCTAAATTTTGCCACCTGTATCAAGGACCTTATAAAGTCATCAGGGTAATTAATGAAAATGCATATAAATTAAATGATATTGAAGATGATGAGAAAATTATAGGAACTTACAATCGAAATAGTTTGCGACCATACAGGCAACTTGCCGATGATACCGAACCTCCTTAATTAGCGCGTAGGGGTATTGTTACAAATGACTTTGGTTTGTTGGTCGTACGAATTGTCTAATTTAGCAAAATAAACGTGAATATAGAAACTAAGTTTTAGGAATAAGTTATTATATAAATAGGAACCAAATATTAATAATTATGTGAATTGCACGAAACAAAAGAAGAAATTAATGACGAACAGAAATGTGATGAATGATAAAAAATTATAAACATGTAAATATGTACAAACGCAAAATGGACGAAAATAATGTCTAGTTGGATAAAAGCGAACTTGGGGGATAGACCTAGAATTTGTATACCGTCTACACTTGACAATATCACATTTATTGGATTCGGATACCTACATCCAATAAAAGGGGGGTGATGTAATGTATATAGGTATACACATATGTATATAGATGTATATAATAACTCACACATGTACATAATGATAAGTAATAGAGGGAGGAGAGTACAGAGTGGGGTACCATCCAGCAAGAGAGCTCATGATAAAGGAGTTAGAAGGTGATTATCTGCCGAACTCGTTTGACCGCGTGGTATCAACAGCGACACGAAATTAAAATCATATACCACGAAAGTGACTCTGAATCGAATTTGAGTTGTATGGAAATATCAAAACGAAACAATAATAAGAAGCTCTGTATTATATACTGGGATCCCAGAGACAGCATCGGATGCATCCGGACGATATTCTACTCAAGGACGAAATAGAGTTAGATAAGTATTTTTTCAAAGTGTCTCATAATCGAGTTCTATTCATGTTCACTCCATCATACCCTCCTTCGTATATCGAGTCACTGACTAGCGTTAACTGATTTTTATACATGCGCTTCCATTCTTCTTTATCAATCAATATTGTATACCAAGGACCGATAAGGATAGGCTAAGTGATCCGGCCTGTGGATCCTATTCAGAAGTCTTTAACTTTGGATTGTAATGTGAATCGGTACCTGAATTAAATCATAGTGTCGGGAAAATTAAAAATCTCTTGGATTTGTGCGAACATTGTCATACTGAGGTTTCTGGGGTCGCGGAACAAGAATTCAAACCCAGATTTCTGGAATTGCAAATGGCGAATCCAATATGGCGGCCGGAAATTAAAATATTGCTTCGTATTCTCTGGAACATTGGGAAAGAGGTTTTTTTGGGTCGCTGATGACGAATCCGAACTCAGATTTCCGGAATTACAAATGGTGGATCCAATATGGCAGTCGGGAAAATTATGAATCTCTTGGATTTGTGCAAACATTGTCATACTGAGGTTTTTGGGGTCGCGGAACGAGAATCCAAACCCAGATTTCCGGAATTGCAAATAGCGAATCCAATACGGCGGTCGGAAGAATTATCAATGTCTCGAATGTGTGGAAACGATGTCATACTGAGATTTTTGGGGTCGCTGATAGACATTCGAATCCGGATTCTCGGAATTATGAATGGAAGATTCGATATGACGGTCTGGATATGAGGAATCATCCGTCCTCTGACGTAAATCTTTGTTCCGAGGAAGTTCTGGTCGTTCATTATGAACCTGAGGTCAGATTCCGGAAACCAGAACGAACGCCGGACGTTCAATGATCCGCAAGCACATTTGATATGATGTAAACGAATATTATATTAATTTCATGAATTATTTGGGGTCTGGTCACACAAATTCACAAACTCCCAATAGACTCCCTCCCAATGAAACTCCTTGCAAATCTTCCTCGAACCAAACCATGAATACTGCTGGTTTTTGACTTGTGAATTTGTGTATTCAGGCTCCAAGCTGTCGGTATCAGCATAACCCAATGTGCACCACAAGGAGGTTGCGCGATCAGACTTTGCACATCGAGTGGCCCTGAAAAGGGCCGTTGATTGTCACATGTCTCTCAATTAACAAGTTTGCAACCACGCGTACAATTCCTCATGGTTGTCCATTTGGCCACCATACTCTGTTTTGTTCATCGTTAGAGTACCTTTTGATGAGCACTTCATTATCGGATCCTATCAAAAACCCATGGTTTTTCAGAATCTCAGGTACAGGTTGGGCATTCTCGAATCGTTTGTTGAGTTTGCGTCTCATCTTTTCATGAAATACTGTATCATAGTACATGGTGCTTATGGTGTCAAAATGACTCTTTGCCCAGCTGTAGAGTTTTTGGGGCGTCAATATAGCATTTTGAGGTTTGGCAGTCAGACTGCTCAGCTCTGTATGCTTCTCTTTTGAAAGTAGCACTGATCCCGTCACAAGCACCTTTACCATGAGCAGTTGCACTGTAATGCCATTCAGCGTCAATATTGAAATTTTCTTTGTGATGAACTAAATTCGCGATTTGAAATTTATTTTCGAAGTGCTGCTTCGCTCCGTCACTGGTATAAATGATCTTATTCACTTTTTTCACATTGCGTTGAATTCCAGGAATTAGGAAGGTCTGGATAGCATAAACAGCGGAAGTGTCGTGTTTTAAACTCCCAGATAAGAATACATAACTCTTGTGCTTAATATCGCGCCCTCCCTTATAATAATAAATGGCAGGGAACACAGTGCATTGGTTGTTATTGAAATGAAATGCTTGTGAGACATCCTGGCAAACATATGCGTAGTTCTCAGAAAAATCAAACGTAACCAGTACTTCGCCATCGCGAAGATTGTGTTTTCGTTCTTGGATAAAGAGACTCTGTTGCTTAGAAATGAATGAATGAGGTTTGAGGATTGTCAGTTTTTCACACAATTCAAGTATAAAATCATCAATTTTCATTACTCCTGTTTGTAGAGTTGAACGATCCGTTGCTGTCCAAACTGAATATTGAATATCTGTGATGAATGAATTCTCCAGTAGATTATGTAATTCCTCCGAAAACTGTGAAACTCCTGGACAGTCATCACATGCGTCTAGATAACAATCAGCACGAGGTCTCTCACAAACAATTTCATTGAGGCAGTCTTTGTAATTAGTTAGTGGCTTTTGTGTACTCAACGTCAGCTTTTGAATATCAATTGCATCCAACATCAATTCCGGATTTTGATGTATTGTGCAAACACAAACTGAATGTAGTCCACAAGCCCCAGGGAGTATGCAATTTTTTGGTTTCAGTTAAGCGAACGCGCTGAAGCAGATAATATGTTCTGGGTGAGACTGTTTGAATACGGTATGAAGTCCTTTCAAACCCATCAGTGAGAGACGTTTCTGTTTCAGCGTTCGAAGAATTCGCGGCATCGTGTATTAGATGATCAGATGAATCAGATGGAAATATGCGAACTCCTAGTACGATTTTATGAGTTAAAACACAAAAACTTTGAGCAGTATTCATGGTTTGGTTCGAGGGAGATTTGCAAGGCTTTCATTGGGAGGGAGTCTATTGGGAGTTTGTGAATTTGTGTGACCAGACCCCAAATAATTCCTGAAATTAATATAATATTCGTTTCCATCATATCAAATGTGCTAGCTGATCATTGAACGTCCGGCGTTCGTTCTGGTTTCCGGAATCTGACCTCAGGTTCATAATGAACGATCAGAACTTTCTCGGAACAAAGATTTACGTCAGAGGACGGATGATTCCTCATATCCAGACCGTCATATCGAATTTTCCATTCATCATTCCGAGAATCCGGATTCGAATGTCTATCAGCGACCCCAAAAATCTCAGTATGATATCGTTTCCACAAATTCGAGACATTGATCATTCTCCCGACCGCCGGATTGGATTCGCTATTTGTAATTCCGGAAATCTGAGTTTGGATTTGTCATCAGCGACCCGAAAAACCCCCTTCCCCAATGTTTCAGAAAATTCGAAGCAATATTTTAATTTCCGGCCGCCATATTGAATTCGCCATTTGCAATTCCGGAAATCTGGGTTTGGATTCTCGTTCCGCGACCCCAAAAACCTCAGTATGACAATGTTTGCACAAATCCAAGAGATTTATAATTTTCCCGACTGCCATATTGGATCCGCCATTTGTAATTCCGGAAATCTGAGTTCGGATTCGTCATCAGCGACCCGAAAAACCCCCTTTCCACATGTTCCAAAAAATTCGAAGCAATTTTGAATTTCTGGCCGCCATATTGGATCTGCCATTTGCAATTTCAGTATTCCAACCGCATGCAATTAATCCGGGAGGCTCGAATCACATGCCCCAGTCCACAGAACCATCCAAAACTCACGTATCATATTCCTAGGTTTTGTTCATTCTCAACACGTTTCCCCTCCGTTTCAGCCGCCATATTGGCGAAATGGCCGCCATGTTCAAAAAACACCATACGACAATGAAAAGTAGACACTCCAACGAAAATTTTGATTGGTCTCCCAGATCTCTATCTTCAAAATTGAGATGTTCAGGGGGGGTGGCCGATTTCACAAAGAATGCCCCATATATATATGCACACACATCCATACACACACATCTACATACGTGCGCATATTGTGTATGTATGAACTGTTACTTGTTGCAAACATCAATGTGTTGAGTTGAATGTGTGAAGTGAAATTCCAACATCAAGAATTTTTGTGGTGAGTATTCATGTTTGATATTACATATTTGTGTTAATGTACATGTTAGGTTGTTTTTGTTGGAAATGTCATGAATCTGTGAATTTTCGCACGTTTTTGTACAAAAGAATTTTGAAATTCATTTCATTCTTGAGCAACACTCCTTTTTCAATTATGATTGAGATTTATGAAAGGATGCACCAGACACACATGTACAGTACATATATACCATTCTTGACACGAAATTATACGGTATTTTCTACTTTTCCTTCCCTTTCCTCTGAATAATTAATAATAATCATAATAATAAATATTTAATGATAATAAAAATAATAATAATGATATTGTTCACCAAGAGAAAAAAATTCCGGGAACAATGAAATATTTAGTTGAATAGTCGCAACAAAGTACCCGATTGATTTAAATAAAGTTTTATTGAATCAATTGAATATTTGTTTTCACTCAGAAAAAATATTTTATAGTGTATTAAATATTTGTTTGATTGAATGAATATTTTATTGCGGGTTTTTTTTTAAATGATGATGATAAAATAACATCATTCTTTCAAAAATTGGATTATCCATGAATTACGTAATCCTTTAATCCTTTCGGTATTTGTTGCACCAACTTCCAACATGATGAGTGAGATAGAGGAAGAAGTATCAGAGCGGTACCTGATTCAAGGTTGATCGCAATGGTTTGAAAGGACAAAAAGTTATTGACAAGTACATCATATTGTTAGTTATGATATCATATCATCATATTGTCATATTGTATTGTTATTGTTATATTGTATTGTTGTTAGTCATCATATTGTTGTTATTGATGTTGGATGATTCAATTCGAATAACAAGAGTTGTATAAATCCACTCTACATGTATACCTAGAAAATGATTTCAATGCCAAAATCCGATATAGTTTGAAATTTTGTTCACATCTGCATTCTCGAACACAATTGATTATGCAATTATGTTTATTAATCGATGAAAACTCTCCACTGGAAATAAAAGTTGCTTGGTAACGATTAAATAATGTTTATAAAATTTTATTTCTTCAATTCGTTCTCCATGTAATTTTTATTTTGTACTTAAGAATGATTTGGAAGAAGAATTTATATTTTGTTTTCAGGTAGAAGCCTCCTCTTCCATTGATGCGTCGTTGTAATTTTACGCGGAAACCTAATGCCATGTGGTGAGGTCAAAAATGGAATTGGTATAATTTTTTTTCTTCATTTTTTTCTGTATATATAAAAATTGATATAAAAGTTTAATACATACTTGATGATTTGATGATGATTTGATGATGATAAAGATGATGATAAAGATGATGATGAAGATGATGATAAAGATGATGATAAAGATGATGATAAAGATGATGATGTAATGATGATAAAGATGATGATAAAGATGATGATGAAAATGATGATGAAAATGATGATGAGGATGATTATGTATGAATATGATTATATAAACATTTATGTGTGAATGTTTATCATAAGAAAGTTATTCTTGACTTTCTCGTATATTATAAATTGTGTATAATGCCTCGCACCAAACTTCAACGTACAATTGAGGAAGAGGAAAAGTTTCAAAAATTAAGAGTCGAAAAAAATGCTGAAGGACAACGACGTTATCGACGCAATCTTGTTCTACGTCAAGTGACTACTGAACAGAGATTGCATCCACAGAGTTCATCAACAGATGCTCCACAAAGAAATCCTCACAATGCAGAATGCAGCAATGCCCAGCGGCAACACATGTATAGAAATCGCCTGAGAGGAATCAATCAAATGTGTCACGCGACTCGTAATTCATGTGGGTTAGATGAACATTATATTGGACCAATGAATGTTTCATGTTTACATTGCAATGCTAAACATTTTGAAGCCGAGAGAGTTTCAAATAAGGGTAATTCGTTCAATGACTGTTGTAATCATGGTGAGATACAACTTGATGAATTACCAGACCTTCCTCCCTATTTGCAGGGATTATTTGATGGAACTCATGAAAAGTCATCTGCATTTTATAACCGTATTCGAAGCTATAACAGTTCTTTTTCGTTTGCATCATTCAATGCCAATTTAGTTGGTAATATTACTCGGAAACGTGCTCCTTATTGTTTTCAAATACAGGGACAAATTTATTACCAAATTAATACTTCCCTATATCCTGCTCAAAACGGATCACCAAGTGATGGTCAACTTTTCATTTTTGATGCGAATGAAGCTATTGAGTATAGATCAAATTATGATCCTGAACTAGATTTGGATATCTTAGGACAGCTTGATAATTTGATGCAAAATCATAATATTTTTGCTCAGTCATATGAGATGATGAGCCAAGAATCGAAAAGTCAACAGGAAATAATGCATGGAACAAATGACACTATTTCTAACGAATTACACTCATCATTTGTATTGAAATCAGGTATGGATAAAAATCGTTATAATATTCAGAGAGTTTAATGAAGTGGCAGCCATTTTTCCTACATCTGCTGATGGAGTCATTCCTGAAACGTACGTTATTATACGTAACAAAAATACGAAAGAGGTGAAATTTGTAAGCACTATGGACCCAAATGTTGAACCGTGGGTTTATCCTTTATTTTATCCTTACGGTACTCGAGGATGGCATCGGGATTTACAAATGAAGACTCAAAATAAACGTGTCAGTAGAGCTGCTTATTTCAAGTGTCGGATAGCTATCCGCGACGGTTTCAATGCAATTCTTATGGGACGGCGATTATTTCAACAGTGGATTGTAGATTCTTATGTGAAAATTGAGAGAGATAGAATGAATTTTTTAATTCAGAATCAAAAAAATTTGCGAATCGATACTTATGCTGGGTTGAAAGATTATTTAGAAAGTACATAATAATAATGGAGAAATCAGCCACTATTGCGGAGCCATGACGGATAAAGTTTATAAAATAGAAATACGCATAAATAAAGTATACGACGATCTTCCTTACATAGAAGGGCAAATGGTCTCTTTAATAGAAAATTTGAAAATACTCTCTAAAATCCGAGAACATTTCTCATAATCTGAGGAAATTTCTTAAGTCCGTAATGAAGATAAAACAGTTCACATTTTTGTTGAATTTTACTTCAAAAAAATGAAAATGATCAATACCTCAGAAAGAATAGAAAAAAATATGATCTTTCCAAAAGTTCCGCATGAAATTTTGCAAAGTTAATGACAAGATTTCGAAATTTGATTATTTCAATTTGTAGAATTTCGCGTGGGACTTTTGGAAAGTTCATAATTTTTTCTATTCTTTGTGAGGTATTGATAATTTTTCGTTCTTTTTCAAGTAAAATTCAACGAAAATGTGAATAATTTTATCTTCATCACAGGCTTAAGAAACATCTCCAGATTTGAAGAAATATTGTCAGGTTTTGAGGAATATTCTCAGATTTTCTATTAAAAATTACCATCCTCCCGACCTTCGTTTTTTCCGTGTCATAGATCCGCTTGAGTACTGATATTGTATTTTTTCAAATTCATAAAAGTTCAGATGTATTTGAGAATGATAGAACAAATTGATAGTAAAACGTTCTGAATACTTGGAAAAAGAGATTTGGAACATTATCAATGTTGTTCTTATGTTTCAAAAACTTGCATTAAATACACAATCCAACAAGAACAAAATGTTTTTCGCTGTATCTCGAGTTTTGGGAATTGATTCAGAATGATTTTGGTATGCGAATTACGGAAACAAGGTCAGATTTCTTGGATTGGTTCTTTTGAGGGGTTCTATATAATAACTTGACAGGCGGAAATTCTTGTAGAGGTGGTCGAATCTTGACGAATCGAATTTTTTGTATAGAATATTCATCAAGTTTCGATAAAAATTTTATAGAATTCGATAGAAATTAAACATTTTTCTTATGCAAAAGAGTCGCTTCGTGAAAATTCGCCCACTTCTAAATTCTTGATCACAGGAAAAAAATTGTGTCGAAAAACACTTAGGTTCATTTTTCAAGATATATCAAACAGTGCTTTTTCTTCAACTTTCGAATTCCAGTTTTGATCTTCACATCACGACGTGGACAATACTTCCATCGATTTTCAAATACTTGTCAAGTTATTACGGGCAACTTTTCAATCCAATTAGTTATTACATAATTCTCATATACATAACTTACATAAATGATATATTTTATGTATGAAGAAGTAAGAAAAAAGAACTGATTCAAGAAATCTGACTTGATTTTCGTATTCAACACATCATAATCAGTTCGCCTCAGTGTCCGAACCCCGAATCATGAAACGGCTGTTAATCTGGGATATTGAAAGCACATTTTCATATAACAGTTCTTAGTGTTTGAAAGATCCTTTCTTTGACGAATTACAAAGATAATTGAGAGATATCATAATTTAAACACTCTTTCTCAAATTAAGATGATATTTCAAAAACAAGAAAAACTGCTATGTAACATACATATATTTCCGGCATGTAACAAGAATTTTTTACACAGAATCAAATCGATCCTGTTTGGAATGAATAGATCTCAGCGAATACACTAATGATCATCTGATTCTTTTATACTGGAAAATTTAATGGACTCTCATCGCTTTTTAACCCTTCACAATATTATTTTTTTTACCGAAAATGCCCACTGTGGGAAAAGTGTCCGAAGTCATATACAATTGATAAAAAATTATTTAAAATTAATAAAAAATTATTTCGAATTTATATATAAATTATATATAAAATTCTATATGATTTGGGGCTTTTTTTACATGGGTGACAATTGTTTCACACCGTTAGTGATTGTTGGAGGATATCTTATATGTGTTTTCCAGACCTCTCAGGATTTGCATTATAATACAGGATGTACTCGAATGAATCATTCGCATTCCTGTAACATATTCTACAGCCAAAAGGCAATAATTTCCTTTGTGAAAAAGGTTTTTTTTTCAGGTTTTTTTTTCAGGTTTGGTTTTTGAAATACGAGCACTTTCAGATTCTTTTCAAATCCGAATCACTCAAAAGCATTATGTGCTACATACTTGAGCTTCACACCATTCGCCAAGTTAGAAAACAGCGGCTTCCTGGAATAAGAATTGAAATATCTCATTATTTTTCAATTCGAAGTTATACCGATTTGAACTTTTTCACTCTCAGCCAATCAGAATTTAGCAACTTCAAATCGTTGTAGCTTCGGAACAAACAATGACAGGATGATCTGGCTTCTTCTCAAAGATCCGCCGGTTTCCAACTTAGCGAATGGCGTCAAGTTCAAGTATGTAGCACACAATGCTTTTGAGTGATTTGAATTTGAAAAAAAATTCTCGAAGGGTCACATCCCAATAACTAAGCCTCTAAAAGATATCTCCAAGCGGGAAATTGTTCCATTTTGGCTGCAGAATATGCCACAGAAATGTGAATGATGAATTCTGGGACACCCAGTATAAGCGATGAGGTAACGGGTTGAAAATTTATATCCATCAAGTCGAGTCCATTCTCCACAGAACCTATTTTATTCAACACACAGATATTGAGGCATTGTCTGTATAAAATGTCTAAAATCATTTATTGTTGGTAGTCAATCCGATATACATCGAATTGAAATCTTCAAACTGCATCAAGGCATTATCAGATGATTGCACCCCATGGGAAAAATATTTGGATGCAAATAGAACACCAGAAAATCACGATGATACTGTTAGTGAAGATGGTACTACTCCTCGGAAGGTATTATTGATTTATATTTTTTTCAATATCGATAATCAGTGAATGATATATTATGAACATGAAACTAATTGAAAATCATTTCCACATTGCAGGAGCAAAAATCAAATCAACTGATCTTGGAAGACGAATAAGGCTAATACTTCTGACGATTACCATGGAATGGACTATTACTTTTTTGATTTTGTTCAACTAAATCAGAAAATACAATATGGTACATAACGATATTTTATATATTTTCGAAAAAGTGATATTTCGCGTAAGAAAATTTGCAAAGTTATCTATAATTCAAATAGAATTATGTATTGATTGTGTAAAAATTTTATTGAATTATATATGAATTATATATAATTCTGAAAATTTTTCTACTCGGGATTGGCAAACGAGTGAGAAACAGCAATACTGAAAATTATTCGCGAATTAAATCGATATTGAGTTGATTATCATATTTTTTAGTTTTGTTCAACTAAACCATAGAATACATAATGGTATGTAATAATATTCGGTATTATCTTTTACAAGTTGGTACGTTTCCAAATTTTGGGAATCAATTAATATTTCATGAATTCGTATCCTTTTTCGGATCTTTTTATCAAACCATCAAATGTATATGTAATTAACATGTAATAAAAATATACATTATGCAAAATTATCAATAATGTATTAGGTGTACAAATAAGTTTCCGCGGTTTTTTATAAAAAATTAGGAATTTATTGTAAAGGAAAAGTACATTACGTTCTATTCAAAGTATTTTCCATCATTTGCCACTACTTTTCCCCATCTTTCTGGCAACATTCGGATACCCCGTCGAAAAAACTCTTCATCTTTTGACGCTATCCACAAATCTACCCAATTTTTGGTGTCTTCATATGATGTGAAGCGCTGCTCAGACAGACCATGTGCCATCGACCGGAACAGGTGATAATCAGAAGGGGCTAAGTCTGGTGAATACGGCGGGTGGGGTAAAACTTCCCAGTTGAGTGTTTCCAAGTATGTTTTTACCGGCGCCGCAACATGTGGACGAGCATTATCGTGTAAAAGAATAATTTTGTCGTGTCTGGAGTAGTAATGGGCGCGTTTTTCCTTAAGTGCCCGACTCAATCTCATCAATTGTGTTCGGTAGAGAGCTCTAGTAATGGTTTCGCTTGGTTTCAGCAATTCATAATACACGACACCAAGCTGATCCCACCAAATACACAGCATGAGTTTTTTTCCATGAATATTCGGCTTAGCTGTCGATGTTGATGGTTCGCCGGGCTTAACCCATGACTTTCTCTTCTTTGGATTATCGTAGTGAATCCATTTTTCGTCACCAGTGACTATACGATGCAAAAACTTTTTTTTATTCCTGGCAAGCAGCATTTCACTCATGCATAATCGGCGTTCAACGTCTCTCGGCTTTAGTTCATATGGAACCCAATTTCCTTGTTTTTGAATCATTCCTAACGATTTTAAACGATGTGAAATTGCTTGTTGAGTCACTTGTAGAGTAAGTGCAAGTTCTTTTTGCGTTTGGGACGAATCTTCCTCCAATAGTACTTCTAATTCCATGTCTTCGTACACTTTCGGCCTTCCACTGCGTTCTTTGTCTTTAACGTCAAACTCACCGTTCCTCAACTTTTGAAACCATTCCTGACAACTTCTCTCACTTAAAGCAGCTTCACCATATGCTTCTAGAAGCAATCGATGCGCCTCAGCTGCAGATTTTTTCACATTAAAGAAGTAAATCAAAAGTTCCCGCAAATGATGCTTATTCGGAATAAAACTTGACATTTTTGCACGGAAAAAAATTACGTGATGCTGATACGGAATCACTAGTACTTTAAGGTTATGGTGTTGCCAGATGACTAAACTTGGGATATTACGTTTTACATCTGACAATTTCTCCATAACCTTCTGGTGGGGCCATCTTTTGACAAACCGCGGAAACTTATTTGTACACCTAATAAAATAAAAATATAATTTGGTTATATTCTTGTGTATTCTTGTATACAAAAAATAAAACTTTCTGGATTCCTTGATTTAATTAATACAAATCCAACGTGAATAATAATGAACTACATACCTGAGGTTGAACATTGCCGAAAACTCTGATTTCCTAATGATTGCTGAAGACTAAACGATAAAATTGAAAAATTTGTTCACCTTTGGATGTTGAAATTTTACAATTTCATCATCTAGGTCTCAGGAATTATTGAAAAATTCAAAGTACTTGGTAATCCCGAATCTCAGGTATGTCATTAATTATTTTTAATGTCAAATTTGTATGAAGAAAATAATAATGATAAATAATTACGTCCATTGTGGAAAAAGTCCGTGCAACCTCGACTTCCTCCTCCCCTACCTCTTAGATTTGGGTCCTGCCAAGGTTCATTGTCATTTCTCTCGGAGGAATTTTTCCGTTCTCGGATGGATTCTTTTCATTCCGTTTGAATCGAATAACTATATCAATCTTTTCAGTTTTCTTCTTCCTTATGATGTCAAAATTATGTATAATGCGAATTTCGTTCTTCACTTCACACAATAATGAATGAACCATCACAATAAAGCTTCATATATATGCACAATGGAAGAACAAAAGTTGGAGGAAAATTACGGAATATAAATCTCATTCTCCGATGTTATGCGCTGATATATGTCACATAACAAATCATATATAAAGGCTGACTCAAGTCGAATAGATTATATTTGAGGAGTGCATTCTACAGCCGGAATACAATAATTTCCCGTTTGAAAAAAATATTTTTGAGACTTAGTTTATAAGCCTCGAGATATAAGCATTTTTGGATTTTTTTTCCAATCCAAATCATTCAGAAGCATTATGTGTTACATACTTGAACTTCATACCATTCACTGAGTTAGAAAACGGCGGATCTCTTGAAAAAAATCGAACTATCCGGTCATTTTTGGTTCCGGAGCTACAATGATTTAAAGTTGCTGAACTCTGATTGGGTGAAAATCTAAAAATTTCAAATCGCTATAACTTTGGATTGAAAAATGATGGGACACTTTAACTTTTTTCCAGAGATCCGCCGTTTTCCAACTTAGCGAATGGTATGGAGCTCAAGTATGTAGCACATAATACTTTTGAATGATTTGGATTGGAAACACAAATCTGAAAATGCTCATATGTTGAAAACTAAGCCTCAAAAAATTTTTCTCCAAACGGGAGATTACTGCATTTTAACTGACCTCACATATAATTATCCGACTCGGTTCACCCTGTATACACGAATAAGAATAAAAAAGGATTGGAAAGACTACAATTTGTTTGACTACAACGTATTAGTCCTTAAATGCACTTTAGAAAAGATGACGCGCGCGCGTAGCGCACGCCAAGGAGTGCTAGTGTCACGAAATAAAACACACATGCCCATCAGATGTGCGTACAAATCCGGGAAACGCAAGGGAAAACCCAGAAGAGATAGAAAGAACTAGAGAACAGAAGGCATACCCTTCGGACTACACAACCAACGTGGGCATAGGTAGAAAAACTCAACCAGCGATAAAAATAACGCACCATGGACATCCACAAGGAAAAATGACAAGGTAGCAGGAGTACCAAGCGAAGTTATATAAAAAGGGAGAAAGTTCCAGAAATAAAATACATTGCAGGCGAACTAACGGTACACGAAAAGGGAAACTTCAAACCACAAAACAGCATACAGATCAATGAAGAAATAAAGCAAACACAGAAGAGAAGAATACAACTACTAAAATCAAAACTTAGGTTGGAACATTGAAACAACGAAGAAAGGAATCACGTCTCAGAAATCACAAGGAATAGAAATAATTTGTTCTATTCACCAGGGGATGAATTAACGGCAACTAGAGTACCACCAAACAAAATACCAACAACGGATGAGATTCCCATAAATACAAAACAGTACAGACACCCGACACACAGAATTTGTGGGTACAAATTCACAAGGAGGAAATCAATGAACAAGTCACGATGTTACTTGAAGATGAAATAATAAGACCTTCGACGTCACCGTACAATTCACCAGTGTAGGTGGTACCAAAAAAACCTGATGCGAACGGACAGAAAGAATGGAGAATGAAATGGATGAGCACAAAATTAGCACCATTCACAAGGTGTACATAATCTACTCATGAGTCTGGATTGTGCCAAATATGACTTTCCCTTGATCAGGTTGTTCTCGTCGTTCTATCTTCACACCTCAAATAGCTTTTCCATCTGTAAACTCTCCTCACCGGTGATTTCGATGATGAAACCAATTCGAAATTGGAGCACATAGATAGCACATAATTCCCCCATCAATGTTGATCCGATAATAAATCATTTAATACCGATTTCATATAGTGGGGGTGCTAGCTCCACATGTCGTCAGCATCTCCACACGAAATTCCTCTCTTTTATAAAAATTCATGAGCACAAAAATCAGGAGTGGAGCACAAAATTAGCACATAATTGGCACATAATTCTCATGCATTAATAATCCAGGTTTTCGATGGTGGGGGTGCCACCTTCACGGACCTAAAAATATACCGTTACCAAGCACAAGTCTGACGAGGAGGAAGAAATGAAGTTAGGGAGAGATAACGAAGGAGGAAGAATAATAACAAAACAGAATTAGGAAAATGAAAAAGACGCAACGAGAACATTGTCCAAAAGAAGAAGATCATCATCTGATAATGAAACGAAAAGGGTGAATAGAAAAACGTGAAGGATTTATTATGGAGAAGATACAGATGAAGACGGAACAGATGCATCGACAACAACGGAAGTAATAAATTTACACGCATCACTGGAGTCACTTGCGGAAATAGAAAATTATGATGAAGGTACGGAGATTGATACAGATTATACAGTAGGCACAGATACAGAATGAGAAAAAGAAATAGGACATGAAGAAAACCCAATGGAACACGACATTGTAATGAGCGATGACTTCTACGTACACGAAGTTGGAGAGACAAAAGCGATGATTCATCATAATCAAAGAAATACAACAGACGACGAAGTCCAAATACAAGAGAAACAGAAAACAAGGAAGAAAGGAGAAAGCGAAGCAAAAGAAAAACTAGGAAAGGAAGACAAGAAAAGAGAGAACGTGATAGGAAAGGAGGGGAAATCAGAAGCAGAAAGAAAATATTACCTCAAGGACGATAGAGGGAAATATATGGAATTTCTGAGGAAAGTTGCAAATATAACAAGAAACGCAGTTATCACAGGAACTCGAGATAGATTAACACTCACAAATAATGACTACGTTCACTTTATATCCGCAGATCTTAAAACAAACACAGAAACACTCAGGAAATTATACGAAAAGAAGTATTCGGACAAATCAGAATTGAAGAAATGGGAACCGACGTTGGGAGACATTATAATGAGTGGAAACAAAAACAAATATATCTTCACAGTGGTATCAAAAAAGCGAGAACACGATAAAGTAACTACAGAGATAATGTTCAATAATCTCGAAACACTAAGGGATGTTTGCGTAAAATACAAACGAAAATTACTATCAATCGCAGTAACAGAGAGACCACTGACACAGTTACAAATGCTGCACGTGAAGAAAATTCTGACTTACTTATTTTTGAATACAGGTATCAAAATACAAATCTGTTTGGACAAGATAATATACCCCGTAGAAGAAGAGAGGATGGATATAATCAAAGAAAATCATGAGTCACTAGTGGAAGGACACAAGGGAATCGCAAAAACGTACAGCAGGATAAAAACTGAATACTATCGGGAAAACATGAAGAAAGACATACAAGAATATATAAAAAACTGTATGAACTGTCAGAAAACGAAATTGACTAGAGTCAAAACTAAACAACCAATGGTGATAACGGATACTCCTACGGAATCGTTTGAAAAAGTGGCATTTGATATAGTGGGGCCATTGCCAGAAACAGACAGAAACAACAAATATATATTAACACTCCAATGCAACCTGACGGAATATCGCGATGCTTACGCGTTGAAAGACGCGACAGCAAAAACAATAGCAACAACACTCGCGGAGGAATTTATTTTTTTTTATACGTCACATTCCCTCTTTTCAAACACTGATTTCGTTGATTTGTCTTTTCGTTGATTTGGCCCCCATCCAGTGTGGTCATGAAACACTTCGCACAACTGTCCCAAATCGAACAAATAAAAACAACTCCATATAGGCCACAATCAAATGGATCCCTAGAAAGGACTCACCTAGGATTGATAGAATATTTAAAACATTATATCAATGATAAAAAGGACTGGGACAGGTGGATTCGATTCGCGATATTTTCTTATAACACCGCGCACATGAGAGCACGGGACATACACCGTTTGAACTAATTTTCGGAAAAGTTATACGATTATCATCGGCATTCAACTGCAAAGATACTCCGGAAATAACATATGAATCTTTTCTCAAAGAACTCACAAACAAAATCAGCGAATCACTGAGAATAGCTACGATGAGATTGAACGGAGCGAAATTGAAATCAAAAAAATATCACGACAGAAAAACAAATTGTCGAAAGTTTGAACAAGGAGATTTAGTGTTTTTGATAAACGAAACAAAAAGAAAGATGACCAATACCTCGGACCTTATAGAGTCAGAGCAATGATGAACGATACGAACGTAATCATATATACAGGGCGTCCCATTTGAAACAGGACAGCTGAATAACTTTCCAGGGAATGGAGGGGGAAAGAAATTGTTCAGATAAAAGTTGTAGGGTTCGAAGGGGGCCATAAGATGGTGACCTTGAATTTGACTTTGAGGTCAATTTTGAGCATAATCGATGGTCAAAGTATGTTTTTTCAAATGGAAAACCCTACGTTCGACCTCAGAAATGGAAAGAGCGGAGAATTTTACGTCCGAATATGTTAACCTATCAGGTCATTTAGAGGTCATTTGAAGATCAAAAAACCATTTTCTATGGATTTTCACGGAAAAGCCTCAAACGAGTTGTTTCTCTGACCAAAGTTATCAAAGATGAAGTGAAACCCCACGTTTCGACCTTGAATTCGACCTTGAGAACGATAATGAATGCCAAATTTGAAACAATAATTAGAAAATTATTTATTTTTCCAGTTCGTCGTTTTATAATTACAGATGGCACAAATCCGTTGACGGGTAAGACACACTTATTGCAGGAGATGTTCGAATTGACCGCCATTTGCTTCAATACATAACTCCAGCCGGCTTCGAAAGTTTCCAAGAACAGACTGAAAACCTTCTGCGAGATTATTCGCAATTGCGTATCTGATGCGTTGTTGTAGATCCACAGGTGTTGTTGGTCGGTTGGTATAAACGACATTTCTTACGTAACCCCACGAATGTAAATCTAGAGGGGTGAGATCAGGAGATCTTGCCGGCCACAGTACAAATCCACCTCGACCAATCCAACGATTGGGGAAAAGGATATTTAGATAATCCCTCACACATCGAGCAAAGTGTGGTGGTGCACCGTCTTGCTGATACCACATCCTCTGCCTAGTTGCTAATCTCACATCTTCCATGAGAACTGGTAATTCATTCTGTAAAAACTGTAGATAATTAGGACCGTTAACAGTTCCATCAAAAAAATACGGCCCAATAACTTGATTGTCTAGAATTCCACACCAAATATTTATACTCCATCGATGCTGATGATCAACTTGTTGAGTCCAGTGCGGGTTTTGCGCTGACCAATAGTGGCTATTGTGACGATTTAACAAGCCAGTACTTTGAAACGTTGATTCATCACTGAAAAGAACATATCGAAAGAAATCGGGCGCTTCGTTCAACCTCTGTAAACCCCTATGGCAAAAGTTAACCCGATTCTGCATATCTTGTTGAGGTAATTCTTGGGTCAGTGTGATGTGGTACGGATGATATTGAGCAGCTTGTAGTATTCTGTGTGCCGTACTGCGTGGAATACCCAAATCGCGTTCAATATCACGTAAACTAACATGAGGATTCATGTGTATTATTGCTAAAACAGCAACGCATCGAGGGTCGTTAAAGTTGAAACCTTGATTGTTTCGGCGTTGACCAATCGTTCTTTGTCGACAATTTCTTTCAACTTGGCGAATGACTTCTGGAGAAGGATGATGCTGCCGATCTCCAAACCACTCTCTGTACAATCGTGACGCTCTTTGATACACTCCGCGACACTCACCCAAGATCATTAAAATATCAACACATTCGTTAGGTGAATAAACCATTTTGAACCCGCGCTTACACTGTAAAGGATGAAAACTTCTTAATGATCATTTTCGTACTGATATGATTTTGGTCAGAGAAACAACTCGTTTGAGGCTTTTCCGTGAAAATCCATAGAAAATGGTTTTTTGACCTTCAAATGACCTCTAAATGACCTGATATGTTAACATATTCGGACGTAAAATTTTCCGCTCCTTCCATTTCTGAGGTCGAACGTAGGGTTTTCCATTTGAAAAAACATACTTTGACCATCAATTATGCTCAAAATTGACCTCAATGTCAAATTCAAGGTCACCATCTTATGGCCCCCTTCGAATCCTACAACTTTTATCTGAACAATTTTTTCCCCCCTCCATTCCCTGAAGAGTTATTCAGCTGTCCTGTTTCAAATGGGACGCCCTGTATAACACCCACGAGGACAAAAACAGTCCATAGTAACAAGTTGAAACTTGCCCATGTTACAGATTGGCAGTAGCGACAGCAGGGACGGAAACAACATATAGGCCAACGGAGTTCAAATATAACCCGGCAATATACTATGAAAAAATTGGAAGCTTATACGTATACGATAACGAATGGGAACTTTTGACATATCTGGACTTGCAAAAAATTTGAATATAACATTGACAATACCGAAGATGATAGGAGAATTACACGAAGAATGCCATGGGGAAAAATTCAGATGTTCAACATACGTATTAGTGAAGAGATTGCAGATCAGGGTGGGGAAAATGGAAGAATTGAAAGGCCAAATAGGAAATTTAGTGGGTCGCACAGAAATTAGCAAAGAAAAAAAAATTGGGGAAAGAAGTGCTCCATTGGGATTCACTGGTGAAGTATCTAGAGCATTGTTCAGAACATTGGATGGAAAAGATGCTGAATATTATAATAAGCAAATAGATGAAACCTATAACAATACTCAAAGTTCAGCCGCATTGCTCACGGAACAAACACACATTATAAGATCTTCGATTAGCGTATTCCAAAACAAGTCAGAACAGTTGATAAGGGAAATACAGGAAAACAAGAAACATTTCGGGAGGGTGATTAAATACATAAAAGACTTTGAGGGGAAGGTGAAACATAACTCGTTAGAAACTCAGATGGTAGCAGCATTATCAGAAATAGAAAACTTCGTCAACGAATATGAAACAGACTCGAATTACATAGTCGATGCGAATTTGTTCGCGAAACAAGGAATTATCCACCCAAAAATTTTAGCTCCAACAGAAATAATTCAGGGATCAAAAGAAATCGGCAAAACAGCTGATTACGGGAAAAGCCCAATCCCATTGGAAGTCGAATATGCAGAAGAATTGGTGAGAATTTCAAAACCAGATATCGCGTACATAAAGAACAAACTTATATACGTTTTGACAATTCCTTTGTTAAACCCACAGATATGTTCGACCTATGAATTAATTCCATTACCAACTAGAATGAGAGATAATAAATTTGGCTATATGATACCGAACGCACCGTTTTTTGCAACAACAACAAATCGATTATCATATGCATACTTCTCGGAGATAGATTTCAGAAATTGTAAATTTCCATTGAACCAGTATATTTGTAAACGTAAACAGCCGTCATTCCATATTTACAATAAAAAAATCTGCGAAAGCGAATTGTTTATGGATCCAGAAAATGTGGATCTGAACACTTGCGACGTACGGATAATCACATTAACAACCGTTCAGTTCTGGACGCAATTAACAGAACCAAACAGTTGGCGATACTCAGTAGCGGAAAAAGAATCAATGCACATTGAATGCCCGGAAGAGGAAACAGTAGCAATAACACTAGAAAACACAGGGTTATCGAAAATAAAACCAAAATGTACAGGGAATCCAATATCCACAACTTTACCAACTTCACTAACACTTTTTTCTTCAGAAAATAAAATGTATTTGCCTCCGATGGAAATAGAGAAAACATTCTTGAATAATTCATTAGAGAACATAGATTTCAAAGAACCTTACACAGCGGTGTTAAACAAAGGGACACATATAGAGACAGGGGGATTAGCAACGATGGGAACAAAACTAGTAGACATAAATAAACAAGTAGAAGAGATTCAAAAACAAAAAAGAGCATTTAGGAAATTAACATTACTGGATTGGGAACAATTTTGATGTTAATGACAATAGTTGTACTCTTGAGTAAATATGCCCCGATCTGTCTGATGGTCTATACAGGGTGATTCAAAATTCCCGCACTCTTTTTTGGGAGTAGATTCCTGATGGAATTCTAAAACGATTTGTCCTTTTGCACAATGCTCTCCGACGCATAATTTCCGAGATATAATTAATTGAAGTTGACTAATTATGAGGTGGATCCATCGGTCATTCAGGAGCGTCATAACAGAACAAGAGAGGAAGGTGCTTGCAGAGGGCGCTCATACGATCAGCTGATCGGTATAATCGATACGATTTACCAACATACGAATTGGTAAATTTTCTATGTAGAACGATTGAATTCGTCGACAATGTGGAAAAATTGATTATTGTCATGAACTCTTATCACGATATGCTGTAGGTGAAAGTTGTAATTTCAGTAATGATTTTTAATACGCAGACAAATGTAAAATAGTGTTATTTCGTAGGGATAGGGATTCAAGTGGGAGAAAAAAGTATAACTACTCGTTTTCAATCAGAATTTTCATGTAAAGAAGAAAACATGAGAATTTTCATTCATCCGATACCCAATTTGAACGGTTTGATTAGTAAGTTTAACACAAGAGATTGGATTCCGAATCCTGTATTCTGATTGGTTGAGAACCAATGTATGTTAGATCAATCCTCGGCCGTTTCAAATGATTCTTCTGGAGAATGTGTTTTCGACTCATCCCGACCACAACATTGAACCATTCGTGATACGATCAAAATCAGGTGACAGTTCGAAACAGTTTCATTTAAAGCACATATGACTTCAAAGGGCATATTGTTATTTCAAATGGAAAAAGAATTGTCTTTGAAGATTAACCAACTCCGTCCTTTTTAGGACGAATACATTTTCTCAATGTAGAAACGCGCTCGAACTTGCACACAATTTGAATTAGATTTTGATTTAAACATGAATGATCTTGAGTGATCTCAAGTAAGTTATTAACGTTCGATAAACCCTTTATAATCATCGAATGATGTAAAAAGGGTGAATTCGAATGAATTCATCATTGTTCAATGTTGTGGTCGGGATGAGTCGAAAACACATTCTCCAGAAGAATCATTTGAAACGGCCGAGGATTGATCTAACATACATTGATTCTCGACCAATCAGAATACAGGATTCGGAATCCAATCTCTTGTGTTAAACTTACTAATCAAACCGTTCAAATTGGGTATCGGATGAATGAAAATTCTCATGTTTTCTTCTTTACATGAAAATTCTGATTGAAAACGAGTAGTTATACTTTTTTCTCCCACTTGAATCCCTATCCCTACGAAATAACACTATTTTACATTTGTCTGCGTATTAAAAATCATTACTGAAATTACAACTTTCACCTACAGCATATCGTGATAAGAGTTCATGACAATAATCAATTTTTCCACATTGTCGACGAATTCAATCGTTCTACATAGAAAATTTACCAATTTGTATGTTGGTAAATCGTATCGATTATACCGATCAGCTGATCGTATGAGCGCCCTCTGCAAGCACCTTCCTCTCTTGTTCTGTTATGACGCTCCTGAATGACCGATGGATCCACCTCATAATTAGTCAACTTCAATTAATTATATCTCGAAAATCATGCGTTGGAGAGCATTGTGCAAAAGGACAAATCGTTTTAGAATTTCATCAGGAATCTACTCCCAAAAAAGAGTGCGGGAATTTTGAATCACCCTGTATATACAAATTATTCAATAAGGAATACACCACACACTACACAGACACGAGAAGGGGATATATAAGAGAAGAAGGAGTAGTCCCATTACGAACAATTCCGGAAGATGTGCAAACAGCACCCGAAGAATCCCAAAGGAAAGAAGACAAACAACCGCACTACATGTGAGGACGTTGAATTTCCACTGATCCGAATAAGGGTTTTGGGTTTTTTTTTCTCCACAAAGAAATGATATCGAAACAACAAAAATAAGAGAAAAACAATGACAGAAATGGCAGAATACATCTAAGTGAAAGGAAAGAAATAGAAGGAAATCATGATAAAGGAAATGAAATGATATATGTTGAATTTTGCAATTCAAACGGAGGAGGAAAGAGGACATGGACTGCTGCCGATGGAGCTGGATGCAAATGAAGGAGAGATAGATGGAGTCAGACCTCAGGACCACGGAAAAACATATGAATGCCTGAATAAGGCATTCTGCTACGTAAATAAAGCCGAAAAAAAATAAATACATCAAAGGAAACGGAGTAACATGCGAGGAATGTCACGAAAAAACCAAGCCTGAAAACAGAGAAACAGAATTGTTTTTCGGACCCGCGACAATGTATAGCGATCCCTTTAAAGTCCACTGCACATCATGCAGACAACAAATCATCCAGATCAGAGTCGCAAAAGGATGCAAGGGTTGCATTGAAGGATTCCTTTTTCTAAACCTGAGAGAAATACCAAATAGGAAAAACGTGGTCACGAGGTGGTGTGCGAGGAAACGATGAAAGATGAATACCAAAGATGAAACCGAATGACGCGGAAAATACTTTCCCAAAACTAGAAGATAAGCAGATAATCAAAATTTCATATCTCATTTTACACAACTATATGAAAATATCATCATAACGATATAGGATAAAACATATAATCATCCAAGACATTGCAAATTTTTGTATATATGCAGATGCATATGAACATATAGATTCGTTCGAAGAATTGCTTACTCATACTTTTTCCCTTCACTCTTTTTCTATGATACATATATACGTTGGAAACATAAATTCGATTGAATCCCTATAGTCATTATGATGGGGATATAGACTTGACATATAAAGACATTTAATAATTAACAAAAAAAAGGAAAAAAAAATATATACATATACCTGCTTTACGATGATTTATATTACATCTACTCTGCCTGATTTTTTTTCGAGAAATCATGATTGACACGTGCACGAATGAACTAGATGAATTAGGAACAAAAATTAATTCGATGTAACAAAAAAAAAACTAATGTACAAATCGGAATGTGCTGTTTCCATGAATGGACATGTACACAAACACATGAAACAATCGTAATAGAAGCACAACACACCTGGTACGAGACGAAAAATGTTATCCTATGATAACATCTTTCTTTTCCAAGGGGGGAAGGGGCGTGTTACGGCACTGCCTCACCCGTACATTAACTTCCACATATACACACACACTTTTCCATACATACAGCCACTTCAAACTTCAGGTCGCAGAACCCTGTACCGTTAAAGGAAAAACCCAAAGGAAGACGCTTTCCCTTTCCCAAGCGTTCTTCCCAAAAAGCGACGCTCAAATCACACATTCCGATTTAGAACTCCGTCATGAACGGACGTTCATTGTACCATTTTTATATAATGAATTCATTTTAACACAAAGTTAACCAACCAAATCCTTCCTCATAACAACAATAACACTGAAAAACTTCTTTTTCATTTTGTCAACCAATAACGATTGACCCTCTGCATCAAGAACGTGTTCGACTATTGCAGTTGTCTTTGTTCTTGCAGAAACTAAACCTTTTGCCATGTGAGAATCACCATAAAATTGATCGAATCAAAGATGGCAAGTGATCCATAGTGTGAGAAGATAAATTATGCTCAGTTATGAAAGCTGCTAAGCGGATTTCTCCATCTCTTATCTGAGTAGAAAGCTGATTTGAAGAGCTCACAGAAAGAAGAGAGATTAATGTTGGTTGTTTATGTAAAGATTCACATTGTATGATGTGTTTTTTTGACAGGAGGTGTCTTTCCAACTGCGATTTTCCAGATTTAATAGGAATATGGTTATCACATGGCTTACGAAGAGCGTATGAATTTCCTCTTCTACTAGCACATAACCATCCTTTGAATTTAGGATCCGTTTCCTGAACTTGATGATATTTTTGGCTATATTTGATTTTTTTGGTGGAGGTTCACTATCAGATTCACTAGTTTCGTTACTTTCCTCGTAATCCAAATCACTCATTTTGGTGAATTGTCCGAAAAAACTGCACAGTGAAACTATGTTGGTTATGTAAGACAAGAGTGCGGCATTCTATCTGTATATTTATCTGTAGTATATACCATTATTTTGATGAATATAATTAAGACTGTATGAATATTCTCACCTGTGTACTTATATTGAGGATGAATGAGGTTAATTGTAAAAATTCAGACGCTGAGAGCTTTGAACATTTTCAACAGAACCTTTCATACACTACAACCAACTTGAAGACATGAAATGATTATGAGATCACATCTCTAGGATTCTTTTTCATGGAGACGCTCCAAGAGGTAGCATATCGTACGACCAAGTGGACATGGTACTGAACTTCCATCATTGGCTGAAAGGCAGTCATTTCGAATTATTCCACTAGAAATGACCAGACCATCATCAATGACAAACACTTGGTACTGTCTCTATTCGGTTGAATGATACGTTGCCATTTCAAGACATTGTCGAGGTTGCGTTCCTCAGTCTCTCTTGGGACAATACCGTCTCGTGAAAAGTTATAGCGTCTTCCAGTCTGCACTGAGTGCGCTCTAGGATATTTCTATCCTTTATTCTTACACAAGTTTGAGAAAGATGAGAATATGCCGGTGCGCACTCAGTGCGGCGAATGGAAAACGCTAATGAAGTCCTCCGTACCGCAGCGGGAGGTATTTTATTGAAATAATTCGAATTCGTTATGTTAGAAGCAGAAAAAAACACTTGGCAATTTCGTTTAGGCTTTCAGTGGGAAAAACGGTAGGTTCGATACAAAAAACGGTCGAGCGGTGAATTTTATGAGAAAACGGTAGATCTCCCGCTAAAGCGGTAGGTATGGCAACACTGCTGGACACTTCTATCAGAGAAGGGATATCATCGAAATTCGAATCGTTCATTGAAACAAAATATATTTCGTTCTTACTTCTCCCTACGCATTGCTACGTATTGTTACACTGTCAGAAATATTATGGAGTTTTTTTCAATACCGTACATGAATTCAGGTTAATACACATTTTACATTAAATTTAATGTACCAAAACATTGAAAAAATATAGATTTTGCTATAGTTACATTAAATTTAATGTAAAATGTGTATGAAACTCAATTCATGCGCGTATTTGAAAAAAACTTCCAGCAAATACATTAAAATTAATGCAAAAATTTCTATGTTTCTAACAGTGTAGGTAATAGTCATTGAATTTGATTATCGTCCATAGAATCGCACTTTCCGGCGTAGGAATACGTAAATTAATATGAATTCCTGCAAAATGCTATGACCCTTTATACGATCCGTCAATCCGCTTATGATGACTCAATGTAGGAAAACCGTTTGTACCGTGTATACTCCGAAGTTTCACGCCATTCTACACGTGTCTATGTATTCTCGGATCACCGTTTTCTGCTCGGACTATTGAATGTATATTGGCGTACTTTGTGTTTATAATTGTTATGTTATTCAAACTTTAGTATTACATACTTAGTACAGCCAAAAAGTGGACTTGGTTTACAAATCATAACGTTAACCATTCTTTTATCCCTATCCTTAAAACTGATTTGAACCTATCTTATCTTCATATTTACACCAAATTTTCTTATTGCAATGGCGGTATTTACATTTTCCTTCCATCCATCATTCCATCCTTTGTTTTATCCCATATCATATCCTTATTTCAACCTACATTTTTCCTACTAGAAAATAAAAAAAAAACACCATACCCCACCTTACTCACTACTATTGTAGTTCCTCTAATACCTACACGGAGAGAAATTTGATTGTGAAAATTACCATTTTCAGTCGTAAACTGGTATTATTAGGAAATGTTGACACTAATTTGTAACCTAAGTGTATCATTTAGCATGCACGTAGAGAATATTCGCAACCTGCGATGGTAAAAATAAAGACTCAGCATGAGAAAATATATTTCAGCAATAAGAACTATAAACAAACGGAACAAATACATCTTCTCATAAAATTATCACCATTTTACAATAGTATATTTTGGTTCAACAACTATTTTGAATTTTTAAAACCACACGTCAAATTTATTACCATTGACGGATCGGTATGATACAAGCGCTGATGGTAATATTTTCCAACAGCGCTCGAGATTTTCTCAGAACCGCCGCAAATGACGCCATGGGTGCCAATCAATGAACAGTTTGGGCATAATCGATGCCACAGTTCTACGGCATAGAAAATCGTTGCAATCGATAGTTTTTCGTGAATTTATGTTCTAAAAGTGCTAGTGAGATTTCAACGTCGGCCAAAACATCATCAAACTTCAAATCATGTGAGTAACATATTCATATCATTTTATCATTCAAGAGTTGACGAATATTCGCGGCAATTCATGTACATATAACCTCCTAACCTTCAGTTTCCTAACCTCAAGGAAAACTTGTCGTTCTCAGCAATTTTGCCCACGTTTTCACTCTTATTTTGAATGCGTGATTTTATAAGTATTCCTGGGAAAAGGAAGAATGAATGAAAGTATGGGTGATTTTTCGCAAGATAAGGTAAGCAAAATAATTCATTCCATTGAAGAAAAATACGAGGAAGAGACAACACTATTGCCAAGTGATATTGTTTCCTCATGTATCTTTACTGTGTTCCTGATTCCAACCTAATTCCTACCAGGGGTATGACACTTCGTATGTTTGTTACGTATAAAATACGTTCCGCATGTGTAGTACACCCCCCGTGCCCCACTCACCCGCGTCGTCAGATAGCGCTACTTATGTTTGTGCGACTGGTTAAATCGGTTAAATACGCGAAACCCGTGAAACAATGAAGTGATCGAGTACTCATTTAGGTTAAGTTTGTTTGTTATGTCGATCTGACCATCATTCTGAAATCAATTATTCAAACAATTTATTGTAAAAGTATAATGTAATTCGTCAGGTTTGGATTCCCTGTCGAAAATTTATTTCAAAATGCCAAGTTGTATTGTTATTGGATGCACTTCCACCTCGACAACGAACAACAGAAGAGTCAGTCTTTTCGCTGTACCAAGAGATAAAAATTCTCTCGAACTCTGGGAGAAAGTGTTGAACTGTAAAAATCCCATAAAAAGTGGACAGCGAGTTTGTGAACATCATTTTCGTTCAGAGGATATTTTGGAAGAAAAAAATTTTATCAGCTCCAGATGGCACAGTCCTTAGCGTGGTGAGTTCGAAATTAATTCATCAATTCATTGATACTGCACCAGAACCTAATTTTACAGGAAAATAATTTTAATTTTTATTTATGAATCCACAATTCAAGTTTTGAACTCGTTATTCAGTTGCAGTTCAGTTCACCCCTGATTGTTCAGGATATTAGTTGCAATACGCAACTAAAAATATTATCTACTTGATGAAATTCCAGTTCTGCTTGTAAAATTTGGTGTGTAAAGACCCTCCTTTCACCAATCATCATAATGAATTTTCTGTTATTTCCTTCTTTGTTCATCTATCATCTATCTAAATATAATTCTATCAGACTTGTTGATAAAATTTCACAGATAATAAACGTATGAATTTTCATTTCTCCTCAAATGTTTGTCTTAGCTGTTATCATTGTACCATGGTTTTTTGCAGTCACCTTTTGTGAATCCGAGATTGAAAAAAAATGCTGTCCCATCAATTTTCGCATGGACTGAAATCGCTGGTTCAATTGAGTCAACAACCTCTGATACAGATGTGTCCAAGAAGATTGGACGAATTAGAAAAGGATATGGCACAACTCAATGTTTGTACAAACAGCGTCAATGAAGAAAAAGAAGCATTTTCTACTCCGATATGCACAGGAATTACCAGCACAGAAATATCGTCTGTTACTGTGTATGAAAAAATTGCTAGCACAGGAATGTTTCCTACTCCCACATCAGAAATGGTCAGCACTGGAATGTTACCAAGCCCAGTCTTCAATGCAGTTATGTCTTCTTCGATGGATCTCGATTTACCGAGGGAAGAAAGAAATATATCATTCAATGATTTATTGGATGAGAATTCGTTTTGGATTCCAGGGAATTGGGTTCGGCAGAATGTTACTTTAGAAAGTAGGCGTATTATTTCTCTTACGAACATAATACACAAACCCATTGGAAATAACATCCAGACCATATTTCAAAAAGGACTGATGATCCATGAGGATTTGAAAGTACAGGTTAGTTTGAGATAATTCCTTCAGAAGATCCATGATGAAAATTTTTCTGTGAATTTCCCTGAATTATTTTGAATATTGTTTGTTTTCTTTTGATTTCTCTTCCTGATTAGACATGTTTTTTGCAGCAGTTTTCCATACTTTCCATGAAACTTGATGAATTGAATTGACAAACTTTCCATTTCTGTGAATAACTTTGCACAAATTTTGAGTAACTCTGAAAATTTTTGGGAAATATAGAGAAAATTCAATGGATATTCAGGAAAATTCAAAATATTCAAGAGATTTTTATCAAATTTTGGAGACAATGTAGAAAGATACAAAGAAAATTCAGCAAAAAACAGGCCCAATGAATAAGAGGAATTCAGAGGAATTATTCTCGCTAAAGGGATATGATTCAATTAAGTGATCGAAATGAAAATTCAATACTCTCACCGTGTTATTACGCTGGTTAAAAGAATCAATTGATTCCTGCCAAATTTCATCGCTTCTTGCCAAATCCATTGGATCTTGTGCAATGTTCTGACCCAATCCTATTCAACTTTTTTCAATGAGATTTAATCAGATGAATGCATTTTTCTCATGTGATTCCAATTGAATCCTGCCAAATCTGATTGGATCCTGTATAATGTTCTGATTGAATCCAATCAAATCTTCTCTATCAGATTCAATGGATTCTTTTAACCAGGGTTATGAATGTGAGGTTTTTGAAATCTTATGATTACAATATTCAATGTCAACCTGAATACATGACATAATTCCAGGTCGAAGTGATGAAGAAATTGATATCTTTAAAATAGGCATTGAAGGTATTATTACTTCAGCAAATAACGTCCGTGACATTTTGTCCAATGTGGATAAATATAAAACTTGTTCAGGATGCCCAATACCAATCACTGTGAAATTGGCACCTCATATTTACAAAAAAAATTTTGAAACGGAGTTCTTTATTCCTCGAGCATAGTTCTACTGTTCCCAAACGGCTCCGAAAATAGTTCCATCGATATGAGCGGAGAAATTCTTTTTTCGAAATATGGGTGCAATATTGACGCTGCACCCCATATGTGGAAAATGCTTCATATTATGATGGTTATCGTATCTACGAGTGGAGTTCTACAGTTTCTGATAGGTTTTGAGAATAGTTCTGACAAAGGCATTAAACACAGAAGAAAAATAATTTTCCCCAGCACCCCTAATTTTGAAGAAGGTCGGAAGGTATGGAGTTTTGGATGCGGATCAACGAAACTAAGAGTTCTCTGAGGAGTTCTCGAGATGAAAAGTGATTTGTGGAAATCCCGGTGCTATTGATACGAACAAGAGCATGTGTGCATGAGGAGAGAGAATGCGCTCCTACGGCGCTTCTCAGTGATTTGATGTGAGTGCTATGATCATGTAAGGAATTCCATGGGAAGAGAGACATAAATATCTCAGAACTAGATATTGGAAGATGAGATCTCTTGAAAACTCTGCTAGGAATATGAGAGCTGGGGGGGGGGGTTGAGCCCTCGGAGTCTTGTATCAATCCACAGTTCCGGCTCAAGTACTGGGAGTTCTAGGTCAAGTGATGACAGCTACGCAATCTGGGGGGAGGATAATCACCAGAACTCCGACTCAGAACTCCAGAACTTCCGTCGACTTCACCAGAACTGACATTGCGGTCGAAAAGGTTGAAATTTCCGAACAATGCAATCTGACCGCACTTCTGGTCCAATGACTATGAGTTCTAGGTTAGGTAGGCACAGTTCCATATTATGGAGGGGGGATATCACCCAGAACTCCGAATCAAAACTCGAGAACTCCCGTTGTATTCCAATAGAAATGACATTTCAAATCGAAGAAGTTGAAATTCCCAAACGATGCAATCTGACCGCAGTTCTGGTCTGATAACTATGAGTTCTGGGGTCAATCATCAGGGGTCCTTATTCTTCGACACTTGATGAACTCAGAACTCGATCCAATCGGCTGGAAACTCTTGATAATTCCTGTGGAACTTTCAATGGGGGGGTAAAGTCCAACTATTCTGAATTTCACACTCATGGAAAGTTCCGAGTCGAATATTGAGAGTTCCGGGTTAGGTAGGTACAGTTCCATAATCTGGAGGGAAAATATCCTCCCGGAACTCGAATCAGAATTCCAGAACTCCCGTTGAATTCACCAGAACTGACATTTCAAATCGAAGGCGTCGAAATTTCCCAACACCGCAATGGACCCGCAGTTCTGGTCTAGGAACTATGAGTTCTGGGTGAGGTGGTACAGTTTCATAATATAGAAGGAGGATATTCACCAGAACTCCGAATCAGAACTCGGGAACTCTCGTTGCACTCACCTGAACTGACATTTCAAATGCAAGAAGTTGAAATTTTCGAACCATGCAATCTGACCGCAGTTCTGGTTCGATTACCGTGAGATCTGGGCTTAATCATGAGAGTTCTCAACTGATAAGCACTCTTCCCTGTCAGAACTCATCCCCAAGGACCAGGAACTCTTCATCACTCCCCAAAAATCATGAAAACGTATCATGGGTGAGACCTTGGAAGAATTGATCGACAGTTCTCACCTCAATTTCGATAGTTCTGGGTCCAATGAATACAGTTCCGTATCTCAGAATGTGTTTATTGTTTAGATCTCTATCGCGGGACGCGAGAACTCTCATGAAAATCCCTAGAACTCACATTCGTTCCCGATAAAGTATGATTCCGGAGGAAATTCTTCTGACTGCAGTTTTGGTTCGATTATCGTGAGTTCCGGGCTCAATCATAAGAGTTCTCAACTGAGAAGCACTTTTTCCCGTCGGAACTCATCTCTAGGAACCAAGAACTCCAGCTGGTGACCCAGAAATCATGTCAATGAGTCAGGGGAAAAAATCACACAATCCGATCGACAGTTCCCAAACTGATGTCGACAGTTTCCAGTTCAATGAATACAGTTCTGCATCTTGGAACGTGAATATCTTCCAGATCTCTGTTGTAGGACGCGAGAACTCTCGTGAAAATTCCCAGAAATCCTATTCGTTTCTGATAGAGTATGATTCCAGAGAAAATTCTTCTGAGCGCAGTTCTGGTCCGATTACCGTTAGTTCTGGGCTTAATCATGAGAGTTATTAACTGAGAAGCACTCTTCCCTGTCAGAACTCATCCCCAAAGACCAGGAACTCTTCATCACTGCCCAAAAATCATGAGGAAGTATCATGGGTGAGACCTTGGAAGAATCGATCAACAGTTCTGACCTTAATATCGACAGTTCTGGGTTCAATGAATACAGTTCTGCATCTCAGAATGTGTTTGTTGTTTGGGACTCTATTGCAGGACGCGAAAACTCTCGTGAGAATTCCCAGAACTCACGGTAATCGAACCAGAACTGCAGTCAGAAAAATTTTCTCTGGAACCATACTTTACAGGGAACGAATGTGAGTTCTAGGAATTTTGACGAGAGTTCTCGCGTCTTGCGATAGAGTTCTGAACGATGAACACATTCTGGGATGCAGAATTGTATTCATCGGACCCAGAACTGTCGATAATAGGGTAAGAACTGTCGATCGATTCTTTCGAAGTCACACCCATGATCGATTCCCATCATTTTTGGGAGGTGATAGAGAGTTCCAGGTCCTCAGGGATGAGTTTTATGAGGTGAGTGTGCTTCTCAGTTGAGAACTCTCATGATTGAGCCCAGAACTCACGGTAATCGAACCAGAACTGCGGTCAGATTGCATGGTTCGGAAATTTCAACTTCTTGCATTTGAAATGTCATTTCTATTGGAATACAACGGGAGTTCTCGAGTTTTGATTCGGAGTTCTGGGTGATATCCCCCCTCCATAATATGGAACTGTACCCACCTAACCCAGAACTCATAGTCCCTAGACCAGAACTACGATTACATTGCGGTGTTGGGAAATTTCGACCCCTTCGATTTGAAATGTCAGTTCTGGTGAATTCAACGGGAGATCTGGAATTCTGATTCGAGTTCCGGGAGGATATTTTCCCTCCAGATTATGGAACTGTACCTACCTAACCCGGAACTCTCAATATTCGACTCGGAACTTTCCATGAGTGTGAAATTCAGAATAGTTGGACTTTACCCCCCCATTGAAAGTTCCACAGGAATTATCAAGAGTTTCCAGCCGATTGGATCGAGTTCTGAGTTCATCAAGTGTCGAAGAATAAGGACCCCTGATGATTGACCCCAGAACTCATAGTTAACTGTGGATTGATACAAGACTCCGAGGGCTCAACCCCCCCCCCCCCAGCTCTCATATTCCTAGCAGAGTTTTCAAGAGATCTCATCTTCCAATATCCAGTTCTGAGATATTTATGTCTCTCTTCCCATGGAATTCCTTACATGATCATAGCACTCACATCAAATCACTGAGAAGCGCCGTAGGAGCGCATTCTCTCTCCTCATGCACACATGCTCTTGTTCGTATCAATAGCACTGGTATTTCCACAAATCACTTTTCATCTCGAGAACTCCTCAGAGAACTCTTAGTTTCGTTGATCCGCATCCAAAACTCCATACCTTCCGACCTTCTTCAAAATTAGGGGTGCTGGGGAAAATTATTTTTCTTCTGTGTTTAATGCCTTTGTCAGAACTATTCTCAAAACCTATCAGAAACTGTAGAACTCCACTCGTAGATACGATAACCATCATAATATGAAGCATTTTCCACATATGGGGTGCAGCGTCAATATTGCACCCATATTTCGAAAAAAGAATTTCTCCGCTCATATCGATGGAACTATTTTCGGAGCCGTTTGGGAACAGTAGAACTATGCTCGAGGAATAAAGAACTCCGTTTCGAAATTTTTTGGTAAATATGAGGTGCCAACTTCACAGTGATCCAATATCAACGTCCAAAACTTTATCAACCAGTGTTTCTTATTTTGATCCAATTGGAACATTGAGACATGAGGAATTTCTTCCATTGATGACTGCTGGTATCAGATGTAATTTTTGCACACAGTTATATCGCACCATTAGGCGAAAAAAATTACGGATGAAACAAAGGGGAGAAACATCGCGCGTTTATTCAAATCGTCCGGCTGAAAACTCAAATATAAAAAAACTCCATAAGGTCTGTAAGAACAGAGGTAGAATGAATACCGCTGCACAAGAACGAATAGTGAAATTCAGACGCCAAATCTCCAATATGCAATCAGTGATGCCGGCATTTGGTCGACCGAGTCGATTTACCCTCTCCTTCGGACCATTTCTCGTCCCCACCACTCCAGCCGGGTGCACGCACATATTGAAACCCGTGTTCATGTGATTCGGAAGCGGTCGGGTCACTTCGAGTCGGCTCGGACAATCGAGATGGAACCAACTATCCGTCCGTCTTTGTCCTCTCAATATGTCTTGCGATCGGCTAACTCCGTGCAAGATCGGAAAAAATTTAAAGCCCACGCGGTCGACTTACCGGAAAGTTCCACCGCTTTTTCTTTCCCAAGCGACAATTTTATTGTAATCAGTATAGAACTGACTTACCCGGCGCCCCGGACAATTCTCGGCCGGGGCCCTTCGAAATTTTTTTTGGTTTTTTTTTCAATTCAAGAGCCAGTTCAATACTGATTATTGAATTATCACGATAAAATATAGATTCGATGCATCTCATCATTCAATTGGATGAAATTTAATATAAGTAAATGGTTTTTCAATTATTATTTATTTTTCATGAATTTGAGAAGATTATTGGTTCTTCTTATGGCTGATTGTGACCCATATAGCACAAATGTCTCAGTAATATCTCCAGAATATTCTGACAATATAAGAATGTCTCCAGAATACTGAGACATTATACAGAACACAGATTATACGGACAGAGCACTGATATTACTGAGACATTTGTGCTATGTGGGGAAGCTGTCGAGAACACCTATATGTATTCTATAAAAATTTTTCCATAGTTACGCATTCTTGATAATTTTTTTAAATCTTGATAATTCTCCAATGAATTTTATTAGAATTGTCAATCAATCGATGGTTGGAAAATTCCCGGATAGTTTGAGGATCTATGATAAATATCCTGCCGTGAATTCCATAATTCTTCCTGGTCAAATAATTATTCAAAAATCACTATGATATTCCAATGAGGATAATGGAATCGACATCGATTATCAGATGAAATATCAAAAGAATAAGACTGAATATTCAATCAATTGAGTGCACATTATTTTCAATGAACTGAATAATTAGATTTGAGCATTCAAATTGATATTTCATCATTTCACACACTTTTAGTCTCTTTCCTTCGCTGTATCACTTCATGGAGGTAATATGTGGTTGCAAATACTATAAGAACCCATAGCCTAGCGGCAAAAGACATGGCTCTTGCGAAGGAACGGTCGAGTTCGATTCTGTGTGGAGACATTGCATTTTTTTTTGTCATTTCACTGGTGAACAATTCAATTTCACATCCAATTATTATTTTTTATGTCATTACATCGTCATGTTATCAATATCCCCAATGTTTCAAAATGCACTCGCGGATTTGACCAAATACTGGTTCAAGTCGATTGGAAATTTCCCAAATATTCGTGTCCGTGAGAAATAGATCGATCGATTCAAAATCTTCTGAGAAAAAAAATCGATATCACTTCGGAGGAACGTTTTTGAAAAAGTGTACTTGCAAATTTGATCGAACCCTCTGACAAATTGATGAAAAAAAATCCAAAAATTTGTCTTCGTGGGATATAGACCGATCGATTCGAGATCTTCTGAGAAGAAAAATCAATATCACTTCGGAGGAACGTTTTTAAAAAAGTGTACTCGCAAATTCCATCAAACCCTTTGACAAATCGATGAGAACATTTCAAAAATTTGTCTCCGTGGCATATAGACCAATCGATTCGAAATGTTCTGAGGAGGAAAATGAATATCACTCCAGAGGAACGTTTTGGAAGAAGCGTACTCGCGAATTTCATCAAAGCCTTCGGCAATTTGATGAAAAAATTAAAAAAATTCGTCTCTATGGAATAAAGACCGATATATCCGAAATCTTCTGGAATGAAAAATGAACAGCACTTCGGAGAAAGGTTTTCAAGAAGCGCATAAGTGACATTATGTCATTATAGTATAGAACTGATGTCAAACACACCAATTCTATTGAACTTCATCCGGATTCCGATACGCTGCATCCAGGGAAGCTTCACATCACACGGAGAAAAAAGTTTTGCTGGCATAACAAGCAGGTCTGTTATCATCACTGTGAAAAGAAAGACTTAATATCATATTGATTTGATGAGTGAATTCAAGACGCAGCCAAAAGTAGACCCATCAATCTGAAATTCAGCATGACTGAAAACTGCTTAGATGGGATCTAGTACTGGCTTGGAAATCAGTCAATGATCCAGCTGAAAAAAATCTGTTGAAGACAAGGTGAAAAAAAAATCATCTCCACGAGAATTGAACGTGGGTCTTCAGGTTCAGACGCCGACGCTCTATCACTTCAGCCATTGAAGATTGATTGCGTAGTCAGACATTTTTGGCATATATCAACTTGCACTCATATACCACACAAGTTCAGAAACAATTTGTGAAGAATTCAATTGGAAGTTGAAGGTTTCAATAGAGTGGCTATAATTCGCATGTGAATATGCAATAATTATTTTTCACAATATATTGAACTGATGAAATAAAAATAAATAACCAATAAACAAGATCTTTCATGTCAGATACAAATTGTGTTGATTATGAATAAGTGTTTGATTGATAATTATCAAGAAATATATCATTGATATACATATATCAATTCAATATGTATTAATTTGAGAAAATCGCTACAGTTGAACGGAAGCAATATTTGTTGTATTGGTGAAAAAAAATATTCATTTGATACAAGTATTATTTGATTTCTTCATCTTGAAAATCATAATGATATAGTCTTATTTTCAGCCTAATAACTGTTTGAATAGGTTTGATACTTTTTCAAACCATACCGACTGAAAACGAGTCTACTTTATGAACTAACATAAGTAACATCAAACAAAACAACATTTCAGATACATTCGTCTGAATTTAATCCTTGTCTTGAGATTGAATCAATATGATAGCTTAATTCAAAACACTTCTGGAAATAAGACATCAAAGAATGTAAGTCTTTCTTTTTACAATGTTGTGGCATATCTCGCACGCACTGTTATGAAATCGACTCACATTCTGGTAGCTCAAGCTACTTGAGGAATCGTGCAAATAGGGACTCCGTAAGATATACAGTTTACAACCTCTTCTTCCTTGCTCGAGGTATCATTTCAATCTGGAATCAAAATCGTTGGACTTTATTTCTGGCTAAAATTGAGCTATTCTTCTTCTCAGGGTTGAAAAAGAACACATTCGCTTGTACTTCACCTGCTGAGTGATGCGGGAAGTAGTACAGAATTTGCAAACGCACTTCTCGAAAAAGTTCTTCTGAAGTGCTGTTCATTTTTCATTTCAGAACATTTCAGATTGATCGCTCTTTATTTGATAGAGACGAGTTTTCCAAATTTTGTCATCGAATTGCCAAAGGCTTTGATGAAATTAGCAAGTACACTTTTCTAAAAACTTTCCTCCGAAGTGATATTCATTTTTCTTTTCCGAATATTCAGAATGGACCGGTGTATATGCCACGGAGACAAATTTTTGGAATTTTCTCATCAATTTGTTAGAGAGTTCGATGGAATTTGCAAGTAAACTCTTTTAAAAACATTTCTCTGAACTGCTGATCATTTTCCATTCCAGAACATTTCGTATCGATCGGTCTTCATTCCATAGAGACGAATTTTTTAAATTTTGTCATCAGATTGCCAAAGGCTTTGATGAAATTCGCAAGTACGCTTCTTTCAAAACGGTCCTCTGGAGTGATATTGGTTTTTATTTTCAGAACATTTCCAATCGATCGGTCTATATGCCACGGAGACGAATTTTTGAAATGTTCTCACCGATTTGTCAAAGGGTTTGATGAAATTTGCGAGTACACTTTTTCAAAAACATTACTCCGAAGTGATATTGATTTTTCTTCTCAGAAGATCTCGAATCGATCGGTCTATGTCCCACGAAGACAAATTTTTGGATTTTTTTCATCAATTTGTCAGAGGGTCCGATCAAATTTGCAAGTACACTCTTTCAAAAACGTTCCTCCGAAGTGATATTGATTTTTCTTCTCAGAAGATTTTGAATCGATCGATCTATATCCCACGGACACGAATTTTTGGAATTTTTCCATCAAATTGCCGGAGGCTTTGATGAAATTTGCAAGTACACTTTGTCAGAAACGTTCCTCCGAAATGATATCGATTTTTCTTCTCAGAAGATTTTGAATCGATCGATCTATATCTCACGGACACGAATATTTGGGAAATTTCCAATCGACTCGAACCAGTACTTGGTCAAATCCGCGAGTGCATTTTGAAACATTGGGGATATTGATAACATGACAATGTAATGACATAAAAAATAATAATTGGATGTGAAATTGAATTGTTCACCAGTGAAATGACAAAAAAAAATGCAATGTCCCCACACACAATCGAACTCGACCGTTCCTTCGCAAGAGCTATTAGGTGTACAAATAAGTTTCCGCGGTTTGTCAAAAGATGGCCCCACCAGAAGGTTATGGAGAAATTGTCAGATGTAAAACGTAATATCCCAAGTTTAGTCATCTGGCAACACCATAACCTTAAAGTACTAGTGATTCCGTATCAGCATCACGTAATTTTTTTCGTGCAAAAATGTCAAGTTTTATTCCGAATAAGCATCATTTGCGGGAACTTTTGATTTACTTCTTTAATGTGAAAAAATCTGCAGCTGAGGCGCATCGATTGCTTCTAGAAGCATATGGTAAAGCTGCTTTAAGTGAGAGAAGTTGTCAGGAATGGTTTCAAAAGTTGAGGAACGGTGAGTTTGACGTTAAAGACAAAGAACGCAGTGGAAGGCCGAAAGTGTACGAAGACATGGAATTAGAAGTACTATTGGAGGAAGATTCGTCCCAAACGCAAAAAGAACTTGCACTTACTCTACAAGTGACTCAACAAGCAATTTCACATCGTTTAAAATCGTTAGGAATGATTCAAAAACAAGGAAATTGGGTTCCATATGAACTAAAGCCGAGAGACGTTGAACGCCGATTATGCATAAGTGAAATGCTGCTTGCCAGGAATAAAAAAAAGTTTTTTGCATCGTATAGTCACTGGTGACGAAAAATGGATTCACTACGATAATCCAAAGAAGAGAAAGTCATGGGTTAAGCCCGGCGAACCATCAACATCGACAGCTAAGCCGAATATTCATGGAAAAAAACTCATGCTGTGTATTTGGTGGGATCAGCTTGGTGTCGTGTATTATGAATTGCTGAAACCAAGCGAAACCATTACTGGAGCTCTCTACCGAACACAATTGATGAGATTGAGTCGGGCACTTAAGGGAAAACGCGCCCATTACTACTCCAGACACGACAAAATTATTCTTTTACACGATAATGCTCGTCCACATGTTGCGGCGCCGGTAAAAACATACTTGGAAACACTCAACTGGGAAGTTTTACCCCACCCGCCGTATTCACCAGACTTAGCCCCTTCTGATTATCACCTGTTCCGGTCGATGGCACATGGTCTGTCTGAGCAGCGCTTCACATCATATGAAGACACCAAAAATTGGGTAGATTTGTGGATAGCGTCAAAAGATGAAGAGTTTTTTCGACGGGGTATCCGAATGTTGCCAGAAAGATGGGGAAAAGTAGTGGCAAATGATGGAAAATACTTTGAATAAAACGTAATGTACTTTTCCTTTACAATAAATTCCTAATTTTTTATAAAAAACCGCGGAAACTTATTTGTACACCTAATATGTCTTTTGCCGCTAGGCTATGGGTTCTTATAGTATTTGCAACCACATATTACCTCCATGAAGTGATACAGCGAAGGAGAGAGACTAAAAGTGTGTGAAATGATGAAATATCAATTTGAATGCTCAAATCTAATTATTCAGTTCATTGAAAATAATTTGCACTCAATTGATTGGATATTCAGTCTTATTCTTTTGATATTTCATCTGATAACCGATGTCGATTTCATTATCCTCATTGGAATATCATAGTGATTTTTGAATAATTATTTGATCAGGAAAAATTATGGAATTCACCGCAGGACATTGATCATAGATCCCCAAACTATCCTTGAATTTTTCAACCATCGGTTGATGGACAATTCTAATAAAATTCATTGAAAAATTATCAAGATTTTAAAAAATTATTAAAAATGCGTAACTATGAGAAAATTTTTATAGCATACATATAGGTGTTCTCGGAAGCTCCATAATCAGTCATAAGAAGAACCAATAATCTTCTAAAATTCATGAAAAATAAATAATGATTGGAAAATTATTCACTTATATCAAATTCCATCCAATTGAATGATGAGATGCATCAAATCTATATTTTATCGTGATAATTTGACAATCCGTATTGAACTGGCTCTTGGAATGAAAAAAAAAACCGGAAAAAAATTTCGAAGGGCCCCGGCCGAGAATTGCCCGGGGCGCCGGGTAAGTCAGTTCGATACTGATTACAATGAAATTGTTGCTTGGGAAAGAAAAAGCGGTGAAACTTTTCGGTAAGTCGACCGCGTGGGCTTTGAATTTTTTCCGATCTTGCACGGAGTTAGCCGATCGCAAAACATATTGAGGGGACAAAGACCGACGGATAGTTGGTTCTCTCTCGATTGTCCGAGCCGACTCGAAGTGACCCGACCGCTTCCGAATCACATGAACACGGGTTTCAATGTGTGCGTGCACCCGGCTAGACCCTGGTGAAAATAAAGCGTGCATTTGGAGCGTCGCATAGGAGTGTTATTACCGTCAGATGAGAGTGTATTGAGAGTCAATGGGCGCAGTTGAGCGTGGATTGAGCGTGAAAAAAAGCGTTCATGCACGCTGTACTCACGCTTATATTGAAGTAAGCGTGCATTGAACGTATATTGGCCAGAATCATGTTATTGGTACGCTGTTTGAACTTTATGTGCACGCCGTTTTTTCGCCAGGGGAGTGGTGGGGACGAGAAATGGTCCGATGGAGAGGGTGAATCGACTCGGTCGACCAAATGCTGGCATCACTGTATGCAATTACAAATATCCAAAGTCAATGACCAAATATTGGAGTCCCACCTCGTAAATATTCCAAAGCATCAACAGACAGTCGTACGAGAAATTGTAGGGGCATCGAAACGAGTGACTACAAAAGGAAGGCGGTATTCCGAGGACTGGATTTTGTTGAGTTTGCTATTCCACATGAGGTCTCCAATTGGATACGAATTCATACGAAGTCATCAAATTTTACCATTACCACACATCCAAACAATTCGAAGGTAGAAAACTCTGTCAATTGGCACATGGCTTCCTCGTTTTTGTTGGGAAAAAATATCGTCAATGTAGATTGCTAAAGACTCTTTTGCCACATTTGTATATAATATTGTTATTTGTCTTATCACTATTCTTATTATTATTTTCATACAGATATCTTGCAATGATTGATTATTCTTGTGGTGTTGATAAGAAATTTTTTCAATTATTTGAAAAAGTTTGTCCGAAAGACCAAAGCAAGCCCGTCATGGTCTGCTCCTGATTGACGAAATTGCTACAAGGCAGAGTCTCAGCGTGAATACGGCGAACTTGACGTATAAGGGACTTGTGGATTCTTGATCTGATGAATCTCAACCAACTGATATAACAGAAAACACGGATCATTGTCTAGTGGTAATGTTCCAACCTTTGAATGGAGCATTCACGCAGCCATGCGCTGTATTTGCCTCTAAAGGAGTGGTTTCTGGAGTAGCTATCGCTCAAATAGTGACGAAAGCAATCATTTTATTGGAAAAATGTGGTGCTGTTATACATGGTGTAGTAACCGATGGTGCTGCGACTAATCGCAAGTTCTGGTCAGAAATGGGTGTTAGCGGAAAAAAGCAAAATTTAAAAAATTTTTTTGATCACCCCACGAAACAAAATCGAAAAGTCTACGTTTTTTCTGACACGCCACATTTGATCAAAACCATGAGAAATAAGTTATATAGTGATGGACAGCTCCAGGTAATTAAAATAAAAACGATGTCCATCAAATAACGGTACATATGATATTATCACTGATTTTATACATTATCTACACAGATGGATCCTGAATTACCTCCTATTCAATGGAACCATTTCAAAATCCTTCACGACAAGGATACATTGTTTGCTGCTCAAATGAGGGTATGCCCCAAAATCAGTAGTCAACATATCAACCCGACCAATTCCGCTAAAATGAGAGTCCGCTCAGTTGCACAAGTATGAATTCGATTTAATTTATACATAAGTAGAACTGAAATTTACATTGCGACCCCCCAAAAAAAGGCAAGGATATAAACTGACTGTAAGAGTCAAACACCGCATAGAAACAGACTGCCTTTGCACCATTTCCTTTACGATTTTTAACTCCTCCAACCAGTTTATATATCGTTTTCTTCAACCAGAGCCTTACGATAATTATTGTTTGTTTCAAATGCAGGTTTCCAGTAAAACTATGACTCGAGGACTTAGAATATATCGTAACCAGGTTCCAGAATTAGAAGATTGTGAATCTACCGCAATGTTCTGCGAATGGGTTGATGATGTTTTTGATGCGTTGAATCGCAAATCTGAAATTCTCGGAGTGAAGCCCGATAGTGCTGATTTCAAGGTTATTCCTTACTTTTTGACTAACAATGTTATATGATAGTGGATCCTTCCGATTACGAAAGCCCTTGGCCCCACGGGCTTGGAAACTGAATTCTCATTGGCTGAATCATGGCCCTCGGGGCCAAGAGCTTTCGTAATCGGAAGGATCCAGTATTTGATATTAATCAATTTTCTCTTGTATTCCTGAAACATGTTCTAATTTTTAACAATTGCTAGTATTCACATTTTGTATCTTCATCATATTTTCCCACTTGCAGATAATCGAAAAGGCATTACAAAAATTGGATGAGTGGGAACAAAAGGTTTCAGATAAAATTATCCCAGCTGCTTCCCTGGTGAAAGGGAAGCGTGTAATAGAAAGTGTCAAGAACGTAATTTTAACGTATTTGGAACGTGGATTTAAGCGTATACCGAGCGTCAAGTGGAACATTAAGAGTGGTTCGAACGTATACAGTTGCATGCAAAAGTGTCCGGCCAAAATCAGTTTCATGAATATAAGTGATGTGAAGGGATAGAATTTTAAAACCAATATATTATCATGAAGTACTATTATTATACTGTCGAAATGTAGAACTTAGGAATTTGAAATAAAGAATAAGATCTATTCATAACAAAAACAAAAGTTTTCGCTTCTTCAAAAGTGTCCGGCCAAATCCCAAAGTGCTATTATTAGCTCTGTTTTGTTTACATTGTTGAGCGCTGAGGTATGTAGCTATCAAGAATTCAATTTTATTTACAATTGGACATTAGTATCATTTAATCAAGATGCCGAGTCGCACGTCTGTGAGCATACGCAAAGTTATTATCAAGTTGCACGAAGAAGGTAAAGTTTCACGTGAAATAGCTAGTAGTTTGGGTGTCGGTAAATCAACAGTGAATGATATAATAAATAAATGGAAGACAGCAGGTTCTGTGGAAGATAAACCATGTACTGGAAGGCCTAGAAAAACTACTCGTCGTGTAGATAAACTGATCAAGAGAAAAGCTATAGCAGACCCGAAGAAGAATGCTGCAGTTATTGCGCGTGAATTACGGGAAGAAAATTTAGCTAACGTTAGTCAGAGTACGATATCACGCAGGCTCAACGAAGTAGGCCTTTTGGACGTATTGGAGTTAAAAAGCCACTGATTAGCAAAAAAATAAAAGGCCAGATTAGAGTTTGCGAAAACACATCAGAGCTGGACAGTTGAAGATTGGAAAAAAGTGCTATTTTCAGATGAAACGAAGATCAATTTGTTCGGAAATGACGGAAGAAGGTATGTCAGACGACCACAAGGCACAAGATATGATTCCCGATATCAAATACCAACAGTAAAACACGGTGGAGGTAATATCATGATTTGGGGTGCTTTCTCTTGGTCAGGCGTTGGTCCAATTTTCAAGATTGACGGTAATATGAACGCTTGTATGTATAGGGATATACTATCGAAACAAATGCTTCCTTATGCGCGAAAAATTTACCACGGGGATGGATATTTCAGCAAGATAACGATCCGAAACATTCATCCAAACTAGTTCAGGAATTTTTTTCATCAAAGAATATCCGAGTCTTGAAATGGCCCAGTCAGTCTCCGGACCTGAACCCCATAGAGCATTTATGGCAAGAGCTCAAATTAAGGATTGGGAATAAAAATCATTCTAACAAAGCCGTTTTGTGGGAGAACATTCAAAAAGAGTGGAGAAATATCACCCAAGATAAAATTCACAAACTGATTGAATCGATGCCTCACCGATGTGCTGCGGTCATACAATCACGGGGTATGGCTACCAAGTATTGATGGATATGTGACATTTATCATGATTTTTTGAGTTTTTTTCCGGAGTTACATCGAATTTTCTAAATATTTTGTTTTTGGCCGGACACTTTTGAAAGAGCGAAAATTTTTGTTTTTGTTATGGATATATGTTATTGTTCATTTTGAATTCCTAAGTGTTATATTTTGACAGTATGATAAAAGTACTCCATGATGATATATTAGTTTTGAAATTCTTTCCCTTCACACCTTTTATATTCATGAAACTGACTTTGGCCGGAGACTTTTGCATGCAACTGTATTTGAAGTGTGTGAAGCGTATCCGAAGAAACCTCAATTTCATAGAAACCGAGCTTTACGCACGGAAGCATAATCCAAGAGTGGATAGGAAGCATATGAGAAGTATTAGGAAAGTAATCTGAAACATGCTGAGGCTTCCGTTACTCTTTATGACACGCTTCCCTTTCACCAGGGTTTGTTCTTAACTAAGCAAACAGCCGAAGGGTTACGTGTAACTCTCAAGTCTACTTTAGACTTGGTCTGTCATTTGACAGAGGATGCGGTTTCAATGGTGTTTTAACAGGAAATATCAATCAAGACTCTCTGGTGGTATTTTATGAAATATACAGTTCACGGAATTTGAGGCAATGAATGCAACTTCGCCGAATTTTCTGAATCTGTTTTTTTCATCTGCCAATATGTGTTTTTAAAGAATACATATTGATTCCGTTACATGCGGATAGAGGTTCTATCCGTTGCTGACGGCAATTTTCACTAGGGATGCAATCACGGGTCCGAATGATTCTCATAATTTCTCATAACACTCGCACTGAAAAAAAAGTCGGTTCTGGGAACAGTAATATAGTTGACTCAGCAGTAGAATCCGATTGAATACGGCCAAATGAATCTGGTTGTTGACTCAACTACATGCAGTTTAATCAACTACAATTGGCGTGGAGTCAAGGATTAAACTGTCAATTTGACCGTATATTCGTTGACCTGACTCTGATATTCAGATTCCCCAACAACAAAATGTAGTTGGCATCAGACAGAATTTTCTTCAGTGTATAATCTTTCATGATTTCTCCCCACTTTCAAATTGGAAGAGGATTCATGATGGAATTCAATGTTTTTCCTTCAAGTTTTAACTTTCCTCAGAATTCTCACATGAGAGAGACTAACCCTTAAATCCTTTATGTTACGTTTCGTAATTTATCTATCCTTGTTCCATTCCTTTCCTTTGAAGATTCTTTGGAAGCGTACGCCAAGCTGGAGGTTCCAACGATCATCCCAGTACACCAACTTTCCTTCAGATTTACAAAATCCTATCTGCTTATAGCCTCCTCAATCCTCCAAAATCTGGAAATTGCACAATCATCACAAATCAACCTAATGAAATCCTTATATCTTTATCCGATTTGCAAGAAATTTATAATCGTCCAACGAATTCCAAACAATTATTAGAAGATATTAAAACTAGAATCGAGAAGGTAATAAATTACTCTGATTGGGATATTTCTGACATGATGCATCATGATTATTCAGATCCAGAAATAACAAATTGTCTAGTTTACTGCGCTACTTGTGCAGTGTTGAAACAATTACTCCAAAATACGACGTGTGATGTTTGCATCAAAGCATGTAAAAATGCAGAAGGTTTCAGTCAACCTCCAGTTACAGTATCTAATACTGAATATATCGAAGGGCGGCTAGTTCATCCCCACACTGGTTTATATCGAACTATTAAATGTTTGGAGAATTTATTTCTGAAATATCATCGTACAGTAAATCCTTTAGAGATTATTATCAGCGAAGCTGAAACATCTTTGAACTTTCCTTGTTCGAAACATGGTGCAGAAGTAACGGCTTATATTATTTATTATTATATGAATATGCGGATGAGACAAAATTGTATGCGGATTGATAATGAGCAGAAGAAAAATAATCAAGAGAAAAAAAAACATTCCAAATTCTGTCTCAGTTAACCCATCAAGTCCGGGAAATGCAGGATTTCAACTGTAATCTTAAACGTTGCAAATGATATATAAATCATTAAAAACTCATGGCAAAAATACCTTTTGGAAAAAAAATTGGAGGATATCTGACTTTGTGATTTGTTCACGGGTTGAAAATGCACTCAAAATTATTCAAAACATCAACCAAGGGTGCACAAAATATCTCAACTTTACGATGGAATTTTTTCCCAGACTTGAAGGAGACCTAACCTCTCTCAATTTACCATATATTCACCAAAGAAACTCGCAATTCTGAGAATCTAGAGAAAATTGACAGAACATATAATTTTATTCGTTCAGTATTCTTCAAGAGAAGCACCCGGAGGTTTTTAAGGTCGCTGACTACGAATCAAACATCAGATTTTCAAAATTCAAAATGACGGAACCAAGATGCCGGACGAAAAGTCAGAAAAAGCCTCGAAAATGGATGAAAATCGGTATTCTGAGGTTTTTGAGGCTCCTGATTACGGATCCATTATCAGATTTTCAAAATTCAAGATGGCGGACCTAAGATGGTGGATGAAAAGTGAAAAAAAAGCCTCGGAGATGGATTGGAATCGATCCACCGAGGTTATTGAGGTCGATGATTACGAATTCAGCATTAGATTTCCAGAATTCAAGATGGCGGACCCAAGATGGTGGACGAAAATTCGAGAAAACTCTCGAAGATGGATGAAAATCGGTATACTGGGGTTTTTGAGGTCACTGACAACGGATCTAGCATCAGATGTTCAAAATTCAAGATGGCGGATTCAATATGGCATACCGAAATTCATGACATCACTCAAAATCATGCAATAATGTTTATACGTGAAGTTTCCGCAAGAAAATTGGTTGTTTCCGTCTGTTAATTATTCCATGTGCACGTTTCCCAAGTCAAACTACGTAGCAAGTTTATATTCTTGTATGTTCCCCAATAACTCAATTCTTCATGCGATAAACTTCGTCTTCATTCCCTCCGATTCACTTGATGATAATGTCGAATTCAATTACCCCAATAATAACTGATATTCACTTCTAATATTTTCATCACATGTCACCAGTCTAATTACACTTTAGAATACTAATATTTTCCAAATCATCGAACTCGAAACTCAGACATACTATTGTTTATCGTATACAACTATATTGATTGTTTTTCTTTGATATTCGAATATTCTTCCCCACCTGCCGAGGGTAATTGATTTTCGGCCCGCTTTTTTTCCTTCCCGCACTTATTACCACTTGAAATATGGCACCAAAACGCAAAAGAAAGTCAACACATCGTGCAGATTATGAGGTCGACACATCGGATGATAATTATGATCAAATATTACTCCTACCAAATTCAAATGATTCTGGAGACACAGATGAAGAATCCGATATCGATTACGATGGCAATTCCAATGAAATAAATGAAATTCTATCCGAGTGTTCATACAAAAAAGTATCTAGGTCATATGATGATAACGAAACAAAGTTAGAGGAAGATCATGATTATGTTTGGGTTGATGGTGAGAAAAAGTATAACAATGAACTAATGAATGAATGTTTTCTCAGTGGAAGTCAAAAAAGATCTTTACGTGAATCTTCACATGTTCAACTATTTGAATACTTTTTTTCGATCGAAATGAAAAATTATATAGTGGAAGCCACCAAAGAGAATGGATATACTCTAAGTCTGAATGATTTGGACACTTATTTAGGAATTTTGATCTTATCAACCCCAATAAACGTAAATCTCAAAAAGATTATTGATCCCTTGACCCTCTCTTGGGTTGCGAAATTGTTCGATCTGCCATGTCACGTGATACTTTTCTTGAAATCAAATCGAACACAAAGTATTCAAGAACTAGCGATGAAAAAGAAGATGATAAAGCTTGGTGAGTTCGGGTATTGTTGGACAGGTTCCGTAAGAATATTCAAAAATTTTGTTTCTTGAATCTGCGTTATCGGTGGACGGAATGATGGCTAAATCTTATGCCAGAACCAGCTTGAAGCAATTCATTCGCGGAAAACCGATACGATTCGGTTTGAAATTTTGGGGACTCTGTTCAGCAAACGGATATTTGTTTGATCTCGATCTTCACTGTGGAGAGGGATCACGAGTCAATAAACTAAACAAATGCGCCCTCAGTACAAAAGTGATCATGCATCTATCGGATAAATCTCTCAAGGATACACCCTCCTCTACCATATCGAAATATCATTTGTATCATGAGAATTATTTTACTAGATAACTAGCGTTGATCTCATGTTGCACCTGAAAAAATTGGGACTGAAATCCACAGGAACTATTCGAGACAACATAGTATCGGCTAAAAACATAATTGATAAAAAAGCTTCCAGAGGCACATTTGTTTCAAAACATGATCAAAAGAGTGGAATCAATGAGGTCAGTGTGATGGATTCTAAGCAGGTCTCTATAGCTTCATCAGCTACAGGAGTGACTCTAATGTTACCCTCAAAACGATATAGTGCAAAAGAACATTCAAGAATATCTCTTCCATTCCCCCACGCTTTTCATGTTTACAATCGATTCATGGGTGGATTAGATCTACACCACAGTCACTGCAACAACGTGCAGACATGTATACGTAGTAAAATGTGGACTTATGTAGTTTTTACACGTTTAATTCAAGCCGCTATCACGAATGCACTTGTGATTTATAATTTATCAAATCCTGAATCACACCTCCACGTGGTTTGAGTTGGGAAACGTTCATATGAAACGGCTAACGGACGGAAATGACCAATTTCCTTCCGTGAAACCCTGTATAAACATTATTGCATGATTTTGAGTCATATCATGAATTTCGGTATGCTACATTGGATCCGCCATCTGGAATTATCGGAATCCAACTCCAAATACGTTGTCAGCGACCCCAAAAATCTCTTATACACATTTTCTCGTGATTTAGAAGCATTTTATGCATTTCAGTATGCCATATTGAATCCGCCATCTTGGATTTTGGAAATCTGATGCTGGATTCGTTGTCAGTGACCTCAAGAACCCCAGTATACCGATTTTCATCCATCTTCGAGAGTTTTCTCGAATTTTCGTCCACCATCTTGGGTCCGCCATCTTGAATTCTGGAAATCTAATGCTGAATTCGTAATCATCGACCTCAATAACCTCGGTGGATCGATTCCAATCCATCTCCGAGGCTTTTTTTTCACTTTTCATCCACCATCTTAGGTCCGCCATCTTGAATTTTGAAAATCTGATAATGGATCCGTAATCAGGAACCTCAAAAACCTCAGAATACCGATTTTCATCCATTTTCGAGGCTTTTTCTGACTTTTCGTCCGGCATCTTGGTTCCGTCATTTTGAATTTTGAAAATCTGATGTTTGATTCGTAGTCAGCGACCTTAAAAACCTCCGGGTGCTTCTCTTGAAGAATACTGAACGAATAAAATTATATGTTCTGTCAATTTTCTCTAGATTCTCAGAATTGCGAGTTACTTTGGTGAATATATGGTAAATTGAGAGAGGTTAGGTCCCCTTCAAATCTGGGAAAAAATTCTATCGTAAAGCTGAGATATTTTGTGCACCCTTGGTTGATGTTTTGAATAATTTTGAGTGCATTTTCAACCCGTGAAAAAATCACAAAGTCAGATATCCTCCAATTTTTTGTCGACTTTATATTTTAAATCGGCCATATCGGTATTCCAGCGCCATTTGAAGGTAATTTTGACTTCAGCAACCGAAAGAGCAACCTCGAAAATAGTAGGTAAGGTATTTTTGCCATGAGTTTCCAATGATTTATATATCATTTGCAACGTTTAAGATTACAGTTGAAAACCTGCATTTTCCGGACTTAATGGGTTAAGTCAGTATAACTTGAAAATTTCTGCAGTATCGAATCAATTTTCAAAATGAAATTATTGGATCTAATATTTCTATTTCTGTATAATACTTACGTAAGTTCAATGTGAAATAATGTAAATAATTGTAAATTACATTTGTATTGAGAATCAGGAAATTATATTCGAAAAACTTCAATTTTCATAATTCATAATGATAATACAATCTGTTCCTAAAATTTATCATTGTTCCACCCTTCAACTTTTCATTATTATGCTGAACATTTGGATACGATTGTTAATTCACTGTGTTTATAATTACACTCCTGTAATAAAGGTTTCAGACCATTATTTAAAACATTACTAGCAAGATGAATTCCATGACTTGTTGGCATTTTTTACTTTCAGGTACACTAATAATGATATATGATATTATTGAGAGGCTTGATGAAAAATAATTGGTCAATGTGCGAAGAATTACAGCGAATGGAATTGATAAAATTCATCGCGTGAGCATGTTCCAAATTATGTGGACGAGTTTTGATTTTATACTCTGCAAAAATCGTCATCTATTTGATAAATTCTACGATTATTATAAGTTACGTTCACTGATTTTTTTATTTCAAGCAGTTCATTGATATTCTGTTCATGATTGAACAAAATTGAGCGATATCAGAAACGTTTTCGCAAGCTACATATTAATTTCGTATAAGAGCATGGCATTTGTATGCATTTCATCAACTCGAACTAACATAAGTGGCGCCGTCTTGTGGCGGGGGGGGGGGGGGGGGAGGCGCGGGAGGGCAGAATACACATTAGGATCATATTTTTTAATGGAGTGTCATACCCCTGATTCCTACCAACTTCATTATCATCATTAAAATTCGAAGGAAAACCATCTAACATGATACTATAATGTACGTATAGTCGATGTAAAAAGTCCGTTGACAGTTCCAATGGAAATATCTTTGAACACGTTGTGTTTTATGAATTTAAAAGATTTTTCTTCCACTGTATATCATCATAAACTTTTTTCTATCATTGTAATAGGTCACATATTCTCAGATAAGAGCAATGATATTTCATATGAAAATATTTCCGCTACAACTTTTAACGGACTTTTTACACCGACTATACGCTCAACAGAATTTTGCCGAATATTCAAAACAATAGCATGTTAGAGTTTGCCAGAATGTTCTATAAGAAAATGAGATTATAAACATGTTGATTTCAGTCTAGTATAACTTTCAAGGAGATAGGAACTTAAATTTTGCATTACTTTTTTCCTAAATATAATAAAAAATCATTGTAGATGAGAAAAATTCCACGAATTGAAAGAAATGTTTCATAAAATCAACAACAGTTTCTTCTCTGTATTTTGTCATTCCATGTAACTGTGAAACATTTTGATTTACTCTCTGAACTCATATTTTGTATGAGTGATCTGCTTTCCGTGGATGAAAATAAGGTCGTGGTTTCTCTGTTATAATGGTTGGTGCTTCGAATTCAGCCGATACCATTCGCACTTGGTGGACAGATCAGTGTTGGGATAAAAATTATGGTACATGACGTTTATTGGTCAATTCTCATGTAATAACCAATGACATCTCAAGGTCTATGAGAGTCAACCAATGAACGTCGTGTACCATAATTTTTATCCCAACACTGGGCCAAATCAACTTCCCAGAGTGCAGCAATTTGACTGAACTCCAGAATGCGAATTATGCTGATTACAGTTCCCCTGTGAATTATTCAATTTCTGAATTTTATGCCACTACTACATCACAAACTGAACATTCAATATTTTACAGAACAATGAAGCAATAAACAACATTGAGAATAGCGATTTCAATATACTTACAAAGCTATGTGATATTGAGGATATAACAACAAGTACCGTAGTACATGAAAATCCAGTAGAGGAAATAAATACTACAGCATCGTCAAATGTGGACACACATACGGAACAAAGTGTAGCAAATCCGGAAAATGAAGATGGTTGGAAATTCAAAAGCAGAGGAAAAACTGTGAATAATCCATTACTTGAATTTTATTTGATCCCAAGCAGCAACAGAACTTCAAAGTATATACGAAATGAAAACGTTCGTAGAATGTACGGATGTGATACGAAGAACATATAATGAACGTTCATAAAATATTCGAATGAGACTGTTTCAAAGATACTTAGAACGTACATAGGACATTCGAAATGTATGATATTCATTCAATCGACGTTCGATTGACGTATCGTCGTATACTCGATTACATACGTTCGATGAATATGCATAGCACCTATGGAACGGTCTCATTGAAATGTGCATAGAATATATTTCGAATATTCAAAGAACGTTCATAGCATATTCTGGTGCTACTTGGGATTGTCCTTTGAAATTCTCCATCTTAGAGAACAATGAATCATATATTTTACAGGGACTATTGAAATATTTAGGGAGTTCTTGTGGTAGGAAAATTATTTTGAAATCATTTATAGAGAATGATTTAATACTCTCGAAGTCACCGCGTTCTGAATTAGTACGTTTGGTCGTACAGAAAGACATTGACACCTTTACTAATAGATACTCAACAGGGGAAATAAAACCGAGTTTTAAGTACAAAAATTTTTCCTGTAAATAGTCGATGATAGTGAACTCCAAATTGATTTATATTTTTTCTCTTAATTTTAGCATATCTTCGAGAAGATTCACTAACCTTGCTCAGGAAATCACCGGAATCTCTCCAGGAGAGGCCGCAGGAATATATTACGCTCATGGAAAAACCGAGAATGGCTTACGAATTCGAACTACTGATAAATTATGGGATCATCTCGCATACTGTAAAGATAAAATGCGAGAAAAAGGCCTTTTGAAATCTTCAAAATCTGCAACTGCATCAACAGAATTTGAAACCTCAGTTGTGGCAGGTTTAGTATTTCCCATTTTGAAAAGTATATTAATATAAATAATATAAATAGTAATACTTGCAAGGTTTGTTTTACAGAAAGTCAAACAGACGCGGTAGAAAAACTTTCTTGGCCTGCTGACAATTTAGACCCACTTGATCGAGTAGAAAAATTATGGGAAGAAACTTTTCCATATCGAAAATCACTGCTAAAAAATTCCTCGACTACTTGCGAAACATTTTTCGATAACTTTCGTGTTTTGACGGTACAAACTGGTAAAAATTGGTGAGTTACTTCTTGGATATGGATGTTCTTATTATCATTACTATTATTATTATTCAATACAAATGATCTAATCCTGTGCTCAAATTTATCATCTTTTTTATCATCTACATCCGAATGTATCCATTCAATTTCCTGCACGGTGGGCAAAAATGAAAGAAATTATTTACCGGCAAGTGAGTGCTTCTTCGAAATTAGATGAAGCGGAACGAGGAATTTTGAAACGTGGAGACCACGGAGATGCGACGGAGTGTCCTGTTAGGTTAATGATACATAAATGATATCTTCCAGAATTCAAACGAATTGGAAACACGGTTGAGAATACACAGGGAAGATTTGGGAGAACGTGGGTTGACTTTGCAACCAACAATCGTCATTGCTGGATCTTTATACAAGATCTAGAAAGCTTACGTTTGTATGAATCAAGTACGTTACGACGTGGTATCCAGTTTCGAAGCTCTTGACCTAGCCTTTAAGATATTTTTTGTCATCGATAGCGAATATCCACATCCGACAGCAGCTGTTTGGTCGCTCATTCAAATCGCGGGATATAACATCCGAACTCCAAATGACAAAAGTAAGGTTTCATTGAAAGTATCGCTTGGACACATGAGCTCTCATTGATGATTTCATAACTAGATGTTTGACTCAATCTCTTTTATTATTTGTACAATTTTTCCAAAGGAAGAACAGTGAGCATTATGTTTGAATGTTTCAACTGTTCAGAATCTTTCCAAAATAACCTAAAATTGATAAGCATGTAAAAATTTCTAATCAAAAGTCGTCTATTTTTTATTGTGCTGAGACCAAATGTACACGAAAATTTTCATACTCAAGATCATATATAGGTCACAGGCGAAAAAAACATGGCCAAAGTGAAAGGAAAAATAGAACATGTGAAACGGAATTTTGTCATGAAAATGAAGATGTAGTGGCCAATAAAGAATAGAGGTAACAGATGATGTCACAAGATGTCTTCAAGGCGATGCGCAAAAGGATAGTCCTGCGCACGATGAGTTCGATAGAATCGCATGCAACGCGGTAACGCGCGGGCTGGATATAGTTCGTTCTAGAGAGATGCCGAGAGAGCACGGTCGCAACGCACCTCAAGTGAAGTTGTAAGCCATCATGGCGTCTAGCAGTTAGAAAGTTCAAGTAATTGAATTCGAGTTCGCGATAAGTCTAAGGGTCGTAGCCCATCGAGTAAATATGTGCAATCGTGGCTGTTAAGGACATCAAGGGATAAATCTCTTCAATTTGAAACTAATTATGTGTGAAATCAATCTAGTTGATACTCCATGTTTCCTCCTTCCCGCGTAAACGGGTTTCCCGAACGTTCTCCCACCTCGTGCGACTCAGCAGTCTCCATATTCATTCAGTTGAATAGGGAAAATAATAGTATAAGGAAAAATCCTACAAAGAGATCGATGATGATGACACTGGTAATAATAAAGCAGACGATCAAATTGATAGAAACTTAAATTCCATGCCTCATGTGTTTTATGATTCTGATGATCCTGATTCAGCCTTAGATGATAAGATATTCACATATGAACAATTGAAACAACTTGATTCATACTCAGATGATAAGATATGAGATGAAAAATTAAAACAACAGGATAATGATATTTGTGATCAATCTGCTCTTCAATTTGTTCCAAATTTATATTCATACGCCGATGTTACACGTAGCAGAATTGATTATATTGTCTCAATATCGGAATCGTTGTATAAGACCAAACTGCAACTTCTAAAAAGCGACATTAGAACTCTTTTGGAGAGATCACAATCTAATCAATTGTATTCATAAAAGATTCATCAAATGTTCACGAATCATTCTGAGGTATTTGCAAATTTGGAAACTGAATATCAGCGGTTTAAGTATTCAACGAATTTTAGTACTTACATTGCCCCAAAGCATTACGTTGTTGGAGAAATGAAAGAGTATCGTGAACGAAATGCGGTTCTTATATTGGAACATGTACCAGCAATAGCTCAATCAGGGTGTCCACATTCTGGAAAGTCAGGGAAAAGTCAGGGAAGTGAAGATCGGCCAGGGAAAGTCAGGGAATTAACAAAAACTCCTGGAAAGTCGGGGAATTATTAAAAAAAGGAGAAAAAAGCTCTTTTTCTGGTAGTTTGGTATTTTAATGAAATAAAAGTTTTTAATCATATTTTTCAACTTCCAAAGTTGGTCAAAAAAAAAAATTGTGTATTCAAGACTGAATTCCAGATACAAAATTTATTATTACACGAAAAGGAAACTAACGCAAATCGCATGGACACTTTCCGTACACGGAAGGGATTAGTCAACCGAATTTTCGTTAACTACACTGTTAGAAATGTCATTAAATTTAATATATTTTTTATGTACATTTGTAAATGAAATTCCAATTCTTAGTAATTGAAATAAAAATTCATCTACACGTAACTGAATTTTCAATTTTGCTATATTATAGCATACATTAATATATATTTTTGTCACTGAAATTCCATTTAGATGTAATTGAAATTTCAATAAATTTTTCAGTTACGTGAATAACTTTTGCTCCATTACATGTAGGGGAGACTGTGCTTGGTTGAAACACGTTTTGTTTTCCGCTGAAATCAATGACAAATACCCAAATTCAATTGAACTTATATGCTCTTACACGAAGATCAATGTCCATCTCCCACTTTAATACGATTAAACTCGAATATAAAAACAATTTGTTCATTAGAGAATGATTTCTCCGAAACTGTAAAGTTGTTACAACCAAGAGGACGAAGAGGTGGACGTGGTCCTCGGTTGAAACACGTCGATTTTTAGTTGAATTACTTCATTGCAATGATGTTTTATCAATAAGGCATCAAAGTTGAGGCATAAAATCTGTAGGAAATGAACAAAACTTTCATCGCTCTTTGTGTATACGCTTCATTTTCACCAGGGAAAGAGGAATGTGATGTAAATTTTTTAACGTATATAATTTTATTGAAAATATGAATCAAAATTTTCCGCAATTTATGATTTTACGTAAAACGCATGTGTACAATAAGTGAATAAGATTTGCAATGCTGTTTGTTTTAGCCTGAGCTAAAATCAACATACATACACCGGATGCTCGTCTGTGTGGTATTGAAAATCAAGTAATTGGAGAAAAACCATTACACATAACATGAGGGGAAACAACAAAATGAATTCAAAAACAAGAATTGAGTTTGGAATTCGAGAATATAATTCAAACCAAGTAAGGAAATTTACACGGCTTCAGAAAAGTGCCAAAAGGGTTATACAAGAACACGTTCAGGAAATAGTTGTGAGCTCACCACACATTCAACATTCTCACCAATACCACGCGGATAATCATTACACGATAGAACGTCGAATTAAATGAAAAATCCATGGATTCAATTGAATCGACTAGAAGAGTCATCATCATCATGAAGTAATCAGTCTTACGACTGGTTTGATGAAACCCTCCACCCCTGTCTATTATCCGCCAAACGTTTAATTTCTACATATCTACTACATCCCTTGTCTTGTACGATTTGCTTCATATAACTTGCTCTAGGTCTACCTTTACCAGTTTTACCATTCATTTTCCCTTCCAGTATTGTTTTCAATAAACTCTCATGCCGTAATGTGTGTCCTATAAGATTGCTTCTCCTTTTCACGATGTGTTTCAAAAGATTTCTTTCTTCATTTATCTGCTCGAGTACTTCTTCATTTTTGACTTTGTCTATCCATTTCATTCTGAGCATCCTCCTATAACACCACATTTCAAAAGCTTCAAGTCTTCGTTGATCAGTTTTCCCCATTGTCCAAGTTTCGCAACCATATAATGCTGTGCTCCAAACGTAACTTTTCAAGAATTTCTTCCCCACTTCCAAGCTTATATTTTTTGAGCATAATAACTGTCTCTTTTGGTGAAAGTCTGTTTCCCTTGTGCTATTCTTGCTCTTATATCTCTTTCGCTCTTGCCGTTCTCTGTAATTATGCTTCCTAGATATTTGAATTCTTTCACCTGTTCAATTGTCTCGGTATCTATTTTGATTCTCGTTCTTCTAGCTGTTTTCGCTGCTGTACACATCATGAATTTTCTTTTGTCTTTATTTATATTCATACAATAGTTTTCCAATAATATTGTTCTCATGGTGTTGAGAATATTTTCCAACTCAGTACTACTCGTGGCCAATGTAGCTATGTCATCCGCGAATCTCAACATACTTATATTTTCTCCCTGAATCTGTAATTGCGATTGAATTTCCTCCTTCACTTCGTTCATTGCTTCTTCTATATATAAATTGAACATCAGTGGCGATAATGAGCATCCTTGTCTCACCCCTCTTCTTATTTGTGCTTCCCCTTCCTGACCCTCTATGTCTATTATTGCACTTTGATTCTTATATAATTCGTATATTATTCTTCTATCTTTATAATTTATTCCCACCTTCTTCAGGATCGCAAACATCGTCTCCCAGTCTACATTATCGAAAGCCTTTTGTATATCTACAAAATCTATGTACACAGATTTCCTCAGCGCTATCCTTTTCTCTATTACTGCCCTGAGTGCTAAGATTGCTTCTCGCGTTCCCCTATTTTTTCTAAAACCAAACTGATCTTCTGCCAATCTACTCTCCATTTTATTCTCCATCCTCCTGTATATAATTTTGGTCAGTATTTTCGAAGCATGTGAAGTTAAACTGATCGTTCTGTAGTTCTCGCATTTGTCTGCCCCTTGTTTTTTCGGGATAGCGACAATTTTATTCTTTTGGAAATCTTCCGGTACTTCTCCTTTTTCGTACATATCTCTAATCAATTCAAACAGTGCGTCGCGAGTTCCTTCACTGGAGGCTTTCATAAGGTCCGCACTTATGCCATCTATGCCTGGCGCTTTATTATTTTCCAATTCTTTCAAAGCCTTGTCGAATTCTGATCTCAATATCGAATCTCCCAATTCTTCCTCATCTACATCCTCCTCCTTCTCTAAAAGTGCTATATCATCGTTTCCTCTATACAAGTCTTCCAAATGATTGATCCACTGTTTTATTTTCTCTCCCGTTTTTATCAATTGTCGTCCTAGAGAGTTTCTAATCTTATTGCTTCTAGATTTCATTTGTCCGAAAAATCTTTTAATAATCCTATATGCTTCATCTATTTTTCCTAAATGCAATCTTCTTTCTATTTCCTGACATTTCTCTTCTAACCACTGTTCTTTTGCTTTCCTTGATTCTCTTATTATTTTATTTCTCAATGATTTGTATCGTTGCTGGCCTTCTTGGCTATCATTATTCTTGTATTTTCTTCTTTCATTTATCAATTCTAAAATTTCTCCCGTTATCCATGGGTTTTCAGGTTCTACTCCATCATTCTTCAAAATCTTATCCGCACATTCTCTTATATTCCCCTTCATCTTTGTCCATCTCCTCTCTATTCCCAAGTCTTTATCTTTTTGATCTCCCAATTTTTCATCCAACATTTTCTCGAATGCCTCATGTGTTTGTTTTTGCTTGAGGTTCTTCAAATTCCATCTTTTCTGCATTTTCCTTTTCTTCTTCAGAGATTTGAATTCCAGAGAACATTCCATCATCAAAATATTATGATCACTATCTATATCTGCACCGGGATAAGTTTTACAGTTTTTCACTTGGTTCTAAATCTTTGTTCCACTAATATGTAATCAATTTGGTATCTTGCTGTATCTCCTGGCACTTTCCAAGTGTAGATTCTTCTTGGATCATTTTCGAATAAAGTGTTTGTGATAACCATCTTATGATTTTCACAAAATTCGACTAAACGTTGTCCTCTATCGTTCCTCCTCCCTAACGCGAAATCTCCTATAATGTTGTCCTCTTTTCCTTGTCCTACTACCGCATTCCAATCCCCCATCACTATCAAATTCTCTTCTCCCTTCACATATTCTATTTCTTCGTACGTTTTTTCAATATCTTCCTCCGAATATGCAGATGTGGGCATGTATACTTGGACTATGACTGTGTCTACCGGTTTTGTTCTGATTCTAACCATCATCACACGTTCATTATGTTGCAACTAATTCTCTATTCTATTTCCTACTCTTTTATGCATTACAATTCCTACACCTGCTTGACCGTTCTTTGATCCTGTATGAATTATTCTATAATCCCCACTCCAGAAATCGCCCTCTTGTGGCCATCTCATTTCGCTAATCCCCATTACGTCTATATTCAACCTATTCATTTCTAATTTCAAATTTTCTAATTTTTCCGCTTGCCTCAGTGATCTAACATTCCACGCTCCGACTCGAAGAATGTTGTTTCTTTTCCCTATCCTATTCTTCGGTTCTCGTTCTTTGCTGATGAAGCTTCCTCGAGCAGCCTCCACCCGGAGATCCGAACGGGAGACTAGTTTACCTCCGGAATATTTTACCCGAGAGAGCGCCATCATGTATTTATTAATTTGTTTGTTTGTTTTTGTTACATAATCTTCCAGGTTAGGAAAAGGTTTCATTTCCTCGGGAAGTATTGAAACATGTCAAGGAAGATAGTTTCCCCTTGCTTTCCTTCCGTTTAATTTTGCCGATGTTTCTGGCATTAGGATGATTTCGTTTCTCTCAGTTTGTATTCTTTCTCTTGAGTAGTTTATTCCACTCAAAAAAAGATCCAACTCTGAGATATTCATCCTCCCCACCACGTAAAGGAAGCAGATACTACCAGGGATGGATAAAAAGGATATCAAGGACAGGTATCATGAATATTCCCCTGGAAGACCCGCAATCATCCACGGGGAGGAGAAGAGTCATAAACAATGAATATTAATATGGAAGTTTATCAATGACTTATCGGTTTGTCCCGTGGTTTGCATCGATGCAGGAAATAAAGGGGAAGGAATGGCCGTAAGTCGTTGATTGGAACATCCTCGCAGGTCTCAAGGTCCCAGTTGGAGATGATGTCCAACCCGGGTTACTCCTTCCAGACTTCTTTACATTAAATTCGTGTCAACCACCACGTGTTACTCGGTGCCGCTTATCACCACTGCGGAGACACAGATATAAATTCACACTCGACTGACTGACTCACTGACGAATGGCAGAGTGGCCGAGTCATCGACACGTATGGGTTGTCGATCCTTTGAAGTCATCGCCATGAGAAATCCAATGATCCAGAACAGAAGGGAAGAGATGGACGTGGAGGGTACACGAGACACTTCATTACATTAGTTGCGTGTGTACAAAATTAGATTCGCGCACACGGCATGAGATTCATATGACCGGGCAATCCAATTTCTTTGGGATAGCCGCAACACTGTTGATAAAACTACACGGAGAAAAATTTCCTATCAAAAATTACTAGACTCGCCAGTATATTGAGAATATACTTGCATTTTGAGGTTGGATACCAAACATTCTCTTCAAATGTACTAGACTTCCTGTAACTTGATCGTACAATGAGGATGTGAATACATAGAAGCTTCAACATTAAAAGAGAAGAGAGACCATGTCGGATCGCTCTTTTCTTCCAATGTTGACGCTTGATGCTGAACCCACCATACGTTCACATCTTAATAGCATTTTATAACAGGAAGTATGGTACTTTTGAGGGGAAGGTTGAGTATATAACCTCAAAATGCAAGTATATCCTCAATATACTAGCGAGTCTAGTAATTCTTAATAGGGAATTTTTCTCTGTGTATTATTCTGCAAATGTAGAGTGCATAGTGTTGTAAATATACTGAAAAACGCTCCCCAGTGCAGTGCCAAAAGAGAACTATAGTCCATATTCATATTTGTTGTCAAAAGGTCTCGCCAGTGTCCAGAAACTCAATGGGAAACTCTGTAGAACTGTTTGCAGCGCTCCAAGCGTGAAGTAGCGGGAATATATCACACATATATATTAACACTGAGGTACATGTTTATTAACGTTATTTTGGAAGCCTTTTCATTGGTTTGAAAACTCCATAATTTCCGCTACTCCACACTTGAGGCGCTTCAAACAATTCCACAGTGCTCTACTGAGTTTACAGTCCCTGGTTTATGATTCTGACTCGCAACGACTAAGTCAACACAACTACGTGAAATTTGATTCAAAACAGATTTTCCAAAAAGAGTGAACTCCTTCATTATTCTTGATAATAATGAAAGAACTACGTAGTTTATCAAAAATGTGATTTTAACATATATAAATGACATGCGCATTTATGTTGAGGTTATAATCCCCTAAACAGGTAAGTTTTTCGGCCAAAACCGTCGATTGAGTACGACTTCCATACATCGTGGAAAATATATTCTTTATATATTCAATTCGCAATCCCCACTGTATATTTTGGTAAAAATATGGTGATTCAATTCACCATAAGCTGAATTGAAACATTGAATCGAAAATTTTATGTCGGATATCACTTTGAAAATTTCTTCACAATGAATTAAAAACCAGTTATGTAATTTCTCTATATCATAAATCATTGAATAGAACTCCATGTAATTCATTCTGCTTTCCAAAACGTTTGGCATGAGTATAGAAAATAAGATATCCTTGGTGAAAGGAAAGCGTGTGATAAAAAGTGACGAAAGCGTATGAATGTTTCAAATGATTTTTCTATTACATCCTACACCCTTTCTATCCACTCTCTAATTCTGCTGTACAGAGCAAAAAAGTGGTTAATTTAATTTTTTTTTAACTGTTTTTTTTCATCCGTTGCAGGAATATTTCCTGAATTGAATGGTACAAGCAAAGAGAATAAATTAAAGTGGGAGGTTCTCATAACCTATTGACGACATTTTAATAAAAAAGCGTCAATGCCAAAAATTATGAGGTTGAGTTGTATATCCCTAGTGAAAATCGAGAATAGGAATGGATTGGAATGGATTGGAATTCTATCCAACTGAATCCATTCAAATTCATTTCTATGACGCCTATTCCAAGGTGAATGAAAAGTCTATCCAATATAATCCAAATTTCATCCTAATATAATCGTATTCATGGGAGTGTGAGGTAATTCGATACATTTTTATCCATTTGAATCTGTAATCCATCTCAATGTTGAATTCAGTAAATTAATTTCTATCGCATGTTATGAATTTCCAAGTCATGGTCATTCAATCCATTTTTATACTGATTACGATATAGACATTGAATCCGTTTTAATAATTTTTTATTCCCTATCCATTCCAATCTTGGATTCGGAATACGATTCTTTTTCAATTGGATTCCTCAAAACCGATGATCTGCATGGATTCCAAGTGGAGAGAAAATCCTATCCAATTCAATTCGAATTTCATTCCAATATAACTTTATTCATGAACGTGTAACAAAATATAATACATTTTCATCCATTTGAATCTTTACCCTGCTTAATTCAAAATTCGGTATATAATTTTCGATCCATGTAATGAATTTTCAAGTCCTCATCGTTCAATCCATTTCTATACTGATTACGGTATAGACATTGAATCCATTTCAATCATTTCTAATTCTCTATCGATTTCAATCACAGATTCGGAATAAGATTGTTTTTCAATGAAATTCCTGAAAACCTACAATCGGTATGGATTCCAAATGAAGACAAATTCTATACAATTCAATCAAAATTTGATTCCAATCCCGAAGGGAACATGAAGCTTCAGCGAACGTTCAGATTAGATCTGTATAGATCGGTCCAAAGCTTCACAGGAGCTCACTTTTAGATTCACAAACGTTTCACAAAGGTTTTACGAACGTTGAAATGTCCGCCTCGAAATACTTTCAAGGAAGATAGATTGAACGTTCATGAAGGTTCATTGAAGGTTTGGTGAAGCTTTACAAAAATATCTATACTTATATTAATTTCCATTAATTTTTGATTATTAATAATTAATAATTATCCATGTAAATTTTTGGAAATTAATATAAGTATAGATATTTTTTTAAAGCTTCATCAAACCTTCGTTAAACCTTCATGAACGTTCAATCTATCTTCCTTGAAAGTATTTCGAGGCGGACATTTCAACGTTCGTAAAACCTTTGTGAAACGTTTGTGAATCTAAAAGTGAGCTCCTATGAAGCTTTGGACCGATCTATACAGGTCTAATCTGAACGTTCGCTGAAGCTTCATGTTCCCTTCGGGATATAACTTCATTCTTGAAAGCATAAGAAACTTGATTACATTTGTATTCATTTGAGTCTTCAATTCATTCCCAATCCTGAATTTCATCACATGGAATAAGAAGTATACACTACAGAACCTCGCAATAGAAATATTACCCCGCTCTCTTCAACGCACGGCAGAAACCGTGAATGGAAAAGAAGAAGAGTTGTGTTATTGCGAGATTCCATTGTATACAGAATTCAGGATGAGAAAGAATTGAAGATTCAAATACATACAAATAAATCAAATTTCATTGAATTTTCAACAATACACTTGTATTGGAAATGAAATTTGGATTGAATTGGATAGGCTTTTTCTACACTTGGAATCCATACAGATTATCGGTTTTCAGGAATTCGATTGAAAAACAATCGTATTCCGAATCTATGATTAAAATGGATAGGAAATAAAAAATGATTGAAACGTGAAGATATCATATAATATCAATATTAGAAGTCAAACATTTTGGTCAGGGAAATTGTACTTGACTGTCAGGGAAAAGTCAGGGAATTTTTTTTCTCAAAGTATGTGGACACCCTGTCAATTCATTTCTGTAAGACAAGTTTTGCAAAAATTGTTTGAACTACCAGACGTATTTGACCAAACTTTGAATCATGTCACACAATTGAAATCTCGAAATCATATAATATCAAATGTTATTCAAGGTTCTTTGTGGGAAAGCAAAGTTGAAAAGTACGGTGACAAAATTGTTTTTCCTCTGATATTGTTTTGTGACGGTTATGAAAATAACAACCCTATCGGCAGCCATAAAGGAGTATCAAAATGTGGGGCGGTTCATTAAGGTATTCCTTGCTTGCCGCCACATATGGTCTCAAAATTATAAAATATAATTCTATTTGTTCTTTTCAACACACTTGATCGACAAGTCTTTGAAAATCATATTATTTTTTTAGAAGTGATAGAAGAATTATCATACTTGCAAAATACAGGCATTTCAATTAAACATAAAGAAAGTACCAAACAAATATACTTCAAATTATGTTTAATAGCTGGAGATAATCTTAAATAAAAAATGTGCCAGGAAATATGATTTAGCAAGTAAATTTTTTGATAATTTTGGTGAATGATATTACTATCATTGATCCCTGTTGGAAAAATCGGATAGAGATGGATAGAATTTGACGTGCATCCGTTTGAATCCTATTTCTGATCCATTTTTTTCGGGATACAGTGTCATCCGCAGAACGCATAAAAGTTTCATCAATTTTAATCCACAAGATGGATAGTCGATTATTGGGCCCCGTAGCAATCGTATTCGAATGTATCCATATTCCATTCGGGGCCTGAATATGAATCGTATCCATTTGTATCCGGTGCTTTACGATATCACCTTGATGAGTTCCATCCATTTCTATCCGTTTCTGCATGATTCTGCTGAAAAAAAATCTATCCATTCCAATCCGATTTTTTCCAGAATTGTTTTTTCTCTTGAATTTTCCCACAGGGAACAACAATAACAAAAATTATTCCGAACTCATTGAAACATTCGGAAAATTCCGTGGAATCTTCAACATCTGTACCTCTATTTCCGCACATGACTTGGGAAATTTATTCCTACCCGCAAGGGGTTCGAACAATCATCGCACTTACCTACCTTACCTACAAGACCTACCTACTTAACCTCTAAGCTATCCCGACACGCTGCTCGGAGAGCGCATATTGCCCAAGATACTGTACGTTCGTAATGTATTCGTGGCCTCATATGAAATTCTATGCACTTCTATCCCTTTTTGTTCCGATGATGCTTACACTATTCTCATGCATTCTTGTCCATATCTATCATTTGAAGAATATTTATCCAATCTTTTCCCAAATAAGCGTTCTTACGTCTATCAATTCATATCCGATAATTTTACACAAACGATATTTGTTTCGATCCAAATCGATCTCTATTTTCATCCATTCCTATCCATGTGTATCAAGAATGAATATTCTCATATCTATCGATTTGTACCCAAACAAGCTACGCTGATGTAATTCATTTTCATCCGTTGCGTATCCAAATCACATTTCCTCTGTTTTTATCCATTCCTATCCAGGGGTATTTTTGTTCCGGCTATCGATTTCTATCCAATCATCCCGCGTTGATGTTCTCCATTTCCATCCCTTGAGTATGCAAATCAGTTTCCTCTGTTTTTATCCATTCCTATCCAGGTATATTCGTGTTCTCGCGGCTATCGATTTGTATCCAATAATCCTGCGTTGATGTTATCCATTTTCATCCATTGTCTATCCAAATAAATGTAATCTATTTTCATCCATTCCTATCCAGTTCTGCCCAAAGTTCATGTCCTCGTATATATAATTTTGTATTGAATAATGCCGTACTACCAAAGTCGAAATTCAAAGCCTCCCATACTGTGAATCCCCAGTTTGGGATTCCCAAATTCGCATGGGTCTCCACATGGGGAACGCATGGGTCGCATGGGTCTTCACATGAGAAACTCACAGGCCGCATGGGTCTTTACAGGAGAATTGCATGGGTTTCACACGGGAATCGCATGAGTCTTCACATGGGAATGGCATGGGTTTCACACGAAAATCGCATGGGTCACATGAGAATCGCATGGGTCTTCACATGCGAATCGAGTGGATCGACCCATGTGATTTCCATGTGACACCCATGCAACTCATGCGATTCCTATGTGAAGGCCCATGCGACCCATGCGATTCCCATGTGAAGACCCAGTGACCCATGAGTTTCCCATGTGAAGACCCATGCGACCCATGCGTTTCCCTTGTGGAGACCCATGCGACCCACTCAATTCCCATGTGAAACCCATGCGAATTTGGGAATTCCAAACTGGGAATTGACAGTATAACATACTCGTCATCGATTCTTATTGAAAGTTCATTTGTTGCATGGATGATATTGAACAATGGTCCAAGTTCGGATTCAGTCAGATTGGATTCGCATCCCTTCTTACGAATGAAAATGAGTTCAGGACCTGATCCTGATGAAAGCGTGGCTTTTGATTCAAGTGGATTGAAATTCCATACTTTTTGCGATAGTCCCGGATACCGCCAATTCATGTGATATATTCGCATCCAGTGTATATTCGAAAATATGGATGAAATTGTATTGCGCACGCGGGCATGATTTCATGAAAAACTCATCATTGGTTCTGATTCAAAGTTCATACGATTTACGGATCAAATTGAATCATGCTCTGAATTCGGATTCAGTCGGATGAGATTTTAATTTCTCCTCGCAAATGGAAATGGATTCGGTATCATAGTTACATCACGGTATGATTTTGGATTCAGTCGGATTTAAATCGCATACGTTCTCCAGATAGTAACGGATACAGGTTATCAATAGTATACATTCGGATCCAGTGTATATTCGAAAATATGGATGAAATCGTATTGCGCACGCAGGCATGATTCCATGAAAAACTCATCATTGGTTCTGATTCAAAGTTCATACGATTTACGGATTGAATCGAATCATACTCTGAATTCGGACTCAGTCGGATGAGATTTTAATCTCTCCTCGCAAATGGAAATGGATTCGGTATCATAGTTAAATCACGGTATGATTTTGGATTCAGTCGCATTTAATTCGCATACGCATTTCAGATAGTAACGGATATCAGTTCTTGATAGGATATATTCGGATCCAGTGTCCATCCAAAAATACGGATGAACTTGCATCATGCACGCAGGGATGATAGTATCAAAAAATAATCATTCATTGTGATTGAAAATTCATACGTTCCACCGGTTCCAATGATATCGGACTATCCTTATGATTCGGATCCAGTCTGAAGAGATTTCTATTCCTCTCCGTGGATCAAAATCGATTCACAGATGAATTCATACTTTTCAGATCCAATCAGATTTGTTTGGATAAATATCTCAACCGTCTTCTGGACGCAAACGAATGTATATTGCAGTTCAGATCATTTTACATGATCTTTCTTTCCTCTGAATGGACTGAAATGGATCCGCAACGCTTGTGGATGGGAAAAGGATGCAAGTGGATTGCAGGTCTCCAATAATTTTCCAATTCCGGATTGAAACTGATAGCAGGCCTCTTGCAATGGATGGCATTGGATATTTATGGACAATCCATCTCACTACCGGATAAAATCGGATTGATTTGTATAGAAAATTCTCAGACACGGATCGAGATCCTATCCAAATCCATCCATTTCGATTGTTTTTTCCAACAGGGATATGGTAAATGTTATTGCCTCTGTTTTGATTTTCAGAGCTGTTCTTGCGAGAATCTTGAAATAAAGCGTAACGAAATATCACGATCGCTGATAGTAAAAAGCATCAGCACTGCCTTGGAATATCAATGCTGCCTTTGTCAGTTTTCCTAAAGAAATCTCGAAATTTCTGACAAATTGAAATTCACCATCGTGATCATTTTTTTTCCAAGCTATTCCCAATAGTTTCAGTTTACCAATTTTCATGATAATATCACCTACCCAGATAGAAAAGCGTGCTATGCATTTTCATAACATAAAGTGCTCAAAATAGCGTGCCGTCAACTTGAGATTATAAACATAACTTAACTTGTTAAAGGTGCATTCAATGGTGAGATCATGTATACATCATAGAACCATTAGGTTCACATACCATGTTCGCATAAACATAGTGAAATGCGGAAACACCTGGGAATTATTTCTCCATTATCGATACATTTTTGTTCCACGCAATGCTATCTTCATGTTGCCATTAATAAAGCAAAACATGGCTCATTTTTCTCACCGTGATATGGCTGAACATGGTGTCATAATCCTTCAATAATGGTGTCACGTTATTTGACGCGAAATGCAACAATTATGTTGCCACGTTTTGCTGTAGCACAAAGCAAACACCACGATCAAACAAACAAACAAAGAAGCAAACAAACTACGGGCGAACACTTCATAATAATTGGAATATCGCTCTGTACAGCACTTATACTTGAATCGGAGAATTGCTGTACACGGCGATATTTTGATTAAAATGAAGCGTTTGGTCGTAGTTTGTCATAAACGATTTGGCTGCTGCCACGCCGCTAGTACCCCCTTAAATGGATACTATCGTCGGTAACTCGCGTGATCGGTTAAAAAGAAACAGAATCATAAGATAGAAAGAGAGATCCAATACCAACGCTAGTATCCCCTCAATAGAAACGTTTCAAGACAGCATCACAGTGGTTGAGGGGATACTAGCGTACCATCCGAGTAAAGATTTTGTGTGATAGATTTCTCCGAACTGAGCTTATGAAATTGTCTGAAATCTTCAGGAAATGATCTTGGATACCTTTTCAATTGCTGTACACAATCCAAATTGTAAATTTCGGGCAAAAAATTTTCTTTTACCGACTGAGGAAGAAATTTTTTTTCTACATTCAAAATTTGGACTCTGTACAGCAATTGAAAAGGTATCAGAAATTATTCCCTGGAAATTTCAGACAATTTCATGAGCTCAGTTCGGAGAAATCTGTCACACAGAATCTTTACTCGGATGGTACGCTAGTATCCCCTTAAGGTGATACTAGCGGCGTGGCATGCAGCCAAATCGTTCATGACAGACTACGAGCAAACGCTTCAATTTTAACATGATATCACTTGGTGCAGCACTTTCATTTAAATCAGAGGACCAGTAATCAGTAATTTCAGGACCAGTAATCTACATAAAATAAATGAATTTCATAAATTTCTCCGTATATCAACGCCATGGTATGTGCTAATAATGAATCGATTATGGTTGCGCGGGATGTTTTCATGTAATGCATTCATAATACATGCATTATGGCAGCATGATTCGGCTCGTTTTCGATGCCACGGTATGTGTCAATGATGCATTAATCATGTTTGAGCGGAATGGTTTCCCGTAATGCATTCATAATACCATAAATCTGACACCATGAATGGCTCTTATTTCAGATGCCATGTCGTGCATCGATGATTCATCAATTTTAGTGGATCATAATGTTCGCTTACATTGTCACCAATAACAATGCTCAATACGGAAACACCTTGGTACCATCTTGCTAACATTTTTATCCATACCATGGCTCCATGTGAATGGAGTGACTATTCACTCCGGAATGTGACTATTCACATACTTTCTGTACAACTGAGTAGCATTGTTTAGAAAAAAAAACAAACTGTTAGGAAGTAATTTAGAGAGAATCGATATCGTTCTTTGTGGATTCAATTGATTTGATTATCAAGATTATCAAAAATTCATCAATTCATTGAATTTTTTTCAGAGATTGTGAGATTTCCATCATAAGAAATTCATACAACTAGAAATGATTCAAAAGCAGTCCGTAGGGACATAATATGTGAAAATGGTGTTGAATTATATTCGAACTGATTTCTAAAGCCGTAAACCTTATGCTAATCCAGTCTGCTTCACTGGATCCTTCATAGATTTTCATTTGTCCAACTTCGAAATGATGAATCTTTTCCCGACGCTTATAACGAGAGGTGAGTTCTTAATCTCGAAACAGCATAAGAGTGGGGGTATCGCCGAACTCAGTCATTGGAGATTCTAGTTTTTACTTCGGTACTGATCACATGTATGTTTCTTAACAATAAGCAAATATATGTTTGCAGAGCACAAATCCGAGAAGCTTATTTAATAAAATAATACAGATGGTATGTGCACGAGATTAAATGTAAAATTATCGTGAAAAAGTTGTTGAAAATTAATTACAGAAATTCCATAGTACAAAGACTTTTAGGTTAGAAATTGGCGTCGCTTTTAGGCGGCAATCTGACCGAAGTATAAGTACAAGTAATGAATATATGATTCAGCTTGGCTTAAATAATTTGATAAACGAAGTGAATATGGATATAAGTAGTGGTGATAATAAGAGAAAACCTGAAGATGAAGATGACTTGATTCCGTCCAAGAAGCCCGCGGGTAACAATGATGTTGTAAATGAGCCTGATAAGGTTAATCAACACCGCATCCCTACGAAAGATGGAAAGTATTTGGCGGAAATCACTTTAATCAAAGATTTATCCAGATATAAAAGCGAAAATATGATCAACATTATCGAGGGTATTCATTCACTCAACTTGAAGACGAAGAAAGTAGTAGACTTGGGTGTTAGAAAGATTGGCATCGTGTTCGAAGAAATGTCATCAGCTAATAATTTAGTCAAGGAGACAAAACTCAAAGATCTTGGATTAGAAGCAGCGATTCCTTGAAGATTAATCTCGAGGAGAGGAGTCATCAAAGAATTCAAGGAGAGCTTTGATACTAATATATTACTGACGGAGGGCATGAGTGAAGTTCCCATTATAAAAATTGAAAGATTATATAGATCCACTAAAACCGATAATGGGTATGTGAAAAACCCTACCAAAAATCTGTTAGTTTTGTTTGATGGGGATTCTCTTCCTGATAGGATTTTTCTGAGAAGAGACGTACCTATAAGAGTAGTACCGTTCGTTCCTCGGATAAAAATATGCTACAACTGTTTTCAGTTCGGTCATACGAAAGAACGTTGCAAGAATGCTGCGAAATGTATCAACTGCGGAGATGATTATCATTTGGGCGCAAATGGTAATGAAAGTATCAATAAAAATAAACCGAAATGTGAAAAAAAGACAAAGTGTATTAACTGTGGAGGGGATCATTTACCAACAAATCCTACGTGTGCTAGTTACATCAATAATAAGACAATTATAAATATTTGTGCAGTAGAAAACTTATCGCCGTATGAAGTAAAGAAAAAATATAATATTTTGATGTCAGCCAAACAACTCAGAGGAAAGAATCTACAAAACATAGTTGACATAAACAACAGAAAGGATTCAAATTTTCCATCGATCAAAAAGGACAAGGGTGCACCTTCGAGTCAATTTACAGAAGGAATTGCACAATCTAACAAAAATGAATATGCATCCGTTGCCGGATGCAAGCCTGAACAACTTCCAGAGGACATCGAAGTACAACAACCGACAGGCTACTCGATTGATGTATTCCAATCACATATTGAGGAACTGTTCGCAGGAAGCATTGACGGGAATCAGTGCGAATACATCAAACAGGCAGTCAACGAAATACTCATCAATCATCATCTCAACAAACTGAACGAGCAAAGTGCAAAATTAGGTCTACCAATCATCTCTAGAGAACAGCTATATAAAAATTGTATTCAGAGCAACACTCCATTCAAATTCAATAAGGTAAAAAACTGTGCAGTTGAAAATTTCAAATTATCAGAAACAAAATAAGATGGCTTTAAATAATAGTAGTGTTCTAAATATTTTCTTTTGGAACGCGAGATCCTTAATACCAAAGGTTAGTGATTTAATAAGTGTTACTCATAATTATGATGCTTTAGTTATAGTTGAAGCTTGGATAAACAATAAGTCAATCCCCGCCATGAGTGGTTTCAATGTTATTGTAAATCATCATCATGAAGTAATCAGTCTTACGACTGGTTTGATGAAACCCTCCACCCCTGTCTATTATCCGCCAAACGTTTAATTTCTACATATCTACTACATCCCTTGTCTTGTACGATTTGCTTCATATAACTTGCTCTAGGTCTACCTTTACCAGTTTTACCATTCATTTTCCCTTCCAATATTGTTTTCAATAAACTCTCATGCCGTAATGTGTGTCCTATAAGATTGCTTCTCCTTTTCACGATGTGTTTCAAAAGATTTCTTTCTTCATTTATCTGCTCGAGTACTTCTTCATTTTTGACTTTGTCTATCCATTTTATTCTGAGCATCCTCCTATAACACCACATTTCAAAAGCTTCAAGTCTTCGTTGATCAGTTTTCCCCATTGTCCAAGTTTCGCAACCATATAATGCTGTGCTCCAAACGTAACTTTTCAAGAATTTCTTCCTTACTTCCAAGCTTATATTTTTTGAGCATAATAACTGTCTCTTTTGATAAAAAGCCTGTTTCCCTTGTGCTATTCTTGCTCTTATATCTCTTTCGCTTTTGCCATTCTCTGTAATTATGCTTCCTAGATATTTGAATTCTTTCACCTGTTCAATTGTCTCGGTATCTATTTTGATTCTCGTTCTTCTAGCTGTTTTCGCTGCTGTACAGATCATGAATTTTGTTTTGTCTTTATTTATATTCATACAATAGTTATCTAGTAATATTGTTTTCATAGTGTTGAGAATATTTTCTAACTCAGTACTACTCGTGGCCAATATAGCTATGTCATCCGCGAATCTCAACATACTTATATTTTCTCCCTGAATCTGTAATTTCGATTGAATTTCCTCCTTCACTTCGTTCATTGCTTCTTCTATATATAAATTGAACATCAGTGGCGATAATGAGCATCCTTGTCTCACCCCTCTTCTTATTTGTGCTTCCCCTTCCTGACCCTCTATGTCTATTATTGCACTTTGATTCTTATATAATTCGTATATTATTCTTCTATCTTTATAATTTATTCCCACCTTCTTCAGGATCGCAAACATCTTCTCCCAGTCCACATTATCGAAAGCCTTTTGTATATCTACAAAACCTATGTACACAGACTTCTTCAGCGCTATCCTTTTCTCTATTACTGCTCTGAGTGCTAAGATTGCTTCTCGCGTTCCCCTATTTTTTCTAAAACCAAACTGATCCTCTGCCAATCCACTCTCTATTTTATTTTCCATCCTCCTGTATATAATTTTGGTCAGTATTTTCGAAGCATATGAAGTTAAACTGATCGTTCTGTAGTTCTCGCATTTGTCTGCCCCTTGTTTTTTCGGGATAGCGACAATTTTATTCTTTTGGAAATCTTCCGGTACTTCTCCTTTTTCGTATATATCTCTAATCAATTCAAACAGTGCGTCGCGAGTTCCTTCACTGGAGGCTTTTATAAGGTCCGCACTTATGCCATCTATGCCTGGCGCTTTATTATTTTTCAATTCTTTCAAAGCCTTGTCGAATTCTGATCTCAATATCGAATCTCCCAATTCTTCCTCATCTACATCCTCCTCCTTCTCTAATAGTGCTATATCATCGTTTCCTCTATACAAGTCTTCCAAATGATTGATCCACTGTTCTATTTTCTCTTCCGTTTTTATCAATTGTCGTCCTAGAGAGTTTCTAATCTTATTGCTTCTAGATTTCATTTGTCCGAAAAATCTTTTAATAATCCTATATGCTTCATCTATTTTTCCTAAATGCAATCTTATTTCTATTTCCTGACATTTCTCTTCTAACCACTGTTCTTTTGCTTTCCTTGATTCTCTTATTATTTTATTTCTCAATGATTTGTATCGTTGCTGGCCTTCTTGGCTATCATTATTCTTGTATTTTCTTCTTTCATTTATCAATTCTAAAATTTCTCCCGTTATCCATGGGTTTTTAGCTTCTACTCCATCATTCTTCAAAATCTTATCCGCACATTCTCTTATATATGTTATTGTAAATAAGAGGAAAGATAAGAAAGGAGGAGGCATTGTGGTTTATGCCAAAAAGCATTTATCTGTTAACTACGACCCTCAGGCGAAGGTCAAAAACATCTCGAAAAATATTGAATACTTGTTTTTCAGTTTTAATAATTGTTTTCCTAAAATAAATGTCCTGGTGGTATATAGGGCACCTCATAAGCATAACACTACTGGGGAGTGGGAAAAACTGTTTAATTTTCTGTTGAGGATGAATATAATATTATAATAGGAGATTTTAATGCCTGGCACGTTTCTTGGAACTGTAATAATACAAATTTAGAAGGATCTTGTCTAGCTGAGGCTATAGAGGAAAGTGATCTCTTTATTGTTAATGAAGACTCTTGTACGCATTTTGACACGTATAATAACACTAGGTCTAATATAGATCTTTGTTCTGGTAATAGCAAAACAATGGAGTTATTATTTTATGAGGTTGCAAGGGATACATATGGATCGGATCACTTTCCGCTTAATATAGGAATAAGGCTCTTCCAGAAACCAAATAGTAATTATCAAAAATTGAATACAAAATTACACAATAAAAAAACGGATTGGAACTTGTTTCATCAAGAATTATATAATAATTTGCCATTATTCATTACACCTGAATATCACTTATTAAATTGCAAGGAAAAATATGAATCTATGATTAGCATTGTAAAAGGAGCTATCATTCCTGCCAGTAGAAATAAAAAAACTTTAGAAAGAGGAGGCGATCCTCAATCTGAAGGAAGAGAAGTAACGCAAAGAATTAGATATAAAAAAATTCCATCACCCTGGTGGGACGAAGAGTGTTCTGAAGTTGAAAAGAAAAGACAGAGGGGCTTGGATAAGGCAATGAAGACTATGGTAGTTAACAAATGGACTGAAGGGAGAAGATTGTCATCAGTGACAAAAAAAATTCACAAAAAAAAGAAGACTGAATCATTTAGGAAATTTACAGAAACTTTTAATAGGAATGCGGATATCAAAGATATCTGGAGAAAGATAAAATGATTTAAAAATAAGAGTAATATAAATTCAACTATTAATTTTCAAAACTTAAACTTAGTGTGGAGAAAAGAAGCCGAAGTAGAAATAGTTAGCAAACTAACGGATCTGCCCAGTAGACAACAGAGAGTCAGAGCTATTGCAAGAATCGGAATATAATGATCCTTTTACGTATATAGAGTTTCTTAGGGCTGTCAATTCTTTGAGAGATGGGCTGCTGCTGGTAAAGATCAGATAGATAATCACATCCTCAAAAGGTTACCAAGGGATTACCACCTAATTTTACTTGACATTTTTAATGAATGCTATGCTATGGGTTCATTTCCTGACAGTTGGAATGAGTATGTTACAATATTTATAGATAAACCAAATGGGAGGGGAGTTAGACCTATCTCTATATCTTCTTCAACAGGGAAATTATTCGAAAAAATGATGAATTATAGAATTATCAACTGGATGGATACGAATAAGCTGAATTATAAATATCAATTTGGGTTCAGGAAAGGTTTTTCTTGTCAGGACAATCTTACAATATTAATTTCAAAGATTGAGATGAATGAGTTGAGAAATAGGTCAAGCTTAACTCTGTTCTTAGACATCAAGTCTGCATTTGACAATGTTGTACCTGACATACTAATTAATCAATTATATCAAAAAAAGTGTCCAAAGAAGATAATTGTTTTTATTAATGATATATTAAAAAACAGGAAGTGCGATTTCGTACATTGTGATAGATCCATTAATACTCAAATGCTGAACAAAGGTGTGCCACAAGGGGGAGTACTTAGTCCCACCTCATTTAATCTTTATATTTCCAATATAAACAATGATATACCTGAGGAAACCAGTCTATTGTTCTTCGCGGATGATGGTGCTATTGTATCTAATCATTTTGAAGATATGAAGCTCAATAAAATCTATCTCATTAGGACTGCTCATATAATAAAGAATAATTTGGAAGAATTAGGATTAACTCTGTGTATTGATAAAACAAATCATGTTAATTTTCATGCTGGGGTAGATAATGCAGAGTGTGATAACTGTGATGATACCATAGATGTATTCAGTTCTGAGAAACCTTATGATAGGACTGTTAGATTTTTGGGAATTCATATGGACTGCCATCTTAATTTTAAGTACCATATCAAAATAATAAAAGAGGAAGCGAATAAATATCTGAATATAATAAGGTTTTTGAGAACCACATGGTGGGGAGGAGATCCGATTCTTCTCCTTAATATATATAAAACTTTGGTAAGGAGCTCACTAGAATATGAATTAATGAATGTGCTGAACACTCAAAATCAGTTACATAATAAAACTCTGGAAAAAGTTCAAAATAAAGGTATGCGAATAGCTTTCGGCTATCGGAATTCTACTCCCATAAATGTTATGACTGCTGAAACAAAGTTATTATACAGGGTGGGGCATTTAAAGTGTCGCGGGCGTTTTTTCCAAAAATAAAGTGAGATACGAGAAAATTTTTCGGACAAAAGTTGTAGGGTACCGAGGGGGACATCCGATGGTGGCCTTGGCTTTGACCTCAAATCTCATCTTCAAGGGCATTCTGAGATCAACTCTTGTTTTTTAAATAGCATCTCATATTTTTTACTGCAGATTTGGATTCTAGGTCAAAAACCAAGAAACTTTTGTCTGAACCATTTTCCTGAAATCCGCAAAAATGGCGCTCTAATCGATATTGTTCCATTTTGAATCTGACATTCGAATAACTCGAAAACGAAGGGTCTTGCAAAAGAATGTTTCGTACAAAAGTTGTCAATAAACAACACATTTCAATCGTCTACATCACCACCATTCAGAGCTCACGCGATGTAAACAAACGACGGGGTTCAGTGAAAATTCACGATTTTGAAAGTCAGTTTGTCAGTTACATTTGATTATTACTTGGTTTATGACAAATTGAAAATCATGGATATCCGATGCACGGTTTCTGAAAAGATCGATATGATCTACATTTACGGTGAAGTGCATAAGAACCCCAGACAAGCATATGACTTGTATGCAGAACGATTTCCTGAAAGAACAACGCCATCCATTAGGTATTTTCAACGCATTACAAAATTATTCTCAGAAACGGGAAGTGTTACAAGGGAAAAACGACATCGAATGAGAATTGTTAGCGGAGAAAATGCGGAAGTTAATGTACTAGCTGCAGTAGCCAATAATCCACACGTGAGCTCTCGTGAAATTGAACTCCATTCGGGAATTTCTCGAAGAAGTGTTCTTCGAATACTGAAACGTCACAAATTCCATCCGTATCACATTTGTTTGCATCAAGACCTTCACGGTGATGATTTCGGAAATCGTGTACAGTTTTGTCGATGGGGTCTAGCGCAAATGCACAATAACAACTTCATCAACATATTATTTTCTGATGAGTCGACGTTCACCAATCATGGTCAAGTAAATCGACATAATATGCATTACTGGGCGACAGAAAATCCAAGATGGTTACGTCAAGTAGAGCATCAAAGACAATGGGCTGTGAATGTTTGGTGTGGTATTTTTCGATCTCGAGTAATTGGACCGTACTTCATTGCAGATACGCTAAATGGAGAGAAGTACAGACATTTCTTAGATCAAGTACTTCCAACATTACTTGAAGACATACCTATTCAGGAACGATTGAATATGTGGTATCAACACGATGGTTGTCCATCCCATTATGCAGTCACAGCTCGAGACATTGAAAAAAATGCAGGTACTCATTATTTTTTATTTTATTTGTTCGTTACTGAGAAAACTGGGGGGAGAAATTTGGAATCTAGTAACTTTTGCAGGGAGTAATGAATCCCCTTAAGGGCATTCACTACCTTCCCAAAAAGTTACTAGATTCCAAAATCGCCCCCCCAGTTTTCTCAGAGGTATGGGGTCTTCTGGCCGAAAAAGTTTTTGACCGAATCGAGATGATTTGACAATCGCTAGTCGCTTTCAGAGAACACTAGAGAATGACTAGCGATTGTCAAATCATCTCGATTCGGCCAAAAACTTTTTCGGCCAAAAGACCTCCTACCTTCTCAGAAACGAACAAATAAAATGAAAAATAAAGAGTAGCTGCACTTTCTTTGATATGCTAAGAAGATGCACCTGCTCATTAAAATCGATTATATTCATGAATCGTTGAGAAAACTGGAGGGACAGATCTAGTAACTTTGCCGGTGATGAATGCCTTTAAGGGGATTCATTACTCCCTGCAAAAGTTACTAGATTCCAAATTTCTCCCCCCAGTTTTCTCAGTAACGAACAAATAAAATAAAAAATAATGAGTACCTGCATTTTTTTCAATAGCCTAAGAAGATGCACCTGCTCATTAAAATTGATTCTATTCATTGATTACTGAGAGTCTGGGGGGAGAGATCTAGTAACTTGGCTTGTGGTGAATCACCTTAATACCTATCCTAGCCTTACCTCAATTTACATTTCCTCAGGCTGCTCTCCCATGGACCGGAATCCGCAGACCCAATTGGTTCATGGATAGTAACTTACTAGAATTCCCTGCAAATCCCCCAAAAATTCCGGTCCATGGGAGAGTAGCCTTACATTTACTTCCTGTTCCCTGAACAACAGCTTTTAAATATCCGATATCTCTTTATTTCAACTAACATACTCCTATCTTCTTCTCCTTCTGATCTCTGGTTAGAACCATCATATGACTCCTTGTCTATCCCTCCTATTCTTTTGCATCTTCTCTCTCCTGTTCCCTTGACAGAATCGCTGACGATGTATATTCCAGTGCTGTCCTTGCACCTTAAACTTCTCCATGATTCCTCTAGCGCCTACCTTATCACTTTTAGTTACAATGCTGTCTCAATCTATATAACTATAATATACTTTCCTACCTTATTCTCACCTAAAAAAACTTAGATTCTATATTTTTCATGCTACCCTCTATCCCAAGTTACAAACATCTCCTCCATACTTACACTACCCTATTTATCTCATTTCCTCCTATAACTTCCAGCTCCTTTAATTTATATCTCTTTCTTTCTCCTTTTATCCCTCTTATCCCACGATTTCTTTGAACCCCTAAATTCCCTTATTTCACTATCAAACGTATAAAATTCTTAGAGGAGTCTCATAGAATTTTAAGGGAACTTGCAAATGTCTGCCGAATCGAATTCTTTTGGAACAGTTTGTATTCTAAAAGAGTTCTTTCTTCAAAATTCATTTGAGATTCTTGTGTGCTGTCTGGGTAAAGTCTGCGACTGTTCAAGGAGGGCTAGGAACTTCTGGTAATTTTCCTTGGATTCACAAATCATTGTCTCTCGAGTAAATGCCACTTGCTGACTTACTATTTTGACCAATCGAGAAATTTCCGGCCAATGAGTATTCACCGTCTGGAAGCATATGATAATACCGAATTTTCATTAGCTAAAAATTAGTCACTTTTTGCTATTTTACTTGAAATTACTAGATCTCTATCAATAACGAACATTCGGTATTCTAATACGCTACTAGCGAGGTCTGACGGAATTTCGTTCACAGCCCTAATTCTGAAGAGCCTATCGGTTCGTTCGTTCTACATGTTCTGGGTTGCTCTAACTTGTAACAAACCAATCATTTCGTTCCTATAATTGGAAATGACGAATCCAAAATACTTGGAGCGAGTTGGGATAACTTGGGACACCACTAAACGAACTTAGCTTATAATTTGTCAACGCAACAGGCCAACTCTCACTCTGTGTTGCCAGCAGCCCTCTCTAACTCCCCCACTCTTTGTGTTCCTTACTATCGCCAAATGGAACTAATCCGCATATCACGCTGATGGTCTTGGTGGGCTGCATAAAATATACCTATTATTCAGTCGTCCAATCAAATTAAAAGGAATAGCCCACCAATACAAGTGGCGCAATCTATCGGTTTAATGTTTTCACATTTTTTTCTTTTGAAGAAAAATGTATGATTGGTCGAATTTGTCTTCTAAGCCAACCAGCATGAAGAGATGAACGGAAAACGTGATACTGCCAATCAGAAACTGGACTATGGTTTTCATATCTCGTTAGCAATCTCTTCAACTCATCTCTGCCGTAATATATTGGTCATTCCAATTAACAAAAATATTTGATTGAATGTAGGCCATTGGATCTCAAAATTTCTGGCATCACTGCTCTCACCTTTTAAGATGTAATTTCATACGAGCATCAAACGTCCAGCGTCGAGCGATTTTCACATTTTCTGGGATTCAGCGTGAAAGCTAAACAGTGTTTAGCTTTGACGCCGTTCTAATCCATAATTGAATTTCAGCACAATCCATCATTATTCAATCATTCTCAATAGTGCAGGATAAAGAAGGCACTTCAGCTCAAACAATATATATTCATATATGTTTAATATTATTTCTTCCGCACAGAGAATAGTTAAAAGACAACTTTCAACTCTCAAATCGAGCGTCGAGAAACATCATGAAGCTTTGACGCTGAAATCTAGAACCTGGGGAAATCGCTCGTCGCTCAACGCTCGACGCTCGTGTGAAATTACAACTTTACTTTGACGTTTTATAATCCAAAAAGCAAATGTTTTCAACGTAAAAATTGAAGTATTTGTGAGTCACTGAGGAAAGTCTAAATGTATTTTCCATCTTCCTACAATGGAATTCTACAGATGAGCGATCACTGTTACATATTTTCAAATCCGTTGTGTATAAATAATAAATAAGAAAATAAAATGACTGTTGGGTTTTAAAACTTAGCAAACACAGGGTACGAAAATTGAAATGAGTGCTGGTAAAGATGAAAACAATGTCACCCCAAAACTTGTGGATATGATTTCTGATACCCGAATAAACAATGATCGCATTGACAAGATTTATTCTTGCGATCATTTAAAATTCGATACAATGGAAATACGTTGGAAATGTACTCAATGTACAAAAAACAACATTGAATTTGATTCTCAATCGAAATTAAAACTTCATACGTGTTCGCATCATAACAGCACAAAACCTTTCAGATGTCAACAATGTGATTTAACTTTTGATCGTTGTTCGCAACTCGATTATCATTGTCGAAGCGTGCATCTAGGTGAGAAATCCCAGATTTGCCAAATCTGTGGGAAAGGATTTTTCCGAAAAACAGATTTACGTACCCATTTGAATATTCATCTTGGAACAAATCTATGCGTCTGTGAGATTTGTGGGAGGAAATTCAATCATGTATCCAACTTAATCAGACATTGCAGAATGCATGCAGGTACGACAAAAGTATTATTCAAATTTGAATCGTATGCTAAGACGAATTGATCATTTAATCGAATAAACAATTCTAGTTCTTCATAATCAGTTTGAGATGACACAGTGCATCTTGAAACATAGTCTGTTCTACCAATAGTGTTTGAAAACAATGTATGTTGTTTCAAATAATGACTAACTCCAGCGACATTCAAAAACTCAGTTAAAATTTGCTTAGAATTAAGCATGTGTATAGTACTTATGCTTTTTTCTTCATTTTTAACGAGGAACAATAATAAGTTTGTAACATTACCATATATTGAAGCAAAAAATAGAAAAATTTTCAATTTTTTTGGGTTAAAATCCAAAGACTGGAATGAATTGCATTGTATTCTCATTTATGCAGCAATAATAATAGATGCAATGTAAAATGTGAATTCTAGGTTTTGTTAGAACTAAAAAACAATGTACCAATCCTCATATATATTGTGTTACCTAAACAATTATAACATTGAAAAGTACATAAACATTTAATTGTTTATGTTAGGTCTGAAGCCATATCCATGCTCTATTTGTGGTAAACGTTTTACACAAATAAGTTCATTAGCACGACATAAACGCATTCATGAAAGGAAAAATAATGCGAATCAAGAACAATTATCCAATTCCATAAGTTCCATGGAAAACATTACATCTTCGAGTACAGATGCGGTGAGGAATAACTATTGAAAAAGTAGAAAGATTTTTTATTGTATCAAATACTTTGTCAACAGTCCACCGAAGGATCTACACCTGTAAATCGCAAAATGGTGAAACGGCAGCATTATTGTAAAATATGTGGTGAAAGTTTTCATTCTGTGCTTTTATTGAGACATCATGAGAAATTTCATTTAGAGAATACAGAACCTATGGAATGTAAAAATTGTTGGAAAGTAAGTGAAGTAAAAAAGAATACAAGTTGGAAATGTGTATCAAGCAATTTCATTTTTAAAATGTGTGTGCCTTAATTTTCAGACTTTTCAAAAGATCAATGATATTAAAGAGCATCAGTGTACAGTGACAATTCCAAAAAAATCAGAAAATGACAAAAAAAGTGTAAAACAAGCGCACTCCAAGAAAATGCTCAATGGACTTGCAAAAGACATTGAAAAAAACAATACAGCACGTACCACTCGAAGAAAGACTGCAAATAAAAATCAAATTAAAAATTCTATGATGTGCAGAAGTTCAGAATCTACAGAAAAGAAACCCCCGGATCAGGTGATGATATGTTCATTATCGAATTTTATATTGTACTAATAAAAATCATTAATTTTATTAACAGTTGGAAAAGAGTAATTCGGAACAATTAGACGTTTCGAATAACAATGCTCTGCAAGAATATCTGTTTGAAATTGATGGAAAATGTGCAACCGTATTACTCGATAATGGTGCTGAGTTGAATATTTCTACAACTTCCAATTCTTTGGACTGTGATCATACAGAGCTATACGAATGTGTAGAATTGAACAAGTATGTAGAAGAAAAATATTTTATCGATATATGCAAACAATTAAATGTGAACATCATGCAAGAGAAAAAGAAGAACAAAAGTTTAAGTGCAAACGAGAATTCGATGAAAACGGAATCGGGAAACAAAACGTCCGAATGGAAGGACAACGATCTTGAAGCGATGAATTCGACAAACTTGAATGGCACACTTGAAAAAACGCAATTTCCAATACACGTAGATTTTGCAACTGAAATCCAAGAGGGTCAAGAAAAAAATTCTAAATGTTGCATCGATGTAACAGCAGATAATTCCACCGACACAAATGCATCCTCGAATACGTTTTTGAGTAACGGCGAGCCGACTCTGCGTTTAGTTCAAACGGAAACTGGAGAACAATTTTACGAATTGCTAATCAACAACTTTATGGAAAAAGGTTCTTCGAAGAATCACGATAAATTCATTTTAGAAGAATCTACAACAGTTTCAGAGAACGACAAAAAATCAAACAATCCGTGTATTCGGGATTACGTAACGGAAGTGCCAAATCAAAGCGACCAAGATTTACATACTTTTAGTATGAATAATGATTTTGATAATGTTAGTTCACAATACGTTCTTTCGGAAGTTGACAGAAATTTCCAAGATTTACATAGCGATGAAAAGGAACAATGCTTTTATATAACTCCTAAAAACAAAGAATATCTGAATCATACATCCGAGAAAGAAATTCAATATATACATTCTTTGAATTTAAATTTATTAGAAAACGATTCCCAAGCGAATTTTGAACAATACGTGGCCACCAATTTCGAAGGATTTGAAAAATCCAATTACGAGAATAGCACCGAACAATTTCTACAATTCATAGAGATTGCGGAAAGTAATCGAGAAAACATGTTAACTTCTACGGAATCGGAGCCACCAAGCATGAGAAGTCAATTCCCTCACGAAGATTCTTTAGAATTCTCTAAAGATTTTCAAACTGAAATTGATAATCTGAATAAGGAAAAATCTCACGACAACATTCCAAATGAAACATCGAGTGCAATAATGAATAACGACAAAGTGCAGATACTAGGGAACAATAGCTCGAATTCTATAAACATGACGAAACAAAAGAACTATAAAGATGGAAATAAAAGGCCCTGTAACGAATCTAAAGGCAATCAAAGTGATAATATTAATAAATCGTCGGAAACAAAGAAATCCAAAGCTCTGGGTAAGAAGTATCAATGCACCGAATGTAAAAAGGTTTTTTCTAATGGTTATAATTATAAACAACACATGGGAACCCATTTTACGGATCAGCAAAAATTCTCTTGTAAGGAGTGTGGAATATTTTTTGCTTGGAAATCAACTTTGAATAAGCATATGGCTAATAATCACAGACCGGATGGGCGGAGAAAGTTTGTTTGCGATATGTGTCCGAAAGTATATGGTACTTTATCTCAAGTTAACGTAAGTATTTCAATAGTAATCGTAAAAAAATTGTTTGCAAAACTAAAATCATTGAAGAGATACTAACGCGAATCGTTTTATTTCAAAATATTTAAACATTTTCGAATATTTTGGAATATACGATTTAGCTAATGTCACTTCTACTGATACCCCTTAAGGGATACTAACGCCGAGACGCTAGCCATTTCATATTGGCCAGTTTATTTGAAAAGTATTGAATAAATTCGTTTGAGGGGATACCAGTGACCTCTGACAATGCAACCCGAGCCAAAACTATTCTGACAAATTATTCAAAAATGAAGCGATAAATTCAGAGCAATATTTTGATCTTATTGATTCATTTTCGAGTAATCTGTCAGAATAGTTTTGGTCTTCTCTTTTTCTAATCAATGAGTTTGGTGGCATTTTCAGGGATCGCTGGTATCACCTCAAACTGAGGTCCTAAAGATTCTATGAACCATAAACAATCTTTAGAAACTCGGTTCATACGAATTGGTTTTGTGATTTTCAAACAGCCTGGCTAATGCGAAATGGACCAGCATCCTGACGCTGATATCTCCTCAAGGCCCTGCAAGTAACAGCGTAGGGAATTTTGCGCGAACGTTTTTCCGTAAAATACGTGAGAAGTACAAATTTTTAATATTTGATGATAAAAGAAGAGTTTCTAAAAAGGAAAGTTTGAAATTTTGTTAAAAAAATATGTTTGTTTTTGCCATGACAAAACTACATCTTTCATCCAATCGAAAAACTGAAGGTTCATGGCATGGAGAAACAAATACTTGATATGCTAAAACAAAAATCAAAACGATTTGATGATTTGTTATAGAGTTAGAATTGCAGTAATAGGAAAACCTTTTTGGGGAAGGGGGGGGGGGGTGTCGAATAACTTATTAAAAATGGAATATTTTCATTTAAAAAAATTACCATGTATACATCATTTATACACAGATACGTCCTCGAGATTTGGAAAAATTGGATCCAATAATTTTCTTTGAAAACCTCTCTCCCACGACCTACTCATTCTTTGTGTCAGAAGATTCTGAATCAATTGGTCTATATTTCACGGAAACGAATTCTTCAAACTCCCATCACGATGATTACAATAAATGACAGTTTGAGAGTGGCGTCGTCATCTCGGAGATTCGCTGATGGGATACACTGAGAAAAAGAAACATGACTGTGCAGTGTTCAGATAGTGATAATTCACGCCAAAAGAAATTTCAAATTAGTCCTCACTAGATGCTCGCCAGACATCACCTATTTGCGTCCAGAACGTACTCAGTAATGCCTTGGATGCGAATAGTTTATGTCTGGCCAGCATCTAGTGATGGCTAATTTGAAATTTCTTTTGGACATGAATGATCACTGTCTGGACGCTGCATAACGATGTTTCTTTTTTTCAGTGTAGAAGCCTTGACTCTCACTCGCAGAACCCGGGTTCAATCTCCACTAGAGGAACTTTCTAATAAACGACTTCAAAGCAGATTTTCTTCAATTCAAAGTGATTCTAGCCAAGCTCATTCAAAATTTGTAGAAATAAACTCTGAAGAAATTTTTTTTCAACCCAAAGTAATATTTTGTAAGCTTTTCAATATATGTGATTGTTACATTTTTTTCCGTACAGAATATCGCTGAAATGATCATAGCAATATTTCAGAATGTCTCCAGAGTGTCACCTCAATGATTTCAGCAATGTTTTAGAATATCTCCAGAATGTCCTGCAGACATTCTAACAATCTTCTTGAGATGTTTTCCAGAATATTACACATTCCAAATGTAATATGCTGACAATATTGCTGGGACATCCGGTGCTGTGTGGGTAATGAGGTTACAACTTATATCAGACCACTATTGACACTGCACATATAACTGTGATAGGAATGTTATTGATGATAAAACGACAGACATCCACATAGCAGCATTCACGAGATTTCTAATTTTCTTTCTAAGTTCATTACTTACCCTTTTCTCCCCTCAATTTTTATTTGCTTGACACTCATATCAGATAATTGAGCGGCCGGACGCAATAACCGGTCGCGCGCTTGAAAAGACGTAAAAGTATTGTCCAAGCTGTAACATTCAACGGCAAAATAAAAAATTCGAATTTTGAAAAACAAAAAATACCAGACGATAGGTCTTGAAAAATCAACCTTAGTCTTCGTTCACGATTTTTTCCTGTGATCAATAATTCCTTAGTAAAAAAATTAAAACTGCAAATATTTTTGGTCTAAAAATCAATGTTTTTCAATGTTAAACCTGCTCTAACTTTTGTATTTTTCAACATTTCGGAATGAATCTTATCAATTCTTGTCTGTGAAACTTGGTGGAAGACGATGATATTGAAAAACTTTGTAAAAAATTATTGTAAATCATTAATTTTTTAATCCAAAGTGAAAATCATGTTTTTCAAGCTCCCTTGAAAGACTAATATAATTATATTAATTTCAGAAGATTAATTAAGAACTCAGGCTAATATAATTATATCAATTATTATTATAATATAATTATATTAGCCTGAGTTTTACCTATTTGGCCTATATTCTTTTTTCAGCGTAATGATAGGACAAGTCAAAATCATATTCGATACCATGATACGTCATATGATGCATAGAATATTAGTAATTGAACTCCACATCAATTTTCGTATAAGACCGAATTTTCCTTTTTTTGGAAAAAATTGTATAACTCCGACAATTCTTGATCGATTTCAATGAACAACGACTCATTTCACACAGAATTGAACACAATTCAATGCTAGATATAATAAACCATTGGTTCTTGAATTATAGTCGCAAAAAAATGCTTTTAAAATAGAAAAAATGAAAAAAACAGGTGAAAATTTCAAATTCTTGAGGGAAAATTTCCACCAAGTTCTGTTCAATACTCAAAACCATATATATGTCTCGAAAGTGCCAACATTCCCCTTTCAGAACCCGTTCGGAATTTTGAAATTGGTCAAAAAATGGCCGAGTTAGAAATTTTCAAATGTACAAAATCCCCAAAAATCAATTTTTTTACCATAATTTGAAAATTTTTAGAGTGTAAAAAATTTTCCAAACATGGTTTTGTGTTGTATTCGACCAGACCAACAACCTACACTAGGTCATTTGAAAAGTGTTTTTAATTTTTTCTTTTTTGTAGCACTGTGTAATTGAGCGACGAAATCAATTCTATTTCTTATTGGCAGCAAAAAAAACTCGAATTCGCGTTCAAACACCGATTTCATGTTCACAGTCGATTCGAATGAAATTATGCTAGCAAAAATGAGAACAATAGTCCTGATGTACATAATTCCGGATATTTTTGACGTCAGTTTGTCAAAGATAGTAGAGCAACAAATTCTATCCAAGTTTTGTCTGATAGCGACGAATTCGAATTTACATGAAATTGCAAATTTAATATTTTCCGCTTCAGATGAGATTATGCTGGCGAATATGAGGTGAATCTTTCTCACACTCATAGTTTTACATATTCTCGATTTCGGATAATTAGCAACAAATGAGCGACAAATTCTAAATTTCTTCTGGTAGCAGTGTTGCGATATTCGTCGAGCTGGGAAATCGCAGCTTGGTCACGTGACCACATTTCGCACTCACACATGTGAGCAGTATTATCGGTGAACCGCTCACCGACAAAAGCGCTTACATGTATTAGTGCAAAATGTAGTCACGTGACCAAGCTGCGATTTCCCAACTCAACGAATATCGCAACACTGTCTGGTAGAGACAAATTCTAGTTCGAAAACAATCGCGGATTTCACGGTTATAACAGATGCCAATTGAATTGCACTCAAAGAGATTCCTATAGTCACAGTAACTGAAACATCTCAATTGAATGTGCTCAATGAGAGCTACTAAAAATTTGATTAATTCAACCAAAAAAGTGTAGTTGATATAATCCAGTTTGTTTTTTTACACTTTCCTCTCTGTCACACGTATAGGACGCGTGAGTCAAACCTCACGTGGTGTTGCATACTGTCATTTCGCCTTTTCAGCATGGTTTCATGCAGCACGAGTCACCACGTTCATCAACCCTTAGTTACCCCACGTATTTTCGCATGTTTTCGTTAACCTTTCGTTGTGCTTTGCAATCAATTGATCCAAGCTTTTTCCATGATCATAAATGTAGTATGGTTCTTAAACTTGATCCTTGTTCTTGTTTCAAATCGTACCTCGTCATCCCTATGAACAAAAGATCAGATGTTCGAAAACCTCTTGCTCCCTTTAGACCCCCGTGAGATAAATCTAATCGAGGGTTAATCTAGCTCACTACGCACTTTTTCTGATCCATTTCGGGTAAAGTTGGCCAAGTGGATTCTATTTATACGCATTTTAATCAAACTTTTGATAAAGCATTACCACAATTTTCTTTTATCCAAACCCGTGAAATGTGGGTGTAGTGTTAACGTATCAAATTTATTTACTTTCCTTTCTAATATAAATTAATTTGGGAAAGTTACGAGCTTTGCTTCTAAATTTTTTTATAGTTCAGTCGGAAATCCTGTAAAGTTCTGATATTATTAGTCTACTCCTTTTCAGTATGTTCATAAATGATATCCATGAGGTTCTTAAGGACACTCAAGCATCAGCAGAAGCGGGTAAAATTTTGCGTCAATTACTTGATAAAATTGAATTTAAAATCGATAGTAATCAAGTGCATACCTGAGATTAGACTCTGAATATCAATTTAGGTTTCTTCATAGTTGGCAAGTATTGCAAAACAAAATTACAAAAAATTTTCGACAGTTGGAGGTTATTACTTTTAAAATCCTCTAATACTCGCCAGAAAATCAGGAAAAGACTGAAACTTAACTTTGGAGTATAATCTTGGTCGTGGATTTTTTTATTATCCATTGAAAATTTCCGTTGGAAGCATAATTTATGAAAAAAAATTGGCGCAAAATTTGGCTCGCTTTTGTTGGTACTTGAGTGCCCTTAAGCAATTTCAATTTTCTACTGTATGCGAATAATTTGAAGTCGCATAGTGAGATCAATTGCTTAGAGAACTGCTTAAATTTGCAGTCCGATTTACGCAGGGTTTATCAATGATGATGTGTTGATAAATTTATGGTTTTTAATGCCGGCAGATGGAAAGCATATTTTTCAGAATCATATTGTATCTGTTGTACTTCGTATAAATAGAACCTAAGGTTTTACCATGCAATCTTCTAGGAATTCTGATAATCTCGGTACTGTGAGGTCTTTGTTTTTATAACTTTGGGAGTTTTCCAAAGTAACTGATCTAGGTGATCCGGATCACTTTTCAAACCTTCTGATTGGTCGAGGAGCTAATCTGATCACTTGGATTCAGTTGGAGTTAAGCCAACTGTCGATCAGTATGGATCTGTGATTTGGAATCCTTTTGTTGAAGTTAACGTCCGGTTGATTAAGCGTGTTCGGTATGTTTATGAGATTTTATATTTATCGCACACTCTGAGAGAAGAAGAAATGCGGCGGTATTATTTTCTTTCATGCAATTCTGCATGGTACTGTTGATTTGCCATTTTTGTTGAATGACATAGATTTATATGCACCGTGTAGGTCTCTGAAAATTTTTTCTCCTTCATTTACCATTTCGAATGTAAAATCTGCTCATGATTCTAACTGTCTGTTGACGAAAATGGATTTCTTCCATCATGATTTGAATAAGTTCGTTTCTGCTGTTGATGGCGTATTTTGTAGCTGTTAGTTTTTATAATTTCATACTTGTGCTTTGGCATGCGCTTAGCGATTTTCAGTATGTTCTGTTTTTCAACCACTCTGGTGACTATGATTTTTACTTAATGCATATTATAAAAGGTTATGTCTGTAAATAAAAACAAAATAAATAAGTTCCTAGTCCCTTTAGAATGCACCATTATTTCTGAAAATTTTAGTTCTTTGGATTTCTCATGTATTTTATAGACAAAGAAATTTTGGGCAAATTCCGTACGCTTCGGTTGTCCCTTGAGGACCCTTAATTCTAATTGTGAATCAAACATATCACAACTTTATAAAACAATTGAATAGTTGGTTTTAATTTTAGGAGCACGTCAAGAGAGATCACTTGAAACAACGAAATCACGTTTGTCCGTATTGCGGAAAATCTTTCTTCAAAAAGTTTGACTTGAAGACGCACAGTAGAGTACATACGGATGAACGTCCTTACATATGTCGAGCTTGTGGAAAGAGATTTCATCATCAGAGTCATATAATTCGTCACGAACGTATCCATTCCGGTGAAAGACCTTATTCTTGTGAAATATGTCAAAAAACCTTCACGCAACCAGGCTCACTGAAAATTCACAAACAAAAACATCAAGAATTGAGAGTAGACATTTTGGATTATCCAATGGACGAAGACGATCCATTGATCACGTTGTAAAGAAATTCATATACAATCATTATAATAATACCAGATCCCAACAGGGTATATTAACTGTGATACTAGTGCAATACGAGTTTTAATGTTCATGTAATAAAACATTGTAAATAGATATTGTAAATAATCATACCTCTATTCTCTCCACACTTATACACACAGCTTCAATTCAAGTTCATATATTTGGATATTATATGATGTAATTCTTCTCTCATTTTGTTAACTAATTTTATGTACGTACATACATGAAAAATCATTGTTAAATTGATACTTATGTAAAATAAATATGTACATTTTATTCTTGTGCAATTAAAATTCCATTTTTAGATTTCTTATACTTATATACATGACTTTTCTGTTTTTCGTCCCAATCTTTGGTGTCCTCTTGAGATAAAATTCTTTGGGGATCTACCGCCGCTTCTTTGAATTTTGCAATATTGTCGAGATCATCCGTTATTCGATGCTCTCTATTTTTGTGTCTCTTTTTTAGTATTTTTATTTGATTGTAATCTTCTTCCGTAGTGAGAAAATCTTTCGAATGAGTTAGAAGTTTTATTCCAAACTGATCTGACGAAATGGTGGAGGATTTTTCCTCTTCTGCGACAAATTCTGTGTTGTCCAGTTGAATGGATCTATAATTTAAAATCAAATTTTCATCAACGCTAAATAATAGAATTTCAATAAAAATTACAAAGAAATATTCTGATTGCATTGGAACCAACGAATGACACTGAAACTATTCTTAAATCCTTTTAATAAAACTTCATAACTTTATCTCTAACATATTCTAATTTATAAGAATTGAATAAATGACAGTCATGGTAAGCTTACCGTTCTATTATTTCATCCAACTTTTGGGCAACGAATTTCTGAAACGCTGGACTTACTCCAAAATTATCGAACTTTTCTTCTCCCTCCACTTTCCTCAAGGATGGTTTTATCAACGATTCTAAAAATACAACCAAACATTACAAAACAAACAAAACAAAAACATAAATATCTCAACAAATACTCACTTTTAGAATCTTGCTTATCTTTCAAACCATCAGATCTATTTCGTACGAACAATTGATTTGATAAAAATTCCGGATCCGCAGCTTCCCTTAAATGATTTTTAGATACTTCATCCTCAGAACTCGACGTATCTTCTTGAGATTTTTTTTTAATCATTGGTCCGATTTACGTACCACGTTTCTTCCTTCCGATATTTTAAATCGAATGCCGCTTGCGGAGAAAAATAATGAAGTTTCAAATTTACGAAGTCCGTTCTGAAGATTCGACTCCACAGTAAATTTTTAGAACACTCTTAAGAAGTTGGATGTGGAATTTCGTGCGCGTTGTTTGCGAAACTTCGGTTAATTTAAAATCCAATTTTGTTACTCTAATTAACAAAATGTCCTGCTCAACGCGTTATTTCGTAAATATTTATCGCGAGGCGGAAAAACATCCGCAAGGATCCCCAAATAGAAGTGATATTGAGAAAAGTTTGAAAGATGTCAAGGTTAACCTTCATGATATTATTCGTCAAATTTTGGAAAAAGAACCACCTGAAAGTGCCGACGAGGATGGCTCGCTTTACGTAGGCGCAGCTGGTATCGCTTACCTCTTTCTACGATTGAATAAATGCAACGTTGGATTGGCTGATAGTAGAACCCATTATCTGTTATTGGCTGACCGATATTTAAAATCTTCTTTACAGAATGCGCAAAAACGCATCGAACGCGGTATTTCCGATTGTGGATTTCTTATAGGTAACAAAAATTTTTTTCAATAATTATTTAATGATTTATATTTGAAAATTATCAACTTATTCAACATATTTTTCATGTTTTGTACAGTTAATTATATTTAATGCGTACAGGTGATGCTGGGATAATAGCTATAGGTATAGTACTTGCAGCGACTAAAGGAGAAGACGACAAATATATTCGTTTGAAGGATCACTATTTGAATAAAGCAAAATATTGTATGCAAATTGATTCCTCAAAATGCGAATTCGATGAGTTCTTTGTCGGACGTGCAGGGTTCTTATACGGCGCCCTATGGCTGAATCGAGAATTAGGAAAAACCATTGTACCCATAGAAACTATGCACAATATTGCTAAAACTATAGTCATGTCTGGACAAAATTATGCATGTGCTAATCGCAGTCCATGCCCATTGATGTATTCGTACTACGATACAGAATATTTGGGTGCCGCGCACGGCTTATGCGCTATACTCCAGGTTCTCATACAAGTGAGTATATATGTTTATCTCATAGGCCGATAAGAACATCAAACGATTACCTAAAAGCTTAGGTACAAAGCTTAATACAAGTTTCAATTCAATAGCTCAATTATTTGATTTTGATAATGACATATATATTCTGTTCCATTAAAACCATTGAACTCTATATCATACTGGAAAGCGCACTTCTCAAAAATGGCCGGTGGGCTTAGTGCAAGAGAGAAGGTTGCTTTGAGTGGGAAGCTTTCTCTTTTGTTTATATTAATGAACTATAGTCCCATCTATTCTTGAAGAGAGATAGCATCCCACTCGAAATTCAAAATCTCACCGGACTATACTATAAAAAACATGAGAAGTGCGCCTTCCAGTATGATATAGAGTTCAATGATTAAAACCACAAGTTTTAGAATAGAGTTGTTATAATTTCAATTCAAATTCTCGAAGATCTATAGCTATGATAATGAAAAAATATTTAATTCTGGATCAGATAACTCTGATATCAGGCTAACAGATTGTTTCATCATTTTTCATCTATCGGATTGACACAATTGGGCCATTAGATTGAAACTTGCATCAAGGTCGCGAATTTGCATAATAGTCAGATCTTATATTATCAGGTATATCATGATTTTTGAATCTCGAAACAAGTTTTCCAACATCAATAATTCTTTCAGACACCTGATTTTTTGAATGTCAATTCAAATATCGAAGATGTAGTCCGTAGTTGCGTGGATTACATGTTGAGTTTACAATCACCCTCGGGTAACTTCCCCTGTGCCTTGGACGAATTACACGGTCGATTCAAAAGAAAGGAAGAAGATGAATTGGTACATTGGTGTCATGGAGCACCAGGTGTCATTTATCTCATGGCAGCTGCTTATCTCAGATGGAAGGACAAGAAGTACTTGGAATCTTGTCAACTAGCCGAAGAGCTGGTTTGGTCCAAAGGATTACTCAAAAAGGGTCCTGGAATTTGTCACGGAGTAGCCGGCAATGGATACGTTTTCCTTCTCCTCTATAGACTTACGAAGAACGATCTCTACCTCTATCGTGCTGCTAAATTTGCCGAATTCATGAATACTCCACAATTTCTAAGAGAAGCACGTACTCCGGATTGCCCTTTCTCTTTATACGAAGGCTTGGCCGGTACCGCTTGTTTTCTCGCAGATCTTCTTGAACCTGATAAGGCTGCTTTTCCTTTCCAAGATGTGTTTTAAATATTTTGAAATATCCTTCATTCAAATTTTTATTTATAAATTTAATGTAAACGATTTGATTTTTCGTTGAGCCGATAATAATGTTCTTTTTGGAAGTATTAAAAATTTAATATTCGATCATCAAATGACAAATGATCTCTCATTTTATTCTGTATAAAATAAGAGATTATGCTTTATTTATATACATATACATATTTATATATAAAAACTCTTCTGAATATTTCGTGTTGACCTCAGTTCATTGAAACGCGGTTTCATCTCTTGTCATTCACGATACAAATTTCTCTGTAGAGGAAGATTGAGTCCTTTCGTGCGTTGAAACACGTTCGTAAAGTTGATCATACGTCGAATGACAACTGAAATTCTAAAAAAAAATCTACACGTGATCGTTTTATTTAATATATGGATGTGTAGAATTTTTGGAATTTAAGTCTTTATGCGACGTACGATGAATTCAATGATGAAGAATGTTGTGCCCCGTTTTTTCTCTGCACCTGTATTATTTTGGTACAGAAAGATTTGGTAGAAAATATTGTTGTCGCGCGACCGGTCTCTGTTTGAAAGATATTAATCAATTTGAGAATTTAATTGCATTTACTGTTTTATCAATAGCGATTTTTAAATTATTATATACATTAAGTTTTTCAACTGATGAAATAAAAGGACCCATATGAACGTTTTGATATTCAAGTATATTACATGTTAATGATATAACTAAATTATTTTATTCATTGGAACTGAATAAACGTATGGACGTATTTATAAATAACTAATTGAATATATATATCAAATATGTGTATTATATTCAATATTTATCCAAATATAAGTTTGTCAATGTTTTGAGATTGTTATAACATATTATTATTCCCTGAACTTGGTTTTTTAGTATATATTAGTATAGAAAATTTATTAATAATATAACCTTTATACATATTTTCTATGTCATGTGTATCGAAAAGCCGATGAAGCATACGTTTATGTATTGAAAAAAAAATAATCTTTTTCATTTTAATAATAATTTTACGAAATTTTGAGTAAAAAAATGACAAATTTTTTTTTTATCATCAATAATAACGATAATTCCGGATAAAATCTAATCTAACAATTTTATGTAAGCATTGTCTAGTGAAGCAGAACGTAGGTATTTAGCAATCCTCCTAGCCTCTCATCCTAGATAGACATATCAGGATAGTATAAAGTAGCAGGTAGCATGTAGTAATAGTAGGTAAGGCCGACCTCTGAAGAAAACCGGTTTACAGATCAATGCTGTTGAGTGGTGTTGGATGCTGTATGTGCAGTGCTGTCAGAGATGCCCAGAATCTAGCGGAATCTATCAATTAAATAATTGCATTAATTGGAATGACGAATAACGAAAAGAAGGGTCACCCGTATTTTGAGCGCTGTGTTTGTGTTTATATTTGTGGATTAATAAATGCATATCCACATTCGCATTGCAAGATAATCTTATTAAATTCAAGTTTTCGGCCACTAGGTGTTTTTTATATTTCTCACAAAGTACTGATTAAAAATTAATTGAATGATAGTCGTGTTCAGTATCGATAATAAATTTTTCTTTCGAACTATCTATCATTAGCTAAGTTCGTTTACCGATGTCCCAAGTTACCCCAACTCGCTCCAAGTATTTTGGATTCGCTACTTCCAGTTTAAGCAACGAAATAATTGGTTTGGTACAAGTTGGAGCAGCTCAGGGCACGTAGAACGAACGAACCTATTGTTCCAGGAAATATGCCACGAAGCCATAGTTTAGGCTTCAAGAGTATATCGATTGCCCTGGAGTCTACGCTTTTGCGTTCGTTACGCATACCGGCAATATTTTCTATTCATAATTTATGGATTTTTTAAGACACGGAAAAAAACACTACCCCGGATGATGCTTAGAATCCAATTAACGCCACAAAAGTATCCTAAGGCTGGCCTCCCATGGACCGGAATTCGTTCCGGCGGAATGAAAATTGAACCAATGCACAATTTTTTATAGATTTCTGATAGAACGCTCTAAAACAAATTGTGAAAGCGATCGGTTTAAAGTCATTCCGCCGGAACGAATTCCGGTCCATGGGAGGCCAGCCTTAGAAACAGATAGAACCTCTATCCCTGGTAAAAAGACCGGACAGGGACTCGATGAAAACCGGCTAAAGCCCGAGTGGAATAGGATACGGGTCTATCCGGGGATTGAACGGGAACCATTATCCGTTTCGGGTATATATACGGAGCTATCTGGGAACCATCCGGGAATAGCAAGGAGGAAAAATGAATTGTATCCGGTCTCATCCGCCAGGGCCGGCGTCAGACTTTTTTTCAGAGTGGGGAGCGAGTTTGAAGGGGGATGGGGGGGGGGGTTAATGCCAAATTATTTTTCACAATGTACTGATATGAAGAAATAATGCTTGGAAATTTCGAGTGGGTAATTTACCCACTCAGATATTTCCGAGTGGGTAGTGCTACCTATACTACCCACGTGAATCGCCGGCCCTGTCATCCACATCCTATCCGGGTAAGTTTTTGAAAGATACGTATCGTACACAGGTATATCCGGGTACGTGGCGAGAACACCAAGGCTGACAACGGAATTGTATCCGGGTTCATCCGGGAATCATGCGGGAAGTGGAACATAAAATTAATTCACAACTAAAGGTCGGCAACCCATCCGGTCCCCTCCGGGTCCTATCCGAGCATATTTTCGAGAGATAGGCATCGTATACGGGCGTATCCGGCTGCGTGGCGAGAACACCAAGGCTGACAACGGAATTGTATCCGGGTTCATCCGGGAATCATGCCGGAAGTGGAACACATAATTAATTCACAACTAAAGGTCGGCAACCCATCCGGTCCTATCCGAGCATGTTTTCGAGAGATAGGCATCGTATACGGGTGTATCCGGCTACGTGGAGGACATACCAAGACTGAGAACGGAATTGTATCCGAGTTCTTCCGGGAAACATACGGGAAGTGCGACACAAGATTAATTCACAATTGAAGGCCGGCAACCCATCCGGTCGCCTCCGGGTCCTATCCGGGAAAGTTTTTGAGAGGTAGGTATCGTATACGGGCGTATCCGGGTGCGTGGAGGGAATAGCTGGGCATAGGATGGATCTATATCCGGGGTGATGCGGGATTCATGCAGGAGTTAGAACACGAAATTAATTTAAAACTAATGTTCGGTATTCCATCATGTCTCATCCGGATCCTATCCGCGGAAGTTTTTGAGAGATTGGTATCGTATACGGGTGTCTGCGGGTACGTGGTGGAAACACCAAGGCTGAGAACGGAACTGTATCCGGGTTCTCCTCCGGTTTCTTATCTGGGTTCCATCCGGGGTCCCGCTCGATATTTGGTCCCAAGACCTGGATAGGACCCGGATTGAACCGGATGGAGAATCACCGCAAAATCCGTATACGCGCCCGGATTCTCCCGGATAGAGTTCCGGCTGTATCCGGGTTCCCATCCGATTTCTCATCCGGGGTCCCGACCGATATCAGGTCCCAAAACCCGGATAGGACCCGGATTGACCCGGATGGAGAATTACCGCAAAATCTTTCCGGTTTCTTCCCAAACGGATATAATTCCATCAGACGCGGATAGGAGTTCTGTCCGTTTCTGATGGAATTTTTACTAAGGCTATAGAAAATATAAAAGACAATGAATAGGACAAAAAATAAGAGGTTTTCAGTGTACGATGCAAAGGGCATTCATGCGAGGGGGACCCCTGGTGCAAATGAAGCGTTGAAACGCGACGAAAGCGCGGCGAAAGCGCAAGCGAAGAGTCACCTAAGAGTAACAAAGAGTCACCTAAAAGTAATTCAGGAGGGAATTGAAACATTTTCACGTTTCATTCGTTCCAATACCCTCTTCCTTCACTTTTGGATTTTCACCAGGGATGTCATCGGGTCCGTCCGGTTTTTATCACAGAATCTGCTAGTTAACTTTTGAATTTATTCCGCAGCCCTGGGTGAGGGCCAACCCCACCAACTAAGTTCAAAGTTTAACCAAGGCTCAAAGTTATAATTCCTGAATTTGGATTGGTTGATTGTGGTTTGAATTTTAAACCAAGTCAGTGGGATTGGCCCTAAGAACCCGTATGGAAATATTTCGCTGAAAAATTTCGTAGAATTGCTGTAAAATCTTCGAAAAACTCTGATTTTCCTCTGCAAAACTCTAATAAAGTCTAAGAAACTCTGAGATCACGATGAAAAATCTAGAATTTTTGGACATCGTTCTCTAATAAAGTCTAAGAAACTCTGAGATCACGATGAAAAATCTAGAATTTTTGGACATCGTTCTCAGAGTTTTCTGATAAGGTAGCAAGTGCCCGAAATTGCAGTTACCCAAAAAGCGATGATTTGTGAACCTGAGAATATTCACTAGAAGTTTCTAGCTCTCGTCGAATACATACAGACCAGGGGACATAATCTCAAATTGAACATTCTCAAATGGATTTCAGCGCTGCCACACGGTAGTACAGTGAACTATTTGACATAGATTCAACTAACACAAACAATGAACAAATCACACCGATTTTCGAATGAGTGTTGGTGTATACATGTGAAATAGTTCACTGTACTACCGTATGGCGGCGCTGAAATCCGTTTGAAAATTTTCTATTTCAGATTATGCCCCCTGATACAAACTTCACTGCTTTCGGGTAAATGGCCTTTCGGGCGTATGCTACCTTACCAGTTTTCTCAGCCCTGGTGAAAGGGAAGCGTGTAATAGGAAGTGTCGGGAACGTAGTTGGAAAGTATTTGGAGCGTGGATTTGAGCGTATACCGAGCGTCAAGTGGAACATCAAGAGTGGTTCGAGCGTATATTTGAAGTCTGTGAAGCGTATCGGAAGAAACAATAATTTCATAGAAACCGGGCTTCACGCCCGGAAGCGTTATTGAGGGTGTTTACGGCAAATGATCGGTTCAGGTTTATCCCCAGACAGTGGTACTCAATTACGAAAATTTCTAGAATTGATCGGATCAGTGATCCTGTCCTGTCTTACAAGGCGGTGTTAACGTATCTTTATGAAATAAGGCGGGAAACTGGAAGTGAAAGATAATTAGGTGGCATTAATTAATATTTATAAAATTCGAAGGTACAAATTAGCATCTTCGTGCTAAAAAGTAATGTAAAATTGTTTTGTCAAGCCAATATTGATGAAAATACTTGATTATTTATTATGACAGGAGTTCTAACCTTAAATTCACAAAATAAATTAAGATAATTTTTATGTATTGCTTTTGTGGCAATAAAGTGAATTACTACTAAATAAATAAGATCAATGTTTCAAAGTGACAAATTATTTCAAATATTCTTTTATATTAATGCCCGTACAGCACAACCACCGATCCTCCACCTAAGACCTCGGTGGACTAGAGGTGGAGGATCGGTGGAGAAATGGGAGCCGTGGAAATAAGGGAGAAATAAGGGAGAGTCCCCGTTGAGCAACGGAGAGGCGACGGAGAAATGTCCGCCCTCTGTATTTTCAGTAAAACTTGAATTCGTGAATTCATACATTCAGATTTGGTTACGTAAATGCACCAATAAGAATTATATCGAAAATACAGAGGGCGGACATTTCTCCGTCGCCTCTCCGTTGCCTCAACGGAGACTCTCCCTTATTTCTCCCTTATTTCCACGGCTCCCATTTCTCCACCAATCCTCCACCTCTGGTCCACCGAAGTCCTAGGTGGAGGATCGGTGGTTGTGCTGTACGGGTGTTCACAAAGCTTGAGAAAATCAAATTTTCATCCAACTGTAATTGTTTACAATTTAAAATAACATTCTTTATTGTAGCGATTCCTGGATATTTTTCAATGTTAAGAACGATTCTTCAATAATGTTCATTTTTCTATTAGGTACAAGTTGAATTATTGGACTAACATGGATTTTCATGGATTACCCAGCTAACCATAGCTGATAAATAACTGGTCAATTATTACTCAATGAGATTGGGTGGGATTGATCAATAATTGTCCATTTCTATGTCCGCATTGGCGACCAATAATGGGTCAATTTCTGTGGACCATTGGATTTTCCAATTATGGGGCAATATTAGGTCAATGGCATGGGCATAGGTGCTGCCATCAGCTGTAAAATGAAGTGACCCATAATTTGGCAATTATTGGCCAATTATTTTGGTTTGAGAATGATAGAAAATTTACTAATAACTGGGTTATTGATTGATATAGTGTGAAAGGTTGAATCAATAAGCAATTTATTTTTATTATTGAAGGGTTTTGATAGGTGTTTATTGTTTAAACAATTTGGGTGTAGTTGTAATGTCTTTTTCGAAAACAACAACCGCACACAAATTATGGTTATGTATGACACTGAATTCGTTTATTTCACATTATAACATATAATCATCTGCAATTTACTCTATTGCTAATTCAAATATAAAACACACTTTTTGATTGAAATGCAGTTCAATCAGTTCACTCAGTCATAAGAATTTACATCTATGCTACGAAATTGAAGTTATGAATAATAACCTCAATTCATCGCGACAATCCTACCGCACCACGAATAATACGAAATTCGAATAAGTTGCGATTAATACGACAAAAATGAATGAATGACCGATAAACCACAACAATGTTTTGTAACAAACAATACGTGAATAATGAATAATTCTGTCCTTGACCTCAAGAATGCAAAATTCCATACAACCGATAGAAAGTAAGTGATGTTTTATATTTTCAGATTTTCCATTATCGACGGATGTTAAATGCTCAATTTTTGCCCAATTCTATGGACCACAAAATTGATCAATAATTGTCAATTTCTATGTCCGCATTGGCGACCAATAATTGGTCCTCCAAAAATGATCAATTTTCGATCAATCATTATTCAATGAATGGACATGCGCACAGAGATCCTACATAATTCTCAAATAATTGATCAATTCTTAGCAAATGCGATTGGAATCAATCAAATTGACCAATGATTGAAACCAATCCATGGTTGGCTGGGTATATAATCTATTTTTTGAAGATGACGCAGAAGATGAATTTGATGAAAATTTCCATTTAATAAAAAACGACCATGGCACACTGGGAAAAAAAACCGTAAGGCTATACGTAAAATCACGTTGTCCGTACGGTCGCGAAACAAGTTGCAGTGGAAACGTGGCGCTAGCGTTGCATGCTCGCTGTCGCAAAAATAGAAACGTTTGTTAAACCTACTTCAAACCTTACAGTAATCTAGCCATAGTTTCGCATGGTTTCGCACGTAAATTCTACAGGGGTTTCAATGCTAGAATTACATCTCATAATACGGTCGATTTAGTTTCAATTTCTTCCGTAAATTTTACAGCATATTTCACACTGGAAGTACTTCAAATTACATGGAAAAACAAAATTACGTGTAATATAAGTAGAGCTCGGAATTTTGAATCCCTCTCGTAGGAAAAATTTTCCTATACTTTTTCTTAGATGAGATTTAGGAGTTTTTGCCAAAGACAAAAAATATATAAACACATGTATGTATATAGTGTTTTTGCCTCAAAAACACTCATGTACGATGTTTCTATCTCAAAAAAATCAGTAGTGATTAGATATATGATTTAATATGAAAAAAAAAATTCGTATTGAACTCTCATGATTGAAAAAAAAATTTGCTTACGCAGCTAGAATCGAACCAGGGTCTTTATGATTACTACGACAAACACTCGCCACTGAGCCATAGACCCCGTTTTTATTAATCAATGGAAAAAGTGTTTATAACTACCGTACGAATCATTTATATTAGTTGTAGAAGATTTATACACATGCATTGTATAAAATCGTATATGAATTATATAGGAGTTATATGTGACCCATTTGTAATCCCTAGTGGGAGAGAAACGTGTAAAGCGTGTATTAAGAGTATATATAAATTTGTAATTTTCACCAGAAGTACGAATATATGTTATATTTTTTGTGTATAAAAATGTCGGCGATAACAGAATAACACATTCAAAGTACCACACTCAGAATAATAATGATAATAAATTCGTATAGACCTATTGTCATTCCATATGACACAAATGCTGCTGTAACGTTAACGTATAACGTACTGTTTAAGGGGCAATTCTATGTAACACCACCGTTTCCAATGTGGTTGCTGCAGCAATCTCAAACCACGTAAAATTTACGTGAGTCAACGTTGTTTTGACGTTGAACAAACAACGTGATGCGCCCATGTTGGGTTATACCAATCTTTTTTCCCAGTGCAGGATAATTAATTTCTACAAATATATTGTCCCTCTTTACTCATCAACAGGTAATACAATGCAGCATTATTATTACCATAACAAGTCGTATTGAAGGCTCATATACTTCTGTGAACAATAGAGGTACGTTGAACATTTGGATATTTGATAGTCCAATTAACATTCTATGAACATGAATGTATGTACAATGAACCTAAATTTCACCTAAAAGGCTGTCTTTTCTTAGGGAATATTTAAAAAAAAGATTTTGAGTAGTTTAATTTGCGCAAAGTGTAATATTTGAATAAAATACAGGCATTGAAGAATATTTGGTACATGAAATCATTTATATCACAGTGAGAGTTTTATACAATCCCTACTCCGAATGCCAGACAAATCCGGACAACTTTTTTAGCTGGATCTGTCTGGTTTTGTATGGTCTTGTCTGGTTTGCCAAATACAAGATTTGTGCCAAGTTTAAAATGAGTCAGGATTGGTAGGGCTTGCCAAAATGTCTGGTACAATCCGGATTATCGGGTGAAAATTATGTCAGTTTTTGTATGTAAAGAACATAATTGGGAGAAGTTGCTGTAATTGGCTGGGACTGGCATGAAGAAATAATGGCAGGGTGACACCGGTTTGCCAGTAAAAGAAATTGTGCCAGATTTTATAGGACTCGCCGATTAAGAACTTCGTCAGATCTACTCAGTCAATCACGCATTCCTTGAATGTGCCGATCTGGATGGTATCGGCGGGTTGCTAGAGTGCTTGAAACTCTCTGGAGTACCAACACCAAAAAACTCCTCAGTTGACCATCATATTTGCTGATAATGACTGACCAGAAACGAGGATGGTTTCAACTGGTTCGCCGGTTGACCGGCACATAGGCGGTTTAGTAAGGCGCGCCTGCGTGGAAAGCTGACTGGAAAACACCGTGATTCACATATTCCTAAAATATGTAGATCTCATGAGGATCGCGAGGTTTTTGAAGTGCTCGGAAATATCCGGCCCGCCGACACAAAAACCTTCTCGGTTGTGCGTCAAATTTGCTGACAATGCCTCACAAGAAAAAGAGATGGTTTTGACCGGGTAGCCGGTGTACCAGCTCCCAGTAGGTTTTATAAGGTACGCCTGAGTGGAAAGCTGACTGGAAAACACCGTGATTCACATATTCCTGAAAATGTGCAGATCTCATGAGGATTGCCAGGTTTTTGAAGTGCCAAAAAATTGTAGAAAAAATAACACGTTTTGGTCAGAATGAAGTGAATTTCCTCAAGGGCGATATATTCCAGAGAAAATACTATATGGTCAGAAGTTTTTTGTTCAATACTATGCAGATTTCATAGCATGAATAATCAATCGAATTTCGACAAAAAACATCCTCAAATATCTTATCCAAACTGTACATCGCAGTATAGAAAACCGGTCACTTCCGGACAAAATATTTTTGATAATATTTTTTGTTTGATCTCACTCGGACTTCACGGGCCGAAAACCCAGTCACATTCCGACGGAAAATATCCTCGAATATCTTATCCAAGCTGTATCTTGCAGTATGAACAACCGGTCGATTTCGGACAAAATATTTTTCGATAGATCTCATCCGGATTTCACAAGCCGAAAAAACAGCCTTAATCCGACAGAAAGTATCTTCGAATACTTCATCCAAGCTGTATTTTACAGTATGGAAAACCGGTCAATAGTGGACAAAATATTTTTTGCCTGATTTCACACGCCGAAAAACCAGTCACAATCCGACGGAAACTACCCCCAAATATCTTATCCAAGCTGTATCTTGCAGTATGAACAACCGGTCGATTTCGGACAAAATATTTTCCGATGGATCTCATCCGGATTTCACAAGCCGAAAAAACAGCCTTAATTCGACGGAAAGTATCTTCGAAGACTTCATCCAAGCTGTATCTTACAATATGGAAAACCGGTCAATAGCGGACAAAATATTCTTTGCCTGGTCTCACTTGGATTTCACAAGCCGAAAAACCAGGCACAATCCGAAGGAAAGTACCCTCGAATATTTAATCCAAGCTGTATTTTACAGTATGGAAAACCAGTCAATAACGAACGAAATATTTTTTGCCTGGTCTCACTTGGATTTCACAAGCCGAAAAACCAGTCACAATCCGACGGAAAGTACCCTTGAATATTTCATCCAAGCGGTATTTTACAATATGGAAAACCGGTAAGAACCGGACAAAATATTTTTTGATTGATTTCACTCGGATTTCACAGGCCGAAAAACCAGTCACTATCCACCCGAAAAAATCATCGGGTATTTCATGCAGTTTCTATTTGATTCACACAGCATGTCAAACCGGAGAAAAACTATCACAAAATATTTTGTCAGTATCGTCTGGAATTGTACGGGACAAAAACCGACTAAGAACCTGACAAAACCTGATGAAAAATTTTTTTATCTGGATTTGTCGGACATATCAAGCAAGTGCCGGGCCCGTCAGAGGCGGCTGAAATATATTTTGTCAGTATCGTCTGGAATTGTACGGGACAAAAACCGACTGGGAACCTGACAAAAAATTTTTTGTCTGGAACTGTCGGACATTTGGAGTAGGGATGACTTTTGATACATTTATTACTTCTAGGATACATCAATATTTTCTTATCCCTAGTTAAAATGTCCAATAGAAACCGATAAAAACCGATTCAAAATTAATCGGAATGAATAGGGTCAATCGGAGAGGCTCAACTACCGATTCAAGATGAATAGGAATTAATTGGAACGTGGTATATATAGGATTGAATCGAGGATTTACCGATAGAAAAATATTTGTTTTATTGAAATTAATATGACTTTCAGTGATCAATCGGTTTGTATGAGAGATATCTGATTGAGAATATGAAAATTTCTCCATTTCATGAGGCAAATGGTTTTTATCGGAAATTTCCATGACCTAAAGCTATTGGAACCGATCGTAAATGTTACGTAATGGGGAATTCAATCGGTTTTTATGAAGAATGTCCAATTCGATTAGAGTTCGTACAGATTTGATCGGTCTGTAGGTTTTAATCGGATTATTCCACTATCCGAATTCATGGGGAATAACAGGACCATTTACGGATCTGAAAATTGAATAGGATTGAATGAGGAATATCCAATTCGAATTCAGAATTTCTTTCAGCGGATTAAATTATCGGTTTTTATCAGAATTTTCGGTGATTTCGGTCTATTGGAACCAATGGGAAAATTGTACAAAATTCAAGACTTACTGGGTTTCTATCCAGAATATCCAATTCGATTTGAGTTTGTTTATTTTATTGGTCAATAGGTTTCAATTGGATTATTCGATCATCCCACACTGAAAAAAAGGTGGGTACAGACAACGGTGATATAGTTGATTCAACACCCGAAGGGAACATGAAGCTCCGACAAATGTTCAGAATAGATCATGATAGATCAGACTGAAGCTCTGTTGGAGCTCAAGTTTAGATTCGTAAACGTTCGACGAAGGTCCGATGAACGTTGAAATGTCCACTTGAAAATAGTTTGAATGAACGTTTATAAAACGTTCATCGAACGTTTGCTAAAGGTTCGTTCGAGTTGCAATTTTTCGATCAAAGTTTTTTTCAAAGTATATTTTTCCACGAAAAAATGAAAGATTGGGGAATTTCTAACTATAATTGTAATTCCGTCTGAAACATAAAAAACTGAAGGTTGAATGAATCTTCGTAGAATCTTTAATAAACGTTCTATGAACCTTCATTCAAGCTATTTTCAAGCGGACATTTCAACGTTCATCGGACCTTCGTCGAACGTTTCCGAATCTAAACTTGAGCTCCAACGGAGCTTCAGTCTGATCTATCATGATCTATTCTGAACGTTCGTCGGAGCTTCATGTTCCCTTCGGGCAGTAGAATACGATTGGATATATCCAACTGAATCTGACTGTTGCCTCAACTACATACACTGTTGACTCAACTACATGCAGTTGAATCAACCATCATGGTGTCAAGTCAACGATTATACTGTCAATCTGATCATATATTCGTTGACTTGACTATGATATTCAGTTACCCTAACAACAAAATATAATTGATTTTCGATGAAATTTTTTTGTCACTGCAATTTATGGGAAATAAAAGGAATATTTACGAGATTGAATATTCAATAGCATTGAATGAGAAATGTCCAATTCAATTTTAGACTTTATTCCACCGCATTAGCCCTGGTTAAAAAATCCGATAAGATCCGATAGAAACCGATTCAGAATTAATCGGACTGCATAGGATCAATCGGAACAGTTCAATCCCCGATTCAAAATCAATAAGAGTTTATCGGAATCTCTTTTCTATAGGTTTCAATCGGGGATTAACCAATTAAAAAATCTGCATTTTATGGGAATTGATCAAACTTCACATGATCTATTGGTCTGTATAAGAGATATCTGATTGGATGATTGAAATTTTCTCCATTCCATCAGGCAAACGGTTTTTATCGGAAGTTTCCACAATTTCAATCTATTGGAACTAATGGGAGGATTTGTGAAATTGAATGATGAATGGGTTTCTTATGGGAGATTTCTGACTGCATTTGAGGATGTATCGATTTCATTGATCAATGGGTTTTAATTGGATTATTCCAACATTCAAATTTATTGAAAATAGTAGGCAAGTTTACAGATTCTAAAGTCCTATAGGTATGTACCGGCAATAACCGATTCAGTTCTGAAATTTCTTTCATTGCATCAAATCATTGGTTTTTATCAGAATCCCTGGTGACCTCGATGTATTGGAACTAATGGGGAAGTTGCTGGAATAGGGAACTATAATCATAGAATACCAATAGAATCCAATTAGAAAATATTTCATTGGTATCAATCGGAATTTTTATCAGTGATGGAATATCCATTGGATCCCACTGAAAAATATGTTACTGGTACCAATTATAATTGTAATGATTAATAAAATGCCGATTAAATCAAATTAAAAAATATTGTGTTCGTACGAATTGGAATTTTTATTATTGATAAAATACCTATTGGATGCCATTGAAAAATATTTGACTGGTATCAATTAGAATCTTCATGATTAATAACATACCGATTGAATCCAATTGGAAAATATTGTATTGGCATCAATCGGAATTTTCATTGATCATAAAATACCAAGTGAATGCAATTACACAATATTTCATTGATATCAATCGGAATAATTATTATTGATAAAATATCAATTGGATCCCATTGAAAAATATTTGACTGGTATCAATTGAAATTTTCATGATTGATGAAATACCGATTCAATCCAATTAAAAAATATTTTATTGGTATCCATCGGAATTTTTTATCAATCATAAAATACCCATTGAATCTAATGAGAAAATATTTTCTTGGTATCAATTGGAATTTTTATGATTAATGACATACCCATTGAATTCTATTGAAAAATATTTCACTGATATCAATTAGAATTTTAATGATCAATAAAATACCTATTTAATCAAATGAAAAATATTTTCTTGGTATCAATAGGAATTCTTATTATTGATAAAATACCTATTGAATGCCATTGAAAAATATTTGACTGGTATCAATTAGAATCTTCAGAATTAATAACATACCGATTCAATCCAATTGAAAAATATTGTATTGGCGTCAATCGGAATTCTCATTGATCATAAAATACCAAGTGAATCCAATTACACAATATTTCATTGAGTTCAATCGGAATTCTTATTATTGATAAAATACCTATTGGATCCCATTGGAAAATATTTGAATCGTATCAATTAGAATTTTCATAATTGATAAAATACCGATTGAATCCAATTGAAAAATATTGTATTGATATCAATCGGAATTTTTCCTCCATCATAAAATACCGATTGAATCCAATTGGAAAATATTCTCTTGGTCTTCATTGGGATTTTTATTATTAATGAACTCCCATGCTCTCATTAAGACCGATACAATCCCTCATATGTCCAATGGACTATTACCAATTGAATCTTATTACTATAGGACACCCATCCCTGACATAAGACAGTCATTTAGTTCACATTGATAGGAAGCGAACCACGGCATCGAGCGAGCGGGTGTTCCAGATCGATCTTTTAGGTTAAGCAACGACAACTGCGGTACAAGGTGGATGGGTGATCACCGTGTTAATAACACATAAATGATCGTTTGAATTTATTTCAGCAATAATTTGTCATACGTAATGATTGAATAAATGATATGTGTGTTTGTTTAATTGATATAAAATGCGCGTATATAATGTATATAAACCGTTCGTTGGTTGGGTTAACAACCAATAAAATTCAATAAGAAAATCGCGATGCAGGAATCAATTCATTCCGATAAGTTTTTTTTATCGGATTTAATTGAATTTTTTCACCAGGGAAAATGCCGAATCAATCCAGTTAAAAATTATTTTATTGGTATCAATGGAAAATTTCCGATGCAGAAACTCAATCCATTCCGATGAAATGTTTTTTTATCGGATTCAATCGGATTTTTTAACCAGGGGAAAGACCGATTAAATCCAATTAAAAATTATCTTACTGGTATCAATAGGAAATTTCCGATGCAGAAACTCAATTCATTCCGATAAAATTTTTTTTATCGGATTCAATCGGATTGTTCAACCAGGGATAGCTTTTAACACACTTTCGCCATATTAACTTGATTATATATAGAATATAATACAAAATGTGATAAGATACAAGATATAATATACAAGATATAATACATATACATTACATAATAAATATACAAGATATAATACAATAATCGATAATACGATCAGTATTATCAATACATAATGATTGAATCATTCTTTCTTGTAAGTTATGTTGTTGAAGTTTGAATCGTTAATCAACATGAAACGAAAATTCAAACTTATAAAATCTGAAGAATCATAGTTGTTTATTTATTCAACAACTTACCGGTTTGGGTTGTATCCATTTCAACACACTCCATTATTGTTCTTGGATACCTTTCGAAGGCCCTCGAAAAAAACATATTCCGAGTAGATACCTTTGTGAAAAAAAGGTTAATTAACAATCATGTTAATCATAAATTATTACTTAGGAAATATTCATGTTGAAAAATGTTCGATATACTTTTTAAATTTTTTATATTATTTAAAATTTTCTGATTTTAAGGTTAAGACTCGTTTCATAATGCTCACAATTGTTTGAAATAAAATTTCAGAATAAAGATGATAACAATAATGATTTGGTCTAATCAGTAGCTTAAAAATTTATGAATATTAATTAATTTCACCTGATCAGTGTTTTCTTTCAGTAGTTCCCCGCTGAATTTCTTGAGCACCGTAGAATGCCATTGAACACGTTCACGTTATAGCCAGCAATGATTTGTAAGACATGACGGATCACTGATCCGATCAATTCTAGAAATTTTCGTAATTGAGTACCACTGTCCAGGGATAAACCTGAACCAATCATTTGCCGTAAACACCCTGAAGAATGGATAGAAAGCATGCAAGAAGTATTAGAAAAGTAATCTGAAACATTCTTACGCTTCCGTCACTCTTGATAACACGCTTCCCTTCCACCAGGGCAGAATTTGTCACACTTTTTCCAGAGTTTATCAGAGATTTTTCATTGAAATTTCAGATAGATAATTATGAATTTATTCCTGATAAAACTCTGAAAAAAGTATAATAAATGTCCGTGTTTTTTCCGACAATTATAATAAAATCATGAAATATGAGTAATTGTCAGAATTTTCTGGGATCTTTTTCCGAGTGTATCAGAGATTTTTCATCGGAAGTTCAGATCGATGATCATGAATTTATTCCTGACAAAACTCTGCAAAAAATGTAATAAATTCCTGCTTTCCTGGACAAGTACCAGGTGTGTAAGTATGAAACCGAAATTTGCTTATAGGTGGCGCTAGATGTCGATGCAGTTACCGACACATCACGTCAGCGGTGTCTTGTTATTGTATTGATATCCGACAAAGATTTCCAACTAGTGATCGGCGATATTTCACGATATCGATATTTTATATAAAATTTGTATAAAGTTTTTATCGATATTTGATCAAATTCAATATAAACTCGACAAAAATTCTATAAAAAATATCGATATTTCCAAATATCGCCGATCACTATTTCCAACTCACAATAACACGAGTTTCATTCAGTAGCATTAGTTTATTAGAGATAAACATGTCGAGTTTTGTGCCAAAAAATTACGATTTGCGGACAGCACTACTTTTCTGTTTTCATCTGAAGAAAACCGCAGCCGAATCGCATCGAACGCTTGTGGAGGCGTTTGGTGAGCATGCTCTCGGTAAAACGCAGTGTTTCGAGTGGTTCAAACGGTCCAAAAGTGGCGATTTTGACGTCAGGAACGAAGAACGTGGAAGACCACCGAAGAAGTTTGAAGACGCTGACCTGCAAGCCTTGTTGGACGAAGATGACGCTCAAACACAATAACAACTGGCGGATCAGTTAAAGGTGACCCGAGAAGCCATCTCCCTTCGGTTAAAACCCATGGGAAAGATACAAAAGGTGGGGAAATGGGTTCCAAATGAACTCAACGAAAGACAGCAGGAACACCGCAAAACATCATGCGAAATGCTGCTCGCCAGGTTCCAAAGGAAGTCATTTCTCCATCGAATTGTGACTGGTGATGAAAAGTGGATATATTTCGAGAATCCTAAGCGCAAAGAGTCATGGGTTACTCTGGGTGAACCATCAACATCGATGGCAAGACCAAACCGCTACGGACGAAAGACAGTGCTATGTGTTTGGTGGGATCAGAAGGGCGTAATCTACTACGAGCTACTGAAACCTGGGGAAACTGTCAATACTCAACGCTACCGACAACAAATGATCGATTTGGATCGAGTTTTGCGTGAAAAACGACCAGAATACCAACAAAGACGACACAAGGTGATTTTGCTGCATGACAATGCACCAGCACACAAAGCGAAACAGGTCCAGGAAACGATAGAGTCGTTCCGTTGGGAGATTCTTCAGCACGCGCTTTACTCACCGGACTTTGCCCCATCCGATTACTACTTGTTTGCATCGATGGGACACGCACTTGCTGAGCACCGCTTTACTTCTTACGAAGATGTACGAAAATGGCTCGATGACTGGTTTGCCTCAAAAGAGCAACTGTTCTTTTGGCGCGGAATCCACAAATTGCCAGAAAGATGGAAAAAATGTATAGATAGCGACGGACAATACTTTGAATAAGTTACTTTGTATCATATCATTACAATAAACGTGTTTTTTCTGTACAAAAATTCCGGTTTCATACTTACTCACCTGGTAAGTAAAGGTGATCAATAGTGAGGAATGTTTAGAACTGTTTTCGTAACTTGCAGCCTGAGTTAGTTTTAACTGCTAGTTTCAGCAGCCGTAAATCTAGCAGACGATTGTTCTGACTTTATATTAAATTACGTCAAATGGCACTGATGTTTTTTTGATGGTTTTTTTTATAGCTTTCAGAGGAAAAACGGATGATCACGAGGATTACAATAAATGGCAATTTGAGAGTGACATCGTCACCTCGGAGATTCGCTGATGTGATAGAAGCCTTGACTCATCACTCGCAGACCCCGGGTTCATCCCCACAGGAGGAATTTTCTAATAATCGACTTCGAAGCAGATTTTCTTCTATTCAAAGTGATTCTAGCCAAACTTATTCAGCATTTGTAGAAATAAACTCTAAAGGAATTTTTTTTCAACCCAAAGTAATATTTTGTAAGCTTTCCAATATATGTGATTGTTACATTTTTTTCCGTACAGAATATCGCTGAAATGATCACATCAATATTTCAGAATGTCTCTAGAATGTTACCTCAATGATTTCAGCAATGTTTCAGAATATCTCCAGAATGTTACGGAGATGGTGACATGAGACATCCTGCAGACATTCTGACAACCTTCTTGAGAATATTACACATTCCAAATGTAATACTCTGACGAAATTGCTGGGACTTCCGGTGCTGTATGTGGACTAGAGCATGGAGATGTGAGGGAGGGGAGAAGTCAAATTTTGCGCGAATTTTTTTCAAGAGAGAAGTCATTAATACATATTTATAAAGTGGATAATATTATAATTTATACCCGGACAGCACAGAAAGTTCTTTGAACGTTTTGAAAACGTGCTCTTGGTTTTGCGTGTTTTGGTCCCGCTGAAGCAAATTTTACAAACGTTTAGAGTACCTTCCCATTTGATATCCTTGAATACGTTCTAAGCACGTTCTTTTGATCTACTACCAGACGTTCTCATCATGTCTTCTAAACGTACTTTCATGAAAACTAACCTTGAAAAATCACAAAGTCACACGGGGACATGGATAGAACTAACCGAGACATTTGCATGTCCTTGGAGCATACATGCGACGTTTTTAGAACATCCTGGGACGTTATTTGCACGTTCTCTGTGAAATCAAGCACGTCTTCTGAACGTTCAGGAAACCTCCCGGTGCTGTATGCCAAGTATACACTTTATATATAAATTATAAATAATTTTGACCATTTTTTTCCCACTCGAGAATCAGTTTCAATTAGGATTCTGCCGGCTCAATCGAAATGAATGGGATTTTCTAATTAGGAATAAGTGTTCCATTCTGACACTTCTGTCATCGCAGATTTTGAATAATGTCTGCAAAAAAGAAAATTTCAGTTACTACACGGAGAAATTGTCGCACAGATAACCAAAATCCGCACATTGATGTTCAATGTGAAACAAAAACACATTTTTTTATAACCGAAAAGAAACGATAAAACCCATAAAAATCCGATAAAGACCCATTCGCGTTGTATCCCAAACAGCACCGAAAGTTCTCAAAACGTTTTAAAAACGTGTCCAAAGTCCCACAGATGTTGGTTTCCAAAAGCACATTTTCCAAACGTCTTAGGAACATTCATTCAATGTGTTGAGGAGCACGTTTTGGGGACATTGTTTACACATGCTATGGTACGTTTTCTGAACGTTTTCGAGACGTTATATGTACACGGAGAAAATTTTGTAGTATACATTGCATAAAAAATGTGTTCAATATTCCCTAACAGGACACTTCTTCGCATCTCCGTGGTCTCCACGTAGATACCACCTATTTCCGTGGAGATCACGGAGATGCGACGGAGTGCCCTGTTAGGGTTACTATGTTTCTGTAAAGTTGGACCATACCCTAACAGCACACTTCGTCGCATCTCCGTGGTCTCCACGGAGAAAGGTGGTATCTACGTGGAGACCACGGAGATTCGAAGGAGTGTGCTTTTAGGGTACTGACATTACGAGGAATATTGCGATGATAATGATTTAAATTACGATAGATTATAGTGAAATTAGAAACAAAACAAAGAAAAGTTACAATGTCTCAATCGTAAAAAGGGATGCATGCAAAGCATTTCTGAATAAACGTTCAGTGATTTTAGTCAGAGTGTCAGTATAGTCCAGCGTTACAAAATAATTGTAGTAATCTATACTACAAAATTCTCTCCGTGTATTTTAGCTCTAACCTATACAAATGTATATTTATAGTTTTACTAGGGAAAAAAGTACCAAACAACCATAAAAATATGTTTTGTATTGAATATTTGTAAAGATTCCTTTCCAGAAGTTCAAAACTATTGGCAGGGTAAAGTATCATAATACCGAATGTGTCATAGTACCGAATCCCAGATAGAAAACCATGCCCTAAATATTTTGTAGCATAATGTGCCGTAAACATACGATCATAAACTTCGCTCAGCTCCCAGCCAGCAAAGTGCTTCCAAATTCACGTTTCCGCTACTAGCAGTGCTAGTGGCCCATACAGCACCGGGAGGTTTTATCAACATCCTCGGAATGTCTTCTGAAACATTGGAATGTTCTGAAAATGTTTCGGGACGTTCCAGAAACATCGCATGTACATACCAGGGATGTACGAATGTCTGGTATAGTTTTATTTAGGTTTCCATGGAACTTTTATGAGACATTGAAAATAAGAATTTGTTAATGTTCAAACTTGTGTGAAATCTTCCAATATTCTCCATTTGGAGCCGATGCAAATGAACTGCGGTGGAGCCTGTATCGATGGATCTGACAAATTACATTTGCATCCTTTTAATACATCGCATATAATGAAATTTTGTTCCGCGCCAATTTGAAGGTTATGTGAATCTCAAAAGATTGACTTAATTCTTGATAATTTATATTCTGCCAATAGTTTCGAACTGCTGAAATGAAATATTTTCAAACATTCAATACAAAACATACTTTTATTGTTGTTCGATGCTTTCGTCCCTAGTAAAACTATAAATATAAATTTGTATAGCCCTAGTAAAAAACGAACATGTATGACCCATACATAATACATATAAAATTCATATATGATTCATATATGAAAATGCATAGAATCATATAAAATCCATATGGAATCCATATGTGATCCATATATGATCATATATGACTCATATATAATCCATATGAAATCCATATACGAAAAATATTGCATATGTGACAGAGTTTTTTCACATGCATGGGAAAGTCTTGCATCGAAGGGTCATATATGGATGCTGTATGGACCATATATGATCATATACGGATTCAATATGGATTGCGTATGAATTATATATGGTCATATATGACCATGTACCCAATCAAACAAAAAGACATCTTTTAGATATCTAAAAGATATCTCGCAATTTTGAAAGATGTCTTGCAAAAAGGTCTCAAAGATGTCTTTTAGAAATCTAAAAGATGTCTTACGCGACTGATTGAGACAAGTTTAAGATATCTCAAAAAGGTCTTGCTGAAGATATGTTTTAGACGTATTCGATCAAGTCTTGAAAATGTCTTGAAGAATTCATAAAAATATATCAGAAAAATCTTGAATGTGCCTATAAAAAAAAAATTCTCCGCTCTTTCTCTCTTCTTTCTTTCCTCTTTTCTTTTATCCCTCTTCCACCACTCCCGTGTATCATACTTAAGTTTGGAATCCTTGAGGTTGCGGGATTCGAGCCCGGGCATTTCACGACATACGCACGCTTCATTGACCTGAGCCATACAGACAGTTCTATGATGGTGCTCATAATTGTCAATATGACATAGTGAAATATAATGTCAGCGGTGTTTATTTCCAGAGTAAAAGTGATCTTTTGAACAAGGTGTTTATTACATATACAAATATAAGATAAGTTGATTGTGCTTAAAACTTGAACTTGAAGTTCAATGAATTTGGTGAAATATATTGAAGTACATGATCCAGTGATCGTTAGTGTCTGATGAATATCATAGATACCTTTGAATTATTTTTTTCACACTGTTATTGAAAAACAACTTATTAGTAAATGTCAATGAGAATTTGATAAAATCACCGTACACGAAGGCCGTACATAAAATTCAGTGTGAGGAGTTCGATAATTCGCGAAATATTGTGACTTGGAGATTCGTTACTTTTAGTACTAGCATTGCAAGGTTACGAAATCGTACAAATTTGATTGTGAACAAAGACATTTGGAGTGTTATCCATATGCACTCATAACCTAAAAACTGCTGATCTTAGAGATACATTCGGCAAAACATCTTGAACATATCTTTTGAAAGACATCTTCAAGAAATATCGAAAAGATGTCTTTTAGATATTTTTTCGATATGTCTTCAAGATGTCTTTCAAAAGATATCTTCAAGTTGTCTTTTTGATATGTCTTGTAGATGTCTTTCAAAAGATATCTTCAAGATATCTTCAAGTTGTCTTTTCGATATGTCTTGTAGATGTCTTTCAAAAGATATCTTCAAGATATCTTGAAGATGTTCATGTTTATTGGGTATGGTTTCTATATGCTTTATGTATGTTCTTATATGATTCATTTTTACTAGGGAGGTTAGAGATAAAATACTTAGTTCTCATATAACATTTCGAGAACGTTCTGAAAAAATACCATAGCATTTGTCAACAATGTCCCCAAAACGTGTTTTCCAGCACATTGAATGAATGTTCTCAAAATGTTTAGGAAATATACTTTTGGGAACCAACATCTGTGGGACTATGGACACGTTTTTGAAACGTTTTGAGAACTTTCGGTGCTGTCTGGGGGAGCAACGTAGTAGCTTTTCCATTACCGTGAGACTGCATGCTACCATAACATATATATGATTCAATTTATAACGTAGCACTACCTCAGTGCTACCAGTATTATCAGGAAGCGCTATCAAGTAGTGCTCCTAGTAAAAATACTACCAAGTCGCTCCTATTTCCATACATAAATGAAGCTATATATGTACAGAAGATTTTTAACTGTATAAGTGAATGGTAGCACTACTGCCAGAAGCGCTGCCTTGATTTTTTTGGCTGGGCTTGCAATGATGCATAAAATGTAAACCCCGAAGAGAACATGAAGCTTCAGCGAACGTTCAAATTAGATCTGTATAGATCGGATCGAAGGTTCATGAAAGCTAACTTTTAGATTCACAAACGTTTGACAAAGGTTCTACGGACGTTGAAATGTCCGCCTTGAAATACGTTCAGGAAACATAGATGGAACGTTCGCTGAAGGTTCATCGAAGGTTTGACGGAGCTTCACAAAAATATCTATACTTAGATTAGTTTCACTGTAAAAAATTTTCTGAAAATTCAGATACTGGAGTGTCTGAATTTTCAGACTCGAGTTTTTAAAACGCAAATTTAGATAAGGTTTTCTGAAAATTCAGATTTGATATCTAGAATATTATATTTAGATACCAAGTTTCTAAAAAATTAGAGAAAGTTTCTTCATGTTCATCACCAATACTTTGAAAATTAAGAATCTGAATGATTTAAGAAACTTACACTGAAAACATGCGCAGAATCGGTGCGCAGTGAATCGGCGTGCATTATTTTGTATGACGGTCAATGAACGGTAAGTAAAGGTGAGTTGCAAAATCAAATTCAATATCATTTATTTTAATGAACAAATACTTACTGCACCAACAGTAATTACATGTTGTGCAATGTAATTTGAACCAAATTAATTTATAATGTGACATGAAATGTATTGTGGGATTCGGTAAAAAAAATGTTAAAAATGTGAAGTTAACCTCTTTGCCATTGGAACAAAAATCGTCTCTGAATATGACAATCAGAAAATCTCATGACGGTGGTATGAATAAATGATTAAAGGAAGGATGATACATTGAGATTTTTGAATTGAAAATGATGAAAAAAACATCCAATTTCTGAATCAGATGTTCTGATTTTTCGTGGATCATAAAATCAATTTGAAGTAGATTTATATTCACTGAACCACATGAACATGTAGTAATTACTGCGATTAGTTTGAACCTCAGAGAATCTGGTTTAAAAAACTACATTATTTCCATTTACTTTGTCTTCAACTATTTGTAATAAAAGAGATAGAACTGTGTCCTATGGGACCAAGTCTAATTAGGGCAAGGAACAAGCGATGTAATATGTCGAGTATGTGAAACATACAAACGTGTAATAAGTGCTCCAATGAAAAGTTTCACAAAGTATAACATTTAGTGATTTAACATGGAACAACTTATATAATTTCTACCAGATCCAATTGATGTCATTAATTTCTGTATTATGTTATAGTTTAGTGAAAATCAGTGTTTGTGAGATTGATATTCTGATTTATCAAAGACCAAAAAATAAATCATTTTCAAGAGATTGATTTTCACTGAATTATAACAAAATACAGAAATTAATTCCATCAGTTTGATTTGGTAAGAATTATATAGGCAGGGTTGTATATTGCATCCTGTAGGGTTACGCTTTGTGAAATGGTTCATCAATACCCTCAGTACCAGTCTGACATACTTATCGCTTGATTCTTTCATCAATTGAACTTTTTGTTTTAGAAGACAAAACCATCTCTTTCATCACAAATAGTTGAGAAAAAGTACATGAAAAGGATAACATATTATAGTTTCATAAAACTTTGAAACAATATTTTCTGGTATTCAAGGAATCAAAAATCAATCTCAATAATATTGATTCTCACTAAAGCATAAGAAAATACAGTAATTACTGCCATTAGTTTTATTTGGTAAAAATTATATAGGCAGAGTTGTATATTGCATCATGTAGGGTTACGCTTTGTGAAATGTTTCATCGATACCCTCAGTACAAGTCTTACATACTTATCGCTTGATTCTTTCATCAATTGAATTTTATGTTGTTGAAGACAAAACCATCTCTTTCATCACAAATAGTTGAAAAAAAATATATGAAAAGAATAACATATTATAGTTCCATAACACTTTGAAACAATATTTTCTGGTATTCAAGGAATCAAAAATCAATCTCAATAATATTGATTCTCACTAAAGCATAAGAAAATACAGTAATTACTGCCATTAGTTTTATTTGGTAAAAATTATATAGGCAGAGTTGTATATTGCATCATGCAGGGTTACACTTTGTGAAATGTTTCATCGATACCCTCAGTACAAGTCTTACATACTTATCGCTGGACTCTTACACCAATTAAATGTACATCGTAGAAGACAAAACTATCTCTCTCATGACAAATAGTTGAATAAAAGTACATAAAACTATAGGAACGATATTCTTTTCATGTGCTTTTTTTTAACTATTTGCGATGAGAGGGATGGTTATGTCTTCTACGATGTACATTTAATTGGTGTAAGAGTCCAGCGATAAGTATGTAAGACTTGTACTGAGGGTATCGATGAAACATTTCACAAAGTGTAACCCTGCATGATGCAATATACAACTCTGCCTATATAATTTTTACCAAATAAAACTAATGGCAGTAATTACTGTATTTTCTTATGCTTTAGTGAGAATCAATATTATTGAGATTGATTTTTGATTCCTTGAATACCAGAAAATATTGTTTCAAAGTGTTATGAAACTATAATATGTTATCCTTTTCATGTACTTTTTTTCAACTATTTGTGATGAAAGAGATGGTTTTGTCTTCTAAAACAAAAAGTTCAATTGATGAAAGAATCAAGCGATAAGTATGTAAGACTGGTACTGAGGGTATCGATGAAACATTTCACAAAGCGTAACCCTACATGATGCAATATACAACCCTGCCTATATAATTCTTTCCAAATTAAACTGATGGAATTAATTTCTGTATTTTGTTATAATTCAGTGAAAATCAATCTCTTGAAAATGATTTATTTTTTGGTTTTTAATAAATCAGAATATCAATCTCAAAAACATTGATTTTCACTAAACTATAACATAATACAGAAATTAATGGCATCAGTTGGATCTGGTAGAAATTATATAAGTTGTTCCATGTTGAATCACTCAATGTTATTCTTTGTGGAACTTTTCATTGGAGCATTTAGTACATGTTTCACATACTCATCGCTTGATTCTTGCATACTTGCATTAGACTTGGTCCCATAAGACACAATTCTATCTCTCTTATCACAAATAGTTGAAGGAAAATTAAATGGAATTAGAATAGTTTTTCAAACCACATTCTTTAATTATTCTTTATGCATTCTTATAATTTTATACGTGCTAATTTGATTTCTCCTTTACCCAAATTTACGTTTCATTTTTTGGAGATATATGTTCTATGTATTAAAAAAATTGTAATGCTGCTTACCATAATTCTTTAATACACTGTTTTGGTAATAATCAAATAGATAGATTTTGTGGGTTTCCATACCTTCATCATACAAGATGAAGTTATAGAGATGCATAAAATCCTATATAATGTCATCAAAACAAACGTTATAAATGTTCCAGATAAATGTCTTCAATTTTTTTTCATCTGGGAAGTGTATAATTTCCAGATACATTCCACTTGGGTTTTCGAGACTTCATCTACGTCACTATTCTTGGAAAAAAAATCGGTAATGATATGGTATGCGGTCTACTACCCACTACCGTAGACCGTTTATTTATTATATTATACGTTTACCAAAGAATCTCCGGAATTAAAAATTCTCGCTCTTTAGTGACATAGATAAAATCTCGAAGAACCATCCCTGAAATTTTGAATTTTTTTCATGAAATCAGTTTCCAGTAATTTGGTAGAACAAACGTGCTCGCGTATGGTAACTATCGCAACCTCTTAGAATTCAATGCGCATCTCTCAAAATTGAGAAAAATATTCCTCACAGTTCAGAAAAATGTTTCTTACAATTGAGAGAAAATATCTTTAAATTCAGAAGACTATTTCTTACAATTCAAACAAATATTTTCGACAATTCAGAAAAATGTTTCTTACGATTGAGAGAAAATATCTTGAAATTCAGAAGACTATTTCTCACAATTCACATGAATATTTTCGACAATTCAGAAAAATGTTTCTTATGATTGAGAGAAAACATCTTGAAATTCAGAAGACTATTTCTTACAATTCAAACAAATATTTTCGACAATTCAAACAAATATTTTCGACAATTCAAACAAATATTTTCGACAATTCAGAAAAATGTTTCTCATAACTCAGAAAAATTAAAATGTCTAAAAATTAAGAAACATAAATCTTGCATTTAATGTGAATATGTTTGATGACTCAGAAACATGCGTTTGAAAATCCAGAAATAAGTATCTTAAAATTCAGAACAGAAATGTTTCTGAATATTCAGACTCAGTGACTGTAAAAAATTACAGTCACTTTTTTCTTAATTTTCAGTCAACATTTTTTTACAGTGTTATAATAATTTTTGTTGATTAATTCACTTATTTTTCATATAAATTGATTAAAATTAATATAAGGATAGATATTTTTGTGAAGCTTCGTCGAACGTTCGATGAACCTTCAGCGAACGTTCCATCTATGTTTCCTGAACGTATTTCGAGGCGGACATTTCAACGTCCGTAGAATCTTCGTCAAACGTTTCTGAATCTAAAAGTTAGCTCTAATGAACCTTCGGCCCGATCTATACACATCTGATCTGAACGTTCGCTGAAGCTTCATGTTCTCTTCGGGACATTATGTCTTCATTATGGTACCATCACCTCGTTTTGCTACCAATAACAATGCCTTATGCGGAAACACCTTGGTACCATGATGCAAACATTTCTTGGCGTGCATCCCTGGTGAAAATGGAGCGTTCTGGGAAGAGTTACAAAGACGTTATTAGAGAGTCCTATAAGAGTAAACGAAGGGTCAATTCAAAGTATCAGAAGCGTTTCGGAGGAGTCATTTGGCGGATGTAAAGCGTGCATGAAAGTGAGCCCAAAGAAAGTAAAAAAAAAAGTATTTGCAAAGGGGAATCGAACCAAGAACTTCTAAACTCGGGGGAAAGTCCTTTACCGCTAGGCTAACATCGATGGTTGAAAAATTGGAACTTTGTTTCCCTGATGAACTGTGTCATAAGGGAATGTGCTTTAAATTCAATCTTTCTCATTGAATTAAAATGATTTTTCATCCTGAAAGTTTACAAATCAATTTCAATATCCCATGTGTAATCATTAAATGTGCAAAAGAATTTAATTAACTTGCACATATCAAACATCATCAAATTACAGTTCGATTCGATAATTCAAAACAATTGTTGTTTAGTAATTATATTGGTAAATGTATCTTGACTACGAATAAAATTTTTCAGCTTAACAACTGGTATAAAAGGTAAAGAATACCCTCTAAACATTCTAACCTCAAAATCATATAATTCTCAATCAATCAAAACATATACACAAGGGAAGTCCTATAAGCGTGTTGAAAACCTTCACTACCGAAACATCGTAAACATCGGGAGAGTTATTGAAGAGTTGGAGAAGAGTGTTCAGTAAGAAGGGTGCGTTGGACGTTCAATGAAATGTGATAGCACGCTCAACCAAATTTGCCTTAGAGTCATTTGGCGGTCGAAACTTTTCACAAACGCTTCTGTCACTTTATTGCACGCTTTGACGGTGTTTCAAGCACGTTCGATTTTTACCAGGGATGTCACCATTATGATGGCATTATTGAGACATTCTTCTATCTGTAGAATGTTCATATTCCCGAATAAGATATACCGGACATTTGTACATCCCTGGAATGTCTATGCGACATTTTTAAAACGTCCTGGAACATTTTCTGAACGTTCTTCTTGTGACCAAGTATGTTTTCTGAACGTCCGAAGAACGTCTCAGTGCTGTCTGGGTATCGGTTTTTCACTATAGAACCCCATTAGGACAAATTTCATTATCGGCTCAATCTGATGTCACGATACACCCTATACAAAACGATAGAAAAGAGGCTAAAATACTGTTGAATTCTATCGTTTTCTGTGGGAAATTTTTATCAGGGCATTGAAAACTTACATGAGCGCATTGAACATTAATGCGAAAAAATATTTTTTCGTTGCACATTAGTCATCAATATACGGACTTTCGATTATCTGTGTGACAATCCCTCCGTGTAGATGCGACCCAAGAGAAGAAGTATGAATGATGATATTTTTGAAAAGCAGTTGCTCCTCAAAGCGAATATTAAATACAGTCACTGAATTCAATAGAATTCTGTAATTGAGTTATAAAAAAAAAAACCATTTTGCATTTAATAAACCATTTTAAATACCTATTTTCCATTTTTCATTTTAAATGCTTTTAGAGAAACCATTTGCATTTTGCCATTTAAATTATTTTTTGAAACCATTTTCCATTTTCTGTTTTAAATGGATTTTTAAAAGCATTTTACCCAGCTGTGTTTGGTAGGTTATATTTTCACTATGTGTGTTTGAATTTCAATATGCTCCATTAATTTGATGATGAGTTGGATAAATAAAAACTTGATCAACGTAGAAGAAGAAATGAATCAATCATTCAATAATTATCCACATATACCTAATGTTTTTAAATGATTTTGATAGATAATAAACACATGAGTTCCGCGATCGAGAGTTCTTTAGTCATTCATTTCAAGAGTTTGCAACGACTCCTGTTAACTAATGAACCGAGCTCCTCAAAAGTTTTATTAATGAGACGTTAACGATTTCTCGGCGTAATTTAAAAGAACACTTGTAGATTACTTCAGAATTCTTGAAGAATGCTTTTTACAAATGCTGAGTTCTTCAGAAACTCTTGGAGAATTTCTTGTGTTATCTGGGTAGGGAAGAATTTTTTAGGCCACTGACCCATACAGGACAATTGCCAGAAAATCACGTTGCATCTCCTTAAAGTTAAGGGGATACCAGCGTACCAACTGAATATCTGAGAAAAAAAGATTAGATCTAACGAGATCTCAACTGGGGCAACAATCTTTGAAGTTTTCTGATATCTACTTACTCCCAAAGATTCCAATTTTGCAAGGAATCCAAAAGAATATAGGAAAATTCAAAAAGATTTCTGGAGATCTCTGTGAAAAAGTGCATTTCGGGTTACCCATGGTTTACCCTTCGTATCCAAGGAATATCAGGAGGGAATGTAACGGTGGAAGGGGTAGAAATGATTGAAAAGAAAACTCACACCCTCAAGACCAACTTTCTTATGGCTCCAACCAACGGAAGTTCTGTTTCCAAAAGTGAAATTCACTTATTATTTTTAGAATTGTGCTCTGATTGATTGGACCCATCAGAAAGTGGATCTTGAAGGTGTGAGTTTCCGTTTCGTCCTTACCACCGCTATGTTTCCTCTTGATACTCCTTGGTCATACCACACTGTATCTACCGATCCCTTTTTTTCTCCCTGAATTCCACGGAGAGGCGACGTAGCCCTGCTGAAAATGCCAGGCAGAACCAGACAGAAAATTGTTGTCAGTCTTTGAACGTTTTCTTTTCCAGGTAATCCAGGCAAAAACTGACAATTCTTCTGCCCGATTTGGTCCGGAATTACCAATTCGGGATATCTTGTCAAAAACTGACAGAAATTTTTTGAGACGGTTCTGTTTGGAATTCACCAACTACCCAATAAACACGAACATCTTCAAGATATCTGGAAGATATCTTTTGGAAGACATCTACAAGACATATCAAAAAGACATCTTGAAGATGTCTTTCAAAAGATATGTTTAAGATGTTTTGCCAAATGTATCTCTAAGATCAGCAGTTTTGAGGTTATGAGTGCATATGGATAACACTTCAAATGTCTTTGTTTACAATGAAATTGCAAAGAAGGTGAATTCGTTCATAAATTAAAAACTTGAATAATCCATGTAAATACTAACAAATTCTGTGAGAAGTACGATTTTGTAACCTTGCAATGCTAGCGCTGAAATTAAAGAATCTCCAAGTCACAATATTGTGCGAATTATCGAACTTCTTACGCTGAATTTTATGTACGGCCTTCGTGTACGGTGATTTTATCAAATTCTCATTGACATTTACTAATAAGTTGTTTTTCAATAACAGTGTGAAAAAAATAATTCAAAGGTATCTATGATATTCATCAGACACTAACGATCACTGGATCATGTACTTCAATATATTTCACCAAATTCATTAAACTGTTTAAATTTTAAGCACAATCAACTTATCTTATATTTGTATATGTAATAAAAACCTTGTTCAAAAGATCACTTTTACTCTGAAAATATACACTGAAAAAAAAGTTTTGGTAATGGTAACAAAAGTGTTTTGTTGTTTGATTTCTCATGACCATACTATATAATTTGTTCAAGGGAACCAAAAGGATAAATCATTTTGAACCTCGAACTATACTGATTCCAATTGTTTGATTAAGATCAAGTACATTTCTTGGTTACCCGCATCCTTTGAAAAAAACATATTATTTGGTTGTTTTCACAAAACTTACGCGGTTTTATCCCACAAACAAAATAATTTTGTCACTTCATAATGACTCCATCTTTGTAGTGAAAATATTCTTTTGCATTTCTGAAACGTAAATTCACATGAAAAGTTTTGTGTTGTTGCTAAAATAATACATTCCTGCATGGAAGAATACTTTGATTTATTACAATCATATAAACTCGTGCACTGAGATGCATTGTTAATTGAATCTTACAAGGACATGTCGCAAGAGCCCGGAGCTGCTTTTTAATGGAAGTCATGTCTACGTGTAGCATAGATATTCGTGATGAAATCAGAAAATCACCCTCACTTCAATCCTAACACGGCACAGTATTTGATGTTCGAGTTTGAAACATGAACACAACTTGATATATACAATGAAGGTCCCCCTATCCAAGTGATCGGCAGTGGCTTGAGTGATGGAGCCTCCGCCTCCAGTCCCGAAGACCTGTGTTCAAGTCTGCTGGTGGTGGTTTTTTTTGCAATCTGGCCCATGATTTTCTCATCAGGACAAAATATTTTCAGTCTGCAGACGATATGATTTGGTTTCCCAAGCAAAATGTATTTACCTAGAAACCAAAGGTGTGCAACAAAGGAATAATATGGTTTTCAACAAAACGTTTGGTTGATCACATTTCAACAAAATTCTTTTGTTGAAACAACAAAAGTTTTGTTGTTTTAACAAAACATTTTTTTCTGTGTACACCGCCGATATTATATCTCACTATGTCATATTGACAATTATAAACGCCGTTATCAAATTGTCCGTATGCCCACACAGCAAGCAGTTCTTCAAGACGTCTAAAAGAGTCCTGAATTCATGTATCTTCAAGACATTTCTAAAAGACATCTTTAAGATCTCTCTTGCTGCGCGAGTTCTATGAGACAACTGTAATTGAGATATATTCAAGAACACTCATAAACATTTCTTGAAGATATCTTCAAGAGCACTTCTAAAAAATCCCAATAGACCAATTAGATCAAAGAGAATTAGAGAGGACATTGCAGTAATTCACGTATAGTTATTCACAGTGTCCCGCGCATTTGTTTCACGTGTGCAGTGAGGAACGACGACGCCGATGATATTGTGCAATATTAATTATATATAATTAATTATATATACATAAACATTCAAGATCCAATACTGGATAATGAAAGTATTGCCGCAGAAAAGAAACGTGTAACCAATTACATTACAATAATATATTTTGTTTTGTAGCGAATTATCCTATTTGCAAAAACTAACCTATCATTATGCAGAATCATATATTAGGGGAATATCAATTTATTATTTTATTCATTATACTTTATTTTTTATGTACGTACGTGAATTAAATTTCCATCAAATTTCACAATTTTGTGCAAGATAGAATGTATCGAAATTCAGATTCAAGTGAATGAAATTGAATGTTGAAATATTTTGAATTTAGGTTATATACATGCATGAAAAATGCTTGAAGTATTTTTGCATTCGAATTATATGCAAACACCTCATATGTTTTGGTAAGCCTTTATTCAAATTAATAAATCAAAATAATGAATGAATTCTTATGGTTATGGATATTTTAATATTTTAATCAAGACATTTTAATAATACTTTCAAGAAATCTTCAAGAAGGATTTAAGATCTGTTCAAGAGCTCTTAAAGACATCTTCAAGAAATCATTGAGAATTCTTAAACATTTCTTGAAGATGTCTTTTAAATTTCTTGAAGACAACTAAAAGATATCTATTGGTGTTGCATAAGACATCTTTTCGTTCACGAAAAGAGATCTTTTGAAAAGGTCTTGCAAGAGCTCTTGCAGTTTTCAAAGACATCTTTTAGATATCTAAAAGAGCTCTTTTTGTCTGTGTGGGTGGCTCAGGTCATTAAAGCGTAGGTACGTCGTGAAATGTCCGGGTTCGAATCTCGCAACCCCATGAATCCAAAATGAAGTGAAATTGGTAGGACCGAGAGGGGGATCAAAAGAAAAGAAAGGAGGAAAAAGAAGAAAAAGAGGGGAGAATTTTTTTTATGCACGATTCAAGATTTTCCTAAGATATTTTTATGAATTCTTCAAGACATTTTCAAGAATTGATCGAATACGTCTAAAACATATCTTCCGCATGACGCTTTTAGAGATATCTCAAACTTGTCGAAATCAGTCGCGTAAGACATCTTTTAGATTTCTAAAATACATCTTCGGGACCTTTTCGCAAGAGATTTTTCAAAATTGCGAGATATATTTTAGATATCTAAAAGATGTCTTTCTGTTTGATTGGGTATGATATCTAGTCAAAGACTGACGGAAATTTTCCTGTCAGGTTTTGATAGGATGTTACAATTCAGTGATTCCAGACCAAATCGGGTAGAAAATTTGTCAGTGTTTTGCTTGGATACCCTGGGAGAGAAACTGTTCAAAGCTCGACAGCACCCTGATGACAAACCCCGATAGAAAACGATAGAAAAGTTTTCTATCGTTTTGAATATGGACTTTGAATCGTAGTTGTACGAGATTTTATCCTGTATTCCCGATAGAGATTCTATGTCATCCTTCCGTGATTTTTTCATCTCAGTACTATCGTTTTTTATCTTCAATTTCATATACGGACTCTATCAATTCCTTTGTTCATCTCCGAGATGTATGGCTATCGTTTCTTACCCAGATAGAAAAATGTCTCAATAATGCCATCATAATGGTGACATTCACGCCAAGAAATGTTTGCATCATGGTACCAAGGTGTTTCCGCATAAAGCATTGTTCTTGGTAGCAAAACGAGGTGATGGTACCATAATGAAGACATAATGTTTACATTTTATGCATCATTGCAAGCTGAGCGAAGTTTATGATAGTATGTTAACGGCACATTATGTTACAAAATATTTAGGGCATGGTTTTCTATCTGGGTATGTAATATTTCGGATACCATTTCAACCATATCTTTTCGTGGTTTTCATCGTGATTTACTATCGTTTCGTATGTAAGATTTTGGATAAATTTTCGGTCGTATTTTTTCGTAGAATTTCCTGACTTATCGCTATCGTTTCCTATGTAATATTTCGGATGAAATTCTTATCATATCTTTTCGTGGAATTTCACTAAATTCATTTTTATTGCTTCATTCAAAGATGATAGAAAAAATAACACCAAACTTCGCTTCACTATGTGTTGGTAGAAAGGCAATATGACACACATTAATCATTATCGTCTAGAATAACTTTGTTGGCGATGGTGAAAAGTTTTTAACACCTTGCCAACGTAGCTATTCCGCACTTTGAAATTCAGAGCTTATTTGATAAAGACATTTGCTAGTAAACAGTTCCACCAGCCCCTTGCGGTTGTACCATGGAAGTTGACCCGCTACATTTAAACTACACATTCTTCGTACTTTTACATATCGGAATCATCGCGCTGAAAAATTGTCAAAATTCATTCCCGTAAAATATAAGTGATGAAATTGACAGTGCTTAGAAAAGTGATTTCAATAAACATAACATAAAGACATAACCCTACTTTTGGAATTTGTTTTTGTTTTGTATCTAATAAAACATAAAATTCTTCATAACAGTGACGAATTAATGTGATTTTTGTGATAAGATTTTATTTTGGTTTGAATTGATTATTTTGCGCTTTCCACTGAAAAATTATTCACATTATGTTATGTGTAAGAAGTGAACTAGAGAATATTACAAGTAATGAATGTATCATCATGATTCTTCAAGTGTCCCTGTTTTTCATCAAAATCAAATCCCGAAGGAAACTGTTGTGAAATCATGTTTATGGTATGTAAGAGTCACATAGATCTATTTCATTTAGATTAATCAAAGAAAAGAGCAGTCACGGTTTTTTGTAATGCTTCAAAGTGAAGTTCGTGTATCATTGGCATTCATTATCATTTTGCTCACTTATATATGTGAGCTTCTGATTAAGTTACCCTAATCACTCGAAGTGAAGTGGAGGGTTTTTTGATAAGTGACGTGAGATGACTTCCCTGGTGAAAATGGGAGCGAGAAGAAAAAGTAAACGAAGCGTATGCTGAAGGGTAACAGAAACGTTATTGGAAAGTATACGAAGCTTGAATGGAAAGGATACAAAGAATATGTGAAACGGGAATTGAAACAATGGAAGCGAGAAAAATTCAAGGAATCTAGACAAAAAAATTGAACCCTGTGGTGAGAATCGAACCAGTGACTCTCACTATGGTAGGGTCTTATCCACTGAGCCATGGATCGTCCTTGACATCAATTGCTGAAAGATGTTATTTGAAGTCAGAATAGGTATGTCTCGCATACGCTCCGTATAACCTTCTATTACGTTACATGAAGCATATGCGAAACGGGATCGGAAGTTTATGAAACGTATACAGAACGTATGATTTGATGACTTTCCAGCGAGCGGGTATCATACGCTCAGACAGAGGCAGTATGACTTGAATCGTTAAAGATATTATTTTACACATATTTCGGGAGTGCAGTGAGTTTTCTTACTCTGATCAGAATGAACTACTGGCATGATGGATACTCAACTATGATTTGCTTCTAAAGAGTATTTCTACATCACTTTATTGAACAATACATATACGTGGTTATAAATGGAGCCTAAGGGTTTTAGCAATAAAAAATCATCTGTCAAATTACAAGCACAGGGAATTCCCTTCATTACCATAAATTACATGCGACATGAGAAATATTCAATTGATTTTCATTCTTACAAATTGACTGACTAATTTGTTCATATCTAATTATTTATAAATACATGTATAGTTCAATGAAGTTATTTTCAAGTAATTTTTGACAATCAATATCTCTTCCCTGGTGAAAAGGAAGCGTGTCATAAAGAGTAACGGAAGCGTAAGACTGTTTCAGATTACTTTTCTAATACTTCTCACATGCTTCCTATCCACTCTTCAATTACGCTTCCGTGTGTAAAGCCGGGTTTCTATGAAATTGGTGTTCCTTTGGATACGCTTCACACACTTCAAATATACGTTCGAACTACTCCTCATGTTCCACTTGACGCTCGGTATACACTTAAATCCACGTCCCAAATACTTTCCAACTAAGTTCCTGATACTTCTTGATACACGCTTCCCTTTCACCAGGGTTATAGGTATCTATCGTGCCAATGGTTCATGGTAGTCAGTGTAAAGAAAACTCACTGCGCTCCCAATATGTAAGTCAATTTCTTTATCGACTCAAGTGTTGTGGATACCTACTTCTTATTCGCAAAGAATTTATGTCAATCAAGTGGCTGGTCATTTCACTTCATACAGATTGTGGATCGAAGGAATGACATCACTTCATTCCACTTGATCACCTGAAAAATCATCAGAGGTTTACAAAAGTGGTAGCGATAGTACATTCTTTCTGACAATTGGTATGATGGATACGTGACTGTGATTTGATTCCAAAAAATATTTGTACATAACTTCATTGAATGATACATGTAGTTATAAATGGAGTTTAAGATTCTTACCGTTAGAAAGATCATCTCTCAAATTACAAACATAGGGAATTTCGTTTACTACCATACCTCACATGCAACAATATAAATATTCAATTGATTCTGATTCTTGCAAATGGACCTAATAATTTGTTGATATATAATTATTTAAAACTACATGCATAGTTCAATGAAGTTATTTCTAAGTAATTTTTGACAATCTGTCCCTTATAAGTATCTATCGTGCCAATAGTTCATAGTAATTCACATGATTTGTGATAGAAAACAGGTATGTGAAATATCACATAAACTAAGATGAACTGTCTATCGTTCATTTCACATGCATCACGATTGCATAAATTTGTGATTGGCAATGATTAAACGTCCATCGTAAGTTTCACATTACTTGTGATAGAAAACAGGTATGTGAAATATCACATAGACTACGATAGACTATCTATCACTCATTCCACATGCACCACGACTGCTCAAGTTTGTGATTGACAACGATTGAATCCCTATCGTAAGTTTCACATTACTTGTGATAGCAAACAGATATGTGAAATATCACATGAACTACGATAGACTGTCTATCGTTCATTCCACATGCATCACGATTGCATAAATTTGTGATTGGCAACGATTGAATGCCTATCGTAAGTTTCACATTACTTGTGATAGAAAACAGGTATGTGAAATATCACGTGAACTACGGTAGACTGTCTATCGTTCATTCCACATGCATCACGATTGCATAAATTTGTGATTGGCAACGATTGAATGTCTATCGTAAGTTTTACATTACATGCCATAGAAAACGGCTTTGCAAACATCACATAAAATACTATAAATTTCATATCGTGAATGTTATATAAGTCGCGGTGTGATGGTTCTTCCTTGAACCCCTTTGACTATATAAGTATGGACTGCCAGTTACCCCCACTTTTTCTATATAAACTGCCGAAAATGTGTAACCAACATTGAACGATATTTTTCGATATTTAGGCTCCGCCCAAGTGACCGAAAACGCGGGAATTCAAAATGTGGTATGAATAATCGCAAAAAAACCCAATGATTCGATAAGAATTACAGATTATAATTTATTAACGTTTGATACATTGAGTATAAGAATGAGGATCATCGTTAAAAGCAATAAATACGATTCTTATATTGACGTAAACAATGTAAAATAAATATTCAGAGAATATCAGTTGCATTGCATCATGTGTTCTGATGGTTGATTTTTTGCATGTATTTTGAGAATTATTACATCTATCAACTTATTCATCTGATTACTCATAATTATTATTTATGATCATCATTCAAAATATTTATCAAAATATAAAATATATATATTTCTCAAAATATTTTTAAAGGAATTATAAAACATTTATAATAAACAACCTCAATACTAAGTATATCGTTGGGATATTCCTTGAACATTCAGAAAATCTAGTCTCAGTTTGTAAAATTTTATGAAGCTATAAGTACTTTTAGATGAATACGAATGTAATAATCTAATTCGAAAAATTGGAAAAGCAACCCTGGTTAAAGTCTCAAAGCGATTCATAAGAAAATGTCCTTATTATGAAACTTTCCAAATTTCGCAACAAGAAATTCATAAGTAAACATGAAAATATATTCATAATTATTCATGATGAATTATAAGCAGAATTTCACAGGACTTCGTGGTTTACTTATGAATTTCCTGTTGCAGAATCTGTAACATTTCATGATAAGGACATGTTGTTATGAATTGCTATGAGACTTTAGCCAGGGAATCTAATTAAGAGGCACGTCCAGTAAGTGAAAAAACTTTATCTGAGTGGCACTAGGAAAAAGTATGTATAATATGAATTTTCATAGTACATATGCAACACAAGGGTGTTGCTTGGATCCTGTACATTCAACCGAGATTCCATATACTTTTGGCAAATGAAGAAGATTTAGGTAGATATTTTGATTAGAATGAAGAATATTCTTTCAAGTACAACAACCATTTATTTTGTCATTGTTAGATTACAAAAACATTGATGCAGATAAATAATAAATACACTCTACTTCAAACAATAGTTGTCATTGCCCTTTAAAAAGTACAGTTTTTGTTAAATCATGCCTGATGAAAAAATCATGTTCTTCTTTAGTGTAACATTTACCAAGATAAGAAAATTTAATTTTCAAATATAATTCTATAAAATTTTGTACCAGCTTGTACTTGTGAGTTTCGACAATATTGACATGGATTCCATGATCTTTGAAATCGCAAAAAATGGTTCCTAAATCTAAATTTGCATGTACATTATATACAATTCTGTCAAAAGCACCATGATGTTTCAGTTCATCTTTGAATTCATATACATGCCATATTTTTTCTATGACGGTAGCAACAGTGTACGTATCTTCTCGTGGTTGTCGCAAACATTTAATGCTTTTGCGTTCAACAAATTCTGATGTTGCTTCCTCGCACTGATTCAGTAGATTGATACATGTTTCACATTTCACTGTGCTCATCATTTGTCTTTCCACAAAACCGGTCATATAATGTACAGCATGATCTAATGAAGGGTCAATAAAATGCAATGGAATATCATCCACATCCACGTAATCTTCTGGTCGAATTATTTGCACTGGTCTTTTCCGTTTCTTGTACCCTGGGTCTACTGTTAAAATAGAAGTACTGTCTAATGGAGTACAGTTTGCTTGTTGAGAGGATCGAACTTCATTGTGATGTAAAATTCTTTTGTAGGCGGATGCAAATTGAACAGCATTTGGATTATTATTGTAGCCTCCCATCGCTCTAAAACACGAGAATAAAATCTCCAGGTGATCCTGGGAGAATTTATATGAAAGTATATATTTCAAATATCCTTTTTCTACATAGTCCATATACATTCTTTCCAAATTGTTCATGTTAATAATAAATCCAGCAAAACCTGTTTTTGATGCCGTTTGAAGGATTGGAACTTTGGTTACAGTTTTATTTTTTCCGCGGGAAACCACATCTATTTTTATTTGTGAGAAATAGTCTTTACATTCTTTGAAAAAATTCAATATTGCCGGCGCTGTTTCTTTGTTTAATGGTTTTTTGTAATTATATGAGAACAGATTCCTGGAGTTCAAAGTATCAAACGCATTGTTGACCATTCTGCAGAATCGAGCTGTAGCACCGCATTCTATGAAATCTAGGTGCCCATCAGCTTGCAGCTGTTCTAATGCTACAGCACAACTTCCACTAAATGTTTGCGCAGCTAGCTTGACACTCATTTTATTTTTCCACCATTGGATGTGCATTTTGTTCAACTTGTTGGAGAAATGAAAGTGTCCAGCCTCTTGCAAACTAACCAATGCTTCTAGATATTGGAATTTGATGGCATTTCCATCACAGTCGTATAGAACTTTCTTGGCAAAAACATTTCGGATTAATTTCAGCATATGCGCTGCATCTAGGAAAATTATAACATCATGAGCATTTGATGGATGACGGAAAAAAGCCACATTATTGAATACATCGGCACCGAGCTCAATACACATTGCGATATTTGCAGGAAGTCCATCGAATGTCAAACCTATGACTTGAATTCCAGAACGGGCTATAAATATCAACACTTGTTTTGTAATGGACGCCAGTTCTTGTGCACTTAACCCATTAACAAGGAAATAGGCCACAGGGATTTTCCAACGCTGGTTGATTCCTGTGACCAAGTACACGAGTGCGTTCTTAGCCACAGGTGGATTATCAAGTTCTTCAAGGGCTACACCATAATCCACATATCCCACAAATCTTTTTTTGGAATCATCCCATTCGACTTGGCGACGAATGGCCATTTCATCCATCATCAAGCATCCAAAAAGTTTGTTGTCACCAGCTTGCTCAACCTTTTTCTTTAAGATGTGAATGGATTCCTCTGTGAAACCAGGAAAACCGTTAGTTGTACCGTACCACGATCGTATAGTACTTGGTGCTGGCAATCGGTTTCTAAACGTTTTTCTAATATAATTATAGGCTTAAGGACTGTAGAAATTAACAGTGAGGGCAAAAGCACGAAGTTCAGGTGAATATTTTCCGTTGACTTTTCCTTTTTCGATTTCCTGAAGGATGGTACTCCCTCCAGTCATACACTAAATAACAAAGGGGGATTAAAAAGGATTTGTGTTGGTAGAATTAGAAAATAAAGAAAGATAACATATTTAAAATGAAAATTCAATTTACAATATGTATACAAACAAATTACAAGTATATAGTTGTCCACCAAATAATATGTGCACAATCAAAAATCGATTGAATTCCTACAGCATGTACATGTAAAATTCAATTAAATGAATCTATATACAATTATGCAGATAGTAAAATACTTCACAAATCTACCTTGGTTTTTATACAGTGTCCATAAGTTCAAGAGGAATGCATCTTATTACTACATAAATTCAGCTGTTTGGAAGAAAGTGATAAGTTTTCTTTCTTATTGAATTTGAATGAGATAAAGGAGATCGTTTGAGAATTATTTATGGCTATTCGACGATCTTTCGGTGATTATTACTCTGTGAAATCAATTAATTTGCATCACCCAACAAATCATTTTTTTCACAGAGTACCATGAGCTTGAATTTCATTACCCAGCCAACAAAATCAAGGGAGCGCTTCTGGAAGCGATGCTACCTTCCACTCATACATTTAAGAGTTTCTTGTACATATCTGGCTTGATTTATGTGTTGAAATGGTAGCAACTTAGTAGTATTCCTCTGGGAGCACTACTTGGTAGCACCCCGTGGCAATACTGGTAGCGCTAAGGCAGTGCTACATTATAAATTGAAATATATATATGTTATGGTAGCAAGGCAGTGTCAAAATCCTGGAATGCTACTATGTTACTACTGTAGCACTACAGCAGCAGAAACGCAGATTTGGGAGCGCTTTGCTGGCTGGGTACTGAATGCCGAGATTGCATATACTTGACATTTGTATTTTGTGTTTTTTTGGAAGTTATAGACAAGGTTGGAGGACCAATTTGAACTTGTGAAATATTCAACGGTGGATGCCCGGGTTTAAGGAATTGAGGTGTATGCAGCCTTAGTTTATTTATGCCCTAATAAATGAAGAAAAAAAAAATTAAAAAAATCTTCAAACAGTATCGGTGGCCAATAAATTCTCATCATCGATGGGATAGAGAATTCACAGTTTATTTGAATCAGCTTCAGCTGCAATGCCAAATAGTAGCATGATCCTTTTTTTCTGAAAGTATATTTTGTGATTAAAACGTGATGGTTCACAATGCGCTTTGTTTAATGAGTGAATTTTTCTTTCTTGAATTCTTCTTTAAAATTCTTGACAAACTTTTGAAATGTATTAAACGAGATGTGAAGACATATAAAAAAAGCGTCAAAAACTCAATGAGAACTTCTAAGATAAGTAAATAACAATTTGAAAATCAAGTATTGAAAAAGTTTGAATATGCACATTTGCAATTTCTCCGTTATAATTTGACTGAAAACCTAATAAAAATGAACGCAGTAATTCGACAATTTACCTGTACCATGCTCGCAGTATTCGCTGATAACAGCCCTTTGTCTTTCAATTCTGATAGTATGTGCTCCAAACTTCGCACTTTTTTTCTCTGACGGCACCCTTGTGTCCGTAATCGTCGTATTTCCCGATTTTTTTTTGACAAGCGTTTTTTAATATAATCAAAGCTTTCGCCATTGATTCTGGACTCATATTTTTTATCTGAAGTTCATTTATATCTCCAGGAAATCGTAATTTTTTGGTAGTACTATGCTTCATTTTGATTATTTCCAGATTTTTCTTTGGACCGTGAAAACTGAAAAAGAATACAATAAAATCGCCCAATTAATTGACTTATACTGCTGCATCCTATACATTATTCAATATGATATATGAAAAATCAATATATATATATGGTATTTTTTTTATTATTGACGAAAAAAATTCTAACTACTGTGCATCAGATGTTTGATCTCGATTTTAAAATTTCAAGTAGCATATGATTTTCATGCAACCCTGATGAAAAAACCCGATATCGTAATTCCATCATTAAATCATCAATTGTATCAATACTATCAAAACTCCATCGTTTGGTTTCATTATCAGACGAGTCCGATAAAAATACGAAATCTGCGATAATTATCCGATATAAAACCGATCAGCCAGCCGATGATTCCCCGATATCGGGTTTTTTCATAAGGGAACTCTATCATCAACACTGAGAAAGAAAGAATTATTTTGGTTTATATATCACATGATTTTTAACTAATAAATCACAAGCAATATTTTTGAAAACTATTGAGAAACCTGATGTTACCACAATCCACTGGTCACTTAGACTAATTGAATCAAATTTCCATAAAGAATATCCCCTTTTGTGTAACCTCTTAATGATACTGTAATTCCTATCAATCGTTATAGAAAATACTCGAAATGAGAAATATTCTTTTATACACTACCCGAAGGGAACATGAAGCTCCGACGAACGTTCAGAATAGATCATGATAGATCAGACTGAAGCTCCGTTGGAGCTCAAGTTTAGATTCGGAAACGTTCGACGAAGGTCCGATGAACGTTGAAATGTCCGCTTGAAAATAGCTTGAATGAAGGTTCATAGAACGTTTATTAAAGATTCTACGAAGATTCATTCAACCTTCAGTTTTTTATGTTTCAGACGGAATTACAATTATAGTTAGAAATTCCCCAATCTTTCATTTTTTCGTGGAAAAATATACTTTGAAAAAAACTTTGATCGAAAAATTGCAACTCGAACGAACCTTTAGCAAACGTTCGATGAACGTTTTATAAACGTTCATTCAAACTATTTTCAAGTGGACATTTCAACGTTCATCGGACCTTCGTCGAACGTTTACGAATCTAAACTTGACCTCCAACAGAGCTTCAGTCTGATCTATCATGATCTATTCTGAACATTTGTCGGAGCTTCATGTTCCCTTCGGGCTAATAGTTCATTTTGTTATCTCTATACCAATTTATAAGTTTTTTGTGCAAACTCACTTTGAAACAGACTGAGTGTTAGATGTCCATGTTGAAGATGCGCTTTCAGTGCGAACCCTTTCAAAGGATTGTACATTGTTTCCAGTACAGTTTCCTTCCGTTATATCATTTCCCATAAAATGGGACTGAGACATTACTGGAATACTAAGAGATGCACAGAAATATTGAATTTAATTCTGGGAATGAAAATGATTTTAAATAGTTTTTGTCTATTTTGTTATCAATGAATCATGCTATATCATCAGAATAATGATTAAAAAAATAAAAATCAATTAAGTTGTATTAATCCAATATTTACATAGTAGTAGATGGAGGGATTGGAATGATTACAGATGGATTTTGAATTCTTTACCATTCTGGATATTTACTTTAAATCAGGTGCAGTTGACACTGGAGATTGTAACACCGGGACTTCAATTTGCACTTCTTGAAAGCATTGTGTTCCACAATCCGTATCCGTCATCGATACTATTTGATCATGCTGAGCAATATCTGAAATACTGAATTAAACGTAAAACATACAATCACACTCCAAGTCCAAATATGAAAATGACCCCAAGAGAACAAGAAGCTCTAAAAAACGTTCTATGAACGTAGATTAGGCATGCGGACATTCAAACGTTCGATGAACCTTCATCAAACGTATATCAACCTTAAATTGATCTAAAATTGACCTACGATGCTTGTGTTCTCTTGGGGGAACGAATCCAGAATTCATTGAAAAAAGTATCATTGTTGAATACTTGATTTCTGTCGCGTTTGGAAATATCGATGGAATAGAATTTGGTTTCAATCGAATGTGTGAAAAACCAAATTGTTCAAGACAATCCTCCGTAAAATGTGACATACAGATTTTAGCTGTATTGGGTAAATTCGTTACATTAGATTGTTTATTTAAACCCACTAAGGCATCAATCCACTGTCTCCGTAGTACTGGATCGCTGGGAAAACTAAAATGAAAAATATGGACACAGTACTTTACGTATCTCATATATACTATTATTGTATTTTGATGCAAGATATTTTTCAATTATCTAATACAAACCTGTTCACTATATTTATTGCATAATAATTCAAGTTCTCTCACATAAAGTGTTAAAGAAATATATATATCAAGATTTTAGGGTAAAACATGTAACTTACCTATACAAGGGTACATGCGGTTGATTTTCTCGGTTTTTATATTTATATCGGGTATAATTACACCCTTCAACGAAACAAAACACCACCATTTTCAATTTTCAGAAACAATTTCCATCCCAATTAGTTGATTGAGTTTGAGGAATTACATCCTACTCATTTCAATAAGAATTACTCCCTTGATCAGAGGTTAGATTGTATTTCAAAACAAATCACAACGCCGAACAGTTGCTCAGTCAATTTTAGTTTGCGGTTACTGGTGGCACTGCTCAATGTTGATTACAAGTCTGAAGTTAGCAACCAGCAGTCCATACTTATATAGTCAAAGTTGAACCCATACACAAAGGCGCATATAGTTTCTGATTGGTTGTTGGGTGAGTGTTGGTATAGGTGGGACGGGGCTTCTGTCCTTCTCCAATTGACTGATTTTTCCCGTGTGAGAGTGACGGGAAGTGTCGGGGTTCGGGTCGTCTCTCTCGTCCATTTCTTTTTCTCTTCTAGGGGCATGTTGAACGGCGCATGCGTCCTGCTTCTTTCCTCCGGGTTGACGGCTTTGGTGAGAGGGCGGTAGAGGGCGTTTCTTCCTCCGCTGTTGGTTGGCCTGGGGTGAGAGAAGATGGACTCCCGTGATTGGTGGATAAGGGACCACCGTATCACCCCGTGGCAGATAGCGTTGCCTCCTCGGGGCAGAAAACCTCGACAAATCATAGGAGAACAAGGGTTAGAGGAGGTCGGGATTGGTCGAGGAGGGGAAATGTGTTCCCGATTCTCATGTGAGCAAGCGACAGCAGTGTTCTCTCTAGCGACCTAAAGTGTTCGCAAATGATATGGTAGAGTATCATAATACCGAATGTGCATAATACCGAATGTGTCATAGTACCGAATGTTCATATTCCCGAATGCTCATAAGACCGAATGTGCATAGTCCCGAATAAAAAAATATAAATTTCGAAATAAATCCAAAAATCCGCCACTTCCGTCATAAAAAATGATTCGTTTACGCATATCATGTGGGAACAATCAACTTTTTATGACAGAAATGGTCCATTTTTTTATTGATTTTGAAATTCATTTTTTTTTATTCGGGACTATGCACATTCGGTCTTATGAGCATTCGGGAATATGGACATTCGGTACTATGACACATTCGGTATTATGCACATTCGGTATTATGATACTCTACCAAATGATATGACAAACTCTAGCGATGGTGCGCGGCGCCACCCCGCGGTTCTCTTTGTGACGAGATATCACGTCACAACCACCGTTGCCAGTATTCCCTAGAAAAATCTTCAGCATCTGATGATTGGTTATTTCTTGTATAACCGGCCAATCATATTCTCAATTTAGAAAGAAATGACCAATGCCAAAAAATCTGAAGATTTTTCTAGGGAATACTGGCATCACTGGTCACAACGGGTATGATCATAAAATACGATATGAACTGAAAAACTTCGTATCGTTTTCTAAGGATTAAACCCAAGTATGATAGATTCGCATTAAAAACGATAGCATTCCTATCGGTCCCAAAATCAACTACGATAGGCATGATAAAAAACGATACATTATTTTGCAAAATCAATTGTTTCCTATAGTTTCCTCCCGGATTTTGTTATCAGGGGCAATTTTTGGTCCGGTTCTGCCTGTCATTTTTAGCAGGGAGGTGTCCTGTGTGGGGAAAACGTGCATAATTGAATTGGGTTTCCAAGTGTTCTATTCACTTTTAAAATGGGGGCAGCAAAAATCACACTGCTTGAGGGTGGCGAAGGTTTGAATCCGCAACTGCTTTCAAAGACTATTGAGTTTAATAAAAATTATCTGAGCATAAAAATGGCTCAAAATGGATTGGAGAAGACTGACATGTTCTCAGAATTTTTTTGGACAATTTTTGATTTTCCAAATGAACATAACATTAAAATTCCAGAAAAAGGGATTTAAAAAATCTGAAAAAATTTGAGGTTAGCCTTTGATCAATTTTGAGACATTTTTGTTAAAAATTTCCACCAAACTTCACCATTTTTGTTGAGAAAATTACTGAAGTTTGAATCATATCCCAGATAACACACGGGAGCTTTCCGAAGTGTCTGACCCGGGGCGTGGTAGAGTATTATAATACTGAATGTGCATAATACCGAATCAGTGATGCCAGATTCGAGACCGAGACCGCTCTTACCCTCTCCATCGACCGCTTCCCCTTTCTCCCACCATGCGGAACAAGTTGGGCGAGCGAGAGAATGATAGTCACTCTTTCTCTGTCGTTCACCCGTCTTATTCCGCATGGTGGGAGAAAGGGGAAGCGGCCAATGGGGTGAGTAAAAACGGTCTCGAATCTGGCATCACCGTACCGAATGTTCATATTCCCGAATGCTCATAAGACCGAATGTGCATAGTTCCGAATGAAAAAATATGAATTCCGAAATGAATAAAAAAATGGACCATTTCTGTCATAAAAAATTGGTCGTTCTCACAGGATATGCGTAAACGAATCATTTTTTATGACGGAAGTGGCGGATTTTTTGATTCATTTCAAAATTTATATTTTTTTATTCGGGACTATGCACATTCGGTCCTATGAGCATTCGGGAATATGAACATTCGGTATTATGCTACTCTACCCCAAGGCATCTGGAGTGTGAACTACGGATTCCTATTGGTTCATCCCACGCCCCTGACGCCCAGTGTCACACACTTCGGAAAGCTCCACGAAGAATTCTTATCAAAAACAAGATTAGAATTCTTCAAGAACTCTTTCCGAACCAATGGATTCATAAAGAGCTCTGAGGGAGTTCAACGTTTGGGACATTAACGAGTTCTTCAAGAGTACTCAAACAATACTCTCAGCGTTCTTAAAGAAGTCGTTAATGTCTCAGACGTTGAATTCCTACGGAGCTCTTCAGGAATTCATTAGTTCGGAAAGAGTTCTCGAACAATTCTATTCTTGTTAATGAAAAAGAATTCTTCGTGTGTTATCAGGGGTATAGTCCTCTTCGCGTGACCCGGAGACGACGGGGTAGTATGCGAGAAGCCCGACTTCACTACTATTGGTTAATCGCTGAGAATGTTTGGTGAATTCACTAGAAATCACCAGTTTGCAGCTAATGACAAGCAGTCGGGGTTACTAAGTACTTAGGTTGCTCTCCCATGGACCGGAATTTCTAGGGAACGAAACGGAATCCGCAGACCCAATTGGTTCATGGATAGTAACTTACTAGAATTCCCTGCAAATCCCCCAAAAATTTCGGTCCATGGGAGAGTAGCCTTAGTACCGCCCAGGGGGCATACACTCAAATGAATAATCTTGAGAACGATATCCAGCGCCACCTGAGTTACGCGCATGAACTAAATGGGAATACCCTTTCATGTGTATAGCACATTGGATGGCTGATACTCAGCATCCGTGGATGAAGATATATGTGTGTGATCAGAAGTTGCTGACATAAAACCTATCTTGTATACAAATATTGCAGGTTAGAGTTGGATGCTTTACATATGGTTGATATCTATTATCAGAGATGAATAGCAGAGATTGCTAACGCAATGTTAAAATTATGGTCCGTATCACGTTTCTTTGTTTTGAAGAAAAATATATGATTGGTTGAATTGTTCTCTAAGCCAACCAGCATGAACAGGTAAACGGAAAACGTGATACTGCTAATCAGAAACTGGACTATGGTTTTCATATCTCGTTAGCAATCTCTTCAACTCATCTCTGCTATTATCAGCGTTACCATTCCGGGAATTCTGTTGTTCTGTGATTTGTCATTCTTTTTAATAAATAAACGGAACTGGCTAATTCCGATAGATTCCAGGATTTGGTGGCAACACTGGCTATTATATATGTCGCATATCAATTGCATATTTCACATTGATGACATAGAAAAGTACTATAGATACTTGTTTTCTGAATAGAAAGATGCTGGATATTGTTTCATATCGTTTACGTAGAATCTTTAGAAAATATGTATCACGAAGAATCCATATTTGCATACACTTCCGCAGTCTGATTATTATTGTTGATTAAATATGGAACTACTTACTTCAGAGGCCTCTATATTTCACGAGTCACTTATGAATACGATTGAAATAATTGAAAGAATAACAGAAAAACTCACATTAACCTGCAATATTTTTAATTCAATCAGTTTATTGAGTGCACATCAATCACATGTAATCTACAGCCATATGTGAAGCATCCAACTCTAACTTGCAATATATTTTTTTTATTCAGTTTTTGTTAACCCGGTCTCTTTACGCTGCCAAGTAGACTTGGGCGTTGTAGTTCACTTCACTGAAGTAGTTCAGTATATCTTGTTCACTAAATTGAAGTAGTTCAGTGATATACTTCAATCAACTTCAATTGAGCTAAATAGTTCAATTATTCTCGTGAAGAATAATCTAATGAAGAAGTCGTAAATATCCATGAATTAGGGAGGCATTTCTTTTGTTCTCTTTGTTCCCTCACATGATGTTCCACGTAAAGTAATAAGGGCATAGAAAATAGAGTCTCTATAACAGGGTCTGGGCAACGATGTGGCAAAAATATTGTGTTCCAAATTTTATCCTTCTGATTTGGGATTTTATCCATTTAAAACCATTAATTTCGTAACATAAGCAATGGATCTATTTTCATTTTACAAACTGAACCAAGAATTTAAATTAGTTTTCACTTATTTTGAATAAAGTTCTCACAACTCAATTTAGTATCCTCTATGGACTATTTTTCGGTCCCATTTTCTTGACCTATCATGCATAATCTAAAATTTACAGTGAATAAAAATTGTATAGGAAATATATTATCATAATAAAAGATTCTTTTACTATGATAATATATTCTGCGCCCCTCTCTTTATGGCGATCACGCGATTTCTAGTAACATGCCTCCTCCATTATCCCGAAGGTTGATAAGTCTGAATCAGTAGCTAAGTTCGTTGAGTGGTGTCCCAAGTTACCCCAACTTGCTCCAAGTATTTTGGATTCGTTATTTCCAATTATAGGAACGAAATGATTGGTTTGTTACAAGTTAGAGCTTGTAGAACACGTAGAACGAACGAACCTATTGAATTGTATAATATACTGGAATGAGCACCATTCACAAAATTTTCGTCAAAGAGAGACAGTCGAGTATACTGTGCGAGAAAAAGAAGCAGATACCCTTTACACTCATCATCCCTTTTTCATATGCATGTATTGAAAAGAAACAACGCTATTTCATCTTGCATTTTACACTGACGAAAGATCTCTTCTTCCATCCTATAGGAAATTTCGCCAGTGCTCTTTCCAGTATGTTATATAGTTCAATGGTCTGAATAAATTGTAGGAACTTCTGTTTAGTAAGAATCAGGGGTACAAACATGAAAATATCTAGTGTGGATTACTGAAGTATATCTTTAAGCTGTAATTTCATACAAGCGACGAGCGACGAGCGATACCTTAGATAAAGGGAGAAGTCTCACATTACCTCTCTTTTTAGCTAATGTATCGCTAAAAGCTGAACCTTGTGTAGCTTTGCATGAAATTACAACTTTACGAACCTCTGAACTACTTCATTCGGCTCGGTCGAGTGAGCCGCTCTTTTGAAGGCTCCTTCATGAGTTACACAAGTCTACTGCCAAGGCCAATTGGACCGGGGGGTAGACCGCGATTATCCCGAAAGCGTGTTGGCCCGAAACTTGGTTGACCCGAAAGTCGGAATCCCGAATAAGAGTAATCCCGAAAGATAACTTCATTTTACTAGTCACGCGCTAATGAGATAAAATGTCACCAACATTTTTTCGGGATTACTTCTATTCGGGATTTCAACTTTCGGGCCAACCGAGCTTCGGGCCAACACGCTTCCGGGATAATCGCGGTCTACCGACCGGGGGAGCGTACTTCCAACCTCACCTACGTGACAGGGGTAAGATTCCCTGACTTAACCGTCGTTCCTTTATTAGGCTAACCTCCCATGGACCGGAATTCGTTCCGGCGGGATGACTTTAAACCAATCGTTTTCACAATTTCTTTTAGAGCGTTCTATCAGAAATCTATGAAAAATTGTGCATTGGTTCAATTTTCCTTCCGCCGGAACGAATTCCGGTCCGTGGGAGGCCAGCCTTACGGTGGTAGCCGATTTCGGGATGAACTGTGGTTGACGCACCAATCACCATTTCCCCTTTCGCGGCATTACCGTTAGGGAGAAAGGCGGATAGATTAGTCAGGGATTCGAACCCCCCAGCCCGCCGGACATCCATGTCTGAAAGTTAGTGCGCTAATAATCGTTCAGCCATGGAGCCAGTCTTCCTGCAATATTTTTATATAAGATAGGTTATGTCAGCAACTTCGCACACATCACATCCATATATTTTCATTTGAGAATGTGTGAGTATAAACCATTCAACGTGATATGTACATGGAAGGGGATTCCCATTTAGTTCGCGCACTTAACTCAAGTGACGCTGGATATCGTCCTCAAGATTGTTCATTTGAGTTTATGCCCCCTGGTCTTGCCGGTCGGGCTTCTCGCATACTGCCGACAACGGTGAATATCCGCGGTAGAATTAATAGCTTCTACGTGTTCTGAGTTGCTCCAACTCGTACCAAACCAATTATTTCGTTCCTATGATTGGAAATAGTGAATCCAAAATACTTGGAGCAAGTTGGGGTAACTTGGGACACCAGTAAACGAACTCAACTACAGTTAAATTCGTTTAGTAGCATCCCAAGTTGTTAGGATACCACAATACCAAATGGTCATAAACCAGAATCTCATGATCCAAAATGTTAAAAATCCAAAATTGTCGTAATCCCGAATGCGCATAGTCTCGACCTTAGAGCATATACTACTGGAGCGAGCATTGCCTATGATTCCAATAGAAATAAGTGTGGTTAAATTGAGAGAGAGAGAGAGAGAGATCTGACTTATAGGCAGTTGTCTCTCTTTTTATCCAATGAGATTCAAACAAAGATAGCACTGCCTAAAAGTCGGAACTCTCATTCTATCTTCAATTCATACTAACCACACTTCTCCGTAGCCTTTGCTCGCTTCAGTAGTGTATACTCTAAGGTCTCGACCGTCTCGACAGAATTTTAGTAACATAGAATAGAATTGGCAGATAATTAGTGAGATGTAGGGATAATTCAGGACTATGTACATTCGGAATCACGACGATTCTAGACTTTGAATATTCTAGATTATGAGATTCTGGATTATGCCTATTCGGTATTGTGGTATCCTAACCCCAAGTTACCCCAATTTGCTCCAAGTATTTCGAATTCGTTATTTCCAGTTATAGACGCGAATTGATTGGTTTGGTACAAGTACGGACCTTATGTCTTCTTCAGGGTGATTGATTAGCGTTCCTACACCTCTCACTGTTTGGGGTGCTAGATTGAATCAAAGTCGGTAAGGTAGCAAGTGCCCAAAACTACATTTACCCGAAACACTATGATTTGTGAATCCGAGGTGATTTACAAAAAGTTCCTAGCCCTCCTCAAATAGTCGCACACTCGACGGCTTTCGGGTAAATAGCCTTCCGGGCACTTGCTACCTTACCGATTACCCTGAAAACACACGGAAAATTCTTTTTCAGAAACAACAACTTCAAGAACTAATGAATTCATAAATAGCTCTGGAGAAGTTGAACGTTTGGGACATCAACGAGTTATTTGAGAGTACTAAAACAATACTTTCAGTGTTCTCAAAGAACTCGTTAGAATCCTAAACATTGAACTCCTCCAGAGCTCTTTATGAATTTATTAGTTTGAAAAGAGTTCTTGAAGAAGCGTATTCTTGCTTTGGAAGAAGAATTCTTCGCGTGTTATCTGGGTAGAAAGCAGCCTTGCCAGTATTCCCTAGAAAAATCTTCAGCATCTGATGATTGGTTATTTCTTGTACAACGGGTCAATCATATTTTCAATTTGGAAAGAAATGACCAATGCCAAAAAATCTGAAGATTTTTTTAGGGAATACTGGCATCACTGGTAGAGAGGTGAACCATAATTAACCCGAAGTACAATAGACCCATTAAAGAGATACCGACTGAATAAACATTTTCTCGGTAAGAATACTCTGAACTGAATTCATGAAAGAGCATGGAATTTCAGGAATCAATCTGCAATCCTTTAACTATCGCGATACATCGTCCGAATTTCAAATTCCGTAAAAATAAATTTTTCTCAGTCAGTAATCAAAAATTTTTCTTCGAAATTTGGGCTCTGTACCGCAATAGATAAAGTATTGAAGATTATTCCCTGAAAATTTCAGACTGCTTCATAACCCTAGAACAGACATTTGGGTCTTTCAGGCCCCCAACGTTTTTTTCTTTCCCAGCGGTTGAGCATCTCAAAATTTTCTGGGTTTTTCATGTGCCTGTTCTAGGAGGGATAAGTTCAGTTCGAAGAAATCTTGCAGACAATGAAGGCTTCCGAAGTAGTTGATCCTGATCCTTGGATCTTGATCCGGTCACTTTTCAACCAATCAAAAAGCTGGAAACGTAATCCAAGGATCAGGATCAACGACTTCAGAAGCCTCCAATATGTTTACTCGGATGATACGCTGGTTTCCCTTGAAAATTGATCAACTATTTTCCAGATGAACTTGAGCAGGATTGCCAGATGTGGCGATTTAGTGTGAAATTTGATCACATCTTTGCAATTTATTTTAATGACATCCAGATAGCCCAAGAGTTCTAACAGAGTTCATAATGAATACAATGTAATCATATAGAATTATTTTCTGTTAGCACTCTGAGGTTTTCAAAACGTTCTAAGAACGTTGGAACGCGTTGACAACATTCTTAGAACGTTTTACAAACGTGCAGGGAACATTGTGCTCAGTGGGGATGGGGGCCAAATCAACGAAAAACCAAATCAACGAAAAGTTGGTTGAAAAGAGAGATACGTCACACTCTCTCTTTTCAAACACTGATTTTGTTGATTTGTCTTTTTGTTGATTTGGCCCCCATCCCTCAGTGGCGGGGTGAGAGCTTGTCTGTCTTTCTCAGGGGGCATAATCTCGGATAGAAAATTTTCAAACGGATTTCAGCTCTGCCATACGGTAGTACAGTGAACTATTTTACATGTATACACTAACACTAATTCGAAAATCGGTGTGATTTGTTCATTGTTTGTGTTAGTTGTATCTATGGCGAATAATTATCTGTACTACCGTATGGCAGCGCTGAAATCCGTTTGAGAATGTTGCATTTGAGATTATGCCCCCTGGTCTTTCTTCAACTGACACGAAACAAAGGATAAGAGGCGGGATTTTCCCGCTTGTTTTCACGCGAATTGAAAGAGGATAGAAATGTTCTCACCACGCTACTGATTGTGCTGTTAGGGTATTGGAGCTTTTGTATTATTTAGGAAATTAAGGGGATACTCGCGACGGTAACGAACTCATCTTGCTAACGTACAAGCTTGTCTTGTTCTCACCATCGTGCTCGGATGGTAAACGCTGATAACCCCTTGAAAAGAATACAGTTCTTATATTTCCCGCTTCAAAGAGTAAATTTCCAAAGCTGATTTTTGATTGGTCCTCCGACAACAATCGCACCATATTCAAACGACTCATAAGTAGTAGTCACAATCCTCAATTCCGTTTTTACCTAACATATAATGAAAAAAAAACATCATTGTTGTACTATACATTTCACTACTTTCGACACATGTTTTGAATAGAACATTTTCATTGATTCATACAAAACATTCCCTCTTTATTTCATTTTCGTACGAATTTACGAACAACGTAGAGAGATTTTGACAGACTTCCGCCATTTTTCTATTTCAGCTGTGTGATTATTTGGTCTGAGCCGTTCTGAATTGCTCCTTCACTGTCCCAAGTGGGATTATTTTAATTTTTTTCATTGAATCACAAACAAATGGCTACTTCCGTTGATTGGGAAGGTAACTTTTTACTTGAATTATTCAATTTATGAGTAAAAATTTATTATGACAAACAATCAAGTTTTGATGATCTAACATTTATTTTGACACCTGTCAAAGTAAAATCATGAGACATTCAAATAAAATGTTTTTAAATTCAAAAGATCACATAATTATGTCAATAAACATTTACATATACATTTGATTATATTCCCTATCATACTATATATTGGTTATATATTTAAAACAATGTATATATATATGTATGCTATAAATATAATATTTGTGTTTACTTATCATTGAAGATCTGCGAAAACAAGCTAGACATTTGGAAAACGAAATTGACGCCAAATTAGTCGCGTTCAGCAAATTAGGAATCAACACAAGCGCAAGACATGTTATGGATGACGAGGTACCTTTGTTGGACGAAGAGCATGTTTTTGACAACATGGCAGCGGAGATAGAAACTTTACTCTCCAAAGTTAGTTTGAATAGCATATCAGTCTGGTAATCGATGCTTGACATTAACAAATAACATTATTTATAGGGTTATCCTTCTTTCAGCTGTTTTCCATCAACGAGAGAATGAGTGAATTGCAACCGAATGGTGCTGCCATGTTACACACAATGCAACGTCACAAGGAGATATTGAAAGATTATAAATTAGAATTTCATAAAATACAAAACAATTTTGCTGCCAGGAAAGATCGTGAAGATTTATTGGGCAGTGTTCGTAAAGAAATAGAGTGAGTATTTGTATACAAAAACAGTTTACTGCAAATTATTAATTTAGTAAATCATAAAAATAATTAGGAATCTGATTGAAAATCGAATTTTGCTGATAAGATTCGAAAGAGATAAAATTATACAAATAGATAGATAGAACACTGAAAGAGATTGAAAAGAAAAGTGAAAAAGTTTTGTCATTTTAGAAGAATTGCATATCGTTTTTCATACACCAAGACAACACGACTTTCATTTTTATTTTATTTCCTTGTCTTTTCTCTTTTTTCAAATTATTTTGTTTAAGATTTACATCAAGAATATTCAAATGTTCATACATCATTGTTTTATGTTAATGCATGTTACAGCAATTACAAAAGTGCTAATAGATTAAATCGGAGAGAGATGTGTTTGAAAGAGAATCAACATATCCACAAGTGAGTATATAGAATTTTGCGATATCAATATTATAGTTCATGATATCAATTATCGCAGTGAGAAGAAAAACCAGCTTAGTACTTTTACATTACTTTGTTTAACATTTTGTTACATCTTTTTCAGTTCGGATCGCTTGATCAACGATCAAATAAGTATAGCTATGGAAACGCGAGACCACCTAATGACCCAACGTCAAGCATTCAAGAGAATACAGACTCGCTTTAATGATATATCCAACCGTTTTCCAGCAGTGAACAGTCTCTTACAGAGGATAAACTTGCGTAAAAGAAGAGATTCTCTTATCCTAGGGCTCATTGTAGGATTCTGCACGTTTCTTATGCTTTTGTACGCGTTTCGCTAGACAATACATTAAAAACAAACTATATATAGAAGGTATCCAGTCACCCAACATCTCAGTTCAATTGCCTTTGAGCGTGGAAGAGTCTTGTCGAGTCTTTGAAAATGTGAGACACGAGTGGTCTGGTATACACCCTGTATATATAACTACTTATTTTTTTTTGTGGGAAGGCATAGATTTAATTTGAGGGGATACCGGTGATCCCCGCTGATGCAACCCGCCATACAAGCGTACCGACTGAGTAAACATTTTCTCGGCAAGAATACTCTGAACTTAACGGGACACAAGCGTCGGTAACTCACGTCATTGGTTAGAAAGGGACAGAATCATATGATAGAAAGAGAGGTCCGTTACCGACGCTAGTGTCCCGTTAACGGGCTACTAGCGTCGGTAACTCACGTCATTGGTTAGAAGGGAACAGAATCATATGATAGAAAGAGAGGAAATGACGTGAGTTACCGACGCTTGTGTCCCGTTAATTCATGAAGAAATATAAAATTTTCAGGAATCAATCTTCAATCCTTTATTTATTGCTGTACATCGCCCGAAGTTTGAATTTCGAAGAATTCTGTCCCTTTCTAACCAATGACGGTAAAGGACCTCTCTTTCTATCATATAATTCTGTCCCTTTCTAACCAATGACGTGAGTTACCGACGCTTGTGTCCCGTTAATTCATGAAGAAGTATAAAATTTTCAGGAATCAATCTTCAATCCTTCATCTATTGCTGTACATCGCCTGAATTTTGAATTTCGAAGAAACATTTTTTTCTCAGTCGGTAACACCAACTTTTTTTTCGAAATTCAAAATTCGTGCGATTTACAGCAATAAATAAAGGATTGAAGATTGATTCCTGAGAATTTCATCCTTCTTCATGAATTCAGTTCAGAGTATTCTTGCCGAGAAAATGTTTACTCAGTCGGTACGCTTGTATGGCGGGTTGCATCAGCGGGGATCGCTGGTGTCCCCTTAAATCGATAGGTGGTATTTTTCACTTTACGTCAATAGCCCAGGGGTCCATATCAGATATTTCATTCAAATCGGGAACTCGGAAAGAATTATTGTCAACGCAGTTCTTGATATCGTTGATACTCCTCTTTTTTCCCGATCAAATGTCTCAAGAATTATTCCTGAAAATTTCAAGATGTTTTTATGAATCCAATGTCGAGTAATTTGGTCGAGAAAAAACAAAAACCACTCGTATCCTTTTAAAATGAGAATGTAGGAATATTGGGATCGGAAGCACGAAGGCGGAAATGTGGTGCGCGTGCGAATGTGAGTGATGTGTGTTTGCGTGTACACGAACTTCAATCAAGAATACATTTTTCTATTCAAGTCTATAAACAATTCAATTGTACAGTTCTTTTATACAGAATGTAGAAAGTAGGAATCCCGGCACCTCAATGTGAAGTTCATGAATCAATTCACGATGTTTACAAACAAATTGTTGAAAGTCTGAAAATTATGAAAATTCAAATATTGACTTTGTATTTGAAAGCAATTAATGAATTAATATTAATTGTATATATTATACTGTAATAATCTGATTTCAATAATAAATATTATTTTATGTTATTACAGAATTTCAAACTTTATTGTACAATTTCATGACTATATTGCGAAAGAATTTTCATTGTTACGTGTGAACTTCAAGTCTGTGTTTCTGTAATTGGTAAAAAAACTTGAAAAAAAAAAATTGTTTTTACTTCTTTCTGTATTTTTTTCATTTTTTTGTATCGGTTGAACAAACACTCAATATTTTCTGATTTAAGTTACACAATACTGAATGATATTAACGTATAAAAACGTAATATAAATGGAACTTAGATATACAGAGAAACAATCTTCTATATTGTCAGATCGAGAGTTCAAATTCAAATTGACTGGTGTTGTTTTCAAGTAAGATGTATTGATTTTAAATATATAATAATAGATACATTTATACATGTATATGTACACATTTAGTACATATATATGAATGCGTAGCATCTTTATCAATATGCTTACATATTTTGTCTGTCGCTACTTTACTAAGTCATGTTCACAAAAACGGGCGTATTTGAAAGAAATCATTTTGGTAAGTGCATTTCTCTATTCTTTTTGTTTCCACGTATACTAAATACCACATTTATAAATTAAAACTTTATTGTTATTAGGAACTAAAATAATTGTAAAAATATTTAATATAAAGATATTTGTGTTATGTTTTCACATATTTACATTTTTTTTTAAAATTCTCCTACTACCTTATATCTTGTGATCTTATATTGGCTTTTCTAATGCTCCAAATTCGTGGATAAATTTCCATCCGTAGGATTAAGAAAAAGCAGTTCACATATCTGATGAATTAAAAATGATTGAAAAACTTATTAGTAATCGTCGTTTATAAGATTTGAAAGAAAAATTTTCTCATTGCTACTAAAGCGGGTGAAGTAACAATATTTTTATATACCTTTGCTACGAAATATATGTATATATATATTCCTACTAATTAAAAACAATATGTTCATAAGGTATCTCAATTAAAAAGCGTAATAACATGCTGGAATCCATGTGCGGGATTTGTTTATCGTGTAATCTAATGATTTTTACATGTTCCGTCACGTTCATAAATTTTTTTTTCCTAGCAGTGAAATAGAAAAAAGTAAGTTATTACTGATTGCGGTCGTAATTTCATCGACGATTCATCGAATTACAGATGATAACACACATGAATACTAGAATGTAATCAAAAACATCACTTGGTGATGCTCTTTTGACAGAACGAAAAGAAAAGAAAAAAAACAAAGGGAAGAAAAGAGTACGACAGAGCAGGAATATTTTTATACGCTACACTATTTGTACATTTATTCATTTATAAATGTAATATATAGTGTATTCGTAGAAACTTCTATCATTACACTTTAGATCATTGAATATTTGGATTTCACGTTTCGTTCTTCATTCTTTCTCCGAACGATTGGTAAAACTGCACAAGCATAGGAAAATATTGTGTATCATGACACAAAATGTTTCTCCCACATACCCTTATACTGGAGAATCCATCAACGGCACCAGAAGGAATCTACAATTCTAATTTTTCATTTTTCATAGAAGATTGATCTTAATGGTACATATCACACTCTTTCATAAATTCACTCGTTGACACGCATACCGACATCAGACATCTATTCAACTTACATGCAGAATGCATGACTACCGCGTAATGCTTTTAGATATAAATATATCATGTTCTGAATCTAGTTTTGTTTCATCCTTTTTATGTTTATTATAGTAGTACTTAAAAGATTGGATGTCGAGAGACAAGGTGTGATTTGTTATACTTTTCAAATTGTGCAAAGAGCTGTATAAATTTTATGAGAACAACAAAAAAGTGTTCAACTAATTACAAATGAGGGATACGGTGAGTAATCCGTGATGAAATCATTGAAATTCGTTTCAGATGAAGAAGATCGGCTTGAGAGCACTTACTTTTCTAAGCTATCCGATCGTACTCGACACCTATCTCCAATAAAGAATTCTTAAAAACTCATTAAAGACGCGACACCTCGTCTCTCTACATCAATAATATTAATAGTTTTGCAGCTGTAGTACTAGTACTAATAGTAATAGCAGTATTGTTATAGTAATAATGGTAGCAATAGCAGTGATAGTTAACGGTCGTTTTATAACTGGTTACTCGACCAAACAATGAAATTAAATTCCCATAATTTGCGTATACATATGTACTCTCCAGAGAGGATCGTTCGTTTATAATTAGCTTGTAGCTTGTAGCTTGTAGCTCAAACTACATTTCAGCCTTCAAAGGATCATTTTTTCTTTTTCATTAATCAGTCACTTCGTTACAATCATTTCGATCTTTAATATAACTGTACAATCGATTCTCACTGGGAGCGGTTTAGTCACGATATGAATAATCCGGATACGCTTCCTCTTAACCGAAACGATTTATATTTTCTTGCTGACACTTCCGTTCGAGGAACAATATTATTTGTGTTTGTTTTTCCACTTTGTTCGTACTCTTTCATCATTTAGCGTTAATTCAAACACTGATACAAATTTATTCTTTTTTTTTCTCTTTTCTTCACGGCACAGCCGAGAATAATGGAGTTTAATTCACGCTAATTATCACGATCCACTTAAGGGAAACAAAAAAAAAACAAATCATCAATCACTTGTTGTTTGTTCTATTCATAAATTTTCGTCAAATAATTGCTAACGATTAAACAAATTTTTTTCTCATGCTTTAAGTGACTGTGCTTGAGAGGTTCTATACTTTTTAAAATCTAAAAATCGAGATCTTTATCTACTTAAAGGTACATATAGATTTATGAATTGAAAAATAACGGATTTCTTTGTCATCTTGTTGATACGAAATATTATTAGGAAAAAAAAAAAAAAAAAAACGCATTTTACGTGGGATCATCATTGATCCCGACAGAAAACTTCTTTTGTCCATATTCGTTTCATTGTTCGTTTTATGTATGTTATTATACTTTTCACTTCTCACAAAGAATAACAAATACATGTTATCGATAGATTCGATTTGGAATCCATTTGTTGAGTTTCCAAAGCTCCTTAAGCAACCGATACACAATAAAGGGGCTTCTCAAGCAGTCGAATACCCTTGATCGTCCATTTTTTGTCTTTCTCCTGGATTTATTCTAGATTGAATTAGATTCAAATCAGAAAGAAGACTTGCCTGCAATTATTGTGCATGATAATATTGTTACGTCCATCTCTGTTACGTTGCTTCTCCTTATGGTCCTGTTGTTTTCACCTGCGAAACATGTAATGAATTGATGTCTTATGAACACTGCTTTGATTGTAAATTCGCTTAAATAAAGGGCCAATATAAAACTTAAACAAATTTATTACAAAATACATACATTCTATGCATTGGCTAAATTACAAAAAAAAGAGAGAGAAAGGGGAGGGGAATTATAGATATCTAAAAATAATCTTGTTCTAATGAAAATAAATAATATTTAATAATATTTGTTTCGATGATCAGACTCACCTTCAATCTCACAAGACATTCAGAAAGCTAATTCTTCGGTATTCTCTGCGTCAGACGAAAGTGCTTCGCGTAAGGTTTCCATACAAGACTTTGGAATTAAAGTACCAACTATCTTTAAACCCTCGTCTGAAATACAAAAAAAGTAGCGTACACATTATTTCGTACCCAACTTTGAATACCCAGGATATATTTGAAAACGTACCAGTTCTTAAACGTACGACTTGCATTTTAGAATTATGCCCCGAACGAGCGGCTAAGACTCTCTCGACCCGACTCCACACACTCAGAACTGAACCAGCCAAGACATTGTACGAACGTCTCCTCAAACCAACTTCGCAGTCCATACCGAGTGTAACATTTTTACAATTACCACGCCAGTAGGCGTGAGAACAGGTGTCCACAGAGGCTTCGTACTGTTGAGTCCAATGTATTTCTGCTTCCTCGGAACTAACTTTTTTATATTTCTTTTCAAGCTCGCTTAACGATTCTTGACGTAATTGTAACCCTGTGTTTGGTCTACGAATGAAAAATAATTACATTTCACGTTTCAACAAAATTTGATAAAATAAAAGAATAAAAATTTACCTGTATACCATATACAATTGATCTTTTTTAGATTCTGCTTTCTTCTTACCACCGTCGACGGCAACCGCAAGAATGGCAGTTTGTTTTCCATTTCGGATTTGATGACTAAGGTAGAAGCCCTCCTTCGAACCAGTCAATTCGCCCCATCGGTCCATAGCCTCGGCCCAGCTCATACCCCGTTCAACGTGAACCACGTGCAATTCAGTCGGCGCTTTTCCGGTAGCGTGTTTTCGCAGGAATCTATACAACTTCACCCTACGCACGTTCTCTCCCGAAGTACCGAGATCCAAAATCCCCATATCGAAACGACCAGTTTTCTTCGCTTGCAGTATTATAGCGTTGAGAGTATCGGTAAAATATTTGAACAATCGATTTTGTAAATCGACTGGCATTCCGAGAATACGATTCAAAAACTTTGACATGTTGTTGTAATCTTTGTCCAACGTGAGTACACCTGGCATACTTTCACTGTTACAAATTAAACCAACACCGACTAACGCATCGGCAACATCTTTGAAAAAATCACCGTGGTAGTCTTGAGGTGGTGGTACTAACGGTGGTTCGTATCTAAAAAAAAGGTCACATTGAAATTTGAGGAATTTGAAAGATTGCAAATTTTTGCTTACCCCATGATTGTTTTCATCGTCGCTTCGAGAGCCGAACGTCCGTATTTGTTGTCGATGTTGAATTGAGAGAGATCTCGAGTTTCCGTTGCTCTGCGATCACCGTGGGTTAACGCGCCAAGACTCTCGAGACGTTTGGCAACGATAGAGGCGAATCGTCTTTCACCAGCGAGATCCGATATAAGGAAGATATATTCCGGAGCGTTGACTTGATTGGATCGATGCGTACGTCCGAACTGTTGTATAGCTCGATCAGCACTCCAAGGTAATTCTAAAGTGATATGCACGCGACGCATTTGATTCCTTGCTCGTCTATCACTTTGTAACGAGATACCGCTACTGGCTGCTTCCGATATAATGGCTACTGTTTTCTCTCCATCCATAAATCTACGGAAATCATAGGCAAGTCTCAGACCGTAAATAATTGTTGGCATTTCAAAATTAATACATAAAAAGAAAAAGAAGTTCGCGTTACCTCTGCTTTTCCGTTAAATTTAGTGTTTCTAGTGGTACATCTACTTCAGATCTGGATTCATACTGTATGGCTCCATCTTCCGTTTGAACGACTCGACCTTTCCTACCGGTCATCTCGGCAACGTTTTCCGGTCCTCCAAGTTCGTCGATCAATTGATCTAACGTATTCGGTGGTAATTTCTCACCTAAGAGTTCTATCTGGGATAATAGTTCTTCTTTCATACTACACGCTCTCTCGATGGCATCTCTCGGAGGTGCTTGGGTACGTGGCATTCCGCTCACAGCTCCGGGAGGTCCAGTCATCGCGGTATCTCCGTTACGTTTATTCCTGCTAGAAGACGTTTTATGTGCAAGCATCGATTGAATTTTATCCTGCGTACTCAATCGTTTTTTAGCGGGTTTCTTTTGTTTTTTACCGCCTTTCTTCTTTCGCCTATCCCATGGATCTAATATGAGAAAAAAAACAACAAATTTCCACAATGAACGATAAGAAAATTTGACCCGCGTTGATTAATCCTTCAACGACCGGTCAAAGCGGCTCAAAAGCGTCAGCCTTTTTCCAAAGATTCATTTAAACAACCGGTCCTCGAAGGATCAAAAATATCAAATTGATTCTTTCATTCATTTTTTTTCTTTTGTTGGCAATTATTTATAAATCGAGAGAAAAATAATCATTTCAAGGATTTAAAAATGATTACCAGCATCACTGTCACTGTCACTGTAAAAAGGATTGAAATCAGAGCTGGCATTGCTTTCTTCATCAGTACGATTATCTTCTTCACTTTCAGTAGCACTTAATTTAAATTCAGAACCTGAACTATGACCTCCGTTTCTATCTTCGTCAGTGATTTCTTCTTCCGACGACCAATGACGAACTTTTTTGGAGGCACGTTGGGCCGCTTGTCGGACAGGTTTTCGTTTGCTCCCTCCCGCGGAACCCCCTGCATTTTCAATGCCATCGTCACCTTCGCCGAAACGTTTCGGAGGTTCCAAACCAAGAAGACGATGTATACGATTACGATCTGGCGCGGGGAAATGTTTTTCCACCAAAGTTTGAAGTACACCTCTGAAAAACATTTATACAAAATTTATACAAAACAAATTTATTCTGATGAAAAGAGTTTGATTGATAATAATCTGGCCACGTACTTGGCGGTTGAAACGAAATCACTCAATTCGCCGTCATCTCGTTCCAATTGTTCGAGCGTACGTGCTTCACCGGTCGATTGTAAACCAATCACCACACATTTGCCACATTTCACTGCCTCTCGTGCTACCGAGACCGCGTGTTTCACTTTAGCCGCGATACATAAATATTTGAAGAATCGTTGATGCGAAGACCAAAATTGACCCCACATTGTCTTTTTCATACGATTTTCCGCGTCTATCAATTCCGCGGCCTCTTGAAACCTTTGCATAGCTTCGACCCACTACAAAGAAATATCATGATATCATCTTACGCTTCATCATTTTCTTTTATCCACTTATCAGAGATTTTCTCTTACCAGCCTAACGGAATGATCGTAAACTTTTGTAAATTCTTTCGAAAGAGGAACCTCTTCAATTTTAAAGGCAACTCCATGAAAACTGAGTTGTCGAGCAATGTACATGCCACGTAATTTCATATCCATAGCCACAATCTCCATAGCTCCGACTCCACGTTTTTCCACAGCGGTGATAAAATCTGTGAATTCTGGAAACGGAGTTCCCTCGCCCCACATTCCTAATCTAACCATATACGCCATGTTACGGGGCTCGGAAGCTCCGGTAGCACTGGCGTACACCACTCTCGCTTTGGGTAATTTGTTTTGTAGTTCGAGAACCGTTAGTCCTGTGTTATAATATATATATAATATAAAAATCAATTCGAACAAACGAGGAATTATTATTTTTACATTTGTTTGCATGACTAACCAGTTTTAGTTGGTTTTGAACTACCGGTGGGACATAAATTCTTTGCACGATGGCACTCGTCAAAAATAATCAAACCATCGAAATCTTCTCCGCACCATTGAAGGAGTTGTTTCAATCGACTCTTGTATTTTCCCCCGCTCTGAGACGATTCGCCGATCAACGCGGAATACGTACTGAATATCACACCTTTCTTCACATTCCCGTTCACGGCAGACGAGATTTTGGCGTATTTGAATTTGTTCAATGCGTGCACCTGTGTTATAATGTAATAACGTTGTTAGTCGAACGAAACAAGTATAAAATTCATGAACTTACTTCAATTTTAGATGCTCCGATGTCCTTTAAATCACGTTCGGCGTCGTATTTCAAATCGTTCGATACGGAGACCCAGATAGCACGTTTACGACCTTTTAAATAATTTTCAAATATAATTCCAGCAATCGTTCGACCTTTACCCACCCCTGCGCCGTCACCGATGAGAAATCCAGCGCGTGAACCGTCGGGTAAAAGATGTTCGTGTTGCTGAGACGCGTAGGTGATGGATTCGAGTTGCAGAGCGGATAAGGCTCCAGATTTAATTGTTTCTTCCGGTATCGAAACCTTGTACCAAACATCCGTTGGTTCGACACTGGACAACGATGCTGTTTCAACAACTGGATCCGGATGCTTTCGCCCGAGTTTGACTGTCAATTATGTCAAATATGATTCATGTAATCTTAAAATCAAGTACATCCCATTGGATGATGATACGATATAATAAAAGGATCAAATTAACTCACGTTTAGTTGGCATGTAATCGGCGTACGTTTCCGCAACTCCCATATCTTCGTCATCCACCTCTTCTTCTTCCGGCAAAGTTGGTTGCATATTCATTTTACTTGGATCACCCGAATTCATCCATAATTGTGATACAGTTTTACCTAGAAATTACCAGTCTGTTTTAAATATGATACATTTTATCACGCTTTTCATCGCGCATGCACAATCACAAAGACACATTTTTAATTTTATTCTCAACACGGTACCGTGCATTTATAGTCTTCATTTAATCAACTCACCGGACAACCCAGATGGCCAATTGGGATGCAGACCACTTTGATTGAGAAACTGAAGAAAAGGATTGATACCTCCCAAATTCATACCAGGCATTCCCATAAAACCACCCATTAAACTATTCATTTCCATACCTGATTGATTCAACATACAAAATAATATTGTTTCAATATACTTTACATCGATAGAGAACTCACTTGGATTGTAAGTTCTTTCAAATATATGATGGGAGGAAGTTTCAATTGAGGACATCGAATCGGATAGGAAAATGTTATTGTGACTACAGATTAGGATAGAGGCGACGGAATTCAAACTAAATCCCACTAGTTTAATGAAAAACTAAATAAACACGAATGATACAACACCCGGAAATTCTTAATGAATTTATGGACATGTTTGTTTTGTTATCGTTTATTTCTAATTTAGTTTTATTAGACGATACGGATAATTGACAGAGAAGTATCAACAGTGAAATGCTAGAAATTTACTACTATGTCCAAAAAATAAGGTGACATAGCATTTATTTTCAAAAATCTTCATTTATTCTCCCAAATCAAGTTCATCTTCTTCAAAGTAATCCTCCCGGATACAGTGCACTTATGCTAACGCATTTTAGAATCTTCGAAACAGTTGTGAAAGTTGGTTTTCGGGATGACCTTCAGCTCTATCTCTTCGATTCGACTTGGTTCGACTTCGATTTAAAACGGTGTCCCCGGAGCGGTCTTTTGAGTTTGTTAAATAGCCAGAAGTTGCACGGTGCCAAATCAGGTGAATACGGTGGTTGTGGAATGATACGGGTCGAGTTTTTTGCGAAATATTCACGAAGAATCAATGCGGTGTGAGCCGGTGCATTGTCATGGTGCAAAAACCAAGCGTTGTCTCGCCACAATTCCGTTCTCTTTGAGCGAATAGCTTCACGTAAACGACGCATAACGCTCAAATAATATTCTTTGTTGAGAGTTTGACCCGGCGGAAGGAACTCAAAATGCACAACACCACGATAATCGAAGAATACAGACAACATAACCTTGATTTTTGAGCAACTTTGGCGCGGTTTTTTTGGTTTTGCCTCACCTTCAGCGCGATATTCACTTGATTGATCGGTTGTTTCCGGGTCGTAAGCATAAACCACATCTCATCTCCCGTAATAATGCGTTTCATCTTGTCCTGATAGTCAGAAACAGGGTGTCTACCAAAATTCAATTTCAAAATTCCCGGCTAATTCCCGACTTTTCCCGGATATTTTTCCTAAATTCCCGACCATGAAATAATTTTACAAAAATGAATATCAAATATCTTCTAAAAGTTCACGAGAAGAAATTTTAAATACCCTCGGCATCATACTGCAAAAAATTATATTATTTAATTGCATAAACTTTCAAAAATACTCTACAAATTCCTTGGATTTTTCCTTCGTGAATAATGTAACTAACTTTTCGACACCTCCTTTTATTCATGTCCGGGAAAAATTAGTTACGAGTGTGATCGTTTGAAGAAAAATGTTCAAGCATTATGTTTCAAGATCATGTAAAAGATTTCTTCACGGATGCTGTTGATTGAGGATCATTTAAAAATTGTAAATACGTAAAACAAATTATAAAATTCAGTCTGACATTGGCCGTAGATAGGCAGCCCGGGAATACTTTTGTGATCTCGCAGCATTTGCAATAAGTAGTATTTTTTATCAACCTCATAAGAAGATGTATTTATAAATATAAGATAAAAAAAACTCCAAAAGTTCTTCGGGAATACGAAAGTATTACCGGGCTGCCCATACGTGCCCATGACTATGATGGACTACACTTTACACAAATTTCAAATAAGAATTCAATAAAAAATTTTGTAGTGAAGTTATTGTAGTATGCAATATCGTCTTGTTTTAATACAATGAAGTTCAAAAGAACACAGTTCAAAACTCAATTTCGCTAACGCCTCACTCAGAGTTTGTGTTCAAAACAAAATGAAAAAATGTTGAATAAACTGATTTTCAATGCAACATCTACACTGTTAAAAATTTCTGATTGAATTTTCAATCACATGTAATGGAAGCAATTTCCACTCACGCAAATGAAGAATAATGTACAGTAGTATTGAACATTCAATAATAAGTTCCTTAAATTTCATGCACGTGTTCATGATTGTTGAAAAAAAAATCACCTTCACAAGACTTGAACGCGGGCCGTCGAATTTGGACGCCGAAGCTCTATCACTCAAGCCACCGCCAGTTAGGTGGATGGAAGTATTTTTTTACGTATATGATCTTGCGTTCATTTTTCAAACTTGTGAATCAAAATGTACATGTGATGTAGAAATACTAACCAAATCGTGTAATCTAACTAGTACATATTTGAAGTGGATATGTGAATGACTTCGTCAAAGCAAGAGTATACAGGGTGACCCAAGTTAGATAAACTGTATCTCAAGAGCATATTCTGCAGCCAAAATTTCATAATTTCCATTTTTTGAAGATTAGTTTTTGTGATATGGGTCATTCTAAGTTAAGAGGTCTCGTTCGGTAGGAAAAGCGGCGCGACATAAATGTTAGAATTGCAATGGAATTATATCATATTTGTATTGAAACAATTGATTTGGACATATCTGCAAAGTAGCCAGTCAATTAATCAATTTTATCTCATTTTATAAGAGACCAGGGGAGAGACTGGATGTACAGGGAAGAGATGAAAAAAAAACATAAAATAAAAAAAATCAATCATTTCTAATGTTAACATTCAATGGCAATGTTAAATTGAATAAAAATATATTTTTTTCACTTCCGTTCATAGTAGGCTGCTATATTCTGTAGAAGGTATATTTTACCGTAATTAAATTCGTGAAGTATGATTAAAGGGTATAAATGTATATATTCACTGAACTGCGCAATGATTATTCATGTCTCAACCATTAAAATACTCTGATTTGACGTTTTTATGTCTCCCCTGACATTTTATGAGCAGGGGAGAGATGACAGGGGAGAGACTTTTTGGTTAAAAAACAGAAATAAACATAACGGTATTCATCTTATGTGATTAACAAAGAGATAATAGAATATATGCACAAACGTTAGTGAATATATGAATGAAATGAAGTATTCAAGCGAATAATTACCAAATGAAACGTACGTCTAGGGGAGAGATCACATTCACTCGTTCGGACTTTCCAGACAGCACGAATTTTTCATTGTCTAAAAGATTTTCACTGGATGTCTTAAAGATGTCTTATGCGAGAGTTTTCACTGTCTTTAAGATATCTTCGATTAAGAAATCTAAAATACGTCTTCAGATCTCTTTCAGGAATCTTTTAGATTACTTATTGAAGACATCTTAAAGACAGTGAAAACTGTCGCATAAGACATCTTTAAGATATCCAGTGGAAATCTTTTGGACAATGAAAAATTTTTGCTTGTCTGGGTTGTATCCACTGGGTGACGTTACCGAAAAGACTGGTAAAATAGTTGCGCGGCTAGCTTGTGCGTAGCTTGCTGCTACTTTTCACGGAAAAAAATGAATTCGCAGTGACAGCGAAAACTCGTTTGCTGAGTGCATTTCGCTACTGCAGCTATGATTATAGCTGTAGCTGCTACTTTTATGGTGCTACGTCGACAAAAAATGATCGCAGGAGAAATGATACTACTGTAGCAACTTTTGTAGCTGTGGCGTACATATCCAAAGAGAACAAGATGGCCGCCAAACATTCAATGAAGATTTGACAAATGCATAGACATTTTAACGTTCAAAGGATGTTCAAGAACCTCAATAGCACATAATATTCATGTAATATTCTTAGGATATTGTGTGAAAATATCTAACCTCCAAAAGCAGTTTGCAAAATTGGATTCGAAACATTCTGCCGAAGTTATATGCCTTATTAGAACACCGTTTATTTAACTGATAGCGTGTCTCAAGCGATAGCAGGTTGAGTTAATAATCGAAATATTGCGGGATGGACTCTTCCCTATCGAATAATTTTTTTTTTCACTCGTTGGGTTGTTCTCTTAGCGATTGTTCCAAGCTGGTACAGCGAAACACTGATTGAAAAAAAAAAAATCGCTACCATAGCTACGTTTTTCACTATCCAAATATTACTCACGGAAATTAGCTATGGTAGCTAATTTTTAGCTGCCACGGCGAATTATTTTTTAGCGTGTTGCATCCAATGAAGCTTGTTCAAGGTTAAAATTCTCTCGATAGGGTAAACAAAGTCGATTTTTAAAGGAAATACAAAAGGGCAGGGGAGAGACGCAAAATGTGTGGGACAAACGTAGACATGAACATTTTTTATGAAAAAAAATATTACGTAATTTGACTTGTTGGATTACAGTAATTTAGTTATTCTTATTTTTTTAATGAATGATTTTGGTATTTCATTAAATTCCTATGTATTGAAAATCACTTATACACGATCAGAATTGGTGAAGGGACAGACCAGGGGAGAGAACTTTTTCATGTTCAAAGTGATATTGTGACTAAAGTAAGTAAATTCGAGTGATGAATTTGAGTGACCATAAAGGAAATAATGAGTTTTGAGAACTGATAACGTTATTCCGAATAAATTAAAAAAAAATGTGTTTTTTTATCGTGGACATCAAAAATACCTCTTAACTTAGAATGACCCATATGAGCATTTTTAGATTTTTTTTCAAATCAAAAACGACTTGGATCACCTTGTATGCCTTTTATTATGTTCAGTTGGATACCATTATAGCCATAATATTATCATGGATTAAAAATTTCTAAGTTTTTTCAATCACCCGTACTTTAATTTCAATTTTCATACACAATAACTTGAACATTCAGTAACATGTATTTGGATTCCTATTTCAGTTCACAAAAATTGGATTTTCATTCACATATCCACATGAAACTTCAATAACATGTGACAGAAGCAGTTTCTATTCACGTGATTGAGGAAGTTCTTTGAATTTCAATCATATATTAATGAAAATTCAGTTATCAAACCATATTATTATGAATAATATAATATAGCAAAACTTGAAAATTCAATGACATGTAATTTTGAATTCCTAATCCAATCACCAAGATTTGGAAATTTCATTCACAAGAATACTTGAAAAACAAATGAAATTCCAAGAAATTTTTAACAGTGTACCCTGCTTATCATATGCAGGCGCTCATAGAAATCCCCCCAATCTCTTTTTTTCTTTGTTACACGCCAGTTAAAGAGGTACAGAAAATCTCTATGGGCGAAATTCACTTTAATTAGTATTATATTCTCTCCACCTTGACTCATACTGAGACCTTTCAGGTATCACAGACGCTGCAGAGGTAGAATATTACCTTAGAAAAGAATAATAATCGTATTCGTGATGCAATTAAGAGAGTCAATGATTTTTAAATCTTCTTATTCATTCATAAGCTGAACAAAATGTATCAAATCTATTCTATTGAATCTAATAATGACCACTGTTCAAATTGATTTTCTGAAATATGACCACTCTTGTTCTTTATAATGATTGGCAACGCAAAATATCCTACTGGAGAAAATGTTGCGAAATGTTTCTGGGACATTCTAAAAACGTTTTGCAACATTTTATCCAGTGGTTAGATATCATATGAAATCTGTTTCATCATTTAGTGAGTAAATTGTTTCTCTGTAACAAAAAATGCATGTTTTGTGGTTTGCATCCTATTTTCTAATCATTTCATTTAAAAAATTAATTAAAAAAATGTTTTCAAACAATTTTTAATTTTTCCCGATGGTTGCGCGAAATTCCCGGCCTTTTCCCGTTTTTTTCCCGACTTTGTCAAATCCCCGGCTGTTTCCCGGATTCCCGGATTTTCCCGAGTCGTAGACACCCTGCAGAAAGCATTGTTTTACACATTTCAACGCGACGATGTTTTTCCAGGGAATTCAGTGCTTTTGGTACCAACCGAGATTTGATGCGTCTGAGGCCCAAAACATCCTTCAAAATGGTATCGACTGATCCTTTTGAAATACTAACATCATCAGCAAGATCTCTAATTGTTAATCGACAATTTACAAGCACCAAATCTCTGATTTTTTGGACATGAATTTCGTCAGTTGAAGCTGTTGAAGTTGATGATCGACCGGGACGCTTTTTGTTTTAGACACGTTCTCGACCTTCTTGGAACTCTTTATACTATTTGTAAAGATTTTTTTTCAACATAGCCTCATCACCAAAGGCTTTCTGCACCATCATCAACGAATCAACAGCAAAAAATTCATCCCGCAAACAAAATTTAATACAAATTCTTTGTTCAACAAATGCAGACATTATAAAAATCGAAACATTCACTTTCAGAAGCTTACAAAACGAAACGTATCTCAAACACTAATGAATATTTTTATGTGATCCTTGGCATGGATATCAAAGACAGTCTTATTAACCTAAAAATAAGAGCACTTCCCTAAATAACATACATTTGCGTACATGGTTTAAATTCAAATGTCACCTTAATTTTTAGACACAGTAGTATAATGTTTATTTGTACCGAGTATGGGTTTTGATTTGACTGAGTTACTCGAAAACAAAACGTTCTCTGATGATAACACTAGTATCTTTGTGAAGAATATAAATAAATAAATAAAACAAACAATGTTTCAGCAAGAGGAAATGAAGGAGCATTTAGATAAGATGAAATAAAAAAACGAAAGAAGATTTAGTGGCCTCAAAAATTAGGATATTTTAAATAAAATTCTTTTATTTATGATTGCTACTATCCACTATTAATATTCGTTCAAAATTACATTAATAGTTATTCGAATCGATTGAGTATATTTTAAATCAACAAAATGCCCTTCTATTCAAATAAATGTGGAGTTTCGCCAACCGCAGATCATTTGAATCAATTACTTCTCTTTTCAGTATAATAAAATATTGTAATTTATCGGATCAATAAATAAAACCTCTCATCCCTGCTTTGTCTTGTGAAATTAATGATATATTTTCTATTACAAAAAGGTAATGTAAAGAGAAAAATGATGGAAATGATTTATGAAACTTTGAGACAAATTGGATAAACAATTGACGACAAAAATCTATAATGAAGAATTTTTCAAATCTATAGCGGAATGAAAAATAACAATTGATTATTTGACGAATGAACATTTGTAGTCATTAGTTGCAAGTCCAAAATCAGAAACTTGATTCAAATTTGAAAAAAAAAGAATGCAAGAATAAAAATTTACAACGATAGGTTTATGTTCTACCGTCTTTTTAGATGGAAGGAAAAAAAATCTGTGTAGAGAACCATGAATTCAAAAAAGAGTACAAATTGGCAAAGCCCTTTTCCTCCCATATTGTCAAAACTATCAAATTCTAAGTTATCAATATTAGTGAAATTCTTTTTTCTGTTATATTTTCGAAACGCGTTATCCTCGATTTCTCAATGAGCCGAACAAATTATAAAAACTTCATTCGAATGGATGTATTTTATGAATGTTGTGGGAATTTGAATCGTTTATAAAAGCGAAACGAAAATTCAAACTCACAAAATCTAATTAAACATACTTATTCATCTTTCTTGATTAATTTCTTGGAACCGGTAAAAACTGCTCAAAGAATGTACCGGAAGATTTTGGGTTTTCAAGAGTTGAGCATTTCATTATTTGATTACTCATTCGTTTCAATAAACGATTCAAACTTCAGCAAAATTTTTATATGTTGTGGAAATTTGAATCGTTTATAGAAGCGAAACGTTTTATGAAGGGTTATCGCGAATCAAACAATTTACACAGACAAGGGACAGTCAAACAAACATATAGACAGACACACAGAAAAAAATGATGTGGTTGATATTTGGATTAAAAATTAATTGTAGCAGCTATTTTTGAGCTGTGGCAACAAAAGTTATTGCTATAGGAGCTAAAATCTAGCTTTTGCAGCAATTTTTTTCGCTATCCGAATATCATATACACGAAATAATTACTACAGCTAATTTCTAGCTACCACACACTGAAAAAAAATTTATTCCAGTCAAATAAATATTTATTTGTCCTGTACCAAAGAAATATTTATTGGAATTAACAAATTATTCTTTGGAACCAAAATAATTTATCGGAAACAAATAAACGATTAAAACCATCTATTTAATTCAAATAAATTATTTTGGTTCCAAAGAATACTTTGTTAATTCCAATAAACATTCTTTGGTACAGGACAAATAAATATTTATTTGACTGGAATAAATTTTTTTTTCAGTGTAGTGAATCATTTTTTCCCGTGCATTTTTGCCGGCAAAGGCAAAATACACCTCCTTCTGCGTAATGGATGTTTGATCCTATCACAATATTTCTAATTCCTTATATTTAATTTTCAGACTTTTTGCGAAATTTCCTATCGGCATCCTTATTTCCGTATCCATGTGGGAGATCCTTTGAAAAATCTCCTTTGCTCCATAAATTTTATTCCAATCGAACTAGTCCAAAATTAAGACAATCCAAAATGAAACATCACACTGCATAAATATTTTTTTAAAGGTAACTCTAGTATTAGGAGGAGTGGATTCGAATTTTGCTCAGACTTTTCTCAGAAAGTACGTAAACTGATACCAATTTGAAGTAAATAATGATAAACTACATACCTGAGATTGCGCCCTGTTGAAAACTTCAAGTTTCTCAATGATTCCTGAAGGCTGAAGGATAAGATGATAAAATGTTGACCTCCTAGCCTTAACACATTTTACAACTTTATTCTCCAGCCTTCAGAAGTCATTAAGAAATTCAAAGTCTCCAACAGGGCGCAATCTCAAGTAGGGGAAGAAGGAGCAATGTCGGTCACTGGCATTTTGTCGATAACTATTGCATGTATCTGCACAAAAAGGATATCAATTTCACTCCGCAACATCAATTTTGTGCAAATACATGCAATAGTTATCGACAAAATGCCAGTGGCCGTCATTACCCCTTGACTATTATCTTTCGAGAATATCTCGTTTGGGATTACTGACTCCGGGTTTACTGCAATTCGGAGCTATTGTGCTTCGGGTTAAATATTTACCAAATAAGCAACAAAGCTTCAAGTAAAACGTGAATTAGTTCGTTATTCCGAAATGAATAACGTTCAGTTATAATACTTCTTTCGAAGAAAATAAAAGCACTCCATTTTTTTGAAGAAGGTTCAAAATTTTGGGCTTCATATACGGGTGATCTCGAAATTTATCAATTTGACTCAAGTTTTTTGTTTGAATGCACTGTAAAAACAAAACTTTCAAAAAAGGTTTGAAAGTTTTTTTATCGAATTTTTTTAAGTAAATTCACAAACAAGTTATTGGAAGTCAAGAAAATTGTTTGGAAATTCATAGAAAATTTGTGGATTTCCAAATAATCTGCGGTTTACAAATCCGTAAGTTTTTCACCATACTTGTCTCTTTGGAAATTCACAAATATTTTTCACAGCATGTGTGGCCTTGGAGAAAACTTTTAAAGGAACTTAATGTTTCGAATTTTCATAAAAGGTTTTTTTCTACATACCCTAACCTACACGTTTTCGACGACCTGTGTGACAGTTTCTCTGTGTAGTATATGCTCTAAGATAATAAACGTTTCAAATATCTTCAGATAGCTGACAATAGCAATTTTCAACCAATTCAAAAATTAGAAACGTCCAGATTTTTTCATTGGTTTGAAAATTCACTCTTTCTCGTCAAGATTCGTTGAAAAATTTGATCAATTCTACTGAAAACTTTTAGCAAAATAATCTTCAATCACAATTAGTACACAAGATTGTGACATAGGAGAGTAAAAGACTTTTCCCGTGTAATTGTTGCAATTGATTAGCGTCAAGTGCATATGATAACAATTATAAAAGTGTATCCTATCTCTCTACATTTTGATGGTAAACAGTGGTAATGCACTGAAAGAATTTTGTTGTAGAAATTATTGTGAAATTCCAGTAATCGAAGGACAAGTAAAAATTCTTCAAAAAATTACTGTGCAGCCTGTAAAAATGAGTGAATTTTTAAACAGTTGAAAGTGGTTTTTGCTATAAGTTTTACAAAATGCACAGTGATATTTAAAAAAATTCCTCCTTGTCCCTCAATCACTGAAATTCCACGGTAATTTTTCAAATAAATTTCTCTCAGTGTGGTGAATAACAAAATTACGTGATCGAAAATGAATTTCATAAAAAGGAAATTTATCATTTATTTTCAGATTCCTGGTTGCGACAAAAAGTTCCCGGCTTTTTCCTGGTTTATTAAATCCCCCGTTTGTCGGTTTTCCCGATCGGATGGCCAACCTGCAACCATTGTCTCAAAAATGGAAATTTCTCACATTAAAATGTTTCTTTGTATGGAAAGTTGGTGAGTTTTTAATTTTGATTTTTAGAGGTTATCCAAGCAAAGGATATCCCATACGTGCTAGTAATATAATAATTTATAATGTAACATTTCTCTCTCCACGCGGACAAAAATTTTCTATCGAATCTTGTCGAAAATTTTGAATAGGATTTCAAAAAGCTATATAATTATTTAAATTTCATTATCAATGAATTCAATACTTGGAAATTTGTCGAAAGTATCATCAATTACTCAACCAACGCCTCAGTGAATCACAAACTATTAAAATCGTTACAAATTCCTGAAAATATTACTCATTACTCAATAAGTAATTTATTATGAATACATATTTGTCAATGCATCTTTTGATTCCTTTTTTCCGGAATGATGTCATTTCTTGGAAACTCATCGTGTGAGAAATACAGCTGACAAACGACGATTGCAATAAAAAATAACTCTCTTCTGTTCAACATCACTTGCAATATGGAAAATATAATTGAGTAGGAAAAATGATTAATTTTACTGGTAACTGATTATTTATTCAGTACTCAAATAATTTTTAATATTTATAGACTTGATGCTTTTTGCATAAATTCTTCATTACACTGGAAATAAAATTCATCAAATGCTAACGTTTTGGCATCAATCCTCGATGTCTATGGAACCATAAGAGCGAAAAAATCACTAGCCACTCTCACTCACATCAACTGTTAACGTGCAAATCATTAGCAGGCGATGTACTAGAGATAAATGGCAATAGTGCACTCATTCGTGTACAACGCTCCATTTAGTGGAGCGCAGACATCTTTTAATGCCGTTGATCGCATCTTTTCGTGACCAAATTGGCACGAGCGCTCAATGTCCTTAGACATCGATCAACGATTTACTGCAGACATCAATCAGTGATGTCCTGGGAATTGAGGAAAAATGAATATGGCGCGATCTTCTGAGTTCAATAAGAACAAAGTCTTATGATTAAAATTGAGCCCACGGAAAGCATAACCGACGATGCGTTCGAAAAGCGGTAAAAGTATTGTCCAAGCCGCCACGTGAAGGTTCGGAAAAAAAATCGGAATATTGAAAATCTAAAAATACTGGGTGATAGGACTTGAAAAATCAATCTGAGTCTCCCTCTACAATTTTTTTCTATGATCGATAGTTTTCAAGAAAAAAAATAAAAAGCACCTATTTTTTTAAATCGAAAATCAATGTTTTTCAACATTAAACTCGTCGTAACTCGGCCATTTTTTCATGTATCGTAATAAATCTTGCGTAATCCGACTCGTAAGACTTTCCCGATGACGTGTATGTTGGAAAAATTTGTGAAAGTTAATAAAAAATTATGAATTTTTTAATCCGAAGTGAAAACCATGTTTTTCATGCTTTGCGTTGGAAAAGTATCGGGGGAAGTAATAGCTACGAAAAACTTCCAGCGACAAAGTTGTTCGTTAGTGTATGGAGAAACTTTGTGGAAATTTTTAGATCGATTGAACTATTAGTTTTGAAAATACAGCGAGTTTAATATGAACGCGCAACGGGAATCGTTCATCATTTCGCGTCGTGTTACCGGCTGAATATTGGAGTCCATAGGAAAGATTGTATTAACCCCCAAAAAAACTCCAAAAAAGTATAAAAATAACGCCAAGTACATGAAAAACCCAAAAACAAAGAATAAAAAAATCTAAAAACACATTCTAAAGGAAAATTTCACTGCATTCAGAATTTCGAGGGGAAAAAAAAAGGATATGCTCGATCTGAAAAAAAAAGATATGAAATCAATATGAGCGACCAAGTACATTGGTTATCCAAAGGATATGTGAAAGATTTTTGGTATATTGTAACTTCAGTTTGTTGAAACTGTATTGAAGGTAATTTATGCAGTTTTTAAAAAAATTATTTCAACAAAACTTTCCTTATTCTGTAAAGAATAATGTGTACAAAGTTTTTTGTTTCATAGAATAAAGAAACCTCCCTTGTTCGAAGGACAATTCTCCTTCAAAGTGAATGGTTTATCCATAAAAACATTATAAACAATGAATTTATTGGTAAAGAAAACAAATAACGAATCGTGCCAAAATAGTTCAATATTTGAATTCCCTAACTCAAAAAACATGAACACGCATTGAAAAATCAAATTAATACAATCTTTCCTATGCACAGTGGGTCAAATGGCCAAAAAACTGGCAATAATTATAAGCAGTCGTCGAATTCGCTTGAAATTCACTACTCGGGGGTTTTTGGGGTCGCTGAATACGAATCTGGAGATAGAATTCCAAAATTAAAAATGGCGGATCAAAATTCTAAAATTCATTGGATCTTTTTGAAACTTGTTACTTGAAGGTTTTCGAGGTCGTTGAATACGAATCTGGAGATAGAATTCCAAAATTCAAAATGGCAGATCCAATATGGCGGATCAAAACTTGAAAATTCATTGGATCTCTTTGAAACTCGTTAACTGGAGGTTTTTGAGATCGCTGAATACGAATCTGAAGAGAGAATTCCAAAATTCAAAATGGCGGATGAAACTTCAAAAATTCATTGGATTCGTTTGAAATCTATTACTCAAAGGTTTTAAGGGTCGCTGAATACAAATTTGAAGATGAAATTCCAAAATTCGGAATGATGGATCCAATATGATGAATCAAAACTTCAAAATGAAGCTATGAAAATTTATACTCAACTGAACTCACTATATTATCTGTAACTCAAACAACATTATAGATATACTCTTCAACTAATTCAACAGATGGAAATTGATGATTTTTTTTAGTACTTCAAATCCTAAACGAACAACACAGATTTGAAACATATAGTTTATAGATAAAATATAACGTACAAACATCAATATAACATGTTTAATATGATACATGTAACTCAAACTATACTACAGTAGTTTCGTTAAACTAGACAAACAAGACTAATAAAACAAGACTTTCAGGATCTTTTTCATTCAGAACATTCATTAAATATGAACGCAATATAATATTCTCCATTTATTAGAAAATTCATCTTCCTTGTCTGTTAATTCAACTTCGTTCAACAATGACAACGTTTCTGTGAGACCAGTGAAATCTTCTCTATCTTCTTCATCAAAACTGAGATCATTAGAATTTGAATTTGGTCTTACACTTCCATTCATCGTGGGTTCTATCAACAGGTTCTGAACTTCTTTTGGGAGTGGTAATGACTTTTTATTTCTGAAGCGAAAATTGAGGCTTTGAGTAGATATGATGGGATCAGATGTATCCAACAACCTACAAAACATGTCCTCCAAATTTGATTGACGACTATTTTTTCTACTATGAAAGAGTCTGAATGATTTATATTGTTTATTGCGAGCTTCTGAAGCTTCTTCACCAAGCATTCCTGTAGGTAGTATACAATTTTCAATTATTTGAGCACCATGTATGAGGATCTTATGGAGTGATGATGGCATTGGATACCAAGCATAGTTTTGCGTATATATTTTGGCTGTTTCAAGGCATAATTTATTGAAGCGAATAGTATCAATCGGCAAGTGGCAAGATATAGCGATTAATATTATCTTCAAATTGAAAATCAATTTATGGTCCAATTCCAAGCATTCAGCAAGCAGATTTGTATTTTCAAACGCTCTCCGTGCAGTGTTGCCGCTTCCACCAGGGTTTGGTTTATCTACTTTCAACCCTAGTTTAGTCCATAGAATTGCTTGTATTTGCTTCTTTCTTTTCATGAACACTTCTTTATGCTCTGCACTTCTCACTTGCCAAACTTTCAGAGGAATCCTGTACGATATATGAATGCAGCACTCGAAAACTCGAATCCAAGCATGCAAAGGACTTAGTCCGAAATTCAGTGACTTGGGATCAGGTAGAAAAATATCTCTCTCTCCGTTGATATTTGAGATATTGTTGAAATCTTTTGGCGTTGCATGACAAATTGGACAAGACAGCATGGACTTTGTATCGGTGATAATGTTCAAAACGTTCCCATCTATCAATGTCATGATTGGAGAAAAATGAATAGTCACTTTCAAATCATCCAAAATTATTCCAGATGATTCTAGTTTGTCAATTTGATCCTCAATATATTGCTTCTGCTCCAGAATGAGTTCCTTAGATTCACTTCTATATTGAAGGCTTATGGGGCGACAGAACCTTGGGGACTGGGAGGCTATATTATTCCACGATATCATATTCGACGAAGTTGACAAACGTAGCGGTATAAGAGTGGTGGCAAATACGAGGTGTGTTCAAAAAGTAAGGTGACTTTGTATTTTTAAGAAAAAATATTTATTCATTTATCAATATTTATGTTGTCCCCTTCAAAGTAATCCCCCTCAGATACAATACACTTATGCCAACGGTTTTTCCAATCTTCAAAGCACTTCTCATAAGCACTTTTCGGTATAGCCTTGAGCTCTTCCAGCGATGCAGTCTTTATCTCTTCAATCGTTGCAAATCTCCGTCCTTTCATAGGTCTCTTTAGTTTTGGGAACAAGAAAAAGTCACATGGGGCCAAATCCGGTGAATATGGTGGCTGAGGCGTGATTGTGGTGTTGTTTTTGGCCAAAAAATCTCTCACAAGCAAAGATGAGTGAGCAGGGGCATTATCGTGATGCAAAAGGCCATGAATTATTTTTCCACAATTCTGGACGTTTTCTTCGTATTGCTTCTCGCAAACGGCGCATAACTTCAAGATAATACTGTTTATTGACCGTACGACCATATGGTAAGAACTCCTGATGCACCACGCCATGGTAATCGAAGAAAACAGTGAGCAAAATTTTGACATTTGATCGAACTTGGCGTGCTTTTTTTGGTCTTGGCTCATCTGGGGTCTTCCACTGGGACGATTGGACTTTGGTTTCGACATCATAACCATATACCCATGATTCGTCACCAGTTATGACCCTTTTGAGTAAATCTGGGTCGTCGTTGACATCATCCAACAGTTCTTGAGCGATGCTCATGCGACGGTTCTTTTGGTCAAAATTTAGCAATTTCGGAACAAACTTCGCTGACACACGTCCCATGCCCAAAACGTTAGAAAAAATTTCATGGCACGAGCCAAGCAATAAACCAACATCCTCAGCAACTTCTCTGATAGTGATTCGACGATTTTCCAAAACAATTTTCTTCACTGCTTGAACGTTTTCATCAGTTGTTGACGTGCTTGGGCGTCCAGAGCGAGGCTCGTCATTGGCATCTTCCCGGCCATCTTGGAAGAATTTGTACCACTTGTAAACATTTTTTTTACTCAGAACAGTTTCACCGTATGCTACTGTCAACATTTTAAGTGTTTCGGAGCACTTTATTTTATTTTTTACACAAAATTTGATGCAAATCCTTTGATCCATATTTTTCGATAGCAAGAAATCGCCGAGCACGCAAAACACTTATAACCTTTACGCCTCTCACAACCAAACAAAAAATGCTATACACTTGAAACTTGGTACAGATGTTCAGGAAGAGTGTGCCAACATAACAAAACAAAAAAATCGATAATCGAAAGTACGTTGCCCGCGAAATTTGAAAAGTCACCTTACTTTTTGAACACACCTCGTATATTCTCATCTTTTAAATTATTCGCACTCATATCCGAATCCCTTTGTTTGTATGATGAATGCCCAGAACTGCCATCGAATCCCCATGAGCACATGAGTGAAGCCTCAAGTTCTGTAAGATGATCGACCTTCATGGTTTGAGTTATGACCTCTATTTGAAGTTTTACAATTCTCTGTGCAGTATGATGTAGCAATGCTTGAAGAGGAACTTCTGCTAGATTGTCTGTGACTTGGATAACATTTTTCGGTGGTCTACATTCAGTTTTCACAGAAGCGATTTCTGCATAACGTCGGAAAATATCAGCTCCTCTCGCTTTGACAACTGAACGTATACTTATATAATCATCCTTGGACATATCGCGGTCAAGCAAAAACGTCAAACCTTCGATAGGAGTCATTTTGATGACTGAAGGTTGTGGGTTTTGAATCAGTTGTTTCAATCTGTCAGGGTTTTCTGGAGTTTTCAAAATTTCTTCCAATACTACAACCGTACTCTTTTGCCCTGATTTTTTTGCTGCATAACGACATGCCATCAATAATTTTTGTGGGTCATGACTATGTGATTTACTGATGGTGGCAGCCTCTAACCTTTTGGAACGATCAGTCTTCTGATGGAATGGGACAAAAGGTCGGCCTGCTTGAGAATGAAAACTGGACGTGAATGTGGATTTCGATAGTTCAGGAATAATAAACTTTGAATCCAGCCATTTCGAATATTTTGACTCATAAAAAGATTTCATTCTGTTTGCAGCATTCCAGTTTCCTTTATGTTTAGTGTTGAGAGCTGATACAACTGCTCGCAACTTTTCCAATTTTGTATCTTCGATATCGGTAATCGTCAATTTCATTTCATTTAGAATAAACTCAACGACCGCTGACACCCTGTTATCAATTCCAGGTTTCATGAAAAATTCTTCGATAATTTCCCGTTTAGTGAATGATGAGTGTGACATCTTCAACACTTGAAGAATAAATCAGGAATCAGCAATATAAATATATTTTAATAACAATAAATACTTACAGAAAAACCCTCTCTACAGAATTGCTACCAATAAGATATGTTTCCTTTGCGTACAATTTGGAAAGAAAATTTGTAGCTCATGTGAATCGGTGTAGAGATAATAGAAACAACTTGAAGGCAACACAGAGAATCCCGTCGCGATTTTCATCTGGATCACCCGATGCTACCTTCATGTTGTTTTTACAATCGAATTGCCATCTCTCAATCGATTCACGTCATCCACGTTCAATTGTTCTTAATCGAAAAATTTTCAAGCCTATATTGCATATTTAAATCCATATAATATTTTTCGCCAAATGGTTTCGCATTGATTTTCTCTAAAAAGAATTTGAAATTTCGGAAAATGGAACATTTTCAAAATGAATATTTATTATTCATTATCCAGATAAATATATATCCTTCATGCATCTTTATCGTATACTTATATACTACGAAATCTTTATATACCCATTTTCTTGCAAACTGAATGAAAAATCGGGAATTTAGTTTGAAATTGTCGCCATGTTTAATTAACGATTTCGAATTTTATGATTCCATGTCAGCATCATAATCAGTAACTCCGAGAATGCTTAGATTTCAGGTGATTCCAATATTTCATTCAGAAGAAAAAAATGCCTCTCACAGCAGACAAATAACATCGGATAAACGGGTTCAACATAATGTTTTTAAATATTGCCCGGGCAAAAACCAAAACTGGCAAAAGTTGGCAGGTTTTTGTTGAAAATACATGTCTCCTGAATAGATTTACTGATGAAAATGTTTAGTAAAATGAATTATCCCGAATTATAGGCATTCGTAAAGTGATTATTTCGAACAAAAGTATGTTTCTGTTGATGCAAATCTGTTTCAAACTCAACTTCATGGCATATTTTCATAATTCCTACCGAATGATATCATCAATAGACATATATCAAAGAACTTCGTACACTTGAACTTGGGGAAAATGGTTGATAGTGTAGAATACAAAATGATTTTCTACTGCAATGACGTCTCAACATTTACAGTGCTTTTCTCACATTTTCAGCTCTGTAAAATTATAAGGCTTTGGTTTGAAGCTACAAAAATTTCAGAAAATGTACTTTGATATGTTTGAAAAAGAATACCCTACATCACATGCTCAAATACCGACATTGAATTTTTGCCAATTTTTGGCTCCTTTGACCCACTGTGCTATGGACTCCAATATTCAGCCGGTAACACGACGCGAAATGATGAACGATTCTCGTTGCGCGTTCATATTAAACTCGCTGTATTTTCAAAACTAATAGTTCAATCGATCTAAAAATTTCCACAAAGTTTCTCCATACACTAACGAACAACTTTGTCGCTGGAAGTTTTTCGTAGCTATTACTTCCCCCGATACTTTTTCAACGCAAAGCATGAAAAACATGGTTTTCACTTCGGATTAAAAAATTCATAATTTTTTATTAACTTCCACAAATTTTCCCAACATACACGTCATCGGGAAAGTCTTACGAGTCGGATTACGCAAGATTTATTACGATACATGACAAAATGGCCGAGTTACGACGAGTTTAATGTTGAAAAACATTGATTTTCGATTTAAAAAAATAGGTGCTTTTTATTTTTTTTCTTGAAAACTATCGATCATAGAGAAAAATTGTAAAGGGAGACTCAGATTGATTTTTCAAGTCCTATCACCCAGTATTTTTAGATTTTCAATATTCCGATTTTTTTTCGAACCTTCACGTGGCGGCTTGGACAATACTTTTACCGCTTTTCGAACGCATCGTCGGTTATGCTTTACGTGGGCTCAATTGTGTTTTCAAAAATTCGAGAATCATTAATCAATCCCAAATGTTAACGATTTTTACTCATGAGTAACCTAAAACAATTGATTTTTTTAGTTTCCAATTCCACGCACGTATACGTATAAGTATACTTATGGATTACGCTCTTTGTTTAGTGCATTATTTTGCAAATGTCAAAATTTTTAATCAGAGATATTTTTCATTATTTATTGTATGTAATTATTTTTACATGAAATGAATGGTTATCACCATTGATTTTATGTAAAAATCGTTAACATATGGGGTTAATTAATGATCTTGGAATTTTTAAAAGCACAATTTTAATCATAACACTTTAATCTTATTGAACTCAGAATATCGCGCCATATGCACCTTTCCTTAATTCCCAGGACATCACTGATTGATGTCCAGTAAATCGTTGATCGATGACTAGGGACATTGAGCGCTCGTACCAATTTGGTCATGGAAAGATGCGATCAACGGCATTAAAAGATGTCTGCGCTCCACTAAATGGAGTCTTGTACACGAATGAGTGCACTATTGCCATTCATCTCTAGTACATCGCCTGCTAATGATTTGCACATTAACAGCTGATGTGAGTGAGAGTGGCTAGTGATTTTTCCGCTCTGATGGTTCCATGGACATCGAGGATCGATGTCAAAACGTTAGCATTTGATGAATTTTATTTTCAATGTAGATGGATGAACTTCTCCGAGTTTTACACAGCCAAACCTGGCCAAGTGAGATTGCAAGCAATTGCTCATCCGAACTCACTTACAGAGGTATCTCACTTATAGAAGGAATCATCAAAGAACCGTACGTACGCGTACATTGAGTATGCAAACAAATTTATTATGTGAAAAATGTAAAACAATGTTGAATTTCAACAAGTCCGTTATTTTCGTATATTTTTTCATCATTGTTCTATACAGCGTGCTTTTATTGTTCATAAATTTCATCAAATAAGTTATCATTGCCATTGGGCTCAACGATAATAACCTTAGTATAGGAGTTTTGCATATGTTCGTTTCGGTCATAGTCAGGAATAGGTAGATCTGAATACATTTTGACTCGTGAGTATTTTAATTTTTTTCTTGTAAATTAATTGTGTTATAGTGATTTTATCCATTATCAAATATCGAAAGCTCTATTGAAGGTTCACTCAACCAACATCCACCTGCAGGATTGGTTTGTTTTGACTTTTCCAAAAAAGTATTCATGAATATAAATGTATTCTAACCTATCTTTCCCTGATTATGTTCAATTATTGTTATGAATTGCTACATATCAGTCTCAGTTAAAAAGATAGGGAATTCTTACTTGTAAACAGTGTTGCCATACCTACGGATACATCCGTAGATTTACGGATTTTTCATCTTGTCTACGGATATACAGGATATTAGTCCTGAATCTACGAATTTTTTCAAGAAAATATACTTTTCAAAATTTTAAATCACAAAAAAACGAAAAAAAGAAAAGCGAGATACCGTTTTCTTTTGTGAATCAAGTGAACCACTGAAGAATTATCTTCGTTAAAGACTTGGTAGAGATTAGTAGACCCGAAATCTTTCCAAGATTTTGTCGAGAAATAAAACGCATCTTCGCAGGTCGCTTTAACCTTCACAAACAAGGTGGTTGTATTTGTTACCAGTTGTGAGAAGATTGTTAGAGCAATTACCCGCTCTTAAATTATATCTCCAAAATGCAGTTTCAACTGATAGTTTGCTCTCAGCGCAGAGTATATTAGATAACTGCATGGAACCAACTACAGAATTATATCTGGAATTCCTAAGTTTCGTTCTACCTTTCTTCCAAGACCTCAATAAAGAAACGCAGTCGGGACAGCCGAAACTTTACTTACTTTATGACAAAGTTTTCACCACCTATAGAATACTACTAGAATGTTTCGAGATTTCTGCAGAAGAAAAAAAAGCATCATCCAATGAATATTCAATATTGAAAACAAAAATAATAAACTTAGATTTTGAAAATGAAATGAATCGACTAGAATTGCAGAATATTTATTAAGGTGGCAACGTTGCAGCGATTCTCATTATTCGAGGGAATCACCCACACGGCATTACAGTTCCAGGAGAATTCATAAAGAATTCTTATTGAACTGATTGTGTTCTTTATGAATTCTTGTGGGACTGTGGCGTTGCGTGAGCAAATATCAGCAGATAATATCACACAATTTGAACAAAAATGTTCAGAGTTTGATTTGGAAGGTGTTTGGCAAATAAGGACGAGATTCCCATTTGATTAGAGAGAACAGAGAGAGAACAGTTAGAGAGCCTAAAATTTGTAGATCTAAACCAATTGCTTGATTCCAATTTGAGAAATAATATGCCATCAATTGTTCATGTGATTGTGTTATTTCCAGGTATGCATTTCATTCTAAATATGTCATTGAAATTAATTAAATCCCAATATAATCTAACCAAAATCATGTATATTTTTATTGTATCAATATTTTTTTGAAATCCGGTTTTTTATTCAAAGATAATTATATTAGACTCTTAGCATCGATGAAACATCAGTTATTTTTCAGTTCAATTGTGAACTCGTTTGAACAAATGATTCAAACTTCAGGAACATATTTAAAATATTTAATGCAATTTGAAAAATTCAACCTACGAATTTCTCAAGATTTTCTGATTGGCAGTTCCTTTCAGGAATACTACCCATGGGTATCTGCAGATAGCAAAAGTTGCTGAGCAACTTTTTTTCAAGTGTTGTTGTTCAATTTCCACAATGTTGCTGGGAATTTGATAAACACGAGCAATTTCTCAACAATATAATGATAATTTTTACATTTATCGCATGTTGCTAAGCATTTGGCGATGCAACCAGCCAGCAAATTCTTAAAAACTGATTGCTTAGGATTGTTGGGAATTTGTTCAGCGCCGTCTTTTGGCAAAACGGGGCCCGGGCTAAATTTCACCGGAGGCCCCTTTAGAGATTTCAAAAATTCAAATTTCCTGAAAACTTTTTTTTATGCGACCCTATGTTTTAAGATAAAAAATTTAAAAGTGAATCAATATTTCTCCAACTCATACAATAAATTGTACATACAAATATTGCAAAAATTAAACATACAATCACACACTTTTATTGATAAAAAATTACATTTTTTCAATTAATTTTACTCAAACATTCTTCTTCTACATTTCGCAGCTGCAAAATCATTAATTGAATCATTAAAATCCAACGATCTGAATACTTCTTTTTCTATACATAGTCTTGATAAATTGGATAATCTTTCATTTAACATTGTAGACCTGAACATATTTTTTATTCTTTTTAAAACAGAAAAAGACCTCTCAGATTCACAATTCGCTATAGGTATAGTGATAAATATTCTGTACGTTATGTAAATATTTGGGAAAATATCTATTATTTGACTATTAACAATCCAATTTAAAACTCTCAGACGCTTCTGCATGCCTTTAATTGTTTTTTCGCGATGTAAAAACTTGAAAATTTAACGCACGTATAGGTTTATTTGGGGATTGCGCTCGAGCTGACGTGAGCTGGAGTAGCCAAACAAATTTTAAACAAGGTGTGATAAACAAAAGAGGAACGCACAATTGATATCGTACCAACAGTATACAGTCAGCACCGTAGCTAGGGTGGGTCCATTGGCGCTTACGCTAAAGGCTCAAGTCTTTGAGGTCTTTTCAGATAGTTTTTGGAGAATTCCTTGAAGAATCAATTGCTGTATGGGTACTTTGATGTATTATAAGGCGCGAAACCCAGTGCTCACTGGGAAGAAATTCTTCCAAGCTACACTGAGAAAAAATTAGCTTAATCATAAGAACATATTTTCTTGTTCTAAGAATACATATTTTTTTCTTATCTCAAGAAAATTTGTACTTGGAGTAAGGAAATTTTCTCCGCATCACACTGTATAGTTTCAAACTGAGTAAATAAGTTTTCCTTTTGAAGAAAGTTTTCTTGAATCAAGAAAATATTGGGTTGGAGTCGGTCAATCCAATATTTTCTTGGTTTAAGATTTTTTTTCTCTCAGTGTAGGGCTCTAAGTATACATGTACTTTGACATGCATTTTATCTAATGTAGGAAGAATGTACAGGCAGCATAGATGCAAATCAAGTGAGATTTTTTTGAATACACTAAAAATTGAATGGGCAATCTGTTCGCAGAATCTCACCCAGACAGCAAAATTCTTGAGACATTCAAGAGATTTCTTCCAGACTTCTAAAAGAAATCGGATGCAACAGTTTTGTACGTCTAGAAGATATCTCAAATAAGGTACCTTACACGGAGAGAAATGTTGGCTATTGCCAAAAACATATCTTCTTGGTTCGAGAAATCCATTTCTTCAAGGATTTCTCATCCATATCTAGTCTTGATACAAGAAAATTTTTCTGGAACTAAGAATTCACTTCTCGAATTCACGACATATTTTCTCAATTTAAGAAAATTTCTCTTGAACCTACAAAATATCAACTGTAACAAAGAATGTGTATTCCTAAAAATATTCAAGAATATAATTTTATGGTGTTAGTAATTATTTCTCTAGTGGAAACGTCACGAATTAGGAAAATACGAGGTGTGTTCAAAAAGTAAGGTGACTTTTCAAATTTCGCGGGCAACGTACTTTCGATTATCGATTTTTTTGTTTTGTTATGTTGGCACACTCTTTCCGAACATCTGTACCAAGTTTCAAGTGTATAGCATTTTTTGTTTGGTTGTGAGAGGCGTAAAGGTTATAAGTGTTTTGCGTGCTCGGCGATTTCTTGCTATCGAAAAATATGGATCAAAGGATTTGCATCAAATTTTGTGTAAAAAATAAAATAAAGTGCTCCGAAACACTTAAAATGTTGACAGTAGCATACGGTGAAACTGTTCTGAGTAAAAAAAATGTTTACAAGTGGTACAAACTCTTCCAAGATGGCCGGGAAGATGCCAATGACGAGCCTCGCTTTGGGCGCCCAAGCACGTCAACAACTGATGAAAACGTTCAAGCAGTGAAGAAAATTGTTTTGGAAAATCGTCGAATCACTATCAGAGAAGTTGCTGAGGATGTTGGTTTATCGCTTGGCTCGTGCCATGAAATTTTTTCTAACATTTTGGGCATGAGACGTGTGTCAGCGAAGTTTGTTCCGAAATTGCTAAAGTTTGACCAAAAGAACCGTCGCATGAGCATCGCTCAAGAACTGTTGAATGACGTCAACGACAACCCAGATTTACTCAAAAGGGTCATAACTGGTGACGAATCATGGGTATATGGTTATGATGTCGAAACCAAAGTCCAATCGTCCCAATGGAAGACCCCAGATGAGCCAAGACCGAAAAAAGCACGCCAAGTTCGATCAAATGTCAAAGTTTTGCTCACTGTTTTCTTCGATTACCATGGCGTGGTGCATCAGGAGTTCTTACCATATGGTCGTACGGTCAATAAACAGTATTATCTTGAAGTTATGCGCCGTTTGCGAGAAGCAATACGAAGAAAACGTCCAGAATTGTGGAAAAATAATTCATGGCTTTTGCATCACGATAATGCCTCTGCTCACTCATCTTTGCTTGTGAGAGATTTTTTGGCCAAAAACAACACCACAATCATGCCTCAGCCACCATATTCACCGGATTTGGCCCCATGTGACTTTTTCTTGTTCCCAAAACTAAAGAGACCTATGAAAGGACGGAGATTTGCAACGATTGAAGAGATAAAGACTGCATCGCTGGAAGAGCTCAAGGCTATACCGAAAAGTGCTTTGAGGATTGGAAAAACCGTTGGCATAAGTGTATTGTATCTGAGGGGGATTACTTTGAAGGGGACAACATAAATATTGATAAATAAATAAATATTTTTTCTTAAAAATACAAAGTCACCTTACTTTTTGAACACACCTCGTAATATATTATTGAGCAACATTTTAGATTCTCACTCAAGATATCTCTTAGAGCATGAGAACTGTTGCATCCGATGTCCTTTAGAAATCTAAATGAAATCTTTCCGATATTTGAAAAATTTGTCTGTCTAGGTAATGAGTGATAATTTTGGAGTGTAATATAATTTTTCTCAACCCAGTTTTAATGAAGTAAAAGGAATAAAAAATAGTTTCTTGAAAAAAATTTTGAAATACTTTACAATTATCACTAATCAAGATGCCGCCAACAAATTTATCATTAATTTATAAGGAAATGGAATATTAGTAAAATATATCAGGAAATGGAAGTATTGTGATAGGGTCAAAAATCCATCATGCAGTTTAATTGATTGATTCCGTTGGAATTTACGACTAGTAGACTTTCTGTTACATACATATTTCAAGGGATATGATTAGTTAATTGTTATTAGATTGGAAATGGATGCTTACACCCCACTGAACACAATGTTGTGAAACAGTACTGGATCATTTTGTCGAGTGGGACGTGAGCTTTCGTTAGTTTTCACAAAAATCATTTTTGATAATGGCTGAAACGAAGGGCCCCCCTGCTGATGGGGCCCGGGGCTATGGACCCCTTTAGCCCCCCCCCCTCGAAGACGGCTCTGAATTTGTTATGAATCACCCTAACATTCTGCTATCTGGGTAATGCTGTGATAGTTTATTCTAAACTATTCAAAAATACTTGGATAAAATCAAAATAAAATCTTCAGGCCATGTAGAATTGCTGTACAGAGGGATATTTTCATTTTATGAAGATACTTTGGAATGATTCGGAATAAACGATTTGGTTCGTATCTCCTCAAGGTAGGGATTAGCAAACCCGGAATCAAGTTGGTTTGAATTCGGGTTGACTCAACTAGAATAAGCCCGAAACGAGGTAAATCCGAAGACTTCTTAGAAATTATTTTTGTCACCAGAGCATGACCTATGACTCATAGTGATTGTTCGGGCTTATTTCATTTGGGCCTACTATTTTCTACTTCTATTCATCAGTGTCTCATACTTTGTGTACCTATAGCAAAATTTGTAGGTTGAAAACAGTATTTGTACGTTACATGAAGAAATTCAACTAGTGTCACTGATTATTTCATCTTCATATATTTGTATGCATATTCTTCATTTCCAGGACTACATTATGAGAATATCACAGAGTTAGATCGTGAATGGAGGCTGTTGAGGAATACTCACAAAATCGATTGAATACTGAATCGATAAAAGATTTATTATTTACTAAAAGTTTCATGAAAAATTTTGCTGAGGTTCTGTTATGAGGTCAAACCGAATGAACAACACCTTAAACTATTTAATACCAACATATACAATTCTAAATACATAAGAAAAATGATTTGGAGTCTGAAGAAATGGAAGACTAGTATTAATAAAGACATTGAAAACAAAATTTTTTGTAACAAATATTGATGACTCAAAAATGTCATTGTTTCATGACGGATCTTCCAATCGTGATCGTTGTGATACTAGCACCGTGGTACGAGCCAAATCGTTGATTCAAACTATTCAAAAATGTCTTATCTAGCGACCCCGAAATAAGTTGATTTTCTCGGATTTTTTTTCATGGAAGGAAGTAAATAAAGAACTTGGGGGTTTTCACACTTGTTAATTGAATCTTCAAGGATATAAAAAAAATTTTTCAGTAAAAAATAATGTCATGGGAATTGTTGATACGAGTTGAAACATAACCAACTAAAGAAACAATGATCAATCGGACACCACTATAGCACTTACAAAAATGATCAGAAATCAAAAATCGAAATATCTTTATGAAATATATTAGATTTATCGCAATAGACTATGTGATAGGAGATGGGAAAGCATGGGAGGAATGTGAGGAGTCAGATCATATGCCAGTTGTAATAGAGCTAGAGGGGACGGGGGTGAAAAGAGAAAAGAAAATAAAGTGGGCCGAGAGATGCGATTGAGGAATATAAGAGGAAAATGGGAGAGTGGGAAGGAGGAGGGGCAGAGGGTGAAGGATTAAGGAGGAAAATGATGGAAAAAGTGAGAGAAGCTGTGAGTAGGAAAAGAATTAAGATAGGGAAGGGAGATAAGGAGAACAGATGGCGGGACGAGGGATGCAGGAACAAGAAGAGGGAGGTTAAGAGGAAGATAAGAGAATGGAAGAAGAAAAAGGGCTCGATAGAAGAAGTAATGGAAGCAAAAAAGGAATTCAGGCGAATATGTGAAGAGAAAAGGAGGACAAAAAGGGAGCGAATAATAGAGGAAATAAGAAAGGTAAAGGATAAGAGGCAGGTGTGGGGATGGGTGAACAGAGAGAGGAAGAGGAGGAAAGAGACGAATGAAGACATAGGACCGGGGGAATGGAGAAGATATTTCATGAATATGTTAGGAGGGGTAGATAGAAAGGTGAGAGCGGGAGATGGGGGAGGTATAATAGAGGAATATACTCAGATAGAGGATAAAGAATTCGCGGAAATGTGGAAAGGGTTAAAGAAAGGAAAGGGTGGGATACAAAATGAGTGCTGGATTTATGGGGGAAGACAAATAAGGAAAGAAGTAGAGAAGGTGATGTTGGACATTTGGGAGAGCGGAAGAATTCCAGAGGAATGGAGAGAAGGGATCATAGTCCCGATTGTGAAAAAGGGGGAAGGAAGGAGAGTAGAGGAATACAGGAGAGTAACACTGACGCCGACGATGTATAAAATTTATACAACTTTGTTGACAAAAAGATTGGAGAAAGTAGTGGAGGAAAAGGGGATATTAGCAGGTAATCAAACGGGTTTCAGGAGAGGAGTGGGAACTACGGATAATATTTTCGCACTGAATTACCTGATAGGGAGGGAGATAGAGAAGAAAGGGAAATTGGTGGCAGTGTTTGTTGATCTGAAAGCAGCTTTCGACTCGATAGATAGGGAAGTATTATGGAAATCGATGAAAAAAAGGGGAGTAGATAAAGGACTGATTGATAGAATAAAGGAAATATATAGGGAGACGAAAGCGAGGGTGAGGGCAGGAGCAAAGGAGTCAGAGGAATTCTGGATGGCGAAAGGGATTAGGCAGGGATGTCCTTCAAGTCCGGTGCTATTCAATATATTGATAGCGGATTTGGAAGAAGAGATGGCGAAAAGTGGGGTAGGAGGGGTGATAGTGGACGGAAGAAAGATATGAACATTGAGCTACGCGGATGGCGTAGTGGTCTTGACGAAGGAGGAAGATTTACAGTTGATTTTGGACGAATTAAAGAGGTACTTTAGAATCAAAAGGCTAGAGTTAAATGTGGGAAAGACAAAGATCATGAGGTTCGGGAAAGGAGGGGGGAAAAAGGAGATAAGAGTTGGGAATGGGGCGAAGAGAAGATAGAGGAGGTAAAGGAGTTTAGGTATTTAGGGTATGTATTTAGGAGTAACGGAAAGCAAGACGCACAGATAAAAGATAGGGTGAGGAAAGCAGGGGAAGTAATGAGAGTAGTATGGGAAATTGGGGAAAGGTTATTTGAGGGGGATTGGAAAATAAGGATGTGGATATGGGATAGGCTGGTTGGTAGCGTTGTGGAGTATGGAGCGGAAATCTGGGGATGGAAGGAACGAGAGGAGGTGGAAAGGTTGCAAGAGAGGTACATAAGGTGGATGTTGAGGCTAGATAGGGAGACGCCAGGTTATATGATCAGGGAAGAGTTAAAAAGAGATAAGATGAGGATAAGATTGAGGAAAAGGGCGATAGAATTTGAAAAGAAATTAAAAGAAGGCAAGGCGGGAGAGGTAGCGGTGAGGTGTTGGAAGGAGATGATAAAAGGAGGAGGAATGTCGAGGTGAGAACAAGAGAGAAGGGAAGCGATGTTAAGCTTGAAAATGGCAGAGGAGGAAACAGGAGAAATGAGGGAAGGGGAGGAGGGAGAGAACGGGTGGATGGAAAAAGACAGAGAGGAGCAGGAATTAGAGAGGTGGGAAAGGATTGCAGAATCAAGATATAATAGGTGGTATAAGGAAGTGAGGGTGGAGGGAATTCCAAAATATCTGAGGGAAGGCGGGGGAATGAGGAGAGGAAGAAGAATGGCTAGGTTTAGATTAGGAAATGAGATGACAGGAGGAAGATATTGGGAGGTAGACGTGGGAAAGAGGAAGTGCAGAGTATGTGGACGGGAGGAAGAAACGTGGGAACACGTTTTAGAAGTCGGCATGAAAGGCGATGGTAGACAGTTGAGGAAAATGATAGGAGAGATTTTGGGGGAGGAGGGAAGGGGAGAGGAATGGATGTGTAGGCTAGAGGAAAGAAGGAAGGATACGAAGGAGGAGGGAGGGTGGGGAATGAATGAGGATGGATGGAAGGATAAATGAAGCACGAATGGCTTTCTCTCTCTCTCTCTTTCTCTCGAAGATGTGTGAAAATTATGTGAAACCGGAATGAATGGTTCAGAGTGAGAGTAGAATGCATAAGTAGGATAAGATTCGGTGGTAAAGGGCGAAAAGAGCCTTGCAAAGTTAGGTTTAAGGAGAAGATGTAAGAAGATTTATGGAGGCACCTGCAAGCAATGTAAGCAGGCGCCGGAAATGAATAAAGTTACATACATATTAGATTTATTGGATGTTGTAGCATTAAAACCATTGAAAAGTCAAAAATTAAAAAAACTGTGATAAAAATTTCGAAACGATCGGATAAGCAGAACGGGAGATATGTGCGTACGAAACTTAGAGGGGGCTACAGCCACATAGACAGACACACAGACAGTCACGGTAACATTATTGTTCTCCAAATTCTGAGGAACATTTTGGTCTAGGAGATTTTGAATTTCGAGACAAAAAAATTTTCGGCTCCTCGAAACGATCACTAAGCTTCTCTCTAACGAGGAAGCAAAACGACAGACATGCAAACTTTTGGTAGCGTTTTTTCACCTTTTTTTCGCTCTTTAGAGTGCTATAAAAAGAAAAAAAAAAGAGGCAAATGTCATCGTCATTTAGGTTCATTCTCCAATAAATTCAATCAGCTTCAAAATTTTAAAAAAGAGCGATCCGTTTAATAGTTTTTGAGAGATCGTGGAGCTAAACTTGAAAAACATGGTTTCGAAAAAAACGCCTTTGAAGTTTCGGGGTACGAATCCTTTGACTTGAAAAAATTTTTTCCATGTACTTTAAGACCCATTTAATGAGTTTCAAATATCTCGAGTTCTCAACTTACTTCCTTCTTGAGAAAAAAAATTCGAGAAAATCACCTTATTTCGGAATTCCCTTGATGAGAACCTCCCCTTAATAAAATCAAAATATTCCTGTGTACAGCAATTTTACATGCCATGAAGAATTGCTGTATAGAGTGATATTTTAATTTTATTCAAGTATTTTCAAATAGTTTGGAATAAACTATTTGACTCATACCACGGCTCTGGTATCCTCTTCAGGTGCTATCTCATGGAGCTGAAGATGTGCATTGTAGAACGCGAAACCTATGGTTAGAAGAAAGGTGACAGGTCTTTACTCAACTGTTGGCTATCTTCTCTATCACTTATACGAATAATGCGAGTAATGCGTTGCCTGAGGGGAAAGCTGCCAGATTGGCATTTTTTCCTCATGAATTCAGCTATCATATAGTTCAATTATTAACGATGAAAGGAGTGGTATAGTGATGGAAAATTACTGATACTGGACTATTCTCATAGGTCATTTCGTTTCACAAAGTTTTGCACTTGATTGATCTATAAAAAAAAAATCGAGTTGTTCATCACTTATCAATAATTCGTTACCAGTTTATTACTTTCAATTCTTTTTGTGATGAGGGGTTAAAAATTTCATTTCAGATTGTTTTTTCAAGCCATGTATTATATGTTAAAAGAACCCTTAGAAAAAAATCCGTAGGTCTACGTCAAAAATCTACGGATTTTCAAAAATGCAATCTGGCAGAACTGTTTGTAAAGGTTTTTTGATATGCAAAATCGTTGGGATCTCAGTGATGGAGGTTTCTTTCTTATCCAAGTCTCATTCAACCAGGTTACACTGTCTTTCTTTCGATTCAATGTTCCTAATAAGGTGTTCTTAGGAATAACGTATTGAATTTTTATCCACCTACTATGGTCGGTAAGTTCACCGAAACTCCGACTTATCATATGTGCAGATTATTTAATTATAAGTATGTTCGAAGTTTGAATCGTTTATTGAAACGAATTAGTGATCAAATAACGAGATATTCAAATGTTAAAGACTGAGAATTTTTCAATGCATTGTTTAAACGATGTTTCCAGTTCCAAGGAGTCAATTCGAGAAGATAAATAACGATAATTCATCAAATTTTGTAAATTTGGATTTTGGTTTCGTTTTTTAAAACGATCCAAACTTCAACAACATAATTATAAGTCGTTTTTCATTGATATATTTTGCATGAATATTAGGATGTTGAAAAACACGTATAGAACGAAATATGATTTTCAACGCTTTCCTTTATATTTTGTTTGTTTATTCACGGAAAAAATAATTTTGCTGCAGCAGCGAAGTGGCTAGCACGGACACGGACAGTTATTAAATTAGCTCCTGCAGCTAAATTTTAGCTGTTACAGCAAATAAACCAGCTACAAAGGCAAATTTTTTTGCTGTCATAATTAAAATTTAGTTGCAGGAGCTAATTTAATGGCTGTCCGTGTCCGTGCTAGCCACTTCGCTGCTCCAGCTAAATTATTTTTTCCGTGTTATTCACAAGCCGTATCGTTATTGAATACTATTTGAAATTGTGTTGTTTCTTTATCAAGAATTATGCCCGTATAGATAAATGAATAAATAAATAAGTAAACAAATGATTCAGTCCAGAAAAATCTTACATAATTTCTAATAATTGTTCATCATTTTTCAATTGAAAATTCATTCAGTTCAAAGAAGTGCGCTGATCGACTTTTCCTCTAAAAAACTACTACATCGTTTCAATCATTTCATGTCATTAATATTCAATTGACTCAAACAATAATGTTTTTCTAACGGAAAAATTAACTAGTGCAATAAAATTATAATACTGTTTTCTGAATGAATATGGAAACTTTTGATGTAAAAATCGTGTTTGTATATCCCTGGTAATAGTAAAGACTGTCCGTTGCTGAGACAGCAGTTAATAATCACAATGCTCGTTTGACATCTCTTCTCAACGCATAAACAAAACAGTATATATTTGTTGAAAATAAGAATGAATTTGTACTAAGCTGTCAAATTTTAACCAAATATTGAATTAAAAATATCAAATTTCTGAGGACAAGTAGAAAAATCATTTTTCATATTCTTGAATATAGTAGCAACCATAGAATTATTTGAGGAATCATATCAGCATGGTTCGTAAGGTTATGGATAAGAAAAAATTCAAGGAGTTTTCAAGGAATATCAAATTTTGTATATCAGTCTCTAATACAATCAACTTGCATATTCAAGTTGGAGTATAAACGTAAGAACAAAATTATTAATTTTGACTACATACAAATAATATTTTATGTTTTATACATTCAAGTTAAATACCAAATTAATCACACACAAAAAAAAATATTTCTTTGAATCTAAGAGATTGTTATTCGAATAGGTCCAAATAAATATTACTTCGACAGAAATATATATTTTGTTTGTTCAAAAAAATGTATGATTCAACCTCTCTTTCAAATAACAAATTTGTTTGTATTAAAAAAACATTCACTTTCATTGAAAAAATATTCATTTGGACCTATGCAAATAACAATCTCTTAGATTCAAAGAAATCTTTTCTTCTGTGCATAACAACAATATGAAGCTGAAACTTGCAACCGATTGTTATAATTTTGGATTGAACGTTGTTGAAGTTTTGCTCATGCTAAAAATTGATCAAGTAACATTTCCCCAGGCGTTTCAGATGCTGAAATTCTCAAAGTTTTGTATAAAGAAGGTCATGATAATCAGCTGTTAGCTTTACAGCGGCAATTTCAGCTTCATAACAACGATTCATGTCTTAAAGATATCTCAAAGCAAGTTTGAGATATCACGAAGTATAATTGATTGAAAAAAAAAAAAAACATTAAGAATTATATTCATCCTCCCTGTATTTAAATCAAATTATATAATGAAGAATAAATGAAAATGAATAACTGACAAAGAAGTTATATGCTACTGTAAAAATAAATAGCATACGCAATAAAGTATATTTCAAAACACACAATTTGGGAAAATAAGGAGTTTTCGAGGACTTTTTGACTTTTTGAGTGATGAAAAAAAGAAATTTCAGTAGTTTTCCAGGATTTTTAAGGAGCGTACAAACCATGTTATCAATGGGAAAAAATGGGAATGAATTTAAATTTATATTGTAAACACACATCAAAGAATATATTTGAAAACTACTGTATGTGTGCCATTAGAGATATACACATACGTTTATGTATACAAAATTAACTCACTTTGTTGTAGAAATGCTGCAGGATTGAAACCAGCTATGGATGCTAAATTAGGTGGAAACCCATATGGTCCCCCAACACCCAAGGGTCCTAATTGGCCTAACTGATTGGGATTCATAAAATTTGGTGGCATACCACCTTGGGATCCTCCTACACGAACCATTTCGTATCCCGGAGCCGTTGGTTTGGTTACCAAACCACCCGGAATTTTATTTCCAAATTTTTGATTCAATGCTGTAATAACGTCGAATGAATGAATGAATCGAATGAATATTTCATGTCAAATATATAATTTAATTAAAACGTACTGTTCAAAGGCCCTTGTTCCTTGAGCATGGAATCTAACAATTCTTCCGGAGGTTTAACATCCTCTTTAATATTACCAATACCCACAGCTGTCGCAAGATCTTTTCCTCCTCCTGAAAAAGATAAATCTTGACTAAGAAAAATCCATCACAAATGTATAATAAAACCAAATATTCTGAGCATATCTCACCAGGTACTTCTATTTTATCAGGATCTTCGTCGTCACCAAAATCACTTCCACTTGTATCGTCGCTCATGGCATCTTTATATTTCTTTGTTGCCTATAATAACATTCAATAATGATCAAATATTTTTGAAAATTGCAAATTTCAGGTTATGTTTCAATAGCGTTAACACAAAACAATTACACCATGAAGCATTAGAATTGAAGTGCAAAGCAGGATCAAAATCTTCCACGAATATTGCAAGGAATTTTATTCATGTATTACTATGGAAATATATAATATTTTGAATCGGTATAACAACGTTTGAGAACGAACATTAAAATAAAATTCTCAAAAAGGTGGGTCTAAAATTACTGAGAAGGGTGGTACCACAGTTCGAAAAAAAAAAACAAACTGTAGGAGAACTGTGGAAAAAACACGAATTATTATGGAGCAAAACATCGCGTGGTAAATCATTCACAAAACATACCATTGCGATGTACTTTCTTACTCGACACGGACATACAGTAGATTGGAGATTTAAAAAAAAAATGTATATAGTATGTGTACACCCGAGACGAAGAAGCGCGCGTCTTTTCTATGAGTCGGTTAAAGAAAGAAGAAAATCAAGACCCACCATGACCAAGAGGCTGCAAGTGATCTTTCTCACAATTCCAAAGATTCAATGACAGTATATCTGTTGAAAGAATAACGTTGTCGTGAAATAATATTTTTTTCGTGGCTCTTGGACAGAGCCCACGATTATTTCCTGACAGTATTCAGCGCACACGGGGTCTAAGCAATGGTAATAGTTTTAATGGTGGTAGTAGTATAGTGTGATAGTAGTAGTGGTATTAGTAGGAGTTTTTTGTTACCCCCCCTCCCTTCTATTACGCGTCCGAGAACTCGTGTCGCGTCAAATATATCCCTCATAATTCATTATGAAAATTCACGTCGATTATTCACAACAACGATATCACAACGCTTAAACTTGTTGTGCGTTTGGGCCGGGCCATTGCTTTATTTCCACACCTGACGTAAACCGTACTCTCACTATTTCTCATTCGCCGTATACAGAGATTCAGCCATGTTAGTCTCACCCGGCCCACGGTGCACCGCGCGCGACGTGCGAATATACAAAAACACGCGTTTTGACTTGAGCTAGAGCAAAGCGGGGTTGCCGGATCTCCTTGGTTAGGGGCGCACAAAGCTCAATTTTTGGAACTAAAAGTGCAAGTTCTTCGTTCGGCGGCGCTTTGAAACGGAAAAAAAAGTCCTCCAAATGTAAACAAAAAGAAGTGGATGAACGAAAAAAAGAAGAAAGAGAGCAATATTTACTCATTGAAAATGTTTCTATCGAAGAAATCTCTCAAGTTCCTCGACGTTTAATTCAATTCTGTCGTTCTATTCCTTATATAACAGAGATTCATGGATGTAAAAAACGATCACCGATGTCTCGAGTGGAATATAAAATATTTATACCTTACAGACACGTAAGAGGAAGAATTACAATACCTTCGTTGGATCGAGATTATTAGAATAAGATCGAATAAATGAACAAAATAATGTACAAACTTTGACATCTTATTGAGAGAGCAGAAGAATACATTGAGAAAAAAATATCTTTCCATCATTACCATTTAAGTTGCTGCTGCGATTTGCCGGCTTCCAATCAGAATTTATTTCCTTTCTTCTTACTTTCCTATCGTTAATTTTTCTGATTGTTAGTTTAGCTGCTCTCCTCAATGAAATTTATTTTCTAACGAGTAACAATGTTAGTCGTTAGAAGAATTTTATTTCGATGTTTCTGAATCGCGGTATATCGTTGGTACCCACTACCCGTGCGCACACACGTGTTCTCTTTTATTCACCGTGAACGATAAACAAATCACAGGGAGCTCATCTATGTGTGGATATCACATATAAGGTGTGTTACAGAAAAGATACGTGTTGTACACGAACGTATAACAACGTAATGAGTGGTAGACAATGTTCATCTGGCAACGTCGCACGAAACACAGCGCACCGCTGCTGATCGTTAGGTCATTTAAAGTATTCGCGGTAAAAATAAAAGAATACGGGGTCTATTTTGACATTTGAACGTTCAATAAGAACAATTCACGAATAATCGATGAGGTGTGAGGAAATAGATGATTTTCGTATCAAGTTTTCACTAAAACAATAAGCACGTGGGGTGTATTCTTCGATATCTTACATAAATTAATAGAAAAAATGGTACCGTTCAACTACGATCGATCCGAGCTTCGCGCCGCTAATAACGACATCTACCGAGTCCATCCCTCACCATCGTGGTGGGCGGTAATTTTTTAAATACATTATACGTCATGTTCATATCTAAACTGAGAATTCAAAAAATCTGTCCATCGAGTTATGGATAGTATAAAAATTATTCCTTCCCTTAGAAATATTTTATCATTTTCAACTTCCTTTTGCTTTACTCGAAATCAATTGAGGGGAACAAAAAAAATATCGTATAAAGTATCTTTCTTGACTCACGACCATCGCAATATGGTCGCCGTACATCCGGCGCGTCACGTCGCGCTGTTTATTTTCTAATTATCTATTTTATCGGTACATTTGAACTATAGATTTTCGATTATGATTCCATTTTTCGTACCAAAGATTATCAATAGTTTTGTTAAAACGTCGATATCTGACATCGATTGACCGAGAGAATTTACAGTTCCTGGAAATTTGGTTTTTCAAATTTCTCAGCTTCGTTGAATCATCAAACGAGTAACGATCAACCAACGAATATAGCAAGTTTGTTCGTTGGAAAAAGTGTTTTCTATGAAAATATCGAATTTAATGTACAATAATTGAGTAGAATTTGTTAATGATACAGCATGGTGAAAGGTAAGTTGATCGTTGGATTGTTTTATCGATATTTTAACTCAATTTTCTCTCCTAGAAGCGTCAGGTTATGTTTTGATCGATTTCACCTGCTCCATTTTGAATGTATATTTATAGTTATATCCTAGACTTAGAAGCGATTCTAGAGATGTATTGATTCGAAGATATGCGTCATTTATCCTTATACGTGTAGAATAATTTTCAATTTTAATCGAGTCTTTTCCAATGAATTTTCATCTATTTTGCAATGAATTCCATAATTAGAACTTTTTATAATTATTGTATAATATCAGTTTCACATTGATATTTTAGAATTGTAATTTTTCTGTGAGTTTTATTGAGAAATATTTAATTGTTGAAATTCAGAGATTTATAAGGATGGCGCGATTGCATTACAGGAAGACGAAAACGTACTATCGCTAAGGGTGCGATTGAAAATGTACCCTTGTCGGAACAGGACGATAATCTAAATTCTCCGGCTAGGAAAGAAAATAAAATGGACCACACGGCGAGAGTTAAACTCAATAACTCTGGTGGAGGAAGAGCGATTACTAAATCTACAGTGTGCATAACTTCTTTTTTCCCCACACAGGTATGTATTACATTCAATGTGGAATTAACTACATATTTGAAATAATCGGAATTGGAAGAAAAAAAAATTCAATCTACTATTTAAACAAAGAACTACTTTACCATGAGAATTTTCATCTATATGCTATACGCCGAGAGAAAATATATTAAAAATCATCTCACGCTTGATATAATTGTATCAACTTTTATCAGTTTCAAGAGCCTTTTTTTCTTCAGATGTGAAATGTAATTTTTTATTATAAATAACATAATAATGTATTAAAAAAATACTAGCGCTGGGATGTTAGCCAAATTTAATATTTTCAAAGACATCTTACACGACAAAATTTTGCTACCATCTTGGAGCTAGTATTCCTTTAACCTTGTATAGAAGGACAATTATCTAGTCACAAAAAAAAACGTTGATAAGGAAACGCACAACCATCAATTTGCAATTTTAGAGAATAAAATAATAGATTTACGACACACGAAAATATATTTACAGAATAAAAATGCGTCCAGTATTGATAAATCCAAAGAAAAAACGTCTTTGACCACACCAAACAAGTATTGTCATAAAAAAGAGAATGTGTCCGACATTGATACGATCGATCAAAGTATCGTGCCGGACGCTGGACAATTCAAAACCGATGGTAAGAGAATTGGATTGAAAGTTACAAAAGATTTGACGAGTTTATAACGAACTATAAATTTTTAGAAACTCCTGTGGCGGTGCCGATTTACAGTCCGTCCACTCCGCATAGAATAAACATGCCGAGTACCACGATAGAAGAAATAATCAACGAGAGTACAAATCATAAGATTGGTAACGAACCGATGCCCATTGGATTCGTTTGTCCAGTTAAATCTATCGCAAAAAAACCTGGAATTCGCGGTCGGAAGAAGTCGAGCCAAAATCGAACTGCCAATCGGTTAGCGGATTCATCGTTAACCGAAACCACAAATCACAAACTCACAGACTACTTTCCTGTTCGTCGAAGTGTGAGAAAATGTAAAAAAACTGTGATGGAGGAAAAACAGCGCGAAATACAGAACAAAGTAATATCTCAAGTTGAAGATGGTTTGGAGGTAAGCAAGAATTGATTTATTTATTTTATTTATTTCAAATAAACGGGATAAACGCTTTAACAGAAAATAGAGAAATACATAGCGTGAAAAATAAGGTTGCGCATAGAGTATAACAGCCAAAAGCTAACAATAAACATAACTCAATTAGCAGTAAGCACAGCTAACGTAAAGCAAAGAAGCAAAGCATAACAAGAGTACTCAAAATAGACTCAAAAGAAAGAATTACAAAATAACTGCCTAGAAAAAGCACCAATGCCTAAACTAAAGAAATCAATCTCATACGATGCATTGAGCATATTACCCACAATGCACATTCTAGGTAATGGCGAATTAAGGCCAACAATAGAAACTACATCTAGGTATCAAAATTAAAGAGAAAGTGTTTCTGAATTATCTCCCCGGAATATGGAAATTAATATCTCCCAAAAGAGAAGCAGTGTCCACAAAACCGTTCAAAACCTTAAACAGAGAAACAGCATCGAAACACTTCCTCCGAAACTTCAGAGTACGCAGATTAGAAAAAGCAAGAGCCCGAGTATAATCGTGATCCGAAAAACGCATAGGTTGACCAAACTTACACATAAAATATCTTAAAAAACGATGCTGTACCCCCTCAAGTAATCGAATATCACATGAGTTATTTATTTATGTATGTATATCATGAATAATACAAAACTCAGTTGAGATCGCGTCTACAAGTGTCATGTGAGACATGTTTTAGATATCTATTACCCAAGCAGCAACAGAAGTGCAAAGTATGTATGAAATAGAAACTTTCATAGAATATTCGAATGAGACTGTTTTAAATAAACTAAGAACGTACATAGTACATTCGAAATGTATCATATTCGTTAGGGGTGTGCGGGTAGCACTTTTTATCGGGTCGGGTCGGGTTCGGGTATTTGTATTTCTTTTCGGGTCGGGTCGGGTCGGGTACCCGATTAAATCGGGTTTTCCAAGTCGGGTACCCGATTAAATCGGGTTTTCCAAGTCGGGTACCCGAATATAATAAAATCGCTTGAATTTAATATTTTCAACTTCTATTCGAAGATGCCATTGCCGTTGATATTTTAAGGACAAATTGTGTTGAGCGATTGTAGGAATAAGGGGATTTCAGATGAATTCAATTCTAATATGAAGAATGCCATATTCACCACAAGTCTATGAGGGTTGTTACTCCATATAATTGATTATGCAGCGCATTAAGAAATCTCCAAATTGCTTCATGGAATGTTTATATTTATTTTTTGATTCAATTAAAAAATATAATCACATTTATATTTCATAAAGAATATATTATCTATTTTCGTATTTAGTAACCACAATATAGAATCTTGAACATCAATGAGAATAAAAATTCTTCTTATAAATATCAGTCTTTTTTCATATTTTTAAATTTGAATGGAGGAAGCACAACTCTTCCACATGTTTTGCCAGCAATCTTGATCGAGTTGCTGTCACAATATTTCCTGCTGAGGAAAACGTTTGCTATATTTGAATTACCCGAATGTAATCGGGTACCCGAAAAACTCGGGTAATTGAAAAACCCGACCCGACGGGTACCCGACCCGACCCGACCCGATAAAAACCCGATGACTCGGGTACCCGCACACCCCTAATATTCGTTCAGTTGACATTTGATTGACTTACCGTCGTATATTCGAGTACATACGTTCGATGAATATGCATAGCATCGATAAAATGGGCTCATTGGAATGTACATAGAATATATTTCGAATATTCGAGGAACGTTTATAGAATATTCTGGTACTGCTTGGGTAGATATCTTCTAGACAATGATCTAAGAGATGTTTTACGCGACATTTAGACAAATTTTAGATGTTATGTTTATTGAGAAACCCTGATTGGGAGGAGTCTGATTTTTTTTTTTTTCAAGAGAGTGAAGAAGATGGATAAAAAATTCCTTTTAGTACTGATAGAGTTTCAAAAAGATAGAAAAAAATATCCCAATGTTTCGTGGATATTATTTTTCATTGTAAGGAATTATAATTGAAAACACCTCTCTGTAAGCGGGGGGACTAATCTAGACCAGGAGACTATTCGTCATCCGAAAACCAAAGATTTTCTTTTTGGTTCCGAGAATATATGATGTATTGACACAACTGGCAGTTGAAAAGATCGACATTCGCGAGAAATTTGAAAAAATCGATAAGAAATTTTTTGTTTTTTTTTTCAATTATGATGTTTCCTTTCAATAAAAAAATAATATCCACGACATATTGACATTTTTGCGAATCCTTCCATCAGTACCAAACGGAATTCTCCATATATCCCTTTTACTTTCTTCAAAAAATAGTTCTAAAGATATATTTTCAAGTCAAAAAAATCAGACTCCCCTCTTAAATAGAAAAAAGGCATCAAAACATTCTTTTCTTTTTTCAAGAGGGTTAGATTAGCACACCTCAATGCCTGGTTATATTGACAAGTGTTTGAAAATATCAAAGCGTTTCTATTGATCTATCAAATTTCTTAGAAAAAAATTGGAAGACAGGTGCAATTGAGGATAAGATGTGGTAAGGATAAAATGATTAATAAATTTAGGAACGGATTAATACGGAAGTACTAAGAGGAAAAGATTTTCATAGGTTGAATGGAGAAGTAGAGAGAGATTCGGAAGGAGCAAAAGAAAATTCGGTTGTAGTAATAATGTAAATTGAGAATGTAATCATATAGTATAGAATCGAAAACGATAAGTGAGATAAGAAAGAAGTGTAAACCAATTCCTACTTCGTTGCATTTCAGAGGATACCAGAGTTACTATCGGAGCACGTTTTCTTACACTAACATATTCGAAACTGAATTCATTAAAAAATCTGAAATTTTCAGGGATGATTCTTTGAGACCTCATCCCTGAAAATTCCAGATTTTTTAATGAATTCAGTTTCGAGTATTTTAGTGCAAGAAAACGTGCTCCGATGGTAACTCTGGTATCCTCTTAATGACACAAGTTGATAAACATTATATTATGTATTGAATTCTTTAGATACGACATTTCTCGGGCAAAGGACGTGGTATTATAACCACACGAGAGTTTGCAAAAGGAGAATTCGTGGTAGAGTACATAGGTGAGTTGATCGATCAAGTCACTGCTAAGAAACGAGAAGCTCTATACGCTCAAGATCAAAATACTGGATGTTATATGTACTACTTTCAACATCGGAATCATCAGTATTGGTAAGATATATATACACATTATTTCGTCAAGAGGAGGTTCTGATCAAGCGAATTCCGAAATAAGGTGGTTTTTTCGAATTGTTTTTCTTAAGAAGGAAGTAAGTTAACGGGACACTAGCGTCGGTAACGGACCTCTCTTTTTATCATATGATTCTGTCCCTTTCTAACCAATGACGTGAGTTACCGACGCTAGTAGCCCGTTAACGGCATTCACCACCTTCCCAAAAAGTTACTAGATTCCAAAATCGCCCCCCCAGTTTTCTCAGAAACGAACAAATAAAATGAAAAATAAAGAGTAGCTGCACTTTCTTTGATATGCTAAGAAGATGCACCTGCTCATTAAAATCGATTATATTCATTAATCGTTGGGAAAACTGGGGGGAGAGATCTAGTAACTTTGCCTCTGATGAATGCCCTTAAGGCGACTCACCACAAGCCAAGTTACTAGATCTCTCCCCCCAGTTTTCTCAGTAATCAATGAATAGGATCAATCTTAATGAGCAGGTGCATCTTCTTAGGCTATTGCAAACAATGCAGCTACTCATTATTTTTCATTGTATGTGTTCGTTCCTGAGAAAACTGGGGGGAGAAATTTGGAATCTAGTAACTTTTGCAGGGAGTAATGAATCCCCTTAAGGGCATTCATCAGAGGCAAAGTTACTAGATCTCTCCCCCTAGTTTTCTCAACGATTAATGAATATAATCGATTTTAATGAGCAGGTGCATCTTCTTAGCATATCAAAGAAAGTGCAGCTACTCTTTATTTTTCATTTTATTTGTTCGTTTCTGAGAAAACTGGGGGGGGCGATTTTGGAATCTAGTAACTTTTTGGGAAGGTGGTGAATGCCGTTAAGGGCATTCATCAGAGGCAAAGTTACTAGATCTCTTCCCCCAGTTTTCTCAACGATTGATGGATATAATCGATTTTAATGAGCAGGTGCATCTTCTTAGCATATTAAAGGAAGTGCAGCTACTCTTTATTTTTCATTTTATTTGTTCGTTTCTGAGAAAACTGGGGGGGGCGATTTTGGAATCTAGTAACTTTTTGGGAAGGTAGTGAATGCCGTTAAGAACTCGAGTTATTGGAAACTCATTAAATGGGTCTTAAAGTACATGAAAAAAATTTTCTCAAGTCAAAGGATTCGTACCCCGAAACTTCAAAGGCGTTTTTCTCGAAACCATATTTTTCAAGTTTGTCTCCACGATATCTCGAAAACTATTGAACGGATCGCTCTTTTTTTTTAATTTTGAAGCTGATTGAATTTATTGGAGGATCAACTTAAATGGAGATGACGTTTGCCTTTTTTTTCTTTTTATAGCACTTTAAAGAGCAAAAGGAAGGTGGAAAAACGCTACCAAAAGTTTGCATGTTCATCGTTTTTTTAATTTTGGACTCTTCATTGATTTTAATGGTACAACATCCAATAAATCTAATATATTTCATAAAAATTTTTCGATTTTTTATTTCTGATAATTTTTTGTAAGTGCTATAGTGGCGCCCGATTGATCATTGTTTTTTTAGTTGGTCATGTTTCAACAGTATCAACAATTCCCATGGTATTATTTTTTACTGAACAATTTTTGTTATGTACTTAGAGGCTCAATTAACAAGTGTGAAAAACCCCGAGTTCTTTATTCACTTCCTTCCATGAAAAAAAAATTCGGGAAAATCACCTTATTTTGGGGTCGCTAGATGAGAACCTCCCCTCAAATGAATTTTTATGAGCATTTGAAACACGTGAATCTGAACTTTCAGCGTCGATGCAACAGCGGAGACTGACAAATTAGGTAGACTAGTTAACCATTCGAGAAATGGGAATCTCATAGCCCGAGTGATCGAAGTTGAATCCGTACCGCATTTAGTACTCACTGCCAAGGAGAATATTCCAATTGGCGTTGAAGTGACTTACGATTACGGTGATAGAAGTCGCGAATCCATTCGTAATCACCCATGGTTAGCTTTATAGCATTTTAAATTCATTTCTTAACATTTAAATATATTTGTACATAGAATGAATTGTTGAATGTTTCCGTGTGATGTAACTTGTCTCAGAATTGCAACATCCAACGATACGTAACACAATTTCACAGTGTATCAGAATAATTGACAACCGTAAATTTGAATACACTTCTTCACATTCTACATTAGCGTTATAAATCTATTATTTGTACGATACAAATGGGAAGAATTCATTTTCAAATCAAATAATTGCACTGATTTTATACAACGTAGAATATAAAAGTTGTCGATGAATTGATGAGGTTTGATGGAGTTTGATGATCAATAACCTTATATATACAATGTGCACGGTTTAGTTTAGTATATTTGACACCTGCCGCTAGAAAACATTCACTTGATATTATTTGTCAACGAATATATATATATATATATATATGTATTGGCACAAGATAATTTTCCATCACTTTTAGATCAATTGTAGATAGATATACATCTAGATAATTTACTACATATATATTATATATATATTTTTAACGCCTTTGTGTTCATGTAATTATTCAATCATTTTTGTTTTTTTTAATGTTTTCGTATTACTTTAGTCCCAAAACAGAAAATGCAGAATTTTTTTTCGACTTGCCTAATTGGATATTTGTAATAACTCTTTCGATCACGACTATTTAGTCCCAGTTGAAACGTTTCCCGAGAAGGTGTGTGTGTGTGTGTGTGTGTGTGTGTGTGTGTGTGTGTGTGTGTGTGTGTGTGTGTGTGTGTGTGTGTGTATGTATGTATGTATGTATGTATGTATGTATGTATGTATATATATATATATATATATATATATATATATATATATACACACATCAGATTTACCATTGAAAATCATCACATTTATCGCGGAAGGAAATAAATCTCATTACGTATTTTTTATTGCAAATGATAGTAGATTAAATGAACGAAAGAGTTGACAAACTACCGGTGTGAACAATATAAATTAATCTATTATTTGTCGAATTAAATTTATCCTTTGGTACATAAAAAAAGTTCTAGTAAATTTGAATCATCATCGTTGTAATCTAACGCTGCGAACTGTAATTTCGTATCATTTCATTTTATTTATTGCATCGTAACATCTCATACCATGACGTAATATTATTATATTTCAAATCCCCGAGTATAGAAATGATATACGATTGTTATTTATTTCTGCGTTATATGAACAATAATACAAGGCACTATGATCTGGTGTAAGTAGAATAAGAATCATGGGTATTGGAACTCCAAGTGTTTTATTTACACATTTGGATGAGATCCTTCAGAGTATAAACGAAAGAATTCTTGACTTTTGTTAAATCTACATGATCGATATTTCAAGTTCAGTTTTCATAATACAATTATATTAAATATTATGTATGAAAATCGCAATATTAGCATTCATGGATGAAAAAGGAAAACTTATATTTCATCCGAGAGCGCTGATTATCGTTCGTATTGGATTATATCCCATTGTTAATCAATTACTATAACGAAATATGTTGGAAAATATCGCCAAGTGTTAATTTCTAGCTTTGGCAAAAATATTTGAATTGTATACACGTAATGATAAAAAATAATTCATCAAATAAAACCATACAACATCGCAAGTTAGAAGTCTTGCTTATTCAAATTGATTTTATTCTTTCAATTTTCTTTTAGTGGTATGCATGAAATTTTAAATCGACTGTAAGAATTTTTTTGAAAGCAAATCAAAATATAACAGCCATTATAAATCATAACTTTCAACAATTTTGGGAATAGAAAGAACAAGTATATAATAGTAAATTACAATATTATGTAAATTAGTCCCGAAACAATTAACCTTGAATTTAAAGGTGAAATTAAGTCGATGGACCAATCGATATGGAAATTATGAAATATTTATCTCACATGAAAGTACTCTTTCGTTCATTGAATATCAATAAAAATTGATTCCTAAAGTAACTGCAGCACAACACATTTAGCTGCAATAAAATCTACTGCAAAGTATGAAGGTTGATCCAACAAGATAGTTTCAAATAAAATATCAATATATTTTATTCTCGTGTCAGGGTCTCAAATAATAAATACATTCCGATTGAAAATCTTTCCGTAAAAGGATACCGTTGGTTACCATGTGAGTACATTTTTTTCTACCAAATCACTCACAAATTTTTTCTTCAAAATTCAAAATTTGGACTCTTTAGCGAGTCTCAAAGAATCATCCCTGAAAATTTCAAATTTTGTCATGAATTCAGTTTCGAGTAATTTAGTAGAAAAAAGCCGTGCTCGGTCGGTACGCTGGTATCCTCTTGAAATAAAAACTGTCAAACTTTGAAAAACACATAAATACCGCGCGGATTACTTTTCTTTTGTTTTAAGCGTTCGTATAAAAGTTCTTTGAAAATTTCTCTTTGAACAGAACATTCACATTCGATATAAAAATTATTACTCAAATAATAAATGTAGCAAATTGTGATTATTTTAAAATACTATGAAATGACTTAATATTTATTTATATCTATTCCGAAAAATACAAAAATATATATATTTACTTCATTTATATACAGAACTGTCATCGAAGACACGTTAATAAACAACACTCTTAAAGCTTTTCTTGGCACATTATTAACGTGATATCGAATTTTTTGTTTCGTTTCAATCAAATTTCCGATAGGCACTAAATCTCATAATCATAATACGGAAAAATACAATTAAAGCTTAACATAATTCAATTTATAGTACATATAATATTTTATACTCTTAAACGCACTGGTCAGTAAAAAATAAAACTTTTAAAGATGGCCATGTTGTCACTTGTGTACAAATTACATCATCATCGACGAATCGTTACAAACCATTATATATCATTGTTTGCAATTCGAGGGGATTGCACATTCATATGAATTTGCAGGAATATTTTCTTTCATTGCTCTGTAAAAGAAGAAACTCGTATAATAGTATATATGAAATTTTATAAGAAACCGAATGAAAAAAAGGAACTTACTCTCTGGAATTCCTGTCGAAACTAAAGAACCTGTCTGTATTTGGCAATGGAGTATTTGAATTTGATGCCTCACTTACTAAGAATCTATTCAACTGTAAATCCAGTTCTTGATTTTTAGCATTAGCTTTGTCTAAATCGGCTTTCATTCGTTTCAACTCTGCTTTGCACTCTCGAATCTGTTTGAGACAAATCTGCTTCAATTGAGCCTTTTCTTTCTCCGCTTTTTGTAAGATCTCGTGTTCCTGCGCAAACAAATTCAAATATTCGATGATTTTATAAAATAAAACTTCTTTTATAGTTGATTTTTACCTCTATGATACCACTACTTCTTCCAGATAAGGTTATTTTATTGTTTGGTATGCACTGGGTAGCTTGATCTCTTCTATTCAAGCGCCAATGCCGACAAATTTCACATTCCTGAACTCTCGTATGTATTCTATTGATTTCATCTCTCAATTCAACATTCTGCAAGAAAAAAAAAAGAAATTCATTCACAACGAAAACCAAGATTTATCATCCAAACATTTCTCCCTTACCATATTTTTTAGAGCCTTAACATTAGCCTCCAACTCCTTACATTTCTTTTCATGCGGGAAATTTCCGCTTTGAATCTGCATTTGAAGCGTTGCAATTTTGCCATTCCTCGACACTATCTCCAATTCCAAATCGCGTATCTTCTTTCTCAATATAATCTCCTGTTCGTTCTCCTCGGCATCCAAAGCGTTATCGAGTTGTCTTCTCTGATCGAGCAATTCATTTCTGCTGCTTCTACGTCTCTTTTGAATCAGTTCCTGAACAGGACTACATTTCGCCCCGGTTTTGCCATCCAATTTATTTTCCAAGGTGATAATCTGATTTTTCAATTCACTTATTTCCTTGTTTAGAACTTTGATTTCCTCGTAGAGGGCTTTGTTCTGTTGCTCCAGTTCGGCGATTAGTCTCTTGTCGCTGGCAAACGTCTCGATTTGAGTAACGAGGTTTTGTTTCTCTTCTTCAAGAGTTTTGATTTTATCCTTAGCTTCATCCATGTCGCTTTCAATTTGGTATTTTTCACCTTCGAGCCGGGTGTTCTCGGCATCTTTGTCTCTGATAACTTGAGCATAATCCTCGAGCTCTTGATCCAATTCGTTGTACTTTTCACACTTTTCTTGGTAACGAATCTCCAGATCGGCCAGTCCCTTCTCCACTACGGCGAACAAACTTTCCTTCTCTCGCAATTTGATCTGGAAGCGCGTAGGGTAATTCTTAAATCAAATAAATATGAACGAAAGAAAATATACTTACTTGCAACGTATTGCAATCTGTATCGAGATGTTTCATTTTCTCGAGAAGTTTCTCAATTTTGTCGTTTCTGTCTTTCAAATCGTGCTCCAATTGTAGAATCTTTTCGTGTAGATTGTCGTTGTCGTTTTCTCTCACCGTTAAATCGCTTTGTAATTTTTCTATCTCTATTTCTAGATTTTGAGCCCACAAAGCTGATTTTTTCTCCGCATCCATGGCTTGTTGCGTTTGTTCCGTGAGGAATTGTTTATCTCGGTTGAATTTCTCTTGCATAGCTTTGGCGACTTCCATTTCTTTCAACGCGACCGTTTCTATGAAGGTTTTAACGAGTACGTCCATTGGTTTTGTCGTGAACTCTTCCAAGTTGGCATTCGATTTTAATAATTTCACTTCTTTGATGATACAACTTTTAGCGAGATCCAATTCTTCGACTAGCTTTCTCTTCGAATTATTCTCCTGCGGATCTTTTTCCTCGATTTTAGATTTATTGTTCGCATTATCCTGTAATTCTACTAGTTGTTTCATTAGATTTTCATTCGCCTCCGAGTGTTTTTTGAGACTCTCATTGACTTCTTTGATTCTGATTTCCGATTCCTTAACGTAATCTTCGTACATTTTCAAAGCATTGTTCAATTCGTCTTTGTGTTTATGATCCATAGAGTTTTTGAATGCAAGTAACTCGGTATTCTGTTGTTTGAAAATTTCCAACTCCCGTATGGTGGATTCGTATCGTTCGTTTAAATGAGAAACGGTTTGTTTTAATTCGTTAATGAGAGTCTGATCCTTATCCTTGTTGATTTTTGATTCTTCGAGTTGTGCCACGATCGATTCGTAACGATCTTTCATTTCCGAAATAGATTTCTCTAAAGAATCGATAGTTTGTTCTCTCTCGATTTCTTGCTGTTGCTTGGTTTCCAATTCTCGTATCACACTCGCGTACCGTTCGTTCATTTCGGAAATAGATTTTTGTAAGTTCTCGATCGTAGTTATATTGTTTTCTTTTTCCAGTTGTAGGGCTTTCAACTGCGTATTCATAGATTCTTCTTTCTCTTTATATCTTATTTCACAATTCTGAAAAGTCGACGTACGCTGATCGTTCATCTCTGTAATAGATTTTTGTAAACCATCAATCATTTTCGTATTGTTTTCATTCTCAATTCTCAAACTCGTTAGTTCCATGTTCAAAGATTCTTCTTTCTCTTTGTATTTCATTTTCAAAGTTTGAATAACAGACATGTGCTGATCGTTCATATCAGAAATGGTTTTTTGTAAATTGTCAATGGTTTTGATATTATTATCTTTCTCCGTTCGTAACGTTTCTAATTCCTTAATCATCATTCCCTCCCTATCCTTTTGCTGATTTTCCAATTCACGAAAGATACATTCGTGTCGGGCGGTTGTCTCGACAATAGATTGTTTCAAATCGTTGATAAGCTTTTCATTATTCTCTTTCTCCAATCTCAATACATCCAATTCTTCTTTCACAGCGAGAGAGTGACGATTGTTGATCTCGGTTATCGACTTCTGCAAATCGTTTTTAATTTTTTCGTAATTTTCTTTATCCTTGTTCAAACTCTCCAATTCTCTTTTCATCGATTCTTCTTGTTCTCTATTTTTCAAAGAAATTTCCTCGACAGCAGAGATATGACGATCGTTCATTTCGGACAAAGATTTCTGTAACTCTTTGATAAGTATTTCATCATTGTCTTTCTCCTTTTGTAATTTTTTCAATTGTTCGTTCAACACATCTTTTTCCTGTTTCTCCTTAGATTCAAATTCTTTGAGAATCGAGGAGTAATGTTCGCTGATATCGGAAACCGATTTCTGCAGTTCAAGAATCAATTTCTGATTTTCATTGTTTTCTTTTTTCAATATTTCAAGTTCTTCTTCGAGGAGTCTGTTTTGATTTTGATATTTTTCACATTCCTCAATTACAATTGAATTACGATCGGTCATTTCTGCAAGACTCTGTTGCAATTCCTTGATCATTTCTTCATTCTTTTCTTTTTTAATTTCGGATTTCTGCAATTCTTGAGACATACTTTCCTTATGTTTTTGAACACTGGTTTCGTATTGCTCGTTCATCTGGGAAATCGATGTTTTTAATTCTTCTATGATGCTTTGAGATCTAACATTTTCCGTTGCCATCCGATCACGAAGAATTTTATTTTCCAACTGTTGTTCATTCAGTTCTTTCATAATCGCAGCTTGTCGATTTGTTATTTCGGTAATAGATTCTCGTAATTGGCAAATAATTTCCTCGTTATGTTGTTTTTCTGTCTTTAAAGCTTCAATTTCTTCGATCTGGAATTCACTTTTTTGCATTTCTTTAGATTCAAAATTAGGAATAAGACTTTCTTTCATTTCAGCTATCGTTTCTTGCAATCTGCTAATTAATTCAATATTTTGCTCTTTTTCGTGTTTCAAGTGTTCTAACTCTTTTGTCAAGAATTTGATTTCTTTTTCGTTTACTTCGAATTGTTGTACAATAGATTTACGATGAGTCGTAGATTCGGAAGCACTTGATTGTAATTTTTCAATTACTTTTTCTTCGCATTCTTTTCCCACTTCTATTTTTTTAGATTGTACATTTTGAAGTACGATAGATGAATGACGATTATTATTTGTGTTTTGAATGCTATCTTCATTGTTCTTCAATGACTGTAATTCTGATGTAATGAGTTCATTTTCCAACTTCATGTCTTCAAGTTGTTTCACAAGACCTCCTTGATACTTCGTCATTTCATCGATTTTTTCTTCGTAACTTTCATTTTGCATTTCTAATTCTTCTAATTGCGTACTCAAAAATTGTTCTTGCTGTTTAAAATCCTCTATTTTAGCCGTATCATTCATCAGGACATTGGTGGACTTTTCTAATTCCTGAATTCTTTCTAGAAGACACTCATTTTCCCATCGTTGTTTGTCGAGTTCGGAAACCATAGACGCATTTTGGTCTTTTATACTAGAAATCATTCGTTGTAATTCCTCGATCATTTTCTCTTTACATTCATCTTGTTCTAGACCTTGTATGCCGTCATGCCTTTCAGATTTCAATTCTTTGTCTACAACAGCAGAGTTATTATTGCATATCATTTCAGATTTTGAATTCTTGTATTCTTCGATTTCTTTCTGATATTTTTCTTCCTCGAGCCTTAAAACTCTCAACTCTTCGACCACACGTTCATAATTCGACCGATTCTTCTCGAGTTCTTCGGCAATGATTTCTTTATCGCTTGTTATTCGAGAAACACTTTGCATCAATTCGTTGATCGTTTTATTTTTTTCTTCTATTTCAGCTCTCAAATCTACCAAATTAATCCTTTCACTTGTCAAATTTTCGAGTTGCATTTTGTGAGATTCCAAGTCTTGTAAAACAGATTTATACTGAGTTGCCATCTCAGAAGCAAATGTTTTTAATTCATCGATAAGGATATTGTTGTTCTGTTTCTCAATTTTCATTTGTTCCAACTCTTCACCGATCAGCTTAAACTGTTGCTCTTTGTCTTCGAGTTCTTGCAACATGGACGCTTCACATTTCTTCGCATTATCAATGGACACTTTCAATTCAATTATCGTCTTTTCGTATTCTAGTTTTTCATTTTGCAATGCTTCCAATTCTTTCTGAAGAACATTATTGGATTCTAATTCTTGAAGGGTAGATTCATACCGAGTTTCCATTTCAGAGGCAGATGTTTTCAGTTCGTCAATTACGTTATCGTAATTTTGTTTTTCAATACTCATTTGTTTCAATTCTCCACTGATCACCTCGATTTGTTGTTCTTTGTCTTGGAATTCTCGTGTCATGGTCATTTGACAGTTTTTCACATGTTCGAGAGAGTCTTGCAATTCGATTATCGTCTTTTCGTATTCTACTTTCTCGATTTGCAATGTTTCTAATTCTCCCTGGAGAACCTTAGTACGCGATTCTTTTTCTTCAAACTCTTTGACAAGAGTTTCTTGACGATTAATGATCTCAGCAATCGTGTTTTGCAAATCCTTAATAATTCTATTATTATTTTCTTTATCGGCTTTCAATTCCTCTAATTCTCTGGACATAGATTCTTCTGTAGATTGTCTTCGTGTATCAACGTCGCGGAAATCGTTCAGCTCATTGATTACTTTTTCATAATTTTCTTTTTGAATCTTGAATTCCTTTAATTCTTCATTGAACCGTGTGTTTAGTAACTTCTCATTTTCGAGTTCTTGCACGATGTTCAATCGATGATTCGTCATCTCGGTAATAGTTTCTTGTAACTCATTAATTGTTCTTTCATGTTGTTTTTGTTCTGCTCTCAATTGACTCAATTTTTCACTCGTGATGATTTCCTTCTCTTGTTCTTTCAATTTGATTTCTTCAAGAACAGATTTGTGTTGAGCACTTATTTCCGATATTTTATTTTGTAATTCATCGACAAGACTCATGTAACTTTCTTTTTCAATTTTTAAATGTTCCAGTTCTTCATTCATACGCAAAATCTCTGAGTTCTTGTCTCCGATCTCTTGTAAATTATGCGATTGTTTGTCTGCGATTTCAATATTAATTCGTCTCAATTCATTAATAATTTCATCGTCGCGCTCTTTTTCAGCTCTCAATCGTTCTAAATTTTGCTGGAAACTTTCTTCCTTCGAGTATCCGTTGACTGTTAATTCATTGTTAACAGAAACATAATAACTTTCCATTTCAGAGAGAGATTTTTTCAACTCGTCGATTGTTTTTTCATAATTTTCTCTTTCAAGTTTCAAGTTTTTCAACTCTTCCTCTATGATTTCTCTGTCTTGACAAGTAGTTTTATCTGTATTTAATTTTTCTATATGAAGACAACATTTTGAAATCTTTTGTTTCATATCCGAAACCTCTCGTCTCAGCTGATCAACGTTTGTCTGTAATTTTTCCAACCTCTCGTTCTTTCTTTTCCCTCTAACGCTGAATGGAGAATCTTTATCGAAATTCTGTGTTTCTTCGCACATCGAATGGGTTCGAAGTTCTTCGAAACTTTTTGTCCTCTCGCTATACAATTGAGATACTTTCTCATGATGTTCTTTGAGTAATTCCAATTCACCGTTCAAACGTTGAAGATTCTCCTCAACCTGTGTTACATTGATATCATCCATTGAACTCGTGCTCGAAGAATCGGCACAGGAACTTAAATTCAATTCCATGATAACTTGCTTTTTTCTTTTCAAAGCTTCGGCGTCGGCACACTCTTTTTTGAATTTTATATCCGCGGCGCGCAATTTATGATTCAAACTATCAGATTCTAATTTGATCACTCGACGATTTTCGAATAATTTTGCACATTTTTCGCATGAAGTGAATTTCAAGTCAGTCAGTTTGTCGATTTCTTTCTCTTCTATGTTTTGATTCACTTCTTCATCCTCATTTGAAATATAATCTTCAACGATCGTTGACGAATGTACATCGTTTTCCACCTTTATTGTGCAATTGAGATCTTCATTTTCTTTAATCAAAACGTCCATTTTTTCTCTCAACTCCGTGACTTCTAGTTTTAAGGAAGTATTTTCAGATTGTAAAGATCGCAAATTATTCAAATTCATTGCGTTTTTCTGATTCATTTCTTCCATTTCAGATTTAAGAAGCTCGTACTGTTGGCTCAAAACTTCATTTTCTTCAATTTTATCCATAATGTTGTTGGATAATTCATTGTATTCGTTATCTAAGCTTTGATATTGTTTTTTAAGCACTTTGATGTCTTCCGTGTGAATGCATTCGTGAGGCGACGAAATGAATTTGTTCGTTGAATTAACTTCGTCAAGCTGTTTTTGTTTCTCTAGAATTTGATTGGATAACTCAAGATTTTCAATAGACAATTCATCGACTTTTGTCTGATATTCCGAGAGTTGATTTTTGAATTGATTTTCGATACTAATCCACGTCGAGGATGAGAATTGTAATTTTTCTTCAAGATCTTTAATTGTCATCTATAAAAAATAAATAATTTCTTAAAGTGAGTGATAATAAGTATATGAAATTAATAATCTTACCATAAGATTTTGTTTTTCTTCTACGAATGCCTTATTTGATTTATTGTATGTCGCATTTTCATTTGTCAAATCAATGATAGTTTTTTGTAGTTTTTCTATATCAACTTTAAGATAAGAAACATCATTTTTAATATCCTCTGATTCTTCAATTTTCAACCTCAAATCTTGTTCTAATTTCAATTTCTCTTCTTCCAATAAACGCTTATCGTTCAAAGTTGTCTCCAAAGTCTTTTGTATTTCATTTTTCTCGATACTTGAAGCCTCCATTTGACTCTGGAAATGCTCGGGTATAGTCGCAGATTGTTTCGACTAAAATGAAAATGTGTTTATATAATTTTCGAATTGAAGTGAAATGCCTTTGATTACACAGTTGTAGTTACACCTGTTGCAGTATTTTTTCAATGTTTCTTTTTTTTTTTTTTCTTAATCAGAACGTACGATACACAATGATAATGAAATTTTAGCACACTATTCTTACGTGAGGAGCATCATTCTCGTCATCGTCGTCGTCGTCGTCGAAATTCAATCTCCTTTCCAATAGCGTAAATTCTTGATCCTTGTATCTCTCCCTGAGCATACATAATTGATTTCGAAGTTCTTCTTTTGGAGTACCTGGTGAACCATCAAAGTCTCTAAAACAGAAATGAAATCTCTGAAATTTAAATTTCAGTTTGCAACGGAGAATACGGTACATAAAATATTTTGTAAATTACCTCCCAGTTTGGCACCATTTATTTTGTTTTTCCGGGGTTTCTTCTTCTTTGAGATCAGACATATCATTGATATCTAAAAATGATACCTCGTTCGCGAATTGTACATGTCCATGCTTATGCGCGATTAGTTTATCTTCTTCGTCGCTCTCATTGCTCTCTTCGGAGTATCGTCCTCCTTCTACTCTCTCATTTTCAATCAATTGCAATTCAAAATCCTCAAACGCTGTTTCGCAAGCTGAAAACAAAGCAATCATTCAATATAAATCACATTTGTCTATATTTGGAAAACGAATTTCATCAATTTTGCTGCAAGCAATTATTTCTTTACTGACTTTGATTCATCAAATCAACCGATTGTATGATACTCCGTCGTTTTCTCGGTTTTTCCGGAGACATTTCTTTTATTGTCGGCAATTCTATTTTGCGATGAAATGCAGAAAACCCATGCTTTCTTGTCAGACCAGGTCCGCCCCATGTTTGTCTTCGTTTCGATTGATAATCGAGAGAATGATCACGGTGCGAATTATTGCTCGACATGATATTAGTTTTTAATAATTCAATCCGATCTTCTAGTGCCTGATTTATACGATCTTTTTCTAATAACTGCGATTCCATGCTCTGCCACTCGGCATTTCTATTTTCTTCATCTTTGTATTTCTTGAGAAAAAAAAATTCAGATGAGAATTGATTACATTGTAGGTATATGAATATATTTATCAATCCACGTGATATGTACACCAAGCAAACTCTCAATAATGGTGCTGTTTTGTCATACAAATTAAAATGAACTGTACGCACTTTCAATTCTGCTTCAAGTTTGGCAAGTTGTTTGGTATAACGTTTCAATAAAGCTGCATCGGAAATGCATTCGTTCAATTCCGGTTTATTCTTTACGCTCTTTGCTCTTGACGCAAACCTAAAATTATAGTAAAAACATGTTCAATTTTGATGAATTGCTATGTCATATTAAGTTTTATGGTAAATGTGCGCCAAAAAAGAATGTATATTTACCACAGGGTGCATTGCGTTTCTTCCAGAGAAGCAAGAGTCACGGTACATATCATTACAGTTCTGGCATTGCCACCTAAAGATGCTTGGAGCAATCTTGTTAATTTACTATCTCGAAAATTGACGAATTTCTGATTTTCTTGGGGTTCGCTCAATTGTTTAATTACAAGACCTAACGTGCTAAGTGATAAATTAATATGTCTCCCTTCCTTGAAACGTTCGCCAGTAGCTCCCGTTTGATTGATTCTTTCTGAACCGGCAAGGTCTACCAAATTCAACTGCGCCACTTGCACGACACAGTCTTCGTCCTCCGTGGCACGACTTTCGATAGTCTAAATAAAGTTTATTGAATAGCGAAAAACCATTTTGTTGCTCATCATTTCAAACTCGTAATAAACATTTTACATCTCAATACTTACAATACGAAAAATCGTATGACTCCGACTACTCCGTTCATTCATATTGGTTTCCCCTGTTCGTCGATTTTTGTCCCCTTTCTTCATAATAGTAATGATTTGCTCTGGGCTATTAGTTATTTCTTCTTTACAATTAACAAATACTTTTCCCCCATCCTTAGCATCTTCATGTAATTTAATATCTTTGGCATTTTCGTCCAACAGATCATTGATTTTTTCATTATATATTTCCAAATAACTGACCCTAAGAAGTGCATAAAATTTGATTCAATTTAGAAGGATACTCAAGTTACCATCGGAGCACGTTTTCTTGCACTAAAATAAAATTCAAAAAAATTTTTTTCGAAATTTAAAATTCGGGCTCTGTATAAACCTAAATGAAGTCTCAAAGAATCATCCCTGAAAATTTCAGATATTTTTATCAATTCAGTTTCGAGTATTTTAGTGCAAGAAAACGTGCTCCGATGATAACTCTGGTATCCTCTTAAAACAAATATTTAGTAAGTGATGTTCCATGATCATTAATTTTTTAGGCATCGTTTCACTGGCTTTTATAATTTACAATATTTACCTAAGTAAGAATTCCCGTCCACTTGTATTGTGTATTGCCTGGAATATATATTGAATTGCAAGTTTAATGATCCCTGGTTCATCTTTAGTGCCCATCATGGTATAGGTTTTGCCAGAACTTGTCTGGCCATAAGCAAATACAGTTCCATTGAAGCCTTTGACTGCTCCATCAACAATAGGTTTGACAACACTTTCAAACACATGGTCATTATTCACATCCATATCAAAAACATGATCTGTAATTAATTAGCATTGGTTTTATTGATACAAAAACAACGTAAGTTTTCTTTTCTATTTTACATTAAATTTTATTTCTATCTTATCAAATTATTTCCATTATTAATTGCATAAAGCTGATAATGAATATATTGAATGATATTATAAATCATGTATTATTCAACAAGAAAATTCAATTGTGGCATGCAATGGTTATAGATATTCCTTTTCAAACTCTGTTCTCTATATTTGCATGACAAACTTTGGATTTCATAACAAGTAACCATGTTGGAACCACAAAATTTTTTATTTAAATTACAAAACCTATATATTGAGGATATTTCAAAATTTTTATTAAATTTTAAAATTAAGAACTTTTAAAAATTGTAAATATAAACTTAGATAATTCTTATAAATTGTCTGATTCGATTAGATATTTTATTTTAATCTTTGAAATCAATATCGTGTTGTAATTTATTCAGCTTCATGCCTAGCATATGAATTATTTTGATGGCCTTCAACAATTGATCACACACCTTGAAGCACTAATTTTATTTCAATTTTGCAATATGACCCTGAAAATCATGTACATTAAGAACATTTTATTCATTCATGGACCTAAAGTGAAAACAACTGAGATACTGTATTCATAGTTATTGAAATATATGATACGCTAAGAGCAAAAGTGACATCCCAATTGTTGTCAAGCAAAAACAAGACAGGAACTTTCGAGAGCAAGAACGGAACATTAAAAGTTCCGTGCAAAAGTGATACACATATAATTTGGAACAAAACAGCAAACACAGCAATTGCTTTTTTTGTTCCAAATTATATGTGTATCGCTTTTGCTCGGAACTTTTAATGTTCCGTTCTTGCTCTCGAAAGTTCCTGTCTTGTTTTTGCTTGACAACAATTGGGATGACACTTTTGCTCTTAGCGTATCATATGAATTGTACGTAATATTCAATAGGAAATTGAATCTCAAAACACAATCCCTTGAATTTTGATAAACGTGTTTGTAATTAAAAAAGTTGTTCACTTTGCAATGTTTCATAAACATATATTCTTAATCCTTCAATGTTAATCGGGAAAATATTGATTTTCTTCAAGGATTCAACATTACAACTGTGCAGATTTGATAATTTAGAAAAGAGTGATGAAAAATATTTTGCATAAGTTGACAAATTGCAATATTATTTGCTGTGGTGTACAAGATTTCTATAAAAGGAATAATAGTTTTTGTGCTGTTTTCTGGTCAAGCAAAACTGTTGAAACAAAAGAGCTAATTGCGTTTCGAAGAGAAAAAGAAAATGTTTTCAGTTCAACTGAGTTAAGAATTTGTTTTTCTGTCACGCTTTCGTGACCAAGTAAGAATGGAATATGTGATTTTATATTTATTTACGTATTTGAAGATTGAATTAAATACAAACCGAATTGAAATCCATCGCCGCGTTTCTTCAATTCCTGGTCGAATGAAAATATTGAGTTGCTTTGAACTCTCCATTGTATCGGTAAATTATTCTCCTTCTCTCTTTTAATAAGCGGCCGAACTTTTATTGCTACTTTGATGCTATCGGACATGTTTGAATTGAATGAAAAAAAAGATCAATCACATCAATTGGATTATTTCTTCATATTAGTTTTACTTGTTTCGACTATCAATTGTTGATTGTAACAGTTATTTACATCCAACCGACAAGCAATTCAAACCAATTCAAACTGCAGGATTGGTCATGTTCAGTGGGAGGGTAGGAAATAATGGCTTGTTTGTATTGGAATAGCGTGTAAAGGCGACTGTTCATGAATAGGTTCAGTCGGTAAACACCCGTTGGACCGAAAGCCAGGGTTGACACGTAAAGCTGTAATTTCATGGGGCGTCGAGCATCGAGCGTCAACATTAGAAAGAAAGAGAGGTCACAAGCTGTAATTTCATGGGGCGTCGAGCATCGAGCGTCAACATTAGAAAGAAAGAGAGGTCACACAGTTCTTCTCTTTCCTTCTAATGTTGACGCTCGATGCTCGACGCCCCATGAAATTACAGCTTAACAGTTCTTCTCTTTCCTTCTAATGTTGACGCTTGATGCTCGACGCCCCATGAAATTACAGCTTTAAGATGTAATTTCATGGGGCGTCGAGCATCAAGCGTCAACATTAGAAGGAAAGAGAAGAACTGTGTGACCTCTCTTTCTTTCTATTGTTGACGCTCGATGCTCGACACCCCATGAAATTACAGCTTAAAGTTGTAATTTCACACGAGCGTTGAGCGTTGAGCGACGAGCGATTTTCCCAGGTTCTAGATTTCAGCGCCAAAGCTTCATGATGTTTCTCGACGCTCAATTTGAGAGTTAAAAGTTGTCTTTTAACTATTCTCTGTGCGGAAGAAAGAATATTAAACATATATGAATATATATTGTTTGAGCTGAAGTGCCTTCTTTATCCTGCACTATTGAGAATGATTGAATAATTATGGATTGTGCTGAAACTCAATTATGGGTTAGAACGGCGTCAAAGCTAAACACTGTTTAGATGTAATTTCATACGAGCATCAAACGTCCAGTGTCGAGCGATTTTCACATTTTCTGGGATTCAGCGTGAAAGCTAAACAGTGTTTAGCTTTGACGCCGTTCTAACCCATAATTGAGTTTCAGCACAATCCGTAATTATTCAATCATTCTCAATAGTGCAGGATAAAGAAGGCACTTCAGCTCAAACAATATATATTCATATATGTTCAATCTTCTTTCTTCCGCACAGAGAATAGTTAAAAGACAACTTTTAACTCTCAAATTGAGCGTCGAGAAACATCATGAAGCTTTGACGCTGAAATCTAGAACCTGGGAAAATCGCTCGTCGCTCAACGCTCGACGCTCGTGTGAAATTACAACTTAAGATGTAATTTCATGGGGCGTCAAGCATCAAGCGTCAACATTAGAAGGAAAGAGAAGAACTGTGTGACCTCTCTTTCTTTCTAATGTTGACGCTCGATGCTCGACGCCCCATGAAATTACAGCTTAAAGCTGTAATTTCATGGGGCGTCGAGCATCAAGCGTCAACATTAAAAGGAAAGAGAAGAACTGTGTGACCTCTCTTTCTTTCTAATGTTGACGCTTGATGCTCGACGCCCCATGAAATTACATCTTAACGGGCACTCTCATAGAATACGTAATGATTCTGTGACGAAAAGTTGAAGAACTACGATATGCATTCTTTGAGAACTCTTTTGGGATACGATGTGTCCTAATAGAAATCTTTAGGAAGTCGTAAACATAAATAACATGAGTATTCTTTAACCTGAATTCTTCGGTGAGCCGGAAGGGACTATCGTGCTATCTGGGTATGGAAGGCACGGTTTCAAAATATTGTCGGAAAATGCAGATCACAAAAAAAAATTTCCAAAGTTTCCAACCGATTGGGATGACTATCGAATCATAACTAGAACCTGATATAAGTTTTATTGGATAGAACCGGAGTCTCGTACATACGTACGTACGTACGTACAAAAAGACACCCTACAGACAAACACGAAACTAAAGTTGCTCCGAGTTCTGAGAAGCATTTTGGTGTAAGAAATTTTCGTTTTGGAGACAAAAAATTTTTCAGCCCCCCGAAACGATCACGAAGCTTCCTCTTGAGGGGATTGAGAAAACTGGGGGGAGAGATCTAATAGCTTGGCTTGTGGTGAATCGCCTTAACGAGGAAGCAAAATTACAGTATTTGGCCAACAGATTTCGGCCGATATCTTCAAGGTTATCGTTTATCCGCGCCTTTCAATTAGCAAATTTGCGATCAACGCACCAAAATACATAATATGGTCAATTTCATGAAAAAGCGAAAGGGGGGTGTTAGTTTGCATGAATACCAAGAAATCAAAATCGACCCTTATGTGTAAAAATGGCAGGATTTGCACCAAAGGATATCACTTCCAGTGTTGCCAGGTCGTACTTTTGAGTTCGAAAATCGTACTGTTTGGCCTCCGCCGTACCTTTGACGTACCTTTTTATATTATTGGAAACCAATTTTTCCATATAAGCAATTATTTGTTCTTGTATTTAAAATCCTAACTTTTCTTACAATTTTTTTTCGTGCTTTCATATCAATTTTCATACTATTTCATTATCTATTTCGTGCTAAAACGAAAATCGGCACTGGCAACACTATCACTCCCTTCTTTATTCATACAGTTTATTTTGGTTTATTTGGCTTGCTCAACCCTCCTCTGTACAGTTCGAAATTATCACAGATCCGTACAGTTCGGGCTCCAAAGGCCCAGATAGTAAAATATGAAGAATATAACAAGGCAAAATTGAAAATTCGTTAACTTTTCGTACTTTATTTTTATAAATTCATTTTTAAACATTTCCTTTTGTCTTTATCTCCCTCCTGGTCATTTTTCCTCTAGAAGAAAAAGTGAAGGAAGAAATGGTCGGTCTGCGATCGGTCCCTTTTCTCCCTCTAAACCGGCATAGAAATTTGAACTTCTTGAGCAGGTGAAAAGTTCTTTATTATATAACTATTGCAGTGTGTTTTTAAATTTGTTCAGAGCTTTAAAGAACAAAATGGTGGCTCCTTAGTGTTTCTCCCTGGACATCTTTTTTTCCGCGGCCGGACAAATAACTCCTGCAAATTTGAAAATACAATCATAAACCAAGGAACTTTCGATTGAATATGATATTAGGTACAGGTGTAAGTAGGTTTATTGTCAATTGATTCTCGCCAAAATTGCATGTTTTTAAAGAAAATTCGATAAAATAATAAAAATTGAACTATGCATTATGAAAAAAAAAATCCTACGTACAGATGTAGCTGATATAATAAACATAAATTTTCTCGGCTCATGTTTGTATCTTCAAATTTGCAGGAGTTATTTATCTGACTACGGAAGAAAAATATCCAGAGCAAAACACTGAGGAACCACCATTTTGTTGTTTACAGCTCCAAAAACATTTAAAAACACACTTTAATATTTATATAATATAAAACTATTTAGCAAATTTCGATATGTTCAGTTTTTTTTTAGGAAAAAATTCCCGAAATTTTATTTCCTTTCCGGCCTCCAGAGTGGTTTACCCCCTTCACTTACAGTTATGTTAAAAACATGGAAAATTCTTGGATGGAATCGAATATTTTCATCTGATTCAATGAAAATATTCAAAGCTTGAGAGGCACCAAGCATGGCATAATATTTCTCTGGTTTCAGGTATTCATATAACTACTTGGGCCTCGGAGACCCGAACTATACGTTTACGTCGCTTTGTTTGTTATTCCAACTTCTTCTACACCTGCACGTTGGAACAACAGCTGTAACCATTTTTTTCCAACACCTTGTGAGCAAGGATGAATGTCACAAGCAATCGGCCGATAATAATGAGCATAAATTGATATTGAGACTGCATATGACTTTGTTTTTAGATTACAGCCTATATCAATGACTCGAATTCATTTCTACTTTGTCTTGTAATTACCACATCAGATTATATTTTCGTTTTTGAACCGAGATCTAGAACTGAGATCGGACTTTCTTCCATCCAAGTCCCTTTGATCGTATTAAGTGATATTAAGTCGTTTTACTATTTATTTTGGACTACTTAATCTAGATCATTGATTAGAACCAATCCCTCTTCAATTCATGATTTTTCTCTACTGTGTATCATATTTACTATTAAATTGTACATCTTCTCTGCTACTTGACATTCATGTAACACGGATGTACATACTTTTTTGCAATCTCGTGTAGATTTTCAGAACAGATAAACGTGATAATGAAGTTTTCACTGTCATTCATCACCAGATTGTATGAAACTCCAAATGTTGAGTAATTGATCCATTTGTTTGAAAGCATTTGATTCCAGCTATGATAAATTTCTCATTGCCTTCAATGTTCTTTCAAAATTTTTTATAGATTGTCGTCTGATCTGAATTCTAAATGACAATTTAAGGAGATAGATATTGAGAAATCGTTCTCATCTCATACTTGAATTTGGAGATACAAATACCTACAAATGATTTTTCAAATGATTTGTAGAACGATGTAAAGATCATATGGAATAGTTTTAATATTCTTGCGACACCATTTCGGTATATAAAAAAATAGTAAACAGTCAAATCAGAGTTACATCAAGTACGTCATATTCAAAGATTGTTTTTTTAATTCCAGGGATTGACTTACCGATACCTAATTTCATTCACTTTACATATGATAGTGTCACATATGATTTATGTGATGGTACTTGAGATACTACACTGTCGTTTCACTTTTATCCAATGTCATGACAGTTAAAGTGTTAGGTCTCTGTCCAGTCAATATCTGTTCGTCAGGTGGTCTAGTCATTCTTGGTTCTAAAATATTTCTCTTTGTCTCAATATTTTTCTTCATCGGAGTACGACTTGGACTAGACTTTCTACTGTTGGGATAAGACTTCAATAATCTTGCTCTGAAAAATGAAAAATTGTTCCAATTACTTTGTATTTGTAATTTGACATCGGATTCTAACTTAAAACATATACATACGCATCCATTAATTTCAAAAATAATCGAGTATACATCTGATACTCTTCTTCACCAAATTCTGAAGGATCGTGTCTAGCATGTTCATAGAGATCACAGAATTGATGAATCATGCGTTGACCGCTCCCATTCAATGGCGTTGCCAATGTTGTAAGTAAATATGCTCTTAAATTTTCAGACGGATGTCTCCTTAAACAACTGTCGTACCTCGTAATTTCTACTTCTGAGGAGAAAAATCAGAAAATGATCAACGAATCATGAAAAGTGGGGAATAAATTCAATGATACCTAATGTTTTGATGTCATCTACAGCTTTGAATCTGTAATAATGCGGCGGAACTTGACCTCCAGGCACCACAATATATCTGGGATCACTTATTAAGTGTGGCTCATATTGTATCCTTGGAATGACTTCTATACGTCTTTCGATTTCTTTCTTCATAGACTGAAAAATAGCTGAGTCAGAGAAGTAGAGTTATGATCGGATTATATGCAAAATCCATATTTTCATATGCATTTTTTTTTTCATTCTTATTGAACCAATTCAGTCCCAATTGAATGTAAATACTTATTTTCAAATAATCTGGTCCTCAGTCATTGACAAAATTGAACTGGACCAATTAGGACAGAAAAAATGCATGTGAAAAATGTTGATTTTGCATATAATCCGATGTCTAGTTATGAATTATCAAAGTTGTGTTCCATGAGGGGAGCTTAGAATTCTTGTAAACAATTTTTCACCTTCTTCGTGTCATGACCGATAGGAATATGAGGTCCTCGACGAGATCTTAGAGCAAATCTCATGATCTGACGTTTAGCAAAAATGAATAATAATAATATAGTCAACACTCCAGCTGCTATAAATATTACTATAGTAATGCCGGAGAGTTCTTCTGTCATGTTTGTACCATGTGGGTTATTATTTGACGTATTTTCTTATGTTTCACAATGATATTAATAATTGTAATTTTTTTTTAACACGCAATATACTGCGTTAGAGATTGCTCGTGAATTGAGCTTACTCTTTATTCATTGTAATGACTAAGTATTTTTTTATTAAAGTTAAATGACTAAGTATCAAAATCATCGTTTGACTGTCAAATACATTCTTGAATATTATTTGTTTTTCTGCCCTATCAGATCCACTGCAATCCACTGGATCCAATATTCATTCGCACTAGCTAAGTCCGTTTACCGATCAGTGATGCCAGCATTTGGTCGACCGAGTCGATTTACCCTCTCCATCTGACCATTTCTCGTCCCCACCATTCCAGCCAGTGATGCCAGGAAAGATGGTGTGGACCGAAAAATCAGCCCCTCTACCGCGCACACGATGAAACTTTCGTATACATGTGAGTCACACGTATAAGAACGTGTCATTGTGTGAACAATGGAGGGGCTGATTTTTCGGTCCGCACCGTTTTTCCTGGCATCACTGATTCCAGCCCGGAGTACGCACACATTGAAACCCGTATTCATGTGATTCGGAACCGGTCGGTTCACTTCGAGTCAGCTCGGACAATCGAGAGAGAACCAACTATCTGTCGGTCTTTGTCTTCTCAATATGTTTTACGATCGGCTAACTCCGTGCAAGATCGGAAAAAATTTAAAGCCCACGCGGTCGACTTACCGAAAAGTTTCACCGCTTTTTCTCTTCCAAGCGACAATTTTATTGTAATCAGTATCGAACTGACTTACCCGGCACCCCGGGCAATTCTCGGCCGGGGGCCTTCGATATTTTTTTCGTTTTTTTTTCAAATCAAGAGCCAGTTCAATACTGATTATTAAATTATCAGGATGAAATATAGATTTGATGCATAGCATCATTTAATTGAATTAAAATCGAATATGAGTAAATAATTTTTGAATTATTATTTATTTTTCATAAATTTTATAAGATTATTGGTTATTCTTATGACTGATTATGAAGCTTTCAAGAACTCCTATATGTATTGTATAAAAATTTTCTAATAGTTGCGTATTTCTAATCATTATTTTAAATCTTGATGATTTTTCAATGAATTTCATTAGAATTGTCAATCAATCGATGGTTGAAAAATTCTAAGATAGTTTGGGGATCTATGATAAATGTCCTGCGGTGAATTCCATAATTTTCCTGATGAATTAATTTTCAGAGATCACTATGATATTCCAATAATGAGGATAATCAAATCAACATCGATTATCAGATGTTGATCAACATCAAAATAATAAGACTGAATATTCAATTGATCGAGTGCAAATTATTTTCAATGGACTGAATAATTAGATTTGAGCATTCAAATTGATATTTCATCATTTCACGCATTATCAGTCTCTTTCCTTCGCTGCATTACTTCATAGACGTAATATGTGGATCGACATACTACAAGACCCCATAGCCTAGCGGCAAAAGACATGTTTCTTGCGGAAGAACGGTCGGGTTCGATTCTGTGTGGAGACATTTCATTTTTTTTTGCCATCTCTCTGGTGAATAATTAAATTTCACATCCGATTATTATTTTTTATGTCATTACATCGTCATGTTATCAATAATCCTGATCTTTCGGAATGCACTTGCGGATTCGACCAAGTGCAGGTCCGAGTCGATTGGAAACTTCCCAAATATTCGTGTCCATGAGATATACACAGTAAAAAATTTTTCGTCAAATTCAACACACGAGCGAATGTTAACCATTTTTCTTCACACTCAACTTGTGTTGATTCCAGAGTGACACTCACAAAGTGTTAATTTGAACTCGAATAACATTTCAATGTGTTGAAAATGAATCGATCGAACAGCATTTGATCAGTGTGTTAAATGAACACACGAAAGTTTTAAATATTCAACACTTGAATTTTAACACGTAGTTGAATATTCAACACTTGAATTTTGACACGTAGTTAAATATTCAACACTTGAATTTTGACACGTACTTCTTTTTTACACAATGACGGAATTTCTTTTTACTGTGTAGACCGATCGATGCAGAATCTTCTGAAATGAGAAATTAATAGCACTTCAGAGGAACGTTTTTGAAGAAGTGTACTTGCAAATTCCATCAATTCCTGTGACGAATTGATGAAAAATTTCAAAAATTTGTGTCCATCGAATAAAGACCAATCGATTCGAAATCTAATGAAATGAAAAATCAAATCACTTCGGAGGAACGTTTTTGAAAAAGTATACTTGCAAATTCCATCAAACCCTTTGACGAATTGATAAAAAAATTTCGAAACTTTGTCTCCGTGGAATATAGACTGATCGATTCGAAATCTTCTGAAAAGAAAAACAATGAATATCACTTCGAAGGAACGTTTTTAAAAGAGTGGACTTGCAAATTCCATCAATTCCTGTGACAAATTGATGGAACAATTTCAGAAACTTGTGTCCATCGAATAAAGACCGATCGATTTGCAATCTACTGAAATGAAAAATGAAATCACTTCGGAGGAATGTTTTTGAAGAAGTATACTTGCAAATTCCATCAAACCCTTCGACGAATTGATAAAAAAATTTCGAAACTTTGTCTCCGTGGAATATAGACCGATCGATTCTGGATCTCCCACGGAGAGCAATGGATTCTAAGAAGTATGACAAATATCATGAAGGCTGGAATATTTCATAATATATTTTCGAGTATGAGGACAAGTATCTAGATTATAAGTGTTATAAGTACAAGTATCCATTTACGATGAAGGTGTTTGTTTTGTGGTAGATGGTACTGTCAACTCCAGAGCTCTATATGAATTCACTAGTTCGAAAAGAATTCTTGAAGAGTTCTATTCTCGCTCTTGAAAAAGGATTCTTCGTGTGGTATCTTGGCGGGTTCATGTCCTGAGGAATATCTTTTTTTCCGATTTCATATTATTCTTTTCTCAATTCAAGCAACTGAAGATAGTAATTGTAATAATCTTATATTATAATAGGAAATAACTTTTTTTCCTTGCTGTTATTATATTGATATATCACTGGTTGACGGTACCATCTACCCCAAAACAAACACCTTCATCATAAATGGATACTTGTACTCATAACACTTATAATCTAGATACTTGTCCTCATACTCGAAAATATATTATGAAATATTCCAGCCTTCATGATATTTGTCATACTCCTTAGAATCCATTGCTCTCCGTGGGGAGATCCAGAATCGATCGGTCTATATTCCACGGAGACAAAGTTTCGAAATTTTTTTATCAATTCGTCAAAGGATTTGATGGAATTTGCCAGTATACTTTCTCAAAAACGTTCCTCCGAAGTGATTTGATTTTTCATTTCATTAGATTTCGAATCGATCGGTCTTTATTCGATGGACACAAATTTTTGAAATTTTTTCATCAATTCGTCACAGGAATTGATGGAATTTGCAAGTACACTTCTTCAAAAACGTTCCTCTGAAGTGCTATTAATTTTTCATTTCAGAAGATTCTGCATCGATCGGTCTACACAGTAAAAAGAAATTCCGTCATTGTGTAAAAAAGAAGTACGTGTCAAAATTCAAGTGTTGAATATTCAACTACGTGTCAAAATTCAAGTGTTGAATATTCAACTACGTATTAAAATTCAAGTGTTGAATATTTAACACTTTTGTGTGTTCATTTAACACACTGATCAAATGCTGTTCGATCGATTCATTTTCAACACATTAAAATGTTATTCGAGTTCAAATTAACACTTTGTGAGTGTCACTCTGGAATCAACACACGTCGAGTGTGAAGAAAAATGGTTAACATTCGCTTGTGTGTTGAATTTGACGAAAAATTTTTTACTGTGTATATCTCATGGACACGAATATTTGGGAAATTTCCAATCGACTCGGACCTGTACTTGGTCGAATCCGCAAGTGCATTCCGAAAGATCAGGATTATTGATAACATGACGATGTAATGACATAAAAAATAATAATCAGATGTGAAATTTAATTATTCACCAGAGAGATGGCAAAAAAAAATGAAATGTCTCCACACAGAATCGAACCCGACCGTTCTTCCGCAAGAAACATGTCTATTGCCGCTAGGCTATGGGGTCTTGTAGTATGTCGATCCACATATTACGTCTATGAAGTAATGCAGCGAAGGAAAGAGACTGATAATGCGTGAAATGATGAAATATCAATTTGAATGCTCAAATCTAATTATTCAGTCCATTGAAAATAATTTGCACGCCATCAATTGAATATTCAGTCTTATTATTTTGATGTTGATCAACATCTGATAATCGATGTTGATTTGATTATCCTCATTATTGGAATATCATAGTGATCTCTGAAAATTAATTCATCAGGGAAAATTATGGAATTCACCGCAGGACATTTATCATAGATCCCCAAACTATCTTAGAATTCTTCAACCATCGATTGATTGACAATTCTAATGAAATTCATTGAAGAATCATCAAGATTTAAAATAATGATTAGAAATACGCAACTATTAGAAAATTTTTATACAATACATATAGGAGTTCTTGAAAGCTTCATAATCAGTCATAAGAATAACCAATAATCTTATAAAATTTATGAAAAATAAATAATAATTCAAAAATTATTTACTCATATTCGATTTTAATTCAATTAAATGATGCTATGCATCAAATCTATATTTCATCGTGATAATTTGATAATCAGTATTGAACTGGCTCTTGATTTGAAAAAAAAACGAAAAAAATATCGAAGGGCCCCGGCCGAGAATTGCCCGGGGTGCCGGGTAAGTCAGTTCGATACTGATTACAATAAAATTGTCGCTTGGAAGAGAAAAAGCGGTGAAACTTTTCGGTAAGTCGACCGCGTGGGCTTTAAATTTTTTCCGATCTTGCACGGAGTTAGCCGATCGTAAAACATATTGAGAAGACAAAGACCGACGGATAGTTGGTTCTCTCTCGATTGTCCGAGCTGACTCGAAGTGAACCGACCGGTTCCGAATCACATGAATACGGGTTTCAATGTGTGCGTACTCCCGGCTGGAATGGTGGGGACGAGAAATGGTCAGATGGAGAGGGTAAATCGACTCGGTCGACCAAATGCTGGCATCACTGTTACCGATGTCCCAAGTTACCCCAACTCGCTCCAAGTATTTTGGATTCGCTACTTCCAGTTTAAGCAACGAAATGATTGGTTTGGTACAAGTTGGAGCAACTCAGGGCACGTAGAACGAACGAACCTACTAATCACACTGAGGCTGCTCTCCCATGGACCGGAATTTCTAGGGAACGGAACGGAATCCACAGACCCAATTGGTTCATGGATAGTAACTTACTAGAATTCCCTGCAAATCCCCCAAAAATTCCGGTCCATGGGAGAGTAGCCTGATTGTCTATATAAAATTAGAGACCCTAGATTCAGCAGTGTTGCCAGACCCCTCTAGCCGTTTTTCCCTATCTCAGGCTGGCCTCCCATGGACCGGAATTCTTTCCGGCGGAATGACTTTCAACCAATCGCTTTCACAATTTCTTTTAGAGCGTTCTATCAGGAATCTATAAAAAATTGTGCATTGGTTCAATTTTCATTCCGCCGGAACGAATTTCAGTCCATGGGAGGCCAGCCTTAGTCCTTATGCCATTATTTCCTAGAAAAATCCGTAGCATCTGATGATTGGTCATCTCTTGTACAACCAGTCGATCATGTTTTCAATTCGGGAAGAAATGACCAATCGCGAAAAATCTACGGATCTTCCTAAGGAATAATCGCTAGGGCATCGCTGGTTTACCTCCTTAACTCTCTAGTAACTTTTTGGAAAGGTGGGGAATGCCGTTGAGGAGATACCAGGACCGGGACATTAGCCAAATTTTTCGTGTAAGATTTCTCCAAAATACTTTGATATTTTAAAAATATCGCTCTGTACAGCGTTATTATAGAAATTCAAGAAATGCTGTATAGAGCGATATTTGGAAAATATTAAAGTATTGTGGAGGAATCGGTAAACACCCGTTGGACCGAAATTTATTTTACCGAATGACAATAATCCGAAATCTTACTATACGTTACTAGTCGTGTGCGAATAAGATAAAATGTCACCAAGACTTTTTCGGATTATTGTCATTCGGTAAAATAAATTTCGGTCCAACGGGTGTTTACCGAGAAATCTCACATGAAAGATTTGGCTAAAGTCCCGGCGCTAGTATCCCCTTAAGGGGATAATAGCGGCGTGGCAGCAAGGAGTATTAGGAGAGAACGTAACGGTGGAAGAGGTAGAAATTATTAAAACGGAAACTCACACTCTCAAGATCAATTTTCTTATGGCTCCAACCAACGGAAGTTTCCAGAAGTAAAATTCACTTAATCCTTTTGGAATTGTGCTCTCATTGATTGGACCCATCAGAAAGTAGATCTTGAGGGTGTGGGTCTTAGAGCATATACTACTGGAGCGAGCAAAGGCTACGTAGAAGTGTGGTTAGTTTGAATTGAAGATAGAATGAGAGTTCCGACTTTCAGGCAGTGCTATCTTTGTTTAAATCTCATTAGATAAAAAGAGAAACAACTGCCTGTAAGTCGGATCTCTCTCTCAATTTGACCACACTTATTTCTATTGAAATCATAGGCAATGCTCGCTCCGGTAGTATATGCTCCAAGGTGTGGGGTTCCATTTCATCCCTACCACCGCTATGTTCCCTCCTGATACTCCTTGCGTGGCAGCAGCCAAAATGTTTCTTCCACATTATTTGAAAGTAGTACAATGAAACCAACCAATTTTCATTTATCTACCTGGTATATGTGACTATGTTTCCACTAGGGATTGTAAAGTCGATTTCGATTTGCATCGGAAATCGATTTTTTGACCAGAAAAATCGATTATTTGGAATCGATTCTTGGTTAGTATGCAATAAGCCCATCTGGTAAAAAGCCCGAATGACACTTAAGGGTGCAGTGAGGGTACCCAAACCCCCGTGTCAATCACTGAGATCGTATAGTTCACTATCCACAGTACCAGGCGGCGCTAGTGTGCCTGGGGAATTTTACCTACTCAAAAATATGTCCTCGTATGTGAGCGGGGAATCCCATAGGCTGCTACACACACATGCAGTGTACTGAATGTACGTGTGATAGATGTACAGGGTGACCCAAGTCGGATAGATTATATTTGGGGAGCTTATTCTGCAGCCAAAATGCAACAACTTTTGTGTTTGGCAAAATTTTTTTTGAGGCTTAGTTTTCGAGATATAAGAATTTTCAGATTTCTTTTCAAATCCAAATCACTCAAAAGCACGATATGCTACGTACTTGAGGTTGGGACCATTGGCTAAGTTGGAAAACGGCGGATCTCTGACAAAAATTTCAACTATCCCATCATTGTTTGTTTCGGAGCTATAGCGATTTGAAATTTTTGAGCTTCTAGCCAATCACCGTTCAGCAACTTTAAATCGTTATAGCTCCGGAACAAACAATGATAGGATAGTTAAATTTTTTTTCCAGAGATCCGCCGTTTTCCAACTCAGTGATGCCAGCATTTGGTCGACCGAGTCGATTTTCCCCTTCTATCACGCTGTATACAATCAAATTTCTTTTGTCGGAGGTTTCATTGTGTGTGTGACATTTCTATACAGACAGATGTGATGGAGAGGGAAAATCGACTGGGTCGACCAAATGCTGGCATCAGGGCCACGCAACTCCAATGAAAATACTTGGGACGTGTTTGCGCGCCCTCTCCAAGGTTGACTTCCATGCGAATTAAAAATCAAAATGGTGGCTTGGTAGAGCGACCTAACCTAAAAATTATCCTGATTTTGAAATATGAATAATATTTCCACAATAAAATATGACAATGAGAAAATTCTGAAGCCAAATTATTTATTAACACATACAATTTATTCTTAGAGTTGTTGTTCACACTTTATTGTTGAATTACTGTTGATGTTTCAAATCCAAATTGAACAGCATTATTTTGTAGGTTACCTCGATCTGATACGATTGAAGCGCCACCGTGCTAGTTAACTTGTCCCTAATTAAAATTTGGTTCGGGGTCATCCTATAAGCTAAGTTCGTTTACCGATGTCCCAAGTTACCCCAACTCGCTCCAAGTATTTTGGATTCGCTACTTCCAGTTTAAGCAACGAAATGATTGGTTTGGTACAAGTTGGAGCAACTCAGGGCACGTAGAACGAACGAACCTATAGAGTTGAAGCCCCCTGGCTGGCATCACTGTTCCAACTTAAGGGCCCATTTCATGGGAGCTTCCGCTTCAAGCGTCAACATTGGAAGAAAAGAGAGAGCCTGTCAGACCTAGGGATCCTTTAATGAGGGATCGGACAATCAACTGCTGATTACGGATTGGTCGGCCGCCATTAGTGGGATAGGTACTGATATTTATGAAAATATTCGAGATACATATTTAAAGTCAGCTTATTCATGTATAATACTTACAATTGAGTGAATCTGAAACATTCTTCGAACAAAGCATGTAAATACATTTGAGAAAAATGATTTTAATAAAATAACATACACTATGCATGCCAGGGGTATAACACTTTCCTCAAAAGCGTGTAGAAACTATATCCGATCCCCTCTGTGCCCCTCACCTCTACCTAACTAGATGGCGACACTTGCATTTGTCATGTGATGAAATCTGCGGAAATTATTTGAATTGTGTCAAACAAAAAATGAAACAATTTCGCGATCATAAATATAAATAATAACGAATTCAAAATATGAATACAATAATTTAATGAGTCCAATTTTTTCGTGGTTATCTGACCCATGGATGTGAGGTATCCTTGCAAAAATAATCAATATACAATTACATATTTACAAAAATAAACAGGTCCAATTAAAAAATGCATGTTATTGAAAATTATAAATGATAATAGTTTTCAATCTTTTATTGGACACGTGGTATTCCACATGCATAATTTCAATTCTGAAATTTGAATATTGAGAAAACATACAAAATTGTAGAACTGCGATGAATTGAAAAATCAGCTCTTGTGAATTTAGAAAATAATTTTATTTCAAAAATTAGCATGAATGTTATAAACTTACTGCAGTATTGCAATTTATACTTTACCGTCAGGAATACATTATGATGAAAAAAAGATTATTATCATTGTAAAAAAAATACAGAAGTAACTTACAGATATTTACATTTGAATATGATATATTCTTACAAGTAATGGAGTGCCCTACAATTGAATGGTCAGTAGCCTTATAAATTTTTAACAACTCTCGGATGCTCAAATTATCATTTTGAAAATATTTACAGGTATTCACATTTTTCCTAAAATTAAATTATAATAAATATTCACAACAAGTCATCATGTGCTGGATACAGAATGTTATAAATGGGAATCTTTCATGTCACACAAAATTTCGAATACTTTTTTCTTTCTTGGTTATTCCTCTGACTTTCGTTATTGACCTGCCTGCAATTCTGTCTCATCCGCATATTGAGATAATGATACGTTACAAAAGTTATAATTTCAGCAGCATGTTCTTCACACGGAAAGTTGAGAGAATTTTCTAATTCGCTTAAAACAAGTTCAACCACATTAGGTTTCTGAAAATGTTTCTGAAAGATGTTTTCTAAACACAGTATTGTTCGATAAAATCCAATATGAGGATGAATAAATTGATCTCCAGGATATGAACTAACAATTGCAGGTGCTGGCGATATACCAAACGCTTGGTTATTTGTGCATGCATGTATGCAAGTTTCACATTTCATATATTGCAGCAACTTTTTTGTGATTGAGCTAACAGCACAGTAAATGAGACAATCCATTGTTTCTGGTGATGCATAATTATGATCTAAGGTATCTGAAATATCCCAATCCCAATGACTAACTCCTTTTTCAATTTTATTTTTTATTGACTCCATAAGGACTTTGGAACTTTGTGGATGATGATAAATCTCCCTCAAATCTGTGAGGGATAGGAGTGAATCATTGGGTTTATTAGAAAGGATTGTACAATTTCCACTTTTGGGAGGATTCAAAATACTGAAGGTGGATAGGATTTTGTAGATCTGAAGGAAGGTTGGAGTACTAGGGTGATCATTGGCACCTCCTGCTTGTCTGACAGTGCCAAAAAATCTCTGGATTGAATGAGGAAAAAGGAAAAATGAGTATAGAAGAAAGGAAGTAAAATTCATCATCTACTGGATTCCTATGTATATATTTAACATTTTTATTCCTTGTGGTATATTCCATGCTGGAACAAAAAAATTTCAATAGAAAGTGCGATGGAATTTCATTATACATAACCCTCATAACAATTTCAAATCACCCTTAGACTTATTTTAAAAAATATCTTATAGAATTTCCAACAATTCCCGTAGGAAAGTTTTCCCTGTTTTTCCCTGTTTTGGTCATGGAAAATTTCGGTATTTTTGTGCACGATTTTACCTGCTTTTTCCTTATTCTTTCCATGCTTTTTCCCTATTTTTCCATGTTTTTGTCCTGTTTTTTCCATGTTTGTACAAACAGGGAAAAAGCATGGAAAAAATTAGGAAAAAACAGGGAAAATCGTGCACAAAAATACCGAAATTTCCCATGAAAAAAACAGGGAAAACGTTCCTACGGGTTCATTATGCAACATTAATAAATACTTGAAAGGTATCTTATGCAATTCATGTCTAAGAGAACACTAAAATATACTTTTGACAAACTTCAAGAAATTTCATATGAAGACCTGCAAAACATACCTATTGTTTAAGAAATTTTGTGAAATATTCCAAAATAGTCTCTTAAGGCTTATCTGTAATATTATATTGTAATGGTACATATTGACAGCACACCACACAACTGTTATGAATATTCTATGAAACACCTGTCTTTTAGATGACAAACTTCTTACACATTCTCATAAAATCTGACAGATCCATATTCAAATACATTAAAATTTTGTGCTTATAAGATTCCACCAGATGTGATATTAATATAACATTATGTGCTGGATGGGGATGAACCCAAATACAGATTCTGAAGATTTTTGGAATAAATGATAATTTTTTAGAGATATTAGGAAATGATAATAAGCTCTATATAAATCAATAACCCCGAATGCTTCATCTAAAAAATTGTGACTGTAATTATGGCATAGTCAATTGCTTGGCCATACTGTTAACAGGCTATTCCGAAATGTTGTTATCGTGAGGAGACATTTTGTGAAATTGATTGAGGGAGTGTGGAGAGAAATTGTTTTGATTACTAGCATTTCCGACTACTCAAGGTTTTACTATGATTATTATCATTGCCATTTTTGAATTACGGTACTGTCCCTCAAGGGAATCTTGATTAATGTTTCCCGTCAACACTGACTCAAAACCATGATTTTGAGTGAGATGATGAACTAGATCGAGAGTGGATTTTAGTGTTACCCGTAAACCTTCGGCAGTTTGTGTTGTTAAAAACGAAGTACTCGGAATCTTTCCTTGTACAACGTTTTCCTCCCAACAGTCCAATTTTTCAATTGATTGCTCAATCAACTATAAATAGGAATAGATCATTGGAATCAAAATTGTGTTTCACATTATATTCTTGTAAACTCAAAAGAAAAAAAAGGACCTGAAAATCGTCATTGCCGGGTTTTACTCCATCAACGCGAGATGTGCGATTCAATGCGTCGAAAAGATCGTTGATCCATTCACAAAATATTGCTGTTGATTCGCAATCTTTCAATTCGGGAACATACTTACGATATATTCGAAGCCCTCTGGCCACTGTTTTGCTGAAAATCCGAATGTATGATAATAATCAATATCTTTCATAAGCTGTGACATATTTTAGTTGTGATTGAATATAATTCGGAAAGCGTTTATACCTGCGTAGCTAATCGAACTCTCATTTTTGCAGATTTACTTGGATTAATGTGTTGTCCTGTAATTTTTGGACACAATCTCATTCGAGAGGGTGATGAAATATCTTTTTCATGAAGGATGTTCAAATGTTCCCATTTAATCGGAGGCATAGTAGGATCCATCTACAGAAATAATAATATAAGTCGTACACTGCAAAAAGATTACGTTAATAGTTAACAAAAATATCAGTTTAAAATCCGACTTAACATAGCAGCACTTTACGGTTCATCTATTCTTTTCATATATAATTTAATATATTGATGGTTAACTGATGATCTAGATTACACATTAATGTGAGATTACGAATTACATCAGATTTGTATTGATTAGTCATCATGTTCATGTATAATGAATCATCAGTTGACTATTAATATATTGTAATATGTGTGGAAAGAATAGATTAACTATACCTATAAAGTCTGCTATGATGAGTTGGATTTCAAACTGATATTTGTCAACTAATAATGTAACCTTTTCACAGTGTATACATATAGCGAGTCTGTATGATCACATCGACCCGTACAGCACAACCACCGATCCTCCACCTAGGACTTCGGTGGACCAGAGGTGGAGGATTGGTGGAGAAATGGGAGCCGTGGAAATAAGGGAGAAATAAGGGAGAGTCTCCGTTGAGGCAACGGAGAGGCAACGGAGAAATGTCCGTCCCCTGTATTTTCGATATAATTCTTATTGGTGCATTTACGTAACCAAATCTGAATGTATGAATTCACGAATTCAAGTTTTACTGAAAATACAGGGGGCGGACATTTCTCCGTCGCCTCTCCGTTGCCTCAACGGAGACTCTCCCTTATTTCTCCCTTATTTCCACGGCTCCCATTTCTCCACCAATCCTCCACCTCTAGTCCACCGAAGTCTTAGGTGGAGGATCGGTGGTTGTGCTGTACGGGGAGCGACTAACCCGTACGGAAATATTTTGCGGAAACATTCCTGTGAAACCGTGAACAATTTCTGAGAGGAGTAGTATTTTTTCTGCAAAAATCTGACAAACTCTGACGACCTCTGAAAATCTATGAAATTCTGATTAAGAATCTAATAAATTTGGAACACTCTGCCCTAGTAGGAGGCAAACGTTGTATATATATTATGCGCGTTCATAGTATATTTATGTGTACTTTTTTAGGGTAACCACTGTCTATGTTGGGAAGAGTGGGATTTTCACTCGAACGCGAAGAAAGGTTCCCTTCTGGCTGCCTGAAGAGTGAGTTCTTACGCCAATAGAGTGGGATTTCATTCTTCAGGCAGCCGGAAGGGAACCTATCTTTTCGTTCAAGTGAAATTATCACTCTTCCATATTCAGGGAGTAGATCGTTGGAGTACAAAACCAGGATGACTCCCCCGAACGGAAAAATTTTCAAAATTATATATAACTTTTTATAGAATTCAATACAGTTTACACATTAATTATCCACAGTGTGTCCCAGGATTTCTGGACCGGATTTCACAGATATATTCTGCAGCCAAAATGCAATAGCTCCCCGTTTGAAAAATTTTTTTGAAGGTTTAATTTTTGAGATATGAGCATTTTCAGATTTTTTTTCAAATTTGGATCAAAAGCACTATCTGCTACATATTTGAACTCAACACCATTCGCTGAGTTGGAAAACGCCGGATCTTTGAGAAGAGAATTGAACTATTCCATCATTCTTTGTTTTGGAACTATAACAATTTGAATACTTGGGAGTTGCTAAATTCCGATTAGGTGGTAGCTCAAAAATTTCAAATCACTATAGCCCCGAAACAAATAATGATAAAATAGTTCGATTGTCTTGCCAGAGATCCAGCATTTCCCAACTTGGCGAATGGAGTCAGGCTCATGTATGTAGCGCACAGTGCTTTTGAATGATTTGAATTTGAAAAAATATCTAAAAATTCTTATATCTCGAAAAAAAAGCCTCCAAAAGACCCGAGTAAAAATTTTTATTTCGGGTTCGCCAAACGGACCTGGTGCGGTATTGTTGCAGACGTGATGCACCCGCACTACGCCTGCAACAATACCGTAAAAAGACGCAACACACCCGCACCAAGCCCGTTTGGCGAACCGAAATGAACATTTTTACAAGGGAAATTGTCCAGAGAGGGATCCGGTCCGCGAATTCTGGGAGAACCTGTATAAAATTGTTCTACTTGAACCACTCTTTTCGTGACTCGACGGGCAGCGAGTTTCTTTTTAAGGGGAGTCCGAAGTTTCAAAATTGTTACACTTTTCCTCCAGTTTTCTCATTAATGAAAGGATGAAATCGAGGCAGTTTAGTATACGCACCTTCTTTGTATCACAAACAGGATGCATATACTCATTATTTTTGATTTCATCTTCTCATTTACGAGGAACAATGGGGGCAAAAGGTGAAATTCAATAATTTGGACACTTCGAAATGCCTTCAAGGAACCACTTCGAGCATCAGTCACTTCTTACAGCATGAATCCTTCCTGTTTGTTATCGTCAATAAGATAAATCTCATCGATTCTGAAAAAAACCGGAACATTTCGAATCAAAACCGGAACGGTCCCTAATATCGTCAAGAACCGGGACATGTCCCGGTAAACCGAGACGTCTGGTCACCCTAACTTTTAAAGAGTTCATACAAAACCTTTTATGATTTTTTTTCCAAAGAAATATGCTGATAATCAGAAAATGTAAATCATTCATCACAACTTCGTCAGAATTTTTTTAGAGCCCCATTTCGTTCGTGTTTGTTTGAAAATAATCATAAAAGCTCTTATAAACTCTGTAAAAAGTCTGCACAGTTTATTATATTTTTCATCAAAATTTCATATGTTTTCAGAGTTCATGAGAGTTTTTCTAGATTTTCACAGGAAAATCACTATAATTTTCAAAGATTGTCCATGATTTTACAGGAATATTTCAGCAAAATATTTCCCTCTAAATTTCTTGGAGTGAGAATTCACTCTCAAACAGTGAAAATATTGCGAGTGCATCGAGAGTGAGATTCCATTCCCAAAGCGTGAGTATTCACTTCATAAGAGCGAATTGTCACTCTCTTGCAGTGAGGACTTTACTTTTATAAAAGGGTGGAATCTTACCGTTAAAACGAGTTCAAATTTCACTCTGATAGAGTGAATACTTACTCTTTAGGAGAGGAATTTCATTCTCATTGGACTGTCAATATTTTCATTCTTTGAGAGTGAATTTTCCACTCCAAGGAATTCAGAGAGTTCCATAGAGGAAGAGTACCCGGTAAGCTTGAAATGCTTATAAAGACTATATATATGAATCGTACCTGTAATTGTTTGCTGCTCTGAAATTTATTCCTGAGTGTTTTCATCAAATGAGGAGTATCTGAAAATACAAAAACCTTTCGATTTTCATCAACCGGATGTTCAAAATGATTCTTTAGAGTGGCTTTTTTTCCAGAGACTCCCATTTCTGTCCAAAATTTCCGATTGGTGGAAGCACCATCAGTTATTACACCATGTACAATGGCACCAGCGTTTTCTAATAAGGTTATAGCTTTTATAACCAGCTGGGCGATAACAGTGCCGTTGACTGGCCCTTTGGATGCAAAAACACCGCATGGTTGGGTGTATGCAGCATTCAATGGCTGGAACATAAGAACCAAACAATGATCAGCTTTTTCACTCAAGCTCGATGCTTGTGGACCATCAGAGCCAAAATCAACGAGGCCCTGGTAATTCAGGTTTCTTGAGTCGACACTGATGCTTTGCCGCGTAGCTATCTCATCAAGGAGAAGAAGACCATGGCGTTCATAATGTGGTTTTTCTGCAAGATATTTCTCGAATAGTTTGAAGAATTTTTTATCAAAGCCGCAGTAAGAATCAATCATTCCAAGATATCTGTAAAATTTTCAATTATGAATTGTCTTTCTCGTACTTGAACTTGTTACTTGTGAAACAAAATTTGGTGCCTGTTTTAGATTCAATTATACCAAATACTTTTTTTTGTCCTGTAAAAATGATGTTAACCTTCGAACGGTGCGGATTTCTGGAAGTGGCAAAATGTGGTGACTCCTCATAAAATTATATCCTTTCGGGGATCTCATATGCAACAGCATGCAAAGCAACATCCATTCTTCAGAGTATCGTCTGCCTTTTGATCCCTTACGTCGAGACGCCGCTATTATTTGACGTATAACAGTTCGTTGATGCTCTGGTATATTTTTCTCAGTACAAGTGGATTCCAACGTTTTGCTGCACATTCTTGAGGTCTTCAATTTTATTTCAAGGAGTTGCCGTTTCAATTTGAAGTTGCGTTCTTGAGCATTTTTTTTGCTCTATCTTTACTTTTATGAAGTTTCCTGAGTTTATAAATGTCACTATTTGTAGGGGGACGATTTAAATAAATACAAGATGATTCTCCTCGATGTTTGATTAGAAATGCTTTTCGTCTGATGGTGTCATAGTAATTATAACAAAATTTACAACGTGTGGTATCTGATAGTAACAGAAGACATTTATTATGTCGCAATATTCCAGATTCATCAGAATAAGAGACGTTTGTAGATATGGTTTCCATTGAAGTTGGAATTCTGCATCCAGAACAAATATAACTTTTGTCCAACATAGATAAAAGATTGTTCAAATCATCTATCACTGTAAGATTACTTATAATGTTTGCTGTTCCAACGTCGATTTCTTTGGACATGATTTTGATCTATAATTGAAACGCAAAACATAATGAAAGAAGAATTGGAACAAATTAGCGCACTGTAGAAAAGTGATTTGATCAGAAGTTTTTTAGGCTGAAACTTTCTTCCGCTTCACTAAGAACAGTTACTGAAAATCTTACAAACTACGCAATTGCATACATGTGACTCTGCACTGTCAAAGATATTCGGAATTTTCCCATACCTACACAGTGAAAATTTTATATTAGAGATCATCAGACGGGATGGAAGTAGCCACCGGAATAAATTTAGAGGAGAAAGGGGTAACACTCAATGGAATCAGGATCAGGTTTTACCATACATGGATATCTTGAGATTCTCGGAATCATTAAAGACTAATTTCGACATTGAACCATCTGAAAATATATAAGAAAATTTTTGCAATGCTATCATTACAGCGGCGAAGGGGTGTCACATGTATAAAGAAAACAAGAATAATAAACGTAAAATGGTCAATAATAAACAATGGTTTGACAAGGAATGTTACGAATTGAATTTATTAGTTAAGAAACAATTAAGAAAGTGTAGGAAATCATACTTATATTGTACTTTTGGGATATACTTGATGATGTCGTTACGAACCACAAGTATAGGAGCGTTCACCATACTCTCTCGTGAGTACAAGCATACATATGCTATAATTTGAAATAAATATAATTCTGAGCCTCATAATAAAGCATATCCGACGAGTACTATAAAAATATTGTAATGGTTTATAAACTTCCCTCTGTGTATATAAGAGAAATTCCCCATATTCGTATGGGAAAGGTGAATTTCTGTACATGCATAGGAATTTTTACATGAAGATGTGTGGAAATTATTGTTTTCATGGGATTTTTACTGTACATTTATAGAGGTTTTCCGAATATTTGTAGGAAATTTTCTATCCATGTATGTGAAGCAATTAAAACATATATGTATGTGAAGTTTCCCATACACATTTTTTACAGTGTGGATACTGTTGTTCATTAGCAGAAACTAAAATTATTTTATAACTGAGAATGTTCATTTCTCATCCATAAATAGATATTTTGAATATTACATAATAAATTGTATGACTGCATGATACTTGAATGATCATATGAATTAGTAATCATTCAACTAACCTGTACTTTCAAATTCTCATGAATTATCAGTTCTTTTGAAACGAAGGTTTTCATTGAATTGTCAATCTTCTTATGAAGTATATCCATGAAGGAGATCATGCGGCAATCTTCCAGAATTACGTTTATTGATCTCTCATCAAAATATCTGTCTGTGTGGCAGATTCCGTCAGACTTGGGGCAATAATTTGATTCGATGCTGTTGTAGTTTGAGGCAATGTTTCAATACATTTATCTATTGGAGATAATAGGGTTTCCACCGTCTCAGTTGTGTCCATGATTTCAACCGTTGATACTGCTGATATCGAATGGTCTGCATTTTCAAATTCTGATCCAACTACCACTGGCTCAACCGTTTGCATTGATTCACACTTTGATTCGGATGCTGGGGTATCGTCAATATTTGGCATATGAATTCCAATCAAGTCATCCCAAGGAAAAATGGATGGTACTGCACCTCGTCTCAATCGTGGCTTTACATACGGTGACTGCATGGAATGATTGTTGTATTGATTATAATAAAAACTATAACAGTAATTATGAAATATCGTTAACATCTTAACACACAGATTTTCCATCATTTATTTGGCCAAAGCTACTCAGTAATGAATAAAATTAACCTCTCAATGTACAGTACTTAAAATATAATATGGGGACTAATTATTAATGTGAAATGTACCTCATATATGTATATATAAACATCCAACAGAAGAAAAAAAAGTGTTTTTACTTGAGAAGGTATAATGTTGATAAATTTTTTCAATACCCTCTAAAGATCAAGATGCTAATGTGCACTCACAAATTTATTTCAATCACATCACTTGTATTTGAAATTAATGTCACAGAAAATCAAGATTCTGAAACTTACCACTCCGAGTACTGTGCCATCAGCTGCCAGAAATCTTCTCTCCTTTTCAATATCTTCAGGACGAAAATGATATTGACAAACACGCTGTTCTGGTTCCAGAGAATCTTCACGACGCAAAACCTTTTTCCAAAGTTCTAAACTTTGCTTATTTCTTGGTACAGAAAAGAGTCCAATTTTTTCATTATTCGAGGTTGAACTCGATGTGCACCCGATCACTACACACTTCGGCATGATGATGTTTATTATATTAAATTACATTTCATTTTGTGTATACCATCTTAACCTCTGTCACCTGTGTTGACATTACCACCAAACTTATATAAACGATATAACCTTATCACGGACAATTTTGAATTCCCTCGGTTCATGATGGATATGAGAAATGCAAGTGTCGCCACCTAGCAAAACGGGGGTGAGTGGTGGTGCGGGGGGATCGGATAAACTCTGAACGTAGTTTATACATTGAAAGTATATGGAGTGTCATACCCCTGATGCATGCTTAACTAAACTATAGAAAAAACCGGAAGTATCCCACTAATGGCGACTGATTGTCCGATCCCTCATTAAAGGATCCCTAGTCAGACCTCTGCTTTCTTCCAATGTTGACGCTTGATGCTGAAGCTCCCATGAAATAGGCCCCTTAGCCAATGGTCCCAACCTGAAGTACGTAGCATATCGTGCTTTCGAGTGATTTGGATTTGAAAAAAAACCTAAAAATGCTTATATTTCGAAAACTAAGCCTCAAAAAAAAGTTTGCCAAATACTAAAGTTGTTGCATTTTGGCTGCAGAATATGCTCCCCAAATATAATCTATCCGACTTGAGTAAATATACTTTTTATTCTAACAGCCCTACGCTCAATGTTATGATATCACAAAACTTTTGTGATATGCCCGCATCCAGCATCCAGCATAAGTGATAAAGTTTCCTACGCTGGATGTTAAAAGTTGACAAGAGTTTGGTGATATCATAACATTGAGCGTAGACTGTTACAATAAAAAGTATATTTCCCTGACGCTGAACACAGTACTTTCACAGAAGACCGATTTTTCCAAACTTTGAATGGGTAATGTATAATCAATGTTCTTGAAATTGTGTTTGATTTCATTTTCCTCTGAACATTGATTTCCTTCCAAGTGAGGAATTTGGGATAGAAAAGAATTGGAAAAACTTACAAAGAATACTGTGAAAACATTTCATATGAAATTACACAATGAATCATTAGCAGTATGTTAGCCAATGATATATTGTGGGTTTTTACAGAACATTGTAGCTTTTCACAATCTTATATTGTAGAGTATTCTAATTTTTAATGAAATAACATTATGAATCATTAGGAAAAATTACAAACTTCACAATATGATATTGGCTAATATATTACCAATGATATATTGTGTAATTTCATATGAAATGTTCTCACAGTATTCTTTGTAATTCTTTTCTATCTCAAATTCCTTACTTGGTAGAAAGTCAATGTTCAGAGAAAAATGAAATCAAACACAATGTCATAAAACATTCAATATACATTACCCATTCAAAGTTTGGAAAAATCAGTTTACTGTGAAAGTACTGTGCTCAGCGTAGAAGAGATATACTTTTCATTGTAACAGTCCTACACTTAAAGTTATGATATTACAAAACTTTTGTAATCTGTTCACATCCAGCATAGATGATAAAGTTTCCTACGCTGGATGTGAACAGTTTACAAGAGTTTGGTGATATCATAACTCTGAGCGTAGGACTGTTACAATAAAAAGTATATCTTCTCTCTGCTGAACACAGTACTTTCACCAAAGACTGATTTTTCCAAAGATTGGATGGGTAATGTATGTTAAATGTTTTTTCCCACACCTGCACGGAAAGTTGATGTTTTCTGACCTATTTTTAGGGGAGAGAGTGCTGAATTCCAAGCGAATGTGTCACAGCGGGAGGAAAATATTTTCCGCCCGCTCGCAGCGGGAGGAAAACACAAACTATCTTTTCGTTCTGAAATATGCATATGAATATTTTATATGCAATTAAACAGATGATTTTCACTTCCCTCGCAGTTGTGGGAAAAAATAGTATGTTCACCTCGGGGAGAAGTGGGAAATTTCCACTCGTGTGATTGTCTCCCTCGCCTTCGGCTCGGGAAGACAAACTCCACACTCGTCGGAAATTTCCCACTTTCCCCCCTTGATGAACAATATACTATTATTACATTGTGTTTGATTCCATTTTTCTCTGAACATTGATTTCCTACCAACCCTAAGAGAACCTGAAACTTCAGCGAACGTTCAGATTAGATGTGTATAGATCGGGCCGAAGGTTCATTAGAGGTAACTTTTAGATTCACAAACGTTTGACAAAGGTTCTCCGGACGTTGAAATGTCCGCCTCGAAATACGTTCAGAAAACGTAGATGGAACGTTCGCTGAAGGTTCATAGAAGGTTTGACGAAGCTTCACAAACATATCTATACTTATATTAATTTTGATTAATTTATATGAAAAATAAATTAATTAATAAACATGAATTACTATAAATTAATCCAAGTATAGATATTTTTGTGAAACTTCCTCAAACCTTCGATGGATCTTCAATGAACGTTCCATCTATGTTTCCTGAAAGTATTATGAGGTGAACATTTCAACGTCCGTAGTACCTTTGACAAACGTCTGTGAATCTAAAAGTTACCTCTAATGAACCTTCGGCCCGATCTATACACATCTAATCTGAACGTTCGTTGAAGCTTCATGTTCTCTTCGGGAAGTAAGGAATTTGAGATAGAAAAGGATTGGAAGAAATTACAAAGAACAATGGATATGCTTCCAGCGAAGGCGCAGCAAGAGCAACCACTTCTCCATAAACTCCTCTCTCTCTATCATCCAAATGTATGCAGACAGGTGAAGAATTTCACCCGAGGAATGTAACGCATCGTCCATGAGTTCGTGCACCTGAAATTCATACAAATTATATTATTTCGTTGATATTATATTCTGGCCATGCGTTAAAAAACAGTTATGCGTTAAATCATGAAGAGAGTCATCTGTTTTTTTTTTTCAAGTAAATGGGACAGTATCTCTAAGCCACATTTTTCAAGTCTCAAGGATAGATTTAAAAATGAAATTACATTACAAAACTTCACAGTCCAAAGTTTTCAAGCCACTATCTTGCAAATTGTTTATTATAAATTTATGAAAATTAGAAACTTTACAAGACTTTTTGGTTGTTTTACTCTGATGATTGAAGCAGATGGTTAATGCACGCTATAGAGAAGGAATTTTTCGAGGCATCCTGGTATTTGAGTATGCGACTTCCATCAACTTCAATATGTATACAGTACCTGAAGATCGCGAAAGTATCTATCACATTTTCCAACAATTTTCATTATGCCTAAGTTTCATGAGAGAAGCACCTGAATTCTAAGGGAAGTGTAATATGTAAATATATATATATAACGTAAAAGAACCAGTTATCTTACCAGTTCTTTAACCGGTACTGTTACAACCTGACTTGGAGTCAGAAGAGGAGGTCCAGGTTTACTTAGTATAGTTGGTGTTAATGAGTTTGAAGTACTATGATTGTACAGGTGATCTAAGACAGCTGTGAATGCCTTGTGAATGTCTAATCCGAAAAAAAAGTTGAAAAGACGTTGAACAAGAATTAGAAGAAAAAATCCTGGTTTAGGTAGATCCTATGATCCCTCGATAACTCGAATAAGTATAAAGATTTAATGAAATTGGAGATTCTTTTGATCAACCTGAATATCAAAGTTTTAATAGAAAAAATCCTGTTTATTGATGCAAGTCTTGGTAGAAATCTCAAAAGTGTTGTACGTATGCTGAGAAATGTGTCTAAGTGCTTACTTTGTAACAAAATTGTTCTGTTGGAGCAAGAGGTTTTTGAATATGTACAATTCTTCCATACAGGTTGGTTGAAAAGTTTCTGCGCTCGAAATGAAAGAATACTGTTTCTGGTACGAAATATATTTTTTTATTCAATATAATCTCCTAGAAGCTCAGTACACTTGTTCCAATGATCTTCCAATAATTTCATCCCATCCTTATAATGGTTTTCCGGAAGCTCTGCAAAATAACCGTCTACGGCTGCTATGGCCTCTTCATTCGACAAAAAATGCTTTCCACGAAGGAATTGTTTGTGATTTCTGAAGAGATAGTAGTCGCTAGGAGCCAAATCTGGCGAATACGGTGGATGTTCAAGCAATTCGTACTTGAGTTCTTTGAATTTAGCCATCGTCAAAACACTTTTGTGAGCAGGTGCATTATCTTGATGAAAAATGATTTTTTTCTTCTCTAAACCAGGTCTTTTCTCACGAATTTTTTCATCCAGCTGATTCAAAAGGCTGCAGTAATATTCGGAGTTGATTGTTTTACCTTTCTGAAGATAATCAATGAACAGAATTCCTTTTGCATCACAAAAAACTGATGCCATAACCTTCTTTGCTGATCGTTGTGACTTCACCTGCTTTGGAGCTGAACAACCAGCTTCAGTCCACTGTAAACGTTCTTGTTTCAATTTAGGATCATGGTGGTAGATCCAAGTCTCATCCATAGTTATAAAACGACGCAAGAAGTCGGTTTTTTTCTGCTTAAAACGCTCCAATTACGCTGAGAAATTTGTTTTCGATCCAGTTTTTGTTGAATTGTTAACGTGTGCGGCACTAACTTTCCAAACAGTTTTTTCATACGTAATTCTTCATGTAAAATATGGAGTACTCGTTCGTCTGAGATGCCTATAGCATTAGCAATTTCACGCTTAGTCAAACTTGGATCTTCACTAACCATATTATGTACATGCTCAATGATTTATGCTGTGGTTGCAGTTTTTGGTCGTCCTTCGCGTGGATCGTCTTGAAGGCTAGTACGACCACGTTTAAATTCACCAGCCCAAAATTCAACGGTGCGTTTTGAAGGTGAGGACTCCTTATCCACTTCCAACAATTGTTCATAAATTTTCTTTGCTTTTAAACCCTTCACAACAAAGAATATAATGACTGCACGATATTCAATTTTTTCCATATTAAGAAAAATCAATGACACGTCAACTTCAAATGGCTTGTAAACAAAGAATGAATTGACAGAATGACTTGTAACTTTGCATGTGTTCTCAGGACAGATATACCAACTTGAGAAAAAAAAAGTTTTGAGCTAGCAGTGCTATCTCTTGGTGAGCGCAGGAACTTTTCAACCAACCTGTATTTATTGTATTAGAATTGTACTTACACAATATGAATTGCTGCGATGAAGGGCTTGACGCTTTGATTTTGAAGTTGATCAAAGGAGCCACTAATTTGAATCAATCTCACTTGATTCAAGTGAGAAGTAAAAAACATAATTTGATCTAATGTCCCTGTGAGTGCTTCCATAATAGTGAATTATTTCCCATGAATTATTTCCATTTATCTTCGTATCAAACCCAAGTTTCAAATGTGTTATAAATATCCCTGTTGCAAAATCCCAATGGATTCCAATACTAAATTGGCAACTAACGTTTTCTCATTGGAAAATGATGCGTTTTTGTCACAGCAATTCCAAATGGATTCCACTGGAATTCGCTCTCTTCCAAAAACCAGGGATACATTGGAATTGATTGGGATTTCCCCAAATGTGATTTATTCAACGCAAATTGTATCGGAATACGGTGGGAATTCCAAAAGCCAATGATTTTTCAACGGAATACAGTGGGAATTCCAAACACGAATGATTTTTCATCGGAATCCATCTGTAAGTCCGCTTGTAGGAGAATCCATTGGCATATCCATCAAGAATTCATGTGAGAAGAACTGGAACTTCCACGGGTTTTCAAAGTTGTGGAATTAGATTGATTGTCATTGGACTTTTCCACATATAATATTCGGATTGAACAGTTTGTCCGTATGGAATTTCATTGGTCAACATACTGCTTTTCCCAGTTAGAACGAATCTTAAACGTAATGGAATGCAACTGTAATTCCAGATAGATTGATTCTCCGGCATGTGTTGGAATCCATCTGCATATCCATTGAGAACTTATGTGGGCAGAATTGGAGATTTCACATGGTTGAAGTGGTGGAATTAAATTGGTTTCCATTGGACTTTTCCATACATAATCGATGTTCAGAATTCATACGTAGATTCCCAAAAAAACATCCATTTACAAGTATTGAGAATTTTGGGGATTGAAAGTGGTGAAATTACATTGTATGTGATCGGACAGAAAAAAACATTCACTTTTCAAAAGTCGCGCATGAAACTTTACGAAGTGAGTAACAAAATTTAAAAATCTCATTATCCACTTTGTAAAAATTCATGCGCGACTCTTTAAAAATCAATGTTTTTTTCTACTTCTTATCAAGTATTAATGATTTGTCACTGTTTTTCAAATAGAATTCAAAAAAATTCTGAATCGTTTCTATTTTATCAAAAATTTAAGAAATACTTTCAGTTTACAAGAAATATTCTCAAATTTTTAATAAAGATTACCATCTTTACGACCTGCGTTTTTCTCCGTGCGGCGTGGCAGCAGTCAAATCGTTCATGACAAAACAGGCGGAGCTTTCAATCTAATCGGAATATCGCTCTGTACAGCACTCCTACTTGAATCAGAGAAGTACCATGCACAGCGATATTTTGATGAAAATGAAGTGTTTGTGCGTATTTTGCTATAGACGATTTAGCTTCTGCAATGCCGCTAGTACCCTTTTGAAGGCATTTTTTCATTTTGGGAAGATCCAAAAACGAAAATTTTCATCGTCTCTCAACTTTTTGAATTATTTTTTGAGTGAACCAACGCACCAAACAAATTGTTCTCGTTTGAATCATGATTTTAGCGTGAGGATGAAATGACGTCTAGCTATTCATTCCGTCCATTCGATAAAATATTCCTCTAAGGAATAACGTCAACGTACCGGAATTTGACCACTAATTTTAGGAGTATTTTTTAAGGAATTACACCACTTCGACCCTCCAAGAATTACGCTTTCTCAGATATTTTTCATGGAGAATTAGAAAGTTCCCATTGAAATTGAAGGTAATTAGCCAGAGCACTGTGGAAATGCAGGGTCATGTGATGAGAAGAATAATTGACCCAGAACGATGAACTAAGAACGATTAGTTTCTGTAACCCAAAATCTAGTGGAATACGCACTCGTTTTGAAAAGCATGCATTTTTCAAGAAATTACATTGATTTAAGGAAGAACGTAGGATTTTCACCCCAAATTTCGTGACTACAGATTGAATGGAAAAACGCAAGTATTAATATTTTGGAAAACCCGTATGTATTTCACTAGACAGAAATATCATGAATACAATACAAGAAAAATAAATAACTGAACCGATTGATTGAAAACTGGCGAAGCTAGTGCTCCCACCGATTTTCCAGACACAGTTTTGTGATAAATGCGTTCAAAGTTCTCATAACGGTCAGTCATAAATCAAGATTATTTCAATAAAAATCAACTCTAATTTTCTTTACCGGGCGCATACAGGATGTTGTTTACATTCATGTCATCGATCTTGCCTGTCTTTCGACAGATAAATCTGGACAGGAGATGAGCTAAAATTTAGTTTTCGAAAATCACCGTGCGAGAACGTTAACGCATTTGTGCACGCTTCAACTTCCACCATGCTTCGAAAATTGTCCTCATACTTCAAATATCGATGTATAACTCACGGGATATCATTCTCGTGTCCATAAAGAATACTTTAAACGGGTATTTTGTTGCCCCTTGGGTAGGTTCAAGTAGTATTAATATAAATAATAAAAATGGTCTTAATATCAATGTTTTTTTATTTATTTCGCAATTATATTTTGATGTAAAAATATCACGGATTTCGTGAGGAATCATGGAAAGAATGATCAATAATTATCATTGATACGAAATTCAATACCTAATATACAATCCGTCATTTTGTCGCTCTGGAATAATATAAGCTTCCCTGAATGTTCCAATACAACTATTGGATGTTTCAAAAATTTCTTTCCTTCCAGAGAATCAATACTTTTTCGAAAAACACAGTGATGTACATATTTGTTGAATATCCACTGATAAAACAAATAATCTATATAAAATCAAATTCTTTATATAATATTTAGGGAAAAATATGTAAATAATGTAAAAATGTAATAATGTAAAAATACGAAATTAATATATTTTTTAATATCACATAAATATTTCCTGAATGCTTCCAACTGGCCACAGTAATTAACATTAAGGTTTATCGATAATAAAGCTTTTTTTGAATCTAGTCGTACTTAATTCTTACAACTACAAAATCACAGAATTTTTCTTCAAAAAACACGTGGGATAAGCTCTGTCGGCATGTTGAATCGTGTTTAAGAGTATAAATTGAAACCTTCTTACTTGTGCTTTGACTATGCAAAAAAGTCTACATTCCTCCCCACTTCCTGTGAGATTCAATCTCATTTTCTTTAGTCATTGGCGTCTCTCTTCTGTATTCTGTGTTCCAATTACAACATTTCTTCAAATTTCTTCTGACTCTCCAACAATCAAGATTTATAAAAAAAAAACGAACAAACATAATGTATTGCTTAGCAATGTTTACAGTGGTATCACGTAAATTAACTGCAGTATATGGCTTGGACAGCAAAACAAAAAATCAAGTACATATGTTGCAACTCCAATATTTTCCACGTTTAATTTTGTTTGAATAAAGCTGCGAGAAACAGTCATTACGAGAGACCACCTTGAATTTGCAAGAAGACTCGAAATAGCAATTACTCGATGGCGTACCGCATATGAAAGATTGCCAACGTTGCTGTCAGATAGGACATGAGGTACATCAGGACCAGCCCAGAAGCCTCAAACCCAGCGTTAAGCAGTAAAGCTGTTAAAGGCCATAGCCTTCTTTCAAACTTGCTTCAACATTGCTCGACATTTCACAATTACTCGATATTAAAATCAGCATCACTCCAAAGTTTTTACTACGTATACATAATTACTTAACGATACCAGCTGTATCAGTTATTCCTTCCACGCAGTAGGACTGTCGCTTTCCTCGCTATCTGAGCCTGAATCGGATTCGGAAGTATCACTCGAGTCACAGTTGGAGTCAGAATCAAGTTCTTCAATGTCCTTGTTTTCCACTGGTGGATTCTTACTTGGTTCTGTACATAGATTTATGTTTTCAGCCTCTGAAATGAGAAAATATATCTCCATAAATAATTTATAATTCACCAAGGCCGCATGATTATTAAGCTGCCTCTGCTGTATCAAGGAAGCGAAATTAAAGAGGAATTCAAAAAATTGTTTTAATACCGTTTTTTGCTTGGGATCCGGATTGGAGAATTCATTCGTATTGAAAAGAATAGAAAATACTGAGAACTTACACTTCTGTCACAAAAGCTGCTAATGAAATTCAATGAATATGGGCTGTATTTGCTAAAAAAAAATGCCAACTAATATACGGATATAAATGAATCGAATTTGATAAAGAATAATCTACACTACCGGTCAAAAGTATTCGAGCACCTCTCGAGAAAACACGAAATTTTCAAAGTGTCATATCTCAGCCGGAAATTATCGTACATTCAAAAATAAAAAACCGTTTTGAAGGGTGAAGTGTGCTCTGACTGGAGTTCGTTATTAACCGCGTTCGGTTGAACTTAAAACTTTTTTCGATTTTTTTTTCCGACTTTTCAAACCTTTGCATGTTTTTGGGTGATTTTTTCCTGGGAAAATGAGATCATACATTCAATAGAGCATGGATTCAGCTTCAAAATGATGTCTTATTTTTCTCCCTCGGATCATTCCTCCCAGAGTTATGTCCTTTTTTGTGAAAAAAGTGGGTTTTCAGACAAAGTGCTGTAACTCTGAAAGTATCGTTCCAGTCAAAAACTGTTAAGGGGAAAAAAGTTTCGTTCCAACGTTCTCTACGAGCATAACAATTTTGGGAATTATTGAGGCATATTTAATTTTCGCCACTTTTCTCATCCTTGGTGGAATATCTTGCAGTCTCGAGATCATCAATCAATTCGAATATTCAACAAAGAATAATCGTTAGATGAGTCTACAGTGGTGAACATTTTTTTTCTTTGTTGTACATCCATGTTATAATTATGTTTTGTTGGGAACTCCATATTGACGTGAATTTTGTGGTCAGAATGCCAGTGATTGTGAATATGAAATTCCGGATATTTCAAAATAAACCGTGTAGGATAAATTATAACAGTCGAGCATGCTTATCATAAAATTGGGAAATCAAATTGTTCTTATTCAAATTATATTTCTAAATCAAAATATGTACATATGTATACAATCAACATTAAAATTCAAAATCAATTCGGATCAATTCAAATTCTGATTCCAAATTGCAGATTCTTCGAAATAGCCACCCCTTGCTTTTACCACCGCCTTGCAGACTCTCGGCATCCTCAATAATAATTTCTCCAATTTCATAGGAGATATCTGACTCCAACATGTTTGCAAATATTGCCATAGTTCCTGGTTGTTCGTTGGTCTCATTTTCCTCACATCTCTATCGAGTTGATCCCACAACAGTTCTATGGGATTGAGGTCTGGGGATTGAGCAGGCCAGTCCATAATCTGCAACTGATGCGCGTCTTCCTTCTTCCGTATGTATCCCGTGCACAATTTGGAAGTATGCTTGGGATCGTTATCCTGTTGCAGAATGAACCCGTTTCCAATTAACCTCTTTCCAGAAGGTATTGGGTGGTTTTTTAAGATACTATGATATCCCTCTTTCTTCAAAATACCTTCAATTTTGGATAAATCACCTACTTTTAGTCCTCCAAAACACCCCCATATCATGATTGATCCTCCCCCGTGTTTCACTGTGGGTGTTACACATTGATTAAGCATTCGTTCACCTTTGATTCGATGGACGTAAACTCGACGTTTCGTTCCAAATAATTCAAATTTTGATTCGTCCGTAAATAGTACTCTCGACCACTCTTCTATGCCCCAACTTAAATGTGCGCGAGCCCAATTTAAACGTTTAATTTTGTTTTGCTTACGTAATAAAGGTTTTCGCGCAGCAATACGTCCCATGAGGCCAGAATCTCGCAGACGACGTTGAACGGTTGAGACAGACAAAGGGGAATCACGAGTTGCATTCAGTTCTTGTTGTAAGTTAGGTGCTGTTCTCATCCTTAATCGTTTACTTGGAATACGCAAAAACTTATCTTCTTCTTTCGAAGTAACTCGCGACCTGCCAGATTGAGCCCAATTGGAATTCGATTTTGTACTTTGGTATCGCTCCAGGGTATACAATACGGTCGAATTAGTTACACCGACTCTCTTCGAAATTTCTCTTAAAGAATATCCCTCTTCACGTAATGCCACTATCACAGCACGTGTTTCTTGACTTGTTTCGCGGGTTTTAGGCATAACTGATAACCCGTAGAATTATAATTGAATAAAACAGTCGCGTTATAGGAGGTTAGCCTGTATTTATCACGATTAACGCATTGTTTTGCATGAAGCAGTTGCATATGAAATTTATCATTTGTTTGTTTCGATAAATGAATATCGATAGTTTTTCACGATGAATGCATCGTTTTGCATGGACAAAAAAAATTTCACCACTGTAGACTGATCTGACGATTATTCTTTGTTGAATATTTGAATTGATTGATGATCTCGAGACTGCAAGGTGTTCCACCAAAGATGAGAAAAGTGGCGGAAATTAAATGTGCCTCAATAATTCCCAAAATTTTTATGCATGTGGAGAACGTTGAAACGGAACTTTTTTCCCCTTAACAGTTTTTGACTGGAACGATACTTTCAGAGTTACAGCACTTTGTCTGAAAATCCACTTTTCTCACAAAAAAGGACATAACTCTGGGAGGAATGATCCGAGGGAGAAAAATAAGACATCATTTTGAAGCTTAATCCATGCTCTATTGAATGTATGATCTCATTTTCCCAGGAAAAAATCACCCAAAAACATGCAAAGGTTTGAAAAGTCGAAAAAAAAATCGAAAAAAGTTTTAAGTTCAACCGAACGCGGTTAATAACGAACTCCAGTCAGGTGAGTGAGACTAAGATTTCTTGAAAGAGAACACTTCACCCTTCAAAACGGTTTTTTATTCTTGAATGTACGATGATTTCCGGCTGAGATATGAAACTTTGAAAATTTCGCGTTTTCTCGAGAGGTGCTCGAATACTTTTGACCGGTAGTGTACAATGAATTCCAAAATCACTAGCAATAAGATTTGAAATGTTGCATGAGAATCGTTTTAACAATTTTTGTTCCAAGTTATTCAACTGTTAATTTGCGTACCGTGTTTCTTCTTGGTGGTTTTAGGTGGGCGGTTCTTATCAGCAATTTTTTGCCTAATTTAGACGGTATACATATCTATTTCTTCATCAATTTCTTCTGTTGAATAATTTCGATGGGTCTCCAAAAAATATCCGTATATATCTGAAATCGTACCAAAAACTTTGAGAAAAAACTGCCATGTGGCAAATGGCTTTCTCGTTTCTATTAGAACAAAATTGCGAAAGGCTCTTTTCCCACATTTCTCAACCAATTGGAATGAAACTTGTATGAGACCACCATAGAACCATAACTAGAGCATGGTATAAATTTCATCACAATCGGATGATAGGGACGAAAGATATCTGCATGGTCGCGGCATTTACGAAATTTTCAAATTGGTGTTTACACTTTTCTCCCCTCAATTCCGATTGGCTTTAAATTTATATCGTATTACTAATACCTCGTGAATTGAATATACTCAATATGATGGCATTCGGATGATATGGATATAAGGTGATACCAGCGGCGTGTGAAAATATTTTCTGACAAATTATTAAAAAACCCCGCCAATTGGCGTATATGCTTTCTCGTTGATGGTCCATCATGTTTCCTTGTGAGTTTCAGCGGAATTCAGATGATACAAACACGGAAGAATCATACTCGGAAAATATCGTCAAACAACGGACATTGCTCGGGATCTCCAAATTCTGTTTCAGAGCGTAGCGCTCACCATGCTCTCCCCTCGCTTCCGGTTTGTTCGAAATTTATACCGTACAACGGATACCTCGTGAACTGAATATGTTCGGAATTCCATAGCATTTGGATAATACGGACATAGGGAAGGCATGCTTTCAAAAAATTGCCAAATAACGCGGATCACAAAAAAATAATTTCTCACAGTTTTCAACCGATTGAGATGAAACTCATATGGGACCACTATCGGATCATAGCTATAACGCTGTGTAAGTTCATTGCAATCGGATAACAGGAAGCGGAGATCTGCGCGTACACAAAATCACGATTTTTTGAAACATTTTTCTTCACCCCTCCCCTTCTTCTGTAACGATCAGATTGAAACTTATATGGGACCACTGTCAGCACCCCACCCGACTGTGGTAAAAATTTCGTTACGATCGGATAATAGGAACGGAAAATATACGCGTACACAAAAAGCGTCACAGACAGACCGACACAAAACCAAAATTGTTCGCCGAGTTGAGAGAAACGTTTTGGCCTTGGAGATTCTTGATTTGGAGACAAAAAAATTTTCGGTTCCCCGAAACGATCACTAAAGCTTCCCTCTGAGGCTGACCTCCCATGGACCGGAATTCGTTCCGGCGGAATGAAAATTGAACCAATGCACAATTTTTTATGGATTTCTGATAGAACGCTCTAAAAGAAATTGTGAAAGCGATTGGTTTGAAGTCATTCCGCTGGAACGAATTCCGGTCCATGGGAGGCCAGCCTGACGAGGAAGCAAAATGAAGATAATTGAAACATTTTGATTAATTGCTTCATTTTCACACAATTTGTCAGAGAAGATTTGGCTGCTGCCACGCCGCTGGCATCCCGATAAGGAAGGCATGCTTACAGAATGTAATCATGCGTATCGCAGAATAAAATTTTCTACACTTTTCAACCGATTGGGATAAAACTACCAACAGATCATGACTGCAAAATGGTACAAGTTTCATTGCAACCGTATGATATATTTCATTGCAATCATTCAAAAATTATTCATTCAAAACTATGAGAACGAATAAGACTCCTGGATTCCTCCAAAGGAATAAGAAGTATATACAAATCAATTTTATAATCTAACTGGAAACTTAACTTGAGAGCTTTTGGCATTACGGCGAATCAACAGATTAAGTAATGTGAATTCCAAATAATATAAGGTAGCAAGTGCCCGGAATCGCAGTTACCCAAAATGTGATGATTTGTGAATTCGAGAATAATCACCAGAAGTCTTTAAACTTCCTCGAATAGTTACAAACTTCAGTGCTTTCGGGTACATGGCTCTTCGGGCGTATGCTACCTTACCATAATTTTCTCGATCAATCGCACAAAAATCAAGTGCATACTAGCGTCAGTAACTCGTATAATTGGTTGAAAACAGACAGAATCCAATTATACGAAAACAACAGAAATGATAAAACAAGTCACCATTAGCATACCTCTTACGGCGAGACCCTTCGTAGAATCTAACGTTGGTTTGTTCCGATTTAATTTCGAAGCAGTACTCACGGTTGATTCTTTCAGTACTTTATCACCAAATATTGCCAACGCAATGTTTTTTACAAAAATGGAATTGGATTTAGCATTATAAATTGCATTGTCATATGCAGTTTTGGCAATCCATACGTTTTGACCGCAATGAATCTGTTGAATATAAATGAAACATAGATTAATCGTGGCTGGGTACTTCTTTCGAAACTATATGCATGATATCTCAAGTTCTACTCAACCGATACACTTGAAATTAGTCACGGTGCTTCTTTATATATTATAGCATCGCACTACAAACGGTTTTCAGGTGAATGTTGTTCTATTTTGGAGAAAATTCTGAAAAACGGAAAACACAGAAATAACCTAAACTTGTTTTTCAAACCGCCTCCATTTCATGAAGAAAAATTTTTTTTAACTCTTCGTAGTGCTATAACCACATCTTTCCCCTTGAAGCATCTGATATAAAATTTTTTTCACATCATTGGAAGGATTGGAATCCTGAACACTAGGACACTTCCATTTTTCGTGAGCTCCCACTTTGCCGACCCGCAGTTTTTGCACTTCCGATTTTCAAAAAATATTGTTAATATTTCATCCTCTTAAAATGTCAATAAATCACTAGTGAAGAAATGGATATCGAAACTGTTTCTTTTTTATGATGTCGGACAAAACACAAAAAATCCCAGCGTTGAAACCAGAATACCCCCCTTAGTGAAAATAGGAGCGTAAGAATGTTATGAAGCGACACAAAACATGAAACAGTATCTAAGCGCGAAAGAAGCGAAAATTGAAACATTTCACGCTTCATTTGTTTCAATATTCGCTTCCGGAGCATGGAAATTTTCATCAGGGCCCTTAACGCAAACTTCCCCTTATTTGGACTATATATCTGTATACCATACGATATGTCTAAACATTCACATATTCACCGCGCCCAAGTGCTCGTAAAACATCAAAACTGTATGACATATTCTCTCATTAATTTAGGAGAACATAGTATTCATTATAACTAATGAACAATGATGATTTACATGAGGAAATTCACCTGATTGTTATCCATTCGCCAGAATCCGACAGCACGTGGTTTCCCAGCATTGGCAAGATCCACAGATCCACTATTCGCATCAGATGCTATTGTTGAACTTGTACTTGAAAGTTTTTACGGTCTGAATTAGACAACAGAATGAGAATCACTTTACGAACAATAATGTTCGTTACAGATTTTGAGCTTCCGGAGTGGAACCGCATCTTGCATCAGTATTCAGTTTGAAACTCTAAACGCGTGTTTCCCTGAAACAATTTCTTCGGAGTCGGTGTCCACAGTTTCACAATGCATATTATACTGGGTCCCAAAGGATCAAGAAATTGGACTCATTGTTAGTTACATCACGGGATTATTAAAGAAATCTTCCAAGAGTTTTCATGAATTCAAATTGATCATTCGTGTTGACTGAGAACCCACAATTACAATAATGAATTCACTAACAATTACATGTAGTGTTATTATTGTATTATTCTCATCAATATCAAGCGTCTTACTTTTTGCCTGCTCCCAATTCGTCAAAATAGTCTTCAGAGATTTGTTGATGAAGTCTTGGAGTGCCTTAAAATCGTTTGCAAGATTATCTTGCTTTATTTTTATTTCCTCGAGAACGGGAAAAATCTCATCCATTCCATGAAAATCATTTCCTTTTGTCGTTTTTTTGTTATCCTGAATTCCAAATAATGTTTAAGATGTGAAATTTGTATTTACTTGACTGTTCCAAAAGAACTGTTGTTGTTTAAGTTGAAGTTACAGTACAGACTAACAATTTGAATACACCCAAAGGAAAAACAATTTTTTCAATTGATTTCTTTATTTAAAGAAGCCAACTTACTTCATTCACATAAGTTTATTGTGCTCAATATTATTTACACATTTTTGAATTATTATTCAAGTATTTTATATGAATTGAATAAATTTTGTGAAATAAACTGAAGAAGGAACTGATTTTTGTGTACGTTCATTCAAACTTATGGCCAGTACCGTAGGTATAAAAATAATAATCAACCTAGTGTATTTGAATTGAGCGTCGCATTAGTCAACCTTTCCTAACAGTTTACGAAAGAAAAGTCGCTGCAATACCATATACTCAAGAAAAGATGATGCAGGTGTTGGAAAAAATTATTGTGTACGTGATAATGTGCACAGTAACTTGTACATATCAAAATCAATGCATTCTTTTCCGCTCAAGGGGTAGTGCATGTTTGAAATTTATTAAAAAAAAATTTTTCTGAAACATTTGTGCTGATAAAATTATAAAAGCGAGTGCAAAACTACTTCAGAGATTCGTGAATTGCGCTTTTTGGAAACACAAAAGAAATTTCTAACATGCTGGAAAATACTTGGCGTAAGAAAACGAGTGAAATACAATGCAAACACGTAAAATTGTCAATCAACTGCGGGAATCGTGTGTACTTCACTGCATGATCTTGTGAATTTCAAGTAAATCGGATCAAAACTATTCCAGTTTGTCGATTTAAAAAAAAAAATAGTTTCGAGGAAAAAGCATTTGGAGTTTAGGAATAGCTTATACATGTCAATATTCTTTCTTCAATAATAATTAACATTGTGTTCAACTTGAGAATACACTATTTGTAATGGACAATAGGTGCATCGGTACAGCACGAAATTCGAAATTGCTACATAACAGCGAGAGGTGAAATTCATCATTTCTGAGCGTCTACAGTTATTTAGCAAGTTCAGCTCTGAAGAATATTAGAAAAAGTGTTTTTATCAATGAATATTATTGGGTATCATTTCCAAAATATTTCCACCTCATTTGACCCGCTGACGAAGATTTTGAGAACAAGGATGCGCTCAAACAGATATCAACCATCAATCGAATGATGCAATTAATAAAATTGTATCACGAATGATCCCCGAGATACTTGAATTTCACGTGGACAATGTAAGAACTTCGAACCTGGAACCATCTTGTCTTTTAGCAGAAATCCTGGTTCCTACTCCAGCGATGCCAACTACCAACTTTCTTAGAGTCTATCATTGGATGTCATATTCAACAAGTTATGCGACACGCTGTCCATGAGAAAAAGTTGGTAGAGTTGGCAACGCAGTCCTATTCTTAGAATACACGCCTTAAATATGAGCCACACATTTTGAATCAACTCTTATACATATGATTCAACTGTATATCGGTGAACTTACTTTTTTATTTTTCTTTTTCTTCATTATTGTGGCGTGGTTTCTGCTTGTTTTTTTTCATAGTAGCCCTAGGCATACTGCACACCTGAAACATAATTTTGATTTTATTATTGCATAATATTCGTCTCTGACACAAATGGGAGTGTATAATTTTCACTCACTTTAGAAGTAGTTACGTCATTAGAAACCTCGCCTGTGCTGGGGCATGGATTGGAGTTTCTATCATTTTCGGGTGGTAAAAAGACCTCATCATTGACCTATTATGAAGTTCCAAGATACATTACTCATTTCAATCCATTGAAGTCAGTTTGGAGAGGTACTAGTGACGTGACATTACCTACATACATTCTCATAAATGATTTGGAATGAAAAATGAAACTATTGAATACTATGGCTAGTATTCATCGTCAGTGAAAGGATAAAAGCTTCCAAGTTTGTTACATGATAAACTTGTAAATTTCACTTGACCCAATCAAAATTTTTATTCCAATAGTTAAATGAAAATCTTGGAAACTCTTGGTCTATTCGAAAATTCGACTTGTTTCAAGTATCTTAAGGTGATACCAGCGTTGACCGACCAAGTACGTTGGTCAGAAAAGGACACAAGTATACGATAGAAAGAGAGGTTTGATATCATCGCTGAAATTCCCTTAAGGCGTAAAAACTTAATCTTCTTTCATCTAATTTATGCTCATTTTGAGTGAAGATCCCAAATAACACACAATATTCTGAGAACATTCTCACAAGGATTTACTCACTTCAGAAATCATTACATGTTCTTCCTCTGGAGATTTGTGTATTCCAGCGCCCAAAGTATCACTGTGATGTTGTGATGAACAGGGTGATACGTTCTTTTCGAAAATCTGTGATGTGTGTATAACATATTGGAATCGAGAATTTATTCATTTACTTATTTATTTATTCTAATGTACTGCAATTTTTCTTTCAACCAAAACGTGGAATCGTTTCATACTTCAAAGAGACAGAGTTCCATACAGGAAATACCTCACAAACTATACATATATGGATAAAGTTTGGAATTATATAACCATATATAATTCCGATATAATGCTTACAGGATGAAATGGTTTTGGAACTAGCGGCGGATTGATGTAACTTTTCATTACACTTGATTCAAATGTTTTTTCTATCGAAAATTGATTGGATGGCTATGAATTATGCAATTTACCTACTTACATATTCCATCAAACAATTCTATCAGAGGTTACATCAATCCACCACTAGCTCGTCACCCCTACTTTCAGTTTCATTAGGATGAGTGAAGAAGCGTGTACTTTTTTTGGCAGACATATCCTTTAGAAAACTTTGTATAGACTTTGAAACTCTAGAAAATTTTGATGTAAGACTTCCTACATAGCACAAGAGTTCTACGTATATGAATATATTGTATTCAATAAGAATTTTTTCAGAACCCTCATGCTATCTGGGTTAGATTTCGTTATGAACATTGTTTAGTTTTTTGGAAAAACGTTATATCTCAGAAATACGGTATCATGTACGTTCGAATTCAACACCATTCGTCACATGAAATGAAGTCGAATCTTAACCCTGTTAAATTTCCCCAATAGAGAACGATACATATCCGTACAGAACCAAGGTCTCCGAACGTTCGTGGAACGTTCACATATGTTCGTTGAATGTTTCTCGAACGTAGAAATGTCCCTACATTCATTAAACGTGTGGCGGCCATCTTGTTCTGTACGGGTAACGATACATTTCAATGAGGTTTCTGAATACGGAATGTACAATGTTATATTGTGCGGGTTCATTTCTGTTTGAATGAGTTAATTCATGGAATGAACTGAAGTTTCATAAGAATTACTGTAATCTAACATCATCTGTTGAGATCTCTAAAATCATTGAAATCTTGAACAAACTAACGTTCCCATGCACAAATTTTCCCTCTTGAAACTGCGTAAGTCTTCGTGGATTCATTGATATCTTTAGGAATGTAGGAACATCTCCAGCTTTCAAAAAATTGGAACTCGTGATATATAATCAGATATCGTTAGATCCGGGTATATTTGACTCATGTCTTTCGGCTGTTCATTGTTCTCGATGTAAGTCTGCTTTTATCATAGTGAAAATAACATTGAATCGCAAGCGTTTTCTTAATTCTGAAATATTTTGTTTCTGCTTAACGGCGATGGAGCATCAAAAGAAACGGATAAAACTTTGCTACGTACTTTCTTAACAATTAGGTAATGAATGAAAATTTCGAATATGCAGAGTTCAAGTACACGGCGAGGATTCCGCTCTGAATATATATTGAAAGTCCAAAGTAACATGAAAACAAAAAAATATGAAAATTATGACAGGGTTCTGACAACTTTTGTTTTATCAATTTCCCTGAGTTTTCCCTGTGATTTCTGTTGCGGATGATTCCGCTATATTCGAAATTCGCAAGAGAGAAGGCGTCGAGAGAGAGGTTTGAACGCTTTGCTCGCTCGCACATCCGAGTTCAATGTTCTCTCTGGTCACCCGATCTCAAGAGATACGTTTGGAGGTGTGGAATTAGGAGTATGTGTGATGTAAGTCAGTCGCTTCGGTACGCTCGTTACGACACCAAGAAGTCTCACGCTATTATGATTCTTTGAAGTGTTCTTCCCGCGGTTTTTCATAAGTCGATCCAACTGATCAATTTATTCGTTTTTCTCACCCTCTGGTGCTATCTGCGCGTCCGCTTATACGAAAACGTAGAATTTGTATATCTTCGCTATTTATTTGAGGTTTCTTGTGCGGTCGTAACGGACGATCGTTCGACGATACTCGCGAGTGTATGTATGAGTGTGTGGAAGTGTGCTACTTGTAGACAATAGAACTGATTTTATGTACTTTTAAGGCCTTTGAGGCACTTATGTGAACCCTTTTTCTCTCTTGTTAGGCGTCTGCTGTACAGCCTGATTCGAGATTGTGTTATTCAGTCATTTCCTCTCTTTTTTTTGTCTAATATTAGAGGTTATTAAATTTACATGTTCTGCCTTTTTCTTTCGATTCTTGTAATAAGGAAACGCACGATTCATCGAATAGGTTATTTTCTTGATCTATTTTCTTTCCAATCTTTTCGTAACTATTCTGGTCCTTCGAGCCGGATCAGGCTGTAACAAGAGAGAAAGAGGTTCGTTTTTTTCATCAATTCGCATCGCTTGTGAATCTTTTGATTCGTTTCCCGCCATATTTGACATTGTTTGACTCTCGGTCTTTGTTCATGAGTCGATTCCCGCGCATTCGTTTATCGGCTCTTCGTGTTACCAAGTGCTGAGTTCACACGAATACGTGGTGCACATGTGTTAGTAAGTCTATTGCCGCCAAACCAACGTGACGTCATCGGCCGTCTTCGTCATCATCGAGAGCTTCTCCTACGCCTGCAGAGGGGAAAGATTCCGAGTGAGGAGGAAGTAATTGCGCAAATCGATCGACGCGTACGGTTCACGGTACATCGACGTTGTCTATTACATTGGATTGCCAGATGAGTACACTTTATATGAAAATCACATTCAACAGTTTTGATAATTTGAAATCAGCTGTTATTCGATTTTGATTTTGGAAAAAACCTGCTTCTATTATACCCTTTGGATAAATTTTTCCCGCTGTGTCATCCCTTTGTCAATCAAAAATGGATGTATCAGAAATGCTCGCATCATTGCACACCACATTGGGTTTGATTCAACGCCATGTGAATAATTTTGAAAAGTCTGGTGTTGCAAGTTTCACGATTGCGAATATTAATAAACGTTTAGAGCACGTTAAGAGTTATTGGGATGAGGCGCGTGTCCTTCATGCAAAGATCACTGTCACTACGACAGAGGAGAAAAAGAAAGCACTCCAGTATTTCACCCACAATCAATTCCAGATGGTTGAAGACGCATACGAGGAGTCCGTAAGGGACTACATGCGGATGCTGCCCGACCTTGAGGGTCCGGCAGCTGCAATCAATGTTTCAACTGCATCTTCGCATGAGCACCATGCTCCAAGGCCATTTCATTTACCTCGGCTCGATCTTCCTAAGTTTGCTGGGTCTTATATGAAATGGAACTCTTTCAAAGACCAATTCAATTCGATATTTGGTTCGTTTCCGGACACGTCTGCAGTCCAAAAATTACAGTTCCTGAAATCTTGCTTGTCTGGGGAAGCGCTGTCGCTCATCGAAAATTTACCGATGACAGATTCGAATTTTACAACCGCTTGGGACGCATTGGTGGAACGGTACGAGAATAAGAGGCTCACCGTGGACGCATACTTGGACAGTTTCGTCTCTCTCGCTCCTGTTAGATCGCGCACTGCCAAGGATCTTCGTGTTCTGCTCGATTCTACAAATAATGCGGTAACTGCTTTGCGCAATTTGAACATCTGCAACGATAGTTGGGATTCAATGATTGACTTCATTACTTTAAGTAAGTTGGATGGGCAAACAAGGCAAGAATGGGAATTCGAACTCAAAGATTCTACTGAGATTCCGAGTTTCGCAAAACCAATTCTTTTTTGTCTGCTACCGTTCGAGCGCTCGAGTCATCTGGTGTTCAGAGATCTTTGGATCAGGCACTTTCTGCCAAACAAAATAAACTCACGTCGAAGCCCGTTCGAGTCCTTCAAACTAATGTCTCTTCGGAGAAATGTATTCTTTGCCATGGTAATCATAGAATTTATCAATGTGCAAAATTCAAAGATAATTCGATTCAAAGTAGATATAGTATAATCAAACAAAATCGATGTTGTTTTAATTGTTTAAGTTCAGGTCACACCATTCAAAATTGTAATAGTCCGAATGTGTGTGTGACATGCAAACGCAAGCATCATTCGTTACTGCATAGATCTTTTCAGATGGAGAACGCAGCAGCTCCGTCTAATGCACAGTTGGCCACGGTGGGTCAGGCTGGGTCATCTCGGAATACAGCTACTGTAAATGAAACTAGTAGCAACTCCGCATTATGTTCTTTACTTGCTGCATGTGATTCGCGCACGGCTGTTCTGCTACCGACAGCTATTGTCGTCATCAAAGCCGATAACGGTAGATACTGCCGTGTTCGGGCGTTACTAGATCAAGGGAGTCAAGCAACGTTCTTGGCTAGCAATATCGTTGATAATCTGCAATTACGCAGAGAGAAAGTTGATGCCATCGTGAGCGTGATGGGAGACGAGCGCATAAATAGAATCACTTCCGCTACACATTTAACGGTTATGCCTGGGTCCGGGAAGGGCGCTGAGATCAAACTTAGAGCGTATTTACTTCCGCGGCTCACATCTTACATTTCCGGGATGACTGGGTTCAATTCTGCGTGGGCTCATTTGCGCCATTTACAGTTTGCTGATCCTGTGCCTCAAAAGAGTGATCCCATAGAACTAATTATTGGATCCAATTTTCCGGGTCAAGTTCTTCTGAGTGATATCAAAAGTGGTTCACAGGGTGCACCGGTCGCTCAGAACACCGTCTTTGGGTGGGTTATTTTCGGGAGTTGCCCAATCTCAGCCTGTAATCTGTCATGCACGATTTCTGTAGATCATGCGTGCAATTGTGACGAGCTTTCTCAGTCTTTTACTCGCTTGTGGGAATTGGGAGACATCCCAAAGTCGTTGCCATGGTCGAAGGAAGAATTTCAGTGTGAAGAGCATTTTCTTCGTACACATCGTCGGTTGGAGTCAGGAAGATATGTGGTAAGGTTACCTTTGAAATCAGATTCGTTCCCCGATTTGCCCGGTTCAGCGAGAATTGCAATGAATTTGTTCCGCAAAATAGAGGCTCGCGTGAAAGCAAATGATACTCGCTACGAGGAGTATAATAAATTCATGCGAGAATATTTAAATTTGGGTCACATGCGCCTAGTTCCGAATGCTGCTATCCATGACAATGCTGTGTACTTTTCTCACCATCCAGTTTGGAGATGTATAGATTCTGTTTCAAAGATAAGAGTTGTTTTCAATGCTTCTATGGAAGCCTCCAACGGTAAATCTTTGAATGATTTTTTGATGGTAGGTCCAAAACTGCAGTCAGATTTGTCTGCTCTGATTTCCAGGTGGCGCAATCACCGTTTCGTCTACAGTACAGACATTGGAAAGATGTTCCGCCAGATTTTGGTTGATGAGCGTGACTTAGACATGCAAAGGATTTGTTGGCGCTCAAATGCCGCGCTCGGGATAGACTCTTATCAGTTGTTGACAGTGACATACGGTACTGCTAGCGCCCCATTTTTGGCTAATCTTGCCATTCGTCAGTTAGCTTTGGACGAGGCAGAGAAATTTCCGCAGGCTTCTTCGATTCTGCTGCATGATATCTACTTAGACGATATCATGTTTGGAGCGGATAATGTTGCTGAAGCCAAAGGGTTGCACCGTCAGCTCGTGGGTTTGCTCATGGCGGGCGGTTTTCAGCTCAAAAAATGGGCTGCAAATTCCGTGGAATTACTGGAAGACATCGATGATGCAGATTTCAGAATGAGTGGGAAGAAATCGCTCCAGAATTACGATTGTTTGAAGGTTTTGGGAGTCGCATGGAGCCCTCTTTCAGACGTCTTCCGTATTCAGATCTCTCTTCCAGAAATTAATGCCTTTACTAAGAGATCGTTTCTCTCCTTCGTCCTGCAAAATTTCGACCCCTTGGGATGGGTTTCTCCGGTGACGGTGTCCGCAAAGATACTCCTGCAAACGTTTTGGTCCCAGAATTTAGGTTGGGAGGCTGCTCTTCCAGTCGATTTAGAACGCAGATGTCCATTGTATTACCATGAACTTTCTCTTTTACAGCAGGTCTCAGTCCCTCGTTGGACTGGTATCTCTAGCTCTTCGCAGAAGATTCATATTCATGGGTTCTCAGATGCGTCGAATGCCGCGTATGCAGAGGTGATTTACCTCGGAGTGGAGGATTCTCCTGGGAGAGTGCAAGTATCTCTCATCATTTCAAAAACAAGGGTTTCTCCTCTCAAGACGGTTACCATACCTAGGTTAGAGTCATGCGCGGCTCATCTGCTCGCAAATCTCATTCATTTCGTTAAGTCCGCATACAAATTTCAAAATGTAAACATTTGGTGTTGGTCTGACTCAGCTGTCACACTGGCATGGATCAGGCAACCTCCCGCTAAACGGGACGTTTTTGTTGCGAACAGAGTATCGAAGATTCAATCTTTGACCGAGATTTCTTCATGGAGGCATGTCCCTGGGATTGAGAACCCAGCTGACGCAGCTTCACGCGGCGTAACTGCCAGTAGCCTGGTCACAGATGCTAGGTGGTGGCAAGGGCCCGAATGGTTGAAGTTATCTTTCGAATTTTGGCCTTCAGAGCCTCTTAGTTCAGTTCCTAGTGAATCGGAAGAGCAGGAGGATGCTCAGGTTTCCTTAGCCGTAACTAGAGAAGACTTGTGGTCACGCTTTAGACCAGTTTCGTCTTGGATTAGATTATTGCGTGTATCTTACTATTGCAAGAGATTTATTGATCTCGCTCAGAAAAAAGAAATTATTCATCACGATACCACCATCACTGCTGTTGAGCTCTCCGAAGCTGAAGATTGGTGGGTTAAGCGTTTGCAAAGTATTTACTTCGCACAAGAGTTGAAGGCTCTCAATCAAAAGGAGTCAGTTCTCAGAAAGAGCTGCTTGTTAAAATTGGATCCATTTCTAAGCGAGCAGGGTGTGATACGGGTTGGGGGGCGGCTTAAGTGGTCCACTCTATCCCATGCTGAGAAGCATCCCATCCTTCTTCCAAGATGCGAGATCACGGACCTTATAATACGTGATCTGCATTTCCGAACCCTGCATGGAGGGGTGCAGTTGATGCTGCAAGTCTTGCGACTCAAGTATTGGGTCATAGGAGCTAGAGCTCCGATCAAACGATGCGTTCACGACTGCGTCAGGTGTACTCGTATGAGGGCAGTTGCGCCAACTCTACTCATGGGTTCCTTACCTGCTTATAGGGTGAATTATTCTCGCCCATTTGCTCACAGCTGAGTTGATTTTGCTGGGCCCTATCTCATTCGTCCTTGGAAAGGCTGGGGGCAACAGACTTATAAGACTTATGTGTCTTTGTTCATATGTATGGTCACAAAAGCAGTACACTTAGAATTAGTTGATGGTTATTCTGCTAACGGCTTCCTCGTTGCGTTCGATCACTTTGTGGCAAGAAGGGGCCTTCCAACAGTCGTTTATTCGGACAATGGAACGAATTTCGTTGGCGCCGAAAAGGAATTAGTTAACGCATTCAAAGATGCAATCCACGATCCAGTGGTTAAGGCCCACGTATCTAATAACACTGTGCGTTGGGAGTTTATTCCACCTGGGGTGCCTCACTTCGGGGGTCTTTGGGAATCAGGGGTCAAGAGCGTTAAGTTTCATTTACGGCGGGTATTGGGATCAATGCTTCCTACAAAAGAGGAATTTTCCACGGTCCTTTGCAGGATCGAGGCCTGCCTGAATAGTCGATCAATAGGTCCGCTCCACGACGACATTGAGTCGTTGGATGCTCTTACTCCTGGGGATTTCCTGATTGGGTCAGCGCTGGTGGCGGTGCCTACACCCTCGGTATTAGATATCAGGGAAAGTCGACTTTCTCGCTGGTAAATGCTTCAGAGAATTGTCGAGCATTTTTGGAAACGATGGTCTACTGACTATCTCCATTCGTTCCAGCAACGTTCACGTTGGCATCTAAGGCAGCATAACGTCTCGCAGGGAGATTCAGTTCTACTCAATAACCCTAACCTGCCGACGTCCAAATGGGAGATGGGTCGGGTTTTTGAATGCCATCCCGGCTCTGATAGTTTGATTCGCGTGGCGACCCTAAAAACTGTCTCGGGGGTTTATAAGAGACCCATTTCGAAATTGTGTATTTTACCGACTCATTTGAGTCTTGAGTCTGATGCTTGCGATTGAATGTTCAATCTTAAAATAATTACCTAGTTGTTTGAGTTCATAAGTGCTATGTCTTGCGTTTCGTTCATCCTGCACGAAGGATTGAACGAGGCGGGCGGAATGTTGCGGATGATTCCGCTATATTTGAAATTCGCATGAGAGAAGGCGTCGAGAGAGAGGTTTGAACGCTCTGCTCGCTCGCACATCCGAGTTCAATGTTCTCTCTGGTCACCTGATCTCAAGAGATACGTTTGGAGGTGTGAAATTAGGAGTATGTGTGATGTGAGTCAGTCGCTTCGGTACGCTTGTTACGACACCAAGAAGTCTCACGCTATTATGATTCTTTGAAGTGTTTTTCCCGCGGTTTTCCATAAGTCGATCGAACTGATCAATTTATTCGTTTTTCTAACCCTCTGGTGCTATCTGCGCGTCCGCTTATACGAAAACGTAGAATTTGTATATCTTCGCTATTTATTTGAGATTCCTTGTGCGGTCGTAACGGACGATCGTTCGACGATACTCGCGAGTGTATGTATGAGTGTGTGGAAGTGTGCTACTTGTAGACAATAAAACTGATTTTATGTACTTTTAAGGCCTTTAAGGCACTTATGTGAACCCTTTTTCTCTCTTGTTAGGCGTCTGCTGTACAGCCTGATTCGAGATTGTGTTATTCAGTCATTTCCTCTCTTTTTTTTCGTCTAATATCAAAGGTTATTAAATTTACATGCTCTGCCTTTTTCTTTCGACTCTTGTAATAAGGAAACGCACGATTCATCGCATAGGTTATTTTCTTGATCTATTTTCTTTCTAATCTTTTCGTAACTAATTTCCCCGAGTAAAATCCCAATTCCCAAAAATCGTCAAATCATGAATGTCGATATTATAATCTCACAGTGAACTCATTTTGAATCTCCGCAGAAATAGTGAACTTTTCAACAGATTCAGTCGACCCAACCACAGTGAAGTGAAATACGGAGAAAGTCGATATGCGATTCAATTAATTTTTGTACAGGGTAGATTGAATCACTGCACAAGTTTTGCCGTATACAACCTCGTTGTGATTGAATCAATCAAATATTTCTTCCAATGAAAAAATGAAAAATCTATTATCAAATAACTTGATGTCTAAATAACATCATCGTGTTGAGTAAAGTGTTATTTTATATAACACCTTACATATTATCTATTCAAGAGCACTGGTATAAAACATTCTAGTTTCTATTTTGGTGCAAACCAGGCACAAGCGAGGCATTCTACGTAACTTTTCTCTGCGTGTAGTATTGAGGTCCACCCTTGCGCCAAAGGTACGCCTAGAATGATTTCTACTGAGGTTAGTTGGTAATCGGAGAACATATTTGTAATGATTAGTTCGCTAGAAGCATCTCCAGGTACTTCAATTCTCTAGAAGTTTTTATCGTAAAACTGTTATTAAATCTATTCCTACCAGGATACAATGAAATGAAATGGATTATGTTCCCCTAACAATTCATTAATGGGTCAGTATCAGAAAATCACAATGATTGAATGGATTGTCAAATACAGATATTCACTGAAATATAATTACTTCATAAATATAAAAACTTATGAGAATTCATTTCAATCAACTTCCCAAATTCAGCAGTTTAAGATGAATAAAATTCTTAAATGAATAAAAAATTTTTTGTTAAAACATTGTTTTGCCACCACTGGATTATGATGACCGTGATATTATATCTAAAATTATAGAAAATTGATATAAACCAAACTTTGTTTTTATAAATGATGATTATGATACTCCATGTTTCACTACTACCAAGTAAAATGAATAATAAATTTGAGAAACCAAGATTATAAAACAGTGGTCGAAGTTTATTCGTGCTGATTTTTTGGCCACTTTCTAAACATTTTCATGAAGCTGAAACTGGCAGCCGTAAAGCTAGCAGTCGATTGTTATAATTTCCTACATAACATTTTTATCAAAGATTCAAGTATCTGAAACGTTTAGTGGGATGTGACTTAATCGATTCCCGATATGAACGAAGCTTTGACAATGTTTAATCAAAAGTTACAAGAACTGGCTGCTAGTTTCAGTTTCAGACCATTTTCAAGGGTTATACAAAAATCATAACAGCCAAGACGCTTCATATTTCATCTACAAACCCATCATTAGTTGGATAAGATGATATCAAAATAAAAATTGTTGAATGTAGTGCTCGAATACTTTTTTCAATGAGTAAAGAAACCTAGTACATGGAAAAATACTCCATTTGAAAAAAATTAAAAATGAATTCGGCGATGACGATTTCTTCGTATTTGATCATTTGAAACACAAGGTCAGAATTCATTCCAATTACTAATTCCTTCTCATTTCCATCTGACAATTTACAATTTCAGAAGTGTGAAACCTAATTTTCAATTCTTTTCAACGCCTACGGTGTGATAGGTTGAAGGGAATTTTTTCCTCAATGTTTAATTTCTAAGATTTCACCAGTACTAATTCGGAAAATATGTTGTACAAGATTAAAAATAGAACTGACGAGGAAATTTTCATAATTTCCTTGAGATTTCCAGGCCTTTGAGAATTTTTGATGATTTCCCTGGGAATTCCCGGAGCTTTTAGTCAAATTTTCCATTTCCTTGAGTCTTCCCGAATTTCCCGGAATTCCAGATCTGTCTGAACTCTGAATTATTAACATTAGTAGGCTATTAGTTCTATAGGTTTATAATCGTTCGCCTATTTTTTTGTCAGATTTTCCAAGTAGTGTTTCGGACGAGACCGAGACTGGTCTCGGTATCGACTCCGAGATCGTGACAAGATCGAGACCAATACGAAACGAGACGAACAATTATTCTCCAAGGCCGAGACTCTACCTGTCAAGCCGGGAGTCTCGACTAAAGAATCTCGACGAATCTCGACTCGAAACCGAGAGTCTCGGCTCGAGACCGAGACGATACTGATTTTATCGAGATAAAAGCGAGACCGAGACGATACCGGAACACTATTTCCAGGAATCTTTTCCAGATTCGACCTCATATTCAAAGTCTAATTTGGGCAATGTGCTCCATCACTGTATATTAAAAATTTTTATTTACTCCTTAGTCGTTGGAAGAGTACGTAGCAAAGTTCTGCCCGTTTTTTGAGAGCTCCATGGGCCTTAATTGAAACTAATGTAATTTAGGAATAATAATAATAAAGTAGGAACATACTTTATCAGTTTGAGTTAATTCCGCGGCAAGTTTCAATATTTCCCCCAACTCTGATTGTTTTAAAAGTTCCTTTCTTTGTTTCTAGAACACATGAGTATAATTACGTTAACATATTAATTTATGCTACTCACAAAGAAGGAAAAAAGCTATATGAAGAATCATACTAGATTTGTATCTTCTTAACAATATGTAAAGTACATAATTCTAAACAAATATATGTTTTTAGCATGTACCCTATTAAAACTGAAGATACCAGTGATGTATCCAATCCTTTGTAACAAACCCAGTGCACGGAGAAAAATGTTACATTATAAATTACTATATTGCTAGCAAGTACGGGACAGACTTTCCTTTATGATAACATTTACTCTGGTACTTTCTGAAGAATTCTGATGTAATCTGATAGTATAATATAGAAGGATCCTTGCGTACTCTACTACCAGATATAGTAATTCTTCAGAAAGTACCGGAGTGAGTGTCATCATAAAGGAAAGTCTGTTCCGTACTTGCTAGCAATATAGTAATTTATAATGTAACATTTCTCTCCGTGTGGTATAACAAAAACATCTAAACGCCCGCTTCATACAAAGAGCAGTGAGATCACATAATTTTTTGTATACCTGTGATGTAGAAATTACGTTCAGTTATATGATGTACTTGGTACGTATTTGAAGTGGACATTTGGATGCCCTTGGTATATCATTGCTGCGAAGTTGTTTGAATACCTGACGCTATGACACATGAGATCAAAACAATTCCTCAACAACAGAACAAAAATTGGTACAGCAACACAGAAGCGACAGTTGCACTGCAACTTTTGCAGTGAAGATTGAATCTCTGCTGCGAATATCAGGCAAACTGATCGAGCAGAATCGGGTAGAAAGTTGTTTGGCTTTGGCTGGTTCTGCCCGGTTTTTGTGCCAGGATCTGCTGATCTTCATCTGGGTTTGCCTGGCATTTTTTAGGAACCATGTACAAAACATTGAAAACATGACACTCATGTATGGTTCTCCATATACATTTTTCATATAGAGGCGGGGTACAATGTAAGGGAGGCAAGAATTCAACACTTCTAGCTTTAAAAACAAAACTACTTTTTGAAATAAAAAATTTGTGCTTTATACAGACCTAATTGAAGTATCAAAGGATCATACCTGAACATTTTAGATCTTTTTATGAATCCATTTTCGAGGGAACATATTCCGATGGTAACTCTGGTATCCTCTTAATTTGGAAAAAAACACTCCTTCGATAGCAATATTGCAGTTGGAAATGAAAAAATAATAAATAGATACATTAAATCAAATGAATGTTTCATGTTTTATTCCAAATTAAATAGACTTGTCAGATCTTTCCTGCGTTATATTGTACTCAACTCTCTTTCCCAAAAGAACACATAAACCCCCAGGAAAATCCAGTGGACATATGGTAACGTCTATGAGACGTATTGTACGTTCGATGGACGTTCCTGAAGGTTTGTATTTTCCTGGGGTTCTACTCCGTTTTTTACAGAGGTAAAAAAAACCACTCACCTTCTGCTCTTTTGATTCACAAATTATGTTTTTGTTTTGCTCTTGTGAATTCGATGGGTTTTCTTTGATTGTGTCAGTTGTAATTTGGTTATTATTCTCTAATAATTCTTCTCTTCTTTTTGGCGCTGTACCTTCATCCAGTTGGTTTTGATTGATTAATGTATCCTGTAAACAATTCCAGACAATGATGTTGCCATGTAAATCAGGAAGCGGAATAGTCGAAGATAAAAATAAAATCAGCACATAAGTAATTGTATTTTTCGATACATGTCTGAAGAAATATTAAGAGTATAAGTATGAGTATAAGTATGGGTGTAAGTATGAGTGTAAGTATGAGTTAATTTTTCACGGTATCTGAAAAGTGGTACCTCTGAGCTAAAATGTCGATGAAAATTTGAATTAGAAACCCAGCTCAAGACATATAAACACGGAGAAAAATGATTTTTGAATGGGAAGCGATCACTAACTTGCCTAGGATTCAAGCCAATTTCCGAAAAATGAGCAATGAGTACTTGCGATGATAGGAATGAATAATAAAAAAAAAAAAAAAAAAAGCAAAGGTCACTAATGTGTACAGTAATGAAAAATTGTATCAAGCGTTCCCATGCTGTTGAGCATTCATTGACAAGTGTAATTAGTGATGGTTCTCTCAGTCATGAAAATGAAAAACGTCATAAAATTAAATATGGAACGTTGTATTGCCCGGTGTGGAGAGTTATTTATAATATTTGCAGGTGATGATTGCCAAGAAATGTATGCCATACATCACTAAGATATTCATGAAGTCGCTGAGGTGTAAGCACGAACTTACGTACGATTCATAAAACTTCAGGAAGATTGGAAATCTCAATCGTGCGGTATAGCCAAGTCGGTGTAAGCGTTACTCCGGTTAAGTTAAGATGGTTAGGTAGGTAAGTTAGAATCCCCATCACTATGGAAAAAATTTCTTCCGATCACAGACTTGCATCTGGATTCATGGGATGAAAAATCATTGTAGAACTATGAATTCCAAAGGAATTAATTTTTTTGCGGAACATTTGGGGATTGTTCACGGCATCTTTGTTTGAATGAACCCTTTTTAGCAATGATCCCTCGTATTTCTGGTGATCATTCACTGTTTTTTTTTCTCCATGCAAGCATGTAATGATAGAGCGATTCATCTTCGAATAATTTGTCAGAATGGTTTTGACCGTGTCTTTTCTTAACTAATGGGTTTTAGTTGTTAATACGGAATCGTTTTGTTGTAGTGCCCGAGTTCATGATTCGAGTTTGCAAGGTATGTTAGTCGCACAGTCTTGTGCTATTTAGGTTTAGACTTTTGAGAATTTGGTGTTATGACATCATTTGTTTTCTTACCTTGCTCTGCCTCACATTCCTAATGCACGTGGAAGACAGGCAATAAAGTTTCTTGACCCGGTGGTGAAGTACAGGACTTCCATATTGATAACTGTAGGATCTATAACAAGTTCTTCGTTTTTGGCATCGAGTACTTCAAAAATATGGTCAAGTGTGATAGCCGTATTAAACTTGGCAGGAATAGTTTTTAATTTATGACCATGCACATAACACTGATTGTCAACAAGTAAAGAGTTACATATTCTCATGATTGTTCCGTTATGCAACCGTACCACAGTGTCATCCGTTTTCTGTGGACGAATATAATTGATACTGCGCAAAACCATTCCACCAAAAATACATCAGTCAAACACTTTTATTTCTACATCTGTATCTAGGCAGCATATCGTCACTGATTCTTTGTCGTTATATGATATTCCAGCACCAATCAATGCAACATTATTGTTACTCTTCGTACAATGTACAAGTGATTTTAATCTAAATAGATTTTTACAATAGTTCACACATATCTCAGACTTCGAATAATTATGTATGTTCCAATGAATCTGATGTTTTTTCAAATAAATATTCACAATTTGATGAGCGACACCTCTAGCTGCGTGAATGTTTCGTTTTGAATTGAAAATCCCACTTTTGAATGGGAATGCTGAACTGACCCACAAGGGTCCGCTTCTTCGTACTGATTCAACAAGATGTAGCAATGAGTGCATATTGAAAGTCATAGCAGTTCCCCCGTATAAAATTTGGCACTCGTCAACGAATTTTAATTAATCAAGTTCGCACTTACGAAGTTCTTTTTCGTTGATGTTCGATTTCATAAGCGTATTTATACTTCGAACTAGCAACACGTATGAACCAAAGCATCGATCATCTAGTAAACCATCCAAACAAGGAATACTATCAAATAATAACCATGCCTCCCACTCTGCTGCTTTCCATTTTGGGGCAAGTGTTATTGAGCGAACTAATCTGTGCACTTCTTGAGATCGCTTGATTTTCAATCGACGTTCATCAATTTGCTTTCGAACAGAAGGTTTGAGGTAATACCTTGTTTTTGGTGTTGTCAATATTGACCATAATTGTTTCGATACTCCTAATAAAACACCATGCATGTAGTCAATGGGAAAACCCCACATACAATCAAAATGTTCCAATCTTAGAAGCTCTGAGGTGTCTTTAACTCCATTAACCGGTGTCCCAATCTTTTTTGCACAATTCACATCTTCAATGTACTTTTCGTGAGTTTTTAATGGTGGATCATTCAGGGCAATAGGATATCTCATGGCACCGCCATTCCAAACACCATGCTCGTAACACCAACTACAACCGTAATAGCCATTGAACTGTAATCGGCACTGTACAACTGGCCGAGCAACGGAATCTGTACAAAACAACAGACAATACACTTTGAAATTTTTCATTTCTCCAGTTCATTTCAGTGTAATGTTTATCTCATCCTCTGTTTATTCTTTGGCTTGAGTGATAAAGTTTGATAAAAATGTTTTCATCAGTCGAGAGTTTGGCTCTGTATTTGTTACACACAGGCCTCCAAGAAGTATATTTTGAAACCTGACGGTGGGAGACAACTCGTTGAGATATAATTGCAGCGGCCAAAAACTTTTGTTAGAACTTTTAAATGCAGGAGCACCATCTGTGTTGACGTTATAAGTTAATGCTCCTGGTGAAAGGCATTGTACGTTTCTGTACAGTCGTATACATCCCGGATGACCCCCTCATCTCCTTGATGACTCATCTGGATTGTTTGCAATAAGTTTTCCTGAATATTTTCATCATTCAACAACGATTGGAATTGATACTTTATATCAACTGTTGAAAATTGATTACAATTTTGTAATGACAGCTTGTTTTGTAAGTGACATTTATCGCATGATACATTCGAATTTTGAACTCTTTCTGATAAGGTTTGTGTTCCTAATATATTCCTACATTATTCGTTTCCACAGTAGAAATGACGCTGAATTTTGTCTCTGGGAGGATTATACGCTTTGGCTCTTGCATAAGAAGTAGCGTTCCAAGATTCGAAACTTGGACCGGCCAAAATTCTAATAAAATCTACGAGATCATCTTCATCTTTCCGAGTTAGATTTTTCTGCACAGAAAATGTCGTAATCATCAGCAATACATCACGTACAGAAAGCTGCGCTTCTGGAAACATTATTCTTGCCTCGTTCATTGCATGTGTATTAAAAGCATCTTCCAAATCATCATCCGACAAATAGTCCATGTTGTCTTCTGAATGTGTGCTGCTTCCACTACATTCACTGTTTTCATGTTCATTGTATTGATTTTGAATTTGTTCGATTTCTTCATGATTGGGAACATAATTCTCCGGGACGCTTTGCTCTTCTGGATTATTATCTGATTCATCATTGTCACTGTTATTATCGAACGTGGAATATATACCATTTTCAAACTCTGGGATATCTTGATTGTTTTGAATAGATGATGAAACATGATCCGTGTGACTGAATTCATTATGTTTGTTCATTACATCATCAAAATTTCTCAACGTTGCATCCTTAACCTCCGATGAATCTTCCGAAAGTTGATCATTCATCGGTTGTTCAATGTTCTTATTCTTCACTGAAATATCAGGACAATTATTTTTTATAATATCCTGAACCATTTGAGTGATAGGGGAGAGTGGGATAACATGCACCACAGCAGATATATCCTTATCTTACAAACATTTCCAAACGGTTGTTGCCCGTGAAGTTAGCTGTGTGGATGACCTAGCTCTACACGAGTCCACAGGAATGTGGGATGATCCTTTTTTGTTTCCTCGTTAGAGGAATGCTTGGTCATCGTTTCCGAAAACCGAAATTTGTTCTGTCTCCAAGCTAAAAATCTCTTGGACTAAAATGTTCCTTAAAACTCGGGGGAAATTTTTGTTTCGTGACTTCTGTATGTCTGGATGGATGTAAGCAACCTACGAATCGCGATCACGGGGATCTTCCGTTCCTGTTATCCGATCATCACGAAATTTTTATCACGTTTACATTCGGTGCCATGATAATCCCATTCCAACTAAAATTCAGAAATCTTCAAGCCATCTTGCTAAGACTTGTTCAAGATATCGTAAAGAATCCGAAAAGATGTCTTGTGAAACACAATAATAAGAACAATTTAAGAACGGTTTGTTCTTGAAGACTGAAGCGTTCTCAAATTGTTCTTATCGTGTTTCATAAGATATCTTTCCGCATTCTATACGATATCTTTCCGCATTCTATACGATATCTTAGAGAAGTCTTAGCAAGACATCCTAAAGGATTTCTGAATGTTAGTTGGGATGTGAGTACGTTGAATTCAACTTCATTTGTAACTTGAGAAGGAATGTTTCCTTTGTCGAAATCCTATGAACAATATATCAAATAGAGTTAGGGGCCGTCCATAAATTACGTAAGACAATTTTGACGTTTTTTCACCCCCCTCCCTCCCCCTTGTAAGACATCATAAGATTTCATTAAACCCCTCCCCCTCCCCCAGTGGTAAGGTAATATAATACAGAAGTGTACAGAAATTATAAATGACTCAATTATGGTATAACATTGATGATTATTAACTTACTAAAATTGACTATCCAAGTATACTTGATTACAGAACATCATCTTTGTAAAATCTGTGAAAAAGTTGAAGGAAATATGTGTTTTTCGGAATCAGTTGAAATTGAATTTCTTAATATTTAGTTACATCCATCTTACGTAAGATTTTGGTGCAACCCCCTCCCCCTTGTAAGATCTGGTAAGAATCCCATGAACCCCCTCCCCCCCCTTAAACGTCTCACGTAATTTATGGACGACCCCTTATCCATGAAAGTTATGACAATGCAAAAAAATGGTGCAAGTGTTCACACTCTCCTCTATTTCCGTGCTATATTATACCTGAATTATGTTTTTGGATGTTCATGAACATTTTTTGCCACCGAATTCGCGTTCGCCTACTCACTCTGCATGAATTATATGCTGATGAGAGGAATAGTTTGTAAACCTCCCACGTCATTATTTGAACAAAATTCAAACAACCAGAACAAAGTATATAGGAAAATATTCAGTAACGTTGAAAAATGGAAGATTGGAGTTCAATCTCGTTATTTGAGAAATGACAATTACTCTTATTTAACCTCCTTATACTCCGTTAATCTGCAAGAAAGTAATTAGTCATAATTCAACAACTTTTACATAAGCTCATGTTTTCCCACATTATAGCGCATCATTGCAGCTTGCAGCCATATCGAGACCAAGACCTTGAATATATCTAATACATCGGAATGAAAGAATCGGGAAGGAGCTTTCTTGGCAACACGATGAAACGGCGATGGGTCATTAAAGATGGCTGACGAATGTAATGAGAATCGCATTAAAAGCAGAATCATAACAAAATAATAATATTGTGTATCCAATAATTACAAGTTAAAATCTGAAAATCTCGTAAATTTTGCTATCATGCGGATATTTTCCGTTCCTATCATCCAATCGTTATGACATTTTTACCACAGTTTTATGTAGTGCCGATACACTGAAAAAACTTTCTTCCAGCCAAATCGGTTATTTGTCCTGTACCAGAGAAACATTTATTAAGATCAACAGAATATTCTTTGAAACCAAAATGATTTATTTGAATCAGAGAAACAGGTATAATTATTTATTTGATTCATATAAATTATTGTAGTTTCAAAGAATATTCTGTTGATCCTGATAAATATTTCTTCGTTACTCGACAAACAACTATTGATTTGGCTGGAGGAAATTTTTTTTTCAGTGTAGTGGTCCCATATAAGTCTCAACCTGATCTTTACAAGAAAATGGGAGACAGGAAGGAATCATGTTATAAACCATTGTATTTTGGGACCGCGCTGCTGAAAATGCCAGACAAATAATTTTCTGTCAGGATTTGGTCGGTTTTCGTCCCAGGCATGATGATTTCCGACAGAACCAGACAGATCTTCGACCGGAATCCGTCAGGTTTTGTGTGGCTTTGTCTGGCATTCCAGCTGATTTCAGCCTGTGCAGGATTTGGTCGGTTTTTGTCCCAGGCATGATGATTTCCGACGGAACCAGACAGAATTTTGACCGGACTCTATCAGGATCTATCAGAATTTGTCAGGACATTTTCAGCAGGGCGGGCATGTTTTCGCTTCTTGTCATCCGATTGCAATGAAATTTACACCACGGTTCAATTATGACCCCATAGTGTTTCCATACACTGTAAAAAATATTTGTATTAATTTTAGTACAAACGTTTGGAAGCAATTAACACACATATTTTCGTACGGAATGTCCCACACTTCTATTGGAATTCGAACACAATATTATCTTCAAATGGTTTTCATACAAAAAATCGTTTGAATCTCATGAAATCTGTTGTGAAATCAATACACGAAAATATGTGTTAATTGCTTCCAAATAATGTGTGTGGAATTCACAAATTTTTATAACAGTGTATACAAGATTTATCGCAATCGGTTGAGAAATGTGAAAAGGGAGTCTTTAGCAATCTGCATGGTTCAGCGATATTTCCAAAAGTCTTATCATGATTAGTTGATTAGGAACGAGGAAGCCGTGTGCCAATTGGCAGAGTTTCTTTTCTAAAATCTATTTCATTTCAAGATTATCAACTCCATTGTAATTGTGATTTTATTTCAGAAACCGGATACCACAAATGTTCTTGCAGAAAAAGCATTCTAAAATATGTTCTATGCAACACAATTCGAACAGTTTGGGAACTCCGTTATTCTTGAAGAACAACGGAGTTTTTGAATTGTGCTGATTGTGGAGGCTGCCGAAGTAGCTGACCAAACCGGTCCGGTCTTGACCAAATCACTTTGATTGGTTGAGAATTTTTTTTCAACCAATCAAAGTGATCCGGTCATGACCGGTCAGCTACTTCGGAAGCCTCCTGTATTGCATAAGACATATTTTACAATACTATGAAATATCTTTCAGAAATTTTTGTGCTATGTGGAAATGTTCTGCAATATTTTTATTTTTTTCATTTTTTGTAGATTTTGACAACATATTCATGTACTTAGCGCGATGTTTTCACTTCTTTCGGGTTTTTCATTGGGCTTTCACATATTTTTTTGAGCGTTAAAATAATCGGCAGTTTTCATACTTTCCAATGATGATGGCCCAATGGACAGTTTTGCGAAATTCTTCCGAAACACTGAAAAACATTTTGAAGATATCCGAAAGATGTATGATGCAACCTGATAAGATATAATTTAGAATTCTCTCTGACTCCTCAAAGTTCACTCCAGACATCTTACACAGAGAGAAAAAATTTTCAGGAACAATGAAATATTTGGTTGAATAGTCACAATGAAATACTTCCTTTCTCACTGACAAAAGATTTTATAATGTATTAAATATTTGTTTGATTGACTGAATATTTAATTGATCTAATGAAACTTTATTCAAATCAATTGAGTATTTTGGTGTGATAATTCAACTGAATATTCCATTGTTCCTGGAAATTTGTTCTCCTAGTGTAGACATTTCAAAGATGTTTTCAATAAGACGTTTGTACAATATCCAAGACTGTTGGATGAGATAGCTTTTAAAACTCAAGAGTCCATTCAGTTGTTCTCACGTCCTCGTCCTCATAATGTTCATTGGATTTCCTTCAATAAACATCTGTTATCTTAATTTTCTTCATTTATAGATAATTCTGTTTTTGAATATCACTCATGATAAATATCTTATCTTACGTATTTATATTATTATAGACTTCTCATTTCAGAATACTGTTCCAATACTTCTAAGACTATTTTTAATAAGCTATCATGCCTTAATGTATATCCTATTAGATTACTTCTTCTTTTAACGACGTGTTTCAAAGGATTTCTTTTTTCATTGATCTATTGAATAAAGATCTATGAGAATAAAAATATGTGGAAATAAGGATTTTTAACATCGATGATATTTAAAAATAGAAGTATATTTTTGAAATAACAACCGTTGTTCAGTATCACATGAAAAATTGATTAATATGATATATTCCAAAATATTCACTTGCAAATGATTATTCTTTAATGAATATCTGTATTTCTGTAATTCTCTCCATTTTCAGATTTTTTTTATAAATGTTACAAATGCTGAGATACAGACTCTGACAAATTACTACTCTTCAAGATTCTCATTTTCTAACACATGTAGAAAGCACAAGATAAATATGCTGTACAATAAGAATTGTTCACTTTCGATACATGTTTAAGAACAAAGATTTGTAGGTGGAAATGTGTGACAATGCTGATATTAAACATTGATGATATTCGAGAATAGAGATTTGACAGAGTGGAAATATAATTAAACAGGAGTTCAGAGAGAATTTTTGAAAATTCATATTGAATTCTTCAAACCTTAATTGAATTCTTTATGAACTCTTTCTGAACTGGTGTGCTGTATGGAACTGGAACAATGAGAAATTTGAATGGCCATTTTGGATTTGTGTGACTTATGTTGAACCCAGCTGTTGTTATTCTAAGAAAGCAATGTTTATAATCAGAATATTGTTGTAAATGCTAAATTTTCATAAAGTTTTTGTGATTTACAGGATATATAATTTTTAGTGTCAAGTACATTGCTGTTGGTGTTCTCATTATAATTCATGGATATGTCTGAAGCAAATTATCGAGGATATTCTCGAGGAAAATTGAATGGATAATTATATTTCAGTCTGACTGGAGTGACTGAATCCATGATTTATACTAAACTAACTTGAATGAATAATTTTGTGTCAATTCATTGTCTCCTAAACCAAGAATCTCCGTGGATAGGCAAAATCTGGAAGCATTGACTGCTTATTGTGGACACTCTGTATCTGTGACGCATTCAACTATAGCCCCACTGACTTTATTCGCAGTCAAATAACTATAGCTCTGCCAACTTTATTCGCAGTCAAATAACTATAGCTCTGCCAACTTCATTCACAGTCAAATAACTTATTTCTTAATTTTTTGTTAACCCGGTCACCTTACGCTGCCAAGGCCAATTGGACCGGGGGAGGAAACCTCCAACCTAACCTACGCGGCAGAAGTAAGATTCCCTGACCTATCAACCGCTGTCTCCCCTATACGGTGTGGTATCCGCTTTCGGGGTAACTTTGGTTGACGCACCAACCGCCATTTCTCCTGTCGCGGCATTACCGCTAGCGAGAAAGGCAACTGATTGGTCAGGGATTCGAACCCCCAAGCCTGACGGACATCCATGTCTGAAAGTTAGTGCGCTAACCAGTCAGCCATGGAGCCGCTTACAGTCAAATAACTATAGTTCAGCCAACTTCAATCACAGTCAAATGCAAAATCGGGACATGAGAATTGGCTCCTCCAGTTGTTATTTTCCAAACAGAATCACCTTTGTTATGATTGGGTCACAGGATTATAAGAGTGAACTCACTTTATTTGTCTGGAGGATATCAAGGATGTGACACTAGCCAAACTGTTCATTCCAAATTATTTAACAGTACTTTGATGCACTCAAAAAAATTGTGTTGAATGCCAATAACATTTTGTTGTATGGGATTCTCTTTAAAACGAACGAACATACCGGCAAATTGACTGAAATTCCACTTGATTCAACTGTATGCAGTTGAGTCAACAATCACATTCAACCGAAGTGATCCAACATTATTGTACTGTTTAACCAATTATATTAATGTTCCTTAAACTCACTTTTTTCGCAGTGTAAAATCAAATTCATTGAAGATAATTTATATTTTCATAGGGTTTCATGTGATAATCAAAAGTCTTTGAAGAATTAAACAAATATTGATTAATCACCTTACCAACGAAATAACTGACGATCATTTTTACATACCATCTTCTACAATTTAATGGTCAATTATGGGTATTGATATTCTGGAATATCGTTCTGCCCGTACAAACAGAGGAGGAAACAATCACGTTAACTGTTATGGATGCACCATGCAGCACCATGAATGTAATAAGGTTTTAAACGCTTTCACGTCCTCTAAGGGCCGATCCCACCAACTAAGTTCAAAGTCTAACCAAGGTTTAAGTCGTGAATCCCGAATTCTGATTGGTTGATTTTGGAGTTAAACCTGGTTTAAATTTTGAATCGAGTAGGTGGGATTGGCCCTGAATGTTTTCACGTTGATCGTGGATGTAAACACATCCACAGGGTCTGTCCGATAACTGCTCCGAGCAGAGCAAGAGTAATTTTTAACCAATCAGAAAATTCAAATTCTTTTCTTCGAATTTTTTGATTGGTTGAAAATTGCTCTTGCTCTGCTCGGAGGGTAGCCATGATGTGTACCGAAGTTGCGTCATCCCGACTTTCGGTTGTTTCGAAATCTTTTGGTAGAGTGTCATGAGACCGTTAGCCCCCCAGTATACCGAATGATCATTGTATCGAATACTCATTAAGCTGCCAATTCATGGGGCGTCGAGCATCGAGCGTCCAATTATTTCTCCAGATTTTCTCGACGTTCCAGCGTTGAAATTTATGAAGTTGGTTTCTTCCAACTTTCATCATTTCCAACGTTAAAATTGATTTCCATAAATACCGAGTTTTAGTCCTGGTCCTGGTTAGATTAATTCCTTTTTAGTAGTAATTTACTTTATTGCTTAGTAACAGCAATGCATCAAATGAGCATATAAATTAATTCCTTTCTGGCATATGAGGTTATGTGTCAATGTTGGAATTGGAATTTACTATTTTGATGCTCGATGCTTGACGCTCCATGAAAAGGTACCTGTGGCATTTCGCAATTCAGCGTCGAAAAAATCTGGGGAAATAATTGGACGCTCGATGCTCGACGCTCCATGAATTGGCAGCTTTATACCTACAATCATAATTCCGAACGCCAATACACCGAATGCTTATTATACCGAAAGTTTATAGACAAATAGAAACTTCTGCTTTCTTATGGATTCTTCGAAGTTGTAAAAGACAGGCCAATGAAAATGTTTCGGTATTATGAGCATTTGGTGTTGGGCGTTCGGAATTATGATTTTAGGTATAATAAGCATTTGATACAATGATCATTCGGCATACTGGGGGGCTACCATGAGACCGAGCACGCTTACGAAGTAGCTGGACAAATAACCGCGGTCAGGTTTTCAAACGCTTTGATTGGTTGAGAAACTGATTACGGTCACTTGGTCAGCTACTTCGTAAGCGTCCCGATATCCCGTGAGTCCGAAGTTGCATAATCCCGTATTTTCCGAGCTCAAGCCGATTTTTCATGAAGGGCTTCTGGATGGGTGCCAAATCAACGAAAAACCAAATCAACGAAATCAGTGTTTGAAAAGAGAGAGCGTGATGTTTCGACTAACGGTTTCGTTGATTCGGTTTTTCGTTGATTTGGCACCCATCCGGGCTTCCAGTGTTGTTCATCATGATATGAAAAACGAAGATCCAATCAAAAGGGTGGATTTGGAAATTCGGCTTGAACTCGAAAAATACGGGATTATGCAACTTCGGACTTATGGGAATTCGGTTTTATGACACTCTACCAATTTTTTATCCCGACGAGTTATATCCCGAAAGTTCATTGTTCCAAAATGTCATCGTCCCGAATGCTCAATGTTCCGGAAATCGCTTGATGGTCAATCAGTAGGGAATTTCTAGTAAGTTCTGGGATTTACCAATCAGCAAGTTTTCGGGACATTGAGCGTTCGGGACGATGACATTTTGGAACAATGAACTTTCAGGATATAACTCGTCGGGATGAAAACTTTCGGAACAACCAAAAGTCGGGATAACGCAACTTCAGTACAAAACATGGGAGCCTTCCGAAGTAGCGGATCGTGATCCAAGGATCACAATCCGCTACTTCGGAAGGCTCCATGGCTACCTGCTCGGAGCAGTTATTGGGAACACCCACTGTGAATGCGAACACATATTCATATTCAATCATTTCCATTGAGCTCAATACAAAGGTAGACTTGTTTTAGGATGCCATCAGATGGAGCTGAAAAAGGGCGGAAAGCGGAATGCGAAACCCTTGGTTAAAAAGAGAGGTGAATTTTTTTTTAACCAAGTTTCCGTGCTCCACTTTTCGCCCTTTTTCAGCTCCATGTGACGCCGGCCTTAGGCTGGCCTCCCATGAACCAGAAGTTTTGGGAAACGGAGCGGAATCCGAAGACCCAATTGGTTCGTTGATAGTAACTTAGTAGAATTCCCCAAAAATTCTCCAGAAATTCCGGTCCATGCAAGGGTAGCCTCAGGCCCGCGTCACATGGAGCAAAAATCACGCGGAAAACGGAACGCGGAACCCTTGGTTGAAGAGAGAGGCAAATATTCGTCTCTTTCTTCAACCAAGGGTTCCGCGTTTCGCTTTCCGCGCTTTTTCAACTGCATGTGACGCGGGCCTTAGGCTCGTCTCCCATGGACCGGAATTCGTTTCGGCGGAATGACTTTGAACCAATCGCATTTACAATTTCTTTTAGACTGATACATAAGAAATCTATCAAAGATTGTGCATTGGTTCAATTTTCATTCCGCCGGAATGTATTCCGGTCTATAGGAGAGCAGCCTTACACCGAAGTTCAATTATCCCCATTAGTCGATTGTTCCGAAATTTCTTGTCCCGGCGAGTTATATCCCGAAAGTGCGTTGTACCGAAAAATCGCACATTGATTTTTCTGTTGGAATCCAAAAGAAATTGAAAGAAATAAGCAATATCATTGGATCAAAAATAATCGGGATAATGAACATTTGGAATATAATTAGCCAGGAGAAGAAATTTCGGAACAACCGACTGTAGGGATGATTCATTGAACTCAATACATAATGGAGTGAGCACGGTAATAGGATCGCGCGGCTGAAGAGATAGAGAGAGAGGATATTAGAGAGAGAGAGAGAGACAACGCTATTTATGGAACGAACATAGAAGCATACCCAATCGACCCTCTCCCTCGCCATTCTGATGGAACAGATAAAGCCACAAGCATACCCAATCTCCCACTGATCCCTATTATACACTGGATGCACAATCGCCATAGGGGCGCTTACTCTCACACATTTACAACACTAGCTATATATTATTGTCCACTTCGGAAGGCTCCTGCATCATGGTGGCTCATTATTCAAATAGACACAAGCGCTCCTATGGCGATTGTGCATCCAGTGAATAATAGAGATCAGTGCAATCTCCTCTCTGTTCGCGAGTTTTCATTAGTGCACTCACTCTAGTATGTATTGAGCTCAATGGGATAATCGAACTTTGGTACAAAACAGGTTCACCTCCCCAAGGAACACGCGTAGTCACGATGACGTCCCAAGTAGTGGCATAAGACATATTCTAGATGTGTATAATATATCTTTTAGACAATGCTCTGAAAGATATCTCATGAGGATGTAAAAGATGTCTTACTCATAAAAAAACATCTTACGCCGGAGACACATGCTCGCGATACCATTGGAAGAAAAGAGTGAGAAGATGTTTTTACCTCGGATCTCTTCTTCCTTCTACTGATGTCGCGCGCAACAGTCGCTAGCATGAGTCTTAGGCCTTACTCAAAAAATATCTCATTCATGAAAAACTTTGAACCTTCCAGTGATGATTCTTTGAATATCGATTTCAGAATTCGAAAAAAAAAAGTTTTGTGAAATTCAAATTCAGGCTGTTTAGAGACCTATGTAGATCAAGTCCAGGGTGCCTATCGCCTGGAAATCCAATGCGTCTCATTGGTTGTTCTTATCAACGGGAATTTGTTGTTGGTTGATTCTGTTGGAATTTCCAGGTAGTAGACCCCCTGAAGTCTCAAAAAATCATTCCTGAAAATTTCAGATTTTCGAATGAATTCAGTTTCGAGTATTTTGGTGCAAAAAGGTGATCCAACAGTCACAGTAACTTTGGTGTTCTCCTCAAGGCCCGTGTCACATAGAGCTGAGAACAGACGGAAAGCGGAACGCTTGGTTGAAAAGAGGGGTGAATATTTGCCTCTCTCTTCAACCAAGGGTTCTGCGTTCCGCTTTCCGCCCTTTTTCAGCTCCATGTGACATAGGCCTAAGAGATATTTCAAAATCAAATTGTGAACTGTACATAGGGATTTCCATACAAAACAATATCGAAAAAAAGAAACCGGCATAGTTTCGGATTGAACTTGGATAGAATTCTTATCTCATTGAATGAAAGAGGGAATGAAACTTAACATACACTGTTAGAAAAATGCTTAAATGTGAGACAAAAATTTTAATGAAATATGTCCACATTAAATTTAATAATTGTTTTTAAATTAAATTTCAAATTTAATGATTGTTCTGAAATTTAATATTAGTGATGAAATTGACCAATTATTTATTGAATTTCATAAATATGTTATTAAAATTCAGAAGAAAATTCTCAAAATCAAGAATTGTATCATTGAATTGAATATTTTATTATGAAATTCAATAAACCGTTTATGCAAAAACCTTCATAATATTCTTATGAAGTTTTTTTCATATTTTTCTAACAGTATATTCCAGAATATAAGGAATTCATCAACCTTCACTTGACCCTCATATCATATCGGCTAATAAATTTTCATGGTCAAGAACACATGCAATACTCACTTCTTTCTGTAATACAAAGTGTTTTTGCGCGAGCAGTCTTAATTTTTCATCCAATATTTCTTGCGTTTCTGCAACTTTCACTTCTTGACGTCCGTTTCTTTCGTCGTCGTCGGTCACATCCGATGCGGGTAATAAAATATGTTTTGAAGGTATTCGAAGTCGTTGAGATGCCACTTTTTCTTTGAGCGCTTGCTGATTATCTACGTAATGAAACCAAAGTTGAAAACCAAAACTAAATCAGCACAGATATCACAAGCTTAACTGTTGGTTTAGTACATACATTTAGTGAATAGAAATCTTACCTTCTACAAAAAGAACGAGCCCTTCCACATATCCACTCTCTTCATGCAATTTAATGTTGTAGATTTTGTTTTTCACAAGCGGCTCTTCAAAATTATGTATCCTCGATACATCGATGATTTTGAAAACGTTCGTCTTCAACAGTTTCACGTACGCCAGCATTGGGTTCTGGAAAAATAAATGAAAGGAAATTCCCAATACAATTCAGTTATAGAGGTTTCAATTTTCAAAATGGAAGTACAGATGCCTTCCAATGGATTCCCGATGAAGGAGATTCCATATGAAAATCCATACGAAAATACATTGGAATTTCCAAATGAATTCCAATGAATTGTCGGTATAGGCAATCTCATGTGAGAATCCATCCGCGGATTCATATGGAACTTCCCATGAAATTCCCAATGGAACATGAAATTCCCAAGTGGAACATGAAATTCCAATGAATTATCGGCCTAGGAAATGTCATGACCGAATTTATACGCGGATTCATATGGAACTTTCCATCAACTTCTCATATGAAAAATTACATTGAACGAAACACTGATTGAAAAAAAAACGCGTCTTTTATTCTATAATAAATTCTGCGTTATCGATGGAAACAGTATATTACATACCTAGGTCAGTAAAATAAGAAAGCTCTCAGATCACATGTAATTGTTGACCGAGGTGAAGCCGAGGTTGACAAACATATGATCTGAGGCTTCCTTTTTTATTGACCGAGGTATGTATACTTTTTTTCTGCTCGACGAAGCCGGAAAGTGGCAACTTCGTTTAGCGCAGCGGTAAAAAAATGCTACTTTCTGACCGGAGAGCAGAAAAGAGTTTTTTTTCACAGCTCAAAAATACAAACATGAAATTACATACCTTGTGTCTACAATACCGGTGTATCCAAGTGACGTGCTGTTTCTTCGAAGGTCAAAAACATACTAGGAAACGAATCAACGACACCAGCGTTTGCTTCGTTGCGCGCAGTCGCGTGGAACGTCGGGGGACCCAATGAAACTCTCTTAATCCCTACCTCCACTTCATTTGGCCTACCGCAGTTCGAGTCGTCGTTGTCGTTCAAACGAATTGGACGAAAACAAAACTCAAACGGCCGCGCTCTACCACACTCTTGTTTTGTTTATAAACTATTCTTAGATGCTACATAAAAACAATTGTGCTCTGTGTGAAATGAAATCATGAAATAAGAGTAACACAGGGATGTAAGTAGAAGAAATGGGGCCCTACTTTTTACACATATGATGTATGTATACATACATCATAGTATATATACTATGCACGTTCATAGTTTATTTGAATATTTAAATATTCTATGAAAGTTCACAGTACATATACACAGAGAAAAATGCAGGTCCAAAATATAATAATCTTCAATGAAAATCTGAGAATATTCCTTGAAATCTGAAAGTTTTTCTCAAGGCGATACCAGAGTGACCATCGGAGCACGTTGGTTAGAAAAAAACACACCCATACAATGGAAAGAGAGGTCCGAAGCAAACGCCTCTTAGATCCATAATAAATCCTCTCCTCTTAGATGCATAATAAAGATCAATTTGTCCACTTTTTTGTGGGATTGTATTTTGAAAAACAATGGAAAATTATCAATATTTAATCAAAAATAGAGAGATATATGAAGTTTCCAAAAGTCGCGTATGAAATTTTCACAAAGTGAATAGTAGGATATCGGAATTTTCTTATTGTCTTTGTAAAATTTCATACGCGACTTTTGGAAACTTCATATGTTTCTTTATTTTTTTCATTCAGTATTGATAATTTTTCATTGTTTTTCGAATACAATTCCACAAAAAATAGACCATTTTATTTTTATCATAAATTTAAGAAAAACTCAGATTTTAAGAAATATTCTTGAATTTGTATTGAAGATTATTATATTTTCGACTTGCATTTTCTCCATGTTCAATGTTTGGTTGCTACTTGGGTAGAGATTCCATGTCAAGTTCCATCAGAAGGTCTGATATTTTAATGGGAAAGTCCAATAAAATCCAATAAATACTGTAACGAAATTCATTTTGGCAAATGCCAATGAATTCCGATTGAACACTCAAGACAAAAATGATTTGGAATTGCTGTCCCATATCCATATCCCAATAAAATCTATTCGACTTGTAAATGCTACATATAAACCAATACCAATTTTGATGGGAAATGCCTGTTACTTCCAATGACTGACGACCCAAAAATATCCAGTGAAAACCTATGAGAAAGTTTTGGTTTTCATCGGAAACTGATGTGTTTTTGTTACAGCATTTCCCACTAAAATACCATGAAAATTTTTTTTATTTTTCATCCGCAGTTACAGGTGAAATCCATTAAAAATATTTTATAACATAACGTAATTCCAAGTGAAAACCAATCATATGCAATTTGGAAATTTCTGTGTTTTATCCGATGGTCATTCCAAATCAATTCCGATTGGTGAACAAAATTTGGAAATGCCATCATAAAACAATCCATCAATTCATATGGAATCACCAATGGATAACATAGTGTGAACGATCCACATTGAATCCAATATATGCTATCAGTGCAATTTCCATCATCATCTCATGTTATGGATAAAACCAGTGAAATCCAATGCATTCCACAAAGGAATTTACAGATGAAAATGAGATAATGGGAATTGCAGATCATATTCCATGAATTACCCAACTCGATTCTTGCGTTCCAAATAGGTCCACTGAAATCCAATGAATTCCAATGGATTTTTCAGTGGAATTCAATGGAATCCATTGGATCTCTGCAACAGGGAAGTTTGTGTACCCGTATCAACTTTAGTACTATTTTTTTCCTAAAATGATCATGCAATTGTGATAGATTATCGTTAGAATTATTGTCAGTTTCTTGTCATTAGTATTCTTATACATAAGCATTGATTGAATTCATCTCGTACATGAAAACAGAAATATACTACGTATATAGGGTGTCCCATTTCAATTTTTATATCGGAATAACTCACAAACGAGGAGTTTTGGAGGAAAATGTTTCGAACAAAAGTTGTGAGATCTCGAGGGGGACATCTGATGGTGACCTTGACTTTGGCCTCGGATCTCAACTTCAAGGTCATTCAGAAGTCAACTTTTGTTTCTTGAATGAAATCCCCTATTTTTGACTGTAGATTCAGATTCGACGTTGAAAAACAAGAAACTTTTGTCTGAATCATTTTTCCGAATTCCGCACAGATGGCGCTCTAATCGAAAAAAAATGAGTTTTATGAAACACTCGTATTGCTTTCTGTGTAAAACGGCATTTAACTCTCCAGTGTTTTTTTTCGGCTTCTGAGGGTTACCGTCGCCATTAGAGTTACCCAATGTTCACCACGAGGAGGTTGAGCGATCGGATTTCGCACATCTATGTGGCCCTGAAAAGGGCCGATTGCCTGGACTGTAGAGGTGTGTAAATTTTCACGACAAACGCTCTGCAATATGTATGAAAATTCACCGTATCAAATGTTCGATATTTGCACCGTTGACCTGTTGGCATAACCTAATTCGTCTCTGAAGATGTGGTTCTAACGACAGAAGCACATGACGTGGTATTGTTCGCCAGACAGTTCGTATTCGGCGTTTCATGTCATCTCTGGTTGTTGGTGGTCTTTCATAAACTACATCTTTGATGAAACCCCATAAGTAAAAATCCAGAGGGGTGAGATCCGGAGACCTAGCCGGCCAGGCAATGTATCCACCGCGACCAATCCATCTGTGTGGGTAAGATGTGTCTAAGAAATTTCTGACAATAGCAGCGTTATGAGGTGGTGCCCCAGCATGTTGAAGCCACATCCTGTTCCGTGTGTAGAGATCAACATCTCCCAACATCCTTGGTAATTTGTCCCGAATCAATTGCAGATAATTTTCCTTCCTAACAGTATGTTGGAAGAAATAAGGATCAATGATCTGACCATTCAAAATCCCACACCACACATTCAGAGTCCAGCGATGTTGATTGTCAACTTGTCGATGCTATCTGGGATTTTCAATTCACCAATAATGACAATTATGTCTGTTCATAACACCGTTACTGCGAAATGTTGCCTCATCACTAAACATCACGTAATCGAAAAAACCAGGCGGTTGCTCCGAGGCCCATTGACTGAATTCAACCCTACGTCTAAGATCATCTTAACTTAATGCTTGCACCAATGTAATGTGGTAAGGATGATATTTACCAGATCTTAGTATGCGGTGTGCCGTTGATCTTGGGATACCTAATTAGTGCTGGATTTCTCTGGTACTAACCTGAGGATTCAGGTGCACCATTCCCAAAACGGCTACTGAGCGTGCATCCATACGATTTCCATCATAACGTCTTCTGACTCGTGGGATATTCATTCTTCTAACTCGTCTTTCTATTGAGCGTATCGACTGAAGTGAAGGCTGGCGTCTATTTGGATACCTCTCTCCACACCATCTTGATGCTGCAGCGTAATTACGTCGACATTCTCCTAGTATCAGGAGAATATCAAGTATTTCACCCCAAGGATAATCCATGGTATTGAGACCTTCACAACACTGATCAAAGATCTTCTTCAAGTTTGAATCGTATATCGAAAAGAATTTGTGAATGAATGGAGGATATTACACATTCCGTTTCACTTATGTTTGTAAACAATGCTCTAGTATGAACTTTCTTGTTCATGATAAACACAAGTAATGTTGTTTACTTGTGTTTGGCAACAATTCACAGTAACGGTACTACGAACAGACATAATTGCCAATATTGGTCGATGGAAAATCCCAGCTAGGTCTCCGGATCTTACCACTTTGGATTTTTACTCATGGGGTTTCATCAAAGTTTCAGGGCCACAAAGATGTGCAAGATCCGATCGCTCAACCTCCTCGTGGTGCACATTGGGTAACTCTAATTGCGACGGTAATCCTCAGAAGCTGAAAAAAACACTGGAGAGGTAAATGCCGTTTTACACAGAAAGCAATACGAGTGTTCCATAAAACTCATTTTTTATCGATTAGAGCGCCATCTGTGTGGAATTCGGAAAAATGATTCAGACAAAAGTTTCTTGTTCTTCAACGTCAAATCTGAATCCGCAGTCAAAAATAGGGGATTTCATGTAAGAAACAAAAGTTGACCTCTGAATGACCTTGAAGTTGAAATCCGAGGCCAAAGTCAAGATCACCATCAGATGTCCTCCTCGGAATCTCACAACTTTTGTTCGAAACATTTTCCTCCAAAACTCCTCGTTTGTGAGTTATTCCGATATAAAAATTAAAATGGGACACCCTGTATAATTAAATGTTTCCATACGACGAGAATAAAACAATGTGAAATTTCATACTTGATTTTCATCGTGTGATGTATTGAAGCTGAACAACGACGGAACTGCTTCAGTTTTTAACCTTTTAATAACAACTGCAGATAAGGAATAATCTTCTGATTTGAAGTGCAGACTACATATGACTGTATGACTATTGGGCTCTTTTATTAAACCAGGTGGAATTGCATCGAGCCATTTATTGAAATCAACATGAGTTTTAGGAAGGAATATGAAAAATGAATATGATTGAGAAAAAGCAAGTTTTGTGGAAAATAATCAAAGATAATCAATGTTACTAACCGGTGAAAAGTAATATTGTTTGTAGGGTTCCACTCTGTTCGACAATTTTCAATTGCACATATTTTCGGCATTTCTTTAATATGAGCTTGAATTGTTTATCAATATTTTTTATGTTATTCTGATGTGTAAAAATAATTTACAGCAATACATAAAACTTGATTTTGCCATACAAAATTCATCAATCTGAGTAATCATTTTTAGCATAAGCATTTCATCATCGCAACGAGATGACATCTAAACTATCGATCAGCATGATTATAGGAGTATCATCTTAGAATATTGAGGAAACCGGATTTCACATTCAAAATTTGACAATCATCGTTTTGAACCATTTATTGAGTGAAATAAATTCAACCATTATCAGTTTCATTCAATTGTAGGTTATGTTTTTGAAGGAGCTAGAAAGCTTATGTTCTTAGAACTGAATTCATATCGTAGAAAGAGATAGCAGCTCCCAAGAGTTTCTTTTTCTCCCTACTTATCCCCACTACCACTTTTCAATGCTCGCGCTCATTCCAGTATGGTATAGAGTTCACTGTGTGGAGGTAAGACAGTTCATTATAAGGTCTCCCTGCGCTTCATTTCACTCGATTTTCTTGCACTCTATGCGCCTTTCGGTTCGCTTATTCTTTCTTCTTTTCTTGCTCCTCTCTCGTCTCTCTCTCTCTCTCTCTCTCTTCTTGTTCCTTCTTCCCTCTCCCCCTCTCTCTTTTCTCTTTGTCTTCTAGATTTCTCTCCCCCTCCCTCTGTTCTCCACGCTCTCTTCTCCTGTCATTTTCTCTCACCAAATCTCTTTTTCTACATTTCGATATTCACTCATTCCTTCCCATCAGTCATACCCTTTCGGCTTTGTCTAGAGACACGCTAACTCGTCTTTAACTTTCAAATTCGAGACACGTGAAATTAAAAAATTTTCCTGGATGTGGGTAATCCTTGAGGAGTCATCTACAGACAGGTGTGATTTCCTGTTTATTGAATCAATAATTCGATCCAGGCGAATATTTTCGCGTGTTTCGATCTTGGAAAACTCGAGACACGGGAAATCGCGCTTGTCTGTAGATGATCTCTCAAGTATTCTCTGTGTACATGGTAATTTAGAATTTAACGCGTCTCGAATTTGAAAGTTGGACACAGGTTAGCGTGTCTCCAGACAGAGCCAAAAAGAAACCAATAAAAGTTTGATTGACAAAAAAAAGAAACAGAACGTATAGGCCCTGTCTGGAGACACGCTAACCTGTGTCTGACTCTCCAATTCGAGACACGTTAGATTTTGAATTCCGATGCACAGAGAGAATCATTGGAAGATTATCTGTAGATAATCAGACAGGCGAAATTTCCCGTGTCTCGAGTTTTTCAAGATCGAGACATTCGAAAATATTCGCCTGAATCGAATTATTGATTCAATAAACGGGAAATCACACCTGTCTGTAGATGATTCCTCAAGGATTCACTACATCCAGGGGAATTTCAAAATTCCACGTGTCTGGGATTTGAAATTTAGAGACGAGTTAGCGTGTCTCTAGACGGAGCCTCTTTTTTGTAGTTATATGTCTCCTAATCATGTTCTGTTTTTCACTTCCAAGATTTGGCTTCTCCTCTAAGTCTCATCAGCGCACCTCTTTCCTGATAATCTGCAGATATTCCGAACAAATCAATTTCTCAGGATGTTCTCATTCTTTGATGTTACATGAACACTGTAGGAAAAACTATTTGAATTCGAAAAAAGAAAAATAAATAACATGCTTGGAAATTCACGAATTTGTTTCGGAAAAATGATTTTCGAACTTGCTCTGTAGATTTATAAACAAAAGTTCGTCAATTTTCGAAAATCTTTGTGAAATCACAAAGTTTTTTGAATATTCACAAACTTTTGTTCGGTAATTTACAGAAACGGTTTGTGAAAAAAACTACCAAATTCCTTTGGCAGTTTTGGAAGTCTCTTATCCAATGTGATTGAATTTTTCAACAGAAATGGGAAAATTGCCAGGACAACAGAAAAATACTGCAAGTTATTTTTATTAAGGGCACGTATATTATTTGGACAGCAGGGGAAATGCAATTCTCCGTTATGCATAAGAGAATACGATGGCCTGCAGTGCCAGGATATACGTGCAAAGTGCAAACGATTTAACGACGCAACAAAATTTTGACGTCATCGGAAACCACAGTGATCTGAGAGACGACTTACTCCTGGTAAGTGAGCAGTTTACCGCAGAAGTACTACTGCAAGCCAAAACGACTTCTGACGACTGAAAATTGATTTATGACCGAGTAAAGCTCCAGGAAAAGTGAGTATTCCTTTATTTATTTCCTTTCCTGTAAGAATATTGAAAAATATAAACGTGAAACAAACTGATGCTTTATTTTTGTAATCGAAGGTATGAGCCATTGTATCCGGAATTGGACTACCACCGGATATTTAGGCAAAAAATGATTACTGCCAGAAGGCAAAATGTTCCACCAGTTCCTCATAGTTTAGAGGAACTTGCAGAAATGTGGGAGGAATATGCCTCGATGCGAGACCTATACAAAGGCACTGCCATTGGCGCGGATGGCTCATTAGCCATTTTATTCGTGCACGATAACATGTTGGAAGCGGTATCGCGCTGTACGCAATTGCATTGCGACGCGACTTTTGAAGTGGGTGTCTTGCTGATTTTGTGAAAATAAAATATACAAAATTCCAATTACACACATTTACAAGATTGAACAGTTTTTGTAGATGCGTCAAAGACGTCCGGCATGTGCACAAATTTACATGGTGCATTCTCGAAAATTGATGTCCGGCTTCCCAGCTGTTTTTTGCATAACGAGTTGCAGGACCACGGCTATGCATGACGCGATTTTCGAAGACATTTTGGAACTCGTACCGGAAATGGCAAATAATATTACTTGCGTGACAAGTGATTTTGAAAAAGCAGAAATAAAAAGTTTAAAAAACAAATTCCCAAATGCCAGAGTAAGTGGATGTGAATTCCACTTCAAACCGGTAATAATTTTATACCTTGTAATTTTATCTTCAATCTATTTAAGGAGATACCAGCATACCATCCGAATTAACATTTTTTCAGCAAGATCTCTCCGAATTGAATTTATAAAATGGTTGGAAATTGCAAGTGAATAATCTTGAATACTTCGCGAATTAAGTAGAGGTTGGTTAATATTTCATTATTATCATTGTTAGAATATGAAAGGATCAAATTGAAAAATTTTTCGAAGCTTGCATTTGTTGATAAATTATTTAATGATTATTTTTGACACTTTCCAGTCTTTATATATAATGGAAGGATAAGGGAAGAAAACAAACTAGCCTCCGGAGGGAACGGAGATGCTGCTGAAAACGTCGTCAACGAGAATAACGATGAACATGATGATGTCACATTTTTTATCGGAAATTTAGATCCAGTTGGTACTCCTGGTATGCTTCTTCCTGTATGTGTGTATTTATAACGTGATTTACTGTTATTTTTTTTTCAATTCATCTTTTACAGGTAATGAATTCGAAAATGAAAAAACTGTAAGGAGGCGAAGAAGAAATCAGACGAGTAAGAATTGATTAGTGAAATTTTGAAGTTTTGTTAGCACATCTCTGGTTGAAGAATCTCATTGAATCCGATACAAGCCCATATATTCCTGTTATAATCGGATTCGATGGGTTGAATGGGATTCTTTATCCAGGGATATAACTACTACTGATCTGAAAATATTTAGTCATTTTGTTTCATTGTTTGTACAAATAGTTATAAACAAGATCGATCACACCGATGAATTATTTTCTCAGTCCGAGATGAAGAGTTGATGCCGAGTTCTCCTACATCTCGTAGAAGGCGAAATATTGCAGGTGATAACGATCCTTCCGTCGTCGTGCGCAGAAGAGGTAGACCTCGGCGTGATCAATCAGTTCAAGAGAACGTAGTTGCGAACGGAGACCCTCCCGTCGTTCGAAGACGAGGTAGACCTCGACGGGATCGATTCGCCCAACCAGTTTACGAAGAGAACCGTGATCGGGGAAGACTGGATGAATCCCGAAACGGAAACGATGGCGATGACGGTACCAATCAGCAGGCTGAAGACGACGTTCCTGTCCCAGTCGCGGTTTCAGATTCACAGCGAGGTATGTGTGAGTCACTAATCTATAATATACACTGGATAGTGCATAGAACAGCCTTTCCGTATGCGAGTTTGTTTCCCATCAGGACGCCGCTGCCATGAGAGGGCAATTCCACTGGCTTTCTAATCAAAAGCCACGCGTGTCCCAGAACTCGCGGACCGAATTTCACAGGTATATTCTGCAGTCAAAATGCAATAATTTCCCGTTTGAGAAAAATTTTTTCGAGGCTTAGCTTTTGAGATATGAAGCATTGAGGATTGTAAGATTTTTTTTTTTTAAATCCAGATTACTCAGAGGTATTGAATGCTACATACTTCTGCTTGTTCCGTTTCCTGAGCCGGAAAACGACGGATTCCTAGGAAAAATCCAAACTATCCCATCACTCTTCGTTTCGGGACTATAATGATTCGAAGTTGCTCGATTCTGATTGGCTGGGGGGCCCAAAACTTTCAAATTGCTGTAGCTCCAAAACGACGAATGATAGGATAGTTGAATTTTTTTCTGTAGGTTGCCTCGTTTCCCGACTCAGCGATCGGTGTAAAGCTTGAGTATGTAGCTTACAGTGCTTTTCGATAATTTGGATTTGAAAGAAAAAAAAATCTCAAAATGCTTATATCTCAAAAACTAAGTCTCTAGAAAAACTTGTTTGAATGGGAAATTATTGCGTTTCGGCTACAGAATACAACTGTGAAATTCGGTCCGCGAGTTCTGGGACACCCTGTATATAGCTGTCCAAATGAAACACGTTTGGCGAACTGTGCGCTCTCTACACGAAGAGAAATGTTACATTCTAAATTATTATATTGCTAGCAAGTACGGAATAGACTTTCCTTTATGATGACATTTACTCCGGTACTTTCTGAAAAATTACTAAATCTGATAATATAATATAGAAGGATCCTTGCATATTCTATTATCAGATATAGTAATTTTTCAGAAAGGATCGGAGTAAATGTCATCATAAAGGGAAGGAAAGTCTGTACCGTACTTGCTAGCAATATAGTGATTCATAATGTAACATTCCTCTCCGTGTAGTGTCTGCTGTAGATCAGTGGCGTGGGTGAATTTGCTTCAATATGTATTACTTCCCATTACAGCATATTTCATGAATAATTGAGAAAAATGAATGTATTCATAACTGTTAACATAGAAAACGAGACCAATGCAGGGCCTCATGAAATTCAAATAATTGCTTCACCCGAAGATTTAGAAATGCAAGCAAACCACAACGAATCGGAATTAGACAATGAGATAGTTGTTGATAACCACGAAAATGGAGAAAACGAAATAAATTTCCAACCGATAGAGCCACTCTTGGATATCCAACAAAATATACGTATGTCATGAGTACTGTTATTAAAATTGATTTTCATTATCAATTTTCCTATCAATGCGCTTTCTCAAAATATAGGAAATGTAGGAATTTTCTTTTACCAAAATGATGATGAGAATTTTCTGTATAAATAGGTTCAGAACCATCAGCATTACCGTTGAGCACCAGAGATCAGAATCATGATCAAACCAGTTCTGCGCCAGGTACGTTCTGCCTTGACTTATACGAAGCTAAGGCTAGTGAAGGACTTCTAGCGAACGAGTGGCATTACGTTGGACGCGGCATCAGCGTTGCCAGGCTCCTGTTTATTTCTCATGAATCAGCCTATCACGTACGACTGTTGAATGGAGCATCCAATGACACAAGTTGAAAAAGCGAGAGGCTGGCTGCCATCGCTGCGCGGACTGTACTCGAATGTCTTCATGGACCTGAAATTGATTATTGGAGAATTTATTGGGACGAGATGAACGAAATTAGGATATTCTCATAGATGTTGAGTCGCTGAATCGATTCAGATAGCTTTCGAGATTGAAAAATGTATTCTGTATTGAGTAAGTGAATGATTGAAACTATGCGGAGAGGAGGTCAAGCGGCTTGGGCTCGTTTCTACATATGCCATTTCAATATAAAATGAGAGGCCGGCTCGTCTCTACATATGTTGAATCCAGGCTCGTTCCTACATATGTCAGATCCAAGCTCGTTTCTTCATGTGTCGAATCCAAGTCCGTTTCTAGATAAAAATACTGAACAGCTGAAACGAACATATGTAAAGACAGGCTGTTCAATATTTTTATGTAGAAACGGACTTGGATTCGACATATGTTGAAACGCGTTTGGATCCAACAAATGTAGACACGAGCCAGGATTCGACATATGTAGAAACCAGCCTGGATTCGACATATTTAGAAACGAGCTTGGATTTGACATATGCAGAAAGGAGCCGGCCTCTCACTTCATGTAGAAACACGTGGATGTAGAAACGGTGTATGTAGAAACGAGCCCGAGCCAGTCAAGCGTGGTTTGTATACTAGGGTGGCACTCATTTTATATATAACAAGTGTGTTTTTATTTTTCGTTGTCAATGAAAAAAGTTTTCCGTATGTTTCACCCTTTCATATTGTTGTACATCATGAATGAGTGCTACAGTATTTTTTACATAATTTTCAAACGAGATTTAGGGGTCGCTCACGGCGTTTTAAATGCGCATTCTCCCCTACCGAGCGGGAAAATTCAACAAATTGAGGGGGGCATCATTTGTGAAATCAGCCACCCCCCTTGCACATTTTGTTCTTGAGGATAAAGATCTGAAAAAATATGCAAACTTTTCGTTGAGGTCTCTATTTTTCTATGCTGACTGGTGTTTTTTGATTCGAGCCCCGAGTTCGCCAATATAGCGGCTGAAAAGCGAAAAACTCAGAGTCAGAACCACTAAAATCCAATATAGGAGCACGGAGAGTGCTCTGCGAATCGTTATTATCATTGCCGACCATAGTCGTGTGCCTACTGATTTACGTGTATGAAATGAAATTCCCGAAGTTGCAAATGGCGGTTAAAACATCGAACTCTCCGAATTGCACTGGAAATGGGTATATGGGGGTTTTCGGGATCGCTGAACACGAATCCGGGGTTTGTTTTTGGAAATTCAATATGGCGGTTCCAATATGGCGGACTTGGAATTCGGAACATCACCGATTCCTGTGAAAATCGGTACTGGGGGGTTGTGAGCGTCGCTGAACACGAATCCGGGCTTGGTTCTCCGAAATTCAATATGGTGGCTCCAATACAGCTGACATGGAATTCAGTACCAAGGAGTTCCGAACAATCAAAGAAGTGTTTCGTTGATACAATCAAATTCTATTGATAGATATGATCCAGCCAAATATTTTGATGACGTGTGAAAACAATACGAATACAACACCTGAAAAAATGCATGATTTAGTTCCTCCAACCAAATAATCCTTATGCAACAATAACATTTATCATAATCCATTGAATTGTTCCGTTTATTCATTTAAATGCCGGCATCCTAATATTTAGCTGGATCACAGTCGCTGATTCTTTTTTCAGTGAATATTGTTGTGTATATTAGCCCTTTGCCGTAGAATCTGCACGAAATAGCACCACCCTAGAAATCCCGAGTTTAGAAAACCTATTGATTCTCGCCAAATTTCATTCAAATTGGTCAAAGATCTAATCAGATCAGACCTTTGTCCAATTCCAATGAAGTTTGACGAGAATCAATGGACTCCGACAACCAGGCATTGTCCCAAATAAAGAGTAAGTGGTGGGGAAAATTGGCAGCGGCAAAGGGTTAGATCCTCATCAGACCCTGTCTCCTTTTTTTAGAATAATTCCTGCTCGAACTGTATGAATTATGGATGGAATTCTTCCATAAATCTGATGACCAAAATCCGATATGAAACCTCATGACAACTCATCATAATAAAATGTGACGTCAAGTGCTAATATGAGAAGAGAATCAATGTTACAAGCTTAACTATAATCTACAGCCATCGGCATTCGCATTACTCAATGTGCACCACGAGAAGGTTGCGCGATCGGACTCTGCACATCTTGTGGCCCTTGGAAAGGCCGATTAGTTCTCCCATTCATTTGATAGAAGGACACAAGCTGTCATCAACTATCTCAGTTCTTCTTATCCAAACACCATACATGCCCATTCTCGTCATTGGAATACCTCCTCATTATTACCTCATTGTCGGGAAGTACAACGAACCCATGATTTTGCAGAATCTTCGGCACCGGGTTGGCATCTGAAAATCGATTGTTCAGTTTTCGGGCTATTCTCTCATGATACGTTTTGTCGAAACATATCAATTTGATATTTGTGAAATGATTTTCCGCCCAACTGAAAAGTTCCTTCGGGGTCAGAAGTGAATCCTGTGGTTTGGCGGTGAGAATTGCCCTGTATGCTTCTCGTTTGAATGTGGCACCGATCCCATCGCACGCACCCTTACCGTGAGCGGTTGCACTAAAATGCCATTCGGCTTCTATGTTGAAATCTTCTTTATGGTGGACCAAGTTCGCGATCTGGAATTTATTTTTGAAATGCTGTTTGGCACCGTCACTAATATAAACTATCTTCTTGAGCTTTTTCACGTGAGCTACAATTTTCGGAATCAGTAACGTTTGAATGGCGTAAACAGCTGAAGTGTCGTGTTTGAGACTATCTGAGCAAGAAACGTAACTTTGATGTTTCACGTGGTCCCCTTCCTTATAATAGCAAATCGCCGGAAAAACGAGACACTGGTCGTTGTTGAAGTGGAATGCTTGTGGAGCGTCTTGACAAACATATGAGAGTTTCTCGGAGAAATCAAACATTACTGCCACTGCTCCATCGCAGAGGTTCTGTTTATTTTCTTTGATAAAAAGGCTCTGATGTTTTGGAATGAAGGGATGAGGTGTGAGGATTTCCAATTTTTTGCTCAATTCAGATAACAAATCGTCCGTGGTCATCAATTGAGTTTGTAAAGTAGAACGGTCTGTTGAAGTCCAATTTGGTAACTGTACATGTGTAATAAACGCAGCCTTCATCAACTCACGTAGGTACGCCGTGAATTATGAAACGACTGGGCACTGATCACATTCGTCCAGATAGCAGCTCGGGTGGGATCCTTGACAAATGATTTGGTTAATACAGTCTTTGTAGTCCTGGAGAGAGTGTTCTGAATTCTTGGTCAACTTCCTAATGTCGATGGCCTCTAACATCAATTTCACGTTTTGATGTATCACACAAACGCAAACGTTGTGTGTGCCAGCAGCCCCTGGAAGGATCCAATTTTTCGGTCTCAGCTTCGTGAACGCACTGAAGCTGATAATACGAGGTGTGTTCAAAAAGTAAGGTGACTTTGTTTTTTTAAGAAAAAATATTTATTCATTTATCAATATTCATGTTGTCCCCTTCAAAGTAATCCCCCTCAGATACAATACACTTATGCCAACGGTTTTTCCAATCCTCAAAGCACTTCTCATAAGCACTTTTCGGTATAGCCTTGAGCTCTTCCAGCGATGCAGTCTTTATCTCTTCAATCGTTGCAAATCTCCGTCCTTTCATAGGTCTCTTTAGTTTTGGGAACAAGCAAAAGTCACATGGGGCCAAATCCGGTGAATATGGTGGCTGAGGCATGATTGTGGTGTTGTTTTTGGCCAAAAAATCTCTCACAAGCAAAGATGAGTGAGCAGGGGCATTATCGTGATGCAAAAGCCATGAATTATTTTTCCACAATTTTGGACGTTTTCTTCGTATTGCTTCTCGCAAACGGCGCATAACTTCAAGATAATACTGTTTATTGACCGTACGACCATATGGTAAGAACTCCTGATGCACCACGCCATGGTAATCGAAGAAAACAGTGAGCAAAACTTTGACATTTGATCGAACTTGGCGTGCTTTTTTCGGTCTTGGCTCATCTGGGGTCTTCCATTGGGACGATTGGACTTTGGTTTCGACATCATAACCATATACCCATGATTCGTCACCAGTTATGACCCTTTTGAGTAAATCTGGGTCGTCGTTGACGTCATTCAACAGTTCTTGAGTGATGCTCATGCGACGGTTCTCTTGGTCAAAATTTAGCAATTTCGGAACAAACTTCGCTGACACACGTCTCATGCCCAAAACGTTAGAAAAAATTTCATGGCACGAGCCAAGCAATAAACCAACATCCTCAGCAACTTCTCTGATAGTGATTCGACGATTTTCCAAAACAATTTTCTTCACTGCTTGAACGTTTTCATCAGTTGTTGACGTGCTTGGGCGTCCAGAGCGAGGCTCGTCATTGGCATCTTCCCGGCCATCTTGGAAGAGTTTGTACCACTTGTAAACATTTTTTTCACTCAGAACAGTTTCACCGTATGCTACTGTCAACATTTTAAGTGTTTCGGAGCACTTTATTTTATTTTTTACACAAAATTTGATGCAAATCCTTTGATCCATATTTTTTGATGGCAAGAAATCGCCGAGCACGCAAAACACTTATAACCTTTACACCTCTCACAACCAAACAAAAAATGCTATACACTTGAAACTTGGTACAGATGTTCGGGAAGAGTGTGCCAACATAACAAAACAAAAAAATCGATAATCGAAAGTACGTTGCCCGCGAAATTTGAAAAGTCACCTTACTTTTTGAACACACCTCGTATAGTCTGGATGTGTCTGTTTAAATATAACATACAGCTCTCTCAAGTTCAATGATAACAGACGTTTCTGCTGCAGTTTGCGCTCTCCTCCAATATTGACAGAAACAACATCCTCGATTCCGGGCATTATCCGACTGTTACTATCACTTTTATAAAATTCATGAACACTTTCACTCGTTTCTTCAGATAGTCTGTTACCTTCTTTTGCGATAGTATCAGGTAAAATTCCAGATGTCGATTTTATATCTTTCGATTTCGTTGCCAAGTAGCGTGTGGTATCAAATTCTTCCGCAATTTTTCTCGGACTCCAAGACGAAGGTGCTATAGTGAGTATTTTCAATCTGAATGGATCGGTACTCTCTAAACTTGGAAACTTCTATTTCAGCCCCTCCAACATCTCTTCCAGTTCAATTTCTCTGGATGTTCGAGAATTGTCTACAACGCCACCAGGATTCTCCGACAATTCAACATTGATTTCAGGTGGACTTCCGAGATTGTCGATTTCCATATTATCCAACCCATTTGACGTCCCACAATCTTGTGATACGATTGAGGAACTTTGTTTCACACATGTCATACATACCCTTGAATTCGGTGATAGATGAGGGAAATTTTTCATCATAAAATTCGATATTTTCCTGAGATTTTTGCCGACATGACTGGGTCTTTTGAAAGGATTGATGCATCGATCTGTTCGATATTTAACCTGCATGTTCGTTTGAACCAAGACTTCCTATTAACGTCACAAAAATGGTACTACACAAAGTATTGAAGACGTGAAAACGTACAACGCGAACGTGTGCAATCCAAAACATTCGACGATCGCGAATAGTGGTAACGATCTCTATCGACTGATGTTTTTTTGTTGAAAAAATTGACAATATTGTTATCACTATTTGCGATCGTCGAATGTCTTGCATTGCCTACGTTCGCGTTGTACGTTTTCACGTCTCCAATATCTCGTTTAGTAATATTTTTGTAATGTTGATAGTGAGTCTTGGTTTGAACAAACATGCAGGATAAACATCGATCCTTCAAAAGAGCCACTCATGTCGGCAAAAATCTCAGGAAGATATCGAAGGGGATGATGGAAAATTTCCCTCATCTATCACCGAATTCAAGGGTGTGTAGGACAAGTGTAAAAAAAAGTTCCTCAATCGTATCGCAAGATTGTAATACGTCAAATGAGTCAAATGATGATGAAATTCACGACGTAAGTAGGTGAGTTGATCGGGCTACATTTATTACAGATGTACAGTTCTCGAATTGGACTTCGATGGACCGTTGTACTTCAAAAACTGAATTGATGACCACGGACGATTTCTTATTGAAATTGAGCTGAAAATTGAAAATGCTCAAACCTCATTCCTTCATTTCAAAACAACGGAGCCTTTTCATCAAAGAAAGGAAACAGACCCTCTGCGATGGAAAAATGGTAGTAATGTTTGATTCCCTCGAACACTACTCATATGTTCGTCAAGACGCTTCACAAGCATTCCACTTTAACAACGACTAGTTTTTCCGGGGATTCGCTATTATAAGAAAGGGGACCACCTGGAACATCAAATTCACGTTTTTTGTTCAGATAGTCTCAAACGCAACACTTAAGTTGTTTACGCCATTCAAATGTTACTAATTCCGGAAATTGTAGCTCACGGCAAGAAGCTGAAGAAGATGATTCATATTAGTGACAGTGCCAAACAACAGTTCAAAAATAAATTCCAGATCGCGGATTTGATTCACCACAAAGCAGATTTCAACACAGAAATTTGGAAAGTAAGCCCGGATTCATGTTCAGCGACCCGAATAACCTCCAGGTACCGAATTTCACGGGAACCGGCGATGTTTCGGATCCCAAGTCCGCCATATTGGAACTGCCATATTGGATTTTGGGAAACCAAGCCCAGATTCCTGTTCAGCGACGCTCACAACCCCCCAGTACCGATTTCCACGGGAATCGGTGATGTTTCGGATTCCAAGCCCGCCTCATTGGATTTTGGAAAACCAAGCCCAGATTCGTGTTCAGCTACGCTCACAACCCCCCAGTACCGATTTTCACAGGAATCGGTGCTGTTCCGAATTCCAAGTCCGCCATATTGGAACCGCCATATTGAATTTCTAAAAACTAACCCCGAATTCGTGTTCAGCGACCTCGAAAACCCTCATATACCCATTTCTAGTGCAATTGAGAGAGTTCGATGTTTTAACCACCATATTGGATCCGCCATTTGCAATTTCGGGAATTTCATTTTATACGCGTAAATCAGTAGGCACACGACTGTGGTCAGCAATGATAATAACGATTCGCAGCGCACTCTCCGTGCTCCTATATTGGATTTTAGTGGTTCTGACTCTGACTTTTTCGCGTTTTAGCCGCCATATTGGTGAACTCGGGGCTTGAATCAAAAAACACCAGTCGGCATAGAAAAATAGAGACTTCAACGGAAATTTTGCATATTTTTCCAGATTTTTATTCTCAAAAACAGAATGTGAAAGGGGGGTGGCTGATTTCACAAATAATGCCCCATATATATATTCTGTGGTTCTAGGAGATTTATTCGAAAACGACTTGTTCGAAAGACTTTTTGCCGAACACATTTGTTCGAATTGACACTTGTTCCAAACAATGTTTTTCGAACAAGTCGTTTTCGAACAAATTTCCGGGAACCATATTTTATACAGCAGAGTGTAAAATAATCCATGGACCGGATTCCATAGGTGTATTCTGTACGCAAAATGCAATAACTCCCTGTTTAGACGGTTTTTTTGGCGGTGTTATATAATGAGGTTTCCAATATAGAAGAGGGAACCTCAGTATATACAAAAATTTAAACTGCCCCGATCGGAGTGGCTCGATCGAGAAAGTATGGTGGGTTCCGCCCTTGCTTTTAAGCTTGGATACGAGGATCCTCCTATCATGCACCCCCAGATTAATGCATTGTACAGGTCAGTTTCAGAGAAATGATAAGAGAGTGTATTTTTTCAATTGATATTCCGAAAGTTTATTTGAATCCGAGAAATGGTATGCATTTAAATTACAAAAGAATAACACGAAATAGATGCGAGTGACGAATAGCCAAACATAGAATCTTTACAAAATTATAGTGTGAGTGTAATATCCAATAAATTTATGTGCATGCGAGGGAAAGAACTCAAGAGAAAAATGGAATTTAGAATTCAACTCACCGTGGTGGGAAAGAGAAGTGCACTTGAGGCCTTCTTTTCCGTAATATAATGTGACAGACCCTCGCTCTCTCTCTCTCTTTCTCTCTGATTCTGGAATTTTTGATGAGACTCTGACGTTGGTGTTGATCTGGTGCGAGTAACACGGTTTGTTTTCGATCGGAAGGAAAATTGAAACACCCGAAATTTCTTGGCAAAAACACTGAAGTTGATTTATTTGATTTTGTGACTCGAAAACTACAAGGTCTTATTCGAAGCGATCCCAATAAGACTAAGGCAAAACTTGAAAATAATGAAAGCATGTGATGTGGCCTCCGCCATGACGACAAAAAGAGGGGTAAACTTTGAGGTGTAGACTATCGATTGTTGATTATCAAATCAGACGAAAATTAACGAAAACGATAGGAGCGGACTGTATGAGGATAGGATTCCAGGATATTCTTTGATTATATAGAAATGAGAAGAAAGTGAGGTTTGTTCAACAAACTTATAATTAAATCTAAAACAAAATTCAATACAAAGATATCTCATTGATCGTGAGAAAATGGAAAATGAATACGTTCCTAATTCAAGAGAGCATTGGTATAAAGAAGAGACATGAATTCGGTTATGAGAACTGAGTTTGGATTTGATTCATGAAAAAAAAAGAAATCGCAAGTTGAAAATATATGAACACTATGATTCTGGCCAGAATATTGAAATTGCTTACACGACCAGTCTCTATTATAACGATGGCCGGCGAGAAGACAGCAGGTGATAAGAGGTGGCCACAGATTCGTCCAGAATTTGAATTGATCCAGGAAAATCACCCAGAAGAGATGATGGATCCAGAGAGATCGAGGAGAAGACCAGGTTGTCGTCCGATGAGAGAGGGTATACTTGAATTCTTAACGGAATTACGAAAATACGTGAACTTGTAAGATTTCGTGTGAGGCAAAAGAAACAGTAGCACGTTTTGGAGTAGCCGAGGCGATAAACGTGATCCCGTTGTGAGAGCGAATGACGAACTGTACTAAAGAGGGGATCAACACGTAAATCATGGACCTTTGAGCTCCCACCTTGCATTGGTCTCTGTCTTCCTGGTCGTCTGCTAGAGTATGATCTGTTGCCCTTCGACAGGCAATCATCCATTCCCCCCACCAAAATGGATATTTTTCAAATCGGGTTCTGGTTTCTGAGAGACTCATCTACTGGTATTGTTTCCATGTCGTTCTGTTTGACTGGTGGTTGGCGACAGAGCTTTGTTAGAGGACGAGTAAGTGTCCTTGTGGGAGTTGGTACTTTCGCTACTGTAACGATGCCGTCTCGTCCAGGAATGCCTTCCAGAATGCGTCCTAAGATCCAAAGATTCGGTGGTAAGGAGGGATCCATGAGTAAAACCGAAGTTCCGGGTGTAATGTTTGGTTCCCTGTGGTTCCATTCATTGCACTGCATCAGAGTGTGTATGTATTCCGCGGACCATCGCTTCCAAAAATCATTTACACAACGAGAATTTAACGCCCAGCGAGCGTTGAGAGACAGAGCGTTAAGTGAGGGGTCGGTGTCAGGTCTACTCAAAAGAATTGGTGCACCGACCAGAAAATGACCAGGAGTCAGATAGTCGTAGCCATCTGATGGATTTATGGACAGCGGACAAAGCGGTCGAGAGTTGAGAACGGCTTCTATCCGGGCCAACAACGTAAGTAATTCCGAGAGAGTGAGAACCAGATCTCCCATAACTCGTCTCAAATGAAATTTCATGTTTTTAATCGTCGACTCCCAAGAGCCACCGAAGTGTGGAGCGGCTGGTGGGTTGAATTCCCACGTGATGTTTCTTTCAGTACAATATCGTGCCATCACGGGTTCGTCATTCTTCCAAGTGTCCAGTATTTCTTGGAGAGCTCGAGCAGATCCAATGAAGTTGGTGCCTCTGTCGCTGGATGGTTTCGCTGGAATCCCCCGTCGAGAAATAAAGCGATCCAGCGAAGCGAAAAACGTTGGCGTGGAAAGATCGTCGACTATTTCTAGGTGTACCGCACGGGTACTCGTACATATGAAGAGTACGATCCAAACCTTATACCTACGTGCATTTTTCCGTTTGTTTTCTTTTACGAAATACGGACCGGCTAAATCGACACCTGTGTTAGCAAATGCGCGACCCTGCTGAAATTGTGAACTCGGCAGACTGGACATCAATGGTTGGGTGGCGTGGCTTTAAACCGATAACAAGTCATGCAACGAAAGATGAGTTTCCGCAATAACATTCTTTCACCTGGAATCCAGAATTTCCGTTGGATTATAGATTGTACGAGCAAGGGGGCTCCGTGGAGCGTTGATGTATGAACGTTATTGCAAATTAATTCCGCTAGACGACTTTGCCACGGGATTAATAGAGGGTGTTTCTGCTGCTCATTTAGTGGAGCGTGTTTGAGGCGTCCTCCCACCCTTAGTAGTCCTGAGGTAGATAAATAGGGTGTAAGATGTCGTACGAAACCTTGAATGGGCTTTCCCTGTTCCAAATCTTGATACACGTCTGCATAGTATTTATGCTGGGTATGTCGGACTAACGTGTCCATAGCGCGATTCATTTCGGTGGAAGAAATGGACTTGGGAAAGGTTATTTTCTTCTTTTCCACTCTCGCTTTAAGGTGGTCGCAGAATCGAAAAACGTACGACAAAATGCGCTGTACTGTAAGCAGAGTGGAGAGCTTGTTCACAAGGTCTTCAACGACGTTCTCCGATAATTCGGATTGAGTGTTTGAGGTCAATAGAGCTGTTCGTATGTAGTTCGTGGTTTTAATTCGGGTATAGAATCTATTTCTGTGGTTTCGTTCATAGGCCAACAGGATATTGGCTTTTGGAAGAATTCCGGCCCATTCCACCAAAGGTTGTTCTGTTGTAGCAAATGTGGGAAAAGGCCTGGAGGAGCTATATCGGCGGGGTTAGAGGTGCCTTCTACGTGCCACCAAGATTCCGTGGATATGACTCCCCCGATTTGATTGACGCGATTGGTCACGAAAGTTTTGAGGCGATATGTCGGTGTACGTAGCCAAGCGAGTACGACTTGGCTATCGGTGAAGCAATACGAATGATAGGCGGGTCATTTTGCGCAGAATGCCGACATAGAGGTGATAATAGAAGACAGGAGCCTCGCTCCTTCCAATTCCAATCGGGGAATCGTAAGCGTTTTCAATGGAGCAACCTTGCTCTTCGCTTTTAGGAGATACTTGTGTATCTCATTCTTAGTGATTTGCACGCGTAGATAAACACACGTGGCGTAACCTTTTTCGGTGGCGTCACACAAGCCTATCAGGGAGTATTCTGCGGCGCGAGCGACGTCCACCGATCGTGGGATTCGAATGTGCTGGAGCTCTTCGAGTTGAGCATGGAATGGGCACCACGAATCTGTAATTTCTTGAGGTAAGAGATCGTCCCATTCAACACCTAGTGTCCATAGGCGTTGACTTAAGTGCTTGATCCAAAATGTCACGGGTGCTAGGTATCCCATGACATCGAAGATGCGTGCCACTTGCGATAAAATACCGCGTTTAGTGGGAGTGATGGAGGATAGACGAACTTCGTAGCAAAATGCATCTGGGATCGGATCCCATTTTAGTCCTAATAACTTAATGTATTCCGAATGATCAAAGGCTACAGGTGTAACTTGATCTTCTTGAGGTATTTGCGAACGCACCTGGGAGCTATTGCTCGATATTTTGTGTAGCGTGAATTCGCCGAGAGAGAGGATAGTACGAAGTTGTAAATGAAGGTTGTTGGCGGATTCTTTGTTCGGCACAGGGACGACGATGTCGTTGACGTAAATGTGCGAGGTGATGGCTTCTAAAGCTAAGGGAAAAGCGTTCCCTTCGTCTTCAACTAATTGTTGCACCACTCTGAGTGCGAGATAAGGGCTGCATGTTAGCCTGAAAGGGAGTGTAATCAGTTCCCATTCTTGGATGGGACAGGTATAATCAGAACGCCACAATAGATGCGTGTATTTCGCGTCTAGAGGATTGAGCTTGATGCAGCGAAACATCTGCGTGATGTCTGCTGATACTGCAATTTTGTGCATGCGAAAACGTAAGAGAATGTCTGAAATATCGGCTTGTAGTTTTGGACCCGTGCATAGTAGATCATTCAAAGATGTTGAGGTGTCGCTTTTTGCGCCAGCGTTAAAAACTACGCGAACCTTTGTACTGACGCTGTCCCTAACTACCGCGTGGTGAGTCATTAAATATCTGAGGTTGAGGGTGCGAGTTGCATGTGACCTTGAGTCACATAATCTTGTAAACTATCATTGTAGCTATCTCGTAGCTGAGGATTGCGTTAAAGCCTGCGTTCGAGGTTGAGAAGTCTCTTGAGAGCTACTTCTCGGGTGGAACCTAACGTGGTCGGAGAATGATCTTGTTGAAAGGGCAGCGAGACTTCGTATCGACCAGATTCGGTTCTGCGGGTGGTTTCTTCGAAATGAGTCCCGCAGTACTCATCTTGCGGATCAACTGATTTGTTGATTTGAGGTTCTTCAATCTCCCAAAACTTCTGGAAAAGCTAGTTGATTGGTGGAGTGTGCGTCATGAATGACGCTCTGACCGGAGATGGATCATCGTGTGGCAGCGATCCGAAGATTAAGAATCCGAAAATGCTGTTCAACGCTGCGGGATTACCGCGTATATGAGAGAGCTCGTCACCGAGGATATCGGAGTAATGTTGTACACCGATTAAGAGGTCTGTTGGCCCAGGTTTATCGAAATTAGGATCCGCTAAATGTAAATGTCGAAATTTATCGCGGAGTCCTTGAGGTAGCGAGGTTTTGGGCATATGGCTGGAGATTGAGCTAAGCACTATCGCCTTTACGTTTAGGTTTGGAGTAAGCCGATGAGATGGTACAATTTGACATTCTACACTTCCTCGGTGGTTCGGAAAACGCGAATTGCCTACTCCCACAATTTCTACTGCACAACGTTGACGGGATAAACGTAAGTTTTGAGCGAGATTTTCAGTAATGAAAGAGGATTCGCTGGCTGGGTCGATTATCATTCTACATGGTAACCATTCCCCTCCATACGATTGAATTCGGCCCATTGCAGTGCCCAGTAGGCCCGGAGAGGTATCTGTCAACGCGGATACTTGATTTGTATGGCAGTTTAAGGCCTGCACCATCTTGTCTTGGTCCGTAGACGTATTGTTTGTGGCAGTGCCAGCAGCCTGTCCGTTTTCCGGAGGGAGAGAGGATCGCTCTCCCAAATGTAGAAGCGTGTGGTGATTTTTCTTTTGACACTTTCGACAACTAAGCTTGCTTGAGCAATTAGATCGAGAATGATTGCCCAGGCAAGAGGAACAACGTTTTAGGCGTTTGATTTTGTCGATTCTGAGCGAGGGAGATAATGCCAAGAATGTGGAACATCCATAAATTCTGTGTTCCGCTTGGCAAATCGGACATTGTACAATTAAACTTTGTCGTTTATTCGCGTCGGTTGAAGTCTGAGTTTGCCGAGGTGCGGCCTGAAAATTGGATAAACATGATTTCGTGCTCGTGTAATTGGAGCTATGGGGACGCGAATTTTTTGTAGAAGTTCCTCCTGACGAAGAATGTGAAGAAGAGGGTTGAGATTTCTGTGCAGTTTGTGTTAAAGAAGCTACTTTACATTGTTTTCGAATAAACGTTGCTAAATCGTCAAAGGTTGGAAAGTTCTTATCTGACATCTTCAAAGAGACGTCTTGTGTCTGGATCGATTCTTTTTAATGCGATCGTACATATAATGAAATCTGCTAAATTCGGGATATTTAGCTTCTGCAACGAATCATACTGAGCGCAGGAAACATCTGTAAATTGCTGTAAGTGATTTAGAGAATTAGAAGGTGATGGTTTAAATTGAAGCAATTTATCTGACAGGTGTTTTCCGATTAGTCTTTTATCGGTGTATCGCTCGACCAGGGCTTTGTAGGCGGCGTGATAATTCCCTTCGGTGAATTCAAAACTCTCCATTACGTGAAGAGCGGGTTGTTCCAGGGAGGTTGGTAAAACAGAATATTTCTGAATTACAGGTATATTCGCCTCATGGATGAGCGTTTCGAAGAGTGACTGGAATGCGGGAAACTCCTCGATGTCCCTTTTAAATTTGGGGATTTGAATAGGCGCGAGCTTGGGCCTCAGTGGTTGCTCAACTGTAATCGAAGCATTCGCAACAGAGGTGTCGAGATTTTCCGGCTCGCCCCGTGTTGTCCGTATTTCCGCCGCTTCAGCGTCTATTGCAAAAAACAGCTCGTCGACCGCGGCGGACACTTGAGCCACTACAACCTGTAAGGTTGGTGGTATTAACGTATTCAAACGGGCTATGTTATCTTGAATCTGTGTCAACTCTTCCAAGTCGGGAATAGCCTTAGTTGCTCGCCGTAAGGAAATTTCTTGATTTTCCGAAAGACGAGCTAATAAATCATACGTTATTTGAAAGCGGGTGAATATCCTTTCGCGAACAGATACTAGCGTCCTACTTCATGAATGAACACTTTACACACCTTCAATTTCGAATTCCATATAACATTGGAAAAAAAAAGGAGAATATGTTCTTATACAGGGTGGCACAAAAGTCTGGAAACACCCCCATAACTTTTGAACGGGGCATGATAATTGGATAAAATTTTTTTTGGATCGAAGGAGGGGTCAAGGGCTATCTTAACGGGGGACTTTGGGTTCCCCAGCCCTGTAGGGGACGATGAGAGGGGAAGGGGGGCCAAAATCTCAAATGAGACGGGAGGGCTTGTGATACGTCATTCGATAGGGGCTCTCAACCCGAATCCAGCGATTCTTTGTTTGAGGAAACACCCGCATAACTTTTGAACGGGGCATGATAATTGCATCAAATTTTTTTCCAATCGGAGGTTTTCTTATCCCAATCTTCGCATTACCCAGAATCAACGGCGGGCGGGAACCTGATTCCTTGTGTGTGTGTGCATGTGTGTGTGTGTGTGTGTGTGAGGAGAGAGTGTGGGTGTAGGTGGGTGTCGGTGTGTGTGGTTGTGTGTGGGATTGTGTGTGTGTGAGGGTGAGTGGTTGGTTCGGTCGTATGGGCCTGTGCAACCCACACACAACCACCCATACCCACACACACCGACGCCCACACACAACCACACACACGCACGCACACACACACCCACAATCATACACAACCACCCACACACACACACACACAAGGAATCAGATTCCCGACACGTCCACACCGTGATTCTGGGTAATGCCAAGATTGGGATAGAAATAACCTCTGATTCGAGAAAAATTTGATCCAATTATCATGCTCCGTTCAAAAGTTAAGGGGGTGTTTCCAGACTTTGCCACATCAGAGTATCAAAATTACAATAACTCAGCGAAAAATGATCCGATTTTGAAAAACAAAAAACCGCTATATTTGGATTGGGAAATCCTATCAAATGACGTATCACAAGCCTCCCCATCTTATTTGAGATTTTCACCCCGTTCCCCCCGCCCCCAACGTCTCCTACAGGGCTGGGGAACTCAAGGTCCCCCGTTAAGATAGCCCTATATCCTTCCTTTGATTAAAAAAAAATTGGACCCAATTATCATGCTCCGTTCAAAAGTTACGGGGGTGTTTCCACACTTTGCCACATCAGAGTATTGAAATTACGATCGCTTAGCGAAAAATGATCCGATTTCAAAAAACAAAAAACCGCTGGATTTGGATTGGACAACCCTATCGAATGACGTATCACAAGCCCTCCCGTCTCATTTGAGATTTTGGCCCCCCTTCCCCTCTCATCGTCCCCTACAGGGCTGGGGAACTCAAAGTCCCCCGTTGAGACAGCCCTTGACCCCTCTTTCAATTCAAAAGAAATTTGATCCAATTATCATGCCCTGTTCAAAAGTTATGGGGGTGTTTCCAGACTTTTGCGCCACCCTGTATAGATTTCTATGAACAGATAATTCCTGAAAGTTTGCATTTACATACATAAACTGTTCAATTATAAATAATCCTGATCGAATTACGTTTAAAATAATGCATAAATTCCATCAAATTCTACTTCGATATCCTCTCTTTGAACTCCGTTCAAAATGAATTTTTTGAATAATTCTTATCCAACTTAAAGTTCCACTTCAATATCAGGAAACTCTAACGCAAAGAAAAAGAAACAATCGAAAGAACGTTGGAGTGTATTGTGCGAAAGAAATGTTGTGAACGTTTCAAGGTGATGTCATCGAATTCATATATCTCGATGCTCTCGTATGATCTCTTGTTGCCGCCCGGCAACGAATTTATCGTGTATTTGAAAAGAACGATGAGTCAAGCGTAACGACAAAGAGGTTATCGAACGAATTTGATGAATTTTATGCGAATTTGAATATCGTCAAATTTTCAAAGTATATCGATTATACGATGATGAAATGCGTTCATCGAATGAATTATGAATTTTATGAAATGAATCATTCGATAACGTTGTGTTGCAGTTTTAATCAATTTTAGTGAACATAGAAAATTTTATTTACGAGACAGAATCAAAGAATATCCGAGGTACTTTGTAATTGAGGAAATTCACAACGAGCCGGGGAAATCCGGCTCGAAGGACCATGATGCGGCCTTCGCCATGACGACAAAAAGAGGGGTAAACCCTCTTGAGTCGTAGACTATCGATTGTTGATTATCAAATCAAATGAAAATTAACGAAAACGATAAGAGCGGATTATATAATCGAAGAATATCCGAGAATCCTATCCTCATACAGTCCGCTCTTATCGTTTTCGTTGATTTTCATTTGATTTGATAATCAACAATCGATAGTCTACACCTCAAAGTTTACCCCTCTTTTTGTCGTCATGGCGAAGGCCGCATCAGGATCAAAGAAAAACGATTAAATTTGCTCGCAACAAACCGTAGATACCGCGAAGCCTTTCCCTTTAACGGAATTATTCTCGACCGATCGCGACGCGAAAAACGGACTTAGAAGTCAGACGTTTCATCGGCTATCCTCCTCTTAGTGGGACGGTTTCAAGTCTTGAAACTATTGAACGCGAATTTACTTAGACAACTTCCCGGACACGACTCTCCCGTTCCCCTGTTTTTTCGGGTATTCATGTGTGATATGATTTATATATTTATAGATTGAGTGGACGAGAGAAACCGTCGTTATGTAACAGCGGCTCAATTTTTGAGATGTGAGCGTTTCTAAATTTTTTGTTTTTTATCCAAACCACTCAGGAGGATCTTGTATTATACACTGAGAGAAACATTTTTGGATAAATTATTATTTTTGTTCGTAAGCCAGGGACATTCAAAAATAATCACAATCAGTATTCTCAATTCTCATGAATTTTCACCATCAGTGATGGTAAAAGCTGCTAGATTTCGTGTTCTCGTCGCGTACTATCACTGATGGTAAAAATTTATTGCGAATCAAGAGTACTTATAGTTGAAATTTTTCAATGTCCCCTGGCATACGAACATAAATAGTAATTTATGCAAAAAAATTTCTCTCAGTATATACTTGAGCTTGACACCATTCTTCAAATTGGTAAATGACGGATTCCTTGAACAAAATTGAACTATCCCGTCATTCTTTGTTCCGGAGCTACAGCGATTTGAAATTTTTGACCTCCAAGCCAATCAGAATTCAGCGACTTCAAATCCTTATAGGTCCAAAACGAACAATGATATACGGAAAAAGAAATGTTTGATAGAATTGACCAACGAGGATGGTAAAATACAGCACTATTAAAATTTCTGTTAATATCTACTACAACTCCAGTAAAATTCACTATCGCTGTAGTTATATCAACTGCGGCCATCGTGAATTCTACTAGAACTCTTATGCATACTACGAGAAATCTTAATAGTGCCGTATTTTACTGAACGCGTTAATAAATTTTATGAAACTTTTTTTCCATGTAGAATGTTTCAATTTTTGTTCAGAAATCTGTCGGTTTCTAACTGAAATAATTGTGTCAAGCTCAAGTATGTAGGACACGATGCTTCTGAGTGATTTGGATTGCAAAAAAAGAAATTTGAAAAAGCTCATCTCAAACACTAAGGCTCCAAGAATAATTGTCCAAACCGGAAATGATTGCATTTTGGTTACAGAACACCTGTGAAATCCGTTCCACGAATTCCGATACACCCTTTACACGGTTCTTTGTATAAGTTATGAATGGAGTATATTAAATTATATACAAATTATATACTACTGTGGGCAAAAAGTAACGTGAATTTGTTTGTAAAATGAAAAATCTTCATTTATTCTTCTACATCAATTTCATCCCCTTCAAAGTAGACCCCTCTCGATAAAATACACTTATGCCAACGTTTTTTCCAATCATCGACACATGCTAAATAGTCCCTTTCCGGTATAGCCATCAGCGCCTTCTTCGATTCAGCTTTTATCTCCTCAATCGACTCGAAACGCTTTCCCCGGAGTGGTCTCTCGAGTTTTGGGAATAGCCAGAAGTCACACGGAGCCAAATCAGGCGAATACGGTGGTTGCGGAACGATATGCGTCGAATTTTTGGCGGAATGGTCACGAAGAACAAGTGCAGTATGAGACGGTGCACTATCGTGATGCAAAAACCAAGAGTTGTTGGCCCATAATTCTGGTCTTAATATCCTTCTGATATGCCGATCATATCAGTAAGGTCTCCAACAGTCAACCGACGATTTTTGAGCACTAATTCCTTCACTTCATCGACGTGTTGGTCATCTGTTGACGTCGATTGTCGTCCGGAGCGCTCCAAGTGATCAACACGTTCTTGACCCTCTTTGAAGTCTTTGTACCACTTATAAACATTTTTCTGCGACATGGTAGAATCACCAAAGGCCTTCTGCAACATCCTCAAAGTTCCCGCAGCCGAAATTTCATTCCGCAAACAAAATTTGATTGCACTTCTCTGCTCAATTAAATCAGACATTGTAAAAATCGAAAAATGCACTCTTGGTCGTTTGGTAAACACAAGCGTAAATGTATTACTGATAATGACATTGACATGAAATTTAGCACAGATGTTATTAACAGTCCTGCCAACTTAAGAAGAATAGAACTAGCCTAAAATGTCAAGCCCGCGAAGTTTAAATTAAAAATTCACCTTACTTTTTGCCCACAGTAGTATAATCTTGAAAACTTTTTCACTCGAGCCCTCTAATGAATTGTCAAAATGGCATGGAGGAACCCTCCTCGCTGAATGGATTGTTGCTTGATATAATATAATCCAAAGTAAAATGCAGCCATATCTTGTTATCAAATATCCAACCATCATTTGTGCAATAAATAAGGTTTCAGTTTATCACAATGTAAATGTCTGATTTCGCAGACTGTAGCGAAAGCGCCCCCTTCTCCTCAGCGCCCGGGGCACGTGTCCCTTTTGGCCCCCTCTTAGATCTGCTTGAAATGACAAAAATGTAATATTATAAGTGTGCATGTCAGCGCTTTATATATATATTATTATTACTGGAGTGGTACTGTATGAATATTAAATGACGTTGAAGGGACTCGAACATAAAGAAGTGAGGGAGGGGAATAGTCAAATTTTGCGCGAACTTTTTCCAAAAGGTACGCGATTAATACAAATTCCAATTGAATAATAATAGGTGGCATACCTGGGATTGCGCAATGCCGTAAATTTGAGATGCCCGAATGATTTCTGAAGGGTAAAAAATAAAATTGTGAAATTTCCACCTCCAAACGTCAACAAATTAACGTCAAAAGCACTGTGTGCTACAAACTTGAGCTTGAAGCAATTCGGTAAGTTGGAAAACAGCGGGTCTCTGGAGACGAATTGAACTGCCCTGTCATTCTTCAATGCGAAATTATAGCAATTTGAAATGTTTAAGCTTCCAACCAATCATAATTCAGCAATTTTGGATTCTTATAGCTCAAAAACAAAGGATGACAAGATGGTTCAATTTTTTTTTCCAGAGATCCACCGTTTTCCAATTTAGTGAATGGTTCCAACTTCAGGTTTGTAGCATACAATGCTTTGAAGTGATTTGGTTTTGAAAAGAAAAAAAGGAAAAATGCTCATATCTCAAACACTAGGTGTAAACAAGAATTTCTGAACGGAAAACTATTGCATTTTGACAGCAGAATGAAGGCGGTGAAGTTCTTTCAATGAATTATGAAACACCCATTATATAAATCGATGGAAATCAATGGTTACAGTGAGCATCTTTGTTCCCCCCTCTTCGGATTTCTGCTTTACCTTCCTGAAGTTCTATGGCCATTATTGTGGTTTGCTTCTTGTACAGGATATTTCAGAATTCATCATTCGGATTTCTGGGGCATATTTCGCAGGCCAAACACGAGATTTCCCTGTTTGGACAAACTTTTTGGAGGCTTGGTTTTTGAGATATGAGCACTTTTAGATTTTTTTTACAAATCCAATGTACTCAAAACTGCTGTGTGCTGCATACTTGAGCTTGAGACCATTCTCTGAGTTGGGAAACGGCAGATCCCTAGAATTCCAATCAAATTATCCTGTTATTTTTCGTTTCGGAGCTATAGTAATTTGAAATTGTCGGGGCTCTAGTCAACCAGGGTCAAGCAACTTCAAATCGTTACAGCTCCGAAACTAAGAATGATAGGATAGTTTAATTGCACCCCTAGAGATCTGCCGTTTTCTAATTTGGAGAATGATGTCAAGCTCCAATGTGTAGCACGCAATGCTTTTGAGTGAATGGGATTTGAAAAAAAATCTAAAAATGCTCTTATCTCAAGAACTAAAATTTGTCCAAACGGGAATATATTGCGTTTGGTCTGCGGAATGTGCCACAGGAATTACTGTGAAATTGAGGTCTCGTCCATATGAGGAGTTTGACAAACAATTGCTTACCTACGCACATTGCTTTTTGATTAAATTCCTGACGTTCAAACTTCAATTGCAAGAATATGTCATGATTAATTAATAATATGAATTCTAAATTGCCATTGCAATCATTATAGGATGCACTTCTTTTCATCAGTTATCAAATCTCAATCAATCAATCAATCAATCAATTAATCATACCTGATATATCCTTTTCTGGGTTCGCGTGGATATCAGAATGAATAGATATGGGGATTGAATAGTCTTGGGCACGATAAAATATTCTTCCCGTTTCGAAAGATTGATTTCTTTGTGTAAAGTAATTTCACTTGCAGTTTATTGATCACTGAATGTTGAATATATTCGACACTATCATTTGATCAGGTATAAATTGTTATATGTATCTATTAGGGTGCACAGTAAAAAATTTTTCGTCATTGTGTAAAGTGTTAAAACTTGTGTGTAGAATATTTACCATTCGAGAGTGTCGATTCAACACAATCGTTGTGTTAACACAAAGCAAAAAATACGATCGCGTCGAATCAACACTCTAGAATGTTGAATATTTTAAACATAAATTTTAACACTTTACACAATGACGAAAAATTTTTTACTGTGTGGCGCAAAAAATCGACTTTTCCTGGTTTTCGTCTCTCATTTGAAAATATGTTAGTTTTTCATGTATTAAGAGTCCCCTACAAAGATCAGCTCGGGAAAAGATTTTTTGAAAGTCCCTCAAGATTTTTAACAATTCAAAGAATACTTAAACTCGTCAAAACCCATTTTTTTGTACTGTACAATTTGTCTCCTCGTTGCGGTGAAATTTAGTACTTGAAAAAGTAGTAACTTCCTGAAAATTACAGCTCAAAATATGTATTCCTAATGGTCGCTCAGAATTTATGGACATTTCTAAATTCATTGATTACGATGTTTTCGAGCGACCTTCAGAAATTTGTATTGAGGTTCAGTACATTCGATTGCTTCCAATTAGCACCTCAATCCATTAACTTCGAAGATGTAAGTTTGAACATACGCACGTTCAACGCTATAAAAACGTATGAATCAGTCGAAGAGAGATCATGCGTATCACCATTTCTTGCAGCTTATTTCAAGGTTTTTCGGAATTCGGAGTGCGGAAGTCGGAAAAATGCATCCTCGATTATGATTTTTGTGATTTTTTTTGGAAAAAACCGAGCTGTTCTTGGGAACTTTTTTTCAGAAGCCTGGATTCTGACTGTGATCCCGGTCAGCAGTTGATCTAAAACCTATGTGACTCGTGTAAAAAATGTTTTTTCTTGAAACTCATACAGTGATAAATATTCAAATTCAAAATGCCGGATCCAATGTGGCGAACGAAAGTCATGAAAATATTTAAATTGCAATTAAGTAGGGATAATTTCTTCCTTTTGCGATCCTCTCATCTTCTCTCTGATAAGTTAGAAGTCAGTAGGATATGAGGAAATATTTCCGGATGATTGAATGCGGAACAGGTGGTGGGCACACTGAGAAAAAGGTTTCCTTCTGAAAAATCAACGCATTCGGTTGAACATTTTTCAAAGGTTATGTTTGATACAAATTAAACTCATTCATTATAACCAAACATTGCGTTGAATCAAGAAATTCATATTTATTAACTATACCCTGGTGAAAGGGAAGGGTGTAATAGAAAGTGTCAGGGACGTAGTTGGAAAGTATTTGGAACGTGGATTCAAGCGTATATTGAGCGTCAAGTGGAACATTAAGAGTGGTTCGAACGTATATTTGAAGTGTGTGAAGCGTATCGGAAGTAACACCAATTTCATAGAAACCGGGCTTTACACTCAGAAGCGTAATCGAAGAGTGGATAGGAAGCATGTAAGAAGTATTAGAAACATAATCTGAGACATTCTTACGCTTCCGTTACTCTTCATGACACGCTTCCCTTCCACCAGGGTAACCAAATCATTTATTTGATTCAAGCTGATCAAAGTATTGTCCGTCGTTATCTATACATTTTTTCCATCTTTCTGGCAATTTGTGGATTCCGCGCCAAAAGAACTGTTGCTCTTTTGAGGCAAACCAGTCATCGAGCCATTTTCGTACATCTTTGTAAGAAGTAAAGCGCTGCTCAGCAAGTGTGTATCTCGTCGATGCAAACAAGTAGTAATCGGATGGGGCAAGGTCCGGTGAGTAAGGCGCGTGCTGAAGAATCTCCCAACGGAACGATTCTATCGTTTCCTGGACTTGTGTTGCTTTGTGTGTTGGTGCATTGTCATGCAGCAAAATCACCTTGTGTTGTCTTTGTTGGTATTCTGGTCGTTTTTTACGCAAAACTCGATCCAAATCGATCATTTGTTGTCGGTAGCGTTGAGTATTGACAGTTTCCCCAGGTTTCAGCAGCTCGTAGTAGATTACGCCCTTCTGATCCCACCAAACACACAGCATTGTCTTTCGTCCCTAGCGGTTTGATTTTGCCGTCGATGTTGATAGTGCACCCGGAGTAACCCATGACTTTTTGCGCTTAGGATTCTCGAAATATATCCACTTTTCATCGCCAGTCACAATTCGATGGAGAAAGGACTTCCTTTGGAACTTGGCGAGCAGCATTTCGCATGATGTTTTGCGGTTTTCCTGCTGTCTTTCGTTGAGTTCATGTGGAGCCCATTTCCCCACCTTTTGTATCTTTCCCATGGCTTCCAACCGAAGGGAGATGGCTTCTTGGGTCACCTTGACCTGATCCGCCAGTTGTTATTGGGTTTGAGCGTCGTCTTCGTCCAACAAGGCTCGCAGGTCAGCGTCTTCAAACTTTTTCGGTGGTCTCCCACGTTCTACGTTTCCGACGTCAAAATTGCCACTCTTGAACCGTTTGGACCACTCGAAACACTGTGTTTTACCGAGAGTATGCTTATCAAACGCCTCCACAAGCGTTCGATGCGATTCGGCTGCGGTTTTATTCAGATGAAAACAGAAAAGTAGTGCTGGCCGCAAATCGTAATTTGTTGGCACAAAACTCGACATGTTTATCTCTAATAAACTAATGCTACTGAATGAAACTCGTGTTATTGTGAGTTGGGAATCTTTGTCGGATATCAATACAATAACAAGACACCGCTGACGTGATGTGTCGGTAACTGCATCGACATCTAGCGCCACCTATGGGCAAATTCCGGTTTCATACTTACATACCTGGTAATCAGTATGAAATTGACCGAGAGAAATATGTGCTGTGTCCATCAACTACATGATGAAATATATTTTATTATAAAATATATATTATATTGATAAATAAATATCAATAAATATTTCATTGGCCGTATCCAACCATACGATTTATCTACTATAAACAAATCTTATTTGATTCAACGGATCCTTTTTTTCAGTGCAATAAAATGGTGCACACAAGACCCTGAAAAATGATAGAATTTCGATGTTTTCTGTTATTCTGATATTTCTTGAATCTGCTGAGGAATACTCTGGATGGTCTTTATGGGCGCTGATTGAGAATGAATTGTTTGATTTTCCGAATCCAGCATGGAGGATCCAATGAATCAAATCGGGATCCCGAAAATTAAAATTTTTCGACAATGATGAATTTTTCCTAATTGTATTCGAAAACCTCAGTGGAAAAACAAATTGATTGTTGTGATATCTTGTTCCTACGCATTCCTATCCCCCCCCCCCATCACCTAACCTCATTGAACACGCGGTTGGATTCGATAGCGCGTCAATTCTCCCGGGGTTTGGGACTCTGCACCGCTGTATGGCTGCACCCATCCATGTGGAAAAAATGCCCGGAGTTTTATACAATTTGTTGATAATCGTATGAAACTGATATACAGGGTGTACCAAAAGTCCGGGTACACCCTCATACCTTTCGAAAGGAGCTTGTGTACCCGGACTTGTGGTGCTCCCTGTATAAATTGTATTCAATTATCAACAAATTGTTTACAATTTCAGTCATTTCTCGCACATGGGGTGGGGGGGCTGGTGTAACCATGCGGGGGTTTGGAGGCACAAACTATGGGAAAAATGATGCGCGCTCGGATCCGCTCGGTGGTTCAATGGGATGAGGAGATTGGAGGCAAGGGTGAGAATGCGTGGAAACCAAAAATCCTGAGGATCATTCTTTTTACTCAGGTTTCCGAGTAGAATTAGGAAAAATTCATCATTTCCACAAATTTTTTATTTTTGAGATTCTGGTCCGATCCATTGAATTGTCCATCTTGGATTTAGAAAATCGGACAATGTGTTTTCAATCAGTGCCCATAGAGATCATCAAATACAGTTTTCATCGGTTCCGAGGAACATTGGAATACCAGAAAACATCGAAATTCTACCATTTTTCAGGGTTTTGTGTGCACCATTTTACTGCCCACCACCTTTTTCGCATTCAATCGTTCGGGGATGTTTCTTCATATCCTACTCTCACTCCTACTTCATTAGTGAGAAGGTCAAAGGATCGCAAACGGAAGAAATAATCCTTAATCAATTGCAATCTGAATATCTTCATGACTTTTGTTCGCCATATTGGATCCGGCATCTTGAATTTGAATATTTATCACTGTATAAGTTTCAAGAGAGAACATTTTTTACACGAGTCACATAGGTTTTAGATCAACTGCTGACCGGGATCAAAGTCAGAATCCAGGCTTCCGAAAAAAAGTTCCCAAGAATCGCTCGGTTTTTTCCAAAAAAATCATAATCGAGGATGCATTTTTTTGACTTCTGCACTCCGGATTTCGAAGGATTTTGGGAGAATCTACAAGAAATGGTGATTCACATGACCTTTCTCCGACTGGTTCATACTTTGCTATAGCGTTGAATGTGCGTATGTTTTTTTTTCTTTATAGAGGGGGGAATGCTTTATGCACCGTCAGGGAGCTGATGTCATCGCTCCCTGGTGTGTGGGACTCCTGCTTCAGCTGAAGATGTTGAGCGCCTATTGCAGTTTACCCACTAAAACCCACCTCTTCCCTCCTCGGACCCAGCCCGGAACCGTTCATCACATTACCTCGAGCTGGGCCCTTTTTTTCCCTGTAGCCGAAAGACCGCCGCCAGTTACCCTGCCCTGTCCAGGTCCACCTTCTTGAGGCGGAGGATGGACTGTATGGAGGAGTCCACCACCCGCCAACTGGAGTCATCTCGGAGCATCAGACCCACGATGTTCTCGGGAGTGATGTCTCCGAGCTCCGTTTGTAGCGCCATCCGATGTGCTTCCTACCGAGCACACTCGAAAAACGTGTGCTCGGCATGGTCCCTCTCGTTGGGACAATAGAGGCACTCGGGTGACGCTACTTTCCCCATTTGGTGCAGGTACTTCCTGAAGTATCCATGACCAGTAAGGAACTGGGTCAGGAAGTACCCCACCTCTCCATGCTCGCACTCTGTTCACGGTCTGACCAGAGGGATGAGTCTTGCGGTCCATCTTCCCCTGGTCTCCCCGTCCCAGGAGGCCTGCCACGCGAAGAACGTGCGGGTACGTTCCTCGGCCGCCACTGCGCTTCTTTGCTTCCCAGCCCTGCTTCGCCGGAAGATGCTTTGTCGTTCCTCAGCGAGAAGCGCAACGGGAACCACTCCGGACACAACAAACACCGCAGGACCGGAGACCGTGCGATATGCAGACGCGACCCGAAGCGCTCCGAGTCTTTGGACTCGCTCCAGTCGCGCACTGCAGCTCTTCTTCTCCGTGGCATGCCCCCAGATCTTGGCATCATATAGGAGGACCAAGTTGACCGTGGACATCAGCAATCGTCTCCTGCTCGACTTGGGGCCACCGATGTTCGCCAAAAGCCTGCTAAGAGCTGTGACCTTCTTAGCAGCTTTGTCGGCAGCCCCTCAGATGTGGTCCCGGAAGCTAAGCCTCCGGTCCACTGTGAGGGCCAGGTACCGTGCCGCGGGCTTCGACTCCACTACTTCCTGCCCCACCCGCAGAGGGAGGACAGCAGGGATTCTCTTCTTTGTGAGAACCACGATCTCTGTCTTGCCGAGAGCCAGAGATAACCCATGCCTCCTCATCCAAGCTTCAATGCGTCGCATCGTCTGGTTGAGTACCAGCTGGGCTGGCGCAACGTCGCGGGCCTCTATGAGTAGGCCAACGTCGTCCGCAAACCCAACCAGTAGGGAACCATCAGGCATCTCCGACCTCAGCAGACTGTCGTAAGCGACATTCCAAAGATCGGGGCCCAGAATAGACCCCTGCGCCGCTCCCGACGTGACCGCAGTTCTCTTCCAGCCCGCGATAGTCTCGTAAACGAGAGCACGGCCCTGTAGATAGTGGTCCACCATCCTGAGGAGGTACAGACGCACACGGAACGTATGCCCCAATGCCCAGAGCATGTCGCTCCAGCGTGCGGAATTGAACGCGTTCCTCACGTCCAACGACACGAGGGAGACCACCCGTCTAGTGTGACGATTGTGATCCTCCGCGCGCCGCACGGCCTCCACTACTTCTTGGACCGCATCAAGGGTCGAGCGACCCACACGGAACCCGTACTGCATCGGCGACAGGCCACCCACCTCATCTATCGCCTGAAGCAGTCTCCCCTTGAGGAGCCTCTCTAACACCTTTCCCGCTGTGTCTAACATGCACAGCGGCCGGTAAGAGGACGGCATTCCTGGATCGCCTTCACCCTTCTCGATGAGAGCAAGGCGAGCGAGCTTCCAGCGCGCGCTGAAGACCCCAGCCGTCAGGCATGCGTTGTACATGTCTAACAGCAAGTGGGGTCGACAGCGTCACACCATCTTCAAAACCTCCCCCGGCACACCATCCGGACCCGGAGCCTTGTTATTCTTCAGCTGACGTACGGCGACGCTCAGCTCCCCATTGGTGAAGAGCGGGACGTCACCCACGTCACCGAAGTCTCGGCGCGGCCGGACAGGGTGCGCCGGGAAAAGCTCCGAGACAACTAGCTTCGCGAGGGCTCCATCTAACGTGACCGCCGACCGCCAGGCCCCCAGCCTCTGAGTCACAATTTTGTAACCCAGACCCCAGGGGTCCGCGTCGACAGCCAGCGCCAGCTTCTTCCAACAGGAGTCTTTGCTCCTATTGATAGCCCTGCGGAGCCGTCTCCTCGCTGCCTTGTGTTCTGCCGACCTGACCGCCGCTTCTGGGCGATTTCTCGCCCTCTGAGCGGCCCTGCGTAGTCGAAGACACTCCCTCCGCGCATCAGCAATCTCCGGAGTCCACCAGTACACGGGTCGCTTCCCGTGTCGAGGTTTCCTGCATGGCATGGAGGCATCGCACGCGGAAGCGATCAGGCTCATGGTCGAGTTCACAAACTCATCGACCATTTGAGTCCCACTTTTCTACAATTGTATACATTTTTGGACATTATTTCCACATGGTTTATGCTCTCTATACTACAAGAAACAATGCGCGTAGATCCATGCACACTATATTCATCGTAATATTGATAGCGTAACTTTGGAAAACATCAGCGGTGCAGAATTCGGCGACTTGGAATTTTGTGAGTGTATTGAATGCACATCCGCGCAACAAATTACTCAAAAAATTCACGATTCAGCTTCCAATATTACAAAAAACATTGCGCGCAGATCCATGCACAATATATTCATCATAATATTGATAGCATAACTTTCGGAAACTTCAGCGACGCGGAATTCAATGACTTGGAATAATTCAATGACTTGGAATCGGTAAGTCGTATCGATTATACCGATCAGCTGATCGTATGAGCGCCCTCTGTAAGCACCTTCCTCTTTTGTTCTGTTATGACGCTCCTGAATGACCGATGGATCCACCTCATAATCAGTCAACTTTAATTAATCATATCTCGGAAATTATGCGTCGGAGAGCATTGTGCAAAAGGACAAATCCTTTTAGAATTTCATCAGGAATCTACTCCCAAAAAAAAGTGCGGGAATTTCGAATCGCCCTGTATATATATATATATGCAGGGTGTCTCAGAAAACACTCCGAACCTTTTAAAGGGAGATTCCTGAGACAAAAGTAAACAATTTCCTGTTTGACATTTTTCGATCCGACGCTTAGTTTTTGAGTTATAAACAAAATAAGTTGACCATTCAGGTGGCGAGTACATCGGCTCCTCCAATAATCGAAGAGTATACTTATGCAGTATCCATTTGATTGGTCTCTTCGGGGGCTTACCTTTGATCTTACGCCTCTAAGTTCTAGTCTCTAAGTCTTCTGCTCGTTTTCTTTTATCCGCGAGTGACTGTGTCAGTTTGTGTCGTTAAGAAGACATCTCCAGAACGAGAGGACGATCGGAGCGCGATGCTGCGGCGGTGAGTGGAGACCCGACGCCGAACCCCAACCTGCCAGCCGTCGGTGAAGTCTTGGTGAGGACTCGCCTTTACTACTCTTCCCCCAGAATCCTTTTCAGGACTTTGGTTTTTCCTCTACCCTACCTTTCCCGTTATCCAGCACAGCAGCGACTAGTCGCTGGTGTGTGCGAGAACACTCCCCCGTGAGTTCCGACGGGTAGAGTGAGACGGCTGCTCGAGGCCTCACCTCTCTCTCTCTTTGGTTCTCACATTCCGTTGGATTCCTCTGTGGGGATTTTCCTCTGGAACTGAACCACAGTGGTGTCCGACACAACCCAACCTCCTTTCCGTTGGACCCGGCCCGCGGGGAATTTCCGTTGGGACTGAATCGTGGCCGCTTCCAACACTTTCCCGCTCTTTCTCCTTCCGTTGGACCCAGCTCGTGGTGAGTTTCCCCTGGAATCGGACCACGGCTGCTTCCAACAACCTCTTTCTGCCTCATTTTCTCCTGAATCCAGCTTTCTCTCTCTCTCTCAATTTTCCGTTGGAACCAGTTCTTGGAGAATTTCCGTTGGAACCGACCCGCAACTGCTTCCAGCACACTCTTTCTCTCTCTCTCTTTTCATTTTCCGTTGGATCCGGTTTGTGGGGACTTTCCGTTGGTTCCGAACTGCAACCGACTCCAACACATCCCCTCTCTATCTCTTCTTTCTCACTTGCCATGGCGAATCCGACGGAACAAAATGTTTTAACGGTCCCCATCCCGTACGAGATATACGGCGAGAAGGACCCGGCAGGTAATCCTCGTTTCTATTGCATGCCGGGTTGCCGTCCTTCGCGAGAAGTCGGAGAACAGACGTACGGGAGAGGGGAGAATCGCAGGTTGGTGGGCACATATGGGACCACGGGAGATCTCGCGAAGCACGTGGGGAAGTACCACCCGGGGGTCGAAATAGATTATGTTTGCGGCCACTGCGGGTTCCGGAGTACGGTGCGAAAACCTACAAGTTGAGAGTGGTCAAGGAACATTTTAAAAAGATGCACGGTACGGAGGCTCCCGCGCCCTCGGGTGGCAGCAGTGGCCATTCTAGTCCAAATGTGGTAACTGACACGACCCCACGTGACTCGCCAAACACGGTCGGGTCTTCAAACTTCGGCACGGTTGCGCGTGCGGTGAGAGCGCCGACCGTATCGTCGGCCTCTGCGCGCCGTTCTCCGGCAGCATCTTTGGCGTCTGCCGTGTCCGCAACGACATCGTCGTCATCTACCACGAGACAGGTCGTCGTGAGTGGGGCCACGTCCCAGCGTGGTCTGCGAAGGACAGCGGGCACAACAACATCAGCGACTGCAACGACATCCACGGGGCGAGGAAGGCTGCCACCAAGGACCAGTGCCACGACGTCCAGCAGCATCCTAACCTACCTAAAAGGCAGCAATCCACCGGCACAGAGAAGAACATCCGGCCAGAGTAGCAACGGGTCGTCACCAAGGACTCCACCTCAAACTACTGCTACCAGCACAACATCTGCATACAATTATGGGGTGGAGTACAACCTGCGGCGGCCGAGGGCAGCCAGTGTGTCGGTGGAGCCAAGAGCCATATCCTCCAACACCACCAGCAGAGGTAGGTTGGGAAGTGATCCCGGGGAAAGAGGGGGACCAACCTCCAACGAGGGTCCCCCCCAACAAGGAAACTGAGATCATCGGCAGCACCGGGATCACGAATGGCTTCCGCAACCACCACCTTCGCGGAAGTCACCAAAAGCGTTGTGAGGTCAGCGTCGGACACTCCACCAACTACGGCGGGGGCATCGTTGGCACGTAGGGGGGCAGCAACAGCCATTGGAACTCCATCTCAAGGTGCTCCCCCATCGAGGGATGTCACACCCGTACTGGTGCAGCCCAACCGCACCAGTGGACTGACGCCAACCAGTCAATCACCACCCAGCGTCAGTTCCTCGTCGGGTGTGACGGACAGCGACCATTGATGACCTCCATCGCCATTGATGACCTCCATCGCCACGACGCTGACTACCTCGACAGTCACGGTATCAACGTGTGGGGCCCCAATCATGGCCACGGGGTCACACTTGTCGGGAAGGGCCACAACCATCGTCGCCACTCCACCTGCTCTTCCCGACATCCATGAGGGAAAGCTATCGAGTGTGGCTCTCGAGTGGCTCGAAATCCCACCGTCGAAGACACCAGGGGCATCGCCAATATCTCCGGCGGTGCCCATCGTCATCTCCGACAGACCAGGACATCGGGCCAGTGGTGGGAGAGTAGGGTCATTCAACGGTGGCAGCCCAACGACCAACTCCAGCGAAGAGGACGACGATCCCTTCGCGGACCAGCAGGGCTGGCGGCTTGCGGCGACAAGGAGGCGGCGGAACAGGGTCCTCGGATCTTCGACATCATCATCGTCATCACCACCGCCAACATCGGGTGCAGTTCCGTCGCCGAGGGATCGGACACGGCTGACGCCAATAACTTTGGCTGATTTCATGCCAAGGGAAGTGCGGCCGGGGGCCGGATCGCGGACGCTGGCGAATGCGGCGACGCAGACGACGTCGATCCCCCACCCTGGGAGACGAAATAATGTGAACGGGAGCCGTGGAGGCGACGGCGGACCGGAGGTAAGTGTGGACGGCGCAAATAACAATGTTTTCAATCTCCTTTCAGATGCTGACGCGGCAAGTCCGGTAACATGTGAAGCGTTGAGTCCCGATGTGGCTTTCGGAGAAACCACGCGAGGGGGGGTACGCGGGGTGCTCGGGGCGTTGGGGGGTGTCGTTTTGCAGGGAAGGGGGTAGGGGAAGGTCGTCCCGTGGCGGAGCCGTCATCCGGGCGACGGGCGGGCCCACCAGGGGGGCGGGGTTGGCGGGGTGGCGGGCCCGAGCGACCCGTCGCGGGGCCGCGGAGTTCGGAAGCTGCACCTTCTGCGGGTGTGCGCGACCGGATGACCGCGGCGGCGCGGCGGGCCGAGCGGGACCAACTGGTGCTCGCGGCCGACTCAGTTGCCTCGGCCGAGGCTCTGGGGGAATTGGCGGACCATGTCCGGCGGTTCTTCCAGGCGTCGACCAACACGGGGGGAGCGTCCGGCGCGCGGGGGGCGGCTCTGGGTCGCAGCGCACATCCCGGCGGCGGAATGCGTGGACGCAGACCGGAGGGGAGGGTGGGTGGAGCGCGTGGGGAGGGGGAGCACTTGGACCGGGGAGTCAATGGTCGTCCCTTGGATGGTGCTCGGGATCCAGTGCGGGAGGCCACGAGGATACAGGCCTTGTACAGGTCGAATCGTCGACGTGCGGTCCAAGAGGTGCTTCAGGGTCCCTTCCACCACTGCCAAGTGCAGAAGGAGAGGATAGAGCGGCACTTCCTAGATGTGCACGCCGGGGAGGAGGCCTTCAAGCCTGTCCCTCCCGCCTACCAGCTGGCGGCGTTGGACGGTGCGGACACGGAGGCCCTGGAGATCCCCTTCGCGCCCGGTGAGGTGGACCGTCGGATCAGGCACATGACCAATTCGGCGCCTGGTCCTGACGGCCTGACTTACAGGGATTTGCGGGGGGGTGATCCTGGGTCGGTGTTATTAGCGTCGCTGTTCAACGCCTGCTACAGAATAGGTCGAATCCCGGACACCTGGAAAACATCAAACACCGTCTTGGTGTACAAGAAGGGCGACCGAGACGACCTGTCCAACTGGCGACCCCTCACCATGGGCGACACCATGCCCAAGCTGATGGCTGCGGTCATGGCGGACCGACTGACGGGATGGGCGGTGTGACACGGGAGGCTGGACCCGGCGCAGAAGGGTTTCCTGCCGCACGAGGGTTGCTACGAGCATAACTTTGTGCTGCAGGAGATCATTCAGGATGCGAAACGACACAAGAAGCAGGCGGTGATGGCGTGGCTGGACCTTTCCAACGCGTTTGGATCGGTCCCGCACGCGACCATCGAGAACGCCCTGGTGCATTCGGGTGTGCCGCATGGCTTCCTGAACATCTGGAAGTCCATGTACCATGAATGCGTGACCCGCGTGCGGACTGCCGAGGGGTACACCGGTTCCATCCCCATCCGGGGGGGGGGGGGGTTCGTCAGGGTTGTCCACTGAGTCCAGTGACCTTTAACCTCGCTCTCGAGTCCGTCCTGCGTGAGCTGGACGGGCTTGGGGCGGGTTACACCATCCAAGGTCAGCGGCGCAATAGATTAGCGTACGCGGACGACGTGGCACTCATTGCCGACACTCCCGAAGGAATGAGGGAACTGCTCAGTGCAGTGGAGGCCGAGGCCGAGTCGATCGGATTGCGGTTCAACCCCGCCAAATGTGCGACCCTCCACATCGGTGGAACGGCTCGTGACGGGGTCCGACCGACCGTCTTCGGGCTCATGGGGGCGGACATTCGCCCGCTGGAGGCGGAAGAGTCGTACGTGCACCTGGGTGTGCCGACGGGCTACCAGGTGAGGCAGACCCCAATCTCCGACATAAACCAGCTGATTGGGGATTTCGAGATGGTGGACCGTTCTCTCTTGGCCCCTTGGCAGAAAATCGAAACTGTGGCGACATTCTTGCTGCCCAGGTTGGATTTTCTTCAGAGGGGAGCCCACGTGGAGAAGAAACCACTGAAAACGGCTGACGACCTTATCAAAAAGGTCGTCAAATCTTGGCTCAACCTGCCGCAGAGGGCGAGCGCGGAGGTGGTCTACATCTCTCCTAGCAAGGGTGGCTGTGGACTCCTCCCGCTCGGGGACTTGGCCGACGTGCTCACCGTCGCACATTCCTTCAGGCTCCTGAATGCGGATGATGAGTCGGTGAGCATGCTGGCCTGGGCCACCCTCCGTCAGGCGGTGAGAGACAAGATTGGTAGGCCTGCGTCCGGTGAAGATCTGGCGAAATACCTCTCTGGCTCGCTGCAGGGGGAATTTCGAAGGGACGCTCAGATGGGCTCCATGTGGTCGAGAGTGCGGAACGCCATTATGAGACAATCCAAGAAGGCTGGGATAACTTGGAGGTGGTCTGCCGAACTAGTGGAGCTGCAGTTGGTGTGCCCGGGGGCGGAAGGGCGGCCTGTCGTCATACCACCTGGCGCCAAGAAGCAGGTGATCCATCGGGTGAGGGCGGCGGTGACACAAAGGTACCTGGGCTCTCTCCTCGCGAAGAAGGACCAGGGTAAGGTCGCTGATGTCTCCGTGCGGTCGAATGTGTCTAATCACTTCTTCCGTACGAGGGGCTTCACCCGCTTTGCCGAGTGGCGGTTCATTCATTGTGCCCGACTAGACGTACTACCTCTTAACGGGGCTAGGCGTTGGGGCGATGGTGACAAGCGCTGCCGGCGCTGTGGTAGTGGACAAGAGACCTTGCCGCACGTCATCTGTCACTGCCCCCCTCACTCGGCAGCCATCCAGTATCGGCATAACGCTGTGCTGGACCGCCTGAGTGCGGCCTGCCGTCTCCCGGGGGAGAAAAAGGTCAACCAGCGGATCGAGGGCGTCGATCACGACTTTGGGGGTTTACGACCTGACTTGGTCATACGACACGAACCCTCAAAGAGCATTGTGATAGTGGACGTTACCATCCCCTTCGGAAACCGGAGGGAGGCGATGTGGGGAGCCAGAGAGCGTAAATTTGCACACTATGCGCCCCTGGCTGAACACCTTCGCTCAAAAGGGTACCGTGTTGCTGTCCATGCGTCCAATGAGGGGGTCCTCAGGCTGCTCAATATCAGCTCACGCTACGCGCAGCTTATGCGCCGCCTCATGGTGTCGGAGACCATCCGCTGGTCACGCGACATATACGTGGAGCATGTTTCCGGCGCGCGCCAGTATCAGGCGCCGTCCGCACCGCGAAGGTTAGCTGGAGCTGAAGCGGCTCAAGACATCTTGGTCGATTGATCCACCGCACGCTTGCGCGCTCCTCTGTCAATCTTTTTTTTTTTGTTTGTTTTTTTTGTTATGTGTGGGTATGAATGCGTTTTTTCTTTTTTCTTCGTTAATAACCACAGATTAATTATGGCACTGTCGAACAAGTAACTTCTTTTTCTTTCTTCCTTATTGTGTGAATGAGTGTGTGAATGCCGCGAAGTTATTTTATACATCTGCGATGATTTTATCCTGTTCCCCGCGGATGACCCTGGTGTGCCTTTTAACCGTCAGTCTCTATATGTGAAATCTGTGATTTGGCCGCCAGGGTCAAGATTTTAACTGATTTTATTTATACAAATTTATGTTTACCTATACAGTTTTTTTTATACAATTTTATCTATACAATTTATATCTACACTTGTGTTTATGTATTTATTCATCCATTTATGTATTTATCTATTTATCTATTCATTTATTTATTTATTTATTCATGAAGGTATACAGTGTGATAGCTCCGCGGGTGCAATTATTACTATTTTATGTCTAGGTTAAGTTCATAGGTCTGGTTGCTCCAGGGGGTACCTCATCGATAAGACTGAGCCAAATGTGATATGGGTGGGCCAGGTGGTGCCACCCATTTTTATTGTGAAAATCAACGCTCAAATCTGGAGTTACACAATAGCCCATAGGTGGGCTACAATTTATTTATTAGAGCACCCTCTGGAGCCAGATGATTATTATTATTAGTACTTACTATTGGCGAACGTGGTATATTTGTACCTTTCTTTTTATATGTTATTGATGATAAGCCAGGCCTCAGTGCCATATTGTATTCGCCCCCGGGGGTAAAACCCTGGGGAGCATTTTTTGGGAAATAAAGTTTGATTAATCCATTTGATTGGTCAAAGTCAACTCTGAAACTGAGTTCTGATTGGCTGAGAGCTCAAAAATTTCAAATCGCTGTAGCTCTGGAACAAAGAATGATAGGATAGTTCAATTTTTTTCCAGAGATCCGCCGTTTTCCAACTTAGCGAATGGTGTCAAGCTCCAGTACGTAGCACATGATGCTGTTGGGTGATTTAGATTTGAACAAAAATCTCAAAATGCTCACATCTCGAGATCTAAGCGTTGGAAAAATTTTTTTCAAACAGGAAATTATTACATTTTGGCTGCAGAATGACGCCTGTGAAGTTTTTTCAGTGAATTCTGAAACACCCAGTATATATTAGTTGCATACAAAAATTGGCACCCCCTACATGTGTTTATTCTCTCAGGGGGATGCGTCGTTTGTGGGTCACACAACAAAAAATTGTTATAAAGGCCTTGCGGTCATCGAGTATGCGGATTATGTATACCTCAGCTATAAACTCCAAACTGCCCTTACTGTTGGCAAGATATCATCTCTTGCTTACCGCCGGAGTTATCAAATATTCTTCCTGCAATCCCAATTGTAGAAGATGTTATCATTATTGATGAAATTGTCCTCCATTTATCAGGGCATATTTCATGGGTCAGTTCTAACCAACAAGTTACTTCTACAAGAAAACGGTTACTTCTAAAACTTAAAACGGTTAGTATTTTAACGGTGGTAGACTAACACCGTTCAAAGGGCGGTGGAACTGACACGGCAAGGGCGCCTGGTTATTATATAAATAATAACTGCCCATGTGGAAAAATTTTCAAAATTATATATAAATGGTATATAATTCAATATAATCTATGTATGATTTTCATATAACTGTATATTAATTATTAACTATTGAAATATACAAAAAAAAGGCTTTTAGTCGAAACCATTCAAAACTGTTCATTTTATACATCGCGCAACTTGACAACCTAAACAAATGTGTAATATGTGTATTGATGGTGGGAACTGTGGTACTTCGAGAAATTACCTGAAAGCAAATTTTCAAAAACACGTATAAAATATATGATATTTGTTGGAGCTTATACTGAATTTTGCAACAATTAGTCGGAAATCAACAGAATGATGGATATGGGAACTCAAAATACTGATTTTCCGGCGTTTCTTTGCTCTTCAAAGTTGAATAAAAAAAACAGCAGGATTCATCTCAAAGTAGATATAAGCTCCATTGAATTTCATTAACTTTGGATTAAAAAAAAAACCAATAGGCTCCAACGATTAGTTTTTGCTCTCTGCTCCCCACCAGTTTCAAGAACATAGTTTTGAGAAAAACGCGTTTGAAATTTTGGTATACGAATTTCTTGATTAAAAAAATTTCTCTTTCATGTACTTTAAGACTCATCCAACAAGTATGACGAAATTCAAGTTCTCAATTTCTACTGGCTATGAAAAAAAAAGTGATATTTGTTAAAACCGCGTACGGCAAATTTGCTTATTCTCCCTATCGATATTTGTATTGTCTATGGCTATGCTTGATGTTTTGTGTATGATTTTCTTTATTCCCATAAGTGCACAATTTTTCGTGCACAATTTACCGTGCACAATTTTTCGTGCACAATTTTTCGTGCACAATTTTCCGTGCACAATTTTTCGTGCACAACTTTGATTAGAAATTTGCCAATAGTGTACGATAAGTTTCATCTGCCATGTCACGTAATACATTTGGAAATATAAAATCTCACCTAAAATATCCGAAACCAGAAGATCAAAACAGCGATGACAGAGCTTGGTGTGTTTGGACTATAATGCATATGTTTCGGAACAATATTCAAAAATTTTGACACTTTGAAACTGCATTGTCCATTGATGAAATAATGGCGAAATCTTACGCTTGAACTGTTCTGAAGCAATTTATTCGGAGGAAGCCAATAAGGTTTGGCTTAGAATTTTGGGGACTCTGTACTGCGGACGGATATTTGTTGGATTTTGATTTATATTGCGGGGAAAATGCATCTATGCGAAATAAACTGCCCAAATGCGCGTTAGGAACTCGAGTGGTATTATATTTGCTGGACAAATTCTTCACCACTGTAGGTCGAAATGTACCTTTATATCATCTCTACATGGACAATTTGTTTACCAGTTTTGGTCTTTTCTTACATTTGGAATCGCTTCGTCTCCGTTGTACTGGCACATTGAGGGAAAATAGAGTGAAGGAGAAAAATTTGATTGACAAAAGATCTCAAATAGGTACATTCGCAGTGAAGCATGAAAAAAAAGTGAGATGAATTATATCACTATTCTTGACTCTAAACAGGTTTCCATAGCTTCCACAGCAGCGAGGGTGACGCCTCTTTTATCTTCAAGAAGATTTAGTGAAGAAGGGAAGTCGAAAATTGAAATACCTTTTCCTAATGCTTTTCACCTCTATAACCGATTCATGGTGGGAGTTGAAGTACACGATGGCCACTGTAATAATGTTTTGCTGTGCATCAGATCGAAGAAATGAACATGGGTAGTTTTCGTCAGACTTCTACAGGCTTCAATTACTAACTCAGTAGTAATCTCGAATTGGGCTGGTCGGAATAGTGAGAACATTGGTACGAAAGAATTTATGATTGATATTACGAAACATTATCTTTCTAAATCAACAAAAGGAAGAACACATAAAATCATAAAATCAGGGAACCAGGACAAGTGTTCTTTTGGAGCGTGCGTGATCAGAACAAATAAATTCTGCAAAACATGCAACAGTATGTCTGCAAATCTTGTTTTTTGAAAAATCATTGAGATTTTCACAATGTATTTTTTTTTCTAAGGCACAAGATTTTTATAAGACAAATGAAAAATAACAGGAAATGGAATATTGGATGCATACAAAAGTATTGGAAAAGTCAAAAAATAAATTGGAGAAAACAGAAAAATATACAAAAAAAACAAAGAAACAAAGAAAACACAAAAAAAACAAACATATTTGAATTTATCCACCTCTACGCGAGAAGTATCGGGCAACGTTGTATACCAACGGCTGAGGGATGATTCATGAATATGAGTGAGATATGGGATCATTTCAGGAAATACCTAATTCGATCAATATTTATTGTCTCAGTACAGAAAAAGAACACGAAAGAATAAGAAACAGGGGGGAAAAGCGAACACCCATGAATTTCAATCGAATTAGGCCGCCATATGAGATCCGCCATTTTGGAAAATACAGGATGCTTCCGATTGCAGGTGGGGGCTAGCCCCTGAGGCTAGAATACTGGATTCCTATTGGCTGAATCATGGCCCCTGGGGCCAACAGCTCTCGCAATCGGGAGCATCCACTCACTTCAATCAATGTTCCCTATCACAAGATCGGAAACCAAGGGATGATAGAAAAACATGGGCAATGGCGAAAAAGAAACGAAAACCCATGAATTTCAACCGAATTGGGCCGCCATATTGGATCCGCCATTTTGAAAGATGATAAATTTGTCACGATCAGGTCTCTCACACATGAATATGTATGATTGAGTGACAAAAAACATATAAAAAACATATTACGAGTACAGGTTTTGGTGAATTTCAACCAAATTGGACCGCGATTTTGGAGAGTACATACTTCAATCAATGTTCGCTATCACAAGATGGAAAACCAAGTGATCATACAACAACATGGGAAAATAGCGAAAGAGAAACGAAAACCCATGAATTTCAACCAAATTGAGCCGCCATTTTGGAAACCCTGTCGAAAAAAACCAATCAATTCCAATGGTTTCCGATAGGACATGGTTTATCATTGGAAAATGATGTGTATTTGTCACAGCAACTCCACATGAATACCAATGGAAGGTCAACTTTCTGAAATACGAAGAGCGTATTAAAATGTATCGGAATCTGTTGGTATTTCCCCAAAGGTCATCTGATGTAGCGTGTTCGAATTGGATTCCATGTGGAATGATGAATGATAAATACTCCTGAATGGAATTCATTTGGAGATACCAATCTGAATACTTTGATATATTTCCGCATGGGTATTCATTGGATTTTATACGGAAGACCAAATTAACAAGTTTTATCAATGGAATTCATCTGGAATGACAGAAGTGGGTTATTTCATGAACGTTTGTATTGGCATTCATTGGATTCTATCGGAAATACAGGAAACGGGTGTTTTCAACGGAATTCATTTGGAAATACCGAATTTTGGACCCATAGGAATTGAATTTTTTCAAATTTAAGGAACGCATTGGAACCTATTGGAAATTCCCAACCGCCATTCGATGTGACAGTTTTGAATTTGATCCTATGTGGAAACGCAAAACAAAATGTTTCCGATGGAATCCTTTTGGACATACCATACTAACTCATCCATTTTTGTACTGGTACTTATCGGATTGTTCCACATGCGACCAATATTGGAAACAAATAGTTCTTCCTCATGGTATTTAAGGGGTCTTTCTGATACAGGCTTTCCAGAAAAAATCTTTATTTTCAATCATTTGCTGCTCAGAGAAAAAATTGGGATATCGTTTTGAAAGTTTGTAGGTACATTTATTAAACATTCAATATTACAAGAATATTTTTTTCAGATTTAAACAAATTTTCTTTTCCGTTACACTAATTTACACAACAAAAAAACTAAAAAATGACGGTGAGAGTGATTTGGGGCAACCGGATGATCTGAAAAAGAAAATAAGAAGGCAAATTATCCCTCATTGAAGTGGCTACACTGTTAAAAATGTCTTGAATTTTAATGCACTCTTAATGTACCAGTGTACATGAAATTTCACCTTGAAGGTACATTGAATGATATTCAAGTATTATTACATTAATTTTCAAATCATGTGGAATTGAATTACAATTTCAAGTATCAGTACATTAAAAATTAACTTAGAGTAAATCGATAGAGATTTGAGAGAATAACATAACCATCAATAATGTTTGAAATTGAGTGAATAAATTGAATAATTATAATCTTTTTGTGATTATAAATTTTGGAATTATTGTTCTCAATCGCATTAGGTGACACTACGAGTCTTGTCGTGAAGAGTGCTTGAACGACACTGAACCCCAACAGAACCTAAAATTTGTGTACGTCCAGGAAACCTCCACAGGACGTCTGAGAAACGTATTTGGACGTTTCCTGGACGTACACAAATTTTAGGTTCTGTTGGGGAAGAGTACGAAATTTTGCGCGAAATATTTTCGTGAACCACGTGAGAAATACGAATTTCATAAATACGATGATCAAATACATGCTTGGGATTGAGGATTTTAATTTCATAGTGGTTCTGAAACATGATGTGATTGATGGAAAATTCTCACGATTGAAGGTTATAATTCAGAAAATTTGGCTTCCTTTATTTCAGAACCAATATGGAATGAGAATTTGCATTCACAGTGCGCAATCCCATGCACGTACCCTGGTAGAAATTTCACAAATTTTTTCCTATGACTGATGAGGCGCTAGAGAGGAAAAACTGAGCACAAAAAACTAGCGAGGTACTGGTCAATTACTGATAAGTTGAATCCAACTAGCGTTGGTTGGTCAAAACTAGTGAGCTACTTATTAGTATGTAATAAGTTGAACTAATTGATAATGTGGAGTAAAACCATCTCTAATAATTATACAAGTGCTCACTAAAATATATATAAAATGGAGAAGAATGAACTTTTCAATTCTAAAATGAATAAAATATTGTTCACACTTGATATCGGAAATGTCAGTACCCATACAGCACGTAGTTCATAAAGATTTTCAAACAGCTGAACAGGTTTTTCCATTAATTTTTACATATAATTACAGGTGATATAAATGAGGAAGGAAATGTAACAAATCTGTTTGTATTTTAGAATTGAAATATAGTTTACGGATATGAGGTTGACTTCTTTGAATTGAAAAATGAAAATTAATTATTTTCGTGAAATGTGTAATCGTTTGTTCTTAATAATATGTATTAGAAGAATCTATTATTCAGTGCAACATGAATTATTGAATCAATCATACCTGTTGTAATATGTAAAAAATCATAATTTGTTGATGCAGTGAGAATGAGTTTTATTCAAATACTTACATCAATATTTCTCAGAAAAAACTCAGAGATCAAATCATCTTTGTAGTAATATGAGTCATGAAGAACTCATTTAATCAAAACTATTTTAAGCGAATGTTTAAAATAAATTTCCAAAAATTTGGATTATTCACATAAAGCTCGTTGGATGGTTTTACTCTTGAAGAGTACTGTCAAAGTTGACAGTTGCAAATGGAGAAAAAAGTCTTATTGTCTGTCTTGAATTTGTTATTAGAGTAGTGACAAACTTGTAGGAAGAGTTTGAAGGTTGGGTGGAATCCATATTGATCAGGAAAGTCAAAACCGTATTGCAAAACTTGGAAAATCTGTTAACGTAGCTGACAATACTGGGGTATCGAGTCAGCTTTTCCTTACTACATGAAATCTAGGCAGGAGAAATGTATCAAAATTCAGTGAATTCAAGTTGGTGTCAAGTGAGGGAGGATAGAAATATTCATTGGATTTCATTGGTTATTATAAAAATGTTGACAAATAAGGAAAGGCTATGTAGGACTCACTGTATCGTCTTTCATTATTCTTGTTTCAATAATTTTGTATTGTGGACATTTTTGTATTTTCTTACTAATAAGTTGAAGAAACAAGTGTATTGAACCTGTTTCACAAATATAATAACATTCATTCGTAGCAGCATGATACAACATTATTGAAACAAAAATATTAAAAGACGATACAGTGAGTCCTACATAGCCTTTCCTTATTTGTTGACATTTTTATAAGAACCAATAAAATCCAATGAATATTTCTGTCTCCTCTCACTCAACACCAACTTGAATTCACTGAATTTTGATACATTTCTCCTGCCTAGATTTCATGTAGTAAGGAAAAGCTGACTCGATACTCCAGTATTGTCAGCTACGTTAACAGATTTTCCAAATTTTGCAATACGGTTTTGACTTTCCTGATCAATATGGATTCCACCCAACCTTCAAACTCTTCCTGCAAGTTTGTCACTACTCTAATAACAAATTCAAGACAGACAATAAGACTTTTTTCTCCAATTTGCAAATGTCAATTTTGACAGTACTCTTCAAGAGTAAAACCATCCAACGAGCTTTATGTGAATAATCCAAGTTTTTGGAAATTTGGTTTAAACTTTCGCTTGAAAAGATTCTTGATACATAATAATTCAACAATAACGACCACACATTGCACAAAAATAATTCATTCATAGTTTTTTATCACATAAACTTAACCTCACATCTGTCAACCGAATTGCAATTTTCACATAGGTTAATAGATTATCATACTCAACCGATGGATTGAATCAGATATCCACGTCATTTACATTGATCTTTTCTAATAAACCACGTAGGTACCGGTTTAGCTTAGGTCGTTAGGGCGTTAGCATAGTAGATCGCGCAACATTAGGTAGGGATTGATTTAGGTGGTTCGATTCTCTTCGAGGTTTCCAATTTCCTCTTCATGACATGAGAACGTAGTGAACAACGTGGTCGTCAATCTGCAAGTGTTCTCCTCCGAAACATGTTTTTTGCTTGAAAAAAAAAAAAAAATTTACTGGAAGTTTTTTTCTGGAACGCGAATGAAAATTCATATACAAATTTCATGTATTCCCTGGTAGACCAAGGTGATGGTCTTATTGTGCAGGCTGAAGACCGTGAAAAGACCGTCAAAAGATCTTGAGAAAAAGATTGATATCAACGTGAAAAATGAACATAGGAGAAAAAATGAAAAGAGTTTCATAAAGTGGAAGGATCAATCTAGCGATCCTAACAAACCAGATTGCGAAATTCCGTCATTTGAAGCATTAATTACCGATTTTAAAAACTTGAATTAATCGAATAAATCAGGGTACCCAAGGTCCAACGCATAGAATAAAACCGCGAGCGCCCGCGCCATCTGAGAGTGGAGCGGCATGAAATAGGAACTAGTGGTCACTAATACATGCATATAGGTACATATGTGTGCACACAGCGAAATTATATGTCCGTCTGATTTTTAGGCCGCCATGTTGCGGTGTGTATATGAATTTAAATAAAGTAGATGTGTATGTCAACACCAAGTTTTAAAGGTGAAAAAGTGTGAAGATAAAATATATAATAAACTGGAAAAGTGTACACATGAATAGGGTGAACCCGGAGGAACAAATAAAATATCATTTCAAAGAGAATCATCAACGAATACCGCTGATTTGACCAACTTTGTTTCTACTTTGCAGGTTAGTAAATTTATTATTTCATGATAGTACATAACATAAACTTTATGTATATCAAAATATTTCATTTTCATTGAACAGGTCAATAAAATTGAATAAAATAATTATGACACACTTTGATTTCCAGGTTACAAGATGTCGAAAAAAACGTGTGCTGTAGCAACTTGTTCGAGGAAGGTGGAGAGATTTTTCAAATTCCCTAATCCATCTGTCCATTTTGAACGTATAGTCAAATGGATAGAAATGAGTGGGAATTCTGAATTATTGGATCTTCCTCCCAACAAGTTGCAGTTCAGAACTATGTGTGCAACCCATTTCGAGGAGAAATATCTTTTGGCACATCGATTGACACAATCTGCGGTACCAAAATCAAACTTACCAGGTATGTTCCCCATTTTTTTATGTCTTTATGATTTTACCAGAATGTGAATTCATAAATGAATAATAATAAATTGGTAATAAAATCATTATTTATTTGTCATGTGTTCAATAAATTGCATAAATTTATTGAATTATGACTTGAAAAACAAATAGTCATAACACATGCAATTTTGTAATCCAATTCTTCCATTTCTTTCAGCAACCATTGACGCCACTGTATATGTGGATAGGTACAAGGAAGAATGTGCATGAAGACGTAAAAGGATAGACGGAATGCAGTCAACTACTTCGCAGACCATTCATCCTACGATAGGAGTACAGCGAATCCAGCCAGCAGACCATTCACTGCCATCGGCATCAACAGCGATGGACATGGGAGACACCATGGAGATTAGCATCGCAGAAGGAAATGTTGATGACACTGCGACTCCGACTGGAGAATCATCAACAGGAATCAGTCATCCAGGACAAAAGGATGAAGCAGTACATTTAGAACCTCAATCATTCGACGGTAAGTGTCAGAATTCTTTCTTGAAATATTATGATGATGCATGAAAAAATATATATTAAAGGTATATACAAGAATCAGAATCAATTGAATATTTATATTGTTGCATGTGAGGTATGGTAGTGAACGAAATTCCCTGTGCTTGTAATTTGAGAGATGATTTTTCTAACGGTGAGAATCTCACACTCTACTTATAACTACATGTGTCATTCAATGAAGTTATGCACAAATATTTTTTGAAATCAAATCACAGACAAGTATCCATCATGCCAACTGTCTGAAAGAATGTACTATCATTACCATTTTTGTACACCTCTGATGATTTTTCAAACGGTCATCAAGTCACATGAAATGATAGTACAGAAATGATCAACAATCTGTGTGGAATGGAATAACCAGCCACTTTGTTGAAATAAATGCTTTGCAAATAAGAAGTAGGTTTCCAAAAAACTTGAGACGATAGAGAAATTGACTCATATCTTGGGAGCGCAGTAAGTCTTCTGCACTCTGATATTACTTTGAACTATTGGCACGATGGATGGTTCATGGTAGTCAGAGTGAAGGAAACTCACAGCGCTCCCAATATATAGATCAATTTCTTTATCGTCTCAAGTTTTGTGGATACCAACTTCTTATTCGAAAGGCATTTATTTCAACAAAGTGGTTGGTTATGCCATTTCATACAGATTGTTGATCGGGGAAATACTATCATTCCATGTGACTTGATGACCGTTTGAAAAATCATCAGAGGTGTACAAAAGTGGTAATGATAGTACATTCTTTCAGACAGTTGGCATGATGGATACTTGTCTGTGATTTGATTCCAGAAAATATTTGTACATAACTTCATTGAAGGACACATGTACTTATGAATAGAGTGTGAGATTCTTACCCTTAGAAAAATCATCTCTCAAATTACGAGCACAGGCAATTTTCTTCACTACCTTACCTCACATGCAACAATATAAATATTCAATTGAATTTGATTCTCGCAAATGGAGCTAATAATTGTTTCATATATTAGGTGTACAAATAAGTTTCCGCGGTTTTTTATAAAAAATTAGGAATTTATTGTAAAGGAAAAGTACATTACGTTTTATTCAAAGTATTTTCCATCATTTGCCACTACTTTTCCCCATCTTTCTGGCAACATTCGGATACCCCGTCGAAAAAACTCTTCATCTTTTGACGCTATCCACAAATCTACCCAATTTTTGGTGTCTTCATATGATGTGAAGCGCTGCTCAGACAGACCATGTGCCATCGACCGGAACAGGTGATAATCAGAAGGGGCTAAGTCTGGTGAATTCCGCGGGTGGGGTAAAGCTTCCCAGTTGAGTGTTTCCAAGTATGTTTTTACCGGCGCCGCAACATGTGGACGAGCATTATCGTGTAAAAGAATAATTTTGTCGTGTCTGGAGTAGTAATGGGCGCGTTTTTCCTCAAGTGCCCGACTCAATCTCATCAATTGTGTTCGGTAGAGATCTCCAGTAATGGTTTCGCTTGGTTTCAGCAATTCATAATACACGACACCAAGCTGATCCCACCAAATACACAGCATGAGTTTTTTTCCATGAATATTCGGCTTAGCTGTCGATGTTGATGGTTCCCCGGGCTTAACCCATGACTTTCTCTTCTTTGGATTATCGTAGTGAATCCATTTTTCGTCACCAGTGACTATACGATGCAAAGAACTCTTTTTTTTCATTCCTGGCAAGCAGCATTTCACTCATGCATAATCGGCGTTCAACGTCTCTCGGCTTTAGTTCATATGGAACCCAATTTCCTTGTTTTTGAATCATTCCTAACGATTTTAAACGATGTGAAATTGCTTGTTGAGTCGCTTGTAGAGTAAGTGCAAGTTCTTTTTGCGTTTGGGACGAATCTTCCTCCAATAGTACTTCTAATTCCATGTCTTCGTACACTTTCGGCCTTCCACTGCGTTCTTTGTCTTCAACGTCAAACTCAGTGTTCTTAAACTTTTGAAACCATTCCTGACAACTTCTCTCACTCAAAGCAGCTTCACCATATGCTTCTAGAAGCAATCGATGCGCCTCAGCTGAAGATATTTTCACATTAAAGAAGTAAATCAAAAGTTCCCGCAAATGATGCTTATTCGGAATAAAACTTGACATTTTTGCACGAAAAAAATTACGTGATGCTGATACGGAATCACTAGTACTTTAAGGTTATGGTGTTGCCAGATGACTAAACTTGGGATATTACGTTTTACATCTGAAAATTTCTCCATAACCTTCTAGTGGGGCCATCTTTTGACAAACCGCGGAAACTTATTTGTACACCTAATATAATTATTGATAACTACATGCATAGTTCAATGAAGTTGTTTCAGAATAATTTTTGACAATCTATCCCTTATAAGTATCTATCGTGCCAATAGTTCATAGTAATATCAGAGTGCAGAAAACTTACTACGCTCCCAAGATATAAGTCAATTTCTCCATCGTCTCAAGTTTTGTGGATACCTACTTCTTATTCGCAAGGCATTTATTTCAACAAAGTGGTTGGTTATGCCACTTAATACAGATTGTTGATTGGGAAAATACTATCATTCCATGTGACTTGATGACCGTTTGAAAAATCATCAGAGGTGTACAAAAGTGGTAATGATAGTACCTTCTTTCAGACAGTTGGCATGATGGATACTTGTCTGTGATTTGATTTCAAAAAATATTTGTACATAACTTCATTGAAGGACACATGTACTTATGAATAGAGTGTGAGATTCTTACCCTTAGAAAAATCATCTCTCCAATTACGAGCACAGGCAATTTTCTTCACTACCTTACCTCACATGCAACAATATAAATATTCAATTGAATCTGATTCTCGCAAATGGAGCTAATAATTGTTTCATATATAATTATTGATAACTACATGCATAGTTCAATGAAGTTGTTTCTGAATAATTTTTGACAATCTATCCCTTATAAGTATCTATCGTGCCAATAGTTCATAGTAATATCAGAGTGCAGAAAACTTACTACGCTCCCAAGATATAAGTCAATTTCTCCATCGTCTCAAGTTTTGTGGATACCTACTTCTTATTCGCAAGGCATTTATTTCAACCAAGTGGTTGGTTATGCCACTTCATACAGATTGTTGATTGGGAACATACTATCATTCCATGTGACTTAATGACCGTTTTAAAAATCAGCAGAGGTGTACAAAAGTGGTAATGATAGTACATGCTTCCAGACAATTGGCATGATGGATACTTTTCATAAAGAATTCTTTATGGATTCATCGTTGTATTTGAGAAACCTCCTGTTCTTGCAGTTCATGAACACTCCTTTAAGAACTCTTTGTATTCAAAAAGAATTCTCTTCAAACTCTCGAGAATTCTTAAAGGATTCTCCCGGCGCTATCATATCAGAAGTTCCCATGTGGAAAAATAATATATGGAACGTATATAGCAATCTATATATAGATTTCGGATATATGGATGAAAAATCAAAAAACGTATGTATGTGTACATCTTGACATATATATGCTTTTTAATTTTTCACTCATATATCCGGAACCTATATATAGATTGCTATATACGTTCCATACATTATTTTTCCACGTGAGTTCTTTTCGAACATGCTTGTGCTATTTGGATTGGTTCAACTGATCCGCTCCTAATTCCGCAATTATTTTACATGATATATTCGATTTTTAATCCCTGATAGATGATACCCCTGAGCGGTCAACGAAAACTTCTAAGAACAGCACACATGATCAAGAGGAACTAATACACAAATCGAAGCGGAAGAAAACAGGTAATTCTATAATTTGAGTTTTGAATGATTATGCGTCAATGTCGTTGGCAAATGTGATAAAGAGTAGGGGTGCGCAAGCACTCGAAAATTTCGGGTAATCCAACGTCTTTCAGGTACTCGAAAACTTCGGAGAAGTAGACAATTCTCGAATACTCGAAAACTCCGGGTAACCCGATCATCTTCGGGTACCCGGAAATCTCGAGCACTCGACCCGATACTCACATCTATAAACGCCACCCGACAAAAACTAATACTCGCGCACCCCTACTAGAGAGGAAGGGAAATATGTATCTATTTATAATTTAACTTTTTACTTTCATAATATAAGTTATTCCGAAAAACTCATATGTGAACCATAAAGCTGAATTTTTCAATTGTTCAAAACCTAACTGGGGGAAATAGTTAAGATCTAATGAGATCTGATTTCTTATCAGATCTGAAAGAATGCAATTTTATCTTGTATTTGTCAATGCACATGTTCCATTTTGAATCCATACATGGGAAAATATCAGAAAATTTTGAGTACTTGAACAATCAGTTCCTCATCAAGATTAAATGTAATCTTCAATTCAGATCTAACGAAATTCAAACAGATCCAACCAGATCTGTCAAGATCTAGGTTAGATCTATTGAGATCTGAATAGATCTAAAGTCGATTTTGTGAGTCAAAATTCAGATCTATTCAGATCTGATGAAATCCAAACAGAGAAGAACATTTTTGTACTCTTCAGAGTACTTCAAGAGAAATACTTCCACGAACAGTATTCTTTACTCAAGCACTCTCAACAGTGCGAAAATGCCCATCCTTGAATCTACATAGATTTCAACTTTTTCCCTGGATAGGAATTTCTCATAACTTCACTGTAAGTGACTAGTTTTCAAGCAATGAGAAAGATTCGGAATTATGGCATATTGACACTTTCAATAATATTGAATCATTCTTTTTTCACAAACGTTTCTATTGCCACATGAATATTTCCATTCAGAAAATTTTTGAATACACAAGACTCCTGATTATTTGGTAAAGGAAAACTTGTGAGATTTGACGAGAAGAATGTAGAATTAACATACAATTATCCAAATCAATATTCAGCAGATACAATTAAGGATCCCCCACAATTTTCAATCGAATATTGATCTGATTATTCAATTTGAATTTGCAATCCGGCATGATTTCATTATTTTTCCTTCCATTTGTATACACTATTGAAAAAATTGATCTGAAATGTAGCAAAAAAATCCTGGAACTGCTTACATAATCATCAATCGCACTCGATATTGTTCTCAATAACGTAACATTTTAACGGACATATGAATGCATTTCTCGAAAATCCTTTGGGAAATAAAAAACACAAACTCCTGAATCTCTTTGTTTTTAAATCTGGCATCATGTTCAAGGACTTTTTCAACAGTGTATACACATATATATATATATGATGAGATTTTTTTCAAACACATTTTACTTATTTTCATTTCCTCCATTAAACATTCAAGGATTACTCTTTTGGAATACTTCAAAATATATCTCACAGAGGTCTCAAAAATTTATCACATTAGGAAAAGACATCTACAGAATATCCCAAGGAAGAAAAAGGAAACAATAGAATGTATTCACAAAAATCTGTAGGAATTTCGAAAGAAGATATATGCACAATATCTATCAATGTTATATAGGACAATTGTATTCTATGCGCATCCTTAGAATTTATTCAAGACAGTCTCATCTGCACCTTGTATACATGATCGCAAAATGTTTCAAAATTTCTTGTGCTACTTGGGATCTTTCACAATACTTTGAGATACGTTTTGAAATTTTTCGGAAGAATTTCACAATAATGTTTATTGGGTAATGAATAGTATTGTTCTTGGAGTGAGGTATTCCATCAATTTATTCTACTCGTATATACAGATGACTATTATTCCTCCGCTTCTATATTGAAAATGTTGAATCTAACGAACAAGAACCAGCTTAGTCCTGCCGAATTGGAAGTTTATAATACACTTAGCAGGACTAATATTACAATTAGAAGGTTGAGGCAAAGAAATATGGTTTCGAAGGATAGATTACGAGAGGTAAACACGTTTATAAATGCCCAGAATTTCCAATCGTTTTTGGATCTTCCAGAAACAGTGAAGGATTTTTTCATTAGCCAAGTCCGCAATCACAAACGTCATAAATATGGTAGGAATTTCACTAAAAATGACAAAATATTTGCTTTGGCTTTGTATAAGAGAAGCCCTGTCGCTTATCGTTTTTTTTCTAATATGTTTATTGTTCCCTCTGTGGAGACTCTTCGAAAATTCATTAACACGACTCCAATAAAGCCAGGGATTTGTGAGACCATTTTTGAGAATTTGAAAACTCGTGCCTCATTATTTGATGATGAAGAAGATAAATATTGCGTACTTTTATTCGATGAAATGGCTTTAAGTCCAGCTTTGTATTATGATTCAACCACTGATTCGGTAGACGGATTTGTTGACCATGGTTTTGGTGTTACTAAGCCGGATATTGCAGACCATCCAGCAGTATGGATGTTGAGAGGCATTAACGGTCCAAAACCCTGGAAACAAACTGTCACGTACACATTTTCTAAAGGAACAACGCCATGGCAAAATATTGCCGAAATGTTCAAAACTATAGTTAGGAAAACACACGAAACAGGGTTCAAAATTATAGCATTCGTGTCAGATCAAGGGGCTACAAATGTTAAAGCTGTTAAAAATTTAGTTGCAGATTCTCAACGCTATGCCGCTCACAATAATATAAGAATTGATGATACGGTTATAATGGTTGATGGTGATATCATTGTACCCATCTTTGATCCTCCTCATCTCATTCAATGCATTAGAAATAATTTATTGACCAAAGATTTGATGTTTTTTTATGATAATGTTGAACGTGTTGCTAAATGGTCTCATATAGTAGACGCATATTTTATTGATCAAAGTCATCGCGGGATGTTTAGCAGTAGTATGTATAAGTTAACAGATTGTCATGTCATTCCAGATAAAATTAAAAAGATGAAGGTCAAATTTTGTACCCAAGTATTCAGTAATAATGTTTCCACTTATATTCATCAAAGATCAGTTGATGGAGGTAAAAGTGCTTGTGGTACTAAAAGTTTACCTTCTGAAGCCGTAGAAATTTTTCAAAAAACCATCCTACAAAGTGCTGTTCATTTTTCATCTCGAAAGATTCTGTATCGATTGGTATATATGATTTGTGAATTAATTTTTCAAATTTTCCATCAGTTTATTCCAGCACTTGGTCAAATTTTGAGGTGGAATTTTTTAAGCATTACGACTTCATTATTTCTCGTTTGAAAAAACTCCTTGTTGTTTGGTCCATACATTACAGCAGTGGTCTCCAAAAATTTCCATTCAATCCTATATTTTTATAAAAATTGTGGCACCGGCACTGAGATACATGTACACGGATGCGTATGTATATGTGACCACTAGTTCCTATTCCATGCCGCTCCACTCCCAGATGGCGCGGGCGCTCGCGGTTTTATTCTATGCGTTGGACCTTGGGTACCCTGGAATAAATTCGGTGCGGCAGAATAGTGATCAACAAGCGACGAGGCGTTGTGTGGCTGCCGAGTGGGGGAAGAACGGTTGGAGAATGGAGGAGACTTGGGAACGCCTACAGCACAAACTATACACGAAGCGAAAAGATCGTACAGAGACCCTCAAAAGACCGTGAAAAGACCGTCGAAAATAATCATACTTCAAAGTCGTTTTTCCAACTGAAATGCTTATATCAGCGATATTCTCACATTCACAGGGTATCATTGAATATATCGAATATGAGAAACAATCATTTCCTTCATCATAGCCGTGCGAACTAATGAAAAATTGAAAGACATGCTCAAAAGACCGTGAAAAGACTGTCGTGAATAATTACATTGTAAATTCGTTTTTCCAACTGAAATGCTTATATCAGCGATATTCGCACATTCACAGATTATCATTCAACATATCGGATGTTGATGACAATGATTTTCCCCATCATACCCGTGCGAATCAATTAAAAATCGGAAGAGATGCTCTGAAGACCGTCGAAAGACCGTTAAAAGACTGTCGTGAATAATCGTACTTTAAATTCGTTTTTCCAACTGAAATGCTGATATAAGCGATATTTTCACACTCACAGGGTATCACGACGGTCTTTTCACGGTCTTTTGACGGTCTTCAGAGCATCTCTTTCAATTTTCCATGATTTCGCACGGCTATGATGAAGGGGATGATTGTTTCTCACATTCGATATATTCAATGATACCCTGTGAATGTCAGAATATCGCTGATATAAGCATTTCAGTTAGACGAACGACTTTAAAGTATGATTATTTTCGACGGTCTTTTCACGGTCTTTTGAGGGTCTCCGTACGATCTTTTCGCTTCGTGTATAGTTTATGCTGTAGGCGTTCCCAAGTCTCCTCCATTCTCCAACCGTTCTTCCCCCACTCGGCAGCCACACAACGCCTCGTCGCTTGTTGGTCACTATTCTGCCGCACTGAATTTATTCGATTAATTCAAGTTTTTAAAATCGGTAATTAATGCTTCAAATGACGGAATTTCGCAATCTCGTTTGTTGGGATCGCTAGATTGAACCTTCCACTTTATGAAACTCTTTTCATTTTTTCTCCTCTGTTCATTTTTCGCGTCGATATCAATCTTTTTCTCAAGATCTTTTGACGGTCTTTTCACGGTCTTCAGCTTCCACAATAAGATGATCTTTTGACGGTCTCTTGAGTATCTCCATGGTCTACCAGGGTTCGTACATTCAATTTCAAATCCATGTACATTAAATTTAATGTATGTAGACTTGAAATTTATGGAACCAGTACATGAATTTTCAGTTACGTACTTGAAAAACCTTTCAGTAGATTTACATTAAAGTTCATGCGGAAATTTTCAACAGTGTATCGCATGAACTAGGATCTTTTCGATTGGTCAAAAATTCTCCGATTTCTATCCGATTTTCCACCCCCAAAAATCGATTTTTTCGAAAAATGGCCGCCATTTTGTTATTTTTGAATGGAAAAAAAATATCCTAGTTCACGCGATAGCCATTTCAACAAGGAATAATTTGCAATGTTTTTTTTCCTTTTTCAGATCATCCGGTCGCCCCAAATCACTCCCACCGTCATTTTTTAACGTTTTTTTGTTTAAACTAGTAGGACGATAAAAAAATTTGTTTGAATCTGAAAAAAAGATTTTTTGTAATAGTTAATGTTCAGTAAACATACCTAGAAATTTTCAACACGATATCTCAAATTTTCTTCTTCTCAACCCACACAGCTCAACAGTTCAGGAGGAATTCATAATGAATTCATTTGAAGCTATGAGGCTTCAATTCCGGTAATGATTCTGGGATTTATCATCATTATCGCTAAAATCAGAATTTTCTTTTTCCGCCATTTCAATTGAAATGAATATTATCCATTTTCGTAACTTAAAATGGAAACTGCGGAAGATGAAAATTCTGACTCTGAAGATAATGAGTAATATATCTCAAGATCGTTAATGAGAATATCATTACTGCCGATCTCTGCTGTAGATTGGTCCGGCAGCCATTCATCATCATTTCTTCTATAATAAAAGTGCTCTGTGAAGAGGAATTGAGTATACGCATCTCCCATAAAATCATCGTATATAATGGTATACTTCATCGTTTCGTTTCTTAGCCGTTGATAATTCATGCCTATTACCGATAAATTAATGATTTTAGTATAAAATTCGATGTATCTAGACATGAAAATTACGATCTTTGTGTTGAAATACGGTACATATGGTGAAACATTCATCTGCATTCATGGGGAAAGTCAAAACGGGCTAAAATGGGCAAAAAAACATCCAATAAAAAAATTGATAGAAGCACTGTAATCATACCTTTTTAATATCCCAAATAGACAATCCGATTTCTATTAGATATCTGAAAGATGACTGAAAATTTTGTAAGATATCTCAAAATTTTTCCTGAAAGAGATCTCTAAGGTATCTTAAAGATATCGTACGCAACACTATTATATATGTTTGAGATATCTGAAAAGAGATCTTCCAGAAGCTTCTCGAAGATATCTTAATTAGGTCTTATGGGAGAGCAAAATTAGAAATCCGAAAAGTGATATATTTCATACAAATCCCCTGGTTGTAATGTATATCATAATTTTTCATAATTTTCATGAAAGTCATAATTCTGTATATTTCGTCATTTTTTACGAATTCGAGGAGGAAATATTAGATTCTCCTTACCGAATTTATAATTTATGAGGAAATATGAAAAATTGTCACTTTTATGAGAAATTATGGAAAATCATGAGATCTAACTTCGCCAGGGAATCGATACATGAATTCGATGAAGATGTTTCGAGGATCCGATAAAAACCGATTCAAAAATAATCGGAACGGATAGGGTCAATCGGAAAGGCTCAGCTACCGATTCAAAATGAATAGGAATTAATCGGGATCTCTTTTCTATAGGATTGAATCGAGGATTTACCAATAGAAACATCTGTTGTTCATTTGAATGAACAAGACTTCGCGCGATCTCTGGGTGTGTATAAGAGATATCTGATTGGATGATTAAAATTTTGTCCATCTCATAAAGCGAACGGTTCTGATTGGAATTTTCCATAACCTCAATCTATTGGAAGTAATGGGGAAATGTATGGAATTGAATGAGTAAACAGTTATTTTTATGGGGAATTCGCGGCCTCATTTGAAAATGTATATATTTAATTGATCAATGGGTTTTAGTTGAATCATCCCAACATTCGAATCTATCGGGAATAATCGGAAAGTTTAGAGATCCTAATATCCCACATGAGAAAAAAAGATTAGTTGAAACAACTAGTTACCTTGTAAGCGCATATGGACCCATTTTTTTCGTCAGGACAACAATTTTATTTATTGATTTGACTAATTTGAAAAACTGGTTGAATCAATAAAAAAATTGATTATTCTAACGGAAAAAATGGGTCTATATGCGCTTACAAGTTGAATAGTTATTTCAACTAATCTTTTGTTCCCGAGTAAAGCTATGTTCCGACAATAACCAATTCAGTTTTAGAATCGTTTTGATTGCATCAGACCATCGGTTTCAAAGAAATAAAATACCGATAAAATCCAATTAAAAACTATGTTATTGGTGCCAATCGGAAGTTTCATTGATCATAAAATACTGATTGAAACCAATTTGACAATATTTAATTGGTATTCATCGGCATTTTTATTGGTAATAAAATACCCATTGAAACCCATTGACAAATATTTAATTGGTATCAATCCGAATTTTTATTAATCATAAGAACCCATTGAATCCCATTGGGAAATATTTCGCAGGGGTCAATCAAAATTTTCATGTTCAATAGTGTACCGATTAAATGCAATTAGACAATATTTCATTGATATCAATCGGAATTTTCATTGATATAAAATACCCATTGAATTACATTGGAAAATATTTTATTGGTATCAGTCGGAATTTTCATTATTAAGGAAATACCCATTGGTATCAATCGGAGTTTTTATTATTCATAAAATACTGACTGAATCCAATAGAAAAACATTTTATTGGTATCAATGGGAAACTTCCGATGCAGAAACCCAATTCATTCCAATAAAATTTGTTTTACCGGATTTGATCGGAATTTTTGTCAATCGTAAATTACCGATTCAATCCAATAAAAAAGTATCTTATCGGTATCAGTGGGAAATCTCCGATGCAGAAACTCAATTCATTCCGATAGAATTTCGTTTTATCGGAATTAATCGGATTTTTTCACCAGGGTTAGGAATGCCGGTAATGTTTACTAATGCTGATTTTGAAAAAGTATACAATGACAGCCAACGAATATACGAATAAAATATCATACACTTACTTGGTGAGTTTTTATCCAATGGACAGGTCAATTGAGGAGCTGGATCAAATAACTCACCGAGCGCTCGAACCGCGTCACAAGTTTGATGCAAGAAATCCCGTCGTAGGTCGAAAAAAAAGTCGGAATTTTGGAAATGTAAAAATACTAAATGGTAGAGCTTGAAAAATCAATCCAAGTTACTCTCTACGATTCTTTTCTATGATTGACGATTTTCGAGAAAAAAATCCTAAACCATCAATTTTTTCACACCAAAAATGATTATTTTTCAACATTCAACTCGCTCCAACTCGGTCATTTTTCAATGAATCGAAATGAATCTTGCGAATTTCGATTCGTGAGACTTTCCCGAAGATGCAAATGTAGGTCAAGGGCGTGAAAATTGATAACAAATTAATAAATTTTTAATACGAAGTAAAAATCACGTTTCTCATGCTTTGTATCAAAAAAGTGGTGGGGGAAGTACGAAGTACAAAAAACTTCCAGCGAGAAAGTTGTTCGCTAGTGTTTGAACTAACTTTGTGAAAAATTTCAGATCGATTCAAGTAATAGTTCGCAAAATACAGCCTTTTATTCATTAGCGCGCAGCAAAAATTTTTCATAGTTTCGCGTCGTTTATAGGATGAATATCCGCATCCGCGACAAAGGTGGTATTCGCTCGATTTCTGGACGTAAGTTTGTTTTTTGGGTCGGAGAAAACGAATATTGGTTTATTCCTGTGAATAAAATTGATGATCGATGCCTTATTACAAATAATTTAATTGTTCAAAAGGTCTTTACAAATCAACTGATTTACTTCAAACTGAACGAGCAGAAGCAACTGGACTGAGCAAAGAAAAGATGAATGATGTCAAATCGTTGATGCAATATTTGAGTAGTGAAGAAAAAACAAAGTGTCAAGATTTTTTTGAAAAAGCTGTAATAAAGATGAAGAGAAGAACAAATTACAGATAAACCTAAAAGCAAAAAGTGTGTAAATCCGTAGCAGTAAACGAGAAAAAAAAATAAACAAATGTACATGTGGAAAATAGATTATGTGAATAAATAAATGTATTCGAATAAACAACAACAATGAAAAATGTTCCGCACCAAACTTATTCCTCGCAAGACAAGAAACTTTTTTCGTCCGAATAGCTTTCCCCTAATACCAATAGTTGATTTGTAAAGACCTTTTGAACAATTAAATTATTTGTAATAAGACATCGATCATGAATTTTATTCATAGGAATAATCCAATATTCGTTTTCTCCGACCCAAAAAACAAACCTACGTCCAGAAATCGAGCGAATACCACGTATGCCGCGGACGCGGATATTCATCCTATAAACGACGCGAAACTATGAAAAAATTTGCTGCGCGCTAATGAATAAAAGGCTGTATTTTGCGAACCATTAGTCGAATCGATCTGAAATTTTTCACAAAGTTAGTTCAAACACTAGCGAACAACTTTCTCGCTGGGAGTTTTTTGTACTTCGTACTTCCCCCACCACTTTTTTGATACAAAGCATGAAAAACGTGATTTTTACTCCGGATTGAAAATTTATTGATTTGCTATTAATTTTTACAAACTTTATCTACATTTGCATCTTCGGAGAAGTCTCACAAATCAAAATTCGCAAGATTCATTTCGATTCATTGAAAAATGACCGAGTTGGAGCGAGTTGAATGTTGAAAAATAATCATTTTTGGTGTGAAAAAATTTATGGTTTATGATTTTTTCCTCGAAAATCGTCAATCATAGAGAAAAAACGTAGAGAGTAACTTGGATTGATTTTTCAAGCTCTACCACTTAGTATTTTTACATTTCCAAAATTCCGAATTTTTTTCGACCTACGACGGGACCTTTTGCATCAAACTTGTGACGCGGTTCGAGCGCTCGGCGAGTTATTCGATCCAGCTCCTCAATTGCACTTTTGAATCCCTTGAATCCCAATATATAACATTTTTATGTACAAGATTCAAAATTTTACACGTACTGCACGTGAGAGAATGAGGCAGAAAAGTGATGCGAGAGGCAAAGTCGGTAGACACCATCTTTTCAGAAATTGAAGTTCCGAAAGATGTCTTATAGATAATATTTTAAGAGCTTCGATGCAATAGATTTTTCAGATATATTTCAGATATCTTATACAAGCAGCTATAAGATATCTTTCTGAAGATTTCTAATATACATCTATCAGACATCTTTTAGATACATCTTAAAGGTTTCTTTCATCGGATATCTTATATTCATCTTTAAGAACTCAAGGTTTACTGGGATCTCACCTTCTACGAAAATGACTACTCCTTCCTCGTAACCATTCTCACATTTCACTAGATAAATTTTATTTTTCACGAACGGTAACTGAAAATTTCTAATTTGAGATACTTCAATCGTTATATATTCTTTTGATTCAAGCAATTCGATGAACCCGTACATCGATGCTGTTTTCTGTCTTTGTATTTTTCACGACGATGAAAAAACACATAACCATATAATCGTGATTTACTGACAGGCTTATTTATTTTGTTTCCCGAGTTACGGTATCTTGAACGTTATCTCGATTCAAGGATGTAACTATACGGGGGATAACGGAGGGTGCTAAATAATCGATTTTTTTTTCTAACTCAGATCATGTACGTATATGAGATTTTGATAACATCCCGTACAGCACCGGACATTTCTACGTTGCCTCTACGTTGCTTCCGCGTGGAATCTCCGTTCATCCACGTTCTATCCACGTCCACCATTTATCCACGTGAAGTCCAGGGGGATGCGACGTGGAAGTCGGTGGATGTGCTGTTAGGGATTCTTATTCAAATTATAGAATATGCAAGAAAAAATGATTCTCCAATAATCCTTCAATTTTTTTCATGAATAATACGTAAAAATCCTGATGTATCGTTTATTGGAGTGTCATAAACAAATGAAGTTGCGTTCGATTATTTTCTAGTGAATCAGTGACAGAGAGAGATGGAAATATTATGTTCTTACCGATCGATCAGTTCTGCTTATTTGCATTTTGTCGTACTTGAAATCTATGACATGAAATTTTTGTTGATTGGATGTTCAGGGTTCATAGCTGTCCTTGGATCCTAACGGAATGATACGGGTGTGGGATTGACCAATCTCACATTTCTGTTGAATAATTCAACCAATAAGATGCAAATAGATTATTTCACAATATTTATATTGGATATCCCAATAAATTCCGCTGAAAACATCAATAAGAGGATTGGAAATTGCTATTCCATGAATACATGGCATATGCATGTCCTTTAATTCAGTGAACAAATGCAACTTGATGGAGAACGCCGCGCCGTACTCGTGATTTCTTATTCAATCAAATTCTCTCCTATTTTGAAAAACTTCGAATCAAATATAATGCTTCCAATGGAAAGTTCCAATGAAATCCAATGAATTCTGTCATAATATTTATATCGGATATCCCAATCGATTCCGATAAAAAAATATCAGTAAAATGATTTTGAAATGCTATTCAATGCATACATCTCATATAGACATCCTTCAATCATTGGAATATCGAATGCAAATCCATGGGAGACCGCCGTGGTCGTGAATTTGTATTCAATCAAATTCTCTCCCATTTAGAAAAACTTTTGATGAAATGTCGTTCTTTCAATTGGAAGTTCCAATAAAAACCAATGAATTGAACCGTCAAACGAACTTACCTGAAGTGAAGTTCGACGGATATTATATGAAAGCCCCGTTCGAGATGATTACACCTGAAGTAGTATGCCCCGTGTCCGCCAGATGCCACAACGTTCAGAGTTCCAAAAACAAGAAAATTCCTAGTATTTTCTTGTTTTCCCTATGGTCCTGGGGCACAGCCTGCCCAAAACCTTCATATTTTTAGAGTTGATAGCGTTCCATTTTTCCAAGATTTTGCAAAACATGCCTCTCCGGGCGGGTACAAAAAACATCTTTTGGGATTGGGTTGTAATCATCTCGAACGGGGCTTTCGTATAATATCCGTCGAACTTCAGTTCAGGTAAGTTCGTTTGACGGTTCAATTATACTTCAAGCCCCGTTCTTCGAGATTACACCTGTAATTGTTTGGAGTCACTGCAAAATCTTGGCGATTTTACATTATATTCAATCATTTTTAGCAATCATAAATATATATATAAATTGACACATTTTTTTTTTCAAGTGACTTTTATTTGTAAAATCTTTGCCTGTCATATAACTTTCCTGTTCTACCTTTTTCTTAAATAAAATGAACAATTTCTTTTCTTTTTTTATGACTTATGTTTCTAAAGCCTTATGTTTCTTATGACTTAATTTTTTTTTTTTTGATAACTTGAACATCTTATTTGCTTAAAACGTCTTTTTCCCAAATAAACAACTTATTAAGATTACAAACATCCGTGAATATGAACATATAAAGTGACAACTTATTGTAGTAGTAGTAGTAGTAGTAGTAGTAGTAGTAGTAAGTCTTTATTTATATTCTGTCGGCGCCCGCTTACAAAGCTTGCAGGCGCCGCTCTTCTCCCCCGTCTCTCTCTCTCCCTTCATATCACAAAATCATAAAACTCACAAACAAAAAGGAAAGAAAATACGGAAAGTAAAACCAAAACAAAACATTATCTTTCCACAAACTCCCAAAATATGAAAACAAAATACACGATAATTTCCAGTTCAATGATCAGTCTTCCCTCCACATCACTCCTTCCCCCAGCGAACTTCTTTTCCCCGAAACTCCTTCTTTCGCTCCCCCTCCTATGTGCTGTCCCTTCCCTCCAGCTCCTTTCTTCCTCCGCGTCTGTCCTCCCTCATCAGGTCCCGGTCCACATAAATTCCGAACCTCCTCAGTACCCCTTTCCTCTCCAACACCTTCTCAGCCACCTCCTCGCTCTCCAACCTTATCCAGACATCCTTCCCCTCCAGTCCTATTCTTCTTATCTCTTCTTTCCTCAATTTCATATACATCTTCTCTTCCAGTACCTCCAGTAGCCTCGCGCTATCCTTTATCTCCCTTGCTCCCCATCCTCTCACAATCGCGTTCCTCTTCCTCCATCTTCTGTCCTTCTCCCTCCAATCCTCCATCCTCTTCGCGCGGTCTCTCGCTCCTTCCGTATCTCCTCCATCCTTCTTTCTCCCTTCCTCCTGCTCCTCCACGTCTTTGTAACTTCCCCCTCCTTCCGACAGATGTCGCTCATTCCACTTTTCCTCCGTTCCGCTTTCCTTCCTTGCCAACTCTTCTCTTTTCTCCCCGCGTCGACGTCGTACGTTCTCTTCTTCTTTTCCTCCGTCCTCTCTCCCCTTCTCCGCCTTCCTCTCTTCCTTCTCATCTCTCCCGTCTTCCGGTAGATGGCATCCGCTACTCTTATCTTCGTCTTCAATGCTTTTCCTTACCGGTCTCGACTTCTTTTTCCTAACCACTCTTTCTTCCTCTACGTTTTCCTTCCTTACCGGCCTGTCTCCATCTTCCTCCCTATCTTCGTTCCTTCTCCCGCCAGATGTCGGTACATTCCTCCCTTCTGCGCCTTCTCCATCCTTTTTCCACTCCTTCACTAATTCACCTAACTTTTCCACCATAGCCTCCAGCACCCAAATCTTCTGTTTTTTATTGTTTTCCTCCATCCTCCTTTTCCACTCGTCCTCTTTCTCCTTTAACTTCCTTTCCACCTCCTCTTCCGCCAACTTCTTGATCGCTTCTCTCTCCATCGCGAACAGCACGTGTCCCTTTCAAATAAAACACTCTTCCACCTTTTAATATTCATTCACCTCCGCCGACACTCTGTTCCGACCTTCCTCACACACTTCGCGACTTTTTTCTCTCACTTTCCTTTTCCTTCCCTTTCTTAGAACTCCCTTTCTTTCTTTATTTTCCCGCACGATGCCACCCAACGTTACAGCCCTTCCGCCATCTTACCGGAAGTCCAATAACTTATTGTAATAAAGCCTTTGCAAATTCTTCCACCTCAGGTGCTAAAGGTCTATTATAAGACCTAGCAAAAATCCCGGATGTTTTCGACCATCCTGCTGTTTTTCGAATCACTTCCCAATCTAATTCTTTGCCCAACGCTGCAGATGTAGCCGCATGCCTGGTCGAATGACTCAAAAATACTGTTGTATCAATATTGCACCTCTTTAAAATCAACTTAATTCATCTGCTGATGGATTGGCTACATACTGCTCTATGCGGTTTTTTAAAAGAAATAAACAGATTTCTTTCGTCTCCTCTTAAGTTCTTGGTCCTTTCCATGTACGACCTGACTGTTAGCGCTACACATAATTCAGGTTTACGTTCGAGATATGGGAGAGATAAAAAAGGCTGATAACTACCAGCTTTAGATGTTTTTATTATTTCCAGTACCTTAATATTCAAACCTGACTCTGGTTCTATAATGTCTCCTAACTTTGTAAGGGCGGAAGTTTGCGCTCGCTGCGCTGTCACCAAGGCTAACAGTATACAGGTCTTATAAGTCAGTTGTTCTATATTGAAGTTTTCTAACGGAAACCACTTCTCTATTTTGTCCAAAACATTCTGTGGGTTCCAGGTGAAACGATATTTGGGTCTAAAGGGTCTTAATTTATACAGGGCGTCCCATTTGAAACAGGACAGCTGAATAACTCTTCAGGGAATGGAGGGGGGAAGAAATTGTTCAGATAAAAGTTGTAGGGTTCGAAGGGGGCCATAAGATGGTGACCTTGAATTCGACCTTGAGGTCAATTTTGAGCATAATTGATGGTCAAAGTATGTTTTTTCAAATGGAAAACTCTAAGTTCGACCTCAGAAATGGAAAGGGCGGAAAATTTTACGTCCGAATATGTTAACATATCAGGTCATTTAGAGGTCATTTGAAGATCAAGAAACCATTTTCTATGGATTTTCACGGAAAAGCCTCAAACGAGTTGTTTCTCTGACCAAAGTTATTAAAGTTAAAGTGAAACCCCACGTTTCGACCTTGAATTGAAAGTAAACAGAACTAACCTTCAGAGTTTATTCTTCATATCAGTACGAAAATGATCATTAAGAAGTTTTCACCGTTTACGGTGTAAGTGCGGGTTCAAAATGGTTCATTCACCTAACGAATGTGTTGATATTTTATTGATCTTGGGTGAGTGTCGCGGAGTGTATCAAAGAGCGTCACGATTGTACAGAGAGCGGTTTGGAGATCGGCAGCATCATCCTTCTCCAGAAGTCATTCGCCAAGTTGAAAGAAATTGTCGACAAGGAAGGATTGGTCAACGCCGAAACAATCAAGGTTTCAACTTTAACGACCCTCGATGCGTTGCTGTTTTAGCAATAATACACATGAATCCTCATGTTAGTTTACGTGATATTGAACGCGATTTGGGTATTCCACGCAGTACGGCACACAGAATTCTACAAGCTGCTCAATATCATCCGTACCACATCACACTGACCCAAGAATTATCTCAACAAGATATGCAGAATCGGGTTAACTTTTGCCATTGGGCTTTACAGAGGTTGAACGAAGCGCCCGATTTCTTTCGATATGTTCTTTTCAATGATGAATCAACGTTTCAAAGTACTGGCTTGTTAAATCGTCACAATAGCCACTATTGGTCAGCGCAAAACCCGCACTGGACTCAACAAGTTGATCATCAGCATCGGTGGAGTATAAATGTTTGGTGTGGAATTCTAGACAATCAAGTTATTGGGCCGTATTTTTTTTATGGAACTGTTAACGATCCTAATTATCTACAGTTTTTACAGAATAAATTACCAGTTCTCATGGAAGATGTGACATTAGCAACTGGGCAGAGGATGTGGTATCAGCAAGACGGTGCACCACCACACTTTGCTCGATGTGTGAGGGATTATCTAAATATCCTTTTCCCCAATCGTTGGATTGGTCGAGGTGGATTTGTACTGTGGCCGGCAAGATCTCCTGATCTCACCCCTCTTGATTTTCATTTGTGAGGTTACGTAAAAAATGTCGTTTATACCAACCGACCAACAACACCTGTGGATCTACAACAACGTACCAGATACGCAATTGCGAATATTCGTGCAGAAGTTTTTCAATCTGTTCTTGGAAACTTTCGACGCTGGCTGGAGTTATGTATTGAAGTAAATGGCGGTAATTCGAACATCTCCTGCAATAAGTGTGTCTTACCCGTCAACGGATTCGTGCCATCTGTAATTATAAAATGACGAACTGGAAAAATAAATAATTTTTTAATTATTGTTTCAAATTTGGCATTCATTATCGTTCTCAAGGTCGAATTCAAGGTCGAAACGTGGGGTTTCACTTCAACTTTGATAACTTTGGTCAGAGAAACAACTCGTTTGAGGCTTTTCCGTGAAAATCCATAGAAAATGGTTTTTTGACCTTCAAATGACCTCTAAATGACCTGATATGTTAACATATTCGGACGTGAAATTTTCCGCCCTTTCCATTTCTGAGGTCGAACGTAGGGTTTTCCATTTGAAAAAACATACTTTGACCATCAATTATGCTCAAAATTGACCTCAAGGTCAAATTCAAGGTCACCATCTTATGGCCCCCTTCGAATCCTACAACTTTTATCTGAACAATTTTTTTCCCCCTCCATTCCCTGAAGAGTTATTCAGCTGTCCTGCTTCAAATGAGACGCCCTGATACCCCTTTGAAAAATCTTTTGATCAATGGGTTTTCTCTGATTTCTTCCTGCGATATTAGTGAAATTGCTGACTGCATTGAATTTAAGGACCCATATGACGCTCCTTCTTCAAATTTAATTGTTAAATATCTAATAATATCAATTACTGTGGCCTCAAACATATTTATGTTGTTACTGGGACAAAAGCTTTCCCATTGACTAAAAACTACCTGATATTGTTTGACCGTTGAATCTGAAAGAGATGACACTACAATCTGTAGAGATTCTCTCGGTAATCTCTGTCTTAAGAAGGCCTTCCGGATAATTTCCCTGCTATCAGTCTGAGATGTCGGCCTGTTGGATGACCCTGTGACCTGTAAGATAAGCACAGTAAATTTTCTGCCGGACCAAAAATTAAATAATTATCCGAAATTAGAGAATAGAATAATGGGTACCAAGGTTGGCTTGGCCAATCAGGTACTACAACAATGCCCGACGCTTGCTCAAGTTCGATTTTTCGCAAAACCTTTAGGATAAGGGCGAAAGGAGGAAATGCATAGAAGTAAAATGGTTTCCAATTTAACGTAAATGCGTCTATGGCGAAAGCAGATTCTTCTGGGAACCAAGAAACATATTCCTCACATTTCCTGTTGTTTTGCGAAGCAAAAAGATCTATATCCGGTTAACCAAAGTTTTTTATTATCTCCGCGAATACCTCACTTGACAATTCCCATTCCGTGTCAACTGATTTTTGGCGTGACAACCTATCTGCGATAATGTTCTTCTCCGATGAGATGTACGATGCGAAAAGGAATATGTTTCTTTTTTCCGCCCATTGCCAGATTTTTCGGGCGATATCATGCAGGGGTCGAAACCTACTACTCCCCATTTGATTCACATAAGATATTGCTGTTGTGTTATCCTCACGTAATAGAATTTCGCAATCTCTTAAATCCGACGCCAACTTTTCCAACGGCAAATAAACTGCTTGTAACTCCAACCAGTTGATATGCGCAACCCTCTCGGTTTCGTTCCATAAGCCTCTAGCATTTCCTCTTTCGCAGGTTGCACCCCATCCAGACTTTGAGGCATCCGTAAACAAGGTAATATAAACTTATTTTGTCTGATGGGGTTACAATTATATGTGATATTCTCTTTCCACCATCTGAAATCCTCTTTGCATCTACCTGAAACTACCATTTTCCTATTATAATTGTAATCGTTAATTACCAGAGCCACCTGTTTTTCATGTTCTAAATTCTTTGTATAGAGCCAGCCATATTGCATTGCTGGGCAACATGCCATCAGTTTCCCAATTAATCTTGCAAAGTCTCCTATTGAAACTTGATCTTTATGAATGAATTTTTCTATTCTCTTTCCTATGTCCTCTCTTTTTCCTCTTTTTGTATCTATTACTAGTTCTAAAAATTTACATCGGGTGTGCGGAATCAACATACACTTCTTCCAGTTTATAATAAACCCTAACTCCTCTAGTAACTCTAAGGTTATGTTCATATTTCTCCTACAATTTTCGAAACTATCCGCTATGCAGAGTATGTCATCCAGATAGATTACCGATGTGAGATATCTTTGTCTTAAGTGCTTCATAATCGGCTTCATTACCTTAGTAAATATATATGGAGCACAAGCTAAACCAAATGGCAAACAAGTAGATTCATAATGTTGTCCTTCAAAGAAAAAACGCAAATACCTTCTGGACTCTTTCTCTATTGGAATTGACAAATAGGCATCTTGCAAATCAATCTTCGCCATATAATATCCTTTCCTGACTAATCTAGTGGCTGTTCCCAAATTTTCCATTTTGAAATGATCCGTGTTTATATATATATTTAATTCTTTTAAGTTCAAAATGAATCTACCCGAACCGTCAGGTTTCTTAACTACGAAAAAGGATCATAAAAATTGATCATCTACCGGTGAACAGGGTACGACTGCTCCTTTCATTATTAAATCCTTTGCAGCTGTGATCATCTCACGTTTTCCCTTAACAGAAAAAATCTGCGGTTTGGGAGCAATTGTATGTCTCACTGGATGTGAAAACTTAATTTTTTATCCTGTGATACAATTCAAAATAAACGGGTCCCTAGTTATATTTTTCCATTCTGATACAAACTTTTTCAAACGACCTGCTGTTCCACTCACTTCTATCGTCTGTAACTGTGTTGCTTCGGGTTGTAACGGGTGCCTGTCGTTCTCGTGCTCGGGTACTTCTGAGTATATTTTGCTTGGCGATTCTTGTTTTGAAAGGACTTCTTGAATCCCGCCTGACGCCTGGCAGGTGGGTTTCTGCTGCCTAAAAAAGATCTTGATGAACCTGGTTGACTGCTCTTCGTTGGCTGACGATTCTTGATGTTGTTCGATGCCTTTTCTAGCGCTTTTGTTTTCTCAACCAATTCTCCTAGGTCCGGTCCAAATAAGAATTTATTTGGTTTCGTTTTCTTCAAGATATCCTGCACCTGCTTACCCAGACCTGGGATTACAATAGCTCTCCGGTTCCTAGAATGTTCAAAATGTGTCAGCGAAAGTAATTTTCCTGCATCACATAAGGGTTGCAATAACACTAATTTATCGATTTCTTCGTTCTCCTTGTCTAATAGACTTTTGATGCCTATTCCCAAAGCATACAGAGCCGATCCTACCAATTCTTGGGAGTCTAAGAAGTACTTGTTTCTTTTGACAGCTGTATCGCTCAAGGTGACTGCGATTTCAGGATTCATTTCCGGTGTGACAATAAAATCCGGTTTGTTATATTTGCCCAGCAGCTCCTCTTTTTCTGCCTTCGTGCACGAACCTTGTACCCAAGCACTCCATCTGTTGCGAAGGGCCTCATGCAATTCCATTCTAATCGCATTCGATGAAGAGGGGTCCTCACCCAAGATCTCTATAAGGTCCTCGTCTAACATCTCTAAATTAGATGTATCCTCGTCTTCAATGACGGACCAAATTGATTTAGTCGATGGTGATGGTTGGTTTGGCTCATTGTTCTCCTTTTCAGAGTCATCGTCCTCTGCAGATACCTGTGCACCTATATACCACCATGTATACACTATTAGCATAATGAGCATGTCACTGAAGTACATTGAAAAAAGGTGATTTTGTAATATATATGAGCCAACATATATATAACTATATATACAGGGTGGGGCATTTAAAGTGTCGCGGGCGTTTTTTCCAAAAATAAAATGAGATACGAGAAAATTTTTCGGACAAAAATTGTAGGGTATCGAGGGGGACATCCGATGGTGGCCTTGGCTTTGACCTCAAATCTCATCTTCAAGGGCATTCTGAGGTCAACTCTTGTTTTTTAAATAGCATCTCATATTTTTTACTGCAGATTTGGATTCTAGGTCAAAGACCAAGAAACTTTTGTCTGAACCATTTTCCTGAAATCCGCAAAGATGGCGCTCTAATCGATATTGTCCCATACTGAATCTGACATTAGAATAACTCGAAAACGAAGGGTCTTGGAGGAGAATGTTTCGGACAAAAGTTGTCTGATTCCAAGGGGGACCCCTTGAACTGAAACGGAGGTGATGGGGTATAACAGACAAAACACAACACATTTCAATCGTCTACATCACTTGGATAATTTTAATGCAGTAGATGCTCAAAATGATGGCCTTCGACTTCAATACACATTTCAAAACGTTTTACAAAAGATTGCTGAACTCGTGCTAAAATATCTTCATTGATGCTCGCGCATGCATTGATGATTCGTTGACGCATATTCTCAGGTGTAGTCGGTGCTTGTTGATAAACTGTATCTTTTATGTATCCCCATAAAAAAAAATCTGGAGAAGTAAGATCCGGAGAACGGGCAGGCCAATGAACTGGTCCACGACGTCCTATCCATCGTCCAGGATAATCTCTGTCCAATATTTCTCGAGCTGTGACTGCATAATGGGATGGACAAGCATCGTGTTGATACCACATATTCAATCGTTCCTGAATAGGTATGTCTTCAAGTAATGTTGGAAGTACTTGATCTAAGAAATGTCTGTACTTCTCTCCATTTAGCGTATCTGCAATGAAGTACGGTCCAATTACTCGAGATCGAAAAATACCACACCAAACATTCACAGCCCATTGTCTTTGATGCTCTACTTGACGTAACCATCTTGGATTTTCTGTCGCCCAGTAATGCATATTATGTCGATTTACTTGACCATGATTGGTGAACGTCGACTCATCAGAAAATAATATGTTGATGAAGTTGTTATTGTGCATTTGCGCTAGACCCCATCGACAAAACTGTACACGATTTTCGAAATCATCACCGTGAAGGTCTTGATGCAAACAAATGTGATACGGATGGAATTTGTAACGTTTCAGTATTCGAAGAACACTTCTTCGAGAAATTCCCGAATGGAGTTCAATTTCACGAGAGCTCACGTGTGGATTATTGGCTACTGCAGCTAGTACATTAACTTCCGCATTTTCTCCGCTAACAGTTCTCATTCGATGTCGTTTTTCCGTTGTAACACTTCCCGTTTCTGAGAATAATTTTGTAATGCGTTGAAAATACCTAATGTATGGCGTTGTTCTTTCAGGAAATCGTTCTGCATACAAGTCATATGCTTGTCTGGGGTTTTTATGCACTTCACCGTCAATGAAGATCATATCGATCTTCTCAGAAACCGTGTATCGGATATCCATGATTTTCAATTTGTCATAAACCAAGTAATAATCAAATGTAACTGACAAACTGACTTCCAAAATCGTGAATTTTCACTGAACCCCGTCGTTTGTTCACATCGCGTGAGCTCTGAATGGTGGTAATGTAGACGATTGAAATGTGTTGTGTATTGACAACTTTTGTACGAAACATTCTTTTGCAAGACCCTTCGTTTTCGAGTTATTCGAATGTCAGATTCAAAATGGAACAATATCGATTAGAGCGCCATTTCTGCGGATTTCAGGAAAATGGTTCAGACAAAAGTTCCTTGGTTTTTGACCTAGAATCCAAATCTGCAGTAAAAAATATGAGATGCTATTTAAAAAACAAGAGTTGATCTCAGAATGCCCTTGAAGATGAGATTTGAGGTCAAAGCCAAGGCCACCATCGGATGTCCCCCTCGGTACCCTACAACTTTTGTCCGAAAAATTTTCTCGTATCTCACTTTATTTTTGGAAAAAACGCCCGCGACACTTTAAATGCCCCACCCTGTATATGTATACCTGTGCACCTACATCCCTAACAGCACCAAGGTCCCTGGACGTTTTAAAAACGTTCTGAGAATGTTTTAAAAACGTCCCAACGTTCTTGGAACGTTTTAAAAACCTCCCAGTGCTGTTAGGGATGCACACATGTTTACGTGAAAACTTGTCACCTGTACAAGTATTAACTCTGAGGTTACCACTCCTGCAAACATCATTCCTGACTCCATATTGAGTCGGATTATTTCGCCACAAGGTGCTAAAAATTGAAAAAAAAACTGCACGAAAGGACGGAAAACAAAAAGACTTGATTCTATACCCTGGGTTTCATCCACCTCTTCCGAAGAGTCTGCATCTTCTAGATAGTTTCCTGTAGCTCGATTTCTCGCGACATTCTTTAATTGTTCCTCGAGTTCTTTGAACTTTTTCCAAATCTTATCAATACCCTCCGGCCTTTTCCTCTTGTTCGACGAATCCATCCTGATCCTTCAAGTTTTAACGCTTCGATTCTCTGAACGATGTTTTCTCTAGCGCACAACGAAACAATATGAAGGTTTTGGGCAGGCTGTGCCCCAGGACCATAGGGAAAACAAGAAAATACTAGGGATTTTCTTGTTTTTGGAACTCTGAACGTTGTGGCATCTGGCGGAGACGGGGCATACTACTTCAGGTGTAATCTCGAAGAACGCGGCTTGAAGTATAATTTCACAATACATGTATTGAATATCTCAATAAATTTCGTTGAAAAATATCACTTGGAAATCGCTATTTCGTTTAATACATGTCTTGTGAACGTTCTTCAATTGGAATACCAAATGTAAATCCATGGAAAATCGTCGTAGTAGTAATTTCGTATTCTTTTCCATTTTAGGAAACTTTGAATGAGATGTCATGCTTTTTGATGAAAAATTCCAATAGAATCCAATAAATTCTCTCTCAATATTCACATCGGTTATCCCAATGGAATCCGATAAAAAATATCAGTAAAATGATTTTGAATTGCTTCTTAATGCATATATGTCATATGGGCATCCTTCAATCGGAATACCAAATGCAAATCAATGGAAAATCGCCATGGTCGTGAATTTGTATTCAACCAAATTCTCTTTCATTTAGAAACACTTCGAACGAAATTTCATTCTTTCAATGGAAAGTTCCAATGGAAAACCAATGAATTCTTTCACAATATTCATATTGGATATCCTAATGGATTCCGATGAAAAAATATCAATAAAATGCATTTGAATCGCTATTTCATTCATGCATACCATATGGACGTCCTTCAACCCTAGTGGAAATGAATCATATATTACCCATATATGACCCATATATGACCCATATATGATCCATATATGATTCCCACAAAACATATATGACCATATATGCCCCATATATGTGGCCGAAGCTTCATCATGGATACATATAAAGCATATATGGCACCGCACGCAACGTATATGTTTGCAGGAAACGGTCAAAAACATATATGATCCATATTTGGTATAATTATTTGCTATGTATGGATCATTTCATATCGGATTTTCCAAGAGTTCATAAATATTTTTGAAATGGTTATCCCGAATTCTCTGTTGAAAAATGTGAGATACGTATCATTTGTTTCTTTTTTTCTTGTTCCATTATGATTTCAGGTTTACAACATATATCGAAGTTCTTGGTATCTAAAACCCACTTTTTTCCGAATGCCTGTATCTTGGAAAGCTTTCAATACAAAAAATTATTACCAAGGCATGGAACTTAGGATTTTGCCTCAACTTTTCACAAAGTCAAGAGAAAATTTCTTTCCAAGAACGTATTTTGCCGTAATTCGACGATGGAAGTGAAAAGAGTATTTCATTCAAATTCGAATACGTTTGATTTTCAAATTCCACAAGCAATACTAATTCCTGGAACATAAAGATAATTTTCGTTTCGTTTTCGAAAATGTTACTCTACGGCATTCGAGAGATCTAGACAAAACAAGGGCAGCCTGAGAACTCTGCGTGCTCGATTATTCAAGATTTGTAACGCAGCATAGATACGAGACATTTCATGGACGGATTGATGTGTAATTTCAAGTTATTGAGTTATCTTTTTTGTCTTGTTTTATTTATATTTCTTGAATGTCGTAGAAAATTACCATTTTCAGAACTGAACCAAAAGTATTGCTATGCACCATAGATCGATCGTGTTTGTTAAATAAAAAAATTAACTCGTTGAGGTCCCACTACGAAGTACTTACGTAAATGTTATACAGGGTCTTTCGGACCCCAAACCAAAGCAACAGATGTCATTCACGCAGTCATTCGAATATTGTTGCAGATTTCTCGGTAAAATTTACATCTCGGTGTCTTCGACAATAACAGAAGGCAGCACAAATTAAAATTCACGACAAGCACTGTAAGCTACCCTGACGAAAATTTTTCACATAATTTCTCAAAATTTCTCATTGTCCCAATTCATGGAGAAAATATGAGAAAGAACAATAGAATTCCTCATCTTTTCTCCATGAATTGGGACAATGAGAAATTGTGAGAAATTATGACAAAAATTTTCGTCAGGGTACGGAACCACAGACCCCCCCCCCCCCCCCTAGAGCCTTCTGGACTCCTGGTGATCTCAAAGGGCTGAAAATGTCCAAATTCGAATAAACTACCATTTTTACTTCCACCGTAAGAATTCCACTAGACACAAATTGGAAAAAAAATTTCACTCGAATTTTTGAAAAGAGCAAAAAAAACTCCCAACTTTTATGCCTCATTAGTAATTCTGTGTGTTGAGACCTTTTCGAGATACACGCATTTGAGAAGAACTGGATTTGTCAAAACTAAAAGCTCTGACACATTGTAAACCGGTGAACACAATAAAATAAAAAAGAGCAAACAAACAAATGTGACAAGTATCTCATATTTTTCAACGAAGAATTCAAAAATAATTATCCTAAAAATATTGAGGAACTCATTGTGAATCTGACCTGCAATAACTCATGTATGTTTTATATGTGGTCTACAATTGTTGATCTACCAATTCGGAGTTCATATATGAGCCATATATGATTTTCAAGAATAAGCGGGTGTTCATATACGTGAAAGAATTCGCTTCTTTCGGTGGCTCCAGTGAAAGGGGGATGGAGTCCGGCCCCAACGAACCGTGTTCAATTCTTGTAGGAGAGACTTTTTTTTATACCCCTCAATAAATGGAAATAAATCATATATGGGCCATATGTGGGTCATGTATGGTTCATATATGTTTGGATTACTCATAACATATATGATCCATATGTGGTTTATATATGGGGCATATATGGGTCATATATGGGGCATATATGGTGCATTTCCACTAGGGATAGTTCCGACCGTAACAATTCCGGTCTATGGGAGAGCAACGGGTTTTGAATTCCGTCGAAGTATTCAGAATAATAAACCTCTAATAACCTCAAATTATTTAAAAAAATTTTAGAACATTCTACTAATTTTCAATAATATGATTGGATCATACACGAAAAAATCATATTGTTGTTACAGAGTAATTTCATTTATTTAGTAAGTGAATTTTTCTTCATTTTGGACGATATTTTTGGATCTGTCAAGAGCAAATGTTGACATACACAACCTTGAAGAGCTATTCAAATTAATTTTTTTTGCAATTTTGTTTGTTTACAGGGATCTATACAAATATGCATACTGTTCCAATGAATTGGAAATAAATATCAATATAATTTTTAATAGTATCAATAAAATTTTTAATTGCAGGATTCAATTGAAATTTAATTTGGAAAAAGTATTTTGCCTGGTGGTCATGGATTCATCTATAGCATTGATGATTTTTATGATTCTCTACACGCAGTACCGAGCTCTTCCATTCAACAGAAACAATCTGCAAAGAAAATTATTGAGATTGTTTGTCGTGTATCTGTTAATGAGAAGTAATGAAGTTGATCGTGCATACTGGGTGCGCCCAATATTCTCTGTGGAAGCTCGGTTACTGCAAGGTGACTCGACAAATTTAGTCGCAGAATTGGGCTCGGATCCTGAAAAATTTTTCAACTATTTTAGGATGACTCCTGCAATGTTTGAAAAATTATTTCATAAAATCCAACATATCATCACAAAGAAGCATGTCGTAAGAGAGCCCATTAGCGCCCGTACTCGTCTTGAAGTCTGTCTCAGATTTTTAGCTTCGGGTGACAGTATGATGTCCTTATCATATGCATATAGAATCGGAGACAACACAGTGTCTAAAATCATTGCGGAAACTTGTGAAGCGATTTAGACAGTACTTAAAGACGAAGTTTTTCTGCAACCGAGTGAACAAAACTGGAAGAATGTTGCAGAAACATTTTCATCCAAGTGGAATTTTCCAAACTGCATTGGTGCGATTGATGGAGAGCACGTAGTAATTCAAGTAAGATTTTTATTCATATTTAACTTTATCGATTTGGTTATAATTGCCCTGCTTAATAAGTCCGATTCAAACTCATTAATCAGATCAGAATCAGATTCTGATCTGGTCATAATCAGATTTTTGTCCAGGAATTTTCTCATTTGATCTCATGTAATAACAAGCCAGTTGCCATGGTCCCTCGTATTTAATAGGATGTAATTAGAAAATACAGATATCAAAGTATTTGTATTTTCTGATTACATCCTATTCAATAAGAGGAACCATGACAACTGGCTTGTTATTATGTGAGATCAAATAAGAAAATTCCTGGACAAAAATCTGATTGAATATGATTACGCACTTTAATGAGTTCGAATCGAACTTTTTAAGCGCGGTGAAAAAAAATCATTTACCTTCATTATTTTGCTACCAAATAACACAGAATATGTCGATGAATTCTTGCTATGTGAGATACTTCCCCATACAGTACAACCATTGAACCTCCACCTGGGATTTCGATGGAATAAAGGTGCAAGAGAAGGTGGATTGATGAAGAAAGAAGAGTCGTAGAAATAAGGAAGAAACAAGGAAGTCTCCTTGATGCAATAGAGAAATTTCCACCAACTGTATTTTCAATAAAATTTATATCAGTGGATTTACGTATATTCAGATTTGGTTACATAAATCCACTAATGTGAATTTTATTGAAAAAAATACAGTGGACAGACACTTCTCCGTTGTTTCCATTGCTGCAAACTTGTTTACTTCCATAGTTGCTATTCTTCCATTACAGCACCTTCTCTTTGACCTTCATTCCACAGAATTCCCATGTGAAAAATTTGTGGTTGTGATGTACGCAGTCGTTACAGATTCGAACGCTGAATTTACTCATACAAACACAACCGATGTGAACATTTCATACATGTACTTTTATTTTTTTTTTAATTCTTATCGTTCCAAATGAATTCATTATGAATTCTTTCTGAACTGTTGTGCTGTGTGTGATTTTTATGCAAACCTTTTTCATGTGCATTGCTTTTTAAACATACCAGTATACTGCATCCCATACCTTACGTATGTGTGGCGCTTTATGGGGGGATGTTATGTGAAAGCTTTGCAGTGTATATGTAATATATATGTATACAACATATGATAAATAAATATAATTTAAATGATACTGAAATTCTTCATATTATTCAATCCACCAATTATGCCTATCCTTTTCCCACATCCCATTCCATAACCATTTTTTAATGTCTTGATTAAGGGGTCAAGTATTTTAAAATCATAATTTCTAACAATATGAAATCCCTACATAGTGTTGAAGTCAGGGTAGTTCCATTCTGCTTGATGCAGTATAACTGCCCTTTTGTAAAATCCTAACCAATCTAGATGAAACTTCGTCGATTCTATTTCACATACGTAAATACAAACCACATAGACGTCTAGGTTTTTTCTTTTTGAATGGGATTAGATGAGGAAAGCTGTAGGTGCCAGATTGAATAATATCAGACTATAGATCCTATAAAATCTCATAGATACTGATTTGAACACACATGTCAAACCATATCTTCAATATGATAATAATATTTAATTTGATATTAAAGATATCAATTAATAATAATTAATTGGCATTTTTTAAACAACCTGATAAGTGTTTCAAGTATCGAAGGGAAAAAGATTTTCTGGGTTGAATGTACCTCGAAATGGTATATAAGGTACCTTTCCGAAGACATTTTTTCAACGTGAATGTGTATATTTTTTTCACAAGCTCCACAAACCAGTGGTTCCATCCTCTAGATAGTAAAACTTCCAAAACTTAGATCTCATTTAATCCTTTCGGAACCAAAAAATGGATCACTGACATGTCAGCAGGATAGAGTCCATGGAGGATTCAATTGGCCTTTTGTCATACTACATACAGTACAATGATATAATATATTAAAAGGGGAATTGAATTCTCCAAGAACTCTGCTGACATTTAAGTGATTAATTTCGTGGTTCTGAGAGGATTCAATGAGATCTAGTTCTTGGAACTTTTGTTACCTGGGCTAATTACAATCACAAACATAGGGACAGCCCAATTCTTACATATAATACAGTGTAAAAAAAATTTGTTGAATTCCAAACAAAAATGCTTGGAAATTTACAAACTTGGTTTGGAAAAATAATTTCCGAACCTTTTATGTAAATTGCTGAACAAAAGTTTGTGAATTCTCAAAAATCTTCGTGAAATCATAAAATTTTTTGAATGTGTACAAACTTTTGTTTGGTAATTTACAAAAAAAGTTTGTGTAAAAAAACTGCCAAACTTCTTTGGCAGTTTAGGAAGTATATTTTTTACAGTGTACATTGATAAAATATATATTGATAAATTTGTACTATATGATTAGTGATCATGAATTTAGATCATACAACGGTACAAAAATAACCGATTCAAGGTACTATCAAAAAGTTGGGAAATTTGAAAACTCAGTTCGGATTTTTAATTTTCAGCAGCACAAAAAACCAACATAAAATTTCTCAGATTTTGCTTGTTTCTTTCATTTCAAGTCAACAATTGTTGACATTCCTGTGAGTTCTTTTTTCCCATCGCATGTAACGAAAACAAAGTCGCTGTCTCGCTCTCATTTCGATTATTCATCGGACTCATAAAATTGAAATTAATTCAAGTTGTGAATAGAAATCTTAATACTGAATACAAATTGAAGGAAATGATGAATATAATATAATATACGTACGTATAAGTTCCAATTTTTGGTTAATAATTTCGAATTGGGCTCAAAAATTATCATTTTAATGACACGCAGTGTCATCTTCTTCCTATGTGCTATTTTAAAAATTATGAACGAAATACGCAAAATCATTTTATACTAAGTAATGTATAGATTAATTGTAGATCTTAGATTATCTCAGTCTGATTGATATTTGACGTTTCTCACAAGCAACTAATACAAATATGTATCTCCCTCCTGGAATTGGGACAACATTGATGGTATAGAAAACTTAATGAAATTTGTGATATTCTGCACTTCCAACGTAAATGCATTCGAAAGTGCTTTTGGAAAGAAATGGATACAAGAGCGAAGGATTATCGAAGACAGCTGCATTTGCTAGCTGAACTTTGCCCGTACGGAAATATTTTGCTGAAATAAACATGAATAAACTCTGAAAAATATCGCATATTGTCTGCAAAGACTCTGAGAAACTCTGAGAAATTCTAAAATTTTTATAGGGCTTTTTTCATTTTTTGTTTAAATGAATAGGAACGAAATTACATTTTTAATAAATTCCAATGACACTCTGATAACTTTCTAACTAGTGAAAATTTTTCAAATTCTATAAACAGATTCATATGCTAATTCGAACATTATATGGAGAAAAGTGTGGAAATGGAAAAATTTGTTTTCAATAATCAAAGAAATGTTACAAATTTATTAGAGTTTCGTCAGAATTGTTTCAGAGCGCAATTTTGTTTCTATTTGTCTGAACAGAGAATTAAAAACTTATAAACTCTGAAGAAAGTCTGGAAAAAGTCTGTACGCAATGTAAAAAAATTATCGAATTTTTCATAAAAATCTCATGGTTTCTCACAGTTTGTCAAAGGTTTCACAGAGAAAATACGATGTTACTCGAAGAATATTCATGGTTATATCAACGAAATATTTTCGTGCGGATGGCCATTTTAGGTTTGTTGAATTGTACTGAAAATTTGTCTATTGTTGAGGAATTGTCTATTGTTTCAAATGTATAATATTAATATTTTAAGAAATGAAACGGAATTCAAACGATCACAATCAATCACACCGATGATAAATAACTTAATCCTACCACTGCAGATAATTTGGCGGCGAAATCCACACTTCTGTGTGTATCACATTATCAAATGGAATCAAGAATAAAATTCACTCTTAAAATTATGAACTTTTTTCTCATTCTCAGCTCTTCTTTTATATTTACTCTTAGTCTTAAATGATGAAAGAAAATCACGTTGTATGACTAGAACCTTAGAAGATACCTCTGTGAAAATGAAAAGCTAAAATACGAGGGTGGATTGATAAGTTTCCGGCCTGACCAAGAAAAACAACGTTTTTAAGAATTTTTTTTTTTTATTTCTCAACATAATCTCCTCCAAGGCTGATACATTTCTCATAGCGGTGTTCTAGTCTAGTAATGCCATCTCTATAGACTGATTCGTCAAGCTCCTCAAAATACCCATTTACAGCTTCGATTACTTCTTCATTGTCCGCAAATCTCTCACCGCTAAGCCATTTTTTGAGGTTAGGAAACAGATAATAGTCACTCGGGGCTGGGTCTGGAGAGTAGGGAGGGTGCGGCATTAATTCAAACTTCAGATCGTTGATTTTAGCCATCGCAACGATTGACGTGTGCGCTGGTGCGTTATCGTGATGAAACAAGATTTTTTTCTTCGCCAGATGAGGTCGTTTAATTTTCACTTCGTGGCTCAAACGTTGCAATAAGTCTGCGTAGTATTGACCAGTGATAGTTTTACCCTTTTCAAGGGAATCAATGTATATAATACCTCTTGCATCCCAAAAAACAGTAGCCATAACCTTGTTCGCCGAAAAAATTCTTTTTGCCTTCTTTGGAGTTGGTTCCCCTGGTCCAATCCACTGTTTAGACTGTTCTTTGGTTCCAGGAGTGTAGTGGTGGACCCAAGTTTCGTCAACGGTTACGAATCGACGCAAAAATTCGCTTGGATTACGCTTATACAACGCCAAATTGGCGGTAGAAATGTTCTTTCGAATCAATTTTTGGTCGACTGTTAGCAAACGCGGCACCCATCTTGCACAGAGCTTTTCCATATACAAATGTTGGTGCAAAATATTTTGTACACGTTCATATGACATCTTACAGGTCTCAGCTATCTCACGAACTTTTAATCTGCGATCTTTCATCACTATTTGATGGATTTTTCGATCATATCTGGAGTTGTGACCTCAATGGGGCGTCCTGAGCGAGGCTCATCAGAGGTGCTCACACAACCCTTTTTAAACTCGGAAACCCACTGCTTAACGGTTGAATATGATGGGGAGGATGTCCCCAGTGTTGAGTCCATCTCTTCTTTAATTTCCTTCGGCGTTAACCCCTTCAAATAAAAGTATTTGATGACAGCACGATTTTCCAGCTTTTCCATTTTTACGAAAAACACAGAGGCGTCTTGGTCAGCGTGCTCTCAAAACTAAACTAACATGCCGATCGGACTGAAACTATAGCTACAAGCTATCTAAGGATGGTACTAAAGAACGCCACCTCAAGGTAGGCCTAGTGGCGCCATCTCTTGGTCAGGCCGGAAACTTATCAATCCACCCTCGTATAGCAATATATTAGGTGTACAAATAAGTTTCCGCGGTTTGTCAAAAGATGGCCCCACCAGAAGGTTATGGAGAAATTGTCAGATGTAAAACGTAATATCCCAAGTTTAGTCATCTGGCAACACCATAACCTTAAAGTACTAGTGATTCCGTATCAGCATCACGTAATTTTTTTCGTGCAAAAGTGTCAAGTTTTATTCCGAGTAAGCATCATTTGCGGGAACTTTTGATTTACTTCTTTAATGTGAAAAAATCTGCAGCTGAGGCGCATCGATTGCTTCTAGAAGCATATGGTGAAGCTGCTTTAAGTGAGAGAAGTTGTCAGGAATGGTTCCAAAAGTTTAAGAACGGTGAGTTTGACGTTAAAGACAAAGAACGCAGTGGAAGGCCGAAAGTGTACGAAGACATGGAATTAGAAGTACTATTGGAGGAAGATTCGTCCCAAACGCAAAAAGAACTTGCACTTACTCTACAAGTGACTCAACAAGCAATTTCACATCGTTTAAAATCGTTAGGAATGATTCAAAAACAAGGAAATTGGGTTCCATATGAACTAAAGCCGAGAGACGTTGAACGCCGATTATGCATGAGTGAAATGCTGCTTGCCAGGAATAAAAAAAAGAGTTTTTTGCATCGTATAGTCACTGGTGACGAAAAATGGATTCACTACGATAATCCAAAGAAGAGAAAGTCATGGGTTAAGCCCGGCGAACCATCAACATCGACAGCTAAGCCGAATATTCATGGAAAAAACTCATGCTGTGTATTTGGTGGGATCAGCTTGGTGTCGTGTATTATGAATTGCTGAAACCAAGCGAAACCATTACTGGAGCTCTCTACCGAACACAATTGATGAGATTGAGTCGGGCACTTAAGGAAAAACGCGCCCATTACTACTCCAGACACGACAAAATCATTCTTTTACACGATAATGCTCGTCCACATGTTGCGGCGCCGGTAAAAACATACTTGGAAACACTCAACTGGGAAGTTTTACCCCACCCGCCGTATTCACCAGACTTAGCCCCTTCTGATTATCACCTGTTCCGGTCGATGGCACATGGTCTGTCTGAGCAGCGCTTCACATCATATGAAGACACCAAAAATTGGGTAGATTTGTGGATAGCGTCAAAAGATGAAGAGTTTTTTCGACGGGGTATCCGAATGTTGCCAGAAAGATGGGGAAAAGTAGTGGCAAATGATGGAAAATACTTTGAATAAAACGTAATGTACTTTTCCTTTACAATAAATTCCTAATTTTTTATAAAAAACCGCGGAAACTTATTTGTACACCTAATAAGTAAAATTACCGCTAATCTAGTTATTGACTCTCGCACAGATGCCGCTCTCAGTCTTGTGTGGATTTACTGTTAGTACTCGAATGGTTTCAAAATGTTATAAAAAAAAGGACGATCGACCTATTCCTTCAACATTACGATTAAAATCTTATCACAGCACATTTGTTGCTTCAAATCATATTCTATTCTATTTTCCATTTGTACTCGCGTTTTCTATCATCATGCAAGTCTTAAGGTGATACTACACGGAGAAAATCCTACAATACTGAGTGCTGTAGTCAACATCACTAGTTCATGTTATAAAACAATAATACGCAAACAATCGTATTTCCAACAGTAAACACGATTGTTCGCGTATCATTTTTTTTTTAACACGACCCAGTCGTGTGGACTACAGCACTCATTGTCAGTATTGTAGGATTTTCTCCGTGTAGCGGCGCGGTAACAGCTAAATCGTTTGTGACGTTTCGTTACTGTCAGCGCGTCGATAATATTTCACATCCTAATTAAATAAATTAATTAGCCCAATTTCAATGCCTCTGGCTCGCCGGTTCCAAGGCCCGTTCTGATTGGTTTGGGAACGCGGGTCACGGATTATTGTAATGATTGAGACGAGTTATTAATTTTCAAATAACAATTAAATTTATTCAATAAAACAAGGCAGAAAACTCGTAAGGTAAGATACAAGACTACTTTTACATATTTTACACAAAACATTAATGACTAAAATATAATCAATCTATGTTAGATTCGTTTTTGACTGATCAGTATCGCCGCCTAAGCGTGTGCATACGTGGGGGAATACGCGACGCGAAGGTACCGAAAAATATAACCCCCAATCCACGGATGGATTCAACGGAATCCTAGTAATAACGTGATTGGTTGAGAAGGAACCATTAGACAGAGACAGACATAGGTTTAGACGAGGACGTCTATAACTTCAACGACTCTAATTTCAATGAAAAAAACGCGGTGACTCGAGTTCTGTTCTGTAATTGGCCGTGAGAGAGTGGCCCTAGACTTTACATGTGGGTGGTCCTTATACGGTAGCCTTGTGAACTTGGCGTGACCGTACCCCTTTTTATGGGCTGACCTTTGCCCCTAATGGCACATAAAGTGAAACTCCAGTTCCCCCTCCTTTTCTTATTGACTCGACAGCTAAAGGAAACTAGTTATACTAGATCCTACTCCCATACCTATCCAACCCTACCGGTCTGGTTAGAGAGGCTTTATGCCTGCCACCGGTCTGTGCGATAGACTTACCCCAAGTAACACAAGAAGTTCTGAGAATGTGCTCGAACATTCTGAGAAGGTTCCAGGACATTCTCAGAATGTTCAAGCACATTCTTAGAACTTCTTGTGTTACTTGGGACTGTCCCGAGTGAATGAAACAAGTTCCATTCACCTTACCTTTGTCCTTTATGTGGATTTGTTCGAGACGAGAAAGTGAAGAAATGGGCCACGATTCTCCCTAATTATACACTTTTTGACTTTTTCTACCCTACGCGAAATCTTGGTCATCTGGTGTTCAGTTTCGGCACTATCGGCGAACTTCGATCGTGCGATCCGCGTTCGATAATTCGATGATCGCAACCTCGCGCCTGCACGTTAGTTTGCACTATATCCAATATGGTCGCCGTTGTTGACGAATGTCAACAAACCATATCTTGTGTTCGCGACGCGATATAAAATTGGAAGTGAGTGCTAGTGCTAATTCGTGAACACTACAAGACAATAAAAGCGTTTATCTCGCGGGTGTACCACGTTTAGGATTTTTCTCGTATCATCTTCGCGTTGTGCGAACTAAGTTTACTCGACCGGTGATTTCGCGAGTGGTTACGAGTGGTTACGAGTTCGGATTTTCGTGGACCAATTCTACACTTATTCGAGGGTTGACACAGGTAGTTATAATACCTCCCACTTCCTTGACCTTGCATCTTAAAGATTCATTACTCACAATATTTCTCCTTAACAGGTTAATCTGGTAAAACGCGGCGATGGGTAAGGAGGAGTATCGTTCCCTTTTGCTCTCACTCACACAGTTACACTGATATATTCACATGTTTACAGGTAAAATCCAAAAGGAGGATCCTCTAGGTAAATCCTTCACCATTTTCATCGCTATCGTGGGCCCATCACATGATTTTATCTGGTACGTATGACGAATCTGTCAAATTATTGAATATCAATCTTAACGATGTTACAGGTGTTGGAGAGGGTGTATCCTCTTCCCACGGTCAAACTGGATTACACGTAAGATGATCCAAGAGACGATAAACATGGTAAGGCTGTATCGTTCCAACTAATTTACTATTTTATTTCCATCGTTGATTTCTTTTATATGTTTCAGGTAGACGAGCTCAAAACGAGGGAGCTCCTTGCACGTTTATACCAAATTACGAGCGAACGCTTCAATTCAATCAAAATATCACTCTGTACAGCACTTCTCTAATTCAAGTAGAAGTGCTGTACGGAACGATATTTTGATTGAATTGATGTGTTCCCTGGTTAAAATGAACGATTGATTCTGATCAAATTTGATTGAATGAATAGTACGTACTTTGGAGCATCAATATTTGATGATTGAGCCTCAATCAGAATTGGTCAGATGTAATCAGAACCAATAGACATGCTCTGATGAATGGTACTGAATCAGGGACATACAGGTGAAACAAGGGACACTTCTTCACAGGGAAATGGGGGGAAAAACGTAATCAGATCGAATGCGGTTTGAACATATTCCAGTTTCTGGATTCAATAGTCATTTGAACATTCCGATTTTTGCATGATATTTGATAGGATTCAATGATCAGTCCACTGATTGCAATCCAATCAGCATCAAATTATGGATTGGAAATAGGGAAATCGGAGATTATATTGATTGGGAATTAATACGGGAATCAACGGATGGACGAATGGGGATGAATCGGCATTTGCCCAGTAATGTTTAAACGCAATAGACAATGAGATTGAATAGGGGAAAGAACAATATAAATGGGGAATGGTGGCAATGATAAATGAATGAGATTGAATCAGAACATTGTGCAGTCGATATCCCGATTGAATACAATTGGATTTATTGAGCATGCCAACGAATCAACCAATATAAATACTTGAGAATCAATCGGTAAATGTACGGAGTTGAGGAATCGCAATGAATAGGGAATTTGAACGTTGTGAGCGAATTTGATTCGTTGAAAGTTTTTCCAGTTGAAAATATTGTCAAGGGGCTGTACATTCGGAATCAGATTCATTAGGAGAATAGCTGATTCGATTGTACAGTATTCAGTGATTCATGATACGATTGAGACTCAAAAACTCACTGTAATACTGATATGCAATTTTTCATTTTCTCAAGGTAGATTCAACTAAGGTTGGAAGTATTCACCCAGTCGGAGTCAATGAGAGTTTTGCTAATTCTAAATCTCTCTGAGCGAGTGAGATTCCATCAGGAATGGGCTCTGTTTCTCAATTGGTTTCGATATGATAATGAACGATTGAATGCTATAATATTCAATGAATTGCACAATTGACCACATCGAATTCAATGGGGATGTAGCCGATTCAAAAAATCTGTAGGCGACTGGAATTCTATCAGAAATAGGCGCTACCACTCAATCGGATTTGATAAGAACATGACCAATAGCGTTCTATAGTATTTAATGATCTACATTACGATACGGGATGGAAATCACACTCAGCCGCTGATATACAAGGTGCAGTACTGCAAGTGAGTTGTACACAGGAATCGCCTCATTTACCCAGTCGGATTGAATGAGCGTTCAGTCAATTTGAAACATCTGGAACCGAGTGGACCTTTATCAGTGTAGGATATACTACCCAATCGGATTCGATAGTGGTATGACCGATGACATTCTATCGTATTCTTTGAGCCGCATCACGGTATGAAATGCAAATCACACTGAGACGCTAATATACGAGGTACACTATTCTGAGTGTTTCGCAATCAGCAATCTCATGATTGGCCCAATGGGATGTAATGGGGGCCGAGCTGATTCTGAACATTCGTAAGCGAATGAAATTTTACCAGAGACCGGGTCTCCTACTCAATCGGCCCCAATAGGGATATGACCGACTGGATTCCATCATACTCGTCGAGTTATATTACGATGTGGAATGGGAAGCATACCGAAACACTGATTATGCAAATGGTACTATTCACAATGAGCTATGAAGAGGAATCGCACGACTGACCCAAGTGGATCCAATGGGGGTTTCACCGATCCAAAACATTTGTTTGTGAATCAAATTTGTTCAGAGACAAACTCTAGTACTGAACCGGATTCGCTACGGGTACGATGGATTGAATTCTATCGTAATCAATGAGTCATATGGCGATACACAATAATATCAAGCCAAAACATGGTTTTGCAAATTACACTATTCAACATGAGTTGTAAAAAGGACTCGCACAACTGACCCAATCGGATCCAATGGGCAATTAGCCGATTCACAACATCTGTTTGCGAATAAAATTTCATCAAAGATAGGCTGTACTACTCAATCGGATTCGATAGAGACATGACCAATTGGATTCTATAGTATTCTATAGTTCACTGGTTCATATCACGATAGAGGATGGGAATCATACTGAGATGCTGATATACAAGGTATACTATTGCAACTAAGTTGTAAACAAGAATCGCTCAATTGACTCAAGCGGATTCAATGGAGGTTTAGTCGACTCAGAAAATCTGTAGACGAATTAAATTCCATTAAAGAGAGGTTTCACTACTCAATCGGATCCGATCATGGTATAGCCGATTGGATTGTATCTTATTCAATGAGTCATATCAATATACGAAATTTAAACCACACTGAACACCCTAAAAAGTATTATATACCTTCTGATCAAAAGGTACCCGGAATTCTCTATTCAAACGAACCGCGCTTGAGAGATTATCGGAATCTTTTGTTTTCCATGTTATTTCATCTGTTATTGAGCGCTCAAATTTCTGTTCGCGCCTCATTCGTCAGAAGTTAGTGCGTGTTGCCTTGTAAACGAGTCAGTGTTTGTTGTGGTCTGCGAATTCCGCAATGTCGAATTTGGTTGAGCGAAGAGTTTGTCTAAAATTTTGTGTTTTTAACAAAATTTCATGTGCGGAAGCGTTGAAGATGTTAACAGAAACCTAAGGGGACTCGATGATGTCGAAAACACAAGCGTACGAGTGGCACAAAGAGTTTAAAGCAGGTCGTATTGTGGTTGATGATTTGCCTCGTTCCGGTCGTCCATCCACCAGTATCACTGACAAAAGTATTGATAAAATTAGAGCAATCGAATTAGGGAGATAGCATTCGATCTTGGTGTCTCGTTCGGATCGGTGCAGAACGTTATTTCATTTATTTATTCATTTATTTTGTTTATACGGGTATAAAAGACCCTTTGGTACATAGAGTATACATTATTCGAACCACATTATATATATCATGCATCGAAGCATTGGGCATCACGTTAAGCTTGACTACGTGCATCTTATATTACAACAACAGTTAACGTGTATAATTATAGGTGAAAAGGACAATTAGATATTAAATTTGACAAATAAGAGGAAGAGAATTTCTAAGGTCAGAATGAGGTGAAAATAATTCAAGCATATCGCTGTAAGAATTAGCTAGGATAGATATCCGATTTAACGGATCAGAATAACCGTATCTCGATTGATAAGAAATTGGATTGAACAATTTGGGGCGTCTTAACAAACGAGAAGAGACATCAAAACGTACAAGCCCAAGCAGTTGAGGGCAGCGAATTTTCCCATTAACAATTTTATACAAAAATGAAAAATCATTGAACAAACGACGTGATTCCAAGGAAGGCAAGTTAAGTAGAGACATAATCAATGAGTCATCATGACAAGTGACGCTCAACGGACGGCCTATCTGATAGGCAGCAAAACGCAGAAACTTATGCTGAACTCTTTCCAAGTCTGTACAATCCCAAATTAAATGAGGACTTCAAATTTAAGACGCATACTCAAGATGAGGTCTAACTAAAGTACAATACAGTGTTCGAAGTGCAACAGGATCACGAAAATCTTTACAAACGCGCTTGATGAATCCGAGAGATTTCATGGAAGTACCAACTATGTAATTGTAATGATCTGAGAAATTAAAACGAGAGTCAAACGAAACTCCAAGATCACGAACAGTATTTATAGGTGATAACATGGAATGAGACAAGTTATGAGGAAAATAAATAACATTTTTACCTCTATAAAATCTCATCACATGGCATTTAGTGAGATTTAATGACATATTAGATAGCACACACCAAGATTGTAACCGATCCAAATCAGATTGCAGATTTTGAGCATCTCTGTAAGTTCTCATAATCATAAAAAGTTTCAGGTCATCGGCAAAAGGAAGATGTGCGCAGTACTTGAAAATCATAGAGATATCATTAATGAAAATAATGAATAATGAAGGACCTAGATGTGAGCCTTGCAGTACACCTGAGAATACGAGAAATGAATCAGAAAAATATTGAGAGACACGAACTGATTGCGTACGATTCACCTAAATTACTTAATTTATTCAAGAATATATTATGATCAACTCTGTCAAAAGCCTTTGAGGAGTTTGTATAAATAGTATCAACTTGGACATTTTGATCAAACGCACAGGACACGACATGAGAAAAAATAGACAAGTTAGTTACGGTAGATTCTCCAGAAGTGAAGCCATGCTGGAAATCAGAAATTATATCAGAAAACAGTGGTGTTATTTTATCAGTAACTATATCTTCAAAAATTTTCGGCATAACATTCATGATACTAACTGGTCTATAGTTTCTCACGTCAGAACGGTCCCCAGATTTGAAGATAGGAGTAATTAAGCTGGATTCCCATTGAGGAGGAAATATTCCAGAGGATAATGAGCTGTTGAAGATCAACCACAAAGGCCGAGAAATGACGAACTTGCAAGATTTTAGAAAATCAGGAGGAATACCATCATCACCAGGACCAGAAGGAGTTTTCAAGGATGAGATTTTATCGAACACTTCACCGGTATTGATGGATAAATTGGAAAGATTGACATTGAGAGTAGATTCTAGTAAATTACAAGGAACAACGGGATGATTTTGATAAACTGATCTGAAATAAGATGCGAATAAGTTCGAAATAGCAATACCAGTATTGCCAATAGTACCGTCTAAATGCATCACCAGGTAGGGTGATTCAAAAAAAAATTTTTTCTGATTTCAGCCGTCATCATAGAATTACATGTTCCTCTGGGTTAGAAATAGACCCCCAAATTTTTTCAGATTCTTAAAATAATATTTAGAGGTCGCTCAAATCACTTTTGTGTCATGAAATGTGTTTTCTCAGTTTTTCATGTTTCAGTGTTAAATATTTCAAGGCTATAAAAATCTTATCTGCAAGAAAATGTTACTGTATGTTTAGGGAAACAAATTGTGGGTATTAGAGATGAAGAAAAAAACATTGGTCTTCGTATTGCTTACAAAAGCGGCAATTTTGAGAGGCCATTGAAATTCAAGCGCACACTCGCACCCATAAACATTTTTTATAAGGATCGGAAAAATTCTGAGATACTCTTCATACTTCAGGGAACAAATCCATCAAGACCAGAAATTTGGGAAATTGGAAGTGAAGCTATAAAAAACCGGAGAAAATGAAAAATTTTTCAATTTCTCATTCGAGCACCACAGAATCTCCCCCAAATTACTATTTATTGCCGAAACAACATTTCTGATCTTCTGTGCACTACAAACCGTAGGAAATTCGCAAGGGAAAAGAAGAATTCACCCTCTGGTATCACATGGTATCTTAATCAGAATCCAATGTTTATTGTTCACGTGCAATACATACATTATTGTTTTCGTTTTGCAAGAAGGATGTTCTTTGCGATGTTTCTCGATCATCTGGAGCAGATATTGCTTTTGCGATTCCTGTCTTATTATCAGAGGGTTGAAGGCTTGAATAAGAGCAACGCCTCTTTCAGCTGCATCGTTAACCACTTTCAAACTCTGCATTTTTTCTCGTGCCGTTGTATAGTCGCTGTCCATTTCCCACAAACTTGGATCCTTTTTTAAGAAATCTGAAGAAACGTTGTTTGCTTCAAAGATTTTTTTACTGCGTTCTGTTATAAAATCTGACAGTTCCTTCTGTAAAATAGTTTGCTTGCTTACAACGATCCGTTTAACTTTGTTGGAAACACTAGTCTTTTGTAACGCCAATACCATGAGTTTTTTTTCCTCGAAACATACCCGCTGGTCTAACAGTACTAAACCAGTCGATGATTCACTCAAGTACCACAAATGTCCAGAAAATTTCTTGTACGTCACTTCTGAAACTTTTGAATTTATTGCCTTGTACTGTACAAGATCTTTGAGGAGTTTTAGGTCGTTCAATGGGGCCAGAGTCGGGCACTGAGGAGTGAACCACTTTTGAAGATACACTCTAATAACGAAAACATTGAACTGCTGAAGTCCATGCAGCTCACTCGCTATGATTTTGAATTGGCCTCTAAAAATATATATTTTGATTGAATAAATCAATTTAGCCATCCATCTAGCCCTGTGATAGGCTCCTGGAGCACGAATCTGTCCACCTTTTCCTCCGAGGTCAAAGCTGGAAGCAGTTTTGAATCCCAATGGATAGTCAAAAGAACTTCTGGTGTGAATGAATTTTCTATTTCTTCAGCCAGTTCTTCTCGCACACGCCTACGCCGTCTTCTAATGCTTGATGTAGAGGTAGCTTGGTTTGTAGAAGATAGAATATGGAATGCCTTTCGATCACTGACTCCTGTACGATCCAATGCACTGCAGATTGCTCCATCTACAGGTGTGTTTTTCTTTCTGAATTTTTCAGGTGGTATGTATGAAGTGCTGGAAGATTCGGACACATTCGAATCGCTTCCGGATTCCATATCTAAATCCTCCCCTCTTACGATGCAATTAGCTCCTTGTTCAGGCTCTTGAGTGTGTCTGACAACGTTTTTCATGGGCTCTTTATGAGTTGCTTTTGAAACTGGAGGATTCATTCTTTCAGTTAAATGTGAGTCTTCCGGTCGAATTCGGAGTCTCTTACCTTGTTTCTGGCTAAGATAAGAGGATCTGTCCTTTTCGCTCTTTATAAGTTTCAGATTTTTTGTACAGGCAACAGCAGCAATACCGAGAAGACTTGGCAATCTGTTGATGAACGCATTTCGTTTCTTGATTTCCACATCCGTTTTTCTGGGTTTGTTCTTCTGTAGACATACCCACTCTGAATGAATTTCTTTTACTTGCCTAGTGATGTTCTGTTCCAACTTCAGCGGAATTTTTGTCTTCTCCCATATCGATAATATTTCCCCAGTGGTTGCGCGTGCACTTTCTTGAATTGTTGCTCTTTTTACGAAATGAAAATGTAGGAAGCGTCGTAAAACTTCTCCAGTAGAAGGCAAATCATGATCAAGGAACCGTTCTGAAAGGCTTCCGATCAACCAAAGGAGTTGTTTTCTCAGTCTTGAAGCATTCATCGTTCAAAAAAGGGGTTTACGAAACGAAATTCATAAAGCACAAATCTTGATAAGAAATTTTCAACCTCTCGAAATCGCGATATGAGGGAATTTAACGCAGAAATCAGTTAGTGAGGTTAACATACGATATAAGAAAAGAGATATCTCAATATTTATATTTGTAACCTTGGTAGAATATTTAATAACAACGTGAATTGACGTCAATACGTCATGGACTTTGGAAAACGAAAACAATAATGTATGTATTGCACGTGAACAATAAACATTGGATTCTGATTAAGATACCATGTGATACCAGAGGGTGAATTCTTCTTTTCCCTTGCGAATTTCCTACTGTTTGTAATGCACAGAAGATCAGAAATGTTGTTTCGGCAATAAATAGTAATTTGGGGAAGATTCTGTGGTGTTCGAATGAGAAATTGAAAAATTTTTTATTTTCTCCGATTTTTTATAGCTTCACTCCCAATTTCCCAAATTTCTGGTCTTGATGGATTTGTTCCCTGAAGTATGAAGAGTATCTCAGAATTTTTCCGATCCTCATAAAAAATGTTTAGAGGTGCGAATGTGCGCTTGAATTTCAATGGCTTCTCAAAATTGCCGCTTTTGTAAGCAATACAAAGACCAATGTTTTTTTCTTCATCTCTCATACCCACAATTTGTTTCCCTGCACATACAGTAACATTTTCTTGCAGATAAGATTTTTATAGCCTTGAAATATTTAACACTGAAACATGAAAAACTTAGAAAACACATTTCATGACACAAAAGTGATTTGAGCGACCTCTAAATATTATTTTGAAAATCTGAAAAAATTTGGGGGTCTATTTCTAACCCAGAGGAACATGTAATTCCATGATGACGGCTGAAATAAAAAAAAAATTTTTTTTGAATCACCCTAGTGCCGAGAGTGTTGAATTTGTTGCAGAAACAGCATCGCATTGATGTTGCTAAACAAATGCTCTCTTTAGGTCAAAATGTTATCGGAGGCATCATTACCGGTGACGAAACATGGGTCTATGAATATGACATCGAAACTAACCAACAATCATTGGAATGGCGCTTTCCAGACGAGTCAAAATCTAAAAAACCGCGACAGAGTCGATCTGAAATCAAGGTTTTGTTGACTGTTTTCTTTGATTACCGTGGTGTGGTCCACTCCGAATTTCTCCCACCAGGTCAGACAGTGAATAAGGAATATTACGTGAGCGTATTGAAGCGTTTGAGGGAAAACGTAAGTGATTTATCACCATTAACATGCAGATATGTTATGATTTCATTGAATCAATAATCGAATCGATGTTCGTGGATCTTCTGTGCTTTCTAGCACGGAAAGAAATAGTTGAATTTACTATGTGATCATTTTGCCCGAGGAACATACTGAGTTTCCAATGGAAGTTACTGCGGAACAGAGCTGCCAGATGGGTATTCCCGCAGAGCGGAAGTGTACCCTACTATCGTCCCGTGTATGTAATTTACATGTGTGTAAAGGTTTCGAGTGGTGGTGAGAATATGTATATGAACGATAGTAGAGGTACTATTTCCCTGAACGGCAATGCCCACCTGGCAGCTCTGCTGCGAAACATTGGAAATTTGATTATACATCCATTGGCTCCGCGAAGTAATATAAAAGGAGTGTCATCACTCACACGTGACAGTCACCGATGAATCATGTGGCTTATCCGTGGAATAAAGGGAGAAGGAAGGGCAGGGGATACAGCGTGGTACGACGAACAGGCAGCGTAGAAGTAACGGAGGAATTTCCAGGCCATGTTTTTGTGCGGACATTTCTCCGTTGCCTCCACGCTGCTTCTCCGTCATACCACCATTCAAATCACAGCAAAACGTTTGTGGGATCTTGGTTGTCAATCCCGATCCGAATCATGAAAAAACGTATTGGATCTGTTCGAGAGGCCCTGCGTTGCCCTGTGAATCCGCTCATCGGATCCAATTCAATTTGGTCTAACTTAACCGGCCACTTGCTGATTGGAACTCCTCGATGAATCAGCGAAACACCTATTGAATCCTTTCTGGATGACTTTGTCAATATCACTGACCGTCAAACCCAAAACCATGTGACAACTCAGATTGATTCTCATTGAGCTCTTTCGTCATTACACAGATTCAGTATGTGATATTTTATCATTCAAATGCAGATACAGTCTCATTCATTGAATCATTGAATGCCTCATTGAACCCATTCAAATCGCAGCAAAAAGTTTGTGAGATCTTGTTTGTTAATTCCGATCCGAATCATGAAAAAACCTGTAGGATCCAATTGAGAGGCCCTACGTTGCCCTGTGAATCCGCTCATCGATTCCAATTTAATTTGGTCTAAATTAACCGTCCACTCGGTCATTGGAACTCCTCAATGAATCGGCAGGATACCTAACGAATTCTATTGAGATGATGATATTAATATCACCGACCATGAAACCCAAACCCATGTGCCAACGCAGATTCATTCTCATTAGGTTCATTCGTTTTCAGTTCATGATACCCAACTGTCCAAATGCTGATACAATCTCATTGAATAAGATTCTCAAATGCCTGAATCGATTGCGATTCAGTGTAATCAGAGCTTATCGTTCTCATACACATTGGAGCCTATTCAATCCATTAGTCATACTCGCTTCTTTTCCTATTCATGAATAAGACTGCCCATGGCAATGATCCAATTGGATTCAATCAGCATTTCGACTGCACAATGTTCTGATTCATTCCGATTAGTCGATTGATCAATAGTATTTGGTCGGAATCAATCGTTTTTTTTAACCAGGATTGGATCTTAGTTTGGTATAAACGATTTGGCTGCTGCCACGCCACTAGTATCCCCTTCAAGTTCAAAGGATCACATGTCTCCAAGTCTCCTACTTCTAAGATCTTTGCTTTTTCAATTCAAGATCTTAATTTTTTCAAAATTAAACGTAAAAACAAGTTTTGCGAACCTAAATATTGTAAGGATGATCCTCAATTTCTGCGATCGCAATATTTACTATTTGTAATATATTCAATTGCAATGCAAATCTTTCTTTATAGGGTATCTTATTTAAAGCTTCTCCCAAGAAGACGAAGAATCCATCCACAGGGCTTGTGGTGACTGGTGGCTCTTGCAGAGTTTTAATAAGTATATCTTCTAACTTAGTTTTATCAGTTTTCCGTTCTGTGGAAGAAAAATATTTGTTACTGATGATAGTATATTTAAAGCTCCTCCCAAGAAGACGAAGAATCCATCCACAGGGCTTGTGGTGACTGGTGGCTCTTGCAGAGTTTCAATAAGTATATCTTCTAACTTAGTTTTATCAGTTTTCCGTTCTGTGGAAGAAAAATATTTGTTACTGATGATAGTATTTTTTGGTATTTTCAAATATATCTTTCATGTAATACTTTCATGATAAATTGTCTTATACACAGAGAGAAATATTATATTATAAATTAATATACTGCTGGAATGTACGGGACTTGCTTTTATGATAACATTTACTCAAGTAGTTTTTGAAAAATTAGTAGATCTGATAGTATAATATAGAATCCTTCATAACCTACTATCAAATCCCGTACGAAAGTTTTCCGTGTCTTTTCCTATGGAAAATTTCGGTTTTTTTTCTGCACAATTTCTTCTACTTTCTCCGTGCTTGAACATACAAACATAGAACAAACAGAGAAAAAGCATGAAGGAATAGGGAAAAAGCATGGAAAAAATAGGGGAAAAACACGGAAAATCATGCGAAAAATACCGAAATTTTCCATGGAAAAAAACAGGGAAAACTTTCCTACGGGATGTAATAATTTTTCAGAAAGTACTTGAGTAAATGTTATCATAAAAGCGAGTCTGTCCTGTACATGCGAGCAAGACAGTAACTTGTGACGGAATCGTCTTTTTCCATACATGGATTTTTGTGTTTTAATATATAAATTGTATAATTTTAATTACTTAATTATTGATTGAACACTCTTCTAATAATTGAATATGATTCAATTACCATTCTCGTAAATTGAATTCAAAACTCTTTTCGCATCATTCAATATTAAGAAAACTTGAAGAACATTCCATCAATATCTTTCTTATAGATACTTTCCTTTGATAATTTTGAGTCATAGTTCTAACTTTCAACTAAACTTCACGTGATAGATACGACATCGTTGCGTGAACACCATGTACTTGTGATGCGTCATAAGGGCAGTGCATGAACTCATTATCTATGGAGCAAAGTGCATTTTTTTAAGTGACCAAAACAAGTCTGTCCATGGTCGAGACTGACCATATAAAAACCCATGTTTTGGGCCCAAAAGTCAGTATTCGCAGTATTCGTCTCCGCTCCAGTTTTCACCTCGCGCCCAACGTTTTCCCTACAAATTTCAAAGTGTTTTCAAGTCTTCAAGTTGAGTTCTTTTCCAAGGTGTTTGAGATATTTTGTGTTCCTTTTCAAGGTGTTTGAAATAATTCCAATTTCAAAGTACATTCCAAGGATTATTGTGCCATATTTTGGATTTTTTTTCTTTTTGTAAGTGAGAATTTGACTAAGTGAAGAAATCGTAATAATGATATTTCAATTTGTGTATAGAGCAACTTTTTTTCATTTCATATTCAAATACATTGTCTTTTAAATTCAACCCCATAGTGACGAAAATTGACTACTTAGAAAAATCTGGATGGCTAGAATTTCTCAGGTGTCAATTGAGTCTATCACTGATTGATTGTGTGGGAAATCCAGTTGGCTGGAATCTCGCATATTAATTGGCAATTCAAAATTTGATTCACTCATGATTATCCGTGGGAAATTCAAATGGCTGGAATCACACGAGTATTTGTTTGAACGTCAAAAATTGGTAGTTGTGGGAAATTCAGTTGGCTGGAATCTCGCAACTGTTAATTAGAGACTATATCAATCAAAGTAACACCAACCAAGACAATGTATGTATTCTATTAATGGAATATGAATGAATTAAAAGCTGAAATTGAGCTTCTGAAGGATTGTATCAAAGTCAGAGAAACAAAGTTGCTACGAAATAATTTAGATTCTAAAATATCTAATAGAATCATTTTTCTTGTAAGTTTAAATTAAAAGAGCCAATAACCCCAATATTAAAGATAAGGTTGATATATGTATACAATTGAAATATGAAATATGACTGATGTAGAACAAAGAGTAGAATATTACAAAAGTATGTTAAAATCTCTGATTCTGATTCAAAGTTATTAAAGTTGGCTGTAGGAGAATTGTTTCATGTAGAATTATTCAAATCTTCATTGTAATAAATCTTATATTTTCATAAATTCAATGTTTTTATTCAACTTTCCTTCTCCAATTGTTCTGTTTCTCTCCATCCTTGTCCATGACACAAAATAGGGGAACTTTTATTTTAAGGTGTTAATATTCTATATTAATTCCTTTGCCATTGTCATTGAAAGAAATATTCTTTGAATATCTCTGGACGTGACAAACTTATAACATTCAACATTCAACAACATCAAATCAAACATAACATAACAACAACATTCAACATAAAGCATCCAAGAGGATACAAACGCATAGGTTGCTTTATTTAGGAGAATCTTTTTCACCAAATTATTCACAATTGAATTAATCAAAGAATCTGATTTGTAGGTATATGTTTTGCTGGAAAAGGAGGATTGAAATGAATTTGAAAAATTAAATCCAATGGAATGCATTTTCTTGTGCAAATGTTTCAAATTGAGGAGGTTTGAAATCATTCTGCCCTCAAAATTGAGAACGATTGGAAACAGTACTGTTATTCCACATGAATTCATATAAATTCGATGTTGTGCTTGATTGAAATGAGTTAACCCTTTTCGGAACAATGGGACATATATGTACACTTTCTTAAGAATGATTTTCTCAATATTCAATGGGAGTATGCTTCTCAATATTCAATGGAATCTACATAACATGAATGTCATTGGCATGCGCTGTGAATTGAAAAAAATGAATCACAATCTGTAGACGACTTGGAAGAATTTAGATGAATTAGGTGTGACGGTCTTTCTGAGATCGTCACGATTCACGAGTATAGTAAAGTTAACGCGACATGGCTTCTCTGTTTTTCCTCCCGGAATGACAATTCATTTGAATTATCTTATGTATAACTAATGCCGAGCCACACGGTTGATTACGAGGGTCGCCATCTACCGCCACTGCCACGCACGGCACAACCGAATCTTGATGCGGCGATAACCATTATCGCCCGTAGATCTACCGCCCCCAAGCTTCAAGGACGCTGGTGTGAGAGACCCCACTGAGCGTTACCGTCACGGACAGCGGGCTCCATCTAGGAGAATTTATCTCGGCCGCCTACGTAGCAACAACGGGATTCGTTGCATCATCTCGCCTGATTCACGAGGGACCAATCCCGGGCCTCAAGGCTGTTTCACCGTCCCGCTAAAAGGGGTTGCCAAGCTCTCGCACGGCCGCTGGAAGCGGCGTTGCATCAGAGTTGTCTTGTCGCTCGATGAGAGAGTACCGTTTACCGATATATATCGTTCTGACCCGCTTTTTGGTTTTTCATACCGGTAAGTGGTGTGTCGAACACAGTGTGGTCATAGTTTATGCATTCCGCGTTTGGATTATATCAAGCCCTTTCGGTTCTCCCGGGGTGGAACTTTTATAGGATTATCAAATTGTATGATCAGTAATGAAAGTACTGAGTTGTGTGTGTAAGTGGTGGTGTTGTTCTTTCGTCTCGTGGAGACGGGATCTCGATACCCACGCCGCCTCCGTGGTCTGAACGTACAGCCGGGATTCTCGTTGAGGCGGAGAGAGAGAGAGACAGAACGAGCAGATGTCGCTACGGAATTTCTAACGTACCGTAAAGGAAAAGGTAAGTCCACCCGAAGGTGGTACGTCGTTGTCGAGAGTCTGGGCTACCATCGTTTTTCTTTTATGGTCGTCGACGAGGCCGTAGATGCCTTTATGTATCAATTCAGAGTTTGCGACGTAACATGGGATGGATTAAATTCAAATTCCGGTACATCATTTTCAATCGTTCTCTTTTAACAGGGTGGATTCTTTGAAACCGCATCTACATTTGTGAAGATCTCGAATTTAAAGTTCCGAAGATTGTTTCATCAAAAATTTGCTTTTTCTCAGAGAGAAAAGTCCAACAGCCACAGCCACCTGTTGGCTTGTATCCTTTGAATTCCTTCCCCTGGTGAAAAGGAAGCGTGTCATAAGGAGTAACGAAAGCGTAAGAATAATTCAGATGACCTTTCCATTACATCTTACATACTCCCTATCTACTCTTTAAATACGCTTCCATACGTTAAGCCTGGTTTCCATGAAATTGGTATTTCCCGATACTTTTGGGATACTTCATATTTACTTCCGGAATACTCCTAATGTTCCACTCTACGCTCGGTATACGCTTGAATCCACTTCCCAAATACTTTCTGAATGCGTTCCTGACACTCTAATACACGCTTCCCTTTCACCAGGGTTATAATATTTGATTAAACAATTATACGAATTTCATACTTTTAATGGATGGCTGTTGTGTACATTCAGGTTCTTTTGAGGTGGATGGTCCTGGGACGCATAAATTTAAATCATGTTCCTCATCGAGTAGGTTTACGCACTCGAACGTTGGTTCATCGAGATTGCTGATAGTTCTGTAAACCAATGTATAATATTGAGTATATAATTTCGTGACTTTCATGCTTTGATTACTCCTGATTCAATTCCTCCCTAAATAGGAGATTTTGGTTTCCTCGTGAAAATATCTTATATTATAGAATATTTGATTCATTGTTTGATTTATACTATTTTAACTTTTTATCCAGTTTTCACAAAAAAACGTTCTAGTCTCTTCATTTATGTATAAGGTTTTGGACCAACAGTATTTTTAATCAAAAATCCATCAAAAATTACCCACAAGGTCAAATCGTTAATATTCGACTATTTTCTCCTTATTTGGTGTCTACTAGATTTTGGAAATCAAATTCCCGACTTTTTCAAGACATTTTTAAGATAATTCTCGATGTGATATTGCATTCCGAATAATTACACTATCGCTCAAAAGTTTCGGCACACCTTTGGAAAACAAGCCAAAAGTTTGAAGTATCATATCTCAATGGAAAATGATCGTAGGAAAAAAATGGAAAAACCATTTTGAAGGGCAAAGTATTATCTTGAAACTCCATTCGACCTTCTTGGTCTACCGTGTTCTTCCAATAATCTAGATCGAATCCAGTACAAGGCATTTTTGCCAATATTTTGGTAGTTTTTGAAACGGATGCACATCTACGGGAAGATATGACATGGAAATACGAAAATGAGCATTTTGTAGAGAATTTTCTCAGCTTCAAAACGCTTTTTCTATTCTTTTCATTGAGTTATTCTTAGCGAAGTTGTGTCATGTTTTGTGACTCGTAATTTCAAGGCGGTTAAGCGGGCAAAAAGTTTTCAGGAACGGATAAGTTTGGACAAGAGATGTATTATGTGTAAAAAGTGCTTTCAGAGGAAATCGGAAACATCTCAAAGCACTTTCCACGCATAATATATCACTTGACCAAGCTTTTTCCTTCTTGAAAACTTCTTGTCCTCTTAACCACCACCAAATTACAAGTTCCAAAACACGACATAACTCTGCTGAAAATTAATCTATGAAAAAAATAAAACGAGCGTTCTGAAGCTGAGAAAATTCTCTACAACGTGCTTATTTTTGTATTTCCGTGTCATATCTTCCCGTAGATGTGCATCAGTTTTAGAAACTACCAAAATATTGGCAAAAATGCCTTGTACTTGATTCGATCTAGAGTATTGGAAAAACACGGCAGACCAAGAGGGTCGGATGGAGTTTCAAGATAATACTTTGCCCTTCAAAATGGTTTTTCCATTTTTTTCCTACGATCATTTTTCATTGAGATATGATACTTCAAACTTTTGCCTTTTTTCCAAAGTTTTACCGAAACTTTTGAGCGATAGTGTATGTACACCATGATTAACTAGGCTTTTATAAGATCAGCCTGTCAGAATCCCTCAGGAATTCATTTATGTAAATCCCAAAGCTTTGGATCTCTCTGAATTTGACTGAGTCTCTGAATTGTTCTGAATTTGTCAGAATTTCAGCAAACCCTCTTAGAATGTTTCTGAATAAATCTGAATTCGTGTGAATTTTTCTCAATCCCTTGAAGTTTCATTCATTCAGATCGCAAAGTTTCCTCCGAATTTGTCTGAGTCTCTCTGAATTCCTTTGAATTGTACCAAATCTTCCTGAATCCCTCAGAATTCCACTCATTTAGGGTACAAAACTCTCAGCAAGATTGTTCCATTTATTCAAATTTCAAAGCTCTCTACGAATTCGTTTGAATCTCTCTGAATTCCCATGAAGTTCTTTGAATCGCCAACTTCAAGTTCCCAGCAAGGACCTAATATTTTCCTAAATTCTTCGAAATATCTCTATATTATTTTAGATTCCTCAGAATTCCCTGATAGGGAAATCCTCTTGGATCTTCCTGAAAATTATCTGAATATCTCTGAACAACCATGAATGACTGTAAATCCATGTGAATCTCCTCAAATTTCATTAAATTCCCATTGAAATGCTCTGAATCTCTCTAAATTCCTCTGATGTTCTGTGAATTTATCTGGATTTGTCTGAATCTTTTTGAACTACTTGGAATTTCATCAATTTTAATTTCGAAGTTTCCTTTGAATTTGTCTCAATCCCTCTGAAGCTATATAAATCTCTTAGAATTCAATTTTTTCAATTCCAAAACTTTTTAAAATTTTCTCAGTCTCCCTGAATCTCCCCAGATCTATCCAAATTTTGCTGAATTGGTCTGAATCCACGTGAATCATTCAAGATTTCATTTATTCAGACTTCAAAACTTCCTTGGGGTTTGTCTGAATCTCTTTGGATTCTTTTGAACTTCTTTGAACCATTGGAGTCTCAAAATTTTCATGGAGTTTCTTTGAATCATTTCTCCAGGATTTCCTGACACAATGAATCTTTCTGAAATCTTCTCGGATCTCCCCATGTTTCGAGACATTTTCCTGAGAAATTTAGAGTAATATAGAAGAATCCAGAAGGAGCCACGGGCTTGTTAGATAGTGATGCATCCTGAGTCTTTTTAACGTTTTCGGGATTTCCCTCAGAATTTCCTTATAAGGAAATATGGATTTCCAGGATACATGAAAGAATTCCAGGAGAATTCCATGATTCCAGGAGTTCAAAACGAATTCCATGAGATTTCCAGGTTTTCAAGGATTGTAGAAACCCTGAAGATGCATTCCGTGCCAATTTGAGAATTTTTCCTGGATTATCTTTGGAAATTGAAATTTCAAAAAATTAGAGACACACTTTTGGAATCCATCACTTATTCCCGACTTTTCCCCGACCTATTCCCAAATTCCCGACTTTTCTCAACTAGTAGACACCATGCAGACTTTATATTTACAAAGTCTCTGATTCAATTTCTTCCAAAACAGAAGGGTCTGGTTTTTTCATCAAGACAAACGTTTTTACTGAACAGTTCACGAATTCCAATGGAAGTTATCCTGAAGAAAAGAAAACGGCATGCATGCATGCATGCATGAAGACAGACAGACAGACAGACACACGCACTTGTGCTGCTTGTGCGAATCGCATCTTCTGAACGTCCCAAAACGTTCGATAAGGGCGAAATCTTCCACCTCTGCAATGGATTTTTAAACCTTTCACAATACTTGAATTTCATCCTGGGTTGTCCAGTCTTTCAACGAAGTATCATTTTGAACAAAGTATTAGCTTTTCACCAGCGTATTTCTGAGAAAACTCAACAACTTTTCCATTCAATTTTTTTCGATCTGAATCTTAGTTTTTGAATTATGTACAAAATAAGTTGACCATTCAGCAAGAACATCAGGTACATGAATAATGGAAGAGCATACTTATGTAGCATACACTCGATTGGTTCAAGTTAACTCCGAAACTAAGATTCGGATAAAAAATATTAAACGGAAAAGTTCTTGAGTTTTCTTTCAGAAGTACGTTGAAGAAAGGTTGATACTTTGTTTCGAGATATAAGTGACATGGAAATAAAAATCAATAATATTCTTCATCTGAAATCGAGCGAAAAGATTACTCACTTCTTATGGTTGAATACATCGTCTAAAAATCTCATGTTGTTGTAAAATCTAAACGCAGGTTTTCGACTGTGTTTCGCAGCTGATCCGGAAGGAATATAAATATTTTCTTGGTTCTTAGCCTTACGGTAACAATCTCTCAAGTAGGTCCACCTCTCTTTGGCTTGTACATCAGATAAGGCTCCTGAAATTTGCATGAAATTAATAATTAAAGCAATAAATGTAGATTTGTACATTTATATACATCATAAAGATTTTAACCCAAATCTGGAGTTAGGAGCCATCCGTAAACTACGTAGCTCCGTTTTTGCGACTTTTTTACCCCTCCCCCATGTGGTTTACCCTGGCTCTTCTCCAATATCTCCTCACATGGTTAGGCAAGTGAATGAAATGAATCTAAATATCCCTGCTCAAAATTATTTATAGAGAACTATTGAGGAAAGCCATAGTTTTCAATTGGACTTTCGAATCGGTAATTCACTATGATGTATAGTTTTCAATCGGTAATTCAATATGGATTTATAATTTTCGATAATACATACAGTTTTGAATGGGGAATGAAGTAAATTATAACAATGGTATGTTACATTGTGAAAATCCACTATAGAAAACTATTGAGAAACATCATATCATTGGAAACTATTAAGAAACATTGCTATCGAAAAGTTATACTCTGATTAAAAACCACAAAAAGTAACGAAAACTAGATTCATACTGAATTACCAATTGAAAACTATAGGTTATTAGAGAATTACAGATTCAGAACGCGTGTTCGATACTATTCATATTCTATAATAATAAATCATGATTTTTTCTTGTATAACCTGTAGTTTTCTATACAAAATTATAAGCAGGGATCACCCTAGGAGAATTATATTTGACTGTAGTATGCAACGAACGCAAGTATGTAATAAAGGCTTTAGGCAACGATTAAATTTTATGCGGTTTGAAACTAAAAGACTCTGCCAATTGGCACATGGCTGCCTCATGGAATGGTATCTAGCGGCCAGTTGGCTAGCGGCCACTTTTGAAATTTTTGACACAGACTGTACCGCATATTGAAAAACAGGAAAAGAGTGTTTCTGGCTGGAACGAGGTTGATAAGATTATTGTTGCATATTAGATTGATCGTTTGGGAACCCATGGAGAGTTTTATGTAGCGCAAGACCCATAAAAATGTTTATTTAAAAAAAAAAGTGGAATAAGAACCATCAAATATAAAGGCCAATGTCTCATCATGGCAACATGCGTTTTTTTCTAATCGATGCCAAACGACGGGGAGAACACCGGAGAAGGTGCAGGAATGAATTCTGAGAGGGATCACGGTTTATAGCATTGCTTATTCAACAATTTACGGCGGGAGACAGCAGAATCTTGGATGTGAACTGTTACCCCAAAAAGAACTCCAAAAAAGTAAAAAAATAACGCCAAGTACATGAGAATCCCAAAAACAGAGAATAGAAAAATCTAAAAACACATTCGAAAGGAAAATTTCACTGCATTCAGAATTTCGAGGGGATATAAAAGGATATACTCCATTTGAGAGAAAAAGATATGAAATCAATATGAGCGACCAAGTACATTGGTTATCCAAAGGATATGTGGAAGATTTTTGGTATATTGTAACTTCAGTTTGTTTAAACTGTATTGAAGGTAATTTATGATTTTCAAAAAAGCATTATTGTATTAAAAAAATAAATAGACCAAGCGTATCGTTCTGCTCGTATATATAGATATCAAAAAGTGAAAAAAAAGTAGAATTCCACAAAACATACAAATGTCTCACAAAAACCCCTAAAAACTCCAACACAGTAAAAAATAACGTCAAATCCCAAAAACCATACAAACGTTTTACAATAACACTTGAAAAAAAATCCTTGAAAAAAATACTTCACTCTTTCCGGAAGATTACTTGATATAAAAAATATACCATTGAGAAAAAAGATGTGAAAGGCAACCCTGTTTCGGAATTCGCATCAACCAGCAACACTTGGCGTGGCCGATGGTAGAAGTTTGTAGCCTTTATTATATACAGATGAATTTCTATAGAACATCAAACAAGAAATTTAAATGATATAATTTCATAAAATCTTCTTCGGCCACGCCAAGTGTTGCTGGTTGATGCGAATTCCGGGACAGGGTTGCCTTTCACATCTTTTTTTTTAATGGTATATTTGTTATATCAAGTAATCTTCCGGAAAGAGTGAAGTATTTTTTTCAAGGATTTTTTTTCAAGTGTTATTGTAGAACGCTTGTATGGTTTTTGGGATTTGACGTTATTTTGTACTGTGTTGGAGTTTTTAGGGGTTTTTGTGAGACACTTGTATGTTTTGTGGAATTCTACTTTTTTTTCACTTCTTGGTATCTATATATACGAGCAGAACGATACGCTTGGTCTATTTATTTTTTTAATACAATAATGCTTTTTTGAAAATCATAAATTACTTTCAATACAGTTTAAACAAACTGAAGTTACAATATACCAAGAATCTTTCACATATCCTTTGGATAACCAATGTACGTGGTCGCTCATATTGATTTCATATCTTTTTCTCTCAAATGGAGTATATCCTTTTATATCCCCTCGAAATTCTGAATGCAGTGAAATTTTCCTTTCGAATGTGTTTTTAGATTTTTTTATTCTCTGTTTTTGGGATTCTCATGTACTTGGCGTTATTTTTTTACTTTTTTGGAGTTTTTTTGGGGGTTTTCACTTCTTTTTCTGAATATGCTCCCAACTGAACTCAAATAAAAAGAAATACCCCTGTCGAGTTTATGGCAATCGTAGGAATGAAGGAAATGTCCTCAGATAACTTATGTGATATAAAAATCCACTTGGATTTCCATCAGTCATCTCATCATTGGACGGCAATAGATCATCGAAATAAAGAATGAAGAAAAGAAGGGAAGAAAAGCGAATTCCCATGAACAAATATACGTGTGAAGAATTCCGAAAACTAAATTTTCCTTGACTGATAAGTTGGCGCTCAAAGCAACTCACAGCGCTCAAAGGAGCTCACGCCGCTCAAAACAGCCCACGATATTGTGCTGAACATGTCTTGTGCGGAAATTTCCAGTGTTTTCAAGAAATCATTGTAAGAAAATCGAAACAACATAGATCTTACAGACAGAGGAAACTTGCGTACAATATATTCAAGGTATCCAACAGAATTTTTCTTTGCAAGATAGAATATGTACTGTTTAGCATGAAGCTAAAAATAGCTTTCCAGCAGACATTTTTCGGTCACTCTTTTGAATCATTGTGAAAAGCAGCAGATAGCAAAAGTTCCAAAAATTAGACCTCATTGAATTCTTTCGTGACCACAAAACGAACTACTGGAATGTCAGCAGAATAGAGTCCTGGGAGAATTCGAATCGCCTTTTGTCATACTGTATATTGTACTGTATATAGTATGACAAAAGGCGATTTGAATTCTCCAAGAACTCCATTCTACTGACATTTCAGTGATTCATTTTGTGGTTCCAGAAGGATTCAATGGGATCTAGTTTTTGGAACTTTTGCTATCTGGGTAAAGAGATGTCAAATATTTATCATGCAACAAAAAGATATACCTTCAAGATATCAGATTGAAGACACTTTCTAGTACTGTACCAGACATTTTTCAGGATTTTGTAGAATATCCATCAAAATCATTCGGAAAAATTTTTCGAGAATATTTGGTTCGTTATGGTATTATGGAGGTATTCTATATTCTTCAAAACTGTACAATATCACAGTAATTGAATCCTAATTTTATGATGAAGCGAAATTATTGCTTTTCAAAGAAATATATATACGAGTCTTTAGCATTGCGTGGCCAATGTCGCTCTTCAACGTGCAGATCATGAATAAATATCCACTTTGTACCTTTACTTCGTTACATGCATGTGAAATTATCTTCAGAAATATTTTTACCCTGATGAAAAATAGCTATAACTTTATAAAAGTGTTGTGCAATTATAATTTTTGAAGTTGGTACTGCTTCAATGTTTATATTTTCTACCTTTGTTGCTTCAACATTATTGTGATTAAACATCATCAATTGCACAATTACATATTGTTCTGACGCTGTTATAAATGATTTTTTAGTTTCATGCAAGTTATTACAATTGTCACAAGAATCTTCGAAAATTTTCGATGTTGAATAATTGAACTTGAATATTTCTTGAAACTCAAATGATTTTGGTGAAATTGGAGGTAGCCCAAGACGTGTAACACAATTTGTACCAACAATATTTTCGGTATATTCACATTTCGTACATTCCGTTAAGGTAGTTATTTTGTGCTTCACTAAATTTTTAATAGCCATTGAATTCTCGCAAATAGAAGCGATGAATTCTCCTGCATCTTGTGAGTGATTATGCAAGTATTGTGGACCTGCAAGCTGTTTTAAAGCTATGATATCAAGGTTTTTTTGCGAATTGTAGTTCTGAATTGAAATATTTATGATGTCATTGGGGTCAGATAAAAGTAATTGTTTTGTTTCAGAAGCACAGTACAATATACACTGCATTACTGCATTCAAATAACAAGAAACACCGTCAACAATAGGAAAACCCATTACGTTTAACGCGTGAATTTCTGTTGATTTTTCATCAATATTTTGGCCCCTGGATTATATATTATCCAATATCCTTATTCCTGAGTACCGAGGTGAAAAAGTTTTTTCAGTGAGTAAATTCTTTGAGTAAAATTACAGGTGGATCAAGAGAAAGTAGAAAGGATGCAGGTATACTATACATCTGTATATTACTTAACACCACGATCAATATCATCAGGTAGCGTAGAAGGACAATGAAGAAAAGGCAAGAGTGCAGTGGATATACCACAGGTCCTTGCGTTAGGTACACTATTATCAGATTCTTCCAATAGAATCACAGGTAGATGAAGAAAAAGCAAGAAGGATGCATGTCACCATACATCTTTATGTTACGTACCACAATGATCAATGTCATTAGGCAGCGTCATAAGAAAATGAAGAAAAGACAGAAGTGCAGTGGATATATAAGTCCTTGCATTGAATAATACCACAATCAAATTCTTCCAACAGAATCATAGGTGGATGAAGAAAAAGCAAAAAGGATGTAGATTTACCATACATCTGTACGTTAAATCCTACCATGATCATTAGGTAGCGTTGAAGGAAAACGCAGAAAAGATAGGAGCGCAGTGGATATACCACAAATCTTTGCATCGGGTGCATTCCACTGGCCAATTGACGAATGATTAGAGAGACTGTTTAGGATCAACTCAACGGAAATTGAGCACATACAATATTCTGATTATAGAAATTGTTGCAGAACAACTACAGGTCAACTTGACTGATGTGACTAGATGTGACAATTCATTCTGAATGTTTTCTTCCAAAGTTCCATCTTTTCATTTGTTCCATTCAAGCTGGATTATATTTGTGTTCTTACAAACCATCATTTTCATCTTTACTTATCTTGGTTTTGGAATGATTCAATCTTCAAATGTCATGAATTTTATTAAATTGTCATAGAGTATTTTGGGTTGAGAGATTTAGTAACTCTAGGATCCATGAAATGTTCAAAATGTATTCAAAGTGATTCATGATCATTGAAAAGCAATATTGTATCAAATATCCAAAACATTTAATATTCATGATATTCGAGAATTGAATCATTCCAAAACCAAGATAAGTAAAGATAAAAATGATGGTTTGTAAGAACGCAAATATAATCCAGCTTGAATGGAACAACTGAAAAGATGGAACTTTGGAAGAAAACATTCAGAATGAATTGTCACATCTAGTCACATCAGTTAAGTTGACCTGTAGTTGTTCTGCAACAATTTCTTTAATCAGAATATTGTATCTGCTCAATTTTCGTTGAGTTGATCCTAAACAGTCTCTCTAATCATTCGTCAAGTGGCCAGTGGAATGTCCCCGATGCAAAGATTTGTGGTATATCCACTGCGCTCCTATCTTTTCTGCATTTTCCTTCAACGCTACCTAATGATCATGGTAGGATTTAACGTACAGATGTATGGTACATCTACATCCTTTTTGCTTTCTCTCCATCCACCTATGATTCTGTTGGAAGAATCTGATAGTGGTATTATTTAATGCAAGGACTTGTATATCCACTGCACTTCAGCCTTTTCTTCATTTTCCTATGACGCTGCCTAATGACATTGATCATTGTGGTACGTAACATAAAGATGTATGGTGAAATGCATCCTTCTGGCTTTTTCTTCATCTACCTGTGATTCTATTGGAAGAATCTGATAATAGTGTACCTTACGCAAGGACCTGTGGTATATCCACTGCATTCTTGCCTTTTCTTCATTTTCCTTCTATGCTACCTGATGATATTGATCGTGGTGGTAAGTAACATACAGATGTATAGTATACCTGCATCCTTTCTACTTTTTCTTGATCCACCTGTAATTTTACTGAAAGAATCTAGGGAAAACATTTTGTACATAGTTCATGATTTTGATTCAGGATGTCATATTTTAGTATACCTGAAATGCTCGGTGACTAACCTTATTCTCGAATGTTTTAGAATAGTGGATTCCATTAGAGATCATGGTATATCCATTATACTTTTGCCTGTAAAAAAATAGCAAATGAACTTCAATAATCACCCTTGAGCAGGCTCGGTATGATCTTTTTCATCGATTGCCTATGATCCTAATTAGAGGAATCGACAGTGGAGCCTTCCGAAGTAGCTGGTCATCTGGTTTTGATCAGCTACTCCGGAAGGCTCCAGTAGTTGACTGTTCGTCAGAACTTATGATATCTCTCTGACTTTCTGGTATGTGGAGGAATTGCAAATAAACTTGAATCTTTTCCCTTGAGCATGCTCGATATGATCCATTCGATCATTTTCCAACGACTCTAGCAGGAGAACCTGATAGTAGATTGTTTGTAAGGGGGTTATGGTATATCTGATAAGATTTCACCTAAGAAGTAATGCATAAATTTGAATCATTATTCTCGACTAGACCTTGTATGATTCATTTGATCATCAGCCTGTGGTTCTGGTGGTAAGAACCAACAGTAGCAGACTGTTCATAAGGGATTCCGGTATTTCTGCTGAGCTGTTGTCTGTAAAGGAATATTGTATTTCATGAATAATACATCATACAGAGCTAACCTGTGTATACACCAATTTCCTGAATGTAGCAAATAGATTCATTTATACCTTTCTCAAACTTTTTCTGTTCCTTTTTACAAATAACCTCTTCATCATTTATTCATTAATTCATTCATGAATTTTTTCAAGTCATACATAAAAGTATATAATTCCAGGTTATTTGTGTGCGTTTGATTGTTGTTATAATGAACTGTCATACCTGTAATGTAGTAACCTTCAATTCATCCATTTTTCAATTATTCTTTTAATATTATAATAACCCATCAACACATCGCCTCATTGACAGGTTATTTGTTTATGTTTTGACAATGTATAGACCACACTACACTGAAATCAACGCTATTGGATGTTGGGATTATAATATACATCAACTGAAGTGAATGCTATTTGATATTGGAAGAAAGGGAAAAGGACAGAATATTGGATGTCCCAAGAAGGAAAGAGACAGAATATCTCTATGACAATGGAAGAAACCCTCCCGAATTCCGATGACGAAAAACTATAGTCGCTATCGTGATTAAAATAAATCGAAAGTGGCGGTGATGATGAAGAAAAATCCTGATATTTTGATCGCATGAAAATTTGAAACGTTTGTATCTCGGGATCGCGTGAAAGGATCAACTTCGTAGTGTGCTTAATCGAAAGTGTGTATTCGAATTATATAATAGAAGTGTAATTATTTTTTCGTGAAATTCAATGTGTGATGAGTTATTGTGGGTTAAAGATTTTTTGACTATAGAAAATCTTGGTTCTCGAGTAAAGATACACGGTAGCGCACGACTTATGCTTTCTCATTTTTTTTTCTTTCAGAGTCTTCCTGTGCTTGGCGTCGAGACGCTACCGCGTCTCTTGATTTCTCCACTCGGCAACATTCGTTTTCCTTCTAATTGATTCCAAACGACGGAGAGAACACCGGAGAAGATGCAAGAATGAATTCTGAGAGGGATCGCGGTTTATAACATTGTTTATTCAACAATTTACGGTGGGAAACAGCAGAATCTTGGATGTAAACTGTTATATCTCCACTCGGCGATCCCTCTTAGAATCCATTCCTGCGTCTTCTCCGGTGTTCTCTCCGTCGTTTGGAATTACTCAAGAAGAAAACGAATGTTGCCGAGTGGAGATATAACAGTTTACAAGATTCTGCCCTTCCCCACCATAAATTGTTAAATAAACAATGTTATAAACCGTGATCCCTCTCAGAATTCATTCCTGCATCTTCTCTGGTGTTCTCTCCGTCGTTTGGAATCAATTAGGAGCAAAACGAATGTTGCCGAGTGGAGATATAACAGTTTACATCCAAGATTCTGCTGTTTCCCACCGTAAATTGTTAAATAAACAATGTTATAAACCGCGATCCCTCTCCGAATTCATTCCTGCATCTTCTCCGGTGTTCTCTCCGTCGTTTGGAATCAATTAGAAGGAAAACGAATGTTGCGGAGTGGAGATATAACAGTTTATATCCAAGATCCTCCTGTTCCCTACCATAAATTGTTAAATAACCAATGTTATAAACCGCGATACCTCTCCGAATTGATTCCTGCATCTTTTCCGACGTTCTCTTCGTCGTTTGGCATCGGTTAGAAAAAAAAGCATGTTGCCATGATGAGACATTGGCCTTTATATTTGATGGTTCTTATTCCACTTTTTTGTTTAAATAAACACTTTTATGGGTCTTGTGCTACATAAAACTCTCCATGGGTTCCCAAACGATCAATCTAATATGCAACAATGGTCTTATCAACCTTGTTTCAGCCAGAAACACTCTGTTCCTGTTTTTCAATATGTGGTACAGTCTGTGTCAAAAATTTCAAAAGTGGCCGCTAGCGAACTGGCCGCTAGATACCATTCCATGGCTTCCTCGTGCGTATGGGAAAAAACAATGGAAATTGCTATGGACTCTTTTCCCACATTTCCCAATTAATTGGGATGAAACTTATATTGGACTACTATCGGATCATCACTAGAACGTGGTGGAAGTTCCATTGCATTCGGATAATAGAAAGCGGAGATCTGCGCGTACACAAAATAACGATCTTTTGGAACATATTTCCTCACCCTTTCCGTTCTTCTGTAACGATCGGCTTGAAATTTATACGGGACCACTATCAACACTACACATGACTATGGTAAAAATTTCATTGAGATCGGGTGACAGGAACGGAAAATATACGCGTACACAAATTTGTCACATACAGACAGACCGGCAGACGCGGAACCAATATTTTTTTTCCAGTTGAGAGAAACATTTTGGCCTTAGAGATTTTCGTTTTGGACACAAAAAATTTTCCGGCTCCCCGAAACGATCACAAAGCTTCCCTGTAACGAGGAAGCAAAAGTACCAAAAAATTCGATCGAAACAAATCATCTAGACAAAAGTGACTCATGTATGCACTGAAAAAGGTAAAAATAGACTCACCTCCCAAAGTATTGCTTACTTCCGACCATAAGTTTTCTTTTTTTAAAGGAGTTCTTTCCTTTACATCCAATCGGTGATCATATAATGCTGGTTTTTTCGACACAACATGGATCAATAATTCATCGAGTTGATCCGGATCAACTGCAGATCTTTTCTTACTTTCTGAAGGAAGCTCATGCTGCTTTTCAACTGTAAAGAAAATGGGAAAAAATGTAGTCAGGTTATTTATATCAAAATCATCACTAAACATAGCATATTCATACTCATGTGACTTACTCATAAGACTAACTCCGTTTGGAGCAATGCTTATCTTGGACTTGTGTTCTTCGTATTCTTCAAAGCACTCATGTTCCGTGGGAGGGGCATCTTTTGGGATTAGGACTCCGCAGTAGCCACATTTGAATATATCCTGAAAATGTTCAACGTTAGTGTTTAAGTTCATAATAATATTTTTTATAGAATATATGTAAACTCAGATAGAAAAACACGCTCTGAATACATTGTAACATGATTTACTGTAAATATACGATAACATGGGGTCTACTCGATTTTGAAAATCAAATTCTCGAATTTTTCAAGGTCATTCCCGACATATTAACAACGTAATATTTATTTCAATCATTTGCGTACAATCATGCATATTAATCTCAAACTCGTATGTATCCAAACTAAATAAACAATATACCAAAAACAATATAACAAAATCAATTGAGGCAGTTTATTTTATTCATGCTTATTTCCTAGCCTCAATTAATTTTATTGTAGAAGATTTAACAGAGTTGGAATTCAAAGCTTAACAAAATTATGCATATATCAATTTTTCATACCTGTTCGCAACTCATGTCGCCGATGTCTATTTTTCTTGTTGAAATGATAATACACGTGTGTGCCCGTGAATGCCCGCGTATAATGGCGTGTAACTGCTTGTAACGGTAATTTCAAAACTTTTTGGTACCTTCCCAGGAAACTAAACATTTTCTGGTGATTCGGAAGGGAACTAGAATTTCACTAGAATCACCGTTCCGTTCCGATAGAATATTCCGATGCATGGGAGAGCACCCTGACAGGCGGGTGCTTGAAGTATAAGTGCTGCCTTGAAGTACTTGGCTGTGAAACAGTTGAATCTTGGGTCTTAACATCATCAGAAATCTTTTCTCAAGTTGTGGCTTTTTTTATTTGATCCGCTACATCTGGGCCAAATAAAAATCCTTCAGGACTCGTCTTTTTTAGTATCTCCTTAACCTGCTTATCGAGACCTGGTAAAATGAAAGCCCTACGGTTCTTCGAATGTTCGTGGTGTGCCAAACACATCAATTTTCCTGCATCACACAAGTATTGCAGCAAATAAAGCTTATCTATCTCCTGATCCTCAGAATTTAAAATCATAGTAATTCCTGCTCCCAGTGCATACATCGCTGAACCAACCAATCCTTGTGGATCCATTGCGTATTTATCCCTTTTCAGAGCACTATCAGCCATCGAAGCAGCTATTTCAGGATTGATAACTTGTGTTCTTAGAAAATCTGGAGACTCATAATGATTCAATAATTCTTCTTTGTCTTCCTTTGTATCAGCTTCCTTGATTCAAATTTTCCAACGCTTGACTAAGGCTTGATGCAATTCCATACACTGAGAAAAAGAATTGTTTTTTCTCAAGCGCGTCGGGGATTTGACAGGTATGCGGTTGAGTCAACAGAATAACGTTTGACATAAATTTCCCGTTATTTGGTACAAATATACACTTCTGGTTGTCAACCCCGCAGCGATATTGTAGCTGAATAAGATGCGCGTTCCAATCAATCGCTACGTCATTGATGGAAACACAACAAATTTTGAACGTACCATTCCCAGCAGTTGTGTCAATCACGTATTGGAGTAATCAAAATGCATGCAGGTGTAATTGGAAAGAATCAACATTTGAGATAACATACTCATCCAATTGTTTCCAGTGAATTGGTTAATCGAACGAATATTCAATAAGTTCGACTGAAAATTGGCGGACTTGAAACAACCTCATCAATGTGATCACTGTTAATGTGTCATAAAATCTATTTCAACCAGAAAAAATGGAGACAGATACGGACAAGTGTTCGTTGAATACAGAATTGTTTCCTATTTGTTGAGAAAAAACACCTGAATTCATGTAGAATGATATTATATGATTCATTCCGATTTACAAATTCGATATGAATTTTTATCCATTTTATGAGACATCATGTCAATTGTATTTCCTGGATCGGATGAATCATATTTAAAACGGCATTTCTGGGTGGAAGTTATCAATTAGTCTCTATAGCTCAGTGGGTAGAGCGCTAGTCTACAAGACTAGGGAGTTAAGAGTTCGATTCTCGTCAACGGTAAAGCGAAATTTTTATTCCAGAATTCCTTCATAATACGTTGTCCAGCGAAAACATTTGATCAAGTAATCCATGCCTCACGGGCAGAAGCAGCAAAACGACTCCCACCAACAAAACGGGCGGAGATAAAAGATGACGGATGGTGGTAGAGGAGCCAACAACCATTCTGGCAACAGCACTAAAACGAATTTCAGAAAAATTGTGTGAATTCCATCGGAAAGCACGTCCAAGGAATCATTTTTTTTTCTTTATTTGATCATTGAATTGAATTGCTCTACTGTATTCAGCGAATAACTTATGGAATTGATGATACGGTATTGATGTCAAGGCATGTAACATCCAAACAAATGTTGAATATTGTCATTTAAAAGTGTTTTGATTCAATACAATTATACAAAAATATGTTTTACGTCGTTTCAAAACAAAGAATCAATTGAATCAAGTTCTTAAGAATTACAATTAAATTCCTCAAGATTCAGCTCAATTTCTCGCGGAATTGAGACAACTCATTTTCCAAACCCGCGAGGCAGTTCAATCAACTCCCAGATTGATTTCGCCGTATCCAAATGCGCGGCGGACTTGAGGCAACCGAAACTCGATTGAATCAAACCATCCTTCTTCTCAGTGTATCGATTGCCTTTGACACTGCTGGATCTTTACCCAGAATATCTAATAAGGAGTCGTCCAGATGTTCTACATCTTGCTCTTGAAGCAAGTTAGCAACGGATAATTGTGGATTTTGATTGGCTGCTCCTTGGACATTCTCTTTGTTTTCCTCCTCCGAGGTTTCTCCTACAGACCAAATCAACCAAACTATACACATATATCCCTTGCCATTTATGCAAGCAGGTTTTTCTCAATTTATCTTGTCACGCGTACAAGCATTAACAAAAAATTTTAATATGCGTGCGAACATGATTCTCTTATTGAGACATTTTGTCACAAGATACTAGAGATAAGTACAAAACTCAGAACAAACAATTCAACATGTCTGACCTGACTCTTCTATCTCCGAATTTTGCGCATCTTCACCATCACCTGACAATTTCCTCATTTTCTCTGCCAATTTGCTGAACACTTCTCGCATCTCTTGTAACTCTTCATCTCTCCTTCTTTTCCTCGACTCACTCATCTTTCCCAATATCTTGAAACGAAAAAGCTCTCGAACGATGCAACCTCCAACGCACAACGAAACATAATGAAGGTTTTGACGTGCATCAAGTAGCACTAGGCGGGAGCAGTGTACTCAGATTAGACTCGCAAACGTTACACACGCAGATGCGACTGTGCAGCCGTGTGAAAAAGGGGAGGGTACGGTTGCGCGCGCAACCTAGCATGCTTCCTCTATTGCTCATGGAATATTCGATGGGAGAGCGAAGGAGAAAGCATGCTAGGATGCGCGCGCAACCATACCCTCTCTTTTTTCACACGGATGTACAGTCGCATCTGTGTGTTCAACGTTTGCGAGTCAAATCTGAGGACACTGGGCGGGAGTACAGACTAGAGAATTTTTGATTTTTTGAGCTCTGAACGTTGTGACATCTGACCGAAACGAGGCGCACTCCAGTGTAATCTCGAAGAACGGGGCTTAAAGTATAATCTATCATGTTTCGGGGATAATAAATCTATGGAGGTGTATTTTAATATCGCAAATATTCTCTGAGAGTGTCAAGTGAGTGGAAATTATATATTTTCCTGGTATTAATTGGGAATTCATGTGAGAATTTTCAATGAATGAAAATCAATGAATCTTTGAATATTGAAAAAAATTCCAAGTAAGCAAGATCCACATTTTGCTAAAATCATAAACTACTTACTTCTTATGCGGTACCTGGGAAGAATGTTCGATCAATTGATCCTCTCTTGCAGAAATCTTGTGTTTCGTTTTCAATGATAAATCAGTCTTAGTAATTTGAATTTGCCATGTGAATCGAATGTGACATTCGAGTCGGATGTAACATTCAGAACGCATATCAATTCAATAACGAAACACAAGATTTCTGAAAGAGAGGAGATAAATTGATCGAACATTCTTCCCAGGTACCGCATAAGAAGTAAGTGGTTTATGATTTTAGCGAAATGTCTTTGTGATATGACTTTTCTCGCGTTATTTTATTCGTTGTATTAATTATTACAATATTTAATGATAAATCATGAAAATTCTACAATACTATGTGTACTTTCATAATAATTCATGGTAATTTTATGAAATTTGGGAAATGTACACAATGAAATCATTAATGATACTCATCATGATATATATTATCAATGACTTATAATTTTAATTTCCCAAATTTGATATCAAATATGGACATTTGAATTCCAGTTAAAACGACAGGATCAAGTGGAGTTATCATTGAAAGGTAGTTTCTTAAAGTGTTAAACTCGGAGAAATTCATAATTAAAAATTACTAGTTTTCCCCTTATGCGAGAGAGATTCCTGATATAAGATCACAAATTGATGAGAAAACCCAGTCATTTTTCATACGAGGAAATCCATTCAGATATTCAAGAATGTTTCATGGCTGAAGGGAAAGACGTGAGGTTCGTAATCACAATCATATTCGACGCTGATGACGGTCATATTTTTTTTCAGTTCAAATAACGTCATGAAGAACCCAGAAAACAAAGTGGTTCAATGATTGTACAATCATGGACACTTTGAAGTCGTTCACGATTTTACAATGGACTATATGATGAGTTAACACATTATTGACCAATGATGCATGCATTGAAGACTACTGCAACTGTTGTGCATCAATGATTGTACAATAATTGATAGTATCCACGCATTAGCCATTCTGATAGTACAACCATTGGTCAATTGTTCATGCATCATTATGTCCATCAGATTGAGCGATCGTGGACTCGTTCGTTTTGTTTTCTGGGAATAATTGGTGTTTCCCATCAGTTTATAACCTCGTGTCAAGTATACCCTCCATTCAATAACAGAAATCAGTAATTTTTACTCATAAATTTCTCTCAGAGTATGAATAGCTGAAGATACCAGTGTCTAACCACCCGGCTGAAATCAACTCAAGTGTTCCTCAAAGAGATGCGCTGAAATCTTCAAATAAAATCGGGAGACATCTTTATAATTCACTCTTTCAGTGCCTGTACAAATGTTATTCGATGGGATATTTGAGCCAAATTCAAATATTTTGGAGAGATTTGGTACAACGAATTCACTGAATTCACACCGCTAGTATTTCCTCAGTAGTCCCACACAACAAAACAGTGTAGGTTGGGTTCCCAAAGGATAGGGGAAGAAGAGGCATTGCTGGTCAAGGAGTAATGACGTGCATCTACATAAAAAAGATGTTGCGGGGTGAAAAGGATATCCATTTCACCCCGCAACTTTCTTTTTGTGCAGATACATACAATACTCATCAAGATAATACCAGTGATCGGCATTGCTCCTTCTTACCCTACTTTTGGAATTATGAGAACTCATAAAGAGTTCCTCATAAATACATCAGGAACCATTTTGCTGTCTGTGACAGAGCTGCTAGATTGGCATTGCCATTGAGGGGAATAGTACCCCTACCATCGTTCATATACATACTCTCACCTCCGCACGAAACCTACATATACATACATGTAACTCATATACATGGAACGATAGTGGGGGTACACTTCCCCTCAGTGGCAGTGCCAATCTGGCATCTCTGGTCTGGGGGTATCAGTAGATTTCTCGAAAACTGAGTATTATTTTACAAATTTTAAAGTTTTCATGTTTCAAGTTAAGAGCTTCACAGGTGAAAATATTTAAAAACTTGATTTGTACGAATTGATTTAGTATTTTTCAAATCAACTGGCCAATACACAATGGCTAGAGTCCAGACGCTAGTATCTTTTTTACGGCCAATCGTTTTTTTCTTACAAACGTGATTCAGTCGGCAACGATAGTATCCTCTCAAGTTTTCTCTAGGTGTATTCGTACTGCATTTGAAAATTCCTCTGACGTGCACAGCTGCCAGATGACCTCAAACGTTGAGGGGAATAGTGTCCCCACTATCGTATCATGTAAAATACCTATACTCATGAATATACCTACACACGTGTGTAACTTATATATATGAGACGATAGTGGGGGTATTATCTTCCCCAACAGCGGGGCCCATCTGGCAGCTCTGCCGACGAGTCTTTCCCATGCTGTTCCATTTACTTTTCAAATCAGTTTTACGTCTGAATAAGCCTTGTGTCTTGAAGAATTTTTTCAGGAGCCCACGTTCTCATACATGAACTGAAAGATGAAATCCATCGAAAGTACCATGGAACAGGGTAAACAACATCACGTACGGAAAAGATGTTGGATAAATTCGTAATTTTCTGAGTGATTTTATTCATCCCAAAATGGTCGTATTCACCTTGTTTTACGATGAGTAAATTAGGCGAAACAACTATTTCCAATTTCACGTCGATTGATCAAATGAAAATTTGTTCGATCAATCAGTTGAAATTCGCCGACGAGTGATCTATCAAGCAATTAACCAAAGAACCAATTAATTGGTCAATCAATTAATCGAAATTTCAATTAAATGAAATCAAGCAATTAACCGATTAATCGATTAATTGAAAAACAATTAATTGAAATCAAGCAATTAATCGGTTGATCGATTAATTGAAAAATCAATTAATTGAAATCAAGCGATTACTCGATTATTTGGTTAATTGTAGAACCAATTGATCGAGAAGCGTGTGTTAATCGATTAATTGCTCATCAATTAATCGTTTTTGACAATTAATCGATTAACCGCACAACCCTACTTCAGTTCTCAAAGAGTTCTTGAGAAATTCTCAAGTGATCTTTTGTTGTTCGGGATCAGAGTATTCACGACGCACTTCTTACAACCAATTTTCCTTATTTAGGGTGTATATTAGGTCTACACTCCAGGCAGCATATGGTTTCAGAAAGAGTTTAGAGTGACATAATGTCAAATTCACGGAATTCAACTAAATTCTTTCTCAAGTATTTTTCCAGAAATGGATGAAAATATACCATTAAAAGTTGTTTTTATCATTAATCTCGGAATATACTTCATGTAAATGTGATGATTACACTGTTAGAAAAGTTCTTGAATTTAATATGAAAATTCTCATGAAATTCTATAAGTAAATCTTAAAATTAATAATATTCTGTAATTCACAACATGTTCATGAATTTTCACATTAAATGCATGAAAATTAATAACCGGTTATGAAAATTCAAAATATATTAAAAGATCAATTCTGAACTAAAAGATTAATTCAACTTTATAAGAGAGAGATTATAAAGAAATGATATGATCTGTATTATTTATTCCTTAGGGCAGAAAGAATATTTATGAGCACTATTTTTCTTCTTTAAATGCTCTATTGTAGGATGCCGGACAAGATGACCAGGATGAGAAGGCACGTGTTCAGAACAATTTCACAATTATTTTACAAGTCCATAATTTTATTATTTTCGGACCAACCTATTAAAAGATTATTTCATAATCACAGTGTGGATTATTTTCTATAATTATTTCTTTATATTTCTGGCTCAAACAATGAGATTATCAAAATATCGATGGATTTCGATTTCGAACACCACGAGGCCGATTTAGCGCATTATACACGCATAAGCGAATAAACACTTCCATTCCATCAAAGACACAATTCATCATAATAAATACAATATATACAATTTAACCGCGAATAATAAAAAGACTCACAATTATCAAATACGCGAATATCAAAGGAATACAACATATATGTTCGCGACCACGTTTTCCGTCGCCATCTTGGCTACGTATATAGATATAACTTTATCTTTCTACGACCACATGCCGCACGAGTGCACATCACGGATTCTCACGACATACTCTGCAATTGTTTTCCGCGTCGCGACCGAGGTACCCAACCTTATTGGCCATCCACACAGCCCCTTAGGCCCATTATACAATCATTTTTCGCAACACGCTTTCAACACGCCCTTATATTTCGAAAATTCTCACAATATTATCAAATTCCATGCAAACTTCCTAATTCTAATAATCTATAATGAAAAATAACAATAATACATGTTGAAATGTTAAAGACGGCTTCTATGCGCATAATTCACTGCGCACTTTGTTTTTGGGAGCATATAATAGTATATAAGTGTATACATGTGATAGAATCCATAAGCTCTTAATTATCACTAATGGTCAATATCTCATGGGTATGTATATCATGATTATATGTCCTAATTCAATTAGCTTTAGTTACATGTGAACAAATTCCTGAAGTTTTTATACACATATAGTTGATAACAAGATAACTTTGAAATGTGGCTAAGTCTTGTTCTTTTCTCTTTCATATTTTTATCAATGCAACTCTATTTACGGAATCAAAATTGAATACTTTTATGAATGTATGTATCTATGTGTGTGTGTGCAGAGCATATGTGATATCTGAAACTATATCGTATTTTACAGTCAATTTCTTCAATCGTGATGTAGTCAAGCTGGTTGAGGCGTGAGGTCGTAGGTTAGGTTTGGTAGGAAAGCAGGTTCGATCCCCCGTTAGGCCCCCAAAACTTTGCGCTCCAATTGACTTTGACTACATTCACGATTACGGACTCACTTCGGTAGAGTTTCGAGGATTCCAAAATATGAGAGAAATTCCCAATGATTTCTGTTGAGAACTTCAAGATTTTTTTCTGTTAATTCATAATTCAGAATTATAAATTTTAATATGTAATACATTATTGGATTTCATAGAAATTCCATGTATATAAATTTATAATAATTGTTATCAAATTTAATACTCAGTTTTTAATATACAATACAGTATTAAATTTAATAATAATATTATGTAAAAAACTTCATAATAATTATTATTAAATTTAAGACAGATTTTTCTAACAGTGTACAATTGAAAGGTGCGTTTTCTCGTATATCATTTAATTCCACTATATTGTTCCGAAAAATGACTACTTCTGATTGTAATAACACGCAAATGTAAAGTATATCCAGACTTTGATGATGAAAACAATAGTATTTGTGATATTTTTTCCTGAACGTAAGAATATCCCTGAATTTTATTTCAATCATATCTAAGATTGATTCGAAAATACTATTAAACTTGATGTGAAAATAATTTTGAGCTCAAGTTAAACTGAAAAAGAACATTCAAAACAAGAATATCGTGTTTGAGCGAAGATCAATATATCCTTTTTTACAGTGTGAACAAATTTTTTCGATTCTAGCATAAAATATATTCGAAGTGAGCGCAATATGTTCGGGGAAATGAGAAGAATAAATTACGCTTGAATGTGAACTTAGCCGGCGACTTTGAGGAAAAATTTTTTTTTCCATGCCAAAATGTAGTCCATCGTTTGTACCCCAATGTACCGTAACGATTTTTGTTGGTACCCTAAAGGGAAAATAAGTTATAGGGGGTTGAAAAAAAAGTTTGCCGGCGACTTTTTCCGATTTTAATGATCTTGGGCTCATTGGAAAGAGGATGACGCGTAGATGTTTGTACCGATAAGGATTTTTGATTTTACCCCCAGGGAAAAAAGTTAGGGGCGATATTTCCGTTTTGAAGAGAGATGGAATAATTTTGACTGCGGAATCCGATTCCGGGGTGGGCGCCATTCAAGAATCATGGGTCATATGCCCATTTTATCACGAAGGGAGAGAATTAGGGGGGGTAACTTGATTTCAAAGCATAACAAAGGCATCCCGAGAGCGCAATCTGACTTCGGAGGAGGCGCCATTCAACAATCACAATTCATGTACCCACGTTTCATCAACGAGGAGGGGAATTGGGTGGGGAGGGGGGAGGGGTGATTTGTTCCGAAGCTTGACGGGAGTACTCTTACGCAAAACCTGATTTCAAGGAGAGCGCCATACGACGATTACGGGTGATGTGGCCAGTGCATCACGGAGGATGGGAATGGAGAAGTGGGAGATTGTCTTACGAACAGTTTTCAGTTTGAAGAGAGAGGGGATCGCTTCGATTGGGAATGCGATAGGAGTATTCCAACTACGGGAACTGATTACGGAGAGGTCATCATTCGAATCACATAAGATTTTTCGATTCCAACGCAGTCGGTTCAATAGGGTGAATGAACATATCTCTGGGAATAAGAGGTGATGTGTGAGGAGAATAACGGAATGCTGGAATATTGATGGACAAAGTTTTGCTAACACTGTCTCGAACGCGAATGCCGAAAGAAAGTGTGATTGCTGTAGATGTGCGAGATTCAGCAAGGAATTTCACATGGACCGTTATGTTCCCTACATGCCACGGGGTGATTTTGCTAAGTGATGTCATCTGAACACTAAATCCGAGAGAGCTGTGGAATTTTTGAACTGGAAAACTTGTAGTTCCAGAACTGTCGGGAGCTATAAAATGACTTAGGAGATTCCGGCAAAAATTCTGCGTGAATGACGATGATCCCCACATGCCAGAGTATGATTTCACCAAGTATCATCGTTTGTACCCTAAATCCGGATGAGATAGAGCATTTTGAAACTCCTGATCGTGTAATTTTTCAACTTTCGGGAGCTATAGAATGACATAAGAGAGTCCGGCACAAATTCTGCGTGGATGAAAATGATCCCCACATGCCAGAGTATGATTTGAGCGAGTATCATCGTTTGTACCCTAAATCCAGATGAGATAGAGCATTTTGAAACTCCTAATCCTGCAATTTTTCAACTTTCGGGAGCTATAAAATGACTTAGGAAGGTCCGGCAAAAATTCTGCGTGCATCACAATGATCCCCACATGCCAGAGTATGATTTCAGCGAGTATCATCGTTTGTACCCTGAATCCAGATGAGATACAGCATTTGAAGTGAAAAAGTTGTGATTTCGTAACTTTTGGGTGCTATAAAATGACTTAGGAGACTCCGGCAAAAATTCTGCCTGGATTACAATGATCCCCACATGCCAGAATATGATTTCACCGAGTATTATCGTTTGTACCCTAAATCCAGATGAGATACAGCATTTTGAAACTCCTAATCGTGTAATTTTTCAACTTTCGGGAGCTATAAAACGACTTAGGAGAGTCGTGCAAAAATTCTGCGTGGATGAAAATGATCCCCACATGCCAGAGTATGATTTCACCAAGTATCATCGTTGGTACCCTGAAACCGGATGAGATAGAGCATTCCAAGCCTGGAAAACTTGTAATTTCGTAACTTTCGGGTGCTATAAAATGACTTAGGAGATTCCGAAAGTTGAAAAGGTGCAGGATTAGGAGTTTCAAAATGCTCTATCTCATCTGGATTTAGGGTACAAACGATGATACTTGGTGAAATCATACTCTGGCATGTGGGGATCATTGTCATCCACGCAGAATTTTTGCTGGACCCTCCTAAGTCATTTTATAGCCCCCGAAAGTTGAAAAATTACAGGATTAGGAGTTTCAAAATGCTCTATCTCATCCGGCTTCAGGGTACGATCGATGATACTTGGTGAAATCATACTGTGGCATGTGGGGATCATTTTCATCCACGCAGAATTTTTGCCGGACTCTCCTAAGTCATTTTATACCTCCCGAAAGTTGAAAAATTACAGGCTTAGGAGTTTCAAAATGCTCTATCTCATCCGGATTTAGGGTACAAACGATGATACTTGATGAAATCATACTCTGGCATGTGGGGATCATTTTCATCCACGCAGAATTTTTGCCGGACTCTCCTAAGTCATTTTATAGCTCCCGAAAGTTGAAAAATTACAGAATTAGGAGTTTCAAAATGCTCTATATCATCTGGATTGAGGGTACAAACGATGATACTTGGTGGAATCATACTCTGGCATGTGGGCATCATTGTCATCCACGCAGAATTTTTGCCAGAATCTCCTAAGTCATTTTATAGCTGCCGAAAGTTGAAAAATTACAGGATTAGGAGTTTCAAAATGCTCTATCTCATCTGGATTTAGGGTACGAACGATGATACTTGGTGAAATCATACTCTGGCATGTTGTGATCATTGTCATCCACGCAGAATTTTTGCCGGACCTTCCTAAGTCATTTTATAGCTCCCGAAAGTTGAAAAATTGCAGGATTAGGAGTTTCAAAACGCTCTATCTTATCTGGATTCAGGGTACAAACGATGATACTTGGTGAAATCATACTCTGGCAAGTGGGGATCATTTTGATCCAGGCAGAATTTTTGCCGGAATCTCCTGAGTCATTTTATAGCACCCGAAAGTTACGAAATTACAACTTTTTTGACTTCAAATGCTGTATCTCATCTGGATTCAGGGTACAAACGATGATACTTAATGAAATCATACTCTGGCATGTGGGGATCATTGTCATCCACGCAGAATTTTTGCCAGAATCTCCTAAGTCATTTTATAGCTCCCGAAAGTTGAAAAATTACACGATTAGGAGTTTCAAAATGCTGTATCTCATCTGGATTCCGAGTAAAAACGATGATACTCGGTGGAATCATACTCTGGCATGTGGGGATCATTGTAATCCAGGCAGAATTTTTGCCGGAATCTCCTAAGTCATTTTATAGCACCCGAAAGTTACGAAATTACAACTTTTTTTACTTCAAATGCTGTATCTCATCTGAATTTAGGGTACAAACGATGATACTCGCTGAAATCATACTCTGGCATGAGGGGATCATTGTGATGCACGCAGAATTCTTGCCGGACCTTCCTAAGTCATTTTATAGCTCCCGAAAGTTGAAAAATTACAGAATTAGGAGTTTCAAAATGCTCTATCTCATCTGGATTTAGGGTACAAACGATGATATTTGGTAAAATCATACTTTGGCATGTGGGGATCATTGTCATCCACGCAGAATTTTTGCCAGAATCTCCTAAGTCATTTTATAGCTCCCGAAAGTTGAAAAATTGCAGGATTAGGAGTTTCAAAATGCTCTATCTCATCTGGATTTAGGGTACAAACGATGATACTTGGTGAAATCATACTCTGGCATGTGGGGATCATTTTGATCCAGGCAGAATTTTTGCCGGGCCTTTCTAAGTCATTTTATAGCTCCCGAAAGTTGAAAAATTACAGGATTGAGAGTTTCAAATCGCTCTATCTTATCTGGATTTAGGGTACAAACGATGATACTCGGTGGAATCATACTCTGGCATGTGGGGATCATTTTGATCCAGGCAGAATTCTTGCCGGACTCTCCTAAGTCATTTTATAGCTCCCAAAAATTGAAAAATTACAGGGTTAGGAGTTTCAAAATGCTCTATCCCATCCGGATTCAGGGTACAGACAATGATACTCGGTGAAATCATACTCTAGCATGTGGGGATCATTTTTATCCAGGCAGAATTTCTGCCGGACTCTCCTAAGTCATTTTATAGCTCCCGAAAGTTGAAAAATTGCAGGATTAGGAGTTTCAAAATGCTCTATCTCATTCGGATTCAGGGTACAATCGATGATACTTGGTGAAATCATACTCTGGCATGTGGGGATCATTTTTATCCACGCAGAATTTTTGCCGGACTCTCTTAAGTCATTTTATAGCTCCCGAAAGTTGAAAAATTACAGGATTAGGAGTTTCAAAATGCTCTATCTCATCTGGATTCAGGGTACAAACGATGATACTTGGTGAAATCATACTCTGGCATGTGGGGATCATTGTAATCCAGGCAGAATTTTCGCCGGAATCTCCTAAGTCATTTTATAGCACCCGAAAGTTACGAAATTACAACTTTTTTGACTTCAAATGCTCTATCTCATCCGGATTCAGGGTACCAACGATGATACTCGGTGAAATCATACTCTGGCATGTGGGGATCATTGTGATGCACGCAGAATTTTTGCCGGACCTTCCTAAGTCATTTTATAGCTCCCGAAAGTTGAAAAATTACAGGATTAGGAGTTTCAAAATGCTCTATCTCATCTGGATTTAGGGTACAAACGATGATACTTGGTGAAATCATACTCTGGAATGTGGGGATCATTGTCATTCACGCAGAATTTTTGCTGGACCCTCCTAAGTCATTTTATAGCTCCCGAAAGTTGAAAAATTGCAGGATTAGGAGTTTCAAAATGCTCTATCTTATCTGGATTTAGGGTACAAACGATGATACTTGGTGAAATCATACTCTGGCATGTGGTGATCATTTTGATCCAGGCAGAATTTCTGCTGGACCTTCCTAAGTCATTTTATAGCTCCCGAAAGTTGAAAAATTACAGGATTAGGAGTTCCAAAATGCTTTATCTCATCTGAATTTAGGGTAAAAACGGTGATACTCACTGAAATCATACTCTGGCATGTGGGGATCGTTGTGATGCACGCAGAATTTTTGCCGGACCTTCCTAAGTCATTTTATAGCTCCCGAAAGTTGGAAAATTGCAGGATTGAGAGTTCCAAAATGCTCTATCTTATCTGGATTTAGGGTACAAACAATGATCCTTGGTGAGATCATACTCTAGCATGTGGGGATCATCTTCATCCAGGCAGAATTTCTGCCGGACTCTCCTAAGTCATTTTATAGCTCCCGAAAGTTGAAAAATTACAGGATTAGGAGTTTCAAAATGCTCTATCTCATTCGGATTCAGGGTACAATCGATGATACTTGGTGAAATCATACTCTGGCATGTGGGGATCATTTTTATCCACGCAGAATTTTTGCCGGACTCTCTTAAGTCATTTTATAGCTCCCGAAAGTTGAAAAATTACAGGATTAGGAGTTTCAAAATGCTCTATCTCATCTGGATTCAGGGTACAAACGATGATACTTGGTGAAATCATACTCTGGCATGTGGGGATCATTGTAATCCAGGCAGAATTTTCGCCGGAATCTCCTAAGTCATTTTATAGCACCCGAAAGTTACGAAATTACAACTTTTTTGACTTCAAATGCTGTATCTCATCTGGATTCAGGGTACAAACTATGATACTTGATGAAATCATACTCTGGCATGTGGGGATCATTCTAATCCAGGCAGGATTTTCGCCGGAATATCCTAAGTCATTTTATAGCACCCGAAAGTTACGAAATTACAACTTTTTTGACTTCAAATGCTCTATCTCATCCGGATTCAGGGTACCAACGATGATACTCGGTGAAATCATACTCTGGCATGTGGGGATCATTTTCATCCACGCAGAATTTTTGCCGGACTCTCCTAAGTCATTTTATAGCTCCGAAAGTTGAAAAATTACACGATGAGGAGTTTCAAAATGCTGTATCTCATCTGGATTCAGGGTACAAACGATGATACTCGGTGGAATCATACTCTGGCATGTGGGGATCATTGTAATCCAGGCAGAATTTTTGCCGGAATCTCCTAAGTCATTTTATAGCACCCGAAAGTTACGGAATTACAACTTTTTTGACTTCAAATGCTGTATCTCATCTGAATTTAGGGTACAAACGATGATACTCGCTGAAATCATACTCTGGCATGAGGGGATCATTGTGATGCACGCAGAATTCTTGCCGGACCTTCCTAAGTCATTTTATAGCTCCCGAAAGTTGAAAAATTACAGAATTAGGAGTTTCAAAATGCTCTATCTCATCTGGATTTAGGGTACAAACGATGATATTCGATGAAATCATACTCTGGCATGTGGGGATCAATGTCATCCACGCAGAATTTTTGCCAGAATCTGCTAAGTCATTGTATAGCTCCCGAAAGTTGAAAAATTGCAGGATTAGGAGTTTCAAAATGCTCTATCTCATCTGGATTTAGGGTACAAACGATGATACTCGGCTGGATCATACTCTGGCATGTGGGGATCATTGTCATCCACGCAGAATTTTTGCCGGACTCTCCTAAGTCATTTTATAGCTCCCGAAAATTGAAAAATTACAGGATTAGGAGTTTCAAAATGCTCTATCTCATCCGGATTTGGGGTGCAAACGATGATACTTGGTGAAATCATACTCTGGCATGTGGGGATCATTGTAATCCAGGCAGAATTTTCGCCAGAATCTCCTAAGTCATTTTATAGCTGCCGAAAGTTGAAAAATTACAGGATTAGGAGTTTCAAAATGCTCTATCTCATCTGGATTTAGGGTACGAACGATGATACTTGGTGAAATCATACTCTGGCATGTTGTGATCATTGTCATCCACGCAGAATTTTTGCCGGACCTTCCTAAGTCATTTTATAGCTCCCGAAAGTTGAAAAATTGCAGGATTAGGAGTTTCAAAACGCTCTATCTTATCTGGATTCAGGGTACAAACGATGATACTTGGTGAAATCATACTCTGGCATGTGGGGATCATTTTGATCCAGGCAGAATTTTTGCCGGAATCTCCTAAGTCATTTTATAGCACCCGAAAGTTACGAAATTACAACTTTTTTGACTTCAAATGCTGTATCTCATCTGGATTCAGGGTACAAACTATGATACTTGATGAAATCATACTCTGGCATGTGGGGATCATTGTAATCCAGGCAGGATTTTCGCCGGACTCTCCTAAGTCATTTTATAGCTCCCGAAAGTTGAAAAATTACACGATTAGGAGTTTCAAAATGCTGTATCTCATCTGGATTCCGGGTACAAACGATGATACTCGGTGGAATCATACTCTGGCATGTGAGGATCATTTTGATCCAGGCAGAATTTCTGCTGGACCTTCCTAAGTCATTTTATAGCTCCCGAAAGTTGAAAAATTACAGGATTAGGAGTTCCAAAATGCTTTATCTCATCTGAATTTAGGGTACAAACGGTGATACTCGCTGAAATCATACTCTGGCATGTGGGGATCGTCGTGATGCACGCAGAATTTTTGCCGGACCTTCCTAAGTCATTTTATAGCTCCCGAAAGTTGAAAAATTGCAGGATTGGGAGTTCCAAAATGCTCTAACTTATCTGGATTTAGGGTACAAACGATGATACTTGATGAAATCATACCCTAGCATGTGGGGATCATCTTCATCCAGGCAGAATTTCTGCCGGACTCTCCTAAGTCATTTTATAGCTCCCGAAAGTTGAAAAATTACAGGATTAGGAGTTTCAAAATGCTCTATCTCATTCGGATTCAGGGTACAATCGATGATACTTGGTGAAATCATACTCTGGCATGTGGGGATCATTTTTATCCACGCAGAATTTTTGCCGGACTCTCTTAAGTCATTTTATAGCTCCCGAAAGTTGAAAAATTACAGGATTAGGAGTTTCAAAATGCTCTATCTCATCTGGATTCAGGGTACAAACGATGATACTTGGTGAAATCATACTCTGGCATGTGGGGATCATTGTAATCCAGGCAGAATTTTCGCCGGAATCTCCTAAGTCATTTTATAGCACCCGAAAGTTACGAAATTACAACTTTTTTGACTTCAAATGCTGTATCTCATCTGGATTCAGGGTACAAACTATGATACTTGATGAAATCATACTCTGGCATGTGGGGATCATTCTAATCCAGGCAGGATTTTCGCCGGAATATCCTAAGTCATTTTATAGCACCCGAAAGTTACGAAATTACAACTTTTTTGACTTCAAATGCTCTATCTCATCCGGATGCAGGGTACCAACGATGATACTCGGTGAAATCATACTCTGGCATGTGGGGATCATTTTCATCCACGCAGAATTTTTGCCGGACTCTCCTAAGTCATTTTATAGCTCCCGAAAGTTGAAAAATTACACGATCAGGAGTTTCAAAATGCTGTATCTCATCTGGATTCCGGGTACAAACGATGATACTCGGTGGAATCATACTCTGGCATGTGGGGATCATTGTAATCCAGGCAGAATTTTTGCCGGAATCTCCTAAGTCATTTTATAGCACCCGAAAGTTACGGAATTACAACTTTTTTGACTTCAAATGCTGTATCTCATCTGAATTTAGGGTACAAACGATGATACTCGCTGAAATCATACTCTGGCATGAGGGGATCATTGTGATGCACGCAGAATTCTTGCCGGACCTTCCTAAGTCATTTTATAGCTCCCGAAAGTTGAAAAATTACAGAATTAGGAGTTTCAAAATGCTCTATCTCATCTGGATTTAGGGTACAAACGATGATATTCGATGAAATCATACTCTGGCATGTGGGGATCAATGTCATCCACGCAGAATTTTTGCCAGAATCTCCTAAGTCATTTTATAGCTCCCGAAAGTTGAAAAATTGCAGGATTAGGAGTTTCAAAATGCTCTATCTCATCTGGATTTAGGGTACAAACGATGATACTCGGCTGGATCATACTCTGGCATGTGGGGATCATTGTCATCCACGCAGAATTTTTGCCGGACTCTCCTAAGTCATTTTATAGCTCCCGAAAATTGAAAAATTACAGGATTAGGAGTTTCAAAATGCTCTATCTCATCCGGATTTGGGGTGCAAACGATGATACTTGGTGAAATCATACTCTGGCATGTGGGGATCATTGTAATCCAGGCAGAATTTTCGCCAGAATCTCCTAAGTCATTTTATAGCTGCCGAAAGTTGAAAAATTACAGGATTAGGAGTTTCAAAATGCTCTATCTCATCTGGATTTAGGGTACGAACGATGATACTTGGTGAAATCATACTCTGGCATGTTGTGATCATTGTCATCCACGCAGAATTTTTGCCGGACCTTCCTAAGTCATTTTATAGCTCCCGAAAGTTGAAAAATTGCAGGATTAGGAGTTTCAAAACGCTCTATCTTATCTGGATTCAGGGTACAAACGATGATACTTGGTGAAATCATACTCTGGCATGTGGGGATCATTTTGATCCAGGCAGAATTCTTGCCGGAATCTCCTAAGTCATTTTATAGCACCCGAAAGTTACGAAATTACAACTTTTTTGACTTCAAATGCTGTATCTCATCTGGATTCAGGGTACAAACTATGATACTTGATGAAATCATACTCTGGCATGTGGGGATCATTGTAATCCAGGCAGGATTTTCGCCGGACTCTCCTAAGTCATTTTATAGCTCCCGAAAGTTGAAAAATTACACGATTAGGAGTTTCAAAATGCTGTATCTCATCTGGATTCCGGGTACAAACGATGATACTCGGTGGAATCATACTCTGGCATGTGAGGATCATTTTGATCCAGGCAGAATTTCTGCTGGACCTTCCTAAGTCATTTTATAGCTCCCGAAAGTTGAAAAATTACAGGATTAGGAGTTCCAAAATGCTTTATCTCATCTGAATTTAGGGTACAAACGGTGATACTCGCTGAAATCATACTCTGGCATGTGGGGATCGTCGTGATGCACGCAGAATTTTTGCCGGACCTTCCTAAGTCATTTTATAGCTCCCGAAAGTTGAAAAATTGCAGGATTGGGAGTTCCAAAATGCTCTAACTTATCTGGATTTAGGGTACAAACGATGATACTTGATGAAATCATACCCTAGCATGTGGGGATCATCTTCATCCAGGCAGAATTTCTGCCGGACTCTCCTAAGTCATTTTATAGCTCCCGAAAGTTGAAAAATTACAGGATTAGGAGTTTCAAAATGCTCTATCTCATCCGGCTTCAGGGTACAATCGATGATACTTGATGGAATCATACTCTGGCATGTGAGGATCATTTTCATCCACGCAGAATTTTTGCCGGACTCTCCTAAGTCATTTTATAGCTCCCGAAAATTGAAAAATTACAGGATTAGGAGTTTCAAAATCCTCTATCTCATCCGGATTTGGGGTTCAAACGATGATACTCGGTGAAATCATACTCTGGCATGTGGGGATCATTGTAATCCAGGCAGAATTTTCGCCAGAATCTCCTAAGTCATTTTATAGCTGCCGAAAGTTGAAAAATTACAGGATTAGGAGTTTCAAAATGCTCTATCTCATCTGGATTTAGGGTACGAACGATGATACTTGGTGAAATCATACTCTGGCATGTTGTGATCATTGTCATCCACGCAGAATTTTTGCCGGACCTTCCTAAGTCATTTTATAGCTCCCGAAAGTTACGAAATTACAACTTTTTTGACTTCAAATGCTGTATCTCATCTGGATTCAGGGTACAAACGATGATACTTGATGAAATCATACTCTGGCATGTGGGGATCATTGTAATCCAGGCAGGATTTTCGCCGAAATCTCCTAAGTCATTTTATAGCACCCGAAAGTTACGAAATTACAACTTTTTTGACTTCAAATGCTCTATCTCATCCGGATGCAGGGTACCAACGATGATATTCGGTGAAATCATACTCTGGCATGTGGGGATCATTTTCATCCACGCAGAATTTTTGCCGGACTCTCCTAAGTCATTTTATAGCTCCCGAAAGTTGAAAAATTACACGATTAGGAGTTTCAAAATGCTGTATCTCATCTGGATTCCGGGTGAAAACGATGATACTCGGTGGAATCATACTCTGGCATGTGGGGATCATTGTAATCCAGGCAGAATTTTTGCCGGAATCTCCTAAGTCATTTTATAGCACCCGAAAGTTACGAAATTACAACTTCTTTGACTTCAAATGCTGTATCTCATCTGAATTTAGGGTACAAACGATGATACTCGCTGAAATCATACTCTGGCATGAGGGGATCATTGTGATGCACGCAGAATTCTTGCCGGACCTTCCTAAGTCATTTTATAGCTCCCGAAAGTTGAAAAATTACAGAATTAGGAGTTTCAAAATGCTCTATCTCATCTGGATTTAGGGTACAAACGATGATACTTGGTGAAATCATACTCTGGCATGTGGGGATCATTTTGATCCAGGCAGAATTTTTGCCGGAATCTCCTAAGTCATTTTATAGCACCCGAAAGTTACGAAATTACAACTTTTTTGACTTCAAATGCTGTATCTCATCTGGATTCAGGGTACAAACGATGATACTTGATGAAATCATACTCTGGCATGTGGGGATCATTGTAATCCAGGCAGGATTTTCGCCGGAATCTCCTAAGTCATTTTATAGCACCCGAAAGTTACGAAATTACAACTTTTTTGACTTCAAATGCTGTATCTCATCTGGATTTAGGGTACAAACGATGATACTCGCTGAAATCATACTCTGGCATGAGGGGATCATTGTGATGCACGCAGAATTCTTGCCGGACCTTCCTAAGTCATTTTATAGCTCCCGAAAGTTGAAAAATTACAGAATTAGGAGTTTCAAAATGCTCTATCTCATCTGGATTTAGGGTACAAACGATGATATTTGGTGAAATCATACTCTGGCATGTGGGGATCAATGTCATCCACGCAGAATTTTTGCCTAAATCTCCTAAGTCATTTTATAGCTCCCGAAAGTTGAAAAATTGCAGGATTAGGAGTTTCAAAATGCTCTATCTCATCTGGATTTAGGGTACAAACGATGATACTTGGTGAAATCATACTCTGGCATGTGGGGATCATTTTGATCCAGGCAGAATTTTTGCCGGAATCTCCTAAGTCATTTTATAGCACCCGAAAGTTACGAAATTACAACTTTTTTGACTTCAAATGCTGTATCTCATCTGGATTCAGGGTACAAACGATGATACTTGGTGAAATCATACTCTGGCATGTGGGGATCATTTTGATCCAGGCAGAATTTTTGCCGGAATCTCCTAAGTCATTTTATAGCACCCGAAAGTTACGAAATTACAACTTTTTTGACTTCAAATGCTGTATCTCATCTGGATTCAGGGTACAAACTATGATACTTGATGAAATCATACTCTGGCATGTGGGGATCATTGTAATCCAGGCAGGATTTTCGCCGGAATATCCTAAGTCATTTTATAGCACCCGAAAGTTACGAAATTACAACTTTTTTGACTTCAAATGCTCTATCTCATCCGGATGCAGGGTACCAACGATGATACTCGGTGAAATCATACTCTGGCATGTGGGGATCACTTTCATCCACGCAGAATTTTTGCCGGACTCTCCTAAGTCATTTTATAGCTCCCGAAAGTTGAAAAATTACACGATTAGGAGTTTCAAAATGCTGTATCTCATCTGGATTCCGGGTACAAACGATGATACTCGGTGGAATCATACTCTGGCATGTGGGGATCATTGTAATCCAGGCAGAATTTTTGCCGGAATCTCCTAAGTCATTTTATAGCACCCGAAAGTTACGGAATTACAACTTTTTTGACTTCAAATGCTGTATCTCATCTGAATTTAGGGTACAAACGATGATACTCGCTGAAATCATACTCTGGCATGAGGGGATCATTGTGATGCACGCAGAATTCTTGCCGGACCTTCCTAAGTCATTTTATAGCTCCGAAAGTTGAAAAATTACAGAATTAGGAGTTTCAAAATGCTCTATCTCATCTGGATTTAGGGTACAAACGATGATATTTGATGAAATCATACTCTGGCATGTGGGGATCAATGTCATCCACGCAGAATTTTTGCCAGAATCTCCTAAGTCATTTCATAGCTCCCGAAAGTTGAAAAATTACAGAATTAGGAGGTTCAAAATGCTCTATCTCATCTGAATTTAGGGTACAAACGATGATACTCGCTGAAATCATACTCTGGCATGAGGGGATCATTGTGATGCACGCAGAATTCTTGCCGGACCTTCCTAAGTCATTTTATAGCTCCCGAAAGTTGAAAAATTACAGAATTAGGAGTTTCAAAATGCTCTATCTCATCTGGATTTAGGGTACAAACGATGATATTTGATGAAATCATACTCTGGCATGTGGGGATCAATGTCATCCACGCAGAATTTTTGCCAGAATCTCCTAAGTCATTTTATAGCTCCCGAAAGTTGAAAAATTGCAGGATTAGGAGTTTCAAAATGCTCTATCTCATCTGGATTTAGGGTACAAACGATGATACTTGGCTGGATCATACTCTGGCATGTGGGGATCATTGTCATCCACGCAGAATTTTTGCCGGACCTTCCTAAGTCATTTTATAGCTCCCGAAAGTTGAAAAATTACAGGATTAGGAGTTTCAAAATGCTCTATCTCATCTGGATTTAGGGTACGAACGATGATATTCGGTGAAATCATACTCTGGCATGTGGGGATCATTGTCATCCACGCAGAATTTTTGCCGGACCTTCCTAAGTCATTTTATAGCTCCCGAAAGTTGAAAAATTGCAGGATTAGGAGTTTCAAAATGCTCTATCTTATCTGGATTTAGGGTACAAACGATGATACTCGGTGAAATCATACTCTGGCATGTGGGGATCATTTTGATCCAGGCAGAATTTTTGCCGGGCCTTTCTAAGTCATTTTATAGCTCCGAAAGTTGAAAAATTACAGGATTAGGAGTTCCAAAATGCTCTATCTCATCTGGATTTAGGGTACAAACGATGATATTCGCTGAAATCATACTCTGGCATGTGAGGATCATTTTCATCCACGCAAAATTTTTGCCGGACTCTCCTAAGTCATTTTATAGCTCCCGACAGTTGAAAAATTGCAGGATTAGGAGTTTCAAAATGCTCTATCTCATCTGGATTTAGGGTACAAACGATGATACTTGGCTAAATCATACTCTGGCATGTGGGGATCATTGTCATCCACGCAGAATTTTTGCCGGACCTTCCTAAGTCATTTTATAGCTCCCGAAAGTTGAAAAATTACAGGATTAGGAGTTTCAAAATGCTCTATCTCATCTGAATTTAGGGTACGAACGATGATACTTGGTGAAATCATACTCTGGCATGTGCGGATCATTGTCATCCACGCAGAATTTTTGCCGGACCTTCCTAAGTCATTTTATAGCTCCCGAGAGTTGAAAAATTGCAGGATTGAGAGTTTCAAATCGCTCTATCTTATCTGGATTTAGGGTACAAACGATGATACTCGGTGGAATCATACTCTGGCATGTGGGGATCATTTTGATCCAGGCAGAATTTTTGCCGGAATCTCCTAAGTCATTTTATAGCACCCGAAAGTTACGAAATTACAACTTTTTTGACTTCAAATGCTGTATCTCATCTGGATTCAGGGTACAAACTATGATACTTGATGAAATCATACTCTGGCATGTGGGGATCATTGTAATCCAGGCAGGATTTTCGCCGGAATATCCTAAGTCATTTTATAGCACCCGAAAGTTACGAAATTACAACTTTTTTGACTTCAAATGCTCTATCTCATCCGGATGCAGGGTACCAACGATGATACTCGGTGAAATCATACTCTGGCATGTGGGGATCACTTTCATCCACGCAGAATTTTTGCCGGACTCTCCTAAGTCATTTTATAGCTCCCGAAAGTTGAAAAATTACACGATTAGGAGTTTCAAAATGCTGTATCTCATCTGGATTCCGGGTACAAACGATGATACTCGGTGGAATCATACTCTGGCATGTGGGGATCATTGTAATCCAGGCAGAATTTTTGCCGGAATCTCCTAAGTCATTTTATAGCACCCGAAAGTTACGGAATTACAACTTTTTTGACTTCAAATGCTGTATCTCATCTGAATTTAGGGTACAAACGATGATACTCGCTGAAATCATACTCTGGCATGAGGGGATCATTGTGATGCACGCAGAATTCTTGCCGGACCTTCCTAAGTCATTTTATAGCTCCGAAAGTTGAAAAATTACAGAATTAGGAGTTTCAAAATGCTCTATCTCATCTGGATTTAGGGTACAAACGATGATATTTGATGAAATCATACTCTGGCATGTGGGGATCAATGTCATCCACGCAGAATTTTGCCAGAATCTCCTAAGTCATTTCATAGCTCCCGAAAGTTGAAAAATTACAGAATTAGGAGGTTCAAAATGCTCTATCTCATCTGAATTTAGGGTACAAACGATGATACTCGCTGAAATCATACTCTGGCATGAGGGGATCATTGTGATGCACGCAGAATTCTTGCCGGACCTTCCTAAGTCATTTTATAGCTCCCGAAAGTTGAAAAATTACAGAATTAGGAGTTTCAAAATGCTCTATCTCATCTGGATTTAGGGTACAAACGATGATATTTGATGAAATCATACTCTGGCATGTGGGGATCAATGTCATCCACGCAGAATTTTTGCCAGAATCTCCTAAGTCATTTCATAGCTCCCGAAAGTTGAAAAATTACAGAATTAGGAGGTTCAAAATGCTCTATCTCATCTGAATTTAGGGTACAAACGATGATACTCGCTGAAATCATACTCTGGCATGAGGGGATCATTGTGATGCACGCAGAATTCTTGCCGGACCTTCCTAAGTCATTTTATAGCTCCCGAAAGTTGAAAAATTACAGGATTAGGAGTTTCAAAATGCTCTATCTCATCTGGATTTAGGGTACGAACGATGATATTCGGTGAAATCATACTCTGGCATGTGGGGATCATTGTCATCCACGCAGAATTTTTGCCGGACCTTCCTAAGTCATTTTATAGCTCCCGAAAGTTGAAAAATTGCAGGATTAGGAGTTTCAAAATGCTCTATCTCATCTGGATTCCGGGTACAAACGATGATACTCGGTGGAATCATACTCTGGCATGTGGGGATCATTGTAATCCAGGCAGAATTTTTGCCGGAATCTCCTAAGTCATTTTATAGCACCCGAAAGTTACGGAATTACAACTTTTTTGACTTCAAATGCTGTATCTCATCTGAATTTAGGGTACAAACGATGATACTCGCTGAAATCATACTCTGGCATGAGGGGATCATTGTGATGCACGCAGAATTCTTGCCGGACCTTCCTAAGTCATTTTATAGCTCCCGAAAGTTGAAAAATTACAGAATTAGGAGTTTCAAAATGCTCTATCTCATCTGGATTTAGGGTACAAACGATGATATTTGATGAAATCATACTCTGGCATGTGGGGATCAATGTCATCCACGCAGAAGTTTTGCCAGAATCTCCTAAGTCATTTCATAGCTCCCGAAAGTTGAAAAATTACAGAATTAGGAGGTTCAAAATGCTCTATCTCATCTGAATTTAGGGTACAAACGATGATACTCGCTGAAATCATACTCTGGCATGAGGGGATCATTGTGATGCACGCAGAATTCTTGCCGGACCTTCCTAAGTCATTTTATAGCTCCCGAAAGTTGAAAAATTACAGAATTAGGAGTTTCAAAATGCTCTATCTCATCTGGATTTAGGGTACAAACGATGATATTTGATGAAATCATACTCTGGCATGTGGGGATCAATGTCATCCACGCAGAATTTTTGCCAGAATCTCCTAAGTCATTTTATAGCTCCCGAAAGTTGAAAAATTGCAGGATTAGGAGTTTCAAAATGCTCTATCTCATCTGGATTTAGGGTAGAAACGATGATACTTGGCTGGATCATACTCTGGCATGTGGGGATCATTGTCATCCACGCAGAATTTTTGCCGGACCTTCCTAAGTCATTTTATAGCTCCCGAAAGTTGAAAAATTACAGGATTAGGAGTTTCAAAATGCTCTATCTCATCTGGATTTAGGGTACGAACGATGATATTCGGTGAAATCATACTCTGGCATGTGGGGATCATTGTCATCCACGCAGAATTTTTGCCGGACCTTCCTAAGTCATTTTATAGCTCCCGAAAGTTGAAAAATTGCAGGATTAGGAGTTTCAAAATGCTCTATCTTATCTGGATTTAGGGTACAAACGATGATACTCGGTGAAATCATACTCTGGCATGTGGGGATCATTTTGATCCAGGCAGAATTTTTGCCGGGCCTTTCTAAGTCATTTTATAGCTCCCGAAAGTTGAAAAATTACAGGATTAGGAGTTCCAAAATGCTCTATCTCATCTGGATTTAGGGTACAAACGATGATATTCGCTGAAATCATACTCTGGCATGTGAGGATCATTTTCATCCACGCAAAATTTTTGCCGGACTCTCCTAAGTCATTTTATAGCTCCCGACAGTTGAAAAATTGCAGGATTAGGAGTTTCAAAATGCTCTATCTCATCTGGATTTAGGGTACAAACGATGATACTTGGCTAAATCATACTCTGGCATGTGGGGATCATTGTCATCCACGCAGAATTTTTGCCGGACCTTCCTAAGTCATTTTATAGCTCCCGAAAGTTGAAAAATTACAGGATTAGGAGTTTCAAAATGCTCTATCTCATCTGAATTTAGGGTACGAACGATGATACTTGGTGAAATCATACTCTGGCATGTGCGGATCATTGTCATCCACGCAGAATTTTTGCCGGACCTTCCTAAGTCATTTTATAGCTCCCGAGAGTTGAAAAATTGCAGGATTGAGAGTTTCAAATCGCTCTATCTTATCTGGATTTAGGGTACAAACGATGATACTCGGTGGAATCATACTCTGGCATGTGGGGATCATTTTGATCCAGGCAGAATTCTTGCCGGACTCTCCTAAGTCATTTTATAGCTCCTGAAAATTGAAAAATTACAGGATTAGGAGTTTCAAAATGCTCTATCCCATCCGGATTCAGGGTACAGACAATGATACTCGGTGAAATCATACTCTAGCATGTGGGGATCATTTTCATCCAGGCAGAATTTCTGCCGGACTCTCCTAAGTCATTTTATAGCTCCCGAAAGTTGAAAAATTGCAGGATTAGGAGTTTCAAAATGCTCTATCTCATTCGGATTCAGGGTACAATCGATGATACTTGGTGAAATCATACTCTGGCATGTGGGGATCATTTTTATCCACGCAGAATTTTTGCCGGACTCTCTTAAGTCATTTTATAGCTCCCGAAAGTTGAAAAATTACAGGATTAGGAGTTTCAAAATGCTCTATCTCATCTGGATTCAGGGTACAAACGATGATACTTGGTGAAATCATACTCTGGCATGTGGGGATCATTGTAATCCAGGCAGAATTTTCGCCGGAATCTCCTAAGTCATTTTATAGCACCCGAAAGTTACGAAATTACAACTTCTTTGACTTCAAATGCTGTATCTCACCTGAATTTAGGGTACAAACGATGATACTCGCTGAAATCATACTCTGGCATGAGGGGATCATTGTGATGCACGCAGAATTCTTGCCGGACCTTCCTAAGTCATTTTATAGCTCCCGAAAGTTGAAAAATTACAGAATTAGGAGTTTCAAAATGCTCTATCTCATCTGGATTTAGGGTACAAACGATGATATTTGGTGAAATCATACTCTGGCATGTGGGGATCAATGTCATCCACGCAGAATTTTTGCCTAAATCTCCTAAGCCATTTTATAGCTCCCGAAAGTTGAAAAATTGCAGGATTAGGAGTTTCAAAATGCTCTATCTCATCTGGATTTAGGGTACAAACGATGATACTTGGCTGGATCATACTCTGGCATGTGGGGATCATTGTCATCCACGCAGAATTTTTGCCGGACCTTCCTAAGTCATTTTATAGCTCCCGAAAGTTGAAAAATTACAGGATTAGGAGTTTCAAAATGCTCTATCTCATCTGGATTTGGGGTACGAACGATGATACTTGGTGAAATCATACTCTGGCATGTGGGGATCATTGTCATCCACGCAGAATTTTTGCCGGACCTTCCTAAGTCATTTTATAGCTCCCGAAAGTTGAAAAATTGCAGGATTAGGAGTTTCAAAATGCTCTATCTTATCTGGATTTAGGGTACGAACGATGATACTTGGTGAAATAATACTCTGGCATGTGGGGATCATTTTCATCCACGCAGAATTTTTGCCGGACTCTCCTAAGTCATTTTATAGCTCCCGAAAGTTGAAAAATCACACGATTAGGAGTTTCAAAATGCTGTATCTCATCTGGATTACGGGTACAAACGATGATACTCGGTGGAATCATACTCTGGCATGTGGGGATCATTGTAATCCAGGCAGAATTTTTGTCGGACCTTCCTAAGTCATTTTATAGCTCCCGAAAGTTGAAAAATTGCAGGATTGAGAGTTTCGAAATGCTCTATCTTATCTGGATTTAGGGTACAAACGATGATACTCGATGGAATCATACTCTGGCATGTGGGGATCATTTTGATCCAGGCAGAATTCTTGCCGGACTCTCCTAAGTCATTTTATAGCTCCCGAAAGTTGAAAAATTACAGGATTAGGAGTTTCAAAATGCTCTATCCCATCCGGATTCAGGGTACAGACAATGATACTCGGTGAAATCATACTCTAGCATGTGGGGATCATTTTCATCCAGGCAGAATTTCTGCCGGACTCTCCTAAGTCATTTTATAGCTCCCGAAAGTCGAAAAATTGCAGGATTAGGAGTTTCAAAATGCTCTATCTCATCCGGATTCAGGGTACAAACGATGATACTCGGTGGAATCATACTCTGGCATGTGGGGATCATTGTAATCCAGGCAGAATTTTTGCCGGAATCTCCTAAGTCATTTTATAGCACCCGAAAGTTACGAAATTACAACTTCTTTGACTTCAAATGCTGTATCTCATCTGAATTTAGGGTACAAACGATGATACTCGCTGAAATCATACTCTGGCATGAGGGGATCATTGTGATGCACGCAGAATTCTTGCCGGACCTTCCTAAGTCATTTTATAGCTCCCGAAAGTTGAAAAATTACAGAATTAGGAGTTTCAAAATGCTCTATCTCATCTGGATTTAGGGTACAAACGATGATACTTGGTGAAATCATACTCTGGCATGTGGGGATCATTTTGATCCAGGCAGAATTTTGCCGGAATCTCCTAAGTCATTTTATAGCACCCGAAAGTTACGAAATTACAACTTTTTTGACTTCAAATGCTGTATCTCATCTGGATTCAGGGTACAAACGATGATACTTGGTGAAATCATACTCTGGCATGTGGGGATCATTTTGATCCAGGCAGAATTTTTGCCGGAATCTCCTAAGTCATTTTATAGCACCCGAAAGTTACGAAATTACAACTTTTTTGACTTCAAATGCTGTATCTCATCTGGATTCAGGGTATAAACTATGATACTTGATGAAATCATACTCTGGCATGTGGGGATCATTGTAATCCAGGCAGGATTTTCGCCGGAATATCCTAAGTCATTTTATAGCACCCGAAAGTTACGAAATTACAACTTTTTTGACTTCAAATGCTCTATCTCATCCGGATGCAGGGTACCAACGATGATACTCGGTGAAATCATACTCTGGCATGTGGGGATCACTTTCATCCACGCAGAATTTTTGCCGGACTCTCCTAAGTCATTTTATAGCTCCCGAAAGTTGAAAAATTACACGATTAGGAGTTTCAAAATGCTGTATCTCATCTGGATTCCGGGTACAAACGATGATACTCGGTGGAATCATACTCTGGCATGTGGGGATCATTGTAATCCAGGCAGAATTTTTGCCGGAATCTCCTAAGTCATTTTATAGCACCCGAAAGTTACGGAATTACAACTTTTTTGACTTCAAATGCTGTATCTCATCTGAATTTAGGGTACAAACGATGATACTCGCTGAAATCATACTCTGGCATGAGGGGATCATTGTGATGCACGCAGAATTCTTGCCGGACCTTCCTAAGTCATTTTATAGCTCCCGAAAGTTGAAAAATTACAGAATTAGGAGTTTCAAAATGCTCTATCTCATCTGGATTTAGGGTACAAACGATGATATTTGATGGAATCATACTCTGGCATGTGGGGATCAATGTCATCCACGCAGAATTTTTGCCAGAATCTCCTAAGTCATTTTATAGCTCCCGAAAGTTGAAAAATTACAGAATTAGGAGTTTCAAAATGCTCTATCTCATCTGGATTTAGGGTACAAACGATGATACTTGGTGAAATCATACTCTGGCATGTGGGGATCATTTTGATCCAGGCAGAATTTTTGCCGGAATCTCCTAAGTCATTTTATAGCACCCGAAAGTTACGAAATTACAACTTTTTTGACTTCGAATGCTGTATCTCATCTGGATTCAGGGTACAAACGATGATACTTGATGAAATCATACTCTGGCATGTGGGGATCATTGTAATCCAGGCAGGATTTTCGCCGGAATCTCCTAAGTCATTTTATAGCACCCGAAAGTTACGAAATTACAACTTTTTTGACTTCAAATGCTCTATCTCATCCGGATGCAGGGTACCAACGATGATACTCGGTGAAATCATACTCTGGCATGTGGGGATCATTTTCATCCACGCAGAATTTTTGCCGGACTCTCCTAAGTCATTTTATAGCTCCCGAAAGTTGAAAAATTACACGATTAGGAGTTTCAAAATGCTGTATCTCATCTGGATTCCGGGTACAAACGATGATACTCGGTGGAATCATACTCTGGCATGTGGGGATCATTGTAATCCAGGCAGAATTTTTGCCGGAATCTCCTAAGTCATTTTATAGCACCCGAAAGTTACGAAATTACAACTTCTTTGACTTCAAATGCTGTATCTCACCTGAATTTAGGGTACAAACGATGATACTCGCTGAAATCATACTCTGGCATGAGGGGATCATTGTGATGCACGCAGAATTCTTGCCGGACCTTCCTAAGTCATTTTATAGCTCCCGAAAGTTGAAAAATTACAGAATTAGGAGTTTCAAAATGCTCTATCTCATCTGGATTTAGGGTACAAACGATGATATTTGGTGAAATCATACTCTGGCATGTGGGGATCAATGTCATCCACGCAGAATTTTTGCCTAAATCTCCTAAGTCATTTTATAGCTCCCGAAAGTTGAAAAATTGCAGGATTAGGAGTTTCAAAATGCTCTATCTCATCTGGATTTAGGGTACAAACGATGATACTTGGCTGGATCATACTCTGGCATGTGGGGATCATTGTCATCCACGCAGAATTTTTGCCGGACCTTCCTAAGTCATTTTATAGCTCCCGAAAGTTGAAAAATTACAGGATTAGGAGTTTCAAAATGCTCTATCTCATCTGGATTTGGGGTACGAACGATGATACTTGGTGAAATCATACTCTGGCATGTGGGGATCATTGTCATCCACGCAGAATTTTTGCCGGACCTTCCTAAGTCATTTTATAGCTCCCGAAAGTTGAAAAATTGCAGGATTAGGAGTTTCAAAATGCTCTATCTTATCTGGATTTAGGGTACGAACGATGATACTTGGTGAAATAATACTCTGGCATGTGGGGATCATTTTGATCCAGGCAGAATTTTTGCCGGGCCTTTCTAAGTCATTTTATAGCTCCCGAAAGTTGAAAAATTACAGGATTAGGAGTTCCAAAATGCTCTATCTCATCTGGATTTAGGGTACAAACGATGATATTCGCTGAAATCATACTCTGGCATGTGGGGATCATTTTCATCCACGCAGAATTTTTGCCGGACTCTCCTAAGTCATTTTATAGCTCCCGAAAGTTGAAAAATCACACGATTAGGAGTTTCAAAATGCTGTATCTCATCTGGATTCCGGGTACAAACGATGATACTCGGTGGAATCATACTCTGGCATGTGGGGATCATTGTAATCCAGGCAGAATTTTTGTCGGACCTTCCTAAGTCATTTTATAGCTCCCGAAAGTTGAAAAATTGCAGGATTGAGAGTTTCAAAATGCTCTATCTTATCTGGATTTAGGGTACAAACGATGATACTCGATGAAATCATACTCTGACATGTGGGGATCATTTTGATCCAGGCAGAATTCTTGCCGGACTCTCCTAAGTCATTTTATAGCTCCCGAAAATTGAAAAATTACAGGATTAGGAGTTTCAAAATGCTCTATCCCATCCGGATTCAGGGTACAGACAATGATACTCGGTGAAATCATACTCTAGCATGTGGGGATCATTTTCATCCAGGCAGAATTTCTGCCGGACTCTCCTAAGTCATTTTATAGCTCCCGAAAGTCGAAAAATTGCAGGATTAGGAGTTTCAAAATGCTCTATCTCATCCGGATTCAGGGTACAATCGATGATACTTGGTGAAATCATACTCTGGCATGTGGGGATCATTTTTATCCACGCAGAATTTTTGCCGGACTCTCTTAAGTCATTTTATAGCTCCCGAAAGTTGAAAAATTACAGGATTAGGAGTTTCAAAATGCTCTATCTCATCCGGATTTAGGGTACAAACGATGATACTTGGTGAAATCATACTCTGGCATGTGGCGATCATTGTAATCCAGGCAGAATTTTCGCCGGAATCTCCTCAGTCATTTTATAGCACCCGAAAGTTACGAAATTACAACTTTTTTGACTTCAAATGCTCTATCTCATCCGGATTCAGGGTACCAACGATGATACTCGGTGAAATCATACTCTGGCATGTGGGGATCATTGTGATGCACGCAGAATTCTTGCCGGACCTTCCTAAGTCATTTTATAGCTCCCGAAAGTTGAAAAATTACAGAATTAGGAGTTTCAAAATGCTCTATCTCATCTGGATTTAGGGTACCAACGATGATATTTGGTGGAATCATACTCTGACATGTGGGGATCAATGTCATCCACGCAGAATTTTTGCCTAAATCTCCTAAGTCATTTTATAGCTCCCGAAAGTTGAAAAATTGCAGGATTAGGAGTTTCAAAATGCTCTATCTCATCTGGATTTAGGGTACAAACGATGATACTTGGCTGGATCATACTCTGGCATGTGGGGATCATTGTCATCCACGCAGAATTTTTGCCGGACCTTCCTAAGTCATTTTATAGCTCCCGAAAGTTGAAAAATTACAGGATTAGGAGTTTCAAAATGCTCTATCTCATCTGGATTTGGGGTACGAACGATGATACTTGGTGAAATCATACTCTGGCATGTGGGGATCATTGTCATCCACGCAGAATTTTTGCCGGACCTTCCTAAGTCATTTTATAGCTCCCGAAAGTTGAAAAATTGCAGGATTAGGAGTTTCAAAATGCTCTATCTTATCTGGATTTAGGGTACGAACGATGATACTTGGTGAAATAATACTCTGGCATGTGGGGATCATTTTGATCCAGGCAGAATTTTTGCCGGGCCTTTCTAAGTCATTTTATAGCTCCCGAAAGTTGAAAAATTACAGGATTAGGAGTTCCAAAATGCTCTATCTCATCTGGATTTAGGGTACAAACGATGATATTCGCTGAAATCATACTCTGGCATGTGGGGATCATTTTCATCCACGCAGAATTTTTGCCGGACTCTCCTAAGTCATTTTATAGCTCCCGAAAGTTGAAAAATCACACGATTAGGAGTTTCAAAATGCTGTATCTCATCTGGATTCCGGGTACAAAGGATGATACTCGGTGGAATCATACTCTGGCATGTGGGGATCATTGTAATCCAGGCAGAATTTTTGTCGGACCTTCCTAAGTCATTTTATAGCTCCCGAAAGTTGAAAAATTGCAGGATTGAGAGTTTCAAAATGCTCTATCTTATCTGGATTCAGGGTACAAACGATGATACTCGATGAAATCATACTCTGGCATGTGGGGATCATTTTGATCCAGGCAGAATTCTTGCCGGACTCTCCTAAGTCATTTTATAGCTCCCGAAAATTGAAAAATTACAGGATTAGGAGTTTCAAAATGGTCTATCCCATCCGGATTCAGGGTACAGACAATGATACTCGGTGAAATCATACTCTAGCATGTGGGGATCATTTTCATCCAGGCAGAATTTCTGCCGGACTCTCCTAAGTCATTTTATAGCTCCCGAAAGTCGAAAAATTGCAGGATTAGGAGTTTCAAAATGCTCTATCTCATCCGGATTCAGGGTACAATCGATGATACTTGGTGAAATCATACTCTGGCATGTGGGGATCATTTTTATCCACGCAGAATTTTTGCCGGACTCTCTTAAGTCATTTTATAGCTCCCGAAAGTTGAAAAATTACAGGATTAGGAGTTTCAAAATGCTCTATCTCATCCGGATTTAGGGTACAAACGATGATACTTGGTGAAATCATACTCTGGCATGTGGGGATCATTGTAATCCAGGCAGAATTTTCGCCGGAATCTCCTCAGTCATTTTATAGCACCCGAAAGTTACGAAATTACAACTTTTTTCACTTCAAATGCTCTATCTCATCCGGATTCAGGGTACCAACGATGATACTCGGTGAAATCATACTCTGGCATGTGGGGATCATTGTGATGCACGCAGAATTTTTGCCGGACCTTCCTAAGTCATTTTATAGCTCCCGAAAGTTGAAAAATTACAGGATTAGGAGTTTCAAAATGCTCTATCTCATCTGGATTTAGGGTACGAACGATGATACTTGGTGAAATCATACTCTGGCATGTTGTGATCATTGTCATCCACGCAGAATTTTTGCCGGACCTTCCTAAGTCATTTTATAGCTCCCGAAAGTTACGAAATTACAACTTTTTTGACTTCAAATGCTGTATCTCATCTGGATTCAGGGTACAAACGATGATACTTGATGAAATCATACTCTGGCATGTGGGGATCATTGTAATCCAGGCAGGATTTTCGCCGAAATCTCCTAAGTCATTTTATAGCACCCGAAACTTACGAAATTACAACTTTTTTGACTTCAAATGCTCTATCTCATCCGGATGCAGGGTACCAACGATGATACTCGGTGAAATCATACTCTGGCATGTGGGGATCATTTTCATCCACGCAGAATTCTTGCCGGACTCTCCTAAGTCATTTTATAGCTCCCGAAAGTTGAAAAATTACACGATTAGGAGTTTCAAAATGCTGTATCTCATCTGGATTCCGGGTACAAACGATGATACTCGGTGGAATCATACTCTGGCATGTGGGGATCATTGTAATCCAGGCAGAATTTTTGCCGGAATCTCCTAAGTCATTTTATAGCACCCGAAAGTTACGAAATTACAACTTCTTTGACTTCAAATGCTGTATCTCATCTGAATTTAGGGTACAAACGATGATACTTGATGAAATCATACTCTGGCATGAGGGGATCATTGTGATGCACGCAGAATTCTTGCCGGACCTTCCTAAGTCATTTTATAGCTCCCGAAAGTTGAAAAATTACAGAATTAGGAGTTTCAAAATGCTCTATCTCATCTGGATTTAGGGTACAAACGATGATACTTGGTGAAATCATACTCTGGCATGTGGGGATCATTTTGATCCAGGCAGAATTTTTGCCGGAATCTCCTAAGTCATTTTATAGCACCCGAAAGTTACGAAATTACAACTTTTTTGACTTCAAATGCTGTATCTCATCTGGATTCAGGGTACAAACTATGATACTTGATGAAATCATACTCTGGCATGTGGGGATCATTGTAATCCAGGCAGGATTTTCGCCGGAATATCCTAAGTCATTTTATAGCACCCGAAAGTTACGAAATTACAACTTTTTTGACTTCAAATGCTCTATCTCATCCGGATGCAGGGTACCAACGATGATACTCGGTGAAATCATACTCTGGCATGTGGGGATCACTTTCATCCACGCAGAATTTTTGCCGGACTCTCCTAAGTCATTTTATAGCTCCCGAAAGTTGAAAAATTACACGATTAGGAGTTTCAAAATGCTGTATCTCATCTGGATTCCGGGTACAAACGATGATACTCGGTGGAATCATACTCTGGCATGTGGGGATCATTGTAATCCAGGCAGAATTTTTGCCGGAATCTCCTAAGTCATTTTATAGCACCCGAAAGTTACGGAATTACAACTTTTTTGACTTCAAATGCTGTATCTCATCTGAATTTAGGGTACAAACGATGATACTCGCTGAAATCATACTCTGGCATGAGGGGATCATTGTGATGCACGCAGAATTCTTGCCGGACCTTCCTAAGTCATTTTATAGCTCCCGAAAGTTGAAAAATTACAGAATTAGGAGTTTCAAAATGCTCTATCTCATCTGGATTTAGGGTACAAACGATGATATTTGATGAAATCATACTCTGGCATGTGGGGATCAATGTCATCCACGCAGAATTTTTGCCAGAATCTCCTAAGTCATTTTATAGCTCCCGAAAGTTGAAAAATTGCAGGATTAGGAGTTTCAAAATGCTCTATCTCATCTGGATTTAGGGTACAAACGATGATACTTGGCTGGATCATACTCTGGCATGTGGGGATCATTGTCATCCACGCAGAATTTTTGCCGGACCTTCCTAAGTCATTTTATAGCTCCCGAAAGTTGAAAAATTACAGGATTAGGAGTTTCAAAATGCTCTATCTCTTCTGGATTTAGGGTACGAACGATGATATTCGGTGAAATCATACTCTGGCATGTGGGGATCATTGTCATCCACGCAGAATTTTTGCCGGACCTTCCTAAGTCATTTTATAGCTCCCGAAAGTTGAAAAATTGCAGGATTAGGAGTTTCAAAATGCTCTATCTTATCTGGATTTAGGGTACAAACGATGATACTCGGTGAAATCATACTCTGGCATGTGGGGATCATTTTGATCCAGGCAGAATTTCTGCCGGGCCTTTCTAAGTCATTTTATAGCTCCCGAAAGTTGAAAAATTACAGGATTAGGAGTCCCAAAATGCTCTATCTCATCTGGATTTAGGGTACAAACGATGATATTCGCTGAAATCATACTCTGGCATGTGGGGATCATTTTCATCCACGCAGAATTTTTGCCGGACTCTCCTAAGTCATTTTATAGCTCCCGACAGTTGAAAAATTGCAGGATTAGGAGTTTCAAAATGCTCTATCTCATCTGGATTTAGGGTACAAACGATGATACTTGGCTAAATCATACTCTGGCATGTGGGGATCATTGTCATCCACGCAGAATTTTTGCCGGACCTTCCTAAGTCATTTTATAGCTCCCGAAAGTTGAAAAATTACAGGATTAGGAGTTTCAAAATGCTCTATCTCATCTGAATTTAGGGTACGAACGATGATACTTGGTGAAATCATACTCTGGCATGTGCGGATCATTGTCATCCACGCAGAATTTTTGCCGGACCTTCCTAAGTCATTTTATAGCTCCCGAAAGTTGAAAAATTACAGAATTAGGAGTTTCAAAATGCTCTATCTCATCTGGATTTAGGGTACAAACGATGATACTTGGTGAAATCATACTCTGGCATGTGGGGATCATTTTGATCCAGGCAGGATTTTCGCCGAAATCTCCTAAGTCATTTTATAGCACCCGAAAGTTACGAAATTACAACTTTTTTGACTTCAAATGCTCTATCTCATCCGGATGCAGGGTACCAACGATGATACTCGGTGAAATCATACTCTGGCATGTGGGGATCATTTTCATCCACGCAGAATTTTTGCCGGACTCTCCTAAGTCATTTTATAGCTCCCGAAAGTTGAAAAATTACACGATTAGGAGTTTCAAAATGCTGTATCTCATCTGGATTCCGGGTGAAAACGATGATACTCGGTGGAATCATACTCTGGCATGTGGGGATCATTGTAATCCAGGCAGAATTTTTGCCGGAATCTCCTAAGTCATTTTATAGCACCCGAAAGTTACGAAATTACAACTTCTTTGACTTCAAATGCTGTATCTCATCTGAATTTAGGGTACAAACGATGATACTCGCTGAAATCATACTCTGGCATGAGGATCATTGTGATGCACGCAGAATTCTTGCCGGACCTTCCTAAGTCATTTTATAGCTCCCGAAAGTTGAAAAATTACAGAATTAGGAGTTTCAAAATGCTCTATCTCATCTGGATTTAGGGTACAAACGATGATACTTGGTGAAATCATACTCTGGCATGTGGGGATCATTTTGATCCAGGCAGAATTTTGCCGGAATCTCCTAAGTCATTTTATAGCACCCGAAAGTTACGAAATTACAACTTTTTTGACTTCAAATGCTGTATCTCATCTGGATTCAGGGTACAAACGATGATACTTGATGAAATCATACTCTGGCATGTGGGGATCATTGTAATCCAGGCAGGATTTTCGCCGGAATCTCCTAAGTCATTTTATAGCACCCGAAAGTTACGAAATTACAACTTTTTTGACTTCAAATGCTGTATCTCATCTGGATTTAGGGTACAAACGATGATACTCGCTGAAATCATACTCTGGCATGAGGGGATCATTGTGATGCACGCAGAATTCTTGCCGGACCTTCCTAAGTCATTTTATAGCTCCCGAAAGTTGAAAAATTACAGAATTAGGAGTTTCAAAATGCTCTATCTCATCTGGATTTAGGGTACAAACGATGATATTTGGTGAAATCATACTCTGGCATGTGGGGATCAATGTCATCCACGCAGAATTTTTGCCTAAATCTCCTAAGTCATTTTATAGCTCCGAAAGTTGAAAAATTGCATGATTAGGAGTTTCAAAATGCTCTATCTCATCTGGATTTAGGGTACAAACGATGATACTTGGTGAAATCATACTCTGGCATGTGGGGATCATTTTGATCCAGGCAGAATTTTTGCCGGAATCTCCTAAGTCATTTTATAGCACCCGAAAGTTACGAAATTACAACTTTTTTGACTTCAAATGCTGTATCTCATCTGGATTCAGGGTACAAACGATGATACTTGGTGAAATCATACTCTGGCATGTGGGGATCATTTTGATCCAGGCAGAATTTTTGCCGGAATCTCCTAAGTCATTTTATAGCACCCGAAAGTTACGAAATTACAACTTTTTTGACTTCAAATGCTGTATCTCATCTGGATTCAGGGTACAAACTATGATACTTGATGAAATCATACTCTGGCATGTGGGGATCATTGTAATCCAGGCAGGATTTTCGCCGGAATATCCTAAGTCATTTTATAGCACCCGAAAGTTACGAAATTACAACTTTTTTGACTTCAAATGCTCTATCTCATCCGGATGCAGGGTACCAACGATGATACTCGGTGAAATCATACTCTGGCATGTGGGGATCACTTTCATCCACGCAGAATTTTTGCCGGACTCTCCTAAGTCATTTTATAGCTCCCGAAAGTTGAAAAATTACACGATTAGGAGTTTCAAAATGCTGTATCTCATCTGGATTCCGGGTACAAACGATGATACTCGGTGGAATCATACTCTGGCATGTGGGGATCATTGTAATCCAGGCAGAATTTTTGCCGGAATCTCCTAAGTCATTTTATAGCACCCGAAAGTTACGGAATTACAACTTTTTTGACTTCAAATGCTGTATCTCATCTGAATTTAGGGTACAAACGATGATACTCGCTGAAATCATACTCTGGCATGAGGGGATCATTGTGATGCACGCAGAATTCTTGCCGGACCTTCCTAAGTCATTTTATAGCTCCCGAAAGTTGAAAAATTACAGAATTAGGAGTTTCAAAATGCTCTATCTCATCTGGATTTAGGGTACAAACGATGATATTTGATGAAATCATACTCTGGCATGTGGGGATCAATGTCATCCACGCAGAATTTTTGCCAGAATCTCCTAAGTCATTTCATAGCTCCCGAAAGTTGAAAAATTACAGAATTAGGAGGTTCAAAATGCTCTATCTCATCTGAATTTAGGGTACAAACGATGATACTCGCTGAAATCATACTCTGGCATGAGGGGATCATTGTGATGCACGCAGAATTCTTGCCGGACCTTCCTAAGTCATTTTATAGCTCCCGAAAGTTGAAAAATTACAGAATTAGGAGTTTCAAAATGCTCTATCTCATCTGGATTTAGGGTACAAACGATGATATTTGATGAAATCATACTCTGGCATGTGGGGATCAATGTCATCCACGCAGAATTTTTGCCAGAATCTCCTAAGTCATTTTATAGCTCCCGAAAGTTGAAAAATTGCAGGATTAGGAGTTTCAAAATGCTCTATCTCATCTGGATTTAGGGTACAAACGATGATACTTGGCTGGATCATACTCTGGCATGTGGGGATCATTGTCATCCACGCAGAATTTTTGCCGGACCTTCCTAAGTCATTTTATAGCTCCCGAAAGTTGAAAAATTACAGGATTAGGAGTTTCAAAATGCTCTATCTCATCTGGATTTAGGGTACGAACGATGATATTCGGTGAAATCATACTCTGGCATGTGGGGATCATTGTCATCCACGCAGAATTTTTGCCGGACCTTCCTAAGTCATTTTATAGCTCCCGAAAGTTGAAAAATTGCAGGATTAGGAGTTTCAAAATGCTCTATCTTATCTGGATTTAGGGTACAAACGATGATACTCGGTGAAATCATACTCTGGCATGTGGGGATCATTTTGATCCAGGCAGAATTTTTGCCGGGCCTTTCTAAGTCATTTTATAGCTCCCGAAAGTTGAAAAATTACAGGATTAGGAGTTCCAAAATGCTCTATCTCATCTGGATTTAGGGTACAAACGATGATATTCGCTGAAATCATACTCTGGCATGTGAGGATCATTTTCATCCACGCAAAATTTTTGCCGGACTCTCCTAAGTCATTTTATAGCTCCCGACAGTTGAAAAATTGCAGGATTAGGAGTTTCAAAATGCTCTATCTCATCTGGATTTAGGGTACAAACGATGATACTTGGCTAAATCATACTCTGGCATGTGGGGATCATTGTCATCCACGCAGAATTTTTGCCGGACCTTCCTAAGTCATTTTATAGCTCCCGAAAGTTGAAAAATTACAGGATTAGGAGTTTCAAAATGCTCTATCTCATCTGAATTTAGGGTACGAACGATGATACTTGGTGAAATCATACTCTGGCATGTGCGGATCATTGTCATCCACGCAGAATTTTTGCCGGACCTTCCTAAGTCATTTTATAGCTCCCGAGAGTTGAAAAATTGCAGGATTGAGAGTTTCAAATCGCTCTATCTTATCTGGATTTAGGGTACAAACGATGATACTCGGTGGAATCATACTCTGGCATGTGGGGATCATTTTGATCCAGGCAGAATTTTTGCCGGAATCTCCTAAGTCATTTTATAGCACCCGAAAGTTACGAAATTACAACTTTTTTGACTTCAAATGCTGTATCTCATCTGGATTCAGGGTACAAACTATGATACTTGATGAAATCATACTCTGGCATGTGGGGATCATTGTAATCCAGGCAGGATTTTCGCCGGAATATCCTAAGTCATTTTATAGCACCCGAAAGTTACGAAATTACAACTTTTTTGACTTCAAATGCTCTATCTCATCCGGATGCAGGGTACCAACGATGATACTCGGTGAAATCATACTCTGGCATGTGGGGATCACTTTCATCCACGCAGAATTTTTGCCGGACTCTCCTAAGTCATTTTATAGCTCCCGAAAGTTGAAAAATTACACGATTAGGAGTTTCAAAATGCTGTATCTCATCTGGATTCCGGGTACAAACGATGATACTCGGTGGAATCATACTCTGGCATGTGGGGATCATTGTAATCCAGGCAGAATTTTTGCCGGAATCTCCTAAGTCATTTTATAGCACCCGAAAGTTACGGAATTACAACTTTTTTGACTTCAAATGCTGTATCTCATCTGAATTTAGGGTACAAACGATGATACTCGCTGAAATCATACTCTGGCATGAGGATCATTGTGATGCACGCAGAATTCTTGCCGGACCTTCCTAAGTCATTTTATAGCTCCCGAAAGTTGAAAAATTACAGAATTAGGAGTTTCAAAATGCTCTATCTCATCTGGATTTAGGGTACAAACGATGATATTTGATGAAATCATACTCTGGCATGTGGGGATCAATGTCATCCACGCAGAATTTTGCCAGAATCTCCTAAGTCATTTCATAGCTCCTGAAAGTTGAAAAATTACAGAATTAGGAGGTTCAAAATGCTCTATCTCATCTGAATTTAGGGTACAAACGATGATACTCGCTGAAATCATACTCTGGCATGAGGGGATCATTGTGATGCACGCAGAATTCTTGCCGGACCTTCCTAAGTCATTTTATAGCTCCGAAAGTTGAAAAATTACAGAATTAGGAGTTTCAAAATGCTCTATCTCATCTGGATTTAGGGTACAAACGATGATATTTGATGAAATCATACTCTGGCATGTGGGGATCAATGTCATCCACGCAGAATTTTTGCCAGAATCTCCTAAGTCATTTCATAGCTCCTGAAAGTTGAAAAATTACAGAATTAGGAGGTTCAAAATGCTCTATCTCATCTGAATTTAGGGTACAAACGATGATACTCGCTGAAATCATACTCTGGCATGAGGGGATCATTGTGATGCACGCAGAATTCTTGCCGGACCTTCCTAAGTCATTTTATAGCTCCCGAAAGTTGAAAAATTACAGGATTAGGAGTTTCAAAATGCTCTATCTCATCTGGATTTAGGGTACGAACGATGATATTCGGTGAAATCATACTCTGGCATGTGGGGATCATTGTCATCCACGCAGAATTTTGCCGGACCTTCCTAAGTCATTTTATAGCTCCCGAAAGTTGAAAAATTGCAGGATTAGGAGTTTCAAAATGCTCTATCTCATCTGGATTCCGGGTACAAACGATGATACTCGGTGGAATCATACTCTGGCATGTGGGGATCATTGTAATCCAGGCAGAATTTTTGCCGGAATCTCCTAAGTCATTTTATAGCACCCGAAAGTTACGGAATTACAACTTTTTTGACTTCAAATGCTGTATCTCATCTGAATTTAGGGTACAAACGATGATACTCGCTGAAATCATACTCTGGCATGAGGGGATCATTGTGATGCACGCAGAATTCTTGCCGGACCTTCCTAAGTCATTTTATAGCTCCCGAAAGTTGAAAAATTACAGAATTAGGAGTTTCAAAATGCTCTATCTCATCTGGATTTAGGGTACAAACGATGATATTTGATGAAATCATACTCTGGCATGTGGGGATCAATGTCATCCACGCAGAATTTTTGCCAGAATCTCCTAAGTCATTTCATAGCTCCCGAAAGTTGAAAAATTACAGAATTAGGAGGTTCAAAATGCTCTATCTCATCTGAATTTAGGGTACAAACGATGATACTCGCTGAAATCATACTCTGGCATGAGGGGATCATTGTGATGCACGCAGAATTCTTGCCGGACCTTCCTAAGTCATTTTATAGCTCCGAAAGTTGAAAAATTACAGAATTAGGAGTTTCAAAATGCTCTATCTCATCTGGATTTAGGGTACAAACGATGATATTTGATGAAATCATACTCTGGCATGTGGGGATCAATGTCATCCACGCAGAATTTTTGCCAGAATCTCCTAAGTCATTTTATAGCTCCCGAAAGTTGAAAAATTGCAGGATTAGGAGTTTCAAAATGCTCTATCTCATCTGGATTTAGGGTACAAACGATGATACTTGGCTGGATCATACTCTGGCATGTGGGGATCATTGTCATCCACGCAGAATTTTTGCCGGACCTTCCTAAGTCATTTTATAGCTCCCGAAAGTTGAAAAATTACAGGATTAGGAGTTTCAAAATGCTCTATCTCATCTGGATTTAGGGTACGAACGATGATATTCGGTGAAATCATACTCTGGCATGTGGGGATCATTGTCATCCACGCAGAATTTTTGCCGGACCTTCCTAAGTCATTTTATAGCTCCCGAAAGTTGAAAAATTGCAGGATTAGGAGTTTCAAAATGCTCTATCTTATCTGGATTTAGGGTACAAACGATGATACTCGGTGAAATCATACTCTGGCATGTGGGGATCATTTTGATCCAGGCAGAATTTTTGCCGGGCCTTTCTAAGTCATTTTATAGCTCCCGAAAGTTGAAAAATTACAGGATTAGGAGTTCCAAAATGCTCTATCTCATCTGGATTTAGGGTACAAACGATGATATTCGCTGAAATCATACTCTGGCATGTGAGGATCATTTTCATCCACGCAAAATTTTTGCCGGACTCTCCTAAGTCATTTTATAGCTCCCGACAGTTGAAAAATTGCAGGATTAGGAGTTTCAAAATGCTCTATCTCATCTGGATTTAGGGTACAAACGATGATACTTGGCTAAATCATACTCTGGCATGTGGGGATCATTGTCATCCACGCAGAATTTTTGCCGGACCTTCCTAAGTCATTTTATAGCTCCCGAAAGTTGAAAAATTACAGGATTAGGAGTTTCAAAATGCTCTATCTCATCTGAATTTAGGGTACGAACGATGATACTTGGTGAAATCATACTCTGGCATGTGCGGATCATTGTCATCCACGCAGAATTTTTGCCGGACCTTCCTAAGTCATTTTATAGCTCCCGAGAGTTGAAAAATTGCAGGATTGAGAGTTTCAAATCGCTCTATCTTATCTGGATTTAGGGTACAAACGATGATACTCGGTGGAATCATACTCTGGCATGTGGGGATCATTTTGATCCAGGCAGAATTCTTGCCGGACTCTCCTAAGTCATTTTATAGCTCCCGAAAATTGAAAAATTACAGGATTAGGAGTTTCAAAATGCTCTATCCCATCCGGATTCAGGGTACAGACAATGATACTCAGTGAAATCATACTCTAGCATGTGGGGATCATTTTCATCCAGGCAGAATTTCTGCCGGACTCTCCTAAGTCATTTTATAGCTCCCGAAAGTTGAAAAATTGCAGGATTAGGAGTTTCAAAATGCTCTATCTCATCCGGATTCAGGGTACAAACGATGATACTTGGTGAAATCATACTCTGGCATGTGGGGATCATTGTCATCCACGCAGAATTTTTGCCGGACCTTCCTAAGTCATTTTATAGCTCCCGAAAGTTGAAAAATTACAGGATTAGGAGTTTCAAAATGCTCTATCTCATCTGGATTTAGGGTACAAACGATGATACTTGGTGAAATCATACTCTGGCATGTGGGGATCATTGTCATCCACGCAGAATTTTGCCGGACCTTCCTAAGTCATTTTATAGCTCCCGAAAGTTGAAAAATTACAGGATTAGGAGTTTCAAAATGCTCTATCTCATCTGGATTTGGGGTACGAACGATGATACTTGGTGAAATCATACTCTGGCATGTGGGGATCATTGTCATCCACGCAGAATTTTTGCCGGACCTTCCTAAGTCATTTTATAGCTCCCGAAAGTTGAAAAATTGCAGGATTAGGAGTTTCAAAATGCTCTATCTTATCTGGATTTAGGGTACGAACGATGATACTTGGTGAAATAATACTCTGGCATGTGGGGATCATTTTCATCCACGCAGAATTTTTGCCGGACTCTCCTAAGTCATTTTATAGCTCCCGAAAGTTGAAAAATCACACGATTAGGAGTTTCAAAATGCTGTATCTCATCTGGATTACGGGTACAAACGATGATACTCGGTGGAATCATACTCTGGCATGTGGGGATCATTGTAATCCAGGCAGAATTTTTGTCGGACCTTCCTAAGTCATTTTATAGCTCCCGAAAGTTGAAAAATTGCAGGATTGAGAGTTTCGAAATGCTCTATCTTATCTGGATTTAGGGTACAAACGATGATACTCGATGGAATCATACTCTGGCATGTGGGGATCATTTTGATCCAGGCAGAATTCTTGCCGGACTCTCCTAAGTCATTTTATAGCTCCCGAAAATTGAAAAATTACAGGATTAGGAGTTTCAAAATGCTCTATCCCATCCGGATTCAGGGTACAGACAATGATACTCGGTGAAATCATACTCTAGCATGTGGGGATCATTTTCATCCAGGCAGAATTTCTGCCGGACTCTCCTAAGTCATTTTATAGCTCCCGAAAGTCGAAAAATTGCAGGATTAGGAGTTTCAAAATGCTCTATCTCATCCGGATTCAGGGTACAAACGATGATACTCGGTGGAATCATACTCTGGCATGTGGGGATCATTGTAATCCAGGCAGAATTTTTGCCGGAATCTCCTAAGTCATTTTATAGCACCCGAAAGTTACGAAATTACAACTTCTTTGACTTCAAATGCTGTATCTCATCTGAATTTAGGGTACAAACGATGATACTCGCTGAAATCATACTCTGGCATGAGGGGATCATTGTGATGCACGCAGAATTCTTGCCGGACCTTCCTAAGTCATTTTATAGCTCCCGAAAGTTGAAAAATTACAGAATTAGGAGTTTCAAAATGCTCTATCTCATCTGGATTTAGGGTACAAACGATGATACTTGGTGAAATCATACTCTGGCATGTGGGGATCATTTTGATCCAGGCAGAATTTTTGCCGGAATCTCCTAAGTCATTTTATAGCACCCGAAAGTTACGAAATTACAACTTTTTTGACTTCAAATGCTGTATCTCATCTGGATTCAGGGTACAAACGATGATACTTGGTGAAATCATACTCTGGCATGTGGGGATCATTTTGATCCAGGCAGAATTTTTGCCGGAATCTCCTAAGTCATTTTATAGCACCCGAAAGTTACGAAATTACAACTTTTTTGACTTCAAATGCTGTATCTCATCTGGATTCAGGGTATAAACTATGATACTTGATGAAATCATACTCTGGCATGTGGGGATCATTGTAATCCAGGCAGGATTTTCGCCGGAATATCCTAAGTCATTTTATAGCACCCGAAAGTTACGAAATTACAACTTTTTTGACTTCAAATGCTCTATCTCATCCGGATGCAGGGTACCAACGATGATACTCGGTGAAATCATACTCTGGCATGTGGGGATCACTTTCATCCACGCAGAATTTTTGCCGGACTCTCCTAAGTCATTTTATAGCTCCCGAAAGTTGAAAAATTACACGATTAGGAGTTTCAAAATGCTGTATCTCATCTGGATTCCGGGTACAAACGATGATACTCGGTGGAATCATACTCTGGCATGTGGGGATCATTGTAATCCAGGCAGAATTTTTGCCGGAATCTCCTAAGTCATTTTATAGCACCCGAAAGTTACGGAATTACAACTTTTTTGACTTCAAATGCTGTATCTCATCTGAATTTAGGGTACAAACGATGATACTCGCTGAAATCATACTCTGGCATGAGGGGATCATTGTGATGCACGCAGAATTCTTGCCGGACCTTCCTAAGTCATTTTATAGCTCCTGAAAGTTGAAAAATTACAGAATTAGGAGTTTCAAAATGCTCTATCTCATCTGGATTTAGGGTACAAACGATGATACTTGGTGAAATCATACTCTGGCATGTGGGGATCATTTTGATCCAGGCAGAATTTTTGCCGGAATCTCCTAAGTCATTTTATAGCACCCGAAAGTTACGAAATTACAACTTTTTTGACTTCAAATGCTGTATCTCATCTGGATTCAGGGTACAAACGATGATACTTGATGAAATCATACTCTGGCATGTGGGGATCATTGTAATCCAGGCAGGATTTTCGCCGGAATCTCCTAAGTCATTTTATAGCACCCGAAAGTTACGAAATTACAACTTTTTTGACTTCAAATGCTCTATCTCATCCGGATGCAGGGTACCAACGATGATACTCGGTGAAATCATACTCTGGCATGTGGGGATCATTTTCATCCACGCAGAATTTTTGCCGGACTCTCCTAAGTCATTTTATAGCTCCCGAAAGTTGAAAAATTACACGATTAGGAGTTTCAAAATGCTGTATCTCATCTGGATTCCGGGTACAAACGATGATACTCGGTGGAATCATACTCTGGCATGTGGGGATCATTGTAATCCAGGCAGAATTTTTGCCGGAATCTCCTAAGTCATTTTATAGCACCCGAAAGTTACGAAATTACAACTTCTTTGACTTCAAATGCTGTATCTCACCTGAATTTAGGGTACAAACGATGATACTCGCTGAAATCATACTCTGGCATGAGGGGATCATTGTGATGCACGCAGAATTCTTGCCGGACCTTCCTAAGTCATTTTATAGCTCCCGAAAGTTGAAAAATTACAGAATTAGGAGTTTCAAAATGCTCTATCTCATCTGGATTGAGGGTACAAACGATGATATTTGGTGAAATCATACTCTGGCATGTGGGGATCAATGTCATCCACGCAGAATTTTTGCCTAAATCTCCTAAGTCATTTTATAGCTCCCGAAAGTTGAAAAATTGCAGGATTAGGAGTTTCAAAATGCTCTATCTCATCTGGATTTAGGGTACAAACGATGATACTTGGCTGGATCATACTCTGGCATGTGGGGATCATTGTCATCCACGCAGAATTTTTGCCGGACCTTCCTAAGTCATTTTATAGCTCCCGAAAGTTGAAAAATTACAGGATTAGGAGTTTCAAAATGCTCTATCTCATCTGGATTTGGGGTACGAACGATGATACTTGGTGAAATCATACTCTGGCATGTGGGGATCATTGTCATCCACGCAGAATTTTTGCCGGACCTTCCTAAGTCATTTTATAGCTCCCGAAAGTTGAAAAATTGCAGGATTAGGAGTTTCAAAATGCTCTATCTTATCTGGATTTAGGGTACGAACGATGATACTTGGTGAAATAATACTCTGGCATGTGGGGATCATTTTGATCCAGGCAGAATTTTTGCCGGGCCTTTCTAAGTCATTTTATAGCTCCCGAAAGTTGAAAAATTACAGGATTAGGAGTTCCAAAATGCTCTATCTCATCTGGATTTAGGGTACAAACGATGATATTCGCTGAAATCATACTCTGGCATGTGGGGATCATTTTCATCCACGCAGAATTTTTGCCGGACTCTCCTAAGTCATTTTATAGCTCCCGAAAGTTGAAAAATCACACGATTAGGAGTTTCAAAATGCTGTATCTCATCTGGATTCCGGGTACAAACGATGATACTCGGTGGAATCATACTCTGGCATGTGGGGATCATTGTAATCCAGGCAGAATTTTTGTCGGACCTTCCTAAGTCATTTTATAGCTCCCGAAAGTTGAAAAATTGCAGGATTGAGAGTTTCAAAATGCTCTATCTTATCTGGATTTAGGGTACAAACGATGATACTCGATGAAATCATACTCTGACATGTGGGGATCATTTTGATCCAGGCAGAATTCTTGCCGGACTCTCCTAAGTCATTTTATAGCTCCCGAAAATTGAAAAATTACAGGATTAGGAGTTTCAAAATGCTCTATCCCATCCGGATTCAGGGTACAGACAATGATACTCGGTGAAATCATACTCTAGCATGTGGGGATCATTTTCATCCAGGCAGAATTTCTGCCGGACTCTCCTAAGTCATTTTATAGCTCCCGAAAGTCGAAATTGCAGGATTAGGAGTTTCAAAATGCTCTATCTGATCCGGATTCAGGGTACAATCGATGATACTTGGTGAAATCATACTCTGGCATGTGGGGATCATTGTGATGCACGCAGAATTTTTGCCGGACTCTCTTAAGTCATTTTATAGCTCCCGAAAGTTACGAAATTACAGGATTTTGAGTTTCAAAATGCTCTATCTCATCCGGATTTAGGGTACAAACGATGATACTTGGTGAAATCATACTCTGGCATGTGGCGATCATTGTAATCCAGGCAGAATTTTTGCCGGAATCTCCTCAGTCATTTTATAGCACCCGAAAGTTGAAATTACACGATTTTGACTTCAAATGCTCTATCTCATCCGGATTCAGGGTACCAACGATGATACTCGGTGAAATCATACTCTGGCATGTGGGGATCATTGTGATGCACGCAGAATTTTTGCCGGACCTTCCTAAGTCATTTTATAGCTCCCGAAAGTTGAAAAATTACAGAATTAGGAGTTTCAAAATGCTCTATCTCATCTGGATTTAGGGTACCAACGATGATATTTGGTGGAATCATACTCTGGCATGTGGGGATCAATGTCATCCACGCAGAATTTTGCCTGCCTAAATCCTAACTCATTTTATAGCTCCCGAAAGTTGAAAAATTGCAGGATTAGGAGTTTCAAAATGCTCTATCTCATCTGGATTTAGGGTACAAACGATGATACTTGGCTGGATCATACTCTGGCATGTGGGGATCATTGTCATCCACGCAGAATTTTTGCCGGACCTTCCTAAGTCATTTTATAGCTCCCGAAAGTTGAAAAATTACAGGATTAGGAGTTTCAAAATGCTCTATCTCATCTGGATTTGGGGTACGAACGATGATACTTGGTGAAATCATACTCTGGCATGTGGGGATCATTGTCATCCACGCAGAATTTTTGCCGGACCTTCCTAAGTCATTTTATAGCTCCCGAAAGTTGAAAAATTGCAGGATTAGGAGTTTCAAAATGCTCTATCTTATCTGGATTTAGGGTACGAACGATGATACTTGGTGAAATAATACTCTGGCATGTGGGGATCATTTTGATCCAGGCAGAATTTTGCCGGACTCTTCTAAGTCATTTTATAGCTCCCTGAAAGTTGAAAAATTACAGGATTAGGAGTTCCAAAATGCTCTATCTCATCTGGATTTAGGGTACAAACGATGATACTCGCTGAAATCATACTCTGGCATGTGGGGATCATTTTCATCCACGCAGAATTTTTGCCGGACTCTCCTAAGTCATTTTATAGCTCCTGAAAGTTGAAAAATCACACGATTAGGAGTTTCAAAATGCTGTATCTCATCTGGATTCAGGGTACAAAGGATGATACTCGGTGGAATCATACTCTGGCATGTGGGGATCATTGTAATCCAGGCAGAATTTTTGTCGGACCTTCGTAAGTCATTTTATAGCTCCCGAAATTTGAAAAATTGCAGGATTTTGAGTTTCAAAATGCTCTATCTTATCTGGATTCAGGGTACAAACGATGATACTCGATGAAATCATACTCTGGCATGTGGGGATCATTTTGATCCAGGCAGAATTCTTGCCGGACTCTCCTAAGTCATTTTATAGCTCCCGAAAATTGAAAAATTACAGGATTAGGAGTTTCAAAATGGTCTATCCCATCCGGATTCAGGGTACAGACAATGATACTCGGTGAAATCATACTCTAGCATGTGGGGATCATTTTCATCCAGGCAGAATTTCTGCCGGACTCTCCTAAGTCATTTTATAGCTCCCGAAAGTCGAAAAATTGCAGGATTAGGAGTTTCAAAATGCTCTATCTCATCCGGATTCAGGGTACAATCGATGATACTTGGTGAAATCATACTCTGGCATGTGGGGATCATTTTTATCCACGCAGAATTTTTGCCGGACTCTCTTAAGTCATTTTATAGCTCCCGAAAGTTGAAAAATTACAGGATTAGGAGTTTCAAAATGCTCTATCTCATCCGGATTTAGGGTACGAACGATGATACTTGGTGAAATCATACTCTGGCATGTGGGGATCATTGTAATCCAGGCAGAATTTTCGCCGGAATCTCCTCAGTCATTTTATAGCACCCGAAAGTTACGAAATTACAACTTTTTTCACTTCAAATGCTCTATCTCATCCGGATTCAGGGTACCAACGATGATACTCGGTGAAATCATACTCTGGCATGTGGGGATCATTGTGATGCACGCAGAATTTTTGCCGGACCTTCCTAAGTCATTTTATAGCTCCCGAAAGTTGAAAAATTACAGGATTAGGAGTTTCAAAATGCTCTATCTCATCTGGATTTAGGGTACGAACGATGATACTTGGTGAAATCATACTCTGGCATGTTGTGATCATTGTCATCCACGCAGAATTTTTGCCGGACCTTCCTAAGTCATTTTATAGCTCCCGAAAGTTACGAAATTACAACTTTTTTGACTTCAAATGCTGTATCTCATCTGGATTCAGGGTACAAACGATGATACTTGATGAAATCATACTCTGGCATGTGGGGATCATTGTAATCCAGGCAGGATTTTCGCCGAAATCTCCTAAGTCATTTTATAGCACCCGAAACTTACGAAATTACAACTTTTTTGACTTCAAATGCTCTATCTCATCCGGATGCAGGGTACCAACGATGATACTCGGTGAAATCATACTCTGGCATGTGGGGATCATTTTCATCCACGCAGAATTCTTGCCGGACTCTCCTAAGTCATTTTATAGCTCCGAAAGTTGAAAAATTACACGATTAGGAGTTTCAAAATGCTGTATCTCATCTGGATTCCGGGTACAAACGATGATACTCGGTGGAATCATACTCTGGCATGTGGGGATCATTGTAATCCAGGCAGAATTTTTGCCGGAATCTCCTAAGTCATTTTATAGCACCCGAAAGTTACGAAATTACAACTTCTTTGACTTCAAATGCTGTATCTCATCTGAATTTAGGGTACAAACGATGATACTTGATGAAATCATACTCTGGCATGAGGGGATCATTGTGATGCACGCAGAATTCTTGCCGGACCTTCCTAAGTCATTTTATAGCTCCCGAAAGTTGAAAAATTACAGAATTAGGAGTTTCAAAATGCTCTATCTCATCTGGATTTAGGGTACAAACGATGATACTTGGTGAAATCATACTCTGGCATGTGGGGATCATTTTGATCCAGGCAGAATTTTGCCGGAATCTCCTAAGTCATTTTATAGCACCCGAAAGTTACGAAATTACAACTTTTTTGACTTCAAATGCTGTATCTCATCTGGATTCAGGGTACAAACTATGATACTTGATGAAATCATACTCTGGCATGTGGGGATCATTGTAATCCAGGCAGGATTTTCGCCGGAATATCCTAAGTCATTTTATAGCACCCGAAAGTTACGAAATTACAACTTTTTTGACTTCAAATGCTCTATCTCATCCGGATGCAGGGTACCAACGATGATACTCGGTGAAATCATACTCTGGCATGTGGGGATCACTTTCATCCACGCAGAATTTTTGCCGGACTCTCCTAAGTCATTTTATAGCTCCCGAAAGTTGAAAAATTACACGATTAGGAGTTTCAAAATGCTGTATCTCATCTGGATTCCGGGTACAAACGATGATACTCGGTGGAATCATACTCTGGCATGTGGGGATCATTGTAATCCAGGCAGAATTTTTGCCGGAATCTCCTAAGTCATTTTATAGCACCCGAAAGTTACGGAATTACAACTTTTTTGACTTCAAATGCTGTATCTCATCTGAATTTAGGGTACAAACGATGATACTCGCTGAAATCATACTCTGGCATGAGGGGATCATTGTGATGCACGCAGAATTCTTGCCGGACCTTCCTAAGTCATTTTATAGCTCCCGAAAGTTGAAAAATTACAGAATTAGGAGTTTCAAAATGCTCTATCTCATCCGGATTTAGGGTACAAACGATGATACTTGGCTGGATCATACTCTGGCATGTGGGGATCATTGTCATCCACGCAGAATTTTTGCCGGACCTTCCTAAGTCATTTTATAGCTCCCGAAAGTTGAAAAATTACAGGATTAGGAGTTTCAAAATGCTCTATCTCTTCTGGATTTAGGGTACGAACGATGATATTCGGTGAAATCATACTCTGGCATGTGGGGATCATTGTCATCCACGCAGAATTTTTGCCGGACCTTCCTAAGTCATTTTATAGCTCCCGAAAGTTGAAAAATTGCAGGATTAGGAGTTTCAAAATGCTCTATCTTATCTGGATTTAGGGTACAAACGATGATACTCGGTGAAATCATACTCTGGCATGTGGGGATCATTTTGATCCAGGCAGAATTTCTGCCGGGCCTTTCTAAGTCATTTTATAGCTCCCGAAAGTTGAAAAATTACAGGATTAGGAGTTCCAAAATGCTCTATCTCATCTGGATTTAGGGTACAAACGATGATATTCGCTGAAATCATACTCTGGCATGTGGGGATCATTTTCATCCACGCAGAATTTTTGCCGGACTCTCCTAAGTCATTTTATAGCTCCCGACAGTTGAAAAATTGCAGGATTAGGAGTTTCAAAATGCTCTATCTCATCTGGATTTAGGGTACAAACGATGATACTTGGCTAAATCATACTCTGGCATGTGGGGATCATTGTCATCCACGCAGAATTTTTGCCGGACCTTCCTAAGTCATTTTATAGCTCCCGAAAGTTGAAAAATTACAGGATTAGGAGTTTCAAAATGCTCTATCTCATCTGAATTTAGGGTACGAACGATGATACTTGGTGAAATCATACTCTGGCATGTGCGGATCATTGTCATCCACGCAGAATTTTTGCCGGACCTTCCTAAGTCATTTTATAGCTCCCGAAAGTTGAAAAATTACAGAATTAGGAGTTTCAAAATGCTCCATCTCATCTGGATTTAGGGTACAAACGATGATACTTGGTGAAATCATACTCTGGCATGTGGGGATCATTTTGATCCAGGCAGAATTTTTGCCGGAATCTCCTAAGTCATTTTATAGCATCCGAAAGTTACGAAATTACAACTTTTTTGACTTCAAATGCTGTATCTCATCTGGATTCAGGGTACAAACGATGATACTTGATGAAATCATACTCTGGCATGTGGGGATCATTGTAATCCAGGCAGGATTTTCGCCGGAATCTCCTAAGTCATTTTATAGCACCCGAAAGTTACGAAATTACAACTTTTTTGACTTCAAATGCTCTATCTCATCCGGATGCAGGGTACCAACGATGATACTCGGTGAAATCATACTCTGGCATGTGGGGATCATTTTCATCCACGCAGAATTTTTGCCGGACTCTCCTAAGTCATTTTATAGCTCCCGAAAGTTGAAAAATTACACGATTAGGAGTTTCAAAATGCTGTATCTCATCTGGATTCCGGATACAAACGATGATACTCGGTGGAATCATACTCTGGCATGTGGGGATCATTGTAATCCAGGCAGAATTTTTGCCGGACCTTCCTAAGTCATTTTATAGCTCCCGAAAGTTGAAAAATTGCAGGATTAGGAGTTTCAAAATGCTCTATCTTATCTAGATTTAGGGTACAAACGATGATACTTGGTGAAATCATACTCTGGCATGTGGGGATCATTTTGATCCAGGCAGAATTTTTGCCGGGCCTTTCTAAGTCATTTTATAGCTCCCGAAAGTTGAAAAATTACAGGATTAGGAGTTCCAAAATGCTCTATCTCATCTGGATTTAGGGGACAAACGATGATATTCGCTGAAATCATACTCTGGCATGTGGGGATCATTTTCATCCACGCAGAATTTTTGTCGGACCTTCCTAAGTCATTTTATAGCTCCCGAGAGTTGAAAAATTGCAGGATTGAGAGTTTCAAATCGCTCTATCTTATCTGGATTTAGGGTACAAACGATGATACTCGGTGAAATCATACTCTGGCATGTGGGGATCATTTTGATCCAGGCAGAATTCTTGCCGGACTCTCCTAAGTCATTTTATAGCTCCCGAAAATTGAAAAATTACAGGATTAGGAGTTTCAAAGTGCTCTATCCCATCCGGATTCAGGGTACAGACAATGATACTCGGTGAAATCATACTCTAGCATGTGGGGATCATTTTCATCCAGGCAGAATTTCTGCCGGACTCTCCTAAGTCATTTTATAGCTCCCGAAAGTTGAAAAATTGCAGGATTAGGAGTTTCAAAATGCTCTATCTCATTCGGATTCAGGGTACAATCGATGATACTTGGTGAAATCATACTCTGGCATGTGGGGATCATTTTTATCCACGCAGAATTTTTGCCGGACTCTCTTAAGTCATTTTATAGCTCCCGAAAGTTGAAAAATTACAGGATTAGGAGTTTCAAAATGCTCTATCTCATCTGGATTCAGGGTACAAACGATGATACTTGGTGAAATCATACTCTGGCATGTGGGGATCATTGTAATCCAGGCAGAATTTCCGCCGGAATCTCCTAAGTCATTTTATAGCACCCGAAAGTTACGAAATTACAACTTTTTTGACTTCAAATGCTCTATCTCATCCGGATGCAGGGTACCAACGATGATACTCGGTGAAATCATACTCTGGCATGTGGGGATCATTTTCATCCACGCAGAATTTTTGCCGGACTCTCCTAAGTCATTTTATAGCTCCCGAAAGTTGAAAAATTACACGATCAGGAGTTTCAAAATGCTGTATCTCATCTGGATTCCGGGTACAAACGATGATACTCGGTGGAATCATACTCTGGCATGTGGGGATCATTGTAATCCAGGCAGAATTTTTGCCGGAATCTCCTAAGTCATTTTATAGCACCCGAAAGTTACGGAATTACAACTTTTTTGACTTCAAATGCTGTATCTCATCTGAATTTAGGGTACAAACGATGATACTCGCTGAAATCATACTCTGGCATGAGGGGATCATTGTGATGCACGCAGAATTCTTGCCGGACCTTCCTAAGTCATTTTATAGCTCCCGAAAGTTGAAAAATTACAGAATTAGGAGTTTCAAAATGCTCTATCTCATCCGGCTTCAGGGTACAATCGATGATACTTGGTGGAATCATACTCTGGCATGTGAGGATCATTTTCATCCACGCAGAATTTTTGCCGGACTCTCCTAAGTCATTTTATAGCTCCCGAAAATTGAAAAATTACAGGATTAGGAGTTTCAAAATGCTCTATCTCATCCGGATTTGGAGTGCAAACGATGATACTTGGTGAAATCATACTCTGGCATGTGGGGATCATTGTAATCCAGGCAGAATTTTCGCCAGAATCTCCTAAGTCATTTTATAGCTGCCGAAAGTTGAAAAATTACAGGATTAGGAGTTTCAAAATGCTCTATCTCATCTGGATTTAGGGTACGAACGATGATACTTGGTGAAATCATACTCTGGCATGTTGTGATCATTGTCATCCACGCAGAATTTTTGCCGGACCTTCCTAAGTCATTTCATAGCTCCCGAAAGTTACGAAATTACAACTTTTTTGACTTCAAATGCTGTATCTCATCTGGATTCAGGGTACAAACGATGATACTTGATGAAATCATACTCTGGCATGTGGGGATCATTGTAATCCAGGCAGGATTTTCGCCGAAATCTCCCAAGTCATTTTATAGCACCCGAAAGTTACGAAATTACAACTTTTTTGACTTCAAATGCTCTATCTCATCCGGATGCAGGGTACCAACGATGATACTCGGTGAAATCATACTCTGGCATGTGGGGATCATTTTCATCCACGCAGAATTTTTGCCGGAATCTCCTAAGTCATTTTATAGCTCCCGAAAGTTGAAAAATTACACGATTAGGAGTTTCAAAATGCTGTATCTCATCTGGATTCCGGGTACAAACGATGATACTCGGTGGAATCATACTCTGGCATATGGGGATCATTGTAATCCAGGCAGAATTTTTGCCGGAATCTCCTAAGTCATTTTATAGCACCCGAAAGTTACGAAATTACAACTTCTTTGACTTCAAAAGCTGTATCTCATCTGAATTTAGGGTACAAACGATGATACTCGCTGAAATCATACTCTGGCATGAGGGGATCATTGTGATGCACGCAGAATTCTTGCCGGACCTTCCTAAGTCATTTTATAGCTCCCGAAAGTTGAAAAATTACAGAATTAGGAGTTTCAAAATGCTCTATCTCATCTGGATTTAGGGTACAAACGATGATACTTGGTGAAATCATACTCTGGCATGTGGGGATCATTTTGATCCAGGCAGAATTTTTGCCGGAATCTCCTAAGTCATTTTATAGCACCCGAAAGTTACGAAATTACAACTTTTTTGACTTCAAATGCTGTATCTCATCTGGATTCAGGGTACAAACGATGATACTTGATGAAATCATACTCTGGCATGTGGGGATCATTGTAATCCAGGCAGCATTTTAGCCGGACCTTCCTAAGTCATTTTATAGCACCTGAAAGTTACGAAATTACAGGATTTTGACTTCAAATGCTCTATCTCATCCGGATGCAGGGTACTAACGATGATACTCGGTGAAATCATACTCTGGCATGTGGGGATCATTGTCATGCACGCAGAATTTTTGCCGGACCTTCCTAAGTCATTTTATAGCTCCTGAAAGTTGAAAAATTGCACGATTAGGAGTTTCAAAATGCTGTATCTCATCTGGATTCAGGGTACAAACGATGATACTCGGTGGAATCATACTCTGGCATGTGGGGATCATTGTAATCCAGGCAGAATTTTTGCCGGAATTCCTAAGTCATTTTATAGCACCCGAAAGTTGAAAAATTACAAAATGCTGTATCTCACCTGAATTTAGGGTACAAACGATGATACTCGCTGAAATCATACTCTGGCATGTGGGGATCATTGTGATGCACGCAGAATTCTTGCCGGACCTAAGTCATTTTATAGCTCCCGAAAGTTGAAAAATTACAGAATTAGGAGTTTCAAAATGCTCTATCTCATCGGTACAAACGATGATACTATCATACTCTGGCATGTGGGGATCATTGTCATCCACGCAGAATTTTTGCCGGACCTTCCTAAGTCATTTTATAGCTCCTGAAAGTTGAAAAATTACAGGATTAGGAGTTTCAAAATGCTCTATCTCTTCTGGATTTAGGGTACAAACGATGATATTCGGTGAAATCATACTCTGGCATGTGGGGATCATTTTGATCCAGGCAGAATTCTTGCCGGACTCTCTTAAGTCATTTTATAGCTCCCGAAAGTTGAAAAATTACAGGATTAGGAGTTTCAAAATGCTCTATCTCATCTGGATTCAGGGTACAAACGATGATACTCGGTGAAATCATACTCTGGCATGTGTGGATCATTTTGATCCAGGCAGAATTTCTGCTGGTCTCTCCTAAGTCATTTTATAGCTCCCGAAAATTGAAAAATTACAGGATTAGGAGTTTCAAAATGCTCTATCTCATCCGGATTTAGGGTACAAACGATGATACTGGGTGGAATCATACTCTGGCATGTGGGGATTATTTTCGTCCACGCAGAATTTTTGCCGGAATCTCCTAAGTCATTTCATAGCTCCCGAAAGTTGAAAAATTACAGGATTAAGAGTTTCAAAATGCTCTATCTCATTTGGATTTAGGGTACAAACGATGATACTTGGTGGAATCATACTCTGGCATGTGGGGATTATTGTCATCCACGCAGAATTTTTGCCGGAATCTCCTAAGTCATTTTATAGCACCCGAAAGTTACGAAATTACAACTTTTTTGACTTCAAATGCTCTATCTCATCTGAATTTAGGGGACAAACGATGATACTCGGTGAAATCATACTCTGGCATGTGGGGATCATTGTGATGCACGCAGAATTTTTGCCGGACCTTCCTAAGTCATTTTATAGCTCCTGAAAGTTGAAAAATTACAGAATTAGGAGTTTCAAAATGCTCTATCTCATCTGGATTTAGGGTACAAACGATGATACTCGGTGGAATCATACTCTGGCATGTGGGGATCATTGTAATCCAGGCAGAATTTTTGCCGGAAAGTCCTAAGTCATTTTATAGCTCCGAAAGTTGAAAAATTACAGGATTAGGAGTTTCAAATGCTCTATCTCATCTGGATTTAGGGTACAAACGATGATACTTGGTGAAATCATACTCTGGCATGTGGGGATCATTGTAATCCAGGCAGAATTTTTGTTGGACCTTCCTAAGTCATTTTATAGCTCCCGAAAGTTGAAAAATTATAGGATTAGGAGTTTCAAAATGCTCTTTCACATCTGGATTTAGGGTACAAACGATGATACTCGGTGAAATCATACTCTGGCATGTGGGGATCATTGTCATCCACGCAGAATTTTTGCCGGACCTTCCTAAGTCATTTTATAGCTCCCGAAAGTTGAAAAATTGCAGGATTAGGAGTTTCAAAATGCTCTATCTTATCTGGATTTAGGGTACAAACGATGATATTCGGTGAAATCATACTCTGGCATGTGGGGATCATTTTGATCCAGGCAGAATTTTTGCGGCCTTTCTAAGTCATTTTATAGCTCCCGAAAGTTGAAAAATTACAGGATTAGGAGTTTCAAAATGCTCTATCTCATCTGGATTTAGGGTACAAACGATGATATTCGCTGAAATCATACTCTGGCATGTGGGGATCATTTTCATCCACGCAGAATTTTTGCCGGACTCTCCTAAGTCATTTTATAGCTCCGAAAGTTGAAAAATTACAGGATTAGGAGTTTCAAAATGCTCTATCTCATCTGGATTTAGGGTACGAACGATGATACTTGGTGAAATCATACTCTGGCATGTGGGGATCATTGTCATCCACGCAGAATTTTTGCCGGACCTTCCTAAGTCATTTTATAGCTCCTGAAAGTTGAAAAATTGCAGGATTAGGAGTTTCAAAATGCTCTATCTTATCTAGATTTAGGGTACAAACGATGATACTTGGTGAAATCATACTCTGGCATGTGGGGATCATTTTGATCCAGGCAGAATTCTTGCCGGACTCTCCTAAGTCATTTTATAGCTCCCGAAAGTTGAAAAATTACAGGATTAGGAGTTTCAAAATGCTCTATCTCATTCGGATTTAGGGTACAAACGATGATACTAGGTGAAATCATACTCTGGCATGTGGGGATCATTGTCATCCAGGCAGAATTTTTGCCGGACTGTCCTAAGTCATTTTATAGCTCCCGAAAGTTGAAAAATTGCAGGATTAGGAGTTTCAAAATGCTCTATCTCATCCGGATTCAGGGTACAATCGATGATACTTGGTGAAATCATACTCTGGCATGTGGGGATCATTTTTATCCACGCAGAATTTTTGCCGGACTCTCTTAAGTCATTTTATAGCTCCCGAAAGTTGAAAAATTACAGGATTAGGAGTTTCAAAATGATCTATCTCATCTGGATTTAGGGTACAAACGATGATACTTGGTGAAATCATACTCTGGCATGTGGGGATCATTGTAATCCAGGCAGAATTTTCGCCGGAATCTCCTAAGTCATTTTATAGCACCCGAAAGTTACGAAATTACAACTTTTTTGACTTCAAATGCTCTATCTCATCCGGATGCAGGGTACCAACGATGATACTCGGTGAAATCATACTCTGGCATGTGGGGATCATTGTGATGCACGCAGAATTTTTGCCGGACCTTCCTAAGTCATTTTATAGCTCCCGAAAGTTGAAAAATTACAGGATTAGGAGTTTCAAAATGCTCTATCTCATCTGGATTTAGGGGACAAACGATGATACTTGGTGAAATCATACTCTGGCATGTGGGGATCATTGTCATCCACGCAGAATTTTTGTTGGTTCCTCCTAAGTCATTTTATAGCTCCCGAAAGTTGAAAAATTGCAGGATTAGGAGTTTCAAAATGCTCTTTCTTATCTGGATTTAGGGTACAAACGATGATACTTGATGAAATCATACTCTGGCATGTGGGGATCATTTTGATCCAGGCAGAATTTCTGCTGGACCTTCCTAAGTCATTTGATAGCTCCCGAAAGTTGAAAAATTACAGGATTAGGAGTTCCAAAATGCTTTATCTCATCTGAATTTAGGGTACAAACGGTGATACTCGCTGAAATCATACTCTGGCATGTGGGGATCGTTGTGATCCACGCAGAATTTTTGCCGGACCTTCCTAAGTCATTTTATAGCTCCTGAAAGTTGAAAAATTGCAGGATTGAGAGTTTCAAAATGCTCTATCTCATCTGGATTTATGGTACAAACGATGATACTTGGTGAAATCATACTCTGGCATGTGGGGATCATTGTAATCCAGGCAGAATTTTCGCCAGAATCTCCTAAGTCATTTTATAGCTGCCGAAAGTTGAAAAATTACAGGATTAGGAGTTTCAAAATGCTCTATCTCATCTGGATTTAGGGTACAAACGATGATATTCGGTGAAATCATACTCTGGCATGTGGGGATCATTGTCATCCACGCAGAATTTTTGCCGGACCTTCCTAAGTCATTTTATAGCTCCCGAAAGTTGAAAAATTGCAGGATTAGGAGTTTCAAAATGCTCTATCTCATCTGGATTTAGGGTACAAACGATGATACTTGGTGAAATCATATTCTAGCATGTGGGGATCATCTTCATCCAGGCAGAATTTCTGCCGGACTCTCCTAAGTCATTTTATAGCTCCCGAAAGTTGAAAAATTACAGGATTAGGAGTTTCAAAATGCTCTATCTCATCCGGCTTCAGGGTACAATCGATGATACTTGGTGAAATCATACTCTGGCATGTGGGGATCATTTTCATCCAGGCAGAATTTTGCCGGAATCTCCTAAGTCATTTTATAGCTCCCGAAAGTTGAAAAATTACAGGATTAGGAGTTTCAAATGCTCTATCTCATCCGGATTCAGGGTACAAACGATGATACTTGGTGAAATCATACTCTGGCATGTGGGGATCATTTTTATCCACGCAGAATTTTTGCCGGACTCTCCTAAGTCATTTTATAGCTCCCGAAAGTTGAAATGCTCTATCTCATCCGGATTTAGGGAAAATTGCAGGATTAGGAGTTTCAAAATGCTCTATCTCATCTGGATTTAGGTACAAACGATGATACTTGGTGAAATCATACTCTGGCATGTGGGGATCATTTTGATCCAGGCAGAATTTTTGCCTCTCCTAAGTCATTTTATAGCTCCTGAAAGTTGAAAAATTACAGGATTAGGAGTTTCAAAATGCTGTATCTCATCTGAATTTAGGGTACAAACGATGATACTCGCTGAAATCATACTCTGGCATGTGGGGATCATTGTGATGCACGCAGAATTTTTGCCGGACCTTCCTAAGTCATTTTATAGCTCCCGAAAGTTGAATTGCAGGATTTTGAGTTTCAAATGCTGTATCTGATCTGGATTTAGGGTACAAACGATGATACTTGGTGAAATCATACTCTGGCATGTGGGGATCATTGTCATCCACGCAGAATTTCTGCCGGACCTTCCTAAGTCATTTTATAGCTCCCGAAAGTTGAAAAATTACAGAATTAGGAGTTTCAAAATGCTCTATCTCATCCGGCTTCAGGGTACAATCGATGATACTTGGTGGAATCATACTCTGGCATGTGAGGATCATTTTCATCCACGCAGAATTTTTGCCGGACTCTCCTAAGTCATTTTATAGCTCCCGAAAATTGAAAAATTACAGGATTAGGAGTTTCAAAATGCTCTATCTCATCCGGATTTGGAGTGCAAACGATGATACTTGGTGAAATCATACTCTGGCATGTGGGGATCATTGTAATCCAGGCAGAATTTTCGCCAGAATCTCCTAAGTCATTTTATAGCTGCCGAAAGTTGAAAAATTACAGGATTAGGAGTTTCAAAATGCTCTATCTCATCTGGATTTAGGGTACGAACGATGATACTTGGTGAAATCATACTCTGGCATGTTGTGATCATTGTCATCCACGCAGAATTTTTGCCGGACCTTCCTAAGTCATTTCATAGCTCCCGAAAGTTACGAAATTACAACTTTTTTGACTTCAAATGCTGTATCTCATCTGGATTCAGGGTACAAACGATGATACTTGATGAAATCATACTCTGGCATGTGGGGATCATTGTAATCCAGGCAGGATTTTCGCCGAAATCTCCTAAGTCATTTTATAGCACCCGAAAGTTACGAAATTACAACTTTTTTGACTTCAAATGCTCTATCTCATCCGGATGCAGGGTACCAACGATGATACTCGGTGAAATCATACTCTGGCATGTGGGGATCATTTTCATCCACGCAGAATTTTTGCCGGAATCTCCTAAGTCATTTTATAGCTCCCGAAAGTTGAAAAATTACACGATTAGGAGTTTCAAAATGCTGTATCTCATCTGGATTCCGGGTACAAACGATGATACTCGGTGGAATCATACTCTGGCATATGGGGATCATTGTAATCCAGGCAGAATTTTTGCCGGAATCTCCTAAGTCATTTTATAGCACCCGAAAGTTACGAAATTACAACTTCTTTGACTTCAAATGCTGTATCTCATCTGAATTTAGGGTACAAACGATGATACTCGCTGAAATCATACTCTGGCATGAGGGGATCATTGTGATGCACGCAGAATTCTTGCCGGACCTTCCTAAGTCATTTTATAGCTCCCGAAAGTTGAAAAATTACAGAATTAGGAGTTTCAAAATGCTCTATCTCATCTGGATTTAGGGTACAAACGATGATATTTGATGAAATCATACTCTGGCATGTGGTACAAACGATGATACTTGGTGAAATCATACTCTGGCATGTGGGGATCATTTTGATCCAGGCAGAATTTTTGCCGGAATCTACTAAGTCATTTTATAGCACCCTAAAGTTACGAATTTACAACTTTTTTGACTTCAAATGCTGTATCTCATCTGGATTCAGGGTACAAACGATGATACTTGATGAAATCATACTCTGGCATGTGGGGATCATTGTAATCCAGGCAGGATTTTCGCCGGAATCTCCTAAGTCATTTTATAGCACCCGAAAGTTACGAAATTACAACTTTTTTGACTTCAAATGCTCTATCTCATCCGGATGCAGGGTACCAACGATGATACTCGGTGAAATCATACTCTGGCATGTGGGGATCATTTTCATCCACGCAGAATTTTTGCCGGACTCTCCTAAGTCATTTTATAGCTCCCGAAAGTTGAAAAATTACACGATTAGGAGTTTCAAAATGCTGTATCTCATCTGGATTCGGGTACCAACGATGATACTCGGTGGAATCATACTCTGGCATGTGGGGATCATTGTAATCCAGGCAGAATTTTTGCCGGAATCTCCTAAGTCATTTTATAGCACCCGAAAGTTACGAAATTACAACTTCTTTGACTTCAAATGCTGTATCTCACCTGAATTTAGGGTACAAACGATGATACTCGCTGAAATCATACTCTGGCATGTGGGGATCATTGTCATCCACGCAGAATTTTTGCCGGACCTTCCTAAGTCATTTTATAGCTCCCGAAAGTTGAAAAATTACAGAATTAGGAGTTTCAAAATGCTCTATCTCATCTGGATTTAGGGTACAAACGATGATATTTGGTGAAATCATACTCTGGCATGTGGGGATCATGTCATCCACGCAGAATTTTTGCCTAACTCCTAAGTCATTTTATAGCTCCGAAAGTTGAAAAATTGCAGGATTAGGAGTTTCAAAATGCTCTATCTCACCTGCATTTAGGGTACAAACGATGATACTTGGCGGGATCATACTCTGGCATGTGGGGATCATTGTCATCCACGCAGAATTTTGGCAGGAATCTACTAAGACATTTTATAGCTCCCGAAAGTTGAAAAATTACAGGATTAGGAGTTTCAAAATGCTCTATCTCATCTGGATTTGGGGTACGAACGATGATACTTGGTGAAATCATACTCTGGCATGTGGGGATCATTGTCATCCACGCAGAATTTTTGCCGGACCTTCCTAAGTCATTTTATAGCTCCGAAAGTTACGAAATTGCAGGATTAGGAGTTTCAAATGCTCTATCTTATCTGGATTTAGGGTACAAACGATGATACTTGGTGGAATCATACTCTGGCATGTGGGGATCATTGTTCCACCAACGATGATACTCGGTGAAATACTCTGGCATGTGGGGATCATTTTCATCCACGCAGAATTTTTGCCGGACTCTCCTAAGTCATTTTATAGCTCCCGAAAGTTGAAAAATTACACGATTAGGAGTTTCAAAATGCTGTATCTCATCTGGATTCCGGGTACAAACGATGATACTCGGTGGAATCATACTCTGGCATGTGGGGATCATTGTAATCCAGGCAGAATTTTTGCCGGAATCTCCTAAGTCATTTTACAGCACCCGAAAGTTACGAAATTACAACTTCTTTGACTTCAAATGCTGTATCTCATCTGAATTTAGGGTACAAACGATGATACTCGCTGAAATCATACTCTGGCATGAGGGGATCATTGTGATGCACGCAGAATTCTTGCCGGACCTTCCTAAGTCATTTTATAGCTCCCGAAAGTTGAAAAATTACAGAATTAGGAGTTTCAAAATGCTCTATCTCATCTGGATTTAGGGTACAAACGATGATACTTGGTGAAATCATACTCTGGCATGTGGGGATCATTTTGATCCAGGCAGAATTTTTGCCGGAATCTCCTAAGTCATTTTATAGCACCCGAAAGTTACGAAATTACAACTTTTTTGACTTCAAATGCTGTATCTCATCTGGATTCAGGGTACAAACGATGATACTTGATGAAATCATACTCTGGCATGTGGGGATCATTGTAATCCAGGCAGGATTTTCGCCGGAATCTCCTAAGTCATTTTATAGCACCGAAAGTTACGAAATTACAACTTTTTTGACTTCAAATGCTCTATCTCATCCGGATGCAGGGTACCAACGATGATACTCGGTGAAATCATACTCTGGCATGTGGGGATCATTTTCATCCACGCAGAATTTTTGCCGGACTCTCCTAAGTCATTTTATAGCTCCCGAAAGTTGAAAAATTACACGATTAGGAGTTTCAAAATGCTGTATCTCATCTGGATTCCGGGTACAAACGATGATACTCGGTGGAATCATACTCTGGCATGTGGGGATCATTGTAATCCAGGCAGAATTTTTGCCGGAATCTCCTAAGTCATTTTATAGCACCCGAAAGTTACGAAATTACAACTTCTTTGACTTCAAATGCTGTATCTCACCTGAATTTAGGGTACAAACGATGATACTCGCTGAAATCATACTCTGGCATGAGGGGATCATTGTGATGCACGCAGAATTCTTGCCGGACCTTCCTAAGTCATTTTATAGCTCCCGAAAGTTGAAAAATTACAGAATTAGGAGTTTCAAAATGCTCTATCTCATCTGGATTTAGGGTACAAACGATGATATTCGGTGAAATCATACTCTGGCATGTGGGGATCAATGTCATCCACGCAGAATTTTTGCCTGAATCTCCTAAGTCATTTTATAGCTCCCGAAAGTTGAAAAATTGCAGGATTAGGAGTTTCAAAATGCTCTATCTCATCTGGATTTAGGGTACAAACGATGATACTTGGCTGGATCATACTCTGGCATGTGGGGATCATTGTCATCCACGCAGAATTTTTGCCGGACCTTCCTAAGTCATTTTATAGCTCCCGAAAGTTGAAAAATTACAGGATTAGGAGTTTCAAAATGCTCTATCTCATCTGGATTTGGGGTACGAACGATGATACTTGGTGAAATCATACTCTGGCATGTGGGGATCATTGTCATCCACGCAGAATTTTTGCCGGACCTTCCTAAGTCATTTTATAGCTCCCGAAAGTTGAAAAATTGCAGGATTAGGAGTTTCAAAATGCTCTATCTTATCTGGATTTAGGGTACAAACGATGATACTTGGTGGAATAATACTCTGGCATGTGGGGATCATTTTGATCCAGGCAGAATTTTTGCCGGGCCTTTCTAAGTCATTTTATAGCTCCCGAAAGTTGAAAAATTACAGGATTAGGAGTTCCAAAATGCTCTATCTCATCTGGATTTAGGGTACAAACGATGATATTCGCTGAAATCATACTCTGGCATGTGGGGATCATTTTCATCCACGCAGAATTTTTGCCGGACTCTCCTAAGTCATTTTATAGCTCCCGAAAGTTGAAAAATCACACGATTAGGAGTTTCAAAATGCTGTATCTCATCTGGATTCCGGGTACAAACGATGATACTCGGTGGAATCATACTCTGGCATGTGGGGATCATTGTAATCCAGGCAGAATTTTTGTCGGACCTTCCTAAGTCATTTTATAGCTCCCGAAAGTTGAAAAATTGCAGGATTGAGAGTTTCAAAATGCTCTATCCCATCCGGATTCAGGGTACAGACAATGATACTCGGTGAAATCATACTCTAGCATGTGGGGATCATTTTCATCCAGGCAGAATTTCTGCCGGACTCTCCTAAGTCATTTTATAGCTCCCGAAAGTTGAAAAATTGCAGGATTAGGAGTTTCAAAATGCTCTATCTCATCCGGATTCAGGGTACAATCGATGATACTTGGTGAAATCATACTCTGGCATGTGGGGATCATTTTTATTCACGCAGAATTTTTGCCGGACTCTCTTAAGTCATTTTATAGCTCCCGAAAGTTGAAAAATTACAGGATTAGGAGTTTCAAAATGCTCTATCTCATCCGGATTTAGGGTACAAACGATGATACTTGGTGAAATCATACTCTGGCATGTGGGGATCATTGTAATCCAGGCAGAATTTTCGCCGGAATCTCCTCAGTCATTTTATAGCACCCGAAAGTTACGAAATTACAACTTTTTTGACTTCAAATGCTCTATCTCATCCGGATTCAGGGTACCAACGATGTAACTCGGTGAAATCATACTCTGGCATGTGGGAATCATTGTGATGCACGCAGAATTTTTGCCGGACCTTCCTAAGTCATTTTATAGCTCCCGAAAGTTGAAAAATTACAGGATTAGGAGTTTCAAAATGCTCTATCTCATCTGGATTTGGGGTACAAACGATGATACTCGGTGAAATCATACTCTGGCATGTGGTGATCATTGTCATCCACGCAGAATTTTTGTTGGACCCTCCTAAGTCATTTTATAGCTCCCGAAAGTTGAAAAATTGCAGGATTAGGAGTTTCAAAATGCTCTATCTTATCTGGATTTAGGGTACAAACGATGATACTTGGTGAAATCATACTCTGGCATGTGGGGATCATTTTGATCCAGGCAGAATTTCTGCTGGACCTTCCTAAGTCATTTTATAGCTCCCGAAAGTTGAAAAATTACAGGATTAGGAGTTCCAAAATGCTTTATCTCATCTGAATTTAGGGTACAAACGGTGATACTCGCTGAAATCATACTCTGGCATGTGGGGATCGTTGTGATGCACGCAGAATTTTTGCCGGACCTTCCTAAGTCGTTTTATAGCTCCCGAAAGTTGAAAAATTGCAGGATTGAGAGTTCCAAAATGCTCTATCTTATCTGGATTTAGGGTACAAACGATGATACCCGGTGAAATCATACTCTAGCATGTGGGGATCATCTTCATACAGGCAGAATTTTTGCCTAAATCTCCTAAGTCATTTTATAGCTCCCGAAAGTTGAAAAATTGCAGGATTAGGAGTTTCAAAATGCTCTATCTCATCTGGATTTAGGGTACAAACGATGATACTTGGCTGGATCATACTCTGGCATGTGGGGATCATTGTCATCCACGCAGAATTTTTGCCGGACCTTCCTAAGTCATTTTATAGCTCCCGAAAGTTGAAAAATTACAGGATTAGGAGTTTCAAAATGCTCTATCTCATCTGGATTTAGGGTACGAACGATGATACTTGGTGAAATCATACTCTGGCATGTGGGGATCATTGTCATCCACGCAGAATTTTTGCCGGACCTTCCTAAGTCATTTTATAGCTCCCGAAAGTTGAAAAATTGCAGGATTAGGAGTTTCAAAATGCTCTATCTTATCTGGATTTAGGGTACAAACGATGATACTTGGTGAAATAATACTCTGGCATGTGGGGATCATTTTGATCCAGGCAGAATTTTTGCCGGGCCTTTCTAAGTCATTTTATAGCTCCCGAAAGTTGAAAAATCACAGGATTAGGAGTTCCAAAATGCTCTATCTCATCTGGATTTAGGGTACAAACGATGATATTCGCTGAAATCATACTCTGGCATGTGGGGATCATTTTCATCCAGGCAGAATTTTTGCCGGACTCTCCTAAGTCATTTTATAGCTCCCGAAAGTTGAAAAATTGCAGGATTAGGAGTTTCAAAATGCTCTATCTCATCCGGATTCAGGGTACAATCGATGATACTTGGTGAAATCATACTCTGGCATGTGGGGATCATTTTTATCCACGCAGAATTTTTGCCGGACTCTCTTAAGTCATTTTATAGCTCCCGAAAGTTGAAAAATTACAGGATTAGGAGTTTCAAAATGCTCTATCTCATCCGGATTTAGGGTACAAACGATGATACTTGGTGAAATCATACTCTGGCATGTGGGGATCATTGTAATCCAGGCAGAATTTTCGCCGGAATCTCCTCAGTCATTTTATAGCACTCGAAAGTTACGAAATTACAACTTTTTTGACTTCAAATGCTCTATCTCATCCGGATTCAGGGTACCAACGATGATACTCGGTGAAATCATACTCTGGCATGTGGGGATCATTGTGATGCACGCAGAATTTTTGCCGGACCTTCCTAAGTCATTTTATAGCTCCCGAAAGTTGAAAAATTACAGGATTAGGAGTTTCAAAATGCTCTATCTCATCTGGATTTAGGGTACAAACGATGATACTTGGTGAAATCATACTCTGGCATGTGGTGATCATTGTCATCCACGCAGAATTTTTGTTGGACCCTCCTAAGTCATTTTATAGCTCCCGAAAGTTGAAAAATTGCAGGATTAGGAGTTTCAAAATGCTCTATCTTATCTGGATTTAGGGTACAAACGATGATACTTGGTGAAATCATACTCTGGCATGTGGGGATCATTTTGATCCAGGCAGAATTTCTGCTGGACCTTCCTAAGTCATTTTATAGCTCCCGAAAGTTGAAAAATTACAGGATTAGGAGTTCCAAAATGCTTTATCTCATCTGAATTTAGGGTAAAAACGGTGATACTTGCTGAAATCATACGCTGGCATGTGGGGATCGTTGTGATGCACGCAGAATTTTTGCCGGACCTTCCTAAGTCATTTTATAGCTCCCGAAAGTTGGAAAATTGCAGGATTGAGAGTTCCGAAATGCTCTATCTTATCTGGATTTAGGGTACAAACAAGGATCCTTGGTGAAATCATACTCTAGCATGTGGGGATCATTGTCATCCACGCAGAATTTTTGCCGGACCTTCCTAAGTCATTTTATAGCTCCCGAAAGTTGAAAAATTGCAGGATTAGGAGTTTCAAAATGCTCTATCTTATCTGGATTTAGGGTACAAACGATGATACTTGGTGGAATAATACTCTGGCATGTGGGGATCATTTTGATCCAGGCAGAATTTTTGCCGGGCCTTTCTAAGTCATTTTATAGCTCCCGAAAGTTGAAAAATTACAGGATTAGGAGTTCCAAAATGCTCTATCTCATCTGGATTTAGGGTACAAACGATGATATTCGCTGAAATCATACTCTGGCATGTGGGGATCATTTTCATCCACGCAGAATTTTTGCCGGACTCTCCTAAGTCATTTTATAGCTCCCGAAAGTTGAAAAATCACACGATTAGGAGTTTCAAAATGCTGTATCTCATCTGGATTCCGGGTACGAACGATGATACTCGGTGGAATCATACTCTGGCATGTGGGGATCATTGTAATCCAGGCAGAATTTTTGTCGGACCTTCCTAAGTCATTTTATAGCTCCCGAAAGTTGAAAAATTGCAGGATTGAGAGTTCCAAAATGCTCTATCTTATCTGGATTTAGGGTACAAACAATGATACTCGATGAAATCATACTCTGGCATGTGGGGATCATTTTGATCCAGGCAGAATTCTTGCCGGACTCTCCTAAGTCATTTTATAGCTCCCGAAAATTGAAAAATTACAGGATTAGGAGTTTCAAAATGCTCTATCCCATCCGGATTCAGGGTACAGACAATGATACTCGGTGAAATCATACTCTAGCATGTGGGGATCATTTTCATCCAGGCAGAATTTCTGCCGGACTCTCCTAAGTCATTTTATAGCTCCCGAAAGTTGAAAAATTGCAGGATTAGGAGTTTCAAAATGCTCTATCTCATCCGGATTCAGGGTACAATCGATGATACTTGGTGAAATCATACTCTGGCATGTGGGGATCATTTTTATTCACGCAGAATTTTTGCCGGACTCTCTTAAGTCATTTTATAGCTCCCGAAAGTTGAAAAATTACAGGATTAGGAGTTTCAAAATGCTCTATCTCATCCGGATTTAGGGTACAAACGATGATACTTGGTGAAATCATACTCTGGCATGTGGGGATCATTGTAATCCAGGCAGAATTTTCGCCGGAATCTCCTCAGTCATTTTATAGCACCCGAAAGTTACGAAATTACAACTTTTTTGACTTCAAATGCTCTATCTCATCCGGATTCAGGGTACCAACGATGTAACTCGGTGAAATCATACTCTGGCATGTGGGAATCATTGTGATGCACGCAGAATTTTTGCCGGACCTTCCTAAGTCATTTTATAGCTCCCGAAAGTTGAAAAATTACAGGATTAGGAGTTTCAAAATGCTCTATCTCATCTGGATTTGGGGTACAAACGATGATACTCGGTGAAATCATACTCTGGCATGTGGTGATCATTGTCATCCACGCAGAATTTTTGTTGGACCCTCCTAAGTCATTTTATAGCTCCCGAAAGTTGAAAAATTGCAGGATTAGGAGTTTCAAAATGCTCTATCTTATCTGGATTTAGGGTACAAACGATGATACTTGGTGAAATCATACTCTGGCATGTGGGGATCATTTTGATCCAGGCAGAATTTCTGCTGGACCTTCCTAAGTCATTTTATAGCTCCCGAAAGTTGAAAAATTACAGGATTAGGAGTTCCAAAATGCTTTATCTCATCTGAATTTAGGGTACAAACGGTGATACTCGCTGAAATCATACTCTGGCATGTGGGGATCGTTGTGATGCACGCAGAATTTTTGCCGGACCTTCCTAAGTCGTTTTATAGCTCCCGAAAGTTGAAAAATTGCAGGATTGAGAGTTCCAAAATGCTCTATCTTATCTGGATTTAGGGTACAAACGATGATACCCGGTGAAATCATACTCTAGCATGTGGGGATCATCTTTATCCAGGCAGAATTTTTGCCTAAATCTCCTAAGTCATTTTATAGCTCCCGAAAGTTGAAAAATTGCAGGATTAGGAGTTTCAAAATGCTCTATCTCATCTGGATTTAGGGTACAAACGATGATACTTGGCTGGATCATACTCTGGCATGTGGGGATCATTGTCATCCACGCAGAATTTTTGCCGGACCTTCCTAAGTCATTTTATAGCTCCCGAAAGTTGAAAAATTACAGGATTAGGAGTTTCAAAATGCTCTATCTCATCTGGATTTAGGGTACGAACGATGATACTTGGTGAAATCATACTCTGGCATGTGGGGATCATTGTCATCCACGCAGAATTTTTGCCGGACCTTCCTAAGTCATTTTATAGCTCCCGAAAGTTGAAAAATTGCAGGATTAGGAGTTTCAAAATGCTCTATCTTATCTGGATTTAGGGTACAAACGATGATACTTGGTGAAATAATACTCTGGCATGTGGGGATCATTTTGATCCAGGCAGAATTTTTGCCGGGCCTTTCTAAGTCATTTTATAGCTCACGAAAGTTGAAAAATCACAGGATTAGGAGTTCCAAAATGCTCTATCTCATCTGGATTTAGGGTACAAACGATGATATTCGCTGAAATCATACTCTGGCATGTGGGGATCATTTTCATCCAGGCAGAATTTTTGCCGGACTCTCCTAAGTCATTTTATAGCTCCCGAAAGTTGAAAAATTGCAGGATTAGGAGTTTCAAAATGCTCTATCTCATCCGGATTCAGGGTACAATCGATGATACTTGGTGAAATCATACTCTGGCATGTGGGGATCATTTTTATCCACGCAGAATTTTTGCCGGACTCTCTTAAGTCATTTTATAGCTCCCGAAAGTTGAAAAATTACAGGATTAGGAGTTTCAAAATGCTCTATCTCATCCGGATTTAGGGTACAAACGATGATACTTGGTGAAATCATACTCTGGCATGTGGGGATCATTGTAATCCAGGCAGAATTTTCGCCGGAATCTCCTCAGTCATTTTATAGCACTCGAAAGTTACGAAATTACAACTTTTTTGACTTCAAATGCTCTATCTCATCCGGATTCAGGGTATCAACGATGATACTCGATGAAATCATACTCTGGCATGTGGGGATCATTGTGATGCACGCAGAATTTTTGCCGGACCTTCCTAAGTCATTTTATAGCTCCCGAAAGTTGAAAAATTACAGGATTAGGAGTTTCAAAATGCTCTATCTCATCTGGATTTAGGGTACAAACGATGATACTTGGTGAAATCATACTCTGGCATGTGGTGATCATTGTCATCCACGCAGAATTTTTGTTGGACCCTCCTAAGTCATTTTATAGCTCCCGAAAGTTGAAAAATTGCAGGATTAGGAGTTTCAAAATGCTCTATCTTATCTGGATTTAGGGTACAAACGATGATACTTGGTGAAATCATACTCTGGCATGTGGGGATCATTTTGATCCAGGCAGAATTTCTGCTGGACCTTCCTAAGTCATTTTATAGCTCCCGAAAGTTGAAAAATTACAGGATTAGGAGTTCCAAAATGCTTTATCTCATCTGAATTTAGGGTAAAAACGGTGATACTTGCTGAAATCATACGCTGGCATGTGGGGATCGTTGTGATGCACGCAGAATTTTTGCCGGACCTTCCTAAGTCATTTTATAGCTCCCGAAAGTTGGAAAATTGCAGGATTGAGAGTTCCAAAATGCTCTATCTTATCTGGATTTAGGGTACAAACAATGATCCTTGGTGAAATCATACTCTAGCATGTGGGGATCATTGTCATCCACGCAGAATTTTTGCCGGACCTTCCTAAGTCATTTTATAGCTCCCGAAAGTTGAAAAATTACAGGATTAGGAGTTTCAAAATGCTCTATCTCATCTGGATTTAGGGTACGAACGATGATACTTGGTGAAATCATACTCTGGCATGTGGGGATCATTGTCATCCACGCAGAATTTTTGCCGGACCTTCCTAAGTCATTTTATAGCTCCCGAAAGTTGAAAAATTGCAGGATTAGGAGTTTCAAAATGCTCTATCTTATCTGGATTTAGGGTACAAACGATGATACTTGGTGAAATAATACTCTGGCATGTGGGGATCATTTTGATCCAGGCAGAATTTTTGCCTGGCCTTTCTAAGTCATTTTATAGCTCCCGAAAGTTGAAAAATTACAGGATTAGGAGTTCCAAAATGCTCTATCTCATCTGGATTTAGGGTACAAACGATGATATTCGCTGAAATCATACTCTGGCATGTGGGGATCATTTTCATCCAGGCAGAATTTTTGCCGGACTCTCCTAAGTCATTTTATAGCTCCCGAAAGTTGAAAAATTGCAGGATTAGGAGTTTCAAAATGCTCTATCTCATCCGGATTCAGGGTACAATCGATGATACTTGGTGAAATCATACTCTGGCATGTGGGGATCATTTTTATCCACGCAGAATTTTTGCCGGACTCTCTTAAGTCATTTTATAGCTCCCGAAAGTTGAAAAATTACAGGATTAGGAGTTTCAAAATGCTCTATCTCATCCGGATTTAGGGTACAAACGATGATACTTGGTGAAATCATACTCTGGCATGTGGGGATCATTGTAATCCAGGCAGAATTTTCGCCGGAATCTCCTCAGTCATTTTATAGCACTCGAAAGTTACGAAATTACAACTTTTTTGACTTCAAATGCTCTATCTCATCCGGATTCAGGGTACCAACGATGATACTCGGTGAAATCATACTCTGGCATGTGGGGATCATTGTGATGCACGCAGAATTTTTGCCGGACCTTCCTAAGTCATTTTATAGCTCCCGAAAGTTGAAAAATTACAGGATTAGGAGTTTCAAAATGCTCTATCTCATCTGGATTTAGGGTACAAACGATGATACTTGGTGGAATCATACTCTGGCATGTGGTGATCATTGTCATCCACGCAGAATTTTTGTTGGACCCTCCTAAGTCATTTTATAGCTCCCGAAAGTTGAAAAATTGCAGGATTAGGAGTTTCAAAATGCTCTATCTTATCTGGATTTAGGGTACAAACGATGATACTTGGTGAAATCATACTCTGGCATGTGGGGATCATTTTGATCCAGGCAGAATTTCTGCTGGACCTTCCTAAGTCATTTTATAGCTCCCGAAAGTTGAAAAATTACAGGATTAGGAGTTCCAAAATGCTTTATCTCATCTGAATTTAGGGTAAAACGGTGATACTTGCTGAAATCATACGCTGGCATGTGGGGATCGTTGTGATGCACGCAGAATTTTTGCCGGACCTTCCTAAGTCATTTTATAGCTCCCGAAAGTTGGAAAATTGCAGGATTGAGAGTTCCAAAATGCTCTATCTTATCTGGATTTAGGGTACAAACAATGATCCTTGGTGAAATCATACTCTAGCATGTGGGGATCATCTTCATCCAGGCAGAATTTCTGCCGGACTCTCCTAAGTCATTTTATAGCTCCCGAAAGTTGAAAAATTACAGGATTAGGAGTTTCAAAATGCTCTATCTCATCCGGCTTCAGGGTACAATCGATGATACTTGGTGGAATCATACTCTGGCATGTGAGGATCATTTTCATCCACGCAGAATTTTTGCCGGACTCTCCTAAGTCATTTTATAGCTCCCGAAAATTGAAAAATTACAGGATTAGGAGTTTCAAAATGCTCTATCTCATCCGGATTTGGAGTGCAAACGATGATACTTGGTGAAATCATACTCTGGCATGTGGGGATCATTGTAATCCAGGCAGAATTTCCGCCAGAATCTCCTAAGTCATTTTATAGCTGCCGAAAGTTGAAAAATTACAGGATTAGGAGTTTCAAAATGCTCTATCTCATCTGGATTTAGGGTACGAACGATGATACTTGGTGAAATCATACTCTGGCATGTTGTGATCATTGTCATCCACGCAGAATTTTTGCCGGACCTTCCTAAGTCATTTTATAGCTCCCGAAAGTTGAAAAATTGCAGGATTAGGAGTTTCAAAACGCTCTATCTTATCTGGATTCAGGGTACAAACAATGATACTTGGTGAAATCATACTCTGGCATGTGGGGATCATTTTGATCCAGGCAGAATTTTTGCCGGAATCTCCTAAGTCATTTTATAGCACCCGAAAGTTACGAAATTACAACTTTTTTGACTTCAAATGCTGTATCTCATCTGGATTCAGGGTACAAACTATGATACTTGATGAAATCATACTCTGGCATGTGGGGATCATTGTAATCCAGGCAGGATTTTCGCCGGAATATCCTAAGTCATTTTATAGCACCCGAAAGTTACGAAATTACAACTTTTTTGACTTCAAATGCTCTATCTCTTCCGGATGCAGGGTACCAACGATGATACTCGGTGAAATCATACTCTGGCATGTGGGGATCATTTTCATCCACGCAGAATTTTTGCCGGACTCTCCTAAGTCATTTTATAGCTCCCGAAAGTTGAAAAATTACACGATTGGGAGTTTCAAAATGCTGTATCTCATCTGGATTCCGGGTACAAACGATGATACTCGGTGGAATCATACTCTGGCATGTGGGGATCATTGTAATCCAGGCAGAATTTTTGCCGGAATCTCCTAAGTCATTTTATAGCACCCGAAAGTTACGGAATTACAACTTTTTTGACTTCAAATGCTGTATCTCATCTGAATTTAGGGTACAAACGATGATACTCGCTGGAATCATACTCTGGCATGAGGGGATCATTGTGATGCACGCAGAATTCTTGCCGGACCTTCCTAAGTCATTTTATAGCTCCCGAAAGTTGAAAAATTACAGAATTAGGAGTTTCAAAATGCTCTATCTCATCTGGATTTAGGGTACAAACGATGATATTTGATGAAATCATACTCTGGCATGTGGGGATCAATGTCATCCACGCAGAATTTTTGCCAGAATCTCCTAAGTCATTTTATAGCTCCCGAAAGTTGAAAAATTACAGGATTAGGAGTTTCAAAATGCTCTATCTCATCTGGATTTAGGGTACGAACGATGATACTTGGTGAAATCATACTCTGGCATGTTGTGATCATTGTCATCCACGCAGAATTTTTGCCGGACCTTCCTAAGTCATTTTATAGCTCCCGAAAGTTGAAAAATTGCAGGATTAGGAGTTTCAAAACGCTCTATCTTATCTGGATTCAGGGTACAAACGATGATACTTGGTGAAATCATACTCTGGCATGTGGGGATCATTTTGATCCAGGCAGAATTTTTGCCGGAATCTCCTAAGTCATTTTATAGCACCCGAAAGTTACGAAATTACAACTTTTTTGACTTCAAATGCTGTATCTCATCTGGATTCAGGGTACAAACTATGATACTTGATGAAATCATACTCTGGCATGTGGGGATCATTGTAATCCAGGCAGGATTTTCGCCGGAATATCCTAAGTCATTTTATAGCACCCGAAAGTTACGAAATTACAACTTTTGACTTCAAATGCTCTATCTCATCCGGATGCAGGGTACCAACGATGATACTCGGTGAAATCATACTCTGGCATGTGGAGATCATTTTCATCCACGCAGAATTTTTGCCGGACTCTCCTAAGTCATTTTATAGCTCCCGAAAGTTGAAAAATTACACGATTAGGAGTTTCAAAATGCTGTATCTCATCTGGATTCCGGGTACAAACGATGATACTCGGTGAAATCATACTCTGGCATGTGGGGATCATTTTGATCCAGGCAGAATTTCTGCTGGACCTTCCTAAGTCATTTCATAGCTCCCGAAAGTTGAAAAATTACAGGATTAGGAGTTCCAAAATGCTTTATCTCATCTGAATTTAGGGTACAAACGGTGATACTCGCTGAAATCATACTCTGGCATGTGGGGATCGTCGTGATGCACGCAGAATTTTGCCGGACCTTCCTAAGTCATTTTATAGCTCCCGAAAGTTGAAAAATTGCAGGATTGGGAGTTCCAAAATGCTCTAACTTATCTGGATTTAGGGTACAAACGATGATACTTGATGAAATCATACCCTAGCATGTGGGGATCATCTTCATCCAGGCAGAATTTCTGCCGGACTCTCCTAAGTCATTTTATAGCTCCCGAAAGTTGAAAAATTACAGGATTAGGAGTTTCAAAATGCTCTATCTCATCCGGCTTCAGGGTACAATCGATGATACTTGATGGAATCATACTCTGGCATGTGAGGATCATTTTCATCCACGCAGAATTTTTGCCGGACTCTCCTAAGTCATTTTATAGCTCCCGAAAATTGAAAAATTACAGGATTAGGAGTTTCAAAATCCTCTATCTCATCCGGATTTGGGGTTCAAACGATGATACTTGGTGAAATCATACTCTGGCATGTGGGGATCATTGTAATCCAGGCAGAATTTTCGCCAGAATCTCCTAAGTCATTTTATAGCTGCCGAAAGTTGAAAAATTACAGGATTAGGAGTTTCAAAATGCTCTATCTCATCTGGATTTAGGGTACGAACGATGATACTTGGTGAAATCATACTCTGGCATGTTGTGATCATTGTCATCCACGCAGAATTTTTGCCGGACCTTCCTAAGTCATTTTATAGCTCCCGAAAGTTACGAAATTACAACTTTTTTGACTTCAAATGCTGTATCTCATCTGGATTCAGGGTACAAACGATGATACTTGATGAAATCATACTCTGGCATGTGGGGATCATTGTAATCCAGGCAGGATTTTCGCCGAAATCTCCTAAGTCATTTTATAGCACCCGAAAGTTACGAAATTACAACTTTTTTGACTTCAAATGCTCTATCTCATCCGGATGCAGGGTACCAACGATGATACTCGGTGAAATCATACTCTGGCATGTGGGGATCATTTTCATCCACGCAGAATTTTTGCCGGACTCTCCTAAGTCATTTTATAGCTCCCGAAAGTTGAAAAATTACACGATTAGGAGTTTCAAAATGCTGTATCTCATCTGGATTCCGGGTACAAACGATGATACTCGGTGGAATCATACTCTGGCATGTGGGGATCATTGTAATCCAGGCAGAATTTTTGCCGGAATCTCCTAAGTCATTTTATAGCACCCGAAAGTTACGAAATTACAACTTCTTTGACTTCAAATGCTGTATCTCATCTGAATTTAGGGTACAAACGATGATACTCGCTGAAATCATACTCTGGCATGAGGGGATCATTGTGATGCACGCAGAATTCTTGCCGGACCTTCCTAAGTCATTTTATAGCTCCCGAAAGTTGAAAAATTACAGAATTAGGAGTTTCAAAATGCTCTATCTCATCTGGATTTAGGGTACAAACGATGATACTTGGTGAAATCATACTCTGGCATGTGGGGATCATTTTGATCCAGGCAGAATTTTTGCCGGAATCTCCTAAGTCATTTTATAGCACCCGAAAGTTACGAAATTACAACTTTTTTGACTTCAAATGCTGTATCTCATCTGGATTCAGGGTACAAACGATGATACTTGATGAAATCATACTCTGGCATGTGGGGATCATTGTAATCCAGGCAGGATTTTCGCCGGAATCTCCTAAGTCATTTTATAGCACCCGAAAGTTACGAAATTACAACTTTTTTGACTTCAAATGCTCTATCTCATCCGGATGCAGGGTACCAACGATGATACTCGGTGAAATCATACTCTGGCATGTGGGGATCATTTTCATCCACGCAGAATTTTTGCCGGACTCTCCTAAGTCATTTTATAGACCCGAAAGTTGAAAAATTACACGATTAGGAGTTTCAAAATGCTGTATCTCATCTGGATTCCGGGGACAAACGATGATACTCGGTGGAATCATACTCTGGCATGTGGGGATCATTGTAATCCAGGCAGAATTTTTGCCGGAATCTCCTAAGTCATTTTATAGCACCCGAAAGTTACGAAATTACAACTTCTTTGACTTCAAATGCTGTATCTCACCTGAATTTAGGGTACAAACGATGATACTCGCTGAAATCATACTCTGGCATGAGGGGATCATTGTGATGCACGCAGAATTCTTGCCGGACCTTCCTAAGTCATTTTATAGCTCCGAAAGTTGAAAAATTACAGAATTAGGAGGTTCAAAATGCTCTATCTCATCTGGATTTAGGGTACAAACGATGATATTTGGTGAAATCATACTCTGGCATGTGGGGATCAATGTCATCCACGCAGAATTTTTGCCTAAATCTCCTAAGTCATTTTATAGCTCCGAAAGTTGAAAAATTGCAGTATTAGGAGTTTCAAAATGCTCTATCTCATCTGGATTTAGGGTACAAACGATGATACTTGGCTGGATCATACTCTGGCATGTGGGGATCATTGTCATCCACGCAGAATTCTTGCCGGACCTTCCTAAGTCATTTTATAGCTCCCGAAAGTTGAAAAATTACAGGATTAGGAGTTTCAAAATGCTCTATCTCATCTGGATTTGGGGTACGAACGATGATACTTGGTGAAATCATACTCTGGCATGTGGGGATCATTGTCATCCACGCAGAATTTTTGCCGGACCTTCCTAAGTCATTTTATAGCTCCGAAAGTTGAAAAATTGCAGGATTAGGAGTTTCAAAATGCTCTATCTCATCTGGATTTAGGGTACTAACGATGATACTTGGATTCATAATACTCTGGCATGTGGGGATCATTTTGATCCAGGCAAAATGCTCTATCTCATCTGGATTTAGGGTACAACGATGATATTCGCTGAAATCATACTCTGGCATGTGGGGATCATTTTGATCCAGGCAGAATTTTTGCCGGGCCTTTCTAAGTCATTTTATAGCTCCCGAAAGTTGAAAAATTACAGGATTAGGAGTTTCAAAATGCTCTATCTCATCTGGATTTGGGGTACGAACGATGATACTTGGTGAAATCATACTCTGGCATGTGGGGATCATTGTCATCCACGCAGAATTTTTGCCGGACCTTCCTAAGTCATTTTATAGCTCCCGAAAGTTGAAAAATTGCAGGATTAGGAGTTTCAAAATGCTCTATCTTATCTGGATTTAGGGTACGAACGATGATACTTGGTGAAATAATACTCTGGCATGTGGGGATCATTTTTATCCACGCAGAATTTTTGCCGGACTCTCTTAAGTCATTTTATAGCTCCCGAAAGTTGAAAAATTACAGGATTAGGAGTTTCAAAATGCTCTATCTCATCCGGATTTAGGGTACAAACGATGATACTTGGTGAAATCATACTCTGGCATGTGGGGATCATTGTAATCCAGGCAGAATTTTCGCCGGAATCTCCTCAGTCATTTTATAGCACTCGAAAGTTACGAAATTACAACTTTTTTGACTTCAAATGCTCTATCTCATCCGGATTCAGGGTACCAACGATGATACTCGGTGAAATCATACTCTGGCATGTGGGGATCATTGTGATGCACGCAGAATTTTTGCCGGACCTTCCTAAGTCATTTTATAGCTCCCGAAAGTTGAAAAATTACAGGATTAGGAGTTTCAAAATGCTCTATCTCATCTGGATTTAGGGTACAAACGATGATACTTGGTGGAATCATACTCTGGCATGTGGTGATCATTGTCATCCACGCAGAATTTTTGTTGGACCCTCCTAAGTCATTTTATAGCTCCCGAAAGTTGAAAAATTGCAGGATTAGGAGTTTCAAAATGCTCTATCTTATCTGGATTCAGGGTACAAACAATGATACTTGGTGAAATCATACTCTGGCATGTGGGGATCATTTTGATCCAGGCAGAATTTTTGCCGGAATCTCCTAAGTCATTTTATAGCACCCGAAAGTTACGAAATTACAACTTTTTTGACTTCAAATGCTGTATCTCATCTGGATTCAGGGTACAAACTATGATACTTGATGAAATCATACTCTGGCATGTGGGGATCATTGTAATCCAGGCAGGATTTTCGCCGGAATATCCTAAGTCATTTTATAGCACCCGAAAGTTACGAAATTACAACTTTTTTGACTTCAAATGCTCTATCTCTTCCGGATGCAGGGTACCAACGATGATACTCGGTGAAATCATACTCTGGCATGTGGGGATCATTTTCATCCACGCAGAATTTTTGCCGGACTCTCCTAAGTCATTTTATAGCTCCCGAAAGTTGAAAAATTACACGATTGGGAGTTTCAAAATGCTGTATCTCATCTGGATTCCGGGTACAAACGATGATACTCGGTGGAATCATACTCTGGCATGTGGGGATCATTGTAATCCAGGCAGAATTTTTGCCGGAATCTCCTAAGTCATTTTATAGCACCCGAAAGTTACGGGCTTACAGGATTTTGACTTCAAATGCTGTATCTCATCTGAATTTAGGGTACAAACGATGATACTCGCTGGAATCATACTCTGGCATGAGGGGATCATTGTGATGCACGCAGAATTCTTGCCGGACCTTCCTAAGTCATTTTATAGCTCCCGAAAGTTGAAAAATTACAGAATTAGGAGTTTCAAAATGCTCTATCTCATCTGGATTTAGGGTACAAACGATGATATTTGATGAAATCATACTCTGGCATGTGGGGATCAATGTCATCCACGCAGAATTTTTGCCAGAATCTCCTAAGTCATTTTATAGCTCCCGAAAGTTGAAAAATTACAGGATTAGGAGTTTCAAAATGCTCTATCTCATCTGGATTTAGGGTACGAACGATGATACTTGGTGAAATCATACTCTGGCATGTTGTGATCATTGTCATCCACGCAGAATTTTTGCCGGACCTTCCTAAGTCATTTTATAGCTCCCGAAAGTTGAAAAATTGCAGGATTAGGAGTTTCAAAACGCTCTATCTTATCTGGATTCAGGGTACAAACGATGATACTTGGTGAAATCATACTCTGGCATGTGGGGATCATTTTGATCCAGGCAGAATTTTTGCCGGAATCTCTAAGTCATTTTATAGCCCGAAAGTTACGAAATTACAACTTTTTTGACTTCAAATGCTGTATCTCATCTGGATTCAGGGTACAAACTATGATACTTGATGAAATCATACTCTGGCATGTGGGGATCATTGTAATCCAGGCAGGATTTTCGCCGGAATATCCTAAGTCATTTTATAGCACCCGAAAGTTACGAAATTACAACTTTTTGACTTCAAATGCTCTATCTCATCCGGATGCAGGGTACCAACGATGATACTCGGTGAAATCATACTCTGGCATGTGGAGATCATTTTCATCCACGCAGAATTTTTGCCGGACTCTCCTAAGTCATTTTATAGCTCCGAAAGTTGAAAAATTACACGATTAGGAGTTTCAAAATGCTGTATCTCATCTGGATTTAGGGTACAAACGATGATACTCGGTGAAATCATACTCTGGCATGTGGGGATCATTTTGATCCAGGCAGAATTTCTGCTGGACCTTCCTAAGTCATTTCATAGCTCCCGAAAGTTGAAAAATTACAGGATTAGGAGTTCCAAAATGCTTTATCTCATCTGAATTTAGGGTACAAACGGTGATACTCGCTGAAATCATACTCTGGCATGTGGGGATCGTCGTGATGCACGCAGAATTTTGCCGGACCTTCCTAAGTCATTTTATAGCTCCCGAAAGTTGAAAAATTGCAGGATTGGGAGTTCCAAAATGCTCTAACTTATCTGGATTTAGGGTACAAACGATGATACTTGATGAAATCATACCTAGCATGTGGGGATCATCTTCATCCAGGCAGAATTTCTGCCGGACTCTCCTAAGTCATTTTATAGCTCCGAAAGTTGAAAAATTACAGGATTAGGAGTTTCAAAATGCTCTATCTCATCCGGCTTCAGGGTACAATCGATGATACTTGATGGAATCATACTCTGGCATGTGAGGATCATTTTCATCCACGCAGAATTTTTGCCGGACTCTCCTAAGTCATTTTATAGCTCCCGAAAATTGAAAAATTACAGGATTAGGAGTTTCAAAATCCTCTATCTCATCTGGATTTGGGGTTCAAACGATGATACTTGGTGAAATCATACTCTGGCATGTGGGGATCATTGTAATCCAGGCAGAATTTTTGCCAGAATCTCCTAAGTCATTTTATAGCTGCCGAAAGTTGAAAAATTACAGGATTAGGAGTTTCAAAATGCTCTATCTCATCTGGATTTAGGGTACGAACGATGATACTTGGTGAAATCATACTCTGGCATGTTGTGATCATTGTCATCCACGCAGAATTTTTGCCGGACCTTCCTAAGTCATTTTATAGCTCCGAAAGTTACGAAATTACACGATTTTGACTTCAAATGCTGTATCTCATCTGGATTCAGGGTACAAACGATGATACTTGATGAAATCATACTCTGGCATGTGGGGATCATTGTAATCCAGGCAGGATTTTCGCCGAAATCTCCTAAGTCATTTTATAGCACCCGAAAGTTACGAAATTACAACTTTTTTGACTTCAAATGCTCTATCTCATCCGGATGCAGGGTACCAACGATGATACTCGGTGAAATCATACTCTGGCATGTGGGGATCATTTTCATCCACGCAGAATTTTGCCGGACTCTCCTAAGTCATTTTATAGCTCCGAAAGTTGAAAAATTACACGATTAGGAGTTTCAAAATGCTGTATCTCATCTGGATTCAGGGTACAAACGATGATACTAGCTGCAATCATACTCTGGCATGTGGGGATCATTGTAATCCAGGCAGAATTTTGCCGGAATCTCCTAAGTCATTTTATAGCACCCGAAAGTTACGAAATTACAACTTCTTTGACTTCAAATGCTGTATCTCATCTGAATTTAGGGTACAAACGATGATACTCGCTGAAATCATACTCTGGCATGTGGGGATCATTGTCATCCACGCAGAATTCTTGCCGGACCTTCCTAAGTCATTTTATAGCTCCCGAAAGTTGAAAAATTACAGAATTAGGAGTTTCAAAATGCTCTATCTCATCTGGATTTAGGGTACAAACGATGATACTTGGTGAAATCATACTCTGGCATGTGGGGATCATTTTGATCCAGGCAGAATTTTTGCCGGAATCTCCTAAGTCATTTTATAGCACCCGAAAGTTACGAAATTACAACTTTTTTGACTTCAAATGCTGTATCTCATCTGGATTCAGGGTACAAACGATGATACTTGATGAAATCATACTCTGGCATGTGGGATCATTGTAATCCAGGCAGGATTTTCGCCGGAATCTCCTAAGTCATTTTATAGCACCGAAAGTTACGAAATTACAATTTTGACTTCAAATGCTCTATCTCATCGGGATTCAGGGTACCAACGATGATACTGGGTGAAATCATACTCTGGCATGTGGGGATCATTTTCATCCACGCAGAATTTTTGCCGGACTCTCCTAAGTCATTTTATAGCTCCGAAAGTTGAAAAATTACACGATTAGGAGTTTCAAAATGCTGTATCTCATCTGGATTCCGGGGACAAACGATGATACTCGGTGGAATCATACTCTGGCATGTGGGGATCATTGTAATCCAGGCAGAATTTTTGCCAGAATCTCCTAAGTCCTTTTATAGCACCCGAAAGTTACGAAATTACAACTTCTTTGACTTCAAATGCTGTATCTCACCTGAATTTAGGGTACAAACGATGATACTCGCTGAAATCATACTCTGGCATGAGGGGATCATTGTGATGCACGCAGAATTCTTGCCGGACCTTCCTAAGTCATTTTATAGCTCCTGAAAGTTGAAAAATTACAGAATTAGGAGGTTCAAAATGCTCTATCTCATCTGGATTTAGGGTACAAACGATGATATTTGGTGAAATCATACTCTGGCATGTGGGGATCAATGTCATCCACGCAGAATTTTTGCCTAAATCTCCTAAGTCATTTTATAGCTCCCGAAAGTTGAAAAATTGCAGGATTAGGAGTTTCAAAATGCTCTATCTCATCTGGATTTAGGGTACAAACGATGATACTTGGCTGGATCATACTCTGGCATGTGGGGATCATTGTCATCCACGCAGAATTCTTGCCGGACCTTCCTAAGTCATTTTATAGCTCCCGAAAGTTGAAAAATTACAGGATTAGGAGTTTCAAAATGCTCTATCTCATCTGGATTTGGGGTACGAACGATGATACTTGGTGAAATCATACTCTGGCATGTGGGGATCATTGTCATCCACGCAGAATTTTTGCCGGACCTTCCTAAGTCATTTTATAGCTCCGGAAAGTTGAAAAATTGCAGGATTAGGAGTTTCAAAATGCTCTATCTTATCTGGATTTAGGGTACGAACGATGATACTTGGTGAAATAATACTCTGGCATGTGGGGATCATTTTAATCCAGGCAGAATTTTGCGGGCCTTTCTAAGTCATTTTATAGCTCCTGAAAGTTGAAAAATTACAGGATTAGGAGTTCAAAATGCTCTATCTCATCTGGATTTGGGGTACGAACGATGATACTTGGTGAAATCATACTCTGGCATGTGGGGATCATTGTCATCCACGCAGAATTTTTGCCGGACCTTCCTAAGTCATTTTATAGCTCCGAAAGTTGAAAAATTGCAGGATTAGGAGTTTCAAAATGCTCTATCTTATCTGGATTTAGGGTACGAACGATGATACTTGGTGAAATAATACTCTGGCATGTGGGGATCATTTTTATCCACGCAGAATTTTTGCCGGACTCTCTTAAGTCATTTTATAGCTCCGAAAGTTGAAAAATTACAGGATTAGGAGTTTCAAAATGCTCTATCTCATCCGGATTTAGGGTACAAACGATGATACTTGGTGAAATCATACTCTGGCATGTGGGGATCATTGTAATCCAGGCAGAATTTTCGCCGGAATCTCCTCAGTCATTTTATAGCACTCGAAAGTTACGAAATTACAACTTTTTTGACTTCAAATGCTCTATCTCATCCGGATTCAGGGTACCAACGATGATACTCGGTGAAATCATACTCTGGCATGTGGGGATCATTGTGATGCACGCAGAATTTTTGCCGGACCTTCCTAAGTCATTTTATAGCTCCCGAAAGTTGAAAAATTACAGGATTAGGAGTTTCAAAATGCTCTATCTCATCTGGATTTAGGGTACAAACGATGATACTTGGTGGAATCATACTCTGGCATGTGGTGATCATTGTCATCCACGCAGAATTTTTGTTGACCCTCCTAAGTCATTTTATAGCTCCTGAAAGTTGAAAAATTGCAGGATTAGGAGTTTCAAAATGCTCTATCTTATCTGGATTTAGGTACAAACGATGATACTTGGTGAAATCATACTCTGGCATGTGGGGATCATTTTGATCCAGGCAGAATTTCTGCTGGACCTTCCTAAGTCATTTTATAGCTCCCGAAAGTTGAAAAATTACAGGATTAGGAGTTCCAAAATGCTTTATCTCATCTGAATTTAGGGTAAAAACGGTGATACTTGCTGAAATCATACGCTGGCATGTGGGGATCGTTGTGATGCACGCAGAATTTTTGCCGGACCTTCCTAAGTCATTTTATAGCTCCCGAAAGTTGGAAAATTGCAGGATTGAGAGTTCCAAAATGCTCTATCTTATCTGGATTTAGGGTACAAACAATGATCCTTGGTGAAATCATACTCTAGCATGTGGGGATCATCTTCATCCAGGCAGAATTTCTGCCGGACTCTCCTAAGTCATTTTATAGCTCCCGAAAGTTGAAAAATTACAGGATTAGGAGTTTCAAAATGCTCTATCTCATCTGGATTTAGGGTACAATCGATGATACTTGGTGAAATCATACTCTGGCATGTGAGGATCATTGTCATCCACGCAGAATTTTTGCCGGACTCTCCTAAGTCATTTTATAGCTCCTGAAAGTTGAAAAATTGCAGGATTAGGAGTTTCAAAATGCTCTATCTTATCTGGATTTAGGGTACAAACGATGATACTTGGTGAAATCATACTCTGGCATGTGGGGATCAATTTGATCCAGGCAGAATTTTGCCGGAATCTCCTAAGTCATTTTATAGCTCCGAAAGTTGAAAAATTACAGGATTAGGAGTTTCAAAATGCTCTATCTCATCTGGATTTGGGGTACAAACGATGATAATTGATGAAATCATACTCTGGCATGTGGGGATCATTGTAATCCAGGCAGAATTTTTGCCGGAATATCCTAAGTCATTTTATAGCTCCGAAAGTTGAAATTACAGGATTTTGAGTTTCAAATGCTCTATCTCTTCCGGATGCAGGGTACAAACGATGATACTTGGTGAAATCATACTCTGGCATGTGGGGATCACTTTCATCCACGCAGAATTTTTGCCGGACTCTCCTAAGTCATTTTATAGCTCCTGAAAGTTGAAAAATTACACGATTGGGAGTTTCAAAATGCTGTATCTCATCTGGATTCAGGTACAAACGATGATACTCGGTGGAATCATACTCTGGCATGTGGGGATCATTGTAATCCAGGCAGAATTTTGCCGGAATCTCCTAAGTCATTTTATAGCACCCGAAAGTTACGGAATTACAACTTTTTTGACTTCAAATGCTGTATCTCATCTGAATTTAGGGTACAAACGATGATACTCGCTGGAATCATACTCTGGCATGTGGGGATCATTGTGATGCACGCAGAATTCTTGCCGGACCTTCCTAAGTCATTTTATAGCTCCCGAAAGTTGAAAAATTACAGAATTAGGAGTTTCAAAATGCTCTATCTCATCTGGATTTAGGGTACAAACTATGATATTTGATGAAATCATACTCTGGCATGTGGGGATCATTGTAATCCACGAAGAATTTTGCCAGAATCTCCTAAGTCATTTTATAGCTCCCGAAAGTTGAAATATTACAGGATTAGGAGTTTCAAAATGCTCTATCTCATCTGGATTTAGGGTACGAACGATGATACTTGGTGAAATCATACTCTGGCATGTTGTGATCATTGTCATCCACGCAGAATTTTGCCGGACCTTCCTAAGTCATTTTATAGCTCCTGAAAGTTGAAAAATTGCAGGATTAGGAGTTTCAAAACGCTCTATCTTATCTGGATTCAGGGTACAAACGATGATACTTGGTGAAATCATACTCTGGCATGTGGGGATCATTTTGATCCAGGCAGAATTTTGCCGGAATCTCCTAAGTCATTTTATAGCACCCGAAAGTTACGAAATTACAACTTTTTTGACTTCAAATGCTGTATCTCATCTGGATTCAGGGTACAAACTATGATACTTGATGAAATCATACTCTGGCATGTGGGGATCATTGTAATCCAGGCAGGATTTTCGCCGGAATATCCTAAGTCATTTTATAGCACCCGAAAGTTACGAAATTACAACTTTTGACTTCAAATGCTCTATCTCATCCGGATGCAGGGTACCAACGATGATACTCGGTGAAATCATACTCTGGCATGTGGAGATCATTTTCATCCACGCAGAATTTTTGCCGGACTCTCCTAAGTCATTTTATAGCTCCTGAAAGTTGAAAAATTACACGATTAGGAGTTTCAAAATGCTGTATCTCATCTGGATTCCGGGTACAAACGATGATACTCGGTGAAATCATACTCTGGCATGTGGGGATCATTTTGATCCAGGCAGAATTTCTGCTGGACCGTCCTAAGTCATTTAATAGCTCCCGAAAGTTGAAAAATTACAGGATTAGGAGTTACAAAATGCTTTATCTCATCTGAATTTAGGGTACAAACGGTGATACTCGCTGAAATCATACTCTGGCATGTGGGGATCGTCGTGATGCACGCAGAATTTTTGCGGACCTTCCTAAGTCATTTTATAGCTCCTGAAAGTTGAAAAATTGCAGGATTGGGAGTTCCAAAATGCTCTAACTTATCTGGATTTAGGGTACCAACGATGATACTCGGTGGAATCATACTCTAGCATGTGGGGATCATCTTCATCCAGGCAGAATTTCTGCCGGACTCTCCTAAGTCATTTTATAGCTCCCGAAAGTTGAAAAATTACAGGATTAGGAGTTTCAAAATGCTCTATCTCATCCGGCTTCAGGGTACAATCGATGATACTTGGTGGAATCATACTCTGGCATGTGAGGATCATTTTCATCCACGCAGAATTTTTGCCGGACTCTCCTAAGTCATTTTATAGCTCCCGAAAATTGAAAAATTACAGGATTAGGAGTTTCAAAATGCTCTATCTCATCCGGATTTGGGGTTCAAACGATGATACTTGGTGAAATCATACTCTGGCATGTGGGGATCATTGTAATCCAGGCAGAATTTTAGCCGGACCTTCCTAAGTCATTTTATAGCTCCCGAAAGTTGAAAAATTGCAGGATTAGGAGTTTCAAAATGCTCTATCTCATCTGGATTTAGGGTACAAACGATGATACTTGGTGAAATCATATTCTAGCATGTGGGGATCATCTTCATCCAGGCAGAATTTTTGCCGGATCTCCTAAGTCATTTTATAGCACCTGAAAGTTACGAAATTACAACTTTTTGACTTCAAATGCTCTATCTCATCTGGATTCAGGGTACCAACGATGATACTCGGTGAAATCATACTCTGGCATGTGGGGATCATTTTCATCCACGCAGAATTTTGCCGGACTCTCCTAAGTCATTTTATAGCTCCTGAAAGTTGAAAAATTACACGATTAGGAGTTTCAAAATGCTGTATCTCATCTGGATTCCGGGTACAAACGATGATACTCGGTGGAATCATACTCTGGCATGTGGGGATCATTGTAATCCAGGCAGAATTTTTGCCGGACTCTCCTAAGTCATTTTATAGCACCGAAAGTTACGAAATTACAACTTCTTTGACTTCAAATGCTGTATCTCATCTGAATTTAGGGTACAAACGATGATACTCGCTGAAATCATACTCTGGCATGAGGGGATCATTGTGATGCACGCAGAATTCTTGCCGGACCTTCCTAAGTCATTTTATAGCTCCCGAAAGTTGAAAAATTACAGAATTAGGAGTTTCAAAATGCTCTATCTCATCTGGATTTAGGGTACAAACGATGATACTTGGTGAAATCATACTCTGGCATGTGGGGATCATTTTGATCCAGGCAGAATTTTTGCCGGAATCTCCTAAGTCATTTTATAGCACCCGAAAGTTACGAAATTACAACTTTTTTGACTTCAAATGCTGTATCTCATCTGGATTCAGGGTACAAACGATGATACTTGATGAAATCATACTCTGGCATGTGGGGATCATTGTAATCCAGGCAGGATTTTCGCCGGAATCTCCTAAGTCATTTTATAGCACCCGAAAGTTACGAAATTACAACTTATTTGACTTCAAATGCTCTATCTCATCCGGATTAAGGGTACCAACGATGATACTCGGTGAAATCATACTCTGGCATGTGGGGATCATTTTCATCCACGCAGAATTTTTGCCGGACTCTCCTAAGTCATTTTATAGCTCCCGAAAGTTGAAAAATTACACGATTAGGAGTTTCAAAATGCTGTATCTCATCTGGATTCCGGGGACAAACGATGATACTCGGTGGAATCATACTCTGGCATGTGGGGATCATTGTAATCCAGGCAGAATTTTTGCCGGAATCTCCTAAGTCATTTTATAGCACCCGAAAGTTACGAAATTACAACTTCTTTGACTTCAAATGCTGTATCTCACCTGAATTTAGGGTACAAACGATGATACTCGCTGAAATCATACTCTGGCATGGGGATCATTGTGATGCACGCAGAATTCTTGCCGGACCTTCCTAAGTCATTTTATAGCTCCCGAAAGTTGAAAAATTACAGAATTAGGAGGTTCAAAATGCTCTATCTCATCTGGATTTAGGGTACAAACGATGATATTTGGTGAAATCATACTCTGGCATGTGGGGATCAATGTCATCCACGCAGAATTTTTGCCTAAATCTCCTAAGTCATTTTATAGCTCCGAAAGTTGAAAAATTGCAGGATTAGGAGTTTCAAAATGCTCTATCTCATCTGGATTTAGGGTACAAACGATGATACTTGGCTGGATCATACTCTGGCATGTGGGGATCATTGTCATCCACGCAGAATTCTTGCCGGACCTTCCTAAGTCATTTTATAGCTCCCGAAAGTTGAAAAATTACAGGATTAGGAGTTTCAAAATGCTCTATCTCATCTGGATTTTGGGTACGAACGATGATACTTGGTGAAATCATACTCTGGCATGTGGGGATCATTGTCATCCACGCAGAATTTTGCCGGACCTTCCTAAGTCATTTTATAGCTCCTGAAAGTTGAAAAATTGCAGGATTAGGAGTTTCAAAATGCTCTATCTCATCTGGATTTAGGGTACGAACGATGATACTTGGTGAAATAATACTCTGGCATGTGGGGATCATTTTGATCCAGGCAGAATTTTTGCCGGGCCTTTCTAAGTCATTTTATAGCTCCCGAAAGTTGAAAAATTACAGGATTAGGAGTTTCAAAATGCTCTATCTCATCTGGATTTGGGGTACGAACGATGATACTTGGTGAAATCATACTCTGGCATGTGGGGATCATTGTCATCCACGCAGAATTTTGCCGGACCTTCCTAAGTCATTTTATAGCTCCCGAAAGTTGAAAAATTGCAGGATTAGGAGTTTCAAAATGCTCTATCTTATCTGGATTTAGGGTACGAACGATGATACTTGGTGAAATAATACTCTGGCATGTGGGGATCATTTTTATCCACGCAGAATTTTTGCCGGACTCTAATAAGTCATTTTATAGCTCCCGAAAGTTGAAAAATTACAGGATTAGGAGTTTCAAAATGCTCTATCTCATCCGGATTTAGGGTACAAACGATGATACTTGGTGAAATCATACTCTGGCATGTGGGGATCATTGTAATCCAGGCAGAATTTTCGCCGGAATCTCCTCAGTCATTTTATAGCACTCGAAAGTTACGAAATTACAACTTTTTTGACTTCAAATGCTCTATCTCATCCGGATTCAGGGTACCAACGATGATACTCGGTGAAATCATACTCTGGCATGTGGGGATCATTGTGATGCACGCAGAATTTTTGCCGGACCTTCCTAAGTCATTTTATAGCTCCCGAAAGTTGAAAAATTACAGGATTAGGAGTTTCAAAATGCTCTATCTCATCTGGATTTAGGGTACAAACGATGATACTTGGTGGAATCATACTCTGGCATGTGGTGATCATTGTCATCCACGCAGAATTTTTGTTGGACCCTCCTAAGTCATTTTATAGCTCCGAAAGTTGAAAAATTGCAGGATTAGGAGTTTCAAAATGCTCTATCTTATCTGGATTTAGGGTACAAACGATGATACTTGGTGAAATCATACTCTGGCATGTGGGGATCATTTTGATCCAGGCAGAATTTCTGCTGGACCTTCCTAAGTCATTTTATAGCTCCCGAAAGTTGAAAAATTACAGGATTAGGAGTTCCAAAATGCTTTATCTCATCTGAATTTAGGTTAAAACGGTGATACTTGCTGAAATCATACGCTGGCATGTGGGGATCGTTGTGATGCACGCAGAATTTTGCCGGACCTTCCTAAGTCATTTTATAGCTCCCGAAAGTTGGAAAATTGCAGGATTGAGAGTTCCAAAATGCTCTATCTTATCTGGATTTAGGGTACAAACAATGATCCTTGGTGAAATCATACTCTAGCATGTGGGGATCATCTTCATCCAGGCAGAATTTCTGCCGGACTCTCCTAAGTCATTTTATAGCTCCCGAAAGTTGAAAAATTACAGGATTAGGAGTTTCAAAATGCTCTATCTCATCCGGCTTCAGGGTACAATCGATGATACTTGGTGGAATCATACTCTGGCATGTGAGGATCATTTTCATCCACGCAGAATTTTTGCCGGACTCTCCTAAGTCATTTTATAGCTCCCGAAAATTGAAAAATTACAGGATTAGGAGTTTCAAAATGCTCTATCTCATCCGGATTTGGAGTGCAAACGATGATACTTGGTGAAATCATACTCTGGCATGTGGGGATCATTGTAATCCAGGCAGAATTTCCGCCAGAATCTCCTAAGTCATTTTATAGCTGCCGAAAGTTGAAAAATTACAGGATTAGGAGTTTCAAAATGCTCTATCTCATCTGGATTTAGGGTACGAACGATGATACTTGGTGAAATCATACTCTGGCATGTTGTGATCATTGTCATCCACGCAGAATTTTTGCCGGACCTTCCTAAGTCATTTTATAGCTCCCGAAAGTTGAAAAATTGCAGGATTAGGAGTTTCAAAACGCTCTATCTTATCTGGATTCAGGGTACAAACAATGATACTTGGTGAAATCATACTCTGGCATGTGGGGATCATTTTGATCCAGGCAGAATTTTGCCGGAATCTCCTAAGTCATTTTATAGCACCCGAAAGTTACGAAATTACAACTTTTTTGACTTCAAATGCTGTATCTCATCTGGATTCAGGGTACAAACTATGATACTTGATGAAATCATACTCTGGCATGTGGGGATCATTGTAATCCAGGCAGGATTTTCGCCGGAATATCCTAAGTCATTTTATAGCACCCGAAAGTTACGAAATTACAACTTTTTTGACTTCAAATGCTCTATCTCTTCCGGATGCAGGGTACCAACGATGATACTCGGTGAAATCATACTCTGGCATGTGGGGATCATTTTCATCCACGCAGAATTTTTGCCGGACTCTCCTAAGTCATTTTATAGCTCGAAAGTTGAAAAATTACACGATTGGGAGTTTCAAAATGCTGTATCTCATCTGGATTCCGGGTACAAACGATGATACTCGGTGGAATCATACTCTGGCATGTGGGGATCATTGTAATCCAGGCAGAATTTTTGCCGGAATCTCCTAAGTCATTTTATAGCACCCGAAAGTTACGGAATTACAACTTTTTTGACTTCAAATGCTGTATCTCATCTGAATTTAGGGTACAAACGATGATACTCGCTGGAATCATACTCTGGCATGAGGGGATCATTGTGATGCACGCAGAATTCTTGCCGGACCTTCCTAAGTCATTTTATAGCTCCCGAAAGTTGAAAAATTACAGAATTAGGAGTTTCAAAATGCTCTATCTCATCTGGATTTAGGGTACAAACGATGATATTTGATGAAATCATACTCTGGCATGGGGATCAATGTCATCCACGCAGAATTTTTGCCAGACCTTCCTAAGTCATTTTATAGCTCCGAAAGTTGAAAAATTGCAGGATTAGGAGTTTCAAAATGCTCTATCTTATCTGGATTTAGGGTACAAACGATGATACTTGGTGAAATCATACTCTGGCATGTGGGGATCATCTTCATACAGGCAGAATTTTTGCGGAATCTCCTAAGTCATTTTATAGCACCGAAAGTTACGAAATTACAACTTTTTGACTTCAAATGCTGTATCTCATCTGGATTCAGGGTACAAACTATGATACTCGGTGGAATCATACTCTGGCATGTGGGGATCATTGTAATCCAGGCAGGATTTTCGCCGGAATATCCTAAGTCATTTTATAGCACCGAAAGTTACGAAATTACAACTTTTTGACTTCAAATGCTCTATCTCATCCGGATGCAGGGTACCAACGATGATACTCGGTGAAATCATACTCTGGCATGTGGAGATCATTTTCATCCACGCAGAATTTTTGCCGGACTCTCCTAAGTCATTTTATAGCTCCGAAAGTTGAAAAATTACACGATTAGGAGTTTCAAAATGCTGTATCTCATCTGGATTCGGGTACAAACTATGATACTCGGTGAAATCATACTCTGGCATGTGGGGATCATTTTGATCCAGGCAGAATTTCTGCTGGACCTTCCTAAGTCATTTCATAGCTCCTGAAAGTTGAAAAATTACAGGATTAGGAGTTCCAAAATGCTTTATCTCATCTGAATTTAGGTACAAACGGTGATACTCGCTGAAATCATACTCTGGCATGTGGGGATCATCGTGATGCACGCAGAATTTTTGCCGGACCTTCCTAAGTCATTTTATAGCTCCGAAAGTTGAAAAATTGCAGGATTGGGAGTTCCAAAATGCTCTAACTTATCTGGATTTAGGGTACAAACGATGATACTTGATGAAATCATACCCTAGCATGTGGGGATCATCTTCATCCAGGCAGAATTTCTGCCGGACTCTCCTAAGTCATTTTATAGCTCCCGAAAGTTGAAAAATTACAGGATTAGGAGTTTCAAAATGCTCTATCTCATCCGGCTTCAGGGTACAATCGATGATACTTGATGGAATCATACTCTGGCATGTGAGGATCATTTTCATCCACGCAGAATTTTTGCCGGACTCTCCTAAGTCATTTTATAGCTCCCGAAAATTGAAAAATTACAGGATTAGGAGTTTCAAAATCCTCTATCTCATCCGGATTTGGGGTTCAAACGATGATACTTGGTGAAATCATACTCTGGCATGTGGGGATCATTGTAATCCAGGCAGAATTTTCGCCAGAATCTCCTAAGTCATTTTATAGCTGCCGAAAGTTGAAAAATTACAGGATTAGGAGTTTCAAAATGCTCTATCTCATCTGGATTTAGGGTACGAACGATGATACTTGGTGAAATCATACTCTGGCATGTTGTGATCATTGTCATCCACGCAGAATTTTTGCCGGACCTTCCTAAGTCATTTTATAGCTCACGAAAGTTACGAAATTACAACTTTTTTGACTTCAAATGCTGTATCTCATCTGGATTCAGGGTACAAACGATGATACTTGATGAAATCATACTCTGGCATGTGGGGATCATTGTAATCCAGGCAGGATTTTCGCCGAAATCTCCTAAGTCATTTTATAGCCCGAAAGTTACGAAATTACAACTTTTTGACTTCAAATGCTCTATCTCATCCGGATGCAGGGTACCAACGATGATACTCGGTGAAATCATACTCTGGCATGTGGGGATCATTTCATCCACGCAGAATTTTTGCCGGACTCTCCTAAGTCATTTTATAGCTCCTGAAAGTTGAAAAATTACACGATTAGGAGTTTCAAAATGCTGTATCTCATCTGGATTCAGGTACAAACGATGATACTCGGTGGAATCATACTCTGGCATGTGGGGATCATTGTAATCCAGGCAGAATTTTGCCGGAATCTCCTAAGTCATTTTATATCACCAGAAAGTTACGAAATTACAACTTCTTTGACTTCAAATGCTGTATCTCATCTGAATTTAGGGTACAAACGATGATACTCGCTGAAATCATACTCTGGCATGAGGGGATCATTGTCATCCACGCAGAATTTTTGCCGGACGCTCCTAAGTCATTTTATAGCTCCGAAAGTTGAAAAATTACAGAATTAGGAGTTTCAAAATGCTCTATCTCATCTGGATTAGGGTACAAACGATGATACTTGGTGAAATCATACTCTGGCATGTGGGGATCATTTTGATCCAGGCAGAATTTTTGCCGGAATCTCCTAAGTCATTTTATAGCACCCGAAAGTTACGAAATTACAACTTTTTTGACTTCAAATGCTGTATCTCATCTGGATTCAGGGTACAAACGATGATACTTGATGAAATCATACTCTGGCATGTGGGGATCATTGTAATCCAGGCAGGATTTTCGCCGGAATCTCCTAAGTCATTTTATAGCACCCGAAAGTTACGAAATTACAACTTTTTGACTTCAAATGCTCTATCTCATCCGGATGCAGGGTACCAACGATGATACTCGGTGAAATCATACTCTGGCATGTGGGGATCATTTTCATCCACGCAGAATTTTGCCGGACTCTCCTAAGTCATTTTATAGCTCCGAAAGTTGAAAAATTACACGATTAGGAGTTTCAAAATGCTGTATCTCATCTGGATTCCGGGGACAAACGATGATACTTGTGAATCATACTCTGGCATGTGGGGATCATTGTAATCCAGGCAGAATTTTGCCGGAATCTCCTAAGTCATTTTATAGCACCCGAAAGTTACGAAATTACAACTTCTTTGACTTCAAATGCTGTATCTCACCTGAATTTAGGTACAAACGATGATACTCGCTGAAATCATACTCTGGCATGTGGGGATCATTGTGATGCACGCAGAATTTTTGCCGGACCTTCCTAAGTCATTTTATAGCTCCTGAAAGTTGAAAAATTACAGAATTAGGAGTTTCAAAATGCTCTAGGATTTAGGGTACAAACGATGATATTTGGTGAAATCATACTCTGCATGTGGGGGATCAATTCCATCCAGAATTTTTTTTTAAATAATCTCTAAGTCATTTATAGCTCCTGAAAGTTGAAAAAATTAGGATTAGAGAGTTAAATGCTCTATCTCATCTGGATTTAGGGTACAAACGATGATACTTGGTGAAATCATACTCTGGCATGTGGGGATCATTGTCATCCACGCAGAATTTTGCCGGACCTTCCTAAGTCATTTTATAGCTCCTGAAAGTTGAAAAATTACAGGATTAGGAGTTTCAAAATGCTCTATCTCATCTGGATTTAGGGTACAAACGATGATACTTGGTGAAATCATACTCTGGCATGTGGGGATCATTGTCATCCACGCAGAATTTTGCCGGAATCTCCTAAGTCATTTTATAGCTCCCGAAAGTTGAAAAATTACAGGATTAGGAGTTTCAAATGCTCTATCTCATCAGGATTTAGGGTACAAACGATGATACTTGGTGAAATCATACTCTGGCATGTGGGGATCATTGTGATCCAGGCAGAATTTTGCCGGAATATCCTAAGTCATTTTATAGCACCTGAAAGTTACGAAATTACAGGATTAGGAGTTCAAAATGCTTTATCTCATCGGGATTTAGGGTACCAACGATGATACTTGGTGAAATCATACTCTGGCATGTGGGGATCATTGTGATCCACGCAGAATTTTTGCCGGACCTTCCTAAGTCATTTTATAGCTCCCGAAAGTTGAAAATTACAGGATTGAGAGTTTCAAAATGCTCTATCTCATCTGGATTTAGGTACAAACAATGATACTTGGTGAAATCATACTCTGGCATGTGGGGATCATTGTCATCCAGGCAGAATTTTTGCCGGAATCTCCTAAGTCATTTTATAGCTCCCGAAAGTTGAAAAATTACAGGATTAGGAGTTTCAAATGCTCTATCTCATCTGAATTTAGGGTACAAACGATGATACTCGGTGGAATCATACTCTGGCATGAGGATCATTTTCATCCACGCAGAATTTTGCCGGACCTCCTAAGTCATTTTATAGCTCCTGAAAGTTGAAAAATTACAGGATTAGGAGTTTCAAAATGCTCTATCTCATCTGGATTTAGGGTACAAACGATGATACTTGATGAAATCATACTCTGGCATGTGGGGATCATTGTAATCCAGGCAGAATTTTTGCCAGAATCTCCTAAGTCATTTTATAGCTCCGAAAGTTGAAAAATTACAGGATTAGGAGTTTCAAAATGCTCTATCTCATCTGGATTTAGGGTACGAACGATGATACTTGGTGAAATCATACTCTGGCATGTTGTGATCATTGTCATCCACGCAGAATTTTGCCGGACCTTCCTAAGTCATTTTATAGCTCCTGAAAGTTGAAAAATTGCAGGATTAGGAGTTTCAAAACGCTCTATCTTATCTGGATTCAGGGTACAAACGATGATACTTGGTGAAATCATACTCTGGCATGTGGGGATCATTTTGATCCAGGCAGAATTTTGGAATCTCCTAAGTCATTTTATAGCTCCGAAAGTTGAAAAATTACAGGATTAGGAGTTTCAAATGCTCTATCTCATCTGGATTTAGGGTACGAACGATGATACTTGGTGAAATCATACTCTGGCATGTTGGGATCATTGTCATCCACGCAGAATTTTGCCGGACCTTCCTAAGTCATTTTATAGCTCCCGAAAGTTGAAAAATTGCAGGATTAGGAGTTTCAAAACGCTCTATCTTATCTGGATTCAGGGTACAAACGATGATACTTGGTGAAATCATACTCTGGCATGTGGGGATCATTTTGATCCAGGCAGAATTTTGCCGGAATCTCCTAAGTCATTTTATAGCACCCGAAAGTTACGAAATTACAACTTTTTTGACTTCAAATGCTGTATCTCATCTGGATTCAGGGTACAAACTATGATACTTGATGAAATCATACTCTGGCATGTGGGGATCATTGTAATCCAGGCAGGATTTTCGCCGGAATATCCTAAGTCATTTTATAGCACCCGAAAGTTACGAAATTACAACTTTTTGACTTCAAATGCTCTATCTCATCCGGATGCAGGGTACCAACGATGATACTCGGTGAAATCATACTCTGGCATGTGGAGATCATTTCATCCACGCAGAATTTTTGCCGGACTCTCCTAAGTCATTTTATAGCTCCGAAAGTTGAAAATTACACGATTAGGAGTTTCAAAATGCTGTATCTCATCTGGATTTAGGTACAAACGATGATACTCGGTGAAATCATACTCTGGCATGTGGGGATCATTTTGATCCAGGCAGAATTTCTGCTGGACCTTCCTAAGTCATTTTATAGCTCCCGAAAGTTGAAAAATTACAGGATTAGGAGTTCCAAAATGCTTTATCTCATCTGAATTTAGGGTACAAACGGTGATACTCGCTGAAATCATACTCTGGCATGTGGGGATCGTCGTGATGCACGCAGAATTTTTGCCGGACCTTCCTAAGTCATTTTATAGCTCCCGAAAGTTGAAAAATTGCAGGATTGGGAGTTCCAAAATGCTCTAACTTATCTGGATTTAGGGTACAAACGATGATACTTGATGAAATCATACCCTAGCATGTGGGGATCATCTTCATCCAGGCAGAATTTCTGCCGGACTCTCCTAAGTCATTTTATAGCTCCCGAAAGTTGAAAAATTACAGGATTAGGAGTTTCAAAATGCTCTATCTCATCCGGCTTCAGGGTACAATCGATGATACTTGATGGAATCATACTCTGGCATGTGAGGATCATTTTCATCCACGCAGAATTTTTGCCGGACTCTCCTAAGTCATTTTATAGCTCCCGAAAATTGAAAAATTACAGGATTAGGAGTTTCAAAATCCTCTATCTCATCCGGATTTGGGGTTCAAACGATGATACTTGGTGAAATCATACTCTGGCATGTGGGGATCATTGTCATCCACGCAGAATTTTTGCCAGAATCTCCTAAGTCATTTTATAGCTCCCGAAAGTTGAAAAATTGCAGGATTAGGAGTTTCAAAATGCTCTATCTCATCTGGATTTAGGGTACAAACGATGATACTTGGTGAAATCATATTCTAGCATGTTGTGATCATTGTCATCCACGCAGAATTTTGCCGGACCTTCCTAAGTCATTTTATAGCTCCTGAAAGTTACGAAATTACAACTTTTTGACAAAATGCTCTATCTCATCTGGATTCAGGGTACAAACGATGATACTTGATGAAATCATACTCTGGCATGTGGGGATCATTGTAATCCAGGCAGGATTTTCGCCGAAATCTCCTAAGTCATTTTATAGCACCCGAAAGTTGAAAAATTACAACTTTTTGACTTCAAATGCTCTATCTCATCCGGATGCAGGGTACCAACGATGATACTCGGTGAAATCATACTCTGGCATGTGGGGATCATTTTCATCCACGCAGAATTTTGCCGGACTCTCCTAAGTCATTTTATAGCTCCCGAAAGTTGAAAAATTACACGATTAGGAGTTTCAAAATGCTGTATCTCATCTGGATTCCGGGTACAAACGATGATACTCGGTGGAATCATACTCTGGCATGTGGGGATCATTGTAATCCAGGCAGAATTTTTGCCGGAATCTCCTAAGTCATTTTATAGCACCCGAAAGTTACGAAATTACAACTTCTTTGACTTCAAATGCTGTATCTCATCTGAATTTAGGGTACAAACGATGATACTCGCTGAAATCATACTCTGGCATGAGGGGATCATTGTGATGCACGCAGAATTCTTGCCGGACCTTCCTAAGTCATTTTATAGCTCCTGAAAGTTGAAAAATTACAGAATTAGGAGTTTCAAAATGCTCTATCTCATCTGGATTTAGGGTACAAACGATGATACTTGGTGAAATCATACTCTGGCATGTGGGGATCATTTTGATCCAGGCAGAATTTTTGCCGGAATCTCCTAAGTCATTTTATAGCACCCGAAAGTTACGAAATTACAACTTTTTTGACTTCAAATGCTGTATCTCATCTGGATTCAGGGTACAAACGATGATACTTGATGAAATCATACTCTGGCATGTGGGGATCATTGTAATCCAGGCAGGATTTTCGCCGGAATCTCCTAAGTCATTTTATAGCACCCGAAAGTTACGAAATTACAACTTTTTTGACTTCAAATGCTCTATCTCATCCGGATGCAGGGTACCAACGATGATACTCGGTGAAATCATACTCTGGCATGTGGGGATCATTTTCATCCACGCAGAATTTTGCCGGACTCTCCTAAGTCATTTTATAGCTCCGAAAGTTGAAAAATTACACGATTAGGAGTTTCAAAATGCTGTATCTCATCTGGATTCCGGGGACAAACGATGATACTCGGTGGAATCATACTCTGGCATGTGGGGATCATTGTAATCCAGGCAGAATTTTTGCCGGAATCTCCTAAGTCATTTTATAGCACCCGAAAGTTACGAAATTACAACTTCTTTGACTTCAAATGCTGTATCTCACCTGAATTTAGGGTACAAACGATGATACTCGCTGAAATCATACTCTGGCATGAGGGGATCATTGTGATGCACGCAGAATTCTTGCCGGACCTTCCTAAGTCATTTTATAGCTCCCGAAAGTTGAAAAATTACAGAATTAGGAGGTTCAAAATGCTCTATCTCATCTGGATTTAGGGTACAAACGATGATATTTGGTGAAATCATACTCTGGCATGTGGGGATCAATGTCATCCACGCAGAATTTTTGCCTAAATCTCCTAAGTCATTTTATAGCTCCCGAAAGTTGAAAAATTGCAGGATTAGGAGTTTCAAAATGCTCTATCTCATCTGGATTTAGGGTACAAACGATGATACTTGGCTGGATCATACTCTGGCATGTGGGGATCATTGTCATCCACGCAGAATTCTTGCCGGACCTTCCTAAGTCATTTTATAGCTCCCGAAAGTTGAAAAATTACAGGATTAGGAGTTTCAAAATGCTCTATCTCATCTGGATTTGGGGTACGAACGATGATACTTGGTGAAATCATACTCTGGCATGTGGGGATCATTGTCATCCACGCAGAATTTTTGCCGGACCTTCCTAAGTCATTTTATAGCTCCCGAAAGTTGAAAAATTGCAGGATTAGGAGTTTCAAAATGCTCTATCTTATCTGGATTTAGGGTACGAACGATGATACTTGGTGAAATAATACTCTGGCATGTGGGGATCATTTTGATCCAGGCAGAATTTTTGCCGGGCCTTTCTAAGTCATTTTATAGCTCCCGAAAGTTGAAAAATTACAGGATTAGGAGTTTCAAAATGCTCTATCTCATCTGGATTTGGGGTACGAACGATGATACTTGGTGAAATCATACTCTGGCATGTGGGGATCATTGTCATCCACGCAGAATTTTTGCCGGACCTTCCTAAGTCATTTTATAGCTCCCGAAAGTTGAAAAATTGCAGGATTAGGAGTTTCAAAATGCTCTATCTTATCTGGATTTAGGGTACGAACGATGATACTTGGTGAAATAATACTCTGGCATGTGGGGATCATTTTTATCCACGCAGAATTTTTGCCGGACTCTCTTAAGTCATTTTATAGCTCCCGAAAGTTGAAAAATTACAGGATTAGGAGTTTCAAAATGCTCTATCTCATCCGGATTTAGGGTACAAACGATGATACTTGGTGAAATCATACTCTGGCATGTGGGGATCATTTTAATCCACGCAGAATTTTGCCGGACTCTCTAAGTCATTTTATAGCTACAGAAAGTTGAAAAATTACAGGATTAGGAGTTTCAAAATGCTCTATCTCATCCGGATTTAGGGTACCAACGATGATACTTGGTGAAATCATACTCTGGCATGTGGGGATCATTGTCATCCACGCAGAATTTTGCCGGACTCTCCTAAGTCATTTTATAGCTCCTGAAAGTTGAAAAATTACAGGATTAGGAGTTTCAAATGCTCTATCTCATCCGGATTTGGGTACAAACGATGATACTTGGTGGAAACATACTCTGGCATGTGGGGATCATTGTAATCCAGGCAGAATTTTAGCCGGAATCTACTAAGTCATTTTATAGCTCCCGAAAGTTGAAAAATTACAGGATTAGGAGTTTCAAAATGCTCTATCTCATCTGGATTTAGGGTACGAACGATGATACTTGGTGAAATCATACTCTGGCATGTTGTGATCATTGTCATCCACGCAGAATTTTGCCGGACCTTCCTAAGTCATTTTATAGCTCCTGAAAGTTGAAAAATTACAGGATTAGGAGTTTCAAAATGCTCTATCTTATCTGGATTCAGGGTACAAACAATGATACTTGGTGAAATCATACTCTGGCATGTGGGGATCATTTTGATCCAGGCAGAATTTTTGCCGGAATCTCCTAAGTCATTTTATAGCACCCGAAAGTTACGAAATTACAACTTTTTTGACTTCAAATGCTGTATCTCATCTGGATTCAGGGTACAAACTATGATACTTGATGAAATCATACTCTGGCATGTGGGGATCATTGTAATCCAGGCAGGATTTTCGCCGGAATATCCTAAGTCATTTTATAGCACACCGAAAGTTACGAAATTACAACTTTTTGACTTCAAATGCTCTATCTCTTCCGGATGCAGGGTACCAACGATGATACTCGGTGAAATCATACTCTGGCATGTGGGGATCATTTTCATCCACGCAGAATTTTGCCGGACTCTCCTAAGTCATTTTATAGCTCCCGAAAGTTGAAAAATTACACGATTGGGAGTTTCAAAATGCTGTATCTCATCTGGATTCCGTACAAACGATGATACTCGGTGGAATCATACTCTGGCATGTGGGGATCATTGTAATCCAGGCAGAATTTAGCCGGAATCTCCTAAGTCATTTTATAGCACCCGAAAGTTACGGAATTACAACTTTTTTGACTTCAAATGCTGTATCTCATCTGAATTTAGGGTACAAACGATGATACTCGCTGGAATCATACTCTGGCATGAGGGGATCATTGTGATGCACGCAGAATTCTTGCCGGACCTTCCTAAGTCATTTTATAGCTCCCGAAAGTTGAAAAATTACAGAATTAGGAGTTTCAAAATGCTCTATCTCATCTGGATTTAGGGTACAAACGATGATATTTGATGAAATCATACTCTGGCATGTGGGGATCAATGTCATCCACGCAGAATTTTTGCCAGAATCTCCTAAGTCATTTTATAGCTCCTGAAAGTTGAAAAATTACAGGATTAGGAGTTTCCAAATGCTGTATCTCATCTGGATTTAGGGTACGAACGATGATACTTGGTGAAATCATACTCTGGCATGTTGTGATCATTGTCATCCACGCATAATTTTTGCCGGACCTTCCTAAGTCATTTTATAGCTCCCGAAAGTTGAAAAATTGCAGGATTAGGAGTTTCAAAACGCTCTATCTTATCTGGATTCAGGGTACAAACGATGATACTTGGTGAAATCATACTCTGGCATGTGGGGATCATTTTGATCCAGGCAGAATTTTTGCCGGAATCTCCTAAGTCATTTTATAGCACCCGAAAGTTACGAAATTACAACTTTTTTGACTTCAAATGCTGTATCTCATCTGGATTCAGGGTACAAACTATGATACTTGATGAAATCATACTCTGGCATGTGGGGATCATTGTAATCCAGGCAGGATTTTCGCCGGAATATCCTAAGTCATTTTATAGCACCCGAAAGTTACGAAATTACAACTTTTTGACTTCAAATGCTCTATCTCATCCGGATGCAGGGTACCAACGATGATACTCGGTGAAATCATACTCTGGCATGTGGAGATCATTTTCATCCACGCAGAATTTTTGCCGGACTCTCCTAAGTCATTTTATAGCTCCCGAAAGTTGAAAAATTACACGATTAGGAGTTTCAAAATGCTGTATCTCATCTGGATTCCGGGTACAAACGATGATACTCGGTGAAATCATACTCTGGCATGTGGGGATCATTTTGATCCAGGCAGAATTTCTGCTGGACCTTCCTAAGTCATTTCATAGCTCCCGAAAGTTGAAAAATTACAGGATTAGGAGTTCCAAAATGCTTTATCTCATCTGAATTTAGGGTACAAACGGTGATACTCGCTGAAATCATACTCTGGCATGTGGGGATCGTCGTGATGCACGCAGAATTTTTGCCGGACCTTCCTAAGTCATTTTATAGCTCCCGAAAGTTGAAAAATTGCAGGATTGGGAGTTCCAAAATGCTCTAACTTATCTGGATTTAGGGTACAAACGATGATACTTGATGAAATCATACCCTAGCATGTGGGGATCATCTTCATCCAGGCAGAATTTCTGCCGGACTCTCCTAAGTCATTTTATAGCTCCCGAAAGTTGAAAAATTACAGGATTAGGAGTTTCAAAATGCTCTATCTCATCCGGCTTCAGGGTACAATCGATGATACTTGATGGAATCATACTCTGGCATGTGAGGATCATTTTCATCCACGCAGAATTTTTGCCGGACTCTCCTAAGTCATTTTATTTCTCACGAAATTTGAAAAATTACAGGATTAGGAGTTTCAAAATCCTCTATCTCATCCGGATTTGGGGTTCAAACGATGATACTTGGTGAAATCATACTCTGGCATGTGGGGATCATTGTAATCCAGGCAGAATTTTCGCCAGAATCTCCTAAGTCATTTTATAGCTGCCGAAAGTTGAAAAATTACAGGATTAGGAGTTTCAAAATGCTCTATCTCATCTGGATTTAGGGTACGAACGATGATACTTGGTGAAATCATACTCTGGCATGTTGTGATCATTGTCATCCACGCAGAATTTTTGCCGGACCTTCCTAAGTCATTTTATAGCTCCCTGAAAGTTACGAAAGTACACCTTTTTTGACTTCAAATGCTGTATCTCATCTGGATTCAGGGTACAAACGATGATACTTGATGAAATCATACTCTGGCATGTGGGGATCATTGTAATCCAGGCAGGATTTTCGCCGAAATCTCCTAAGTCATTTTATAGCACCCGAAAGTTGAAATTACAACTTTTTGACTTCAAATGCTCTATCTCATCCGGATGCAGGGTACCAACGATGATACTCGGTGAAATCATACTCTGGCATGGGGATCATTTTCATCCACGCAGAATTTTTGCCGGACTCTCCTAAGTCATTTTATAGCTCCTGAAAGTTGAAAAATTACACGATTAGGAGTTTCAAAATGCTGTATCTCATCTGGATTCCGGGTACAAACGATGATACTCGGTGGAATCATACTCTGGCATGTGGGGATCATTGTAATCCAGGCAGAATTTTTGCCGGAATCTCCTAAGTCATTTTATAGCACCCGAACGTTACGAAATTACAACTTTCTTGACTTCAAATGCTGTATCTCATCTGAATTTAGGGTACAAACGATGATACTCGCTGAAATCATACTCTGGCATGAGGGGATCATTGTGATGCACGCAGAATTCTTGCCGGACCTTCCTAAGTCATTTTATAGCTCCTGAAAGTTGAAAAATTACAGAATTAGGAGTTTCAAAATGCTCTATCTCATCTGGATTTAGGGTACAAACGATGATACTTGGTGAAATCATACTCTGGCATGTGGGGATCATTTTGATCCAGGCAGAATTTTTGCCGGAATCTCCTAAGTCATTTTATAGCACCCGAAAGTTACGAAATTACAACTTTTTTGACTTCAAATGCTGTATCTCATCTGGATTCAGGGTACAAACGATGATACTTGATGAAATCATACTCTGGCATGTGGGGATCATTGTAATCCAGGCAGGATTTTCGCCGGAATCTCCTAAGTCATTTTATAGCACCCGAAAGTTACGAAATTACAACTTTTTTGACTTCAAATGCTCTATCTCATCCGGATGCAGGGTACCAACGATGATACTCGGTGAAATCATACTCTGGCATGTGGGGATCATTTTCATCCACGCAGAATTTTTGCCGGACTCTCCTAAGTCATTTTATAGCTCCCGAAAGTTGAAAAATTACACGATTAGGAGTTTCAAAATGCTGTATCTCATCTGGATTCCGGGGACAAACGATGATACTCGGTGGAATCATACTCTGGCATGTGGGGATCATTGTAATCCAGGCAGAATTTTTGCCGGAATCTCCTAAGTCATTTTATAGCACCCGAAAGTTACGAAATTACAACTTCTTTGACTTCAAATGCTGTATCTCACCTGAATTTAGGGTACAAACGATGATACTCGCTGAAATCATACTCTGGCATGAGGGGATCATTGTGATGCACGCAGAATTCTTGCCGGACCTTCCTAAGTCATTTTATAGCTCCCGAAAGTTGAAAAATTACAGAATTAGGAGGTTCAAAATGCTCTATCTCATCTGGATTTAGGGTACAAACGATGATATTTGGTGAAATCATACTCTGGCATGTGGGGATCAATGTCATCCACGCAGAATTTTTGCCTAAATCTCCTAAGTCATTTTATAGCTCCCGAAAGTTGAAAAATTGCAGGATTAGGAGTTTCAAAATGCTCTATCTCATCTGGATTTAGGGTACAAACGATGATACTTGGCTGGATCATACTCTGGCATGTGGGGATCATTGTCATCCACGCAGAATTCTTGCCGGACCTTCCTAAGTCATTTTATAGCTCCCGAAAGTTGAAAAATTACAGGATTAGGAGTTTCAAAATGCTCTATCTCATCTGGATTTGGGGTACGAACGATGATACTTGGTGAAATCATACTCTGGCATGTGGGGATCATTGTCATCCACGCAGAATTTTTGCCGGACCTTCCTAAGTCATTTTATAGCTCCGAAAGTTGAAAAATTGCAGGATTAGGAGTTTCAAAATGCTCTATCTTATCTGGATTTAGGGTACGAACGATGATACTTGGTGAAATAATACTCTGGCATGGGTATCATTTTGATCCAGGCAGAATTTTTGCCGGGCCTTTCTAAGTCATTTTATAGCTCCCGAAAGTTGAAAAATTACAGGATTAGGAGTTTCAAAATGCTCTATCTCATCTGGATTTGGGGTACGAACGATGATACTTGGTGAAATCATACTCTGGCATGTGGGGATCATTGTCATCCACGCAGAATTTTTGCCGGACCTTCCTAAGTCATTTTATAGCTCCCGAAAGTTGAAAAATTGCAGGATTAGGAGTTTCAAAATGCTCTATCTTATCTGGATTTAGGGTACGAACGATGATACTTGGTGAAATAATACTCTGGCATGTGGGGATCATTTTTATCCACGCAGAATTTTTGCCGGACTCTCTTAAGTCATTTTATAGCTCCCGAAAGTTGAAAAATTACAGGATTAGGAGTTTCAAAATGCTCTATCTCATCCGGATTTAGGGTACAAACGATGATACTTGGTGAAATCATACTCTGGCATGTGGGGATCATTGTAATCCAGGCAGAATTTTCGCCGGAATCTCCTCAGTCATTTTATAGCACTCGAAAGTTACGAAATTACAACTTTTTTGACTTCAAATGCTCTATCTCATCCGGATTCAGGGTACCAACGATGATACTCGGTGAAATCATACTCTGGCATGTGGGGATCATTGTGATGCACGCAGAATTTTTGCCGGACCTTCCTAAGTCATTTTATAGCTCCCGAAAGTTGAAAAATTACAGGATTAGGAGTTTCAAAATGCTCTATCTCATCTGGATTTAGGGTACAAACGATGATACTTGGTGGAATCATACTCTGGCATGTGGTGATCATTGTCATCCACGCAGAATTTTTGTTGGACCCTCCTAAGTCATTTTATAGCTCCCGAAAGTTGAAAAATTGCAGGATTAGGAGTTTCAAAATGCTCTATCTTATCTGGATTTAGGGTACAAACGATGATACTTGGTGAAATCATACTCTGGCATGTGGGGATCATTTTGATCCAGGCAGAATTTCTGCTGGACCTTCCTAAGTCATTTTATAGCTCCCGAAAGTTGAAAAATTACAGGATTAGGAGTTCCAAAATGCTTTATCTCATCTGAATTTAGGGTAAAAACGGTGATACTTGCTGAAATCATACGCTGGCATGTGGGGATCGTTGTGATGCACGCAGAATTTTTGCCGGACCTTCCTAAGTCATTTTATAGCTCCCGAAAGTTGGAAAATTGCAGGATTGAGAGTTCCAAAATGCTCTATCTTATCTGGATTTAGGGTACAAACAATGATCCTTGGTGAAATCATACTCTAGCATGTGGGGATCATCTTCATCCAGGCAGAATTTCTGCCGGACTCTCCTAAGTCATTTTATAGCTCCCGAAAGTTGAAAAATTACAGGATTAGGAGTTTCAAAATGCTCTATCTCATCCGGCTTCAGGGTACAATCGATGATACTTGGTGGAATCATACTCTGGCATGTGAGGATCATTTTCATCCACGCAGAATTTTTGCCGGACTCTCCTAAGTCATTTTATAGCTCCTGAAAATTGAAAAATTACAGGATTAGGAGTTTCAAAATGCTCTATCTCATCCGGATTTGGAGTGCAAACGATGATACTTGGTGAAATCATACTCTGGCATGTGGGGATCATTGTAATCCAGGCAGAATTTCCGCCAGAATCTCCTAAGTCATTTTATAGCTGCCGAAAGTTGAAAAATTACAGGATTAGGAGTTTCAAAATGCTCTATCTCATCTGGATTTAGGGTACGAACGATGATACTTGGTGAAATCATACTCTGGCATGTTGTGATCATTGTCATCCACGCAGAATTTTTGCCGGACCTTCCTAAGTCATTTTATAGCTCCCGAAAGTTGAAAAATTGCAGGATTAGGAGTTTCAAAACGCTCTATCTTATCTGGATTCAGGGTACAAACAATGATACTTGGTGAAATCATACTCTGGCATGTGGGGATCATTTTGATCCAGGCAGAATTTTTGCCGGAATCTCCTAAGTCATTTTATAGCACCCGAAAGTTACGAAATTACAACTTTTTTGACTTCAAATGCTGTATCTCATCTGGATTCAGGGTACAAACTATGATACTTGATGAAATCATACTCTGGCATGTGGGGATCATTGTAATCCAGGCAGGATTTTCGCCGGAATATCCTAAGTCATTTTATAGCACCCGAAAGTTACGAAATTACAACTTTTTTGACTTCAAATGCTCTATCTCTTCCGGATGCAGGGTACCAACGATGATACTCGGTGAAATCATACTCTGGCATGTGGGGATCATTTTCATCCACGCAGAATTTTTGCCGGACTCTCCTAAGTCATTTTATAGCTCCCGAAAGTTGAAAAATTACACGATTGGGAGTTTCAAAATGCTGTATCTCATCTGGATTCCGGGTACAAACGATGATACTCGGTGGAATCATACTCTGGCATGTGGGGATCATTGTAATCCAGGCAGAATTTTTGCCGGAATCTCCTAAGTCATTTTATAGCACCCGAAAGTTACGGAATTACAACTTTTTTGACTTCAAATGCTGTATCTCATCTGAATTTAGGGTACAAACGATGATACTCGCTGGAATCATACTCTGGCATGAGGGGATCATTGTGATGCACGCAGAATTCTTGCCGGACCTTCCTAAGTCATTTTATAGCTCCCGAAAGTTGAAAAATTACAGAATTAGGAGTTTCAAAATGCTCTATCTCATCTGGATTTAGGGTACAAACGATGATATTTGATGAAATCATACTCTGGCATGGGGATCAATGTCATCCACGCAGAATTTTTGCCAGAATCTCCTAAGTCATTTTATAGCTCGAAAGTTGAACAATTACAGGATTAGGAGTTTCAAAATGCTCTATCTCATCTGGATTTAGGGTACGAACGATGATACTTGGTGAAATCATACTCTGGCATGTTGTGATCATTGTCATCCACGCAGAATTTTTGCCGGACCTTCCTAAGTCATTTTATAGCTCCCGAAAGTTGAAAAATTGCAGGATTAGGAGTTTCAAAACGCTCTATCTTATCTGGATTCAGGGTACAAACGATGATACTTGGTGAAATCATACTCTGGCATGTGGGGATCATTTTGATCCAGGCAGAATTTTTGCCGGAATCTCCTAAGTCATTTTATAGCACCCGAAAGTTACGAAATTACAACTTTTTTGACTTCAAATGCTGTATCTCATCTGGATTCAGGGTACAAACTATGATACTTGATGAAATCATACTCTGGCATGTGGGGATCATTGTAATCCAGGCAGGATTTTCGCCGGAATATCCTAAGTCATTTTATAGCACCCGAAAGTTACGAAATTACAACTTTTTGACTTCAAATGCTCTATCTCATCCGGATGCAGGGTACCAACGATGATACTCGGTGAAATCATACTCTGGCATGTGGAGATCATTTTCATCCACGCAGAATTTTTGCCGGACTCTCCTAAGTCATTTTATAGCTCCCGAAAGTTGAAAAATTACACGATTAGGAGTTTCAAAATGCTGTATCTCATCTGGATTCCGGGTACAAACGATGATACTCGGTGAAATCATACTCTGGCATGTGGGGATCATTTTGATCCAGGCAGAATTTCTGCTGGACCTTCCTAAGTCATTTCATAGCTCCCGAAAGTTGAAAAATTACAGGATTAGGAGTTCCAAAATGCTTTATCTCATCTGAATTTAGGGTACAAACGGTGATACTCGCTGAAATCATACTCTGGCATGTGGGGATCGTCGTGATGCACGCAGAATTTTTGCCGGACCTTCCTAAGTCATTTTATAGCTCCCGAAAGTTGAAAAATTGCAGGATTGGGAGTTCCAAAATGCTCTAACTTATCTGGATTTAGGGTACAAACGATGATACTTGATGAAATCATACCCTAGCATGTGGGGATCATCTTCATCCAGGCAGAATTTCTGCCGGACTCTCCTAAGTCATTTTATAGCTCCCGAAAGTTGAAAAATTACAGGATTAGGAGTTTCAAAATGCTCTATCTCATCCGGCTTCAGGGTACAATCGATGATACTTGATGGAATCATACTCTGGCATGTGAGGATCATTTTCATCCACGCAGAATTTTTGCCGGACTCTCCTAAGTCATTTTATAGCTCCCGAAAATTGAAAAATTACAGGATTAGGAGTTTCAAAATCCTCTATCTCATCCGGATTTGGGGTTCAAACGATGATACTTGGTGAAATCATACTCTGGCATGTGGGGATCATTGTAATCCAGGCAGAATTTTCGCCAGAATCTCCTAAGTCATTTTATAGCTGCCGAAAGTTGAAAAATTACAGGATTAGGAGTTTCAAAATGCTCTATCTCATCTGGATTTAGGGTACGAACGATGATACTTGGTGAAATCATACTCTGGCATGTTGTGATCATTGTCATCCACGCAGAATTTTTGCCGGACCTTCCTAAGTCATTTTATAGCTCCCGAAAGTTACGAAATTACAACTTTTTTGACTTCAAATGCTGTATCTCATCTGGATTCAGGGTACAAACGATGATACTTGATGAAATCATACTCTGGCATGTGGGGATCATTGTAATCCAGGCAGGATTTTCGCCGAAATCTCCTAAGTCATTTTATAGCACCCGAAAGTTACGAAATTACAACTTTTTTGACTTCAAATGCTCTATCTCATCCGGATGCAGGGTACCAACGATGATACTCGGTGAAATCATACTCTGGCATGTGGGGATCATTTTCATCCACGCAGAAATTTTGCCGGACTCTCCTAAGTCATTTTATAGCTCCCGAAAGTTGAAAAATTACACGATTAGGAGTTTCAAAATGCTGTATCTCATCTGGATTCCGGGTACAAACGATGATACTCGGTGGAATCATACTCTGGCATGTGGGGATCATTGTAATCCAGGCAGAATTTTGGCCGGAATCTCCTAAGTCATTTTATAGCACCCGAAAGTTACGAAATTACAACTTCTTTGACTTCAAATGCTGTATCTCATCTGAATTTAGGGTACAAACGATGATACTCGCTGAAATCATACTCTGGCATGAGGGGATCATTGTGATGCACGCAGAATTCTTGCCGGACCTTCCTAAGTCATTTTATAGCTCCCGAAAGTTGAAAAATTACAGAATTAGGAGTTTCAAAATGCTCTATCTCATCTGGATTTAGGGTACAAACGATGATACTTGGTGAAATCATACTCTGGCATGTGGGGATCATTTTGATCCAGGCAGAATTTTTGCCGGAATCTCCTAAGTCATTTTATAGCACCCGAAAGTTACGAAATTACAACTTTTTTGACTTCAAATGCTGTATCTCATCTGGATTCAGGGTACAAACGATGATACTTGATGAAATCATACTCTGGCATGTGGGGATCATTGTAATCCAGGCAGGATTTTCGCCGGAATCTCCTAAGTCATTTTATAGCACCCGAAAGTTACGAAATTACAACTTTTTTGACTTCAAATGCTCTATCTCATCCGGATGCAGGGTACCAACGATGATACTCGGTGAAATCATACTCTGGCATGTGGGGATCATTTTCATCCACGCAGAATTTTTGCCGGACTCTCCTAAGTCATTTTATAGCTCCCGAAAGTTGAAAAATTACACGATTAGGAGTTTCAAAATGCTGTATCTCATCTGGATTCCGGGGACAAACGATGATACTCGGTGGAATCATACTCTGGCATGTGGGGATCATTGTAATCCAGGCAGAATTTTTGCCGGAATCTCCTAAGTCATTTTATAGCACCCGAAAGTTACGAAATTACAACTTCTTTGACTTCAAATGCTGTATCTCACCTGAATTTAGGGTACAAACGATGATACTCGCTGAAATCATACTCTGGCATGAGGGGATCATTGTGATGCACGCAGAATTCTTGCCGGACCTTCCTAAGTCATTTTATAGCTCCCGAAAGTTGAAAAATTACAGAATTAGGAGGTTCAAAATGCTCTATCTCATCTGGATTTAGGGTACAAACGATGATATTTGGTGAAATCATACTCTGGCATGTGGGGATCAATGTCATCCACGCAGAATTTTTGCCTAAATCTCCTAAGTCATTTTATAGCTCCCGAAAGTTGAAAAATTGCAGGATTAGGAGTTTCAAAATGCTCTATCTCATCTGGATTTAGGGTACAAACGATGATACTTGGCTGGATCATACTCTGGCATGTGGGGATCATTGTCATCCACGCAGAATTCTTGCCGGACCTTCCTAAGTCATTTTATAGCTCCCGAAAGTTGAAAAATTACAGGATTAGGAGTTTCAAAATGCTCTATCTCATCTGGATTTGGGGTACGAACGATGATACTTGGTGAAATCATACTCTGGCATGTGGGGATCATTGTCATCCACGCAGAATTTTGCCGGACCTTCCTAAGTCATTTTATAGCTCCCGAAAGTTGAAAAATTGCAGGATTAGGAGTTTCAAAATGCTCTATCTTATCTGGATTTAGGGTACGAACGATGATACTTGGTGAAATAATACTCTGGCATGTGGGGATCATTTTGATCCAGGCAGAATTTTTGCCGGGCCTTTCTAAGTCATTTTATAGCTCCCGAAAGTTGAAAAATTACAGGATTAGGAGTTTCAAAATGCTCTATCTCATCTGGATTTGGGGTACGAACGATGATACTTGGTGAAATCATACTCTGGCATGTGGGGATCATTGTCATCCACGCAGAATTTTTGCCGGACCTTCCTAAGTCATTTTATAGCTCCCGAAAGTTGAAAAATTGCAGGATTAGGAGTTTCAAAATGCTCTATCTTATCTGGATTTAGGGTACGAACGATGATACTTGGTGAAATAATACTCTGGCATGTGGGGATCATTTTTATCCACGCAGAATATTTGCCGGACTCTCTTAAGTCATTTTATAGCTCCCGAAAGTTGAAAAATTACAGGATTAGGAGTTTCAAAATGCTCTATCTCATCCGGATTTAGGGTACAAACGATGATACTTGGTGAAATCATACTCTGGCATGTGGGGATCATTGTAATCCAGGCAGAATTTTCGCCGGAATCTCCTCAGTCATTTTATAGCACTCGAAAGTTACGAAATTACAACTTTTTTGACTTCAAATGCTCTATCTCATCCGGATTCAGGGTACCAACGATGATACTCGGTGAAATCATACTCTGGCATGTGGGGATCATTGTCATCCACGCAGAATTTTTGCGGACCTTCCTAAGTCATTTTATAGCTCCTGAAAGTTGAAAAATTACAGGATTAGGAGTTTCAAAATGCTCTATCTCATCTGGATTTAGGGTACAAACGATGATACTTGGTGGAATCATACTCTGGCATGTGGTGATCATTGTCATCCACGCAGAAATTTTGTTGGACCCTCCTAAGTCATTATATAGATCCATAAAGTTGAAAAATTGCAGGATTAGGAGTTTCAAAATGCTCTATCTTATCTGGATTTAGGGTACAAACGATGATACTTGGTGAAATCATACTCTGGCATGTGGGGATCATTTTGATCCAGGCAGAATTTCTGCTGGACCTTCCTAAGTCATTTTATAGCTCCCGAAAGTTGAAAAATTACAGGATTAGGAGTTCCAAAATGCTTTATCTCATCTGAATTTAGGGTAAAAACGGTGATACTTGCTGAAATCATACGCTGGCATGTGGGGATCGTTGTGATGCACGCAGAATTTTTGCCGGACCTTCCTAAGTCATTTTATAGCTCCCGAAAGTTGGAAAATTGCAGGATTGAGAGTTCCAAAATGCTCTATCTTATCTGGATTTAGGGTACAAACAATGATCCTTGGTGAAATCATACTCTAGCATGTGGGGATCATCTTCATCCAGGCAGAATTTCTGCCGGACTCTCCTAAGTCATTTTATAGCTCCCGAAAGTTGAAAAATTACAGGATTAGGAGTTTCAAAATGCTCTATCTCATCCGGCTTCAGGGTACAATCGATGATACTTGGTGGAATCATACTCTGGCATGTGAGGATCATTTTCATCCACGCAGAATTTTTGCCGGACTCTCCTAAGTCATTTTATAGCTCCCGAAAATTGAAAAATTACAGGATTAGGAGTTTCAAAATGCTCTATCTCATCCGGATTTGGAGTGCAAACGATGATACTTGGTGAAATCATACTCTGGCATGTGGGGATCATTGTAATCCAGGCAGAATTTCCGCCAGAATCTCCTAAGTCATTTTATAGCTGCCGAAAGTTGAAAAATTACAGGATTAGGAGTTTCAAAATGCTCTATCTCATCTGGATTTAGGGTACGAACGATGATACTTGGTGAAATCATACTCTGGCATGTTGTGATCATTGTCATCCACGCAGAATTTTTGCCGGACCTTCCTAAGTCATTTTATAGCTCCCGAAAGTTGAAAAATTGCAGGATTAGGAGTTTCAAAACGCTCTATCTTATCTGGATTCAGGGTACAAACAATGATACTTGGTGAAATCATACTCTGGCATGTGGGGATCATTTTGATCCAGGCAGAATTTTTGCCGGAATCTCCTAAGTCATTTTATAGCACCCGAAAGTTACGAAATTACAACTTTTTTGACTTCAAATGCTGTATCTCATCTGGATTCAGGGTACAAACTATGATACTTGATGAAATCATACTCTGGCATGTGGGGATCATTGTAATCCAGGCAGGATTTTCGCCGGAATATCCTAAGTCATTTTATAGCACCCGAAAGTTACGAAATTACAACTTTTTTGACTTCAAATGCTCTATCTCTTCCGGATGCAGGGTACCAACGATGATACTCGGTGAAATCATACTCTGGCATGTGGGGATCATTTTCATCCACGCAGAATTTTTGCCGGACTCTCCTAAGTCATTTTATAGCTCCCGAAAGTTGAAAAATTACACGATTGGGAGTTTCAAAATGCTGTATCTCATCTGGATTCCGGGTACAAACGATGATACTCGGTGGAATCATACTCTGGCATGTGGGGATCATTGTAATCCAGGCAGAATTTTGCCGGAATCTCCTAAGTCATTTTATAGCACCCGAAAGTTACGGAATTACAACTTTTTTGACTTCAAATGCTGTATCTCATCTGAATTTAGGGTACAAACGATGATACTCGCTGAAATCATACTCTGGCATGAGGGGATCATTGTGATGCACGCAGAATTCTTGCCGGACCTTCCTAAGTCATTTTATAGCTCCCGAAAGTTGAAAAATTACAGAATTAGGAGTTTCAAAATGCTCTATCTCATCTGGATTTAGGGTACAAACGATGATATTTGATGAAATCATACTCTGGCATGTGGGGATCAATGTCATCCACGCAGAATTTTGCCAGAATCTCCTAAGTCATTTTATAGCTCCCGAAAGTTGAAAAATTACAGGATTAGGAGTTTCAAACTGCTCTATCTCATCTGGATTTAGGTACAAACGATGATACTTGGTGAAATCATACTCTGGCATGTTGTGATCATTGTCATCCACGCAGAATTTTTGCCGGACCTTCCTAAGTCATTTTATAGCTCCCGAAAGTTGAAAAATTGCAGGATTAGGAGTTTCAAAACGCTCTATCTTATCTGGATTCAGGGTACAAACGATGATACTTGGTGAAATCATACTCTGGCATGTGGGGATCATTTTGATCCAGGCAGAATTCTTGCCGGAATCTCCTAAGTCATTTTATAGCACCCGAAAGTTACGAAATTACAACTTTTTTGACTTCAAATGCTGTATCTCATCTGGATTCAGGGTACAAACTATGATACTTGATGAAATCATACTCTGGCATGTGGGGATCATTGTAATCCAGGCAGGATTTTCGCCGGAATATCCTAAGTCATTTTATAGCACCCGAAAGTTACGAAATTACAACTTTTGACTTCAAATGCTCTATCTCATCCGGATGCAGGGTACCAACGATGATACTCGGTGAAATCATACTCTGGCATGTGGAGATCATTTTCATCCACGCAGAATTTTGCCGGACTCTCCTAAGTCATTTTATAGCTCCTGAAAGTTGAAAAATTACACGATTAGGAGTTTCAAAATGCTGTATCTCATCTGGATTCCAGGTACAAACGATGATACTTGGTGAAATCATACTCTGGCATGTGGGGATCATTTTGATCCAGGCAGAATTTCTGCTGGACCTTCCTAAGTCATTTGATAGCTCCCGAAAGTTGAAAAATTACAGGATTAGGAGTTCCAAAATGCTTTATCTCATCTGAATTTAGGGTACAAACGGTGATACTCGCTGAAATCATACTCTGGCATGTGAGGATCGTCGTGATGCACGCAGAATTTTGCCGGACCTTCCTAAGTCATTTTATAGCTCCTGAAAGTTGAAAAATTGCAGGATTGGGAGTTCCAAAATGCTCTAACTTATCTGGATTTAGGTACAAACGATGATACTTGATGAAATCATACTCTAGCATGGGGATCATCTTCATCCAGGCAGAATTTCTGCCGGACTCTCCTAAGTCATTTTATAGCTCCCGAAAGTTGAAAAATTACAGGATTAGGAGTTTCAAAATGCTCTATCTCATCCGGCTTCAGGGTACAATCGATGATACTTGGTGGAATCATACTCTGGCATGTGAGGATCATTTTCATCCACGCAGAATTTTTGCCGGACTCTCCTAAGTCATTTTATAGCTCCCGAAAATTGAAAAATTACAGGATTAGGAGTTTCAAAATGCTCTATCTCATCCGGATTTGGGGTTCAAACGATGATACTTGGTGAAATCATACTCTGGCATGTGGGGATCATTGTAATCCAGGCAGAATTTTCGCCAGAATCTCCTAAGTCATTTTATAGCTGCCGAAAGTTGAAAAATTACAGGATTAGGAGTTTCAAAATGCTCTATCTCATCTGGATTTAGGGTACGAACGATGATACTTGGTGAAATCATACTCTGGCATGTTGTGATCATTGTCATCCACGCAGAATTTTTGCCGGACCTTCCTAAGTCATTTTATAGCTCCCGAAAGTTGAAAAATTACAGGATTTTGACTTCAAATGCTGTATCTCATCTGGATTCAGGGTACAAACGATGATACTTGATGAAATCATACTCTGGCATGTGGGGATCATTGTAATCCAGGCAGGATTTTCGCCGAAATCTCCTAAGTCATTTTATAGCACCCGAAAGTTACGAAATTACAACTTTTTTGACTTCAAATGCTCTATCTCATCCGGATGCAGGGTACCAACGATGATACTCGGTGAAATCATACTCTGGCATGTGGGGATCATTTTCATCCACGCAGAATTTTTGCCGGACTCTCCTAAGTCATTTTATAGCTCCCGAAAGTTGAAAAATTACACGATTAGGAGTTTCAAAATGCTGTATCTCATCTGGATTCCGGTACAAACGATGATACTCGGTGGAATCATACTCTGGCATGTGGGGATCATTGTAATCCAGGCAGAATTTGCCGGAATCTCCTAAGTCATTTTATAGCACCCGAAAGTTACGAAATTACAACTTCTTTGACTTCAAATGCTGTATCTCATCTGAATTTAGGGTACAAACGATGATACTCGCTGAAATCATACTCTGGCATGAGGGGATCATTGTTATGCACGCAGAATTATAGCCTGACCATCCTAAGTCATTTTATAGCTCCCGAAAGTTGAAAAATTGCAGGATTAGGAGTTTCAAAACGCTCTATCTTATCTGGATTCAGGGTACAAACGATGATACTTGGTGAAATCATACTCTGGCATGTGGGGATCATTTTGATCCAGGCAGAATTTTTGCCGGAATCTCCTAAGTCATTTTATAGCACCCGAAAGTTACGAAATTACAACTTTTTTGACTTCAAATGCTGTATCTCATCTGGATTCAGGGTACAAACGATGATACTTGATGAAATCATACTCTGGCATGTGGGGATCATTGTAATCCAGGCAGGATTTTCGCCGGAATCTCCTAAGTCATTTTATAGCACCCGAAAGTTACGAAATTACAACTTTTTTGACTTCAAATGCTCTATCTCATCCGGATGCAGGGTACCAACGATGATACTCGGTGGAATCATACTCTAGCATGTGGGGATCATCTTCATCCAGGCAGAATTTCTGCCGGACTCTCCTAAGTCATTTTATAGCTCCCGAAAGTTGAAAAATTACACGATTAGGAGTTTCAAAATGCTGTATCTCATCTGGATTCCGGGTACAAACGATGATACTCGGTGGAATCATACTCTGGCATGTGGGGATCATTGTAATCCAGGCAGAATTTTTGCCGGAATCTCCTAAGTCATTTTATAGCACCCGAAAGTTACGAAATTACAACTTCTTTGACTTCAAATGCTGTATCTCACCTGAATTTAGGGTACAAACGATGATACTCGCTGAAATCATACTCTGGCATGAGGGGATCATTGTGATGCACGCAGAATTCTTGCCGGACCTTCCTAAGTCATTTTATAGCTCCCGAAAGTTGAAAAATTACAGAATTAGGAGGTTCAAAATGCTCTATCTCATCTGGATTTAGGGTACAAACGATGATATTTGGTGAAATCATACTCTGGCATGTGGGGATCAATGTCATCCACGCAGAATTTTTGCCTAAATCTCCTAAGTCATTTTATAGCTCCGAAAGTTGAAAAATTGCAGGATTAGGAGTTTCAAAATGCTCTATCTCATCTGGATTTAGGGTACAAACGATGATACTTGGCTGGATCATACTCTGGCATGTGGGGATCATTGTCATCCACGCAGAATTTTTGCCGGACCTTCCTAAGTCATTTTATAGCTCCCGAAAGTTGAAAAATTACAGGATTAGGAGTTTCAAAATGCTCTATCTCATCTGGATTTGGGGTACGAACGATGATACTTGGTGAAATCATACTCTGGCATGTGGGGATCATTGTCATCCACGCAGAATTTTTGCCGGACCTTCCTAAGTCATTTTATAGCTCCCGAAAGTTGAAAAATTGCAGGATTAGGAGTTTCAAAATGCTCTATCTTATCTGGATTTAGGGTACGAACGATGATACTTGGTGAAATAATACTCTGGCATGTGGGGATCATTTTGATCCAGGCAGAATTTTTGCCGGGCCTTTCTAAGTCATTTTATAGCTCCCGAAAGTTGAAAAATTACAGGATTAGGAGTTCCAAAATGCTTTATCTCATCTGAATTTAGGGTAAAAACGGTGATACTTGCTGAAATCATACGCTGGCATGTGGGGATCGTTGTGATGCACGCAGAATTTTTGCCGGACCTTCCTAAGTCATTTTATAGTCCCCGAAAGTTGGAAAATTGCAGGATTGAGAGTTCCAAAATGCTCTATCTTATCTGGATTTAGGGTACAAACAATGATCCTTGGTGAAATCATACTCTAGCATGTGGGGATCATCTTCATCCAGGCAGAATTTCTGCCGGACTCTCCTAAGTCATTTTATAGCTCCCGAAAGTTGAAAAATTACAGGATTAGGAGTTTCAAAATGCTCTATCTCATCCGACTTCAGGGTACAATCGATGATACTTGGTGGAATCATACTCTGGCATGTGAGGATCATTTTCATCCACGCAGAATTTTTGCCGGACTCTCCTAAGTCATTTTATAGCTCCCGAAAATTGAGAAATTACAGGATTAGGAGTTTCAAAATGCTCTATCTCATCCGGATTTGGAGTGCAAACGATGATACTTGGTGAAATCATACTCTGGCATGTGGGGATCATTGTAATCCAGGCAGAATTTCCGCCAGAATCTCCTAAGTCATTTTATAGCTGCCGAAAGTTGAAAAATTACAGGATTAGGAGTTTCAAAATGCTCTATCTCATCTGGATTTAGGGTACGAACGATGATACTTGGTGAAATCATACTCTGGCATGTTGTGATCATTGTCATCCACGCAGAATTTTTGCCGGACCTTCCTAAGTCATTTTATAGCTCCCGAAAGTTGAAAAATTGCAGGATTAGGAGTTTCAAAACGCTCTATCTTATCTGGATTCAGGGTACAAACAATGATACTTGGTGAAATCATACTCTGGCATGTGGGGATCATTTTGATCCAGGCAGAATTTTTGCCGGAATCTCCTAAGTCATTTTATAGCACCCGAAAGTTACGAAATTACAACTTTTTTGACTTCAAATGCTGTATCTCATCTGGATTCAGGGTACAAACTATGATACTTGATGAAATCATACTCTGGCATGTGGGGATCATTGTAATCCAGGCAGGATTTTCGCCGGAATATCCTCAGTCATTTTATAGCACCCGAAAGTTACGAAATTACAACTTTTTTGACTTCAAATGCTCTATCTCATCCGGATGCAGGGTACCAACGATGATACTCGGTGAAATCATACTCTGGCATGTGGGGATCATTTTCATCCACGCAGAATTTTTGCCGGACTCTCCTAAGTCATTTTATAGCTCCCGAAAGTTGAAAAATTACACGATTGGGAGTTTCAAAATGCTGTATCTCATCTGGATTCCGGGTACAAACGATGATACTCGGTGGAATCATACTCTGGCATGTGGGGATCATTGTAATCCAGGCAGAATTTTTGCCGGAATCTCCTAAGTCATTTTATAGCACCCGAAAGTTACGGAATTACAACTTTTTTGACTTCAAATGCTGTATCTCATCTGAATTTAGGGTACAAACGATGATACTCGCTGAAATCATACTCTGGCATGAGGGGATCATTGTGATGCACGCAGAATTCTTGCCGGACCTTCCTAAGTCATTTTATAGCTCCCGAAAGTTGAAAAATTACAGAATTAGGAGTTTCAAAATGCTCTATCTCATCTGGATTTAGGGTACAAACGATGATATTTGATGGAATCATACTCTGGCATGTGGGGATCATTTTGATCCAGGCAGAATTTTTGCCGGGCCTTTCTAAGTCATTTTATAGTTCCCGAAAGTTGAAAAATTACAGGATTAGGAGTTCCAAAATGCTCTATCTCATCTGGATTTAGGGTACAAACGATGATATTCGCTGGAATCATACTCTGGCATGTGGGGATCATTTTCATCCACGCAGAATTTTTGCCGGACTCTCCTAAGTCATTTTATAGCTCCCGACAGTTGAAAAATTGCAGGATTAGGAGTTTCAAAATGCTCTATCTCATCTGGATTTAGGGTACAAACGATGATACTTGGTGAAATCATACTCTGGCATGTGGTGATCATTGTCATCCACGCAGAATTTTTGTTGGACCCTCCTAAGTCATTTTATAGCTCCCGAAAGTTGAAAAATTGCAGGATTAGGAGTTTCAAAATGCTCTATCTTATCTGGATTTAGGGTACAAACGATGATACTTGGTGAAATCATACTCTGGCATGTGGGGATCATTTTGATCCAGGCAGAATTTCTGCTGGACCTTCCTAAGTCATTTTATAGCTCCCGAAAGTTGAAAAATTACAGGATTAGGAGTTCCAAAATGCTTTATCTCATCTGAATTTAGGGTAAAAACGGTGATACTTGCTGAAATCATACGCTGGCATGTGGGGATCGTTGTGATGCACGCAGAATTTTTGCCGGACCTTCCTAAGTCATTTTATAGCTCCCGAAAGTTGGAAAATTGCAGGATTGAGAGTTCCAAAATGCTCTATCTTATCTGGATTTAGGGTACAAACAATGATCCTTGGTGAAATTATACTCTAGCATGTGGGGATCATCTTCATCCAGGCAGAATTTCTGCCGGACTCTCCTAAGTCATTTTATAGCTCCCGAAAGTTGAAAAATTACAGGATTAGGAGTTTCAAAATGCTCTATCTCATCCGGCTTCAGGGTACAATCGATGATACTTGGTGGAATCATACTCTGGCATGTGAGGATCATTTTCATCCACGCAGAATTTTTGCCGGACTCTCCTAAGTCATTTTATAGCTCCCGAAAATTGAAAAATTACAGGATTAGGAGTTTCAAAATGCTCTATCTCATCCGGATTTGGAGTGCAAACGATGATACTTGGTGAAATCATACTCTGGCATGTGGGGATCATTGTAATCCAGGCAGAATTTTCCCCAGAATCTCCTAAGTCATTTTATAGCACCCGAAAGTTACGAAATTACAACTTCTTTGACTTCAAATGCTGTATCTCACCTGAATTTAGGGTACAAACGATGATACTCGCTGAAATCATACTCTGGCATGAGGAGATCATTGTGATGCACGCAGAATTCTTGCCGGACCTTCCTAAGTCATTTTATAGCTCCCGAAAGTTGAAAAATTACAGAATTAGGAGTTTCAAAATGCTCTATCTCATCTGGATTTAGGGTACAAACGATGATATTTGGTGAAATCATACTCTGGCATGTGGAGATCAATGTCATCCACGCAGAATTTTTGCCTAAATCTCCTAAGTCATTTTATAGCTCCCGAAAGTTGAAAAATTGCAGGATTAGGAGTTTCAAAATGCTCTATCTCATCTGGATTTAGGGTACAAACGATGATACTTGGCTGGATCATACTCTGGCATGTGGGGATCATTGTCATTCACGCAGAATTTTTGCCGGACCTTCCTAAGTCATTTTATAGCTCCCGAAAGTTGAAAAATTACAGGATTAGGAGTTTCAAAATGCTCTATCTCATCTGGATTTGGGGTACGAACGATGATACTTGGTGAAATCATACTCTGGCATGTGGGGATCATTGTCATCCACGCAGAATTTTTGCCGGACCTTCTTAAGTCATTTTATAGCTCCCGAAAGTTGAAAAATTGCAGGATTAGGAGTTTCAAAATGCTCTATCTTATCTGGATTTAGGGTACAAACGATGATACTTGCTGAAATAATACTCTGGCATGTGGGGATCATTGTAATCCAGGCAGAATTTTTGTCGGACCTTCCTAAGTCATTTTATAGCTCCCGAAAGTTGAAAAATTGCAGGATTGAGAGTTTCAAAATGCTCTATCTTATCTGGATTTAGGGTACAAACGATGATACTCGATGAAATCATACTCTGGCATGTGGGGATCATTTTGATCCAGGCAGAATTCTTGCCGGACTCTCCTAGGTCATTTTATAGCTCCCGAAAATTGAAAAATTACAGGATTAGGAGTTTCAAAATGCTCTATCCCATCCGGATTCAGGGTACAGACAATGATACTCGGTGAAATCATACTCTAGCATGTGGGGATCATTTTCATCCAGGCAGAATTTCTGCCGGACTCTCCTAAGTCATTTTATAGCTCCCGAAAGTTGAAAAATTGCAGGATTAGGAGTTTCAAAATGCTCTATCTCATCCGGATTCAGGGTACAATCGATGATACTTGGTGAAATCATACTCTGGCATGTGGGGATCATTTTTATCCACGCAGAATTTTTGCCGGACTCTCTTAAGTCATTTTATAGCTCCCGAAATTTGAAAAATTACAGGATTAGAAGTTTCAAAATGCTCTATCTCATCCGGATTTAGGGTACAAACGATGATACTTGGTGAAATCATACTCTGGCATGTGGGGATCATTGTAATCCAGGCAGAATTTTCGCCGGAATCTCCTCAGTCATTTTATAGCACTCGAAAGTTACGAAATTACAACTTTTTTGACTTCAAATGCTCTATCTCATCCGGATTCAGGGTACCAACGATGATACTCGGTGAAATCATACTCTGGCATGTGGGGATCATTGTGATGCACGCAGAATTTTTGCCGGACCTTCCTAAGTCATTTTATAGCTCCCGAAAGTTGAAAAATTACAGGATTAGGAGTTTCAAAATGCTCTATCTCATCTGGATTTAGGGTACAAACGATGATATTCGCTGACATCATACTCTGGCATGTGGGGATCATTTTCATCCACGCAGAATTTTTGCCGGACTCTCCTAAGTCATTTTATAGCTCCCGAAAGTTGAAAAATCACACGATTAGGAGTTTCAAAATGCTGTATCTCATCTGGATTTCGGGTACAAACGATGATACTCGGTGGAATCATACTCTGGCATGTGGGGATCATTGTAATCCAGGCAGAATTTTTGTCGGACCTTCCTAAGTCATTTTATAGCTCCCGAAATTTGGAAAATTGCAGGATTGAGAGTTTCAAAATGCTCTATCTTATCTGGATTTAGGGTACAAACGATGATACTCGGTGAAATCATACTCTGGCATGTGGGGATCATTTTCATCCAGGCAGAATTTCTGCCGGACTCTCCTAAGTCATTTTATAGCTCCCGAAAGTTGAAAAATGGCAGGATTAGGAGTTTCAAAATGCTCTATCTCATCCGGATTCAGGGTACAATCGATGATACTTGGTGAAATCATACTCTGGCATGTGGGGATCATTTTTATCCACGCAGAATTTTTGCCGGACTCTCTTAAGTCATTTTATAGCTCCCGAAAGTTGAAAAATTACAGGATTAGGAGTTTCAAAATGCTCTATCTCATTCGGATTTAGGGTACAAACGATGATACTCGGTGAAATCATACTCTGGCATGTGGGGATCATTTTGATCCAGGCAGAATTCTTGCCGGACTCTCCTAAGTCATTTTATAGCTGCCGAAAGTTGAAAAATTACAGGATTAGGAGTTTCAAAATGCTCTATCTCATCTGGATTTAGGGTACGAACGATGATACTTGGTGAAATCATACTCTGGCATGTTGTGATCATTGTCATCCACGCAGAATTTTTGCCGGACCTTCCTAAGTCATTTTATAGCTCCCGAAAGTTGAAAAATTGCAGGATTAGGAGTTTCAAAACGCTCTATCTTATCTGGATTCAGGGTACAAACGATGATACTTGGTGAAATCATACTCTGGCATGTGGGGATCATTTTGATCCAGGCAGAATTTTTGCCGGAATCTCCTAAGTCATTTTATAGCACCCGAAAGTTACGAAATTACAACTTTTTTGACTTCAAATGCTGTATCTCATCTGGATTCAGGGTACAAACGATGATACTTGATGAAATCATACTCTGGCATGTGGGGATCATTGTAATCCAGGCAGGATTTTCGCCGGAATCTCCTAAGTCATTTTATAGCACCCGAAAGTTACGAAATTACAACTTTTTTGACTTCAAATGCTCTATCTCATCCGGATGCAGGGTACCAACGATGATACTTGGTGAAATCATACTCTGGCATGTGGGGATCATTTTCATCCACGCAGAATTTTTGCCGGACTCTCCTAAGTCATTTTATAGCTCCCGAAAGTTGAAAAATTACACGATTAGGAGTTTCAAAATGCTGTATCTCATCTGGATTCCGGGTACAAACGATGATACTTGATGGAATCATACTCTGGCATGTGGGGATCATTGTAATCCAGGCAGAATTTTTGCCGGAATCTCCTAAGTCATTTTATAGCACCCGAAAGTTACGAAATTACAACTTCTTTGACTTCAAATGCTGTATCTCATCTGAATTTAGGGTACAAACGATGATACTCGCTGAAATCATACTCTGGCATGAGGGGATCATTGTGATGCACGCAGAATTCTTGCCGGACCTTCCTAAGTCATTTTATAGCTCCCGAAAGTTGAAAAATTACAGAATTAGGAGTTTCAAAATGCTCTATCTCATCTGGATTTAGGGTACAAACGATGATATTTGGTGAAATCATACTCTGGCATGTGGGGATCATTGTCATCCACGCAGAATTTTTGCCAGAATCTCCTAAGTCATTTTATAGCTCCCGAAAGTTGAAAAATTACAGGATTAGGAGTTTCAAAATGCTCTATCTAGTCTGGATTTAGGGTACGAACGATGATACTTGATGAAATCATACTCTGGCATGTGGGGATCATTGTCATCCACGCAGAATTTTTGCCGGACCTTCCTAAGTCATTTTATAGCTCCCGAAAGTTGAAAAATTGCAGGATTAGAAGTTTCAAAATCCTCTATCTCATCCGGATTCAGGGGACAAACGATGATACTTGGTGAAATCCTACTCTGGCATGTGGAGATCATTGTAATCCAGGCAGAATTTTCGCCGGAATCTCCTAAGTCATTTTATAGCACCCGAAAGTTACGAAATTACAACTTTTTTGACTTCAAATGCTCTATCTCATCCGGATTCAGGGTACCAACGATGATACTCGGTGAAATCATACTCTGGCATGTGGGGATCATTGTGATGCACGCAGAAATTTTGCCGGACCTTCCTAAGTCATTTTATAGCTCCCGAAAGTTGAAAAATTACAGGATTAGGGGTTTCAAAATGCTCTATCTCATCTGGATTTAGGGTACAAACGATGATACTTGGTGAAATCATACTCTGGCATGTGGGGATCATTGTCATCCACGCAGAATTTTTGCCAGACCTTCCTAAGTCATTTTATAGCTCCCGAAAGTTTAAAAATTGCAGGATTAGGAGTTCCAAAATGCTCTATCTCATCTGGGATTAGGGTACAAACGATGATACTTGCCTAAATCATACTCTGGCATGTGGGGATCATTGTCATCCAAGCAGAATTTTTGCCGGACCTTCCTAAGTCATTGTATAGCTCCCGAAAGTTGAAAAATTACAGGATTAGGAGTTTCAAAATGCTCTATCTCATCTGGATTTAGGGTACGAACGATGATACTCGGTGAAATCATACTCTGGCATGTGAAGATCATTGTCATCCACGCAGAATTTCTGCCGGACCTTCCTAAGTCATTTTATAGCTCCCGAAAGTTGAAAAATTGCAGGATTAGGAGTCTCAAAATGCTCTATCTTATCTGGATTTAGGGTACAAACGATGATACTTGGTGAAATCATACTCTGGCATGTGGGGATCATTTTGATCCAGGCAGAATTTTTGCCGGGCCTTTCTAAGTCATTTTATAGCTCCCGAAAGTTGAAAAATTACAGGATTAGGGGTTTCAAAATGCTCTATCTCATCTGGATTTAGGGTACAAACGATGATACTTGGTGAAATCATACTCTGGCATGTGGGGATCATTGTCATCCACGCAGAATTTTTGCCAGACCTTCCTAAGTCATTTTATAGCTCCCGAAAGTTTAAAAATTGCAGGATTAGGAGTTCCAAAATGCTCTATCTCATCTGGGATTAGGGTACAAACGATGATATTCGCTCACATCATACTCTGGCATGTGGGGATCATTTTCATCCACGCAGAATTTTTGCCGGACTCTCCTAAGTCATTTTATAGCTCCCGAAAGTTGGAAAATCACACGATTAGGAGTTTCAAAATGCTGTATCTCATCTGGATTTGGGGTACAAACGATGATATTTGGTGAAATCATACTCTGGCATGTGGGGATCATTGTCATCCACGCAGAATTTTTGCCGGACCTTCCTAAGTCATTTTATAGCTCCCGATAGTTGAAAAATTGCAGGATTAGGAGTTTCAAAACGCTCTATCTTATCTGGATTCAGGGTACAAACGATGATACTTGGTGAAATCATACTCTGGCATGTGGGGATCATTTTGATCCAGGCAGAATTTTCGCCGGAATCTCCTAAGTCATTTTATAGCACCCGAAAGTTACGAAATTACAACTTTTTTGACTTCAAATGCTGTATCTCATCTGGATTCAGGGTACAAACGATGATACTTGATGAAATCATACTCTGGCATGTGGGGATCATTGTAATCCAGGCAGGATTTTCGCCGGAATCTCCTAAGTCATTTTATAGCACCCGAAAGTTACGAAATTACAACTTTTTTGACTTCAAATGCTCTATCTCATCCGGATGCAGGGTACCAACGATGATACTCGGTGAAATCATACTCTGGCATGTGGGGATCATTCCCATCCACGCAGAATTTTTGCCGGACTCTCTTAAGTCATTTTATAGCTCCCGAAAGTTGAAAAATTACAGGATTAGGAGTTTCAAAATGCTCTATCTCATTCGGATTTAGGGTACAAACGATGATACTTGGTGAAATCATACTCTGGCATGTGGGGATCATTGTAATCCAGGCAGAATTTTCGCCGGAATCTCCTCAGTCATTTTATAGCACCCGAAAGTTACGAAATTACAACTTTTTTGACTTCAAATGCTCTATCTCATCCGGATTCAGGGTACCAACGATGATACTCGGTGAAATCATACTCTGGCATGTGGGGATCATTGTGATGCACGCAGAATTTTTGCCGGACCTTCCTAAGTCATTTTATAGCTCCCGAAAGTTGAAAAATTACAGGATTAGGAGTTTCAAAATGCTCTATCTCATCTGGATTTAGGGTACAAACGATGATACTTGGTGAAATCATACTCTGGCATGTGGGGATCAGTGTCATCCACGCAGAATTTTTGTTGGACCCTCCTAAGTCATTTTATAACTCCCGAAAGTTGAAAAATTGCAGGATTAGGAGTTTCAAAATGCTCTATCTTATCTGGATTTAGGGTACAAACGATGATACTTGGTGAAATCATACTCTGGCATGTGGGGATCATTTTGATCCAGGCAGAATTTCTGCTGGACCTTCCTAAGTCATTTTATAGCTCCCGAAAGTTGAAAAATTACAGGATTAGGAGTTCCAAAATGCTTAATCTCATCTGAATTTAGGGTACAAACGGTGATACTCGCTGAAATCATACTCTGGCATGTGGGGATCGTTGTGATGCACGCAGAATTTTTGCCGGACCTTCCTAAGTCATTTTATAGCTCCCGAAAGTTGAAAAATTGCAGGATTGAGAGTTCCAAAATGCTCTATCTTATCTGGATTTAGGGTACAAACGATGATACTTGGTGAAATCATACTCTAGCATGTGGGGATCATTGTCATCCACGCAGAATTTTTGCCGGACCTTCCTAAGTCATTTTATAGCTCCCGAAATTTGGAAAATTGCAGGATTAGGAGTTTCAAAATGCTCTATCTTATCTGGATTTAGGGTACAAACGATGATACTCGGTGAAATCATACTCTGGCATGTGGGGATCATTTTGATCCAGGCAGAATTTTTCCCGGGCCTTTCTAAGTCATTTTATAGCTCCCGAAAGTTGAAAAATTACAGGATTAGGAGTTCCAAAATGCTCTATCTCATCTGGATTTAGGGTACAAACGATGATATTCGCTGACATCATACTCTGGCATGTGGGGATCATTTTCATCCACGCAGAATTTTTGCCGGACTCTCCTAAGTCATTTTATAGCTCCCGAAAGTTGAAAAATCACACGATTAGGAGTTTCAAAATGCTGTATCTCATCTGGATTCAGGTACAAACGATGATACTCGGTGTAATCATACTCTGGCATGTGGGGATCATTTTAATCCAGGCAGAATTTTTGCCGGACTCTCCTAAGTCATTTTATAGCTCCTGAAATTTGAAAAATTACAGGATTAGGAGTTTCAAAATGCTCTATCTCATCCGGATTCAGGGTACAAACGATGATATTTGGTGAAATCATACTCTGGCATGTGGGGATCATTTTCATCCAGGCAGAATTTTTGCCGGACTCTCCTAAGTCATTTTATAGCTCCTGAAAGTTGAAAAATTACAGGATTAGGAGTTTCAAAATGCTCTATCTCATCCGGATTTAGGGTGCAAACGATGATACTCGGTGAAATCATACTCTGGCATGTGGGGATCATTGTCATCCACGCAGAATTTTTGCCAGAATCTCCTAAGTCATTTTATAGCTCCCGAAAGTTGAAAAATTGCAGGATTAGGAGTTTCAAAATGCTCTATCTCATCTGGATTTAGGGTACAAACGATGATACTTGGCTAAATCATACTCTGGCATGTGGGGATCATTGTCATCCACGCAGAATTTTTGCCGGACCTTCCTAAGTCATTTTATAGCTCCCGAAAGTTGAAAAATTACAGGATTAGGAGTTTCAAAATGCTCTATCTCATCTGGATTTAGGGTACGAACGATGATACTTGGTGAAATCATACTCTGGCATGTGGGGATCATTGTCATCCACGCAGAATTTTTGCCGGACCTTCCTAAGTCATTTTATAGCTCCCGAAAGTTGAAAAATTGCAGGATTAGGAGTTTCAAAATGCTCTATCTCATCTGGATTTAGGGTACAAACGATGATACTTGGTGAAATTATACTCTGGCATGTGGGGATCATTTTGATCCAGGCAGAATTTTTGCCGGGCCTTTCTAAGTCATTTTATAGCTCCCGAAAGTTGAAAAATTACAGGATTAGGAGTTCCAAAATGCTCTATCTCATCTGGATTTAGGGTACAAACGATGATATTCGCTGACATCATACTCTGGCATGTGGGGATCATTTTCATCCACGCAGAATTTTTGCCGGACTCTCCTAAGTCATTTTATAGCTCCCGAAAGTTGAAAAATCACACGATTAGGAGTTTCAAAATGCTGTATCTCATCTGGATTTCGGGTACAAACGATGATACTCGGTGGAATCATACTCTGGCATGTGGGGATCATTGTAATCCAGGCAGAATTTTTGTCGGACCTTCCTAAGTCATTTTATAGCTCCCGAAATTTGGAAAATTGCAGGATTGAGAGTTTCAAAATGCTCTATCTTATCTGGATTTAGGGTACAAACGATGATACTCGGTGAAATCATACTCTGGCATGTGGGGATCATTTTCATCCAGGCAGAATTTCTGCCGGACTCTCCTAAGTCATTTTATAGCTCCCGAAAGTTGAAAAATGGCAGGATTAGGAGTTTCAAAATGCTCTATCTCATCCGGATTCAGGGTACAATCGATGATACTTGGTGAAATCATACTCTGGCATGTGGGGATCATTTTTATCCACGCAGAATTTTTGCCGGACTCTCTTAAGTCATTTTATAGCTCCCGAAAGTTGAAAAATTACAGGATTAGGAGTTTCAAAATGCTCTATCTCATCCGGATTTAGGGTACAAACGATGATACTCGGTGAAATCCATACTCTGGCATGTGGGGATCATTTTGATCCAGGCAGAATTCTTGCCGGACTCTCCTAAGTCATTTTATAGCTGCCGAAAGTTGAAAAATTACAGGATTAGGAGTTTCAAAATGCTCTATCTCATCTGGATTTAGGGTACGAACGATGATACTTGGTGAAATCATACTCTGGCATGTTGTGATCATTGTCATCCACGCAGAATTTTTGCCGGACCTTCCTAAGTCATTTTATAGCTCCCGAAAGTTGAAAAATTGCAGGATTAGGAGTTTCAAAACGCTCTATCTTATCTGGATTCAGGGTACAAACGATGATACTTGGTGAAATCATACTCTGGCATGTGGGGATCATTTTGATCCAGGCAGAATTTTTGCCGGAATCTCCTAAGTCATTTTATAGCACCCGAAAGTTACGAAATTACAACTTTTTTGACTTCAAATGCTGTATCTCATCTGAATTTAGGGTACAAACGATGATACTCGCTGAAATCATACTCTGGCATGAGGGGATCATTGTGATGCACGCAGAATTCTTGCCGGACCTTCCTAAGTCATTTTATAGCTCCCGAAAGTTGAAAAATTACAGAATTAGGAGTTTCAAAATGCTCTATCTCATCTGGATTTAGGGTACAAACGATGATATTTGGTGAAATCATACTCTGGCATGTGGGGATCATTGTCATCCACGCAGAATTTTTGCCAGAATCTCCTAAGTCGTTTTATAGCTCCCGAAAGTTGAAAAATTACAGGATTAGGAGTTTCAAAATGCTCTATCTCATCTGGATTTAGGGTACGAACGATGATACTTGATGAAATCATACTCTGGCATGTGGGGATCATTGTCATCCACGCAGAATTTTTGCCGGACCTTCCTAAGTCATTTTATAGCTCCCGAAAGTTGAAAAATTGCAGGATTAGAAGTTTCAAAATCCTCTATCTCATCCGGATTCAGGGGACAAACGATGATACTTGGTGAAATCATACTCTGGCATGTGGAGATCATTGTAATCCAGGCAGAATTTTCGCCGGAATCTCCTAAGTCATTTTATAGCACCCGAAAGTTACGAAATTACAACTTTTTTGACTTCAAATGCTCTATCTCATCCGGATTCAGGGTACCAACGATGATACTCGGTGAAATCATACTCTGGCATGTGGGGATCATTGTGATGCACGCAGAAATTTTGCCGGACCTTCCTAAGTCATTTTATAGCTCCCGAAAGTTGAAAAATTACAGGATTAGGGGTTTCAAAATGCTCTATCTCATCTGGATTTAGGGTACAAACGATGATACTTGGTGAAATCATACTCTGGCATGTGGGGATCATTGTCATCCACGCAGAATTTTTGCCAGACCTTCCTAAGTCATTTTATAGCTCCCGAAAGTTTAAAAATTGCAGGATTAGGAGTTCCAAAATGCTCTATCTCATCTGGGATTAGGGTACAAACGATGATACTTGCCTGAATCATACTCTGGCATGTGGGGATCATTGTCATCCAAGCAGAATTTTTGCCGGACCTTCCTAAGTCATTGTATAGCTCCCGAAAGTTGAAAAATTACAGGATTAGGAGTTTCAAAATGCTCTATCTCATCTGGATTTAGGGTACGAACGATGATACTCGGTGAAATCATACTCTGGCATGTGGGGATCATTGTCATCCACGCAGAATTTCTGCCGGACCTTCCTAAGTCATTTTATAGCTCCCGAAAGTTGAAAAATTGCAGGATTAGGAGTCTCAAAATGCTCTATCTTATCTGGATTTAGGGTACAAACGATGATACTTGGTGAAATCATACTCTGGCATGTGGGGATCATTTTGATCCAGGCAGAATTTTTGCCGGGCCTTTCTAAGTCATTTTATAGCTCCCGAAAGTTGAAAAATTACAGGATTAGGAGTTCCAAAATGCTCTATCTCATCTGGAACCAGGGTACAAACGATGATATTCGCTCACATCATACTCTGGCATGTGGGGATCATTTTCATCCACGCAGAATTTTTGCCGGACTCTCCTAAGTCATTTTATAGCTCCCGAAAGTTGGAAAATCACACGATTAGGAGTTTCAAAATGCTGTATCTCATCTGGATTTGGGGTACAAACGATGATATTTGGTGAAATCATACTCTGGCATGTGGGGATCATTGTCATCCACGCAGAATTTTTGCCGGACCTTCCTAAGTCATTTTATAGCTCCCGATAGTTGAAAAATTGCAGGATTAGGAGTTTCAAAATGCTCTATCTCATCTGGATTTAGGGTCCAAACAATGATATTCGCTGACATCATACTCTGGCATGTGGGGATCATTTTCATCCACGCAGAATTTTTGCCGGACTCTCCTAAGTCATTTTATAGCTCCCGAAAGTTGAAAAATCACACGATTAGGAGTTTCAAAATGCTGTATCTCATCTGGATTTCGGGTACAAACGATGATACTCGGTGGAATCATACTCTGGCATGTGGGGATCATTGTAATCCAGGCAGAATTTTTGTCGGACCTTCCTAAGTCATTTTATAGCTCCCGAAATTTGAAAAATTGCAGGATTGAGAGTTTCAAAATGCTCTATCTTATCTGGATTTAGGGTACAAACGATGATATTCGGTGAAATCATACTCTGGCATGTGGGGATCATTTTGATCCAGGCAGAATTCTTGCCGGACTCTCCTAAGTCATTTTATAGCTCCCGAAAATTGAAAAATTACAGGATTAGGAGTTTCAAAATGCTCTATCCCATCCGGATTCAGGGTACAGACAATGATACTCGATGAAATCATACTCTAGCATGTGGGGATCATTTTCATCCAGGCAGAATTTCTGCCGGACTCTCCTAAGTCATTTTATAGCTCCCGAAAGTTGAAAAATTGCAGGATTAGGAGTTTCAAAATGCTCTATCTCATCCGGATTCAGGGTACAATCGATGATACTTGGTGAAATCATACTCTGGCATGTGGGGATCATTTTTATCCACGCAGAATTTTTGCCGGACTCTCTTAAGTCATTTTATAGCTCCCGAAAGTTGAAAAATTACAGGATTAGGAGTTTCAAAATGCTCTATCTCATCCGGATTTAGGGTGCAAACGATGATACTCGGTGAAATCATACTCTGGCATGTGGGGATCATTGTCATCCACGCAGAATTTTTGCCTGAATCTCCTAAGTCATTTTATAGCTCCCGAAAGTTGAAAAATTGCAGGATTAGGAGTTTCAAAATGCTCTATCTCATCTGGATTTAGGGTACAAACGATGATACTTGGCTAAATCATACTCTGGCATGTGGGGATCATTGTCATCCACGCAGAATTTTTGCCGGACCTTCCTAAGTCATTTTATAGCTCCCGAAAGTTGAAAAATTACAGGATTAGGAGTTTCAAAATGCTCTATCTCATCTGGATTTAGGGTACGAACGATGATACTTGGTGAAATCATACTCTGGCATGTGGGGATCATTGTCATCCACGCAGAATTTTTGCCGGACCTTCCTAAGTCATGTTATAGCTCCCGAAAGTTGAAAAATTGCAGGATTAGAAGTTTCAAAATGCTCTATCTGATCTGGATTTAGGGTACAAACGATGATACTTGGTGAAATCATACTCTGGCATGTGGGGATCATTGTCATCCACGCAGAATTTTTGCCAGACCTTCCTAAGTCATTTTATAGCTCCCGAAAGTTTAAAAATTGCAGGATTAGGAGTTCCAAAATGCTCTATCTCATCTGGGATTAGGGTACAAACGATGATACTTGCCTAAATCATACTCTGGCATGTGGGGATCATTGTCATCCAAGCAGAATTTTTGCCGGACCTTCCTAAGTCATTGTATAGCTCCCGAAAGTTGAAAAATTACAGGATTAGGAGTTTCAAAATGCTCTATCTCATCTGGATTTAGGGTACGAACGATGATACTCGGTGAAATCATACTCTGGCATGTGGGGATCATTGTCATCCACGCAGAATTTCTGCCGGACCTTCCTAAGTCATTTTATAGCTCCCGAAAGTTGAAAAATTGCAGGATTAGGAGTTTCAAAATGCTCTATCTTATCTGGATTTAGGGTACAAACAATGATATTCGCTCACATCATACTCTGGCATGTGGGGATCATTTTCATCCACGCAGAATTTTTGCCGGACTCTCCTAAGTCATTTTATAGCTCCCGAAAGTTGAAAAATCACACGATTAGGAGTTTCAAAATGCTCTATCTCATCCGGATTCAGGGTACAATCGATGATACTTGGTGAAATCATACTCTGGCATGTGGGGATCATTTTTATCCACGCAGAATTTTTGCCGGACTCTCTTAAGTCATTTTATAGCTCCCGAAAGTTGAAAAATTACAGGATTAGGAGTTTCAAAATGCTCTATCTCATCCGGATTTAGGGTGCAAACGATGATACTCGGTGAAATCATACTCTGGCATGTGGGGATCATTGTCATCCACGCAGAATTTTTGCCAGAATCTCCTAAGTCATTTTATAGCTCCCGAAAGTTGAAAAATTGCAGGATTAGGAGTTTCAAAATGCTCTATCTCATCTGGATTTAGGGTACAAACGATGATACTTGGCTAAATCATACTCTGGCATGTGGGGATCATTGTCATCCACGCAGAATTTTTGCCGGACCTTCCTAAGTCATTTTATAGCTCCCGAAAGTTGAAAAATTACAGGATTAGGAGTTTCAAAATGCTCTATCTCATCTGGATTTAGGGTACGAACGATGATACTTGGTGAAATCATACTCTGGCATGTGGGGATCATTGTCATCCACGCAGAATTTTTGCCGGACCTTCCTAAGTCATGTTATAGCTCCCGAAAGTTGAAAAATTGCAGGATTAGAAGTTTCAAAATGCTCTATCTGATCTGGATTTAGGGTACAAACGATGATACTTGGTGAAATCATACTCTGGCATGTGGGGATCATTTTGATCCAGGCAGAATTTTTGCCGGGCCTTTCTAAGTCATTTTATAGCTCCCGAAAGTTGAAAAATTACAGGATTAGGAGTTCCAAAATGCTCTATCTCATCTGGATTTAGGGTACAAACGATGATATTCGCTGACATCATACTCTGGCATGTGGGGATCATTTTCATCCACGCAGAATTTTTGCCGGACTCTCCTAAGTCATTTTATAGCTCCCGAAAGTTGAAAAATCACACGATTAGGAGTTTCAAAATGCTGTATCTCATCTGGATTTCGGGTACAAACGATGATACTCGGTGGAATCATACTCTGGCATGTGGGGATCATTGTAATCCAGGCAGAATTTTTGTTGGACCTTCCTAAGTCATTTTATAGCTCCCGAAATTTGGAAAATTGCAGGATTGAGAGTTTCAAAATGCTCTATCTTATCTGGATTTAGGGTACAAACGATGATACTCGGTGAAATCATACTCTGGCATGTGGGGATCATTTTGATCCAGGCAGAATTCTTGCCGGACTCTCCTAAGTCATTTTATAGCTCCCGAAAATTGAAAAATTACAGGATTAGGAGTTTCAAAATGCTCTATCCCATCCGGATTCAGGGTAGAGACAATGATACTCGATGAAATCATACTCTAGCATGTGGGGATCATTTTCATCCAGGCAGAATTTCTGCCGGACTCTCCTAAGTCATTTTATAGCTCCCGAAAGTTGAAAAATGGCAGGATTAGGAGTTTCAAAATGCTCTATCTCATCCGGATTCAGGGTACAATCGATGATACTTGGTGAAATCATACTCTGGCATGTGGGGATCATTTTTATCCACGCAGAATTTTTGCCGGAATCTCCTAAGTCATTTTATAGCACCCGAAAGTTACGAAATTACAACTTTTTTGACTTCAAATGCTGTATCTCATCTGGATTCAGGGTACAAACGATGATACTTGATGAAATCATACTCTGGCATGTGGGGATCATTGTAATCCAGGCAGGATTTTCGCCGGAATCTCCTAAGTCATTTTATAGCACCCGAAAGTTACGAAATTACAACTTTTTTGACTTCAAATGCTCTATCTCATCCGGATGCAGGGTACCAACGATGATACTTGGTGAAATCATACTCTGGCATGTGGGGATCATTTTCATCCACGCAGAATTTTTGCCGGACTCTCCTAAGTCATTTTATAGCTCCCGAAAGTTGAAAAATTACACGATTAGGAGTTTCAAAATGCTGTATCTCATCTGGATTCCGGGTACAAACGATGATACTTGGTGGAATCATACTCTGGCATGTGGGGATCATTGTAATCCAGGCAGAATTTTTGCCGGAATCTCCTAAGTCATTTTATAGCACCCGAAAGTTACGAAATTACAACTTCTTTGACTTCAAATGCTGTATCTCATCTGAATTTAGGGTACAAACGATGATACTCGCTGAAATCATACTCTGGCATGAGGGGATCATTGTGATGCACGCAGAATTCTTGCCGGACCTTCCTAAGTCATTTTATAGCTCCCGAAAGTTGAAAAATTACAGAATTAGGAGTTTCAAAATGCTCTATCTCATCTGGATTTAGGGTACAAACGATGATATTTGGTGAAATCATACTCTGGCATGTGGGGACCATTGTCATCCACGCAGAATTTTTGCCAGAATCTCCTAAGTCATTTTATAGCTCCCGAAAGTTGAAAAATTACAGGATTAGGAGTTTCAAAATGCTCTATCTCATCTGGATTTAGGGTACGAACGATGATACTTGATGAAATCATACTCTGGCATGTGGAGATCATTGTCATCCACGCAGAATTTTTGCCGGACCTTCCTAAGTCATTTTATAGCTCCCGAAAGTTGAAAAATTGCAGGATTAGAAGTTTCAAAATCCTCTATCTCATCCGGATTCAGGGGACAAACGATGATACTTGGTGAAATCCTACTCTGGCATGTGGAGATCATTGTAATCCAGGCAGAATTTTCGCCGGAATCTCCTAAGTCATTTTATAGCACCCGAAAGTTACGAAATTACAACTTTTTTGACTTCAAATGCTCTATCTCATCCGGATTCAGGGTACCAACGATGATACTCGGTGAAATCATACTCTGGCATGTGGGGATCATTGTGATGCACGCAGAAATTTTGCCGGACCTTCCTAAGTCATTTTATAGCTCCCGAAAGTTGAAAAATTACAGGATTAGGGGTTTCAAAATGCTCTATCTCATCTGGATTTAGGGTACAAACGATGATACTTGGTGAAATCATACTCTGGCATGTGGGGATCATTGTCATCCACGCAGAATTTTTGCCAGACCTTCCTAAGTCATTTTATAGCTCCCGAAAGTTTAAAAATTGCAGGATTAGGAGTTCCAAAATGCTCTATCTCATCTGGGATTAGGGTACAAACGATGATACTTGCCTAAATCATACTCTGGCATGTGGGGATCATTGTCATCCAAGCAGAATTTTTGCCGGACCTTCCTAAGTCATTGTATAGCTCCCGAAAGTTGAAAAATTACAGGATTAGGAGTTTCAAAATGCTCTATCTCATCTGGATTTAGGGTACAAACGATGATACTTGGTGAAATCATACTCTGGCATGTGGGGATCAGTGTCATCCACGCAGAATTTTTGTTGGACCCTCCTAAGTCATTTTATAACTCCCGAAAGTTGAAAAATTGCAGGATTAGGAGTTTCAAAATGCTCTATCTTATCTGGATTTAGGGTACAAACGATGATACTTGGTGAAATCATACTCTGGCATGTGGGGATCATTTTGATCCAGGCAGAATTCCTGCTGGACCTTCCTAAGTCATTTTATAGCTCCCGAAAGTTGAAAAATTACAGGATTAGGAGTTCCAAAATGCTTAATCTCATCTGAATTTAGGGTACAAACGGTGATACTCGCTGAAATCATACTCTGGCATGTGGGGATCGTTGTGATGCACGCAGAATTTTTGCCGGACCTTCCTAAGTCATTTTATAGCTCCCGAAAGTTGAAAAATTGCAGGATTGAGAGTTCCAAAATGCTCTATCTTATCTGGATTTAGGGTACAAACGATGATACTTGGTGAAATCATACTCTAGCATGTGGGGATCATTGTCATCCACGCAGAATTTTTGCCGGACCTTCCTAAGTCATTTTATAGCTCCCGAAATTTGGAAAATTGCAGGATTAGGAGTTTCAAAATGCTCTATCTTATCTGGATTTAGGGTACAAACGATGATACTTGGTGAAATCATACTCTGGCATGTGGGGATCATTTTGATCCAGGCAGAATTTTTCCCGGGCCTTTCTAAGTCATTTTATAGCTCCCGAAAGTTGAAAAATTACAGGATTAGGAGTTCCAAAATGCTCTATCTCATCTGGATTTAGGGTACCAACGATGATATTTGGTGAAATCATACTCTGGCATGTGGGGATCATTCTTATCCACGCAGAATTTTTGCCGGACTCTCCTAAGTCATTTTATAGCTCCCGAAAGTTGAAAAATTACACGATTAGGAGTTTCAAAATGCTGTATCTCATCTGGATTCCGGGTACAAACGATGATACTCGGTGGAATCATACTCTGGCATGTGGGGATTATTGTAATCCAGGCAGAATTTTTGCCGGAATCTCCTAAGTCATTTTATAGCACCCGAAAGTTACGAAATTACAACTTTTTTGACTTCAAATGCTGTATCTCATCTGGATTTAGGGTACAAACGATGATACTCGCTGAAATCATACTCTGGCATGAGGGGATCATTGTGATGCACGCAGAATTCTTGCCGGACCTTCCTAAGTCATTTTATAGCTCCCGAAAGTTGAAAAATTACAGAATTAGGAGTTTCAAAATGCTCTATCTCATCTGGATTTGGGGTACAAACGATGATATTTGGTGAAATCATACTCTGGCATGTGGGGATCATTGTCATCCACGCAGAATTTTTGCCAGAATCTCCTAAGTCATTTTATAGCTCCCGAAAGTTGAAAAATTGCAGGATTAGGAGTTTCAAAATGCTCTATCTCATCTGGATTTAGGGTACAAACGATGATACTTGGCTAAATCATACTCTGGCATGTGGGGATCATTGTCATCCACGCAGAATTTTTGCCGGACCTTCCTAAGTCATTTTATAGCTCCCGAAAGTTGAAAAATTGCAGGATTAGGAGTTTCAAAACGCTCTATCTTATCTGGATTCAGGGTACAAACGATGATACTTGGTGAAATCATACTCTGGCATGTGGGGATCATTTTGATCCAGGCAGAATTTTTGCCGGAATCTCCTAAGTCATTTTATAGCACCCGAAAGTTACGAAATTACAACTTTTTTGACTTCAAATGCTGTATCTCATCTGGATTCAGGGTACAAACGATGATACTTGATGAAATCATACTCTGGCATGTGGGGATCATTGTAATCCAGGCAGGATTTTCGCCGGAATCTCCTAAGTCATTTTATAGCACCCGAAAGTTACGAAATTACAACTTTTTTGACTTCAAATGCTGTATCTCATCTGGATTTAGGGTACAAACGATGATACTCGCTGGAATCATACTCTGGCATGAGGGGATCATTGTGATGCACGCAGAATTCTTGCCGGACCTTCCTAAGTCATTTTATAGCTCCCGAAAGTTGAAAAATTGCAGAATTAGGAGTTTCAAAATGCTCTATCTCATCTGGATTTGGGGTACAAACGATGATATTTGGTGAAATCATACTCTGGCATGTGGGGATCATTGTAATCCAGGCAGAATTTTCGCCAGAATCTCCTAAGTCATTTTGTAGCTGCCGAAAGTTGAAAAATTACAGGATTAGGAGTTTCAAAATGCTCTATCTCATCTGGATTTAGGGTACGAACGATGATACTTGGTGAAATCATACTCTGGCATGTTGTGATCATTGTCATCCACGCAGAATTTTTGCCGGACCTTCCTAAGTCATTTTATAGCTCCCGAAAGTTGAAAAATTGCAGGATTAGGAGTTTCAAAACGCTCTATCTTATCTGGATTCAGGGTACAAACGATGATACTTGGTGAAATCATACTCTGGCATGTGGGGATCATTTTGATCCAGGCAGAATTTTTGCCGGAATCTCCTAAGTCATTTTATAGCACCCGAAAGTTACGAAATTACAACTTTTTTGACTTCAAATGCTCTATCTCATCCGGATGCAGGGTACCAACGATGATACTCGGTGAAATCATACTCTGGCATGTGGGGATCATTTTCATCCACGCAGAATTTTTGCCGGATTCTCCTAAGTCATTTTATAGCTCCCGAAAGTTGAAAGATTACACGATTAGGAGTTTCAAAATGCTGTATCTCATCTGGATTCCGGGTACAAACGATGATACTCGGTGGAATCATACACTGGCATGTGGGGATCATTGTATCCCAGGCAGAATTTTTCTCGGAATCTCCTAAGTCATTTTATAGCACCCGAAAGTTACGAAATTACAACTTCTTTGACTTCAAATGCTGTATCTCATCTGAATTTAGGGTACAAACGATGATACTCGCTGAATCCATACTCTGGCATGAGGGGATCATTGTGATGCACGCAGAATTCTTGCCGGACCTCCCTAAGTCATTTTATAGCTCCCGAAAGTTGAAAAATTACAGAATTAGGAGTTTCAAAATGCTCTATCTCATCTGGATTTGGGGTACAAACGATGATATTTGGTGAAATCATACTCTGGCATGTGGGGATCATTGTCATCCACGCAGAATTTTTGCCAGAATCTCCTAAGTCATTTTATAGCTCCCGAAAGTTGAAAAATTGCAGGATTAGGAGTTTCAAAATGCTCTATCTCATCTGGATTTAGGGTACAAACGATGATACTTGGCTAAATCATACTCTGGCATGTGGGGATCATTGTCATCCACGCAGAATTTTTGCCGGACCTTCCTACGTCATTTTATAGCTCCCGAAAGTTGAAAAATTACAGGATTAGGAGTTTCAAAATGCTCTATCTCATCTGGATTTAGGGTACGAACGATGATACTTGGTGAAATCATACTCTGGCATGTGGGGATCATTGTGATGCACGCAGAATTTTTGCCGGACCTTCCTAAGTCATTTTATAGCTCCCGAAAGTTGAAAAATTGCAGGATTGAGAGTTCCAAAATGCTCTATCTTATCTGGATTTAGGGTACAAACGATGATACTTGGTGAAATCATACTCTAGCATGTGGGGATCATCTTCATCCAGGCAGAATTTCTGCCGGACTCTCCTTAGTCATTTTATAGCTCCCGAAAGTTGAAAAATTACAGGATTAGGAGTTTCAGAATGCTCTATCTCATCCGGCTTCAGGGTACAATCGATGATACTTGGTGGAATCATACTCTGGCATGTGAGGATCATTTTCATCCACGCAGAATTTTTGCCGGACTCTCCTAAGTCATTTTATAGCTCCCGAAAATTGAAAAATTACAGGATTAGGAGTTTAAAAATCCTCTATCTCATCCGGATTTGGGGTTCAAACGATGATACTTGGTGAAATCATACTCTGGCATGTGGGGATCATTCTTATCCACGCAGAATTTTTGCCGGACTCTCCTAAGTCATTTTATAGCTCCCGAAAGTTGAAAAATTACACGATTAGGAGTTTCAAAATGCTGTATCTCATCTGGATTCCGGGTACAAACGATGATACTCGGTGGAATCATACTCTGGCATGTGGGGATCATTGTAATCCAGGCAGAATTTTTGTCGGACCTTCCTAAGTCATTTTATAGCTCCCGAAATTTGAAAAATTGCAGGATTGAGAGTTTCAAAATGCTCTATCTTATCTGGATTTAGGGTACAAACGATGATACTCGGTGAAATCATACTCTGGCATGTGGGGATCATTTTGATCCAGGCAGAATTCTTGCCGGACTCTCCTAAGTTATTTTATAGCTCCCGAAAATTGAAAGATTACAGGATTAGGAGTTTCAAAATGCTCTATCCCATCCGGATTCAGGGTACAGACAATGATACTCGATGAAATCATACTCTAGCATGTGGGGATCATTTTCATCCAGGCAGAATTTCTGCCGGACTCTCCTAAGTCATTTTATAGCTCCCGAAAGTTGAAAAATTACAGAATTAGGAGGTTCAAAATGCTCCATATCATCTGGATTGAGGGTACAAACGATGATACTTGGTGGAATCATACTCTGGCATGTGGGGATCATTGTCATCCACGCAGAATTTTTGCCGGACCTTCCTAAGTCATTTTATAGCAGCCGAAAGTTGAAAAATTACAGGATTAGGAGTTTCAAAATGCTCTATCTCATCTGGATTTAGGGTACGAACGATGATACTTGGTGAAATCATACTCTGGCATGTTGTGATCATTGTCATCCACGCAGAATTTTTGCCGGAATCTCCTAAGTCATTTTATAGCACCCGAAAGTTACGAAATTACAACTTTTTTGACTTCAAATGCTCTATCTCATCCGGATGCAGGGTACCAACGATGATATTTGGTGAAATCATACTCTGGCATGTGGGGATCATTCTTATCCACGCAGAATTTTTGCCGGACTCTCCTAAGTCATTTTATAGCTCCCGAAAGTTGAAAAATTACACGATTAGGAGTTTCAAAATGCTGTATCTCATCTGGATTCCGGGTACAAACGATGATACTCGGTGGAATCATACTCTGGCATGTGGGGATCATTGTAATCCAGGCAGCATTTTTGCCGGAATCTCCTAAGTCATTTTATAGCACCCGAAAGTTACGAAATTACAACTTTTTTGACTTCAAATGCTGTATCTCATCTGGATTTAGGGTACAAACGATGATACTCGCTGAAATCATACTCTGGCATGAGGGGATCATTGTGATGCACGCAGAATTCTTGCCGGACCTTCCTAAGTCATTTTATAGCTCCCGAAAGTTGAAAAATTACAGAATTAGGAGTTTCAAAATGCTCTATCTCATCTGGATTTGGGGTACAAACGATGATATTTGGTGAAATCATACTCTGGCATGTGGGGATCATTGTCATCCACGCAGAATTTTTGCCAGAATCTCCTAAGTCATTTTATAGCTCCCGAAAGTTGAAAAATTGCAGGATTAGGAGTTTCAAAATCCTCTATCTCATCTGGATTTAGGGTACAAACGATGATACTTGGCTAAATCATACTCTGGCATGTGGGGATCATTGTCATCCACGCAGAATTTTTGCCGGACCTTCCTAAGTCATTTTATAGCTCCCGAAAGTTGAAAAATTGCAGGATTAGGAGTTTCAAAACGCTCTATCTTATCTGGATTCAGGGTACAAACGATGATACTTGGTGAAATCATACTCTGGCATGTGGGGATCATTTTGATCCAGGCAGAATTTTTGCCGGAATCTCCTAAGTCATTTTATAGCACCCGAAAGTTACGAAATTACAACTTTTTTGACTTCAAATGCTGTATCTCATCTGGATTCAGGGTACAAACGATGATACTTGATGAAATCATACTCTGGCATGTGGGGATCATTGTAATCCAGGCAGGATTTTCGCCGGAATCTCCTAAGTCATTTTATAGCACCCGAAAGTTACGAAATTACAACTTTTTTGACTTCAAATGCTGTATCTCATCTGGATTTAGGGTACAAACGATGATACTCGCTGGAATCATACTCTGGCATGAGGGGATCATTGTGATGCACGCAGAATTCTTGCCGGACCTTCCTAAGTCATTTTATAGCTCCCGAAAGTTGAAAAATTACAGAATTAGGAGTTTCAAAATGCTCTATCTCATCTGGATTTGGGGTACAAACGATGATATTTGATGAAATCATACTCTGGCATGTGGGGATCATTGTAATCCAGGCAGAATTTTCGCCAGAATCTCCTAAGTCATTTTGTAGCTGCCGAAAGTTGAAAAATTACAGGATTAGGAGTTTCAAAATGCTCTATCTCATCTGGATTTAGGGTACGAACGATGATACTTGGTGAAATCATACTCTGGCATGTTGTGATCATCTTCATCCACGCAGAATTTCAGCCAGACTCTCATAAGTCATATAATAGCTCCCGAAAGTTGAAAAATTGCAGGATTAGGAGTTTCAAAATGCTCTATCTCATCCGGATTTGGGGTTCAAACGATGATACTTGGTGAAATCATACTCTGGCATGTGGGGATCATTGTAATCCAGGCAGAATTTTCGCCAGAATCTCCTAAGTCATTTTATAGCTGCCGAAAGTTGAAAAATTACAGGATTAGGAGTTTCAAAATGCTCTATCTCATCTGGATTTAGGGTACGAACGATGATACTTGGTGAAATCATACTCTGGCATGTTGTGATCATTGTCATCCACGCAGAATTTTTGCCGGACCTTCCTAAGTCATTTTATAGCTCCCGAAAGTTGAAAAATTGCAGGATTAGGAGTTTCAAAACGCTCTATCTTATCTGGATTCAGGGTACAAACGATGATACTTGGTGAGATCATACTCTGGCATGTGGGGATCATTTTGATCCAGGCAGAATTTTTGCCGGAATCTCCTAAGTCATTTTATAGCACCCGAAAGTTACGAAATTACAACTTTTTTGACTTCAAATGCTGTATCTCATCTGGATTCAGGGTACAAACGATGATACTTGATGGAATCATACTCTGGCATGTGGGGATCATTGTAATCCAGGCAGGATTTTCGCCGGAATCTCCTAAGTCATTTTATAGCACCCGAAAGTTACGAAATTACAACTTTTTTGACTTCAAATGCTCTATCTCATCCGGATGCAGGGTACCAACGATGATACTCGGTGAAATCATACCCTGGCATGTGGGGATCATTTTCATCCACGCAGAATTTTTGCCGGACTCTCCTAAGTCATTTTATAGCTCCCGAAAGTTGAAAAATTACACGATTAGGAGTTTCAAAATGCTGTATCTCATCTGGATTCCGGGTACAAACGATGATACTTGGTGGAATCATACTCTGGCATGTGGGGATCATTGTAATCCAGGCAGAATTTTTGCCGGAATCTCCTAAGTCATTTTATAGCACCCGAAAGTTACGAAATTACAACTTCTTTGACTTCAAATGCTGTATCTCATCTGAATTTAGGGAACAAACGATGATACTCGCTGAAATCATACTCTGGCATGAGGGGATCATTGTGATGCACGCAGAATTCTTGCCGGACCTTCCTAAGTCATTTTATAGCTCCCGAAAGTTGAAAAATTACAGAATTAGGAGTTTCAAAATGCTCTATCTCATCTGGATTTAGGGTACAAACGATGATATCCGGTGAAATCATACTCTGGCATGTGGGGATCATTGTCATCCACGCAGAATTTTTGCCAGAATCTCCTAAGTCATTTTATAGCTCCCGAAAGTTGAAAAATTGCGGGATTAGGAGTTTCAAAATGCTCTATCTCATCTGGATTTAGGGTACAAACGATGATACTTGGCTAAATCATACTCTGGCATGTGGGGATCATTGTCATCCACGCAGAATTTTTGCCGGACCTTCCTAAGTCATTTTATAGCTCCCGAAAGTTGAAAAATTACAGGATTAGGAGTTTCAAAATGCTCTATCTCATCTGGATTTAGGGTACGAACGATGATACTTGGTGAAATCATACTCTGGCATGTGGGGATCATTGTCATCCACGCAGAATTTTTGCCGGACCTTCCTAAGTCATTTTATAGCTCCCGAAAGTTGAAAAATTGCAGGATTAGGAGTTTCAAAATGCTCTATCTTATCTGGATTTAGGGTACAAACGATGATACTTGGTGAAATCATACTCTGGCATGTGGGGATCATTTTGATCCAGGCAGAATTTTTGCCGGGCCTTCCTAAGTCATTTTATAGCTCCCGAAAGTTGAAAAATTACAGGATTAGGAGTTCCAAAATGCTCTATCTCATCTGGATTTAGGGTACAAACGATGATATTCGCTGACATCATACTCTGGCATGTGGGGATCATTTTCATCCACGCAGAATTTTTGCCGGACTCTCCTAAGTCATTTTATAGCTCCCGAAAGTTGAAAAATCACACGATTAGGAGTTTCAAAATGCTGTATCTCATCTGGATTTCGGGTACAAACGATGATACTCGGTGGAATCATACTCTGGCATGTGGGGATCATTGTAATCCAGGCAGAATTTTTGTCGGACCTTCCTAAGTCATTTTATAGCTCCCGAAAGTTGAAAAATTGCAGGATTGAGAGTTTCAAAATGCTCTATCTTATCTGGATTTAGGGTACAAACGATGATACTCGGTGGAATCATACTCTGGCATGTGGGGATCATTTTGATCCAGGCAGAATTCTTGCCGGACTCTCCTAAGTCATTTTATAGCTCCCGAAAATTGAAAAATTACAGGATTAGGAGTTTCAAAATGCTCTATCCCATCCGGATTCAGGGTACAGACAATGATACTCGATGAAATCATACTCTAGCATGTGGGGATCATTTTCATCCAGGCAGAATTTCTGCCGGACTCTCCTAAGTCATTTTATAGCTCCCGAAAGTTGAAAAATTGCAGGATTAGGAGTTTCAAAATGCTCTATCTCATCCGGATTTAGGGTACAAACGATGATACTCGGTGAAATCATACTCTGGCATGTGGGGATCATTTTGATCCAGGCAGAATTCTTGCCGGACTCTCCTAAGTCATTTTATAGCTGCCGAAAGTTGAAAAATTACAGGATTAGGAGTTTCACAATGCTCTATCTCATCTGGATTTAGGGTACGAACGATGATACTCGGTGAAATCATACTCTGGCATGTTGTGATCATTGTCATCCACGCAGAATTTTTGCCGGACCTTCCTAACTCATTTTATAGCTCCCGAAAGTTGAAAAATTGCAGGATTAGGAGTTTCAAAACGCTCTATCTTATCTGGATTCAGGGTACAAACGATGATACTTGGTGAAATCCTACTCTGGCATGTGGGGATCATTTTGATCCAGGCAGAATTTTTGCCGGAATCTCCTAAGTCATTTTATAGCACCCGAAAGTTACGGAATTACAACTTTTTTGACTTCAAATGCTGTATCTCATCTGGATTCAGGGTACAAACGATGATACTTGATGAAATCATACTCTGGCATGTGGGGATCATTGTAATCCAGGCAGGATTTTCGCCGGAATCTCCTAAGTCATTTTATAGCACCCGAAAGTTACGAAATTACAACTTTTTTGACTTCAAATGCTCTATCTCATCCGGATGCAGGGTACCAACGATGATACTCGGTGAAATCATACTCTGGCATGTGGGGATCATTTTCATCCACGCAGAATTTTTGCCGGACTCTCCTAAGTCATTTTATAGCTCCCGAAAGTTGAAAAATTACACGATTAGGAGTTTCAAAATGCTGTATCTCATCTGGATTCCGGGTACAAACGATGATACTCGGTGGAATCATACTCTGGCATGTGGGGATCATTGTAATCCAGGCAGAATTTTTGCCGGAATCTCCTAAGTCATTTTATAGCACCCGAAAGTTACGAAATTACAACTTCTTTGACTTCAAATGCTGTATCTCATCTGAATTTAGGGTACAAACGATGATACTCGCTGAAATCATACTCTGGCATGAGGGGATCATTGTGATGCACGCAGAATTCTTGCCGGACCTTCATAAGTCATTTTATAGCTCCCGAAAGTTGAAAAATTACACGATTGGGAGTTTCAAAATGCTCTATCTCATCTGGATTTAGGGTACAAACGATGATATTTGGTGAAATCATACATTGGCATGTGGGGATCATTGTCATCCACGCAGAATTTTTGCCAGAATCTCCTAAGTCATTTTATAGCTCCCGAAAGTTGAAAAATTGCAGGATTAGGAGTTTCAAAATGCTCTATCCCATCTGGATTTAGGGTACAAACGATGATACTTGGCTAAATCATACTCTGGCATGTGGGGATCATTGTCATCCACGCAGAATTTTTGCCAGAATCTCCTAAGTCATTTTATAGCACCCGAAAGTTACGAAATTACAACTTTTTTGACTTCAAATGCTCTATCTCATCCGGATTCAGGGTACCAACGATGATACTCGGTGAAATCATACTCTGGCATGTGGGGATCATTGTCATCCACGCAGAATTTTTGCCAGAATCTCCTAAGTCATTTTATAGCTCCCGAAAGTTGAAAAATTGCAGGATTAGGAGTTTCAAAATGCTCTATCTCATCCGGATTCAGGGTACAATCGATGATACTTGGTGAAATCATACTCTGGCATGTGGGGATCATTGTAATCCAGGCAGAATTTTCGCCGGAATCTCCTAAGTCATTTTATAGCACCCGAAAGTTACGAAATTACAACTTTTTTGACTTCAAATGCTGTATCTCATCTGGATTCAGGGTACAAACGATGATACTTGATGAAATCATACTCTGGCATGTGGGGATCATTGTAATCCAGGCAGGATTTTCGCCGGAATCTCCTAAGTCATTTTATAGCACCCGAAAGTTACGAAATTACAACTTTTTTGACTTCAAATGCTCTATCTCATCCGGATGCAGGGTACCAACGATGATACTCGGTGAAATCATACTCTGGCATGTGGGGATCATTTTCATCCACGCAGAATTTTTGCCGGACTCTCCTAAGTCATTTTATAGCACCCGAAAGTTACGAAATTACAACTTCTTTGACTTCAAATGCTGTATCTCATCTGAATTTAGGGTACAAACGGTGATACTCGCTGAAATCATACTCTGGCATGTGGGGATCGTTGTGATGCACGCAGAATTTTTGCTGGACCCTCCTAAGTCATTTTATAGCTCCCGAAAGTTGAAAAATTGCAGGATTAGGAGTTTCAAAATGCTCTATCTTATCTGGATTTAGGGTACAAACGATGATACTTGGCTAAATCATACTCTGGCATGTGGGGATCATTGTCATCCACGCAGAATTTTTGCCAGAATCTCCTAAGTCATTTTATAGCACCCGAAAGTTACGAAATTACAACTTTTTTGACTTCAAATGCTCTATCTCATCCGGATTCAGGGTACCAACGATGATACTCGGTGAAATCATACTCTGGCATGTGGGGATCATTGTCATCCACGCAGAATTTTTGCCAGAATCTCCTAAGTCATTTTATAGCTCCCGAAAGTTGAAAAATTGCAGGATTAGGAGTTTCAAAATGCTCTATCTCATCCGGATTCAGGGTACAATCGATGATACTTGGTGAAATCATACTCTGGCATGTGGGGATCATTGTAATCCAGGCAGAATTTTCGCCGGAATCTCCTAAGTCATTTTATAGCACCCGAAAGTTACGAAATTACAACTTTTTTGACTTCAAATGCTCTATCTCATCCGGATTCAGGGTACCAACGATGATACTCGGTGAAATCATACTCTGGCATGTGGGGATCATTGTGATGCACGCAGAATTTTTGCCGGACCTTCCTAAGTCATTTTATATCTCCCGAAAGTTGAAAAATTACAGGATTAGGAGTTTCAAAATGCTCTATCTCATCTGGATTTAGGGTACAAACGATGATACTTGGTGGAATCATACTCTGGCATGTGGGGATCATTGTCATCCACGCAGAATTTTTGCTGGACCCTCCTAAGTCATTTTATAGCTCCCGAAAGTTGAAAAATTGCAGGATTAGGAGTTTCAAAATGCTCTATCTTATCTGGATTTAGGGTACAAACGATGATACTTGGTGAAATCATACTCTGGCATGTGGGGATCATTCTGATCCAGGCAGAATTTTTGCTGGACCTTCCTAAGTCATTTTATAGCTCCCGAAAGTTGAAAAATCACAGGATTAGGAGTTCCAAAATGCTTTATCTCATCTGAATTTAGGGTACAAACGGTGATACTCGCTGAAATCATACTCTGGCATGTGGGGATCGTTGTGATGCACGCAGAATTTTTGCTGGACCCTCCTAAGTCATTTTATAGCTCCCGAAAGTTGAAAAATTGCAGGATTAGGAGTTTCAAAATGCTCTATCTTATCTGGATTTAGGGTACAAACGATGATACTTGGTGAAATCATACTCTGGCATGTGGGGATCATTGTCATCCACGCAGAATTTTTGCTGGACCCTCCTAAGTCATTTTATAGCTCCCGAAAGTTGAAAAATTGCAGGATTAGGAGTTTCAAAATGCTCTATCTTATCTGGATTTAGGGTACAAACGATGATATTCGGTGAAATCATACTCTGGCATGTGGGGATCATTTTGATCCAGGCAGAATTTTTGCTGGACCTTCCTAAGTCATTTTATAGCTCCCGAAAGTTGAAAAATTGCAGGATTGAGAGTTCCAAAATGCTCTATCTTATCTGGATTTAGGGTACAATCGATGATACTTGGTGAAATCATACTCTAGCATGTGGGGATCATTTTCATCCAGGCAGAATTTCTGCCGGACTCTCCTAAGTCATTTTATAGCTCCCGAAAGTTGAAAAATTACAGGATTAGGAGTTTCAAAATGCTCTATCTCATCCGGCTTCAGGGTACAATCGATGATACTTGGTGAAATCATACTCTGGCATGTGGGGATCATTTTCATCCACGCAGAATTTTTGCCGGACTCTCCTAAGTCATTTTATAGCTCCCGAAAATTGAAAAATTACAGGATTAGGAGTTTCAAAATGCTCTATCTCATCCGGCTTCAGGGTACAATCGATGATACTTGGTGAAATCATACTCTGGCATGTGGGGATCATTTTCATCCACGCAGAATTTTTGCCGGACTCTCCTAAGTCATTTTATAGCTCCCGAAAATTGAAAAATTACAGGATTAGGAGTTTCAAAATGCTCTATCTCATCCGGACTTAGGGTGCCAACGATGATACTTGGTGAAATCATACTCTGGCATGTGGGGATCATTGTAATCCAGGCAGAATTTTCGCCAGACTCTCCTAAGTCATTTTATAGCACCCGAAAGTTACGAAATTACAACTTTTTCGACTTCAAATGCTCTATCTCATCCGGATTCGGGGTACCAACGATGATACTCGGTGAAATCATACTCTGGCATGTGGGGATCATTTTCATCCACGCAGAATTTTTGCCAGACTCTCCTAAGTCATTTTATGGCTCCCGAAAGTTGAAAAATTACACGATTAGGAGTTTCAAAATGCTGTATCTCATCTGGATTCCGGGTACAAACGATTATACTCGGTGGAATCATACTCTGGCATGTGGGGATCATTGTAATCCAGACAGAATTTCTGCCGGAATCTCCTAATTCATTTTATAGCACCCGAAAGTTACGAAATTACAACTTTTTTGACTTCAAATGCTGTATCTCATCTGGATTTAGGGTACAAACGATGATACTCGCTGAAATGATTCTCTGGCATGTGGGGATCATTGTGATGCACGCAGAATTTTTGCCGGACCTTCCTAAGTCATTTTATAGCTCCCGAAAGTTGAAAAATTACAGAATTAGGAGTTTCAAAATGCTCTATCTCATCTGGATTTAGGGTACAAACGATGATACTTGGTGGAATCATACTCTGGCATGTGGGGATCATTGTCATCCACGCAGAATTTTTGCCAGAATCTCCTAAGTCATTTTATAGCTCCCGAAAGTTGAAAAATTGCAGGATTAGGAGTTTCAAAATGCTCTATATCATCTGGATTTAGGGTACAAACGATGATACTTGGCTCAATCATACTCTGGCATGTGGGGATCATTGTCATCCCCGCAGAATTTTTGCCGGACCTTCCTAAGTCATTTTATAGCACCCGAAAGTTGAAAAATTACAGGATTAAGAGTTTCAAAATGCTCTATCTCATCTGGATTTAGGGTACGAACGATGATACTTGGTGAAATCATACTCTGGCATGTGGGGATCATTGTCATCCACGCAGATTTTTTGCCGGACCTTCCTAAGTCATTTTATAGCTCCCGAAAGTTGAAAAATTGCAGGATTAGGAGTTTCAAAATGCTCTATCTTTTCTGGATTTAGGGTACAAACGATGATACTTGGTGAAATCATACTCTGGCATGTGGGGATCATTTTGATGCAGGCAGAATTTTTGCCGGACTGTCCTAAGTCATTTTATACCTCCCGAAAGTTGAAAAATTACAGGCTTAGGAGTTTCAAAATGCTCTATCTCATCCGGATTTAGGGTACAAACGATGATACTTGATGAAATCATACTCTGGCATGTGGGGATCATTTTCATCCAGGCAGAATTTCTGCCGGACTCTCCTAAGTCATTTTATAGCCTCGAAAGTTGAAAAATTACAGGATTAGGAGTTTCAAAATGCTCTATCTCATCCGGCTTCAGGGTACGATCGATGATACTTGGTGAAATCATACTCTGGCATGTCGGGATCATTTTCATCCACGCAGAATTTTTGCCAGAATCTCCTAAGTCATTTTATAGCTCCCGAAAGTTGAAAAATTGCAGGATTAGGAGTTTCAAAATGCTCTATATCATCTGGATTTAGGGTACAAACGATGATACTCGCTGAAATCATACTCTGGCATGTGGGGATCATTGTGATCCAGGTAGAATTTTTGCCGGATTCTCCTAAGTCATTTTATAGCTCCCGAAAGTTGAAAAATTACAGGATTAGGAGTTTCAAAATGCTCTATCTCATCCGGATTTAGGGTACAAACGATGATACTTGGTGGAATCATACTCTGGCATGTGGGGATCATTGTCATCCAGGCAGAATTTCCGCCGGAATCTCCTAAGTCATTTTATAGCACCCGAAAGTTACGAAATTACAACTCTTTTGACTTCAAATGCTCTATCTCATCCGGATTCAAGGTACCAACGATGATACTCGGTGAAATCATACTCTGGCATGTGGGGATCATTTTCATCCACGCAGAATTTTTGCCGGACTCTCCTAAGTCATTTTATAGCTCCCGAAAGTTGAAAAATTACACGATTAGGAAATTCAAAATGCTGTATCTCATCTGGATTTCGGGTACAAACGATGATACTCGGTGGAATCATACTCTGGCATGTGGGGATCATTGTAATCCAGGCAGAATTTTTGCCGGAATCTCCTAAGTCATTTTATAGCACCCGAAAGTTACGAAATTACAACTTTTTTGACTTCAAATGCTGTATCTCATCTGGATTCAGGGTACAAACGATGATACTCGCTGAAATCATACTCTGGCATGTGGGGATCATTGTGATGCACGCAGAATTTTTGCCGGACCTTCCTAAGTCATTTTATAGCTCCCGAAAGTTGAAAAATTACAGGATTAGGAGTTTCAAAATGCTCTATCTCATCTGGATTCCGGGTACAAACGATGATACTCGGTGAAATCATACTCTGGCATGTGGGGATCATTTTCATCGACGCAGAATTTTTGCCGGACTCTCCTATGTCATTTTATAGCTCCCGAAAGTTGAAAAATTACACGATTAGGAGTTTCAAAATGCTCTATCTCATCCGGATTTAAGGTACAAACAATGATACTTGGTGAAATCATACTCTGGCATGTGGGGATCATCGTCATTCACGCAGAATTTTCGCCGGAATCTCCTAAGTCATTTTATAGCTCCCGATAGTTCTGGAACTACAAGTTTTCCAGTTCAAAAATTCCACAGCTCTCTTGGATTTAGTGTTCAGACGACATCACTCAGCAAAATCACCCCGTGGCATGTAGGGAACATAACGATCCATGTGAAATTCCTTGCTGAATCTCGCACATCTACAGCAATCACACTTTCTTTCGGCATTCGCGTTCGAGACAGTGATTCGAATGATGACCTCTCCGTAATCAGTTCCCGTAGTTGGAATACTCCTATCGCATTCCCAATCGAAGCGATCCCCTCTCTCTTCAAACTGAAAACTGTTCGTAAGACAATCTCCCACTTCTCCATTCCCATCCTCCGTGATGCACTGGCCACATCACCCGTAATCGTCGTATGGCGCTCTCCTTGAAATCAGGTTTTGCGTAAGAGTACTCCCGTCAAGCTTCGGAACAAATCACCCCTCCCCCCTCCCCACCCAATTCCCCTCCTCGTTGATGAAACGTGGGTACATGAATTGTGATTGTTGAATGGCGCCTCCTCCGAAGTCAGATTGCGCTCTCGGGATGCCTTTGTTATGCTTTGAAATCCAGTTACCCCCCCTAATTCTCTCCCTTTGTGATAAAATGGGCATATGACCCATGATTCTTGAATGGCGCCCACCTCGGAATCGGATTCCGCAGTCAAAATTATTCCATCTCTCTTCAAAACGGAAATATCGCCCCTCACTTTTTTCCCTGGGGGTAAAATCAAAAATCCTTATCGGTACAAACATCTACGCGTCATCCTCTTTCCAATGAGCCCAAGATCATTATAATCGGAAAAAGTCGCCGGCAAACTTTTTTTTCAACCCCCTATAACTTATTTTCCTTTAGGGTACAAACAAAAATCGTTACGGTACATTGGGGTACAAACGATGGACTACATTTTGGCATGGAAAAAAAAATTTTTCCTCAAAGTCGCCGGCTAAGTTCACAGGGGTCTTGAATGGAGCTTACTAGGCTGAAAACAAGCATAACGTTTTCTGGGTGTGTGAAGTTAAACTAATCGTTCCGTAGTTCTCGCATTTGTCTGCTCCTTGTTTTCTCGGAATGGCGACAATTTTATTCTTCCAGAAATCTTTCGGTACTTCTCCTATTTCGTACACATCTCTGACCAATTCAAACAGTGCGTCACTAGTTCTCTGACTGGAGGCTTTGATAAGGTCCGCACTTATGTCATCTATTTCTGGCGCTTCATTATTTTTCAATTCTTTTAAAGCCCTGTCGAATTCTGATCTCAAAATTCAATCTCCCAATTCTTCTTCATCGACATCTTCTTCCCTCTCTCACAATCCTATATTATCGCTATACTATCACACAGATGTGATGGGCACGAGATGTTGGTCATTTTGTAAACTAATGTAATGATATATATGGGTATAATAGACATTTATATCGTTCCTTGAACGATCTGTTTAATCATAACAGCGATACCGATATTCCTGTACTTTGGACAGTCATATAATAGCTAACTAGTATCGTTATGAGAACAATGATTTTTTTCCGTGATGCCGCACAAAACCGGTTCGAAAGTTTGTCAATTTTATGACTGAATTGATTAGAGCAAAAACCGTTCGAAGCCTGACAATAATTTTTCGCCTGGTTCTGCCAGGCATTTCCAGCAACGTCTACTTAGAAGACTAGCAACCACTCGTTTCTTGCAATATTTCCAAGCGAGCAAGTGACCACCTTGTACGTTTTCACAAATTTCTTCAAGATCATGCTACGATACGAATTATACATTTTTCATTTCAGAGACTGTATTACGTACGTAAAAGAGATCAAACCGTAGCACATTCCAGTTCTGCAAAATCTATCTCCTACCCTAGTGGATCTGATTTGACCAATTTTTGTGGTTGAATATTGGTCATTTCTTGATTTGATCGTACTTTGGTTTTACATTGGTTTTATAATAGTAAACGCTATTTATTGACTATAATCAAACCATAAGATTTTGGTCAGCTTGAGCCTTTTTTGAGTAAAGAAATCACCACAAAAATTCGTTATATTTTGGTTTTCAATTAGTCATGTTTTGATTATTTTATGGGGATGTGCACAAAGCTGACCACCCCTAGTAAAAACGCGGATAAATTTGGATAAGAATTTGCAAATGGATATAAAAATAGGATTGAAACGAGTAGAAATACAATCCACTTTTATTCGTTTCAATCCTATCTTTGTATACTTCGGCAAATTTTTTTCCGAATCTATCCGCGTTTCTACCAGGGACAGTATACCCCAATAAAAATATTTCTCTTCAAAATTCTTCAAAACTCTTCAGATTTTTCTACATAACTGTCAGATTTCGGACGCTTTGAGAAATTTACAGAATTTTTAACCATAAATATCACTCTACAAATTGCTGCATTACTCTGCAAAATTGTACATAATTCTTCCAATCTTCGTAATATTTTATGAATCTCTCCACAAAATTCGTACAAAACTCGCCAAATCTCCATATTACATTGAATACTTCTCTGCATATTTCTGCATTACTCTACAAATCTCTGTTTTATCTATGCACTTTTACTTGAGAAAAAAAATTTTTGTTCAGAGTTCATCTCTACAAATCTCCTTCCAGTTCGACTTGAATGACATTACGGAAGAGACACCACATTGAAAGTCCATTTTTAAGAACTTTCCTCAGTGAGGATTGAACCCGGGTCCTGCGAGTGAGAAGCAAAGCCTCTATCACATCAGCGGATCTCCGAGATCACTACAGTAATCTTAAAGTACCACTTATGGGAATCATCGCAATGGAAAATTTTGAAAAATTCGTTTTCGTGAGGTATAGACCAATCAATTCAGAATCTTCTGAAACGAAAAATGAATAGGTCGTGGGAGAGGGGATTTTTTTGACCTCAACTTGTGAATTTTTCCAAGTGCTGAGTCAAATCGATAGAAAATTTTGAAAGTTCGTCCCTGTAAGATATCGGCCGATCGATTCAGAATCTTATGAAACGAAAAATGATTAGATCGTGGGAAAAAGGTTTTTCTCGACCTTAACTTGTGAATTTTTCCAAGTGCTGGGTCAAACCGATAGAAAATTTTGAAAAATTCGTTCCCGTCAGATATGGACTGATCGATTCAGAATCCTCCGAAAGGAAAAATGAGTGGGTCGTGGGAGAGAGGTTTTTTCGAGGCCTACTAGTGAATTTTACTCAAGTTGTTTTGAGTCGATTGAAAAATTTGAAAAAATTCACTTTATTTCCGCAAATGCGATTCGAGAAAAATGTATGAATTTGTATAGAAAACTCAACTCTCCGCCACAAGCCGTAATATTCTTGGAATAGACAAATAAAGAGAAAATTCAAATTTTTTTCTGCAAATGTAGTTTGCAGAGAAATGTATAAATTCGTGGAGAAAACTGCTTTCCTCATCAAATGTTTCCACCATTTATCAAGTAGAAAAAGGTTGAGAAAATTCAACATTTTTCAGCAAAACAACTTTGACCAATAAGTTGGAAATGAATAGAGAAACCTTTACTGGCAATAGAAATTTTCAGAAATATGCAGAATTTTACAGAGTTTTGGAAGATGAACCTGTTGAAAAAATTCTTTCTTTCTTTAAAGATTGCGATAATGAAGTTTTGCAGAGAAATTGTTGAAGTTTTGAAGAGGAATATTTTTATTGGGGTACTTTCGACAGAACAATATCAGTGGTCTCATGGTCAATTATTCAGGAATAACTGCTAACTCGGGCTGACCAAGAATGTACCAAAAAAAGGCCTCTAAAAAAGAAATCCAGTTGGGGGAATTTGGTAATTTTTTGGGAATATTTAGATGAATCACCAATCATAGTCAAACGTCGAAAGAGAAGGAAAGGAGAGGAGAATTTGGTTACGATTGGTCAATTGAAGGGCACTCAAGCATCGGGAAAAGCGGGCGAAATTTCGCGCCAGGTTTGTTCATAAATTACTCGACAAAATTGAATTTAAAATTGATAATAATTAAATACGTACCTGAAATTGGACTCTCATTATGAATTAGGGTTTTTTCATAGTTTGCAGGTATTGGAAAACGAAATGACAAAAAATTTTGAACAGTTGGAGGTTATTACTTTTGGAATTTTCTTATACTCGCCAGAAAATCAGTAACGCGTAATTTATGGAAAAAGTTGGCGAAAGTAAGACCTCACGGATCAGATTGACCGACTGTACACAGTATTGGAGATGATTATTTCTCAGCTAGCACCAAAAAATTATGTGAATATGATTGATGATCAGTGATGATTTTTCGGTATAAAAAAATCTAAAATTAATCATGTGTTTTCGGTGACAATTTGATTTCAACCTATATTTAATCATATTTTACACTAAGAGAAAAAAGTCATTCAGACATAGGAACCATTCCCTGGTGAAAAAATTTCGCTGAAAATCACTGAAATTTTCAGAGATATTCAGTGAAGAATTTTTCAGAGGATTTCATAGCAGGGTTGTCAGGTCCCATCCACAATAAATCGCCGATTTCTGACGCGCAAGTCACCCAAAGTCGCAGAAACGATTTCTGACGCGCAAGTCGCCCAAAGTCGCAAAAATAATTTTTAAGACGCCTAAAGTCGCAGAAAATTATAAAAATCTCTTTTTCAAAGGAGTTCAAGTATTATATCATTTGTCTTTGCTCAATATATCATTTTGTTTTTGTCTAATAAGCAAACTAAGGAAGAGAAAAATTATGGTGCGCTCGAATGCTTTCAAAGACCCATCCTACCAACTAAATTTAAAGTTTAACCAAGGTTTAAGTCGTGAATCCTGAATTCCGATTGGCTGATTTTGGATTTAAATCTGGTTCAAGTTTTGAACCCAGTCGCAGAACTATGAACTTTTTGGATTGCGGTACCCATTTTCGAGAATTTCTGTTTTGAATATTTGATCAAATAACACACATAAATCAAGGACATCGTTCTTTCTGCGTGTCTTGAATTGCTCTAACTTCACAGAGAAATATTGTTCAGCTTTGACGCTGAAATCTAGAACTTGCAGAAATCGCTCTACGCTCGACGCTAGATGCTCGTATGAAATTACACCTTATTAACCCTTTCTATATTAAGATTATTTAGTGTATTATCCCTGCTTCAAAATTCTTATTAAAACCTATATGAACCGATTCAATTCCGATGCAAATCCACGATCCTACCTTATTCACGATGAATAAAAACCAATAGGAATGAATCAGATGTGTATTTTGAATCAGATTGGTTCGGAAATATCTGAATAAGCATGCCCCTGGAATAAGAAATCGGGTAGTGTTGAATAAGAATTGGGTTGATAAGAAGATTCTGACGCAAAATTCGGATAGATTCCGATTAAATATTGTAAATCTGTTTTAATAAGAATTTTTGAGGGATTGTTTGGAGCATCGATATATTAGAATGAAAGGAACAAGTGTGAAGGTTTTGCACAAGTGGGAAGTGGGTTCGTAGACCGTGCCATCAATTAAACTTTTCTTCCATCAAATGGAATTTCTAGGGGATTTTTAGTGTATTTCAGCTGGATAATCTTAGCGAACCAATCCGATTTTCGGATTCTGTTCCTTTTCTTAGAATTTTTGATCCTTGGAAAAATCGCCTAAAAGTCGCCGTTGAGAATAGCGAATATCGCCCAATTTTTAAACAATCGCAGATCTGAAAATTAAGTCGCAAATTGAGTTGTCAAATCGCCCAATTGGCGATATATCGCCCAATCTGACAACCCTGTTTCATAGATGTTCATAGTTTCTCAAGAGGTCTCATTGATTTTCAGAAGAATTCAGAGTTTTTCAGAGATAATCATAAGTATTCAGAAGAATTTTCAGTGGAAAAATGTGCCCAATAAGTAAGAGTTTTTCAGATTCTTTCAGGTCTCTTAGTGTTCTTCAGAGTTTTTCAGTGAGATTCCGAGTTTTGCAGTGAAATTCAGAGAAAATTTCAGATGTTCAGAAAAACTTTTTTCACCAGGGTTTCTTCCAATTGTGACGAAGAAATATGTTTTGGATTTGATGAATATTTCTTTATTCCAAAGTGTGTCTCATCCGTTCAATTAAATAGTCATCGGAACAATAAAATATTCATCGAATAAAAAAATATTTCTTTATCATATGACAAAGCGGATTCGAATTTACCAAAAGGTGGACCACACACTGACCAATTGATTTAACCAAAAAATAACCAAAATGTATGTAAGGAAATGACCGAAAACGGTCATATCAGGGGTGGTTTTGTGAATTTTTTGGACCAAAATATTACCGAAAGATTACCGTCAGGGAATGCAATTTTCCGGTCATATTGCGGTCACGTTTGAATACGGACCGAAGAATGACTGTTAAAATGAGAAATAATTGTGGTATAATTTTGGTCATTTTCATAGAAGAGACCCTAAAATTACCACAATATTATCGGATCTTTTCGGTGATATTGTGGTCATATTGCAGAACGGACCGAAACATTGCCGTACAGATGAAAAAGGTTTTTGTACTATTTTGGTCACTTGCACAAAAATGATCCAAACATGACCATTGTATGGCACAGATATTTTTGATTACATTTCGGTCATGTTTCGAAGCGCGATTTTTGTCAAAAATGAAAGAAAATTCTTCCACAGCTGGAATAAAACTTTGGTTTTCTTGATCACTAATTAAGCGACTTGTCACTGAGCCATGCACCAGGTTCTTATAAGGACATAGAAAAGAAATGTATATAAGTGATGTGTGAATAATTCTGATCGTATCGCTGTCATGAAGGCATTCAAACAGTGAATATTATTGGAAAGATCATATACGAGCGGAAGTGGCGTCAGAACGTTTCGAATGTATATGTATAAATTTATTTACACTATGCGCGTTCATAGAACATTCGAAACGTTCTGATGCCACTTCGGCTTCAGAATTAAAATCGTGCTTCGAAACATGATCAAAATGTGACCAAAAATATCTGTGCCATACAATGGTAATGTTTGGATCATTTTTGTGCAAGTGACCAGAATCAAACCGAAGAAAATGTCTATGTTTGGTTCGGGTTTTCCATTCCGCAACCTAAAATTGACCGAAATTTAGTCGATGAGAATTTCAGTAGATTTTAGTTTCTTTATGATTTTGTAACTCAAAAAAGACCAGAATCCAACCGAGGAAAATGTCTATATATTTGGTTCGGTTTTTCCATTTCGCAGCCTAAAATTAACCAATAGTTAGTCGATGAAAATGTCAGTAGATTCTGGTTTTTTTGTTGTTTTGTAACTACAAAAAGATCAAAATTTAACCAAGAAACATACTTTACGAATTTGATTCTTTTTTCACTCTCTAACAAAAGAGAACCAAAATTTAGTCAACGACATCTTCTACCCTAGTAAAAAACGAACATATATGACCCATACATAATCCATACATATTACATATGAAATTCATATATGATTCATATATGAAAATGCATAGAATAATATACAATCCATATTTAATCCATATGTGATCCATATATGATCATATATGACTCATATATAATCCATATAAAATCCATATACGAAAAATATTTCATACATGACAGAATTTTTTCACATGTATGGGAAAGTCTTGCATCGAAAGGTCATATATGGATTCTGTATGGGCCATATATGATCATATACGGATTCAATATGGATTGCGTATGAATTATATATGGTCATATATGACCATATATGGTTTCTATATGCTTTATGTATATTCTTATATGATTCATTTTTACTAGGGTACAAGTTTGGCTCCCTCTTACATTTGCAACCTATAAATGACCAATTCCTATGAAACGAATGTTCCTCACATTGGTCGATTTTTGTTCATTTTTTGTTCAAAAAAAGGCTCAAACTGACCAATTTTTTTTTGGACTAGTTTTGGTCATCCCAGATCCGTTAGGGTATGCAGTTAGATGCAATTTCCAAAGATAAATTAATCAAATTACTTTCACAAAAAGCAATTGAGTTTTCCACACATACGAATTTTGGTGAATTTTTTCTCATGTTTTTAAACACAAACTCACCTTTCACCAACGAACAGAAATATTTGTAACAAGAAATCATAGCGACGAATACTACTACTCTCAAAAAACCCTTGGAAAGAGTTTTGCAAAACATGAAATGATTGAAACATGCATATGTTTTTGTATGATGTAATGAAAATTTGTACATGAAAAGGAGTATATTTTTTCTCCTTTTTCAATCAATCACTTTCTGTTTACTTTCACCTTTACATTTCTCATTTTCTCTACATTTTGCCGCAAACAGAAAATTTGGAGAAACAACAGGATATAATTAGAATCATTAACTTTAGTCACCCTATATACAAATTTGTACTAGCATCTAATTTATGTGCAGAAAAAAATTATGTTAATGGATCTAAAAATATGATTCATATTCTTCACACACTCGAAACGAATGAAGAGCCGTTCTCTCGATTTTGTTAATATTCGTGGCACTCGATGGAAATCCCCAATGTCACAAAAGAATCATCTGTTGGCACACTATTCCACAGTTGAAGCTTGGTCATTCGATTGCTTTTTATATAAATTATTCCTAATTATTTTCCATAAAAAAAAGATTTGCAAAATACTTGAAGCGTAAAAGTCCAGAACATGATTTTGTATCTCAATCACTTCTCACAGCTCTTCGACAATTCAATAGCAATTTTATAAATGTTTCAATAATTATCCTAATAAATGACAAACTTCCATACACGGAGGAAACAAAACATTAGTGAGTATTTTATTCGACCTGACTTGCTCGTGTGATAAAGACAAAAGAAGTTCAATATTAATAGTTATTGTAGAAACATGAATCAGTCGTGTTTTCCCAGTAGACTGTACTGTAGAGACATGACCCACCCGGACCGACGACCGAATGATGGACCAGTAGTATGGAACTTACTTTTTTTTTATAATACAAGGCAGTCGTGTCAGAAAAGTACTCATTATTGTTTTTCTTCGTTCGTGCGGATCCATAGAATATTTCCCAGTACGTTCTGTTCTTAGAATCATTTTTTATTCACTTCAGAAGCTATAAGAAGGTTCTTAATTCAAATTTCCGAGTGTTACAATTTTTGATTTAGATATCTGCAAGCATATCAAGAAACTTGTGTGCGAAATATAAGATTTTCATGAATATACTTCCAATAATCAAAAAAACTTGTTTTGAAAATTATAATCTTTTCAAAAAATATAAAACTGGCTATTTATAATCACCAAAATCGAAAGCCATTTTTCTTCACATTTCCTTGTTCACAGCCCTTTCTACTGTCGTCTTCTTTAAAAATTGGAGTAAAAAAAATTTTCTTTTCGAAATAACGAAGAATGAATGAGTATATCTTTACTTGTAGACTGAACAAAGATAATTTTCTTCATACAGCTCGAGAATTATTCTCTTCGAGAATGAAGGAAAAACCAACTCTGCTGCTTTTAAATACGTATACCTTTTACGTGTATTTGTAAAGATTATTACACACGTTCACATCGTCAGAACTGATTATGTATTTTACTTTCATTCTCAGTTGACGTCGGACCGTACGTGAAACGAGAGATAGAAGTGATTCAACGGAAGTTCGTGTTACGTTCCAAATTTATGCAAATAAATAATTCACAAAGTTTTTCTCATCTAAGAAATAAATTTTCTCGGACTGAACAGAGGTGCGATTATTGTATAAGTACTGTGTTACTGAGTGTTGATACGGTTTTTATTCATCCTGTGTAAAAGTGTAGAAGAAAACGGCGAACAAAAAAAGTACAAATGCATTAACCGGTTGTGAATAATTTCCAAATCTCAAAGATTAAGGTATTTTTCTAACCCGTTACAATGAGTTTCTCATTTTTATTTGTTACAAACATCCTCATTTATAAACTGCGGAAAATTGGTTTCGTCGTTATTATACGAGTTTTATTACTACGGATTTTATGATAAATAATTTCATAGAATGAACAATAAGTATCGTGCGAGGTCGTTGGGTAAATCAAAGATGTACATGTATGTGCATGCGAATACATACATCGTGTGACTTTGTTCATTTAATTCCACGTTATAGATATTTTTCGTCAAAATCTGCACTTGAAAGAATCAACTTTTGAAAATATATAATTGTCACTTGAATTTTCACGCGTTCTTCTTTCAAAACGCAAATGTGATTATTTTGAAATCTATTTTATATCAGATGAATACGGAACACGTTCTTTATTTTTTGTTCTATATTGTCACTCATGTTTTATCACCGACAATATTTGATACGCTATGAGCAAAAGTGACACTCAAATTGTTATCAAGCAAAAACGGGACAGGGACTTTAGAGAGCAAGAATGGAACATCAAAAGTTCTCAGCAGAAGCGATACACCTCGGAACAAAAGAGCAACCACATAAATCTCCGGGTAAAAATGAAACACTGAAAAGCTCAAACAAAAACGAACCAACGCAAAACCCAATTCCGTACTTATGCGCTGCACGTAGGGCCGAAAATGCCAAATAGGACGACAAAATTCCAAAAATGAAGTTTGTAGTTAGAAATATTTGATCGTTGAGGTGAGTAATGTTCCAAGTATGAGAATTCACATATAGGAGGGTCTAATCCCCTTTCTCTGCCCTTGTATACCAGTTCAAAAGTACCCATATAACATCTTGCGCGCAAATCACAAGCGACTTGCGTGCGTTTCAGAGTTCCGATTCGCTTGCAAAGTCAGATCCATGTGCGTCGCTTTTTGTTGCGTGAATTGCGAGTGGAGTTGCGCGCAACTAGCTTGCATCTTATGCGCGTGAAATGCGTGCGACGGTTGTAAGGGGTATGAGAGTGAATCCTCTACCTTTTGTCGTATTATTCAAATGCAATAAACAACTGTATTGATAAGAATAACTTGAGGAGATTTTTCTCAACAATTCATCCGTGGAAATACGAAAGAAATTGTGTTTCGAATTGAAAAAAAAAATAATTTATAGATTGAACCAATATTCGAACATCAAGGGATTTTAGAAGACAGAATTCAATCCACCGCACATTAAAATATTGAATGTTATCCTTCTTTCAACGGGTATCGAATCTCTGACCGAAAACTATCTACAGACATTCCTACCCTACCTAACCTATGCCCTAACGATCTCAGCTAAGCCGACAACGCTGATCGCGTGGTCGAAAAAGGCTTACATATATTTGTAATCATTTCGATTGTTCAAATTTATAGCAGATGTTCAGTGTACGATGTTATATGCAATTTTACATTTTCACCCAAGTAGCACAAGAACTTCTCAAATATGCTATGGTGACTCTATGAATGTGAAAGGGATGTGCGAATGAGACTATTTTTGATAAATTCGTTAAGATATTCTATGGAGGTGCATAGCACATAATTATTCGAAACAGTCTCATTTGGAGGTTCTACGCATGTTCGTAGGATCTTCCAAACACGCTCTTAGCATTTCTAACCTCTTCTGCTACTTGGGCATGTATGAGGAATTTCATCCTATGAGTTATATGAATTGAAATATCCAAAATTTAAGGCTGGATTTGAAAACTGTAGAATTCAAATGCAGTTATGACAAAATTTTTCACGGACTCTGTGCTCTTTCGATGAAGTACGGAGATTTTTTATTCCTCGGAAAATTTAGATATCTCACAAATGCTACGTTCCACATCTTTGAATTCAACATATTTTCCAAATCCGGGAGAGGAAAATATCTGGAGAAAACCCAGACAATACAAAACTCTTCAAACTAACATTTATGTTACCTTTAAGAGATTTGTGCTAACTGGAAAATGAGTCATAATGTTATTATAGCGATTTGAAGTTATCGAATTCGGAATAACTGAAATTCCCAAAATTCTAACTCACTATAACCTAGGACGGATGACACCAAAACGATTGATTTCTTCTCATGAGAAGAGATTCCTGAAGGAATCTCTTTTCCCTAACTCCGAAACGGTCTTGTATCAAAAGATATAAAACGCAGCGTTTGTGAGAAATCTAAATTTTTCAAAGAATTCGAAAATCTTCATACCTCAAAAACTTGGCCTGTTCAGAATGAACATATGGGGTAGTACAGAGTTGAATGAAACAATCAGACATCAATTGTTGACAAATTGTTGGAACAATAATTGTCTTTTGAACAATCGTTAAGAAATCCTGTTCTCCAACAAAAGATAAATTTCGAATAACCTTGATGCATACTGATCATTTGCAATTGTATTTCTCTTATTTCTGTCTTTTTCATCCATCATCTCAATAACTGCATTCTGGGACTAAATTTGCGGACACTCTAGTATGTATATTTTTCATTCAACGATTTTCTCACCACTGCTCGCAACTTGCGCGCAAAATATTCACGCAATATCCAATCATCTCACTCTCAGAAAATCACTCACAATCCACAGACTCCTGCAAGCGATGTGAGAGTGAATTCGGGAAGAAATTGCGCAAAATATGCACTAGCTCTTCGCCCGCGGTTTGTGGGCGACCGTATGGATCACGGGGGAATTGTACGCAAATCACACGCAACATCCCGCGTGCATAACGGTCTCAAGTTTTGCGCGCAGGAAATGTTATTTGGTTACCTTCCTCGAGGTATCATCCACGTGACTAACAGATAGTAAAATGACAACCATGTTCAAAAAGCTATCGTGTCTGCAAAAATGAACCGATTGAACTTTTCAAAGATCGAATCTACCGCTGAAAGTGTACAGAATACACTAAAAATTAGTAGAATAGCAATTCAATGAGTAGCAAATAATGACAGAGCAATGATTGGTACCCCTTAGTTCCGTCACTTTATTTATTGAGAGTTATAGATCAAAGTCTTATCTACAAGATGGAACAAAAACTAGCTCCACATCTTTCCACCTAAAGAATTCTGCCAATTTTTTGTGAAGGAAGTGTCTTTCAGACCGCATATTGGCAATCACGAAAAATTTTTCAGAATTATAAGAAGTTCTCAAATTTACTCAGGACCTGGTACACAGAAATTTTTTGGGTCGCTGATTATGAATTCAGTGTAAAAAAAAACAAAATTCAAAATGGCGAATTCAATATGGTGGACGGGAATTCGAAAATTGATCGGATTTCCTTCAAACTCTCCATGCAGGTATTGCCAAGACTGAAAAAAACCCAAGCTTGTCCCAAGGTTGGCACATGTGTCAGAAACAAACCTCCGTGAAGAACAATTGGCCCGATATTGTTCCATGATTGTCCCGTTGTTCCCAATGGATAGTCATGGTACATTTGCTAATATTTTTGAAATGGTCACTACATTTGGTACAAGCTTGGCACAAGTGTAAAAATCGAGCATTCGTTGAGAACAATTGTGCCAATATTGCCCACATGAGTGGCACAATGTTAATAAATACTGACTGAATTTTAGATTTACAATGGCTGAAGACTTGGGGATAACCATCGGCTGGCCCGATCTTCCTGCCATAATTAGTCCTACACACTATAGTTTATTTTGAGCATAATTCAACAATAGAATCAAAATTATTTGAAATATCAGAGGACGCAAATTTTCCAATGATCATACAAGCTTGTCCCAGTCTTGTCACATTTTTTTTATCGTTTTGAGATAATTCATGTACAGTATTCTGAGGGAGAAAGTCATGAACTGAAATATGAATCAATTACTTTTTTCATCCATATCTGCGATCAAAGAAGCATTGGTTGATGCTTGGTACATGAATTGGACCGGGCCTGGCAAAATCACTGGCCCAAGGTTGTCCTGATCTTATCATTCCCAAGCCTGGGCCAAGTTGAGTAAATTGTTCAAGACGAGTCTCGGCAGGTCTTGTGCTAGGCTGGGTCCATCATTGGGGCATTGGTCCATACACACGTGGGTCGGTATCCAATGAGTTTTGGCGTCGTTGATTACGAATGCGTTGGCCAAAAACCGAAATTCAAGATGGCAGATGGAAATTCGAAAATTCATCGGATTCCCTTCAAACTCGTAAGTGACAAGTGAGGGTCCCCATGCAATAACCACGTAGGCGCTCGAGAAGCGGCATAAGTATTGTCCAAGCCATGACGTCAAGGGTCGACAAAAAAATTCGGAATTTCGAAAATCTAGAAATACTGGACAATAGGGCTTGAAAAATGAAAATGAGTCTCCGTTGACGATTCTTTTCTAGGATCAGTAGTTTTCGAGAAAAAAAAAAACTATCTATTCTTCCGCACCACAAATCAATGTTTTCCAATATTAAACTCGTTCAAACTCTGTCATTTTTCGATGTATCTTGATGAATCTTCCGGATTCTGATTCGTAAGACTTCCCCAAAGACAACAGTGTATAAAAAATTCATGAAAGTTGATAATAAATCACCAATTTTTTAATCCGAAGTGAAAACCCTGTTTTCCATGCTTTGCATTGAAAAAGTGCCAGGGGAAGTATGAGCTACAAAAAACTTGCAGCGACAAAGTTGTTCACTAGTATATGGACAAACTTTTTGGAAAGTTTCAGATCGATTGGACTCTTAGTTCGCGAAATACAGCGGTTTATTTATTGACGCGCGACCGAAATTTCTCACCATTTTGCGTAATTCATCAATTAAATATCAAGGTCCGTAGGAAAGATTGTGTTCGCTCAATATGTGAACCTGGGTTTATGTTTTTGGGGTCAGAAAATTCGAATATCGAACTATTTCCGCAAAATTCTGTATCCATTTCTCTTGAATGAACAATTCAATTGTTCATAACGTTATTATGGAAATACTATTGACCAAAGAGAAACATTTTCTTGACAACAAAAGTTTCTTATCCTGCGATAATTAGATTTTGTACACAAAAATTTTTATCAAAACACTTGTATTTTCATGAGTATCATAAGTATATTTGAATAAATTCACATGGCCTGTATTACATAAAGTATCAAATTTTTTAAACAACACATTATACAACAAACAAACAATACATGTATTGTTTTTTAAACAATACATTTTTTAATACATTTTCCTAATACGTTTGCAATTAACTTTGTAATGTTGTGCCTTTCACAAATCGCTTATTTTTACATCTTTTCCCCAACTCCAGCTATTAATGCATCAAAAAATTCTCTTCCCTTTGGAGAGGGATATTTCATAAGATAATTCAAATCATTCTGTTTCTCTTTAGGAATGCCCACTGGTTCAGTGAGTGGTGCTCCGTCTAAATGCTGTACGGTTAATGATTGTTCTACGAAAAATGTTGTACCGTCCCGATTTTCATAATTATTATGTTGAAACTTTTCTGGTCAAGCAAATGTTTCTCTTTGGTTAATAGTATTTCCATAATAATTATGAAAATCGGGACGGTACAACAGTTTTCATAGAACAATCATTAACCGTACAGCAAATGGACGGAGCACCACTCACTGAACCAGTGGGCATTCCTAAAGAGAAACAGAATGGTTTAAATTATCTTATGAAATATCTCTCTCCAAAGGGAAAAGAATTTTTTGATGCATTAATAGCTAAAGTTGGGGAAAAGGTGTAAAAATAAGCGATTTGTGGAAGGCACAACATTACAAAGTTAATTGCAAACGTATTAGGAAAATGTATTATAAAATGTATTGTTTAAAAAACAATACATGTATTGTTTGTTTGTTGTATAATGTGTTGTTTAAAAAATTTGATGCTTTATGTAATACAGGCCATGTGAATTCATTCAAATATACTTATGATACTCATGAAAATACAAGTGTTTTGATAAAAATTTTTGTGTACTAAATATAATTATCGCAGGATAAGAAACTTTTGTTGTCAAGAAAATGTTTCTCTTTGGTCAATAGTATTTCCATAATAACGTTATGAACAATTGAATTGTTCATTCAAGAGAAATGGATACAGAATTTTGCGAAAATAGTTCGATATTCGAATTTTCTGACCCCAAGAACATAAACCCAGGTTCACATATTGAGCGAACACAATCTTTCCTACGGACCTTGATATTTAATTGATGAATGACGCAAAATGGTGAGAAATTTCGGTCGCGCGTCAATAAATAAACCGCTGTATTTCGCGAAGTAAGAGTCCAATCGATCTGAAACTTTCCACAAAGTTTGTCCATATACTAGTGAACAATTTTGTCGCTGCAAGTTTTTTGTAGCTCATACTTCCCCTGGCACTTTTTCAATGCAAAGCATGGAAAACAGGGTTTTCACTTCGGATTAAAAAATTGGTGATTTATTATCAACTTTTATGAATTTTTTATACACTGTTGTCTTTGGGGAAGTCTTACGAATCAGAATCCGGAAGATTCATCAAGATACATCGAAAAATGACAGAGTTTGAACGAGTTTAATATTGGAAAACATTGATTTGTGGTGCGGAAGAATAGATAGTTTTTTTTTTTCTCGAAAACTACTGATCCTAGAAAAGAATCGTCAACGGAGACTCATTTTCATTTTTCAAGCCCTATTGTCCAGTATTTCTAGATTTTCGAAATTCCGAATTTTTTCGTCGACCCTTGACGTCATGGCTTGGACAATACTTATGCCGCTTCTCGAGCGCCTACGTGGTTATTGCATGGGGACCCTCGATTTTCTTCGACTTTCTGAATTTCAATCCGCCACACATACGACCAAACAACTAAGTTACGATGGCGAAAATGAATTCAAGTATTCTCTTTTCTTAAATTTCGGTTTTTTGTCAACGGATTCGTAACGAGTGGCTCCAAAAAATCATTAGGTGCCGAGTTTGAAGGAAATCTGATGAATTTTCAAATTTTCGTCCGCCATATTGAATCCGCCATCTTGGAATTTGGAATTTTGACAATGGATTCGCAATCAGCAATCCCAAAAATCATTGTATATTGAGTTTGAAGGAAATCCGATGGATTCTCGAATTCTCGTCCACCATATTGAATCCGCAATGTTGAATTTTAGTTTGTCGACATTGGATTCGTAGTCAGCGACTCTAAAAACTCTCGAATACCAGGTTTCAAGCAAATCTGATGACTGCTTATAATTTTGTCCAACTATTTTGGCATTTCGGCCCTGTGTGCGCTGGTTCGTTTTCGTTCGAGCTTTTTGGTATTTCATTTTTCCCCGGAGATTTCTGTGGTTGCTCTTTTGTTCCTAATTATAAGTTTATCGCTTTCGCTCGGACCTTTTGACGTTCCATTCTTGCTCTCAAAAGTTCCTGTCTTGTTTTTGCTTGACAACTATTTGAGTGTCACTTTTGCTCTTAGTGTATCGTTTAATCTGTGTCTGCACTTTGAATCATCGAAGGAAATGATTGACGGATTTGAGTTAAACAATTGTCAAGTAAGCAAAGTCAGTCTTACAAGTAAGCCAGGTTTCTTTATTCACTTGGACGATAAGTGCGTCTTTATAAATGAATTAGTAACAGGTCATTATCCTGAATTATACATCATAACGGAAGAATCATTATTCGATATCGTACAAACCTAATTACTTCACCATTTTCGTGCCTGATACTGGCAACAACAAAATCGCTTCAGCCCAGTGGAAACGACCCTGGTGCAAATGGAAGCGGGAAATAAGAGTAAACGAAGCGTATGCTGGAAGGTAACAAAAACGTTAATGAAAAGTATACAGAGCTTGAATGAGAAGGATACAAAGAGTATGCGGAGCGGGAGTTGGAACAAAAGAAGCGTATAAAATTCATGAAATGCAATTTAAAAAATTGAACCCCATAGCGAAAATCGAACGGGTGACTTTTACCATGGTAGGCTGGGGTCTTATCCTCGTAGCCATTGGTCGTCGTTGGGATCAACCACATAAAGATATTATTTGAAATCAGAATAGGTATGATTCACATACGCTTAATATAACTCACTATCACTTCACATGAAGAGTGTGCGAAACGGGATCGAAAGCTTATGAAGCGTATATGGAATGTATGATTTCATTACTTCACAGTAAGGGGGCATTACACGTTTCATGAAGAGGGAATTGAAACATTTTTCGCTTCGTATACGCCTCCTCCGCGCTTTGTGTATACGCTTCATTTTCACCAGGGGAACGGCTGTTATTGGCATACCAATGATGTAATGGAGTCTTTCAAACATTTTCTTCAAAAAGGGCACAGTTATATTCCATGGCTTTGATTGTACCCGTGAGGTGGAAATTATCTAAAATGTGTGTAATGTAACCGCTCTCTGTTTGAATCAGACATTTGGATGACTTGGCTACATCATTGGTATGTAACAGCCGTTTGTTTTCACTAAAAGGCTAAGTGCAGGGTTGCAAACCAGTTATATGGTACAGATTACTGATTTTACTGACTGAGAATCTGAAAATACAGGCTTGAAACAACTGACCAGAAATTGGAATCACTGACTCCACTCGTTTCATCTTAAGAAGAACAACGCACAAAAATTGTGTCTGGATCATAAAACAGGGGAAATTGAAACGCCCTTTGATGTAACATTTGCCATTCGTTGTCATTGTATGTCACGGTTCAAAATTATTATTAAAAATATCCACTAATAGGGAACAAACAGTGTCCCTTTCTGAGGCGTTCGAAGCCACTTGGAAAAAATTGAAATTTGTGTGTTCAAAACTTTCGTAATGAAAGACTTCTGAAAGTGTTTTTCAAACTTTCGTGTTGTGTGGGTCTAAACAAAACACTGTTATGCAGAGTTCCGATATTTGTCAAGTTGGGAAATCGCAGCTTGGTCACGTGACTGCATTTCGCACTGACACACGTGAGCACTCTTATCGGTGAACCGCTCACTGACAAAGGCGCTCACATGTGTCAGTGCGAAATGTAGTCACGTGACCAGGCTGCGATTTCCCAGCTCGACAAATATCGGAACACTGCTGTTATGGAGCTGAAACTAGCGGCCAGGAGCTGGTAGCGAACTGCTGTAACTTTTTATAACATCATTTTACAAAGTATTTAAGTAGTCATACTGCTCAGTCAAAAGCTACTCGATCAATTTCCGACTAAAACAATTTCGAATCAAGTTCAATCAAAAGTTACAACAATATGCCGCTAGTTTTTGGCCGCCAGCTTCAGCTTCATAACACTGTTAAGATTGCAATTAGACAATTGAGGGTCCCCATGCAATAACCACGTAGGCGCTCGAGAAGCGGCATAAGCATGGTCCAAGCCATGACATCAAGGCTCGAAAAAAAAAATTCAGAATTTCGAAAATCTAGAAATACTGGACAATAGGGCTTGAAAAATGAATATGGGTCTCCGTTGACGATTTTTTTCGGATCAGTAGTTTTCGAGAAAAAAAAAAACTATCTATTCTTCCGCACCACAAATCAATGTTTTCCAATATTAAACTCGTTCAAACTCTGTCATTTTTCGATGTATCTTGATGAATATTCCGGATTCTGATTCGTAAGACTTCCCCAAAGACAACAGTGTATAAAAAATTCATAAAAGTTGATAATAAATCACCAATTTTTTAATCCGAAGTGAAAACCCTGTTTTCCATGCTTTGCATTGAAAAAGTGTCAGGGGAAGTATGAGCTACAAAAAACTTCCAGCGACAAAGTTGTTCACTAGTATATGGACAAACTTTGTGGAAAGTTTCAGATCGATTGGACTCATAGTTCGCGAAATACAGCGGTTTATTTATTGACGCGCGACCGAAATTTCTCACCATTTTGCGTCATTCATCAATTAAATATCAAGGTCCGTAGGAAAGATTGTGTTCGCTCAATATGTGAACCTGGGTTTATGTTCTTGGGGTCAGAAAATTCGAATATCGAACTATTTCCGCAAAATTCTGTATCCATTTCTCTTGAATGAACAATTCAATTGTTCATAACGTTATTATGGAAATACTATTGACCAAAGAGAAACATTTTCTTGACAACAAAAGTTTCTTATCCTGCGATAATTAGATTTTGTACACAAAAATTTTTATCAAAACACTTGTATTTTCATGAGTATCATAAGTATATTTGAATAAATTCACATGGCCTGTATTACATAAAGTATCAAATTTTTTAAACAACACATTATACAACAAACAAACAATACATGTATTGTTTTTTAAACAATACATTTTTTAATACATTTTCCTAATACGTTTGCAATTAACTTTGTAATGTTGTGCCTTTCACAAATCGCTTATTTTTACATCTTTTCCCCAACTCCAGCTATTAATGCATCAAAAAATTCTTTTCCCTTTGGAGAGGGATATTTCATAAGATAATTCAAATCATTCTGTTTCTCTTTAGGAATGCCCACTGGTTCGGTGAGTGGTGCTCCGTCCAAATGCTGTACGGTTAATGATTGTTCTACGAAAAATGTTGTACCGTCCCGATTTTCATAATTATTATGTTGAAACTTTTCTGGTCAAGCAAATGTTTCTCTTTGGTTAATAGTATTTCCATAATAATTATGAAAATCGGGACGGTACAACAGTTTTCATAGAACAATCATTAACCGTACAGCAAATGGACGGAGCACCACTCACTGAACCAGTGGGCATTCCTAAAGAGAAACAGAATGGTTTAAATTATCTTATGAAATATCTCTCTCCAAAGGGAAAAGAATTTTTTGATGCATTGATAGCTAAAGTTGGGGAAAAGGTGTAAAAATAAGCGATTTGTGGAAGGCACAACATTACAAAGTTAATTGCAAACGTATTAGGAAAATGTATTATAAAATGTATTGTTTAAAAAACAATACATGTATTGTTTGTTCGTTGTATAATGTGTCGTTTAAAAAATTTGATACTTTATGTAATACAGGCCATGTGAATTTATTCAAATATACTTATGATACTCATGAAAATACAAGTGTTTTGATAAAAATTTTTGTGTACAAAATCTAATTATCGCAGGATAAGAAACTTTTGTTGTTAAGAAAATGTTTCTCTTTGGTCAATAGTATTTCCATAATAACGTTATAAACAATTGAATTGTTCATTCAAGAGAAATGGATACAGAATTTGGCGAAAATTGTTCGATATTCGAATTTTCTGACCCCAAAAACATAAACCCAGGTTCACATATTGAGCGAACACAATCTTTTCTACGGACCTTGATGGTTAGTTGATGAATGACGCAAAATGGTGAAAAATTTCGGTCGTGCGTTAATAAATAAACCGCTGTATTTCGCGAACTAAGAATCCAATCGATCTGAAACTTTCCACAAAGTTGGTCCATATACTAGTGAACAACTCTGTCGCTGGAAGTTTTTTGTAGCTCATACTTCCCCTGACACTTTTCAATGCAAAGCATGGAAAACAGGGTTTTCATTTCGGATCAAAAAATTGGTGATTTATCATCAACTTCTATGAATTTTTTATACACTGTTGTCTTCGGGGAAGTCTTACGAATCAGAATCCGGAAGATTCATCAAGATACATCGAAAAATGACCGAGTTTGAACGAGTTTAATATTGGGAAACATTGATTTGTGGTGCGAAAGAATAGATAGTTTTTATTTTTTGTCTCGAAAACTACTGATCCGAAAAAAATCGTCAACGGAGACCCATATTCATTTTTCAAGCCCTATTGTCCAGTATTTCTAGATTTTCGAAATTCCGAATTTTTTTTCCGAGCCTTGATGGGATGGCTTGGACCATACTTATGCCGCTTCTCGAGCGCCTACGTGGTTATTGCATGGGGACCCTCAATTGCTAATAGCGCATTGCAATTCCAATAGCCCGAGTCGAAAAATTTATACTGTTTTTATCCTGTGTGGAAGATACTGAATTCATCCTCCCTCATTATTGTGTTTATTCTATTCCATGTAAAAATTTTCATCTCTTTTTGTTCGTAATTTCCAACAAACAGGATACAAACAGTCTTCATTTCAGTCTGATTTCATTCTCCAACCGGACAAAAACAGACTTTGTGGCGGCTTGATTTGCCCACAGACCCAAACAAGAATAGATCAAAATGAAATCTTTTGCAACCTTCAAAGAACTGAATTTTATCTAAATTGAATTTATTTCCAATTGAAAGCTCATTCAATATAATAATTTGATTTTGATTTTAATAATTGAGACATATGGTCTGTATATGTTTTCAATGAATATATCTACATATACAAGGTGGGGCATTTAAAGTGTCGCGGGCGTTTTTTCCAAAAATAAAATGAGATACGAGAAAATTTTTCGGACAAAAATTGTAGGGTATCGAGGGGGACATCCTATGGTGGCCTTGGCTTTGACCTCAAATCTCATCTTCAAGGGCATTCTGAGGTCAACTCTTGTTTTTTAAATAGCATCTCATATTTTTCACTGCAGATTTGGATTCTAGGTCAAAAACCAAGAAACTTTTGTCTGAACCATTTTCCTGAAATCCGCAAAGATGGCGCTCTAATCGATATTGTTCCATACTGAATCTGACATTAGAATAACTCGAAAACGAAGGGTCTTGGAGGAGAATGTTTCGGACAAAAATTGTCTGATTCCAAGGGGGACCCCTTGAACTGAAACGGAGGTGATGGGGTATAACAGACAAAACACAACACATTTCAATCGTCTACATCACTTGGATAATTTTAATGCAGTAGATGCTCAAAATGATGGCCTTCGACTTCAATACACATTTCAAAACGTTTCACAAAAGATTGCTGAACTCGTGCTAAAATATCTTCATTGATGCTCGCGCATGCATTGATGATTCGTTGACGCATATTCTCAGGTGTAGTCGGTGCTTGTTGATAAACTGTATCTTTTATGTATCCCCATAAAAAAAAATCTGGAGAAGTAAGATCCGGAGAACGGGCAGGCCAATGAACTGGTCCACGACGTTCTATCCATCGTCCAGGATAATCTCTGTCCAATATTCCTCGAGCTGTGACTGCATAATGGGATGGACAACCATCGTGTTGATACCACATATTCAATCGTTCCTGAATAGGTATGTCTTCAAGTAATGTTGGAAGTACTTGATCTAAGAAATGTCTGTACTTCTCTCCATTTAGCGTATCTGCAATGAAGTACGGTCCAATTACTCCAGATCGAAAAATACCACACCAAACATTCACAGCCCATTGTCTTTGATGCTCTACTTGACGTAACCATCTTGGATTTTCTGTCGCCCAGTAATGCATATTATGTCGATTTACTTGACCATGATTGGTGAACGTCGACTCATCAGAAAATAATATGTTGATGAAGTTGTTATTGTGCATTTGCGCTAGACCCCATCGACAAAACTGTACACGATTTTCGAAATCATCACCGTGAAGGTCTTGATGCAAACAAATGTGATACGGATGGAATTTGTGACGTTTCAGTATTCGAAGAACACTTCTTCGAGGAATTCCCGAATGGAGTTCAATTTCACGAGAGCTTACGTGTGGATTATTGGCTACTGCAGCTAGTACATGGACTTCCGCATTTTCTCCGCTAACAGTTCTCATTCGATGTCGTTTTTCCCTTGTAACACTTCCCGTTTCTGAGAATAATTTTGTAATGCGTTGAAAATACCTAATGGATGGCGTTGTTCTTTCAGGAAATCGTTCTGCATACAAGTCATATGCTTGTCTGGGGTTCTTATGCACTTCACCGTAAATGTAGATCATATCGATTTTTTCAGAAACCGTGTATCGGATATCCATGATTTTCAATTTGTCATAAACCAAGTAATAATCAAATGTAACTGACAAACTGACTTTCAAAATCGTGAATTTTCACTGAACCCCGTCGTTTGTTTACATCGCGTGAGCTCTGAATGGTGGTAATGTAGACGATTGAAATGTGTTGTGTATTGACAACTTTTGTGCGAAACATTCTTTTGCAAGACCCTTCGTTTTCGAGTTATTCGAATGTCAAATTCAGAATGGAACAATATCGATTAGAGCGCCATTTTTGCGGATTTCAGGAAAATGGTTCAGACAAAAGTTTCTTGGTTGTTGACCTAGAATCCAAATCTGCAGTAAAAAATATGAGATGCTATTTAAAAAACAAGAGTTGATCTCAGAATGCCCTTGAAGATGAGATTTGAGGTCAAAGCCAAGGCCACCATCGGATGTCCCCCTCGGTACCCTACAACTTCTGTCCGAAAAATTTTCTCGTATCTCACTTTATTTTTGGAGAAAACGCCCGCGACACTTTAAATGCCCCACCCTGTATAATAACTATAGATATACTGCCAATGTCAATTTACCGTGGGTTTAAAGAAAGCTATAAAAATATGCGGACCATACTTCTTGATACCATGATTGAATTAACATGTGATAAGTTTTTACTCCAGAACAATTTCAACTTGAATTCAATTGAATTCCTTGGAAAAACTGATGATAGAAATAGATAAAGTTACAATATAATTATTTTACTTATAATATCAAAGATCACAAAATCCATTCTAAAATTATAAATTCGTTTCATCATAATTATAGATTATCCCAAAATTAAGATCACGGTCATTATATGGCATTACGACCCATGTGGAAATTGCCGGAGTTGACAAATCACCCAGTACTGGAAAAGTTGTATTTGCCAGACTTCGACAAAAACAACTGTTCCTGTTCAGGCCCATTATTGTTCTTCAACTGGCTGTACATGTTCGACGGAGTTGAGACGGTATTGGTTGGCGTGGACAGACAGTGTTGGGCTAGTAATGAATGAATACCGGCCGGAAAATACACGGATCGTAGTGTAACGGAGTCGCGCCAGCACTGTGCCAGAGTTGGGATGATCATTCAATACATCCAACAGGGATGTAGAGCAAAAGTTTTGATCTTTTCGAGTTCGCATCGTAGAGCGAGCGACCCTCGAAATTCATAATGGTGATCCGCTCGGGATAGGAGCAGGTAACAAGTACTAAGGATCGAATCCGAGTGAGAGTCGAAGCAGGTTCTAATACAATGAATCCGCTCCCGAGTTGTACCTGAGAGCGGTCGTATACTTCAGATCCTTGAGCGATCGAATCCTAAGACCATGCGAGCGGCTCGAATCACGAGTTGAACTCTTCAACGAGTTGGGACTTGAACTCAACTCGGGAGTCGAGCCGAAGAGCGAGCGGATACTTCAACTCCTTAAGCGAACGGATCGTTGAAAGATCGAAAAAGAGTTTTACTCGTGTCAGAGGATAGTCCATCAGCTGAATATGAGAGTGCGTATGGAAATTATGTCCATTGGTTCGTGGATGGGGGTCTGAATTTTTGTGGTCGTAGAATCCGAATTTGAAATTATTGTCGTAAGATTCGTGATCTGAACAATTCAATTGTTTATAACAAAACACGGGCTATAAATTCCCAAAAATTCATCCAATAATCTAGATTCTCCGACCAATTACACTCAAACCGCCGTTGAAAGATCCAGTTCAGGCGACCAAATTATTTATTTAAAAAATGCATTCGAATAAACAATCGAGAAATCGAAAAAATAGTTCAGATAAAGTGTATTCTCCGATGAGAAATGAATAATTGTCGTCTGGCCAATTTTCCGATAAAAACAATAGTTTGACCGTCGATGCGTTATAAACAATTCAATTGTTTATAACAAAACACAGATCACGAATCTTACGACAATAGTTTCAAATTCGGATTCTACGACCAAAAAAATTCAGACTCCCATTCACAGAACCCACGGACATAATTTCCATACGCACTCTCATATTCAGCTGATGGACTATTCTCTGACACGAGTAAAACTCCTTTTCGATCAGGAGTTTCACTCCTTCATCGAATCCTTCGCTCTTTCTACGATTCGATCGCTCAAGGAGTTGAAGTATGCGAGAGCCCGGAGGTTTAACTCCTCAAAAGAGTTGCTCGCTCGGGATCTAAAGTGTCCTCGCTCTTCGAGGGATCGCTCTTTGGAGTATCCAGCAGGTATGAATCCTCACACATTCAGATCGCAGAAAGAGCGATCCTTTGTGAGAGTTCAGGTAACCGGCTCTTTATATGATTAGCTCTACATACGAGCAAACATACAGCACTCTTCGCAAATCCTCATCCCGCAGGTATCGAATACTTAAAGAGCCAGAAACCTTTTACTCATCGACCGAAAGTTCTTCTTACGATCGATACGTGTTTTGATCGCGAGCGATTCAGGAGTTATATTGCCGCTCGGATTTAATCCTCATCCCTAATATCCAATCGACAATCGAGTGCTACGATCGGTAGAGCAATGGCTAACTACAAAATCGGTAGTCGAACTACGTTAAAATTATGTCTATGGAAATCCGGCTGTTATGGTACACCAAAGCGGCGCTAGTACTGAGCCAGAGTTGGGATTACCATTTGTTGGTTTGATAGCTGACTATATGCCAGTATCAATATGGCACTGGCTGACTACGAAATCGATGTTGTATTGTCGTTAAAATCGTAGCGATGGGGATCAGGCTATTAGGGTGAGCCGAAGCTTCACCAGTACTGAGCCAGAGTTGGGATGACCATTCAATATATCCAATAGGCGATCGAGTGCCAGGATCGGTAGGGCAATGGCTAACTACAAAATCGGTAGTCGAACTACGTTAAAATTATGTCCCTGGAAATCCAGCTGTTATGATAAACCAAAGCGTCGCCAGTACTGAGCCAGAGTTAGGATTACTATTTCATAGATTTGATAGCCGACTATATGCCAGTATCAATATGGCACTGGCTGACTACGAAATCGATGTTGTATTGTCGTTAAAATCGTAGCGATGGGGACCAGGCTATCAGGGTGAGCCGAAACTTCACAAGTACGGGGCCAGAGCTGGGATGACCATTCAATATATTCAATAGGCAATCGAGTGCTAGGATCGGTAGGGCAATGGCTAACTACAAAATCGGTAGTCTAACTACGTTAAAATTATGTCCCTGGAAATCCGGCTGTTATGGTAAACCAAAGCGGCGCCAGTACTGAGCCAGAATGCGAATTACTATTTCATAGATTTGATAGCCGACTATATGCCAGTATCAATATGGCACTGGCTGACTACGAAATCGATGTTGTATTATCGTTGAAATCACGATCTTGGCAACTTGATTTTTGTAGTGAGCCGGAGTCGCGCCGGTATCAAGACAGAGTTGATATGATCATTCAATACGTTCGACAGAGAACAATGAACCAGTATTGGTAGAATCTTGTTTCACTACGGAGTCTATGGTAAATTGCGTGACTTCAAGGGAATTGGTGCATGAATGGGAATTTAAGTGGTCCGTTGTTAACTCGAAGATTAGCTGATGTGATAGAGACTCTGTTTCTCACTCGCAGGTCCCGGGTTCAATCCTTGCCCAGTGAACTTTAATGAAACCACTTCCAAAGCGTCTTTCTCAGATAACGGCGATGAGACAAATAGATTCACAAAGTTTTGAAAGTTCAAATTCAATGTATTTTTTTTTTCACCTGAAATATAACTCGAGGATCTCTAATTATCAGCACTGTGCCAGTACTGGGTCGGGTCTGAATTCCTACATAGGATGTATTATTTTGACCCTCTACCACTTCTCATCCAGGTGTGGTAGAACAATTGGTTCTGTTGCCATGCCAGAGTTCCACCATAGTAGGCACACACCAAATATCGCTAGCGACGTGGTGGTAAATGTTTTACTGGCCCTTATGTAAAATGATGTTATCATTCCGACTCCTTGCCAGTACCGTCCAAACCACTGGCCCCATAATGGTAGGGTTTGATTTGACAATACTGGCAACTCTGGCAACAGTGCTCAGCCAGTGCAGAAAAACATCTGTCTATCCACATAGCACAAAGCTATGCCAGTGCGGGAATCATTCCGTGCCCAGTACTGACCGAACGACTGATTCTGTTGCAATGCCAGAGTTCCACCATAGTAGGCACACGCCAAATATCGCTACCGACGTGGTGATAAATGTTTTACTGGCCCTTATGTAAAATGATGTTATCATTCCGACTCCTTGCCAGTACCGTCCAAACCACTGGTCCCATAATGGTAGGGTTAGATTTGACAATACTGGCAACTCTGGCAACAGTGCTCAGCCAGTGCAGAAACACATCTGTCTATCCACATAGCACAGAGCTATGCCAGTACGGGAATCATTCCGTGCTCAGTACTGGCCGAACAACTGATTCTGTTGCAATGCCAGAGTTCCACCATAGTAGACACACACCAAATATCGCTACCGACGTGGTGGTAGATGTTTTACTGGCCCTTATGTGAAATGATGTTATCATTCTGCCAGTACCGTCCAAACCACTGGCCTCATAAGGGCAAGGTTGGATTTGCCAGTACTGGCAACTCTGGCAACAGTACCGCGCCAGTAGCGGCCCGTGTGTACATTTCCACATGAGGATATTCGGTGTTTTTCCTCATAGAAATGTTGAATCATTCTGAAAGATATCTTGAAAGATTCGAAAAGATGTACGACAAAACACCAGAAGATATTATTTGCCTGTATTTTATATTGGATTGCCTTAGTCCAACCTAATATTTCTTTACTGAAGATTTTTTTTCCTCGATATGTAAATCACATCAAGGAATAACAATTCATTTTCTTTCGTCATTGGTTGACCAATTCTAATTATAAAGTTTGTCATTGGAATCGTTATTATTAGGGTAAGATGGGGTGAAATTACCATTTTCGTGTTCAGTGTGCTGTAAAATATGCAGCTTGCGTAAGGCCCTATATGCTTTTCCAATATAGGTCCAATATAAACCGGTATTGAGAACCTTAATAAATTGTATTCGTTCCCTAGAGCAGCAAAATACATAGATACATGGAAAATTGGTCACCCGAGCAATACAAGCACGTACATAGAAGAATCATAGCCCATACAGCACAGCAGTTTAGAAAGAGTTTGCGAAGAATTCAATTGGAATTCGGAGAATTCATTCTGAATTCTTGAGAATTCCTTTTGAACTTCTGTGCTGTGTGGGGGAATATTCTGATTACATGCATTTGGTACAACTAAATACGTTCAAAGTATCTTCATGGTACGTTCCCGAAAACGAATGTTCTATGAACGTGACATGGAATGTTTTCAGCTGTACCAAATGAATATAATCAAATGGCACTTTCACAGTACTTTACGAGCACTTTTCAAGGGTCACAAGTTTCAGTGTATCCCATGACTGAGATTAAGAAGAACTTGATGATGATGGAACTTCACCTCAATGCCATGACAGCCGCAAAAATTTTGCTATGTTATTACTCCGCACTAGAACTCACAATTCATTACAATGATTTAATATTTTTTATTCAAACCAATTTGTTGTATTGAAAATGATATGGTCCGTAGAAATTGAAAATTGATAATAAAATCTTTGTACAATAAATGTAATTAGTTTTCAAATTTGGATTGAATCATACATGTTTATAGTCACTATGGTTTTATATGATCATCGCATTGTGAAATTGAGTATAATATATCCGTTGTGATTGAAGACTACCAAAAGTCACTATTTTGGTCGAATTGTGGCAAACGAATCGAGGCCAATATTAGCCATAATTAGGAACGCCAGAACATTGAAATGAGACACGAATATTCACTTTCAGCAATTCATTTGTCCATACAATGATGGAATGTTGAAAAATTGATGATGATAATAATAATAATAATAATAATAATTTTTTTTTTTTTTTTTTTTTTTTTTTTATAGAGGGGGAAATGCTTTATGCACCTTCAGGGAGCTGGTATTATTGCTCCCCGGTGTGTGGGACTCCTGCTTCGGCTGAAGATGTTGAGCGCCTATCGCAGTTTACCCACTAAAACCCACCTCTTCCCTCCTCGGACCCAGCCCGGAACCGTTTATCACATTACTTCGAGCTGGGCCCTTTTTTCCTCGTGGCCGAAAGACCGCCGCCAGTTACCCTGCCCTATCCAAGTCCACCTTCTTGAGACGGAGGATGGACTGTACGAAGGAGTCCACCGCCCGCCAACTCGAATCGTCTCGGAGCATCAGACCCACGATGTTCTCGGGAGTGATGTCTCCGAGCTCCGTTTGTAGCGCCTCCCGATGTGTCTCCCACCGAGCACACTCGAAAAACGTGTGCTCGGCATGGTCCCTCTTGTCGGGACAGTAGAGGCACTCAGGAGACGCTACTTTCCCCATTTGGTGCAGGTACTTCCTGAAGTATCCATGACCAGTAAGGAACTGGGTCAGAAAGTACCCCACCTCTCCATGCTCGCGTTCCGTCCACGGTCTAACCAGGGGAATGAGTCTTGCGGTCCATCTCCCCCTGGTCTCCCTATCCCAGGAGGCCTGCCACGCGAGGAACGTGCGGGTACGTTCCTCGGCCGCCACTGCGCTTCTTTGCTCTCCAGCCCTGCTTCGCCGGAAGATGTTTTGTCGTTCCCTAGCGAGAAGCGCGACAGGAACGACTCCGGACACAACAAACACCGCAGGACCGGAGACCGTGCGATATGCAGACGCGACCCGAAGCGCTCCGAGTCTTTGGACTCGCTCGAGTCGCGCACTGCAGCTCTTTCTCTCCGTGGCATGCCCCCAGATTTCGGCCCCATATAGGAGGACCGAGTTGACCGTGGACATCAACAACCTACGTCTGCTCGACTTTGAGCCACCGACATTAGCCATGAGCCTGCTAAGAGCTGTTACCTTCTTAGCAGCTTTGTCGGTAGCCTTCCATATGTGATCCCGGAAGCTAAGCCTCCGGTCCACTGTGAGGCCCAGGTACCGTGCCGCGGGCTTCGACTCCACTACTTCCTGCCCCACCCGCAGAGGAAGGACAGCAGGAATTCTCTTCTTTGTGAGAACCACGATCTCTGTCTTGCTGAGAGCCAGAGACAACCCATGCCCCGTCATCCAAGCTTCGATGCGTCGCATCGCCTGGTTGAGTACTAGTTGGGCTCGCGCGACGTCGCGGGCCTCTATGAGTAGGCCAACGTCGTCCGCAAACCCAACCAGCAAGGACTCATCGGGCATCTCCAACCTCAGCAGACCATCGTAAGCGACGTTCCAAAGGTCGGGGCCTAGAATAGACCCCTGCGCCGCCCCCGACGTGATCGCAGTTCTCTCAATAATAATAATAATAATAATAATAATAATAATAATAATAATAATAATAATGAAATAATAAATTCAAATTATGCCTCCATAATACCAGGCTGGGCCCTTTTTAGGCTGTAATTAGGTGACCCGCTATGAAGAATACCTCGATAATACCTATACAGGCCCTAGATATAATCTAGGATGCCCGGACAAATTCCTACACGGAATGCTATTACAGTCTGCTATTACCCGCGTCAAACGGTAACCATGGGTCATTTCCCACACAGCACGCATTTCTTGAAGATATTCAAAAGAACACTCAATTGGGAGACCTTCAAGAACGTTCTTGAAGAGTTCTTAAAGATATCTTTCAGAAGTGTTGGAAAGACATCTTGTAAAAGACTTCTCAAAGGTGTCTTGATTCAAGACATCTCAAGGACGACCATGCAAGATATCTTGAAGATATCTTTTAGAGGCGTTTGAAAGATATCTTCTTGGAAGACTTCAACAACATATATTGAAGAAGATAGATTGTCAGCAGGTTCAGGTTACGAATACCTGATCATATGAATTGACATGAATAACACTTTGAACGTGCCCTTTATTATAATCAAATTACAGATGTAATAAATTCATTCATAAATCGAAAGCTTGAAAAATCTATATACACTGAGAAAAGTAAACTGTAACCATTACCATGCGAAAACAGTAGTTGAATGACAGAATCAGGTTATTTGGTATCCATCTTCATGTAAATGGTAACCATTCCCACGTGAAAATTTCTTGCTTGCGCCAATACTGACGATGGAAAATAGATAGGCGCAATGCTGACATCCAAGGCTTGGAAATCTATATCGAGCCAACGTTGACTGACAAGTGGCACGATGTTGCACCAATGTTGGGAATCATAATTTCCAATGATCAATCCATCATTGGCTCAAGATTGTGCCAATCATGGTTCATCGTTGTCCCAATATCGTTTGGACAAAAGAAATTAACTTCATACGAACAATTTCATAGCACGGCTGAATATTAATCCAAACGTTGACAACGTTTAGAAGAAATGAGTACCCAATGCAGTGCCAAGCCTGGTCAAAGCTTGGCTCAGGCTAGCCACGATCCTCAATTATACGTCTCCATACAAAAATTCCCGCGTCCAATGTCAAAGCGCCACCCTTCGGTATTGTTTCCAACGCTCGGTTCGTTTCTTGCAAGCGCTCAACGAACTATGCGGTTGATATATAAGCATCATATAACATTCTGATTTGAAAATTGTTGTTTTCATCATAGGTCCTTCATCGAAGGAGAGATTTCAGCTGTGCAGACCCATGGACTCGTGGACATCAGAATTTGAATTATCCTTGATGTAATTGATTTGTAAGGTAACCAGTAATCATTGAGTTATATTAAACTTATAAACACATCTTGTATTGGATTAATCAAATAAGTTTCTTCGTTTCAATGTATACAGAGATTCTCTGGCCCTGGTTGTATAAAATATTTCAGGTTCGGGCTGTACTTCTTAACATGTGTGGAGGGGAAGCAATCGATGTCGGGAATATATGACTCTGAATTTTTATTATATTTTCGCAATCGTTCAACATAGAGTTGAACATCAGCACAACATTGGCTCAACGTTGGCGCGGGATTGTCGCAACGTTGAATCAATTTTGGCCGAATATTGACTCAGTACTATTATAGTATTGACTCAAATTTAGCAGTCAACATCATTTATGTGTAATAAATGATGGTACCTCCTTTAAATGCATAAAACATCTGACCATTGGCAGACCATAAAAAAATTCGTCCATCAGTCTTGGTTCGTAATGAGTACAAGCATGATCCAATCTTGGATTTAGATCGAGCGACAAATTTTTTCAAGAGTTGGCAATGATGGCTGATTTGACTGCCATAATCGTACCAATGTTGGTCCATGATTGGCAGAATACATCAATGGAGCCTGTAACGATGTTATCATTTCAAGCTTGCACCTTGCTAACCGCCAAGGCTCGGCCAATCTTTGTCAATGTTGCGCCATCCTAGTGCCAATCGTCAATTTTCACCTGGGTCCTCTTCTAGGGTATTTATATATCATTTTATTGTCCAAATATATGTTTTATTCAATTTAAAAGAATTCTAATGAAGTCATTTTGAAACTCAGTTACATGATTTTATTCAGAAACCTACTTCATGAAAATATTGATATATTGAGGGAACCCGTGCGACTTGAGTGTGATAAAACCTCAATTATTACATTATTATTGTTCCATACGATAATAAACGTAAAATTCCAATAAAATGAGGAAAATAATACTAGAAGCCATCGAAATAGAACCGAAATAGAATAATTTTCACGCTATCTTAGTCGATCGCCGAAAGAACGATCCAAGTCGACAATCGTTTGATTGTTTATAACGTTATGAATATCAACTGAATGGGCTTATACATAGTAAAGGTTTATTGTCCGGTGTCATAGTTTTGCAATGAGATCGAAAAGTAGAAGGGTGTCACATGTTTTCATAATGGTATCACGTACACAATCTTTAATTTGATTTTTTGTGCAAAAACCTAAGTCGACTTAGGTCGTTATTTAAGCGAACGGTTCAATTGTCAATATGACATAGTGAAATAGTGTCAGTGGTGTATATTTTCAGAGGAAAAGTGATCTTTTGAGAAAACTGATCTTATATAAACAAATGTCCGATAAGTTGGCCGTGAATACCACAGATTCTTCTTGAATGATTTCTATCTCATCGTCATTGAAGAATAACTTCTTAATAACTATTGGGTGTGTGAATATGACTCCGCCCTATCCTAACCGCCAAGGCTCGGCCAATATTTGTCAGTGTTGCGCCATCCTAGTGCCAATCGTCAATTTTCACTTGGGTTCCCATGTGCATGAACATTGCTATGATTCTCTATAGTATCCGAAACCAAATTCGCGAAGTTGTCCCCCAATTACTATCTGTACATGGTAATCATTACATTCCACTTCTCTCAGTGTACATGCCAAGACATTTTAAATTCTGCAAAAAGCACGATTTTGTAACCTTTTGATACCCGCGCTGGAATTAACGAATCTCCAAGACACGAATTTTTTACAAAAATTACAAATAGATATACTATGAGAATCTAAAACGCCAAAAATCTTGTGTGAAGCCAGGTGAACCGGGCCCATCACAGCCAAAAAGAAATATTCACTGTGCCAAGGTTATGCTCCGCATTTGGTGGGTTCAGAGAGGTGTGTATATTATGAGTCGCTCGAACCCTCTCAAACTATCAATGGAGAACTTTACCGACGACAACATGTCATGTTGCAGAATTAAGTGAGTGTGCCTATTCATCCATTCTGGTCGTTTTTTTTTCTATGGCTCGCTTTAAATGCATCAACTGATTGTCATACGACAACTGATGCATTTAAAGCGAGCCATAGAAAAAAAAACGACCAGAATGGATGAATAGGCACACTCACTTAATTCTGCAACATGACATGTTGTCGTCGGTAAAGTTCTCCATTGATAGTTTGAGAGGGTTCGAGCGACTCATAATATACAACACCTCTCTGAACCCACCAAATGCGGAGCATAACCTTGGCACAGTGAATATTTCTTTTTGGCTGTGATGGGCCCGGTTCACCTGGCTTCACACAAGATTTTTGGCGTTTTAGATTCTCATAGTATATCTATTTGTAATTTTTGTAAAAAATTCGTGTCTTGGAGATTCGTTAATTCCAGCGCGGGTATCAAAAGGTTACAAAATCGTGCTTTTTGCAGAATTTAAAATGTCTTGGCATGTACACTGAGAGAAGTGGAATGTAATGATTACCATGTACAGATAGTAATTGGGGGACAACTTCGCGAATTTGGTTTCGGATACTATAGAGAATCATAGCAATGTTCATGCACATGGGAACCCAAGTGAAAATTGACGATTGGCACTAGGATGGCGCAACACTGACAAATATTGGCCGAGCCTTGGCGGTTAGGATAGGGCGGAGTCATATTCACACACCCAATAGTTATTAAGAAGTTATTCTTCAATGACGATGAGATAGAAATCATTCAAGAAGAATCTGTGGTATTCACGGCCAACTTATCGGACATTTGTTTATATAAGATCAGTTTTCTCAAAAGATCACTTTTCCTCTGAAAATATACACCACTGACACTATTTCACTATGTCATATTGACAATTGAACCGTTCGCTTAAATAACGACCTAAGTCGACTTAGGTTTTTGCACAAAAAATCAAATTAAAGATTGTGTACGTGATACCATTATGAAAACATGTGACACCCTTCTACTTTTCGATCTCATTGCAAAACTATGACACCGGACAATAAACCTTTACTATGTATAAGCCCATTCAGTTGATATTCATAACGTTATAAACAATCAAACGATTGTCGACTTGGATCGTTCTTTCGGCGATCGACTAAGATAGCGTGAAAATTATTCTATTTCGGTTCTATTTCGATGGCTTCTAGTATTATTTTCCTCATTTTATTGGAATTTTACGTTTATTATCGTATGGAACAATAATAATGTAATAATTGAGGTTTTATCACACTCAAGTCGCACGGGTTCCCTCAATATATCAATATTTTCATGAAGTAGGTTTCTGAATAAAATCATGTAACTGAGTTTCAAAATGACTTCATTAGAATTCTTTTAAATTGAATAAAACATATATTTGGACAATAAAATGATATATAAATACCCTAGAAGAGGACCAGGTGAAAATTGACGATTGGCACTAGGATGGCGCAACATTGACAAAGATTGGCCGAGCCTTGGCGGTTAGCAAGGTGCAAGCTTGAAATGATAACATCGTTACAGGCTCCATTGATGTATTCTGCCAATCATGGACCAACATTGGTACGATTATGGCAGTCAAATCAGCCATCATTGCCAACTCTTGAAAAAATTTGTCGCTCGATCTAAATCAAGATTGATCATGCTTGTACTCATTACGAACCAAGACTGATGGACGAATTTTTTTATGGTCTGCCAATGGTCAGATGTTTTATGCATTTAAAGGAGGTACCATCATTTATTACACATAAATGATGTTGACTGCTAAATTTGAGTCAATACTATAATAGTACTGAGTCAATATTCGGCCAAAATTGATTCAACGTTGCGACAATCCCGCGCCAACGTTGAGCCAATGTTGTGCTGATGTTCAACTCTATGTTGAACGATTGCGAAAATATAATAAAAATTCAGAGTCATATATTCCCGACATCGATTGCTTCCCCTCCACACATGTTAAGAAGTACAGCCCGAACCTGAAATATTTTATACAACCAGGGCCAGAGAATCTCTGTATACATTGAAACGAAGAAACTTATTTGATTAATCCAATACAAGATGTGTTTATAAGTTTAATATAACTCAATGATTACTGGTTACCTTACAAATCAATTACATCAAGGATAATTCAAATTCTGATGTCCACGAGTCCATGGGTCTGCACAGCTGAAATCTCTCCTTCGATGAAGGACCTATGATGAAAACAACAATTTTCAAATCAGAATGTTATATGATGCTTATATATCAATCGCATAGTTCGTTGAGCGCTTGCAAGAAACGAACCGAGCGTTGGAAACAATACCGAAGGGTGGCGCTTTGACATTGGACGCGGGAATTTTTGTATGGAGACGTATAATTGAGGATCGTGGCTAGCCTGAGCCAAGCTTTGACCAGGCTTGGCACTGCATTGGGTACTCATTTCTTCTAAACGTTGTCAACGTTTGGATTAATATTCAGCCGTGCTATGAAATTGTTCGTATGAAGTTAATTTCTTTTGTCCAAACGATATTGGGACAACGATGAACCATGATTGGCACAATCTTGAGCCAATGATGGATTGATCATTGGAAATTATGATTCCCAACATTGGTGCAACATTGTGCCACTTGTCAGTCAACGTTGGCTCGATATAGATTTCCAAGCCTTGGATGTCAGCATTGCGCCTATCTATTTTCCATCGTCAGTATTGGCGCAAGCAAGAAATTTTCACGTGGGAATGGTTACCATTTACATGAAGATGGATACCAAATAACCTGATTCTGTCATTCAACTACTGTTTTCGCATGGTAATGGTTACAGTTTACTTTTCTCAGTGTATATAGATTTTTCAAGCTTTCGATTTATGAATGAATTTATTACATCTGTAATTTGATTATAATAAAGGGCACGTTCAAAGTGTTATTCATGTCAATTCATATGATCAGGTATTCGTAACCTGAACCTGCTGACAATCTATCTTCTTCAATATATGTTGTTGAAGTCTTCCAAGAAGATATCTTTCAAACGCCTCTAAAAGATATCTTCAAGATATCTTGCATGGTCGTCCTTGAGATGTCTTGAATCAAGACACCTTTGAGAAGTCTTTTACAAGATGTCTTTCCAACACTTCTGAAAGATATCTTTAAGAACTCTTCAAGAACGTTCTTGAAGGTCTCCCAATTGAGTGTTCTTTTGAATATCTTCAAGAAATGCGTGCTGTGTGGGAAATGACCCATGGTTACCGTTTGACGCGGGTAATAGCAGACTGTAATAGCATTCCGTGTAGGAATTTGTCCGGGCATCCTAGATTATATCTAGGGCCTGTATAGGTATTATCGAGGTATTCTTTATAGCGGGTCACCTAATTACAGCCTAAAAAGGGCCCAGCCTGGTATTATGGAGGCATAATTTGAATTTATTATTTCATTATTATTATTATTATTATTATTATTATTATTATTATTATTATTATTATTATTATTATCATCAATTTTTCAACATTCCATCATTGTATGGACAAATGAATTGCTGAAAGTGAATATTCGTGTCTCATTTCAATGTTCTGGCGTTCCTAATTATGGCTAATATTGGCCTCGATTCGTTTGCCACAATTCGACCAAAATAGTGACTTTTGGTAGTCTTCAATCACAACGGATATATTATACTCAATTTCACAATGCGATGATCATATAAAACCATAGTGACTATAAACATGTATGATTCAATCCAAATTTGAAAACTAATTACATTTATTGTACAAAGATTTTATTATCAATTTTCAATTTCTACGGACCATATCATTTTCAATACAACAAATTGGTTTGAATAAAAAATATTAAATCATTGTAATGAATTGTGAGTTCTAGTGCGGAGTAATAACATAGCAAAATTTTTGCGGCTGTCATGGCATTGAGGTGAAGTTCCATCATCATCAAGTTCTTCTTAATCTCAGTCATGGGATACACTGAAACTTGTGACCCTTGAAAAGTGCTCGTAAAGTACTGTGAAAGTGCCATTTGATTATATTCATTTGGTACAGCTGAAAACATTCCATGTCACGTTCATAGAACATTCGTTTTCGGGAACGTACCATGAAGATACTTTGAACGTATTTAGTTGTACCAAATGCATGTAATCAGAATATTCCCCCACACAGCACAGAAGTTCAAAAGGAATTCTCAAGAATTCAGAATGAATTCTCCGAATTCCAATTGAATTCTTCGCAAACTCTTTCTAAACTGCTGTGCTGTATGGGCTATGATTCTTCTATGTACGTGCTTGTATTGCTTGGGTGACCAATTTTCCATGTATCTATGTATTTTGCTGCTCTAGGGAACGAATACAATTTATTAAGGTTCTCAATACCGGTTTATATTGGACCTATATTGGAAAAGCATATAGGGCCTTACGCAAGCTGCATATTTTACAGCACACTGAACACGAAAATGGTAATTTCACCCCATCTTACCCTAATAATAACGATTCCAATGACAAACTTTATAATTAGAATTGGTCAACCAATGACGAAAGAAAATGAATTGTTATTCCTTGATGTGATTTACATATCGAGGAAAAAAAATCTTCAGTAAAGAAATATTAGGTTGGACTAAGGCAATCCAATATAAAATACAGGCAAATAATATCTTCTGGTGTTTTGTCGTACATCTTTTCGAATCTTTCAAGATATCTTTCAGAATGATTCAACATTTCTATGAGGAAAAACACCGAATATCCTCATGTGGAAATGTACACACGGGCCGCTACTGGCGCGGTACTGTTGCCAGAGTTGCCAGTACTGGCAAATCCAACCTTGCCCTTATGAGGCCAGTGGTTTGGACGGTACTGGCAGAATGATAACATCATTTCACATAAGGGCCAGTAAAACATTTACCACCACGTCGGTAGCGATATTTGGTGTGTGTCTACTATGGTGGAACTCTGGCATTGCAACAGAATCAGTTGTTCGGCCAGTACTGAGCACGGAATGATTCCCGTACTGGCATAGCTCTGTGCTATGTGGATAGACAGATGTGTTTCTGCACTGGCTGAGCACTGTTGCCAGAGTTGCCAGTATTGTCAAATCTAACCCTACCATTATGGGACCAGTGGTTTGGACGGTACTGGCAAGGAGTCGGAATGATAACATCATTTTACATAAGGGCCAGTAAAACATTTATCACCACGTCGGTAGCGATATTTGGCGTGTGCCTACTATGGTGGAACTCTGGCATTGCAACAGAATCAGTCGTTCGGTCAGTACTGGGCACGGAATGATTCCCGCACTGGCATAGCTTTGTGCTATGTGGATAGACAGATGTTTTTCTGCACTGGCTGAGCACTGTTGCCAGAGTTGCCAGTATTGTCAAATCAAACCCTACCATTATGGGGCCAGTGGTTTGGACGGTACTGGCAAGGAGTCGGAATGATAACATCATTTTACATAAGGGCCAGTAAAACATTTACCACCACGTCGCTAGCGATATTTGGTGTGTGCCTACTATGGTGGAACTCTGGCATGGCAACAGAACCAATTGTTCTACCACACCTGGATGAGAAGTGGTAGAGGGTCAAAATAATACATCCTATGTAGGAATTCAGACCCGACCCAGTACTGGCACAGTGCTGATAATTAGAGATCCTCGAGTTATATTTCAGGTGAAAAAAAAAATACATTGAATTTGAACTTTCAAAACTTTGTGAATCTATTTGTCTCATCGCCGTTATCTGAGAAAGACGCTTTGGAAGTGGTTTCATTAAAGTTCACTGGGCAAGGATTGAACCCGGGACCTGCGAGTGAGAAACAGAGTCTCTATCACATCAGCTAATCTTCGAGTTAACAACGGACCACTTAAATTCCCATTCATGCACCAATTCCCTTGAAGTCACGCAATTTACCATAGACTCCGTAGTGAAACAAGATTCTACCAATACTGGTTCATTGTTCTCTGTCGAACGTATTGAATGATCATATCAACTCTGTCTTGATACCGGCGCGACTCCGGCTCACTACAAAAATCAAGTTGCCAAGATCGTGATTTTAACGATAATACAACATCGATTTCGTAGTCAGCCAGTGCCATATTGATACTGGCATATAGTCGGCTATCAAATCTATGAAATAGTAATTCGCATTCTGGCTCAGTACTGGCGCCGCTTTGGTTTACCATAACAGCCGGATTTCCAGGGACATAATTTTAACGTAGTTAGACTACCGATTTTGTAGTTAGCCATTGCCCTACCGATCCTAGCACTCGATTGCCTATTGAATATATTGAATGGTCATCCCAGCTCTGGCCCCGTACTTGTGAAGTTTCGGCTCACCCTGATAGCCTGGTCCCCATCGCTACGATTTTAACGACAATACAACATCGATTTCGTAGTCAGCCAGTGCCATATTGATACTGGCATATAGTCGGCTATCAAATCTATGAAATAGTAATCCTAACTCTGGCTCAGTACTGGCGACGCTTTGGTTTATCATAACAGCTGGATTTCCAGGGACATAATTTTAACGTAGTTCGACTACCGATTTTGTAGTTAGCCATTGCCCTACCGATCCTGGCACTCGATCGCCTATTGGATATATTGAATGGTCATCCCAACTCTGGCTCAGTACTGGTGAAGCTTCGGCTCACCCTAATAGCCTGATCCCCATCGCTACGATTTTAACGACAATACAACATCGATTTCGTAGTCAGCCAGTGCCATATTGATACTGGCATATAGTCGGCTATCAAATCTATGAAATAGTAATTCGCATTCTGGCTCAGTACTGGCGCCGCTTTGGTTTACCATAACAGCCGGATTTCCAGGGACATAATTTTAACGTAGTTAGACTACCGATTTTGTAGTTAGCCATTGCCCTACCGATCCTAGCACTCGATTGCCTATTGAATATATTGAATGGTCATCCCAGCTCTGGCTCCGTACTTGTGAAGTTTCGGCTCACCCTGATAGCCTGGTCCCCATCGCTACGATTTTAACGACAATACAACATCGATTTCGTAGTCAGCCAGTGCCATATTGATACTGGCATATAGTCGGCTATCAAATCTATGAAATAGTAATCCCAACTCTGGCTCTCTGGCAATCTATCTTCTTAAATATATGTTGTCGAAGTCTTCCAAGAAGATGTCTTACAAACGCCTCTAAAAGATATCTTCAAGATATCTTGCATGGTCGTCCTTGAGATGTCTTGAATCAAGACACCTTTGAGAAGTCTTTTACAAGATGTCTTTCCAACACTTCTGAAAGATATCTTTAAGAACTCTTCAAGAACGTTCTTGAAGGTCTCCCAATTGAGTGTTCTTTTGAATATCTTCAAGAAATGCGTGCTGTGTGGGAAATGACCCATGGTTACCGTTTGACGCGGGTAATAGCAGACTGTAATAGCATTCCGTGTAGGAATTTGTCCGAGCATCCTAGATCATATCTAGGGACTGTATAGCTATTATCGAGGTATTCTTCATAGCGGGTCACGTGGGGAATTACTCACTCTCGGTATCACATTCTGGTACTTTATTGTGGATGTCGCATGAATTCATGATGTTTTCATAGAATTTCCGGTTGACAGGTTTCAAAAAGCGAGTGAGAGATGAAATATGTCTCCTTTTTTCTGATGACACTCCAATTAGAGAAAGCGGATTTAAAAGCAACTGATCTGGAATGACAGCATTAGCCTTGAAAATTGTGAAATTTTGTGGAACTCTATTAAAATCTGTATATGCCGAAACGATGCCAAACGGTTTGAACATCAGTTCCACGTACTTCTGAATTGCAAAAGTACCCTTTAGTTTCGGCATTCTTAAGAATAAAGGATCCAGACCAACATCCCAGTTCTGTAATAAATGATCACTCATTTCGGCGTGAAATGGGCATGGATTCTTCCTTGCGTTTCTCATAATATCCAAATAATCGTTCGGAGTTTCAATGGTTTCGCACTTTTTCAAAAGTGCCCTATACACACTATAAAAAAACCTGGAAATTTCCAGTGCTAGTACTGGAATATGGATATTCCAGTACATGTACAGAGATTTTGTTGGTACGGTACTGAAAATTTACCAAGCATAACTGAAAATTCAGTCCTTGTACTGGAATTTTCAAGTTTGAGATGATGTACTGAAATTTTGCCATGATTTCGCGAAAATTTTACCGGCTCGTACTACAATTTTATTGTTCTTGTGCACCAGAAAAAAGTATCCCCTCAAAAAAGACTTGGGAAAAATTTCGAATTCAGAAAAAAAATCTAATCGTTGGTATACTAGAATTTTACAGGTTTTTAACTGCAATTCTCAGGTTTTGTGATGGGATTTTCCAGTTGCTATGCAATTGAATTATACAGGTTTTGAGCTGCAATTTTCAGGTCATGTAATGGAATTTTCCAGTTGCTATGGAACGGAATTTTCCAGTTATGCTGGAATTTAATCACTGTTGCACTGAAATTTCCCACTTCTATTGGACTTCGTCATTTCTGACAGGAAAAACTCCAAGTCTTTATATTAAAAATTTCCTGATTGAGATTTTGAATAATAATTGTAATTGTAGCAAATGAAATTGATTCATGAGGTTTTTCGAAGACTTATTCTCTTGTGTATTCTAGATATGAAGCATATGTAGTAACCCAAGCTGGCCTTCCAACCTGTCGCGCTATAGCTCATCGGTTAGGTCTTAGGTTTCAGTTGGTAGGCAGGTAGAAAAGTGTAGGTTCAAATCCCGTAAGGTAGACATGAGTTTCTGTCCATCCAAATGAACGATCAAGTTTCTCAATCATCTTGAAACACAAGAACCCTGCAAAATCACTTTGCGTGAGCAATTTTTTTTCAATTTTCATGGATATTTTCAGCATTAATTTTCCAGTACATGTCCTGGAAAAGTCCAGTCCGTGTACTGAAAAATTCCAGTACTGAGGCTTAGAAAATTTCCAGATTTGATGCTGAAATTCCATAACGTTTGTACTGAATTTTTGCAGTACAAATGTGCTTAAATCTTCCGGTACATGTACAGGTTAATTGCTTCCAGTACATGTACTGGAATTTCCCGGTGAAATTTTTTTACAGTGTAGCCCAAAATTCCGATCACATTGGCAATAGCTGTGTCCTCTCGCTGGGAATAAATGGGTTATAGTTATATAATTTTTCACAGATAACCAAGAACAAAAACGCATTACAATTTTGTTCTTATTTTGTCCTCCGCAAGGATCCGAAATTAGTACAATGAATTGCGTGTCAGGTATTCCCTTTAATTTCCGAGATATAGTATCGTATAAAAAGCTGCAGATAGAGTTAAAATTTTTGGCGCCATCACATGCTAAAAAGCAATAAAATTTGCTGTCCTCGCCTCTGAAAGAGTGAATATTAGAAACATACAAAGACAATTGTCTTTTATAATATTGAAAGTGCACATTCAATTTAGGAAGCATGAGATTCTGTGCGTAATCAAATTCAAATAGTAGTGTTTTGTCAGTCGCATTTTTACAAATTTCCGTTGCGTATTCATTTCGTAGTTTTTAATGTTGTCGATACTTCTCTTTGTGAATTCTCAGCTCATTTTTACATGGATCATTGGGATCCAATGTTAATTCAACTTGAGATTCCGTGCAGAAATCGCAAACATCGGTTCTCAAAGGTCGGATAGAATATTCACTATTTTCACGAGAATATTTATGATAAACTTTGTATGTCAAATTGGGACACTGTCCAGTTTTTTCCTCATAATAGTCCAAGAATAATGAATGTCGTTTTTTAACGGTGAAATCAGCATTTTCGAAAAATTTTCGTTCGATGTTTTGACTTGTATAATGTGATTTTTTGTGAGGTATTGATGACCAATGTTGTCTCACAGATTCCCATATACAGGTTGGTTGAGAAATTCCTGCGCTCACCAAGAGATAGCACTGCTAGCTCAAAACTTCTTTTTTCTCAAGTTGGTATATCTGTCCTGAGAACACATGCAAAGTTACAAGTCATTCTGTCAATTCATTCTCTGTTTACAAGCCATTTGAAGTTGACGTGTCATTGATTTTTCTTAATATGGAAAAAATTTAATATCGTGCAGTCATTAGATTCTTTGTTTTGAAGGGTTTAAAAGCAAAGGAAATTTATGAACAATTGTTAGAAGTGTATAAGGAGTCCTCACCTTCAAAACGCACCGTTGAATTTTGGGCTGGTGAATTTAAACGTGATCGTACTAGCCTTGAAGACGATCCACGCGAAGGACGACCAAAAACTGCAACCACAGCAGAAATCATTGAGCATGTACATAATATGGTTAGTGAAGATCCAAGTTTGACTAAGCGTGAAATTGCTAATGCCATAGGCATCTCAGACGAACGAGTACTCCATATCTTACATGATGAATTACGTATGAAAAAACTGTTTGAAAAGTTAGTGCCGCACACGTTAACAATTCAACAAAAACTGGATCGAAAACAAATTTCTCAGCGTAATTTGGAGCGTTTTAAGCAGAATAAAATCGACTTCTTGCGTCGTTTTATAACTATGGATGAGACTTGGATCTACCACCATGATCCTAAATTGAAACAAAGACGTTTACAGTGGACTGAAGCTGGTTGTTCAGCTCCAAAGCAGGTGAAGTCACAACGATCAGCAAAGAAGGTTATGGCATCATTTTTTTGGGATGCAAAAGGAATTTTGTTCATTGATTATCTTCAGAAAGGTAAAACAATCAACTCCGAATATTACTGAAGCCTTTTGGATCAGCTGGATGAAAAAATTCGTGAGAAAAGACCTGGTTTAAAGAAGAAAAAAATCATTTTTCATCAAGATAACGCACCTGCTCACAAAAGTGTTTCGACGATGGCTAAATTCAAAGAACTCAAGTACGAATTGCTTGAACATCCACCGTATTCGCCAGATTTGGCCCCTAGCGACTACTATCTCTTCAGAAATCTCAAACAATTCCTTCGTGGAAAGCATTTTTCGTCGAATGAAGAGGCCATAGCAGCCGTAGACGGTTATTTTGCAGAGCTTCCGGAAAACCATTATAAGGATGGGATAAAATTATTGGAAGATCATTGGAACAAGTGTATTGAGCTTCTAGGAGATTATATTGAATAAAAAAATATATTTCGTAACAAAAACAGTATTCTTTCATTTCGAGCGCAGAAACTTTTCAACCAACCTATATCATTTAAAATTTTCCGTGGATTGCGTTGTTTTCTACGATATTCAACAGCAACGAGTATACCTGAAATTTTCTAAATTATTCAAACACTGTACAATTTTTGAATGTTCTAATTTTAATCATTATTTGAAGAAAAAAATTCTTGGAAAAAAACTGTGCAACACTAATGACGTTTTTACGTAATTACGTCCCATCCGTAATTTGTAACACACTTGTTAAAAATTGTTTACAACCCATCCAATTTGAACCATCTTATGTTAGTGAATATTTCCAAGAATATGCCCTATACTTTTGATCCTATAATCACAAGAAGTCTTGAAGAATTTTCTAAAAGATATCTTTCCGTATTCGAAAAAATGTCTTATGCAACATGAATAGATTTCTAAAAGATCTCGCGGAGACTTCGCAAAGATATCTTTAAGAAGAAATTAAGAAATCTAAAAGAGTTCTTCGAGATTTCTTAAACATGTTTTGAAAAATTCATAAAAATGTCTTGGAAGAAGCTTGAATTTATTAAAAAAAAATTCTAACGTTTCTTTTTTCCTTCAACGGTTTTCTTTTCCTTGTACGGTGATTGTATCAAATTCCCATTCACATTTACTTATAAGTTGTTTTTCAATAACAGTGAAAAAAGAATAATTCAAAGGTATCTATGATATTCATCAGACACTAACGATCACTGGATCATGTACTTCAATATATTTCACCAAATTCATTGAACTGTTCAAATCTTGAGCACAATCAACTTATCTTATATTTGTATATGTAACAAACACTTTGCTCAAAAGATCACTTTTACTCTGAAAATATGTACCGCTGATATTATACCTCACTGTGTCATATTGACAATTATTATGAGTACCGTCATCAAATTGTCCGTATGGCTCAGGTCATTGAAACGTAGGTACGTCGTGGAATGTCCGTGTTCGAATCTCGCAACCGCAAGAACCCAAAATGAAGTGAAATTTGTAGGACTGAGACGGGGATCAAAAGAAAAGGAAGGAGAAAGAAGAAGGAAAAGAGAGAATTTTTTTTATGCACGATTCAAGATTTTTCTAAGATATTTTTATGAATTCTTCGAGACACTTTCAAGACTTGATCGAATATGTCTAAAACATATTTTCCGCACAACCTTTTTGAGATATCTTAAACTTGTCGAAATCAGCCGCGTAAGACATCTTTCAGATTTCTAAAAGACATCTCCGAGACATTTTTCAAAATTGCGAGATATCTTTTAGATATCTGAAAGATGTTTTTTTGTTTGATTGGGTATTTTATCAATAAATCATGTCCACAAATTAGTAGTTCGGACAAATATTGGGGGAAAATGATAATTTCTCTCTCGACCGACTTTAAAATGTATTGGTGACAATCACTGAGAAAACTGAATAGTGTGACGGAATCGTTTTTTTTCATTAATTATAAACATGTTACACTTATGCTTCACACATAAATATAATGATCAATATTCATATTCATGTGAATATCTTGCATTCTATGTAATATTCTATAATGTCCGATGTGCATATTCTATGTAATACACAACGTGCATGTTCTATGCAATGTTCGACATACATATGCATATTCTATGCAATATTCAATATACATATTTGTATTCAATATGCATATTCGTACATGAATATTCTACATGGTATTCAATGTACGAATCTTCGCATGAATGTTCTATAATTCGTACATGAATGTTCTACATGATATTCAATGTACATATTCATGCATGAATATTCTATAATATTCAATATACATATTCATATTCAATATACATATTCGTACATGAATATTCTACATAATATTCAATGTACATATTCATGCATAAATATTCTATAATATTCCATATACATATTCACACGTGAATATTCTATATGGTATTCGATATACATATTCGTACATGAATATTCTACAAAATATTCAATGTACATATTCATGCATACATATTCATACGTGAATATTCTATATGGTATTCGATATACATATTCGTACATGAATATTCTACAAAATATTCAATGTACATATTCATACTTGAGTATTCTATATGGTATTCAATGTACATATTCGTACATGAATATTCTATGAGATATTCGATGTGCATATTCATGCATAGATATTCTATGATATTCCATATACATGTTCATACGTAAGTATTGCATATAGTAATCAATATACACGTTCGTACATGAATATTCTACGTAATATTCAATGTACATATTCATACGTGAATATTCTATATAGTATTCCATATACATATTCGTACACGAATATTCTACATAATATTCAATGTACATATTCACGCATAAATATTCTATATACATATTCATATTCAATATATATATATATTATACGTTCTCGTTCCTTTTATATGCATTGAACATACTTTCCAGCAAACGAATAAATTAAATAACACATCTTACTATACAAGAATAATTGGTACTCATTTGCTATTAAAGAATGTTCAATCGTGAAATTCATTTCACGTATTCTAGACTGTAGTGCGAACTTTCACCCAAACTTCACGCGATAGATAAGACATCGTCGAGTGAACACCATGTACTTGTGATGCGTCATAAGGACAGTTCATGGATTCATCATCGATAGATCAAAGTACATTTTTCTAATCTACAAAAACAAGTCCACCATGATGGATTTTCATGGTATAAAAACCCATGCATTGGGCCCAAAAGTCAGTCTCCGCTCCAGTTTTCACCTCGCGCTCAACGTTCTTCTTACAAAATTTCAAAGTGTTCAAGTTAAATTCTTTTCAAAGTGTTAGAAATATTTTGTATTTCATTTCAAAGTGTTAGAAATATTTTGTATTCCTTTTCAAAGTGTTAGAAATATTTTGTGTTTCTTTTCAAAGTGTTAGAAATATTTTGTATTTCTTTTCAAAGTGTTAGAAATATTTTGTGTTTCTTTTCAAAGTGTTAGAAATATTTTGTACTTCTTTTTCAAGGTGTTTAAAATATTTTGTGTTTCTTCCAAGGATTATTGTGCCATATTTTGGATTTTTCTCTTTGTAAGTGAAAATTTGACTGAGTGAAGAAATCGTAATAATTCCATTTCAATTTGTGTATTGAGCAACTTTGTTTCATCTCATATCCGAATACATTGTCTTCTAAATTCAACCCCATAGTGACGAAAATTGACTACTTGGAAAAATCTAGTTGGCTAGAAATTCTCAGATGTCAATTGAGTCTATCACCAATTAATTGTGTGGGAAATTCAGTTGGCTGGAGTCTCACATATTAATTGGTAATTCCAAATTTAACTCACTTACGATTATTCGTGGGAAATTCAGTTGGCTGGAATCACACGAGTAATTGTTTGAATGTCAAAAATTGGTAGTTGTGGGAAATTCAGTTGGCTGGAATCTCGCAACTGTTAATTAGAGACTATATCAGTTAAAGTAATACCAAACAAGACAATGTATGTATTCTAGTAATGGAATATGAATGAATTAAAAACTGAAATTGAGCTTTTAAAAGATCGTATCAAGATCCGAGAAACAAAGTTGCTTCGAAATAATTTAGATTCTAAAATAGCTTATAAAATCTGGTGTGGTTTAAGGAAGGAAAGGAAGAAATTAGAATCTTGTGAACAATCTTACAAAGTATTGGAAAAGAGACAAATAAATAGATGTCGTATTTGTAAATTAACCAAAGTAGAATTTTACAAATGCAAACGTTGTGTAGATTTATTGGAAAAATACACTCAATTCCACAGTGACGAGTTAGAGCAAATGAATTTAACACGTAAGGAATTGGTGCACATTCATATGAATAAACCATTGTTCTAATTCTATTCTTCCTCACCTTCTCTTCATATATTTATATTTTCTCTCGATGTTGGATCTAGAGATATTCAAGAGACTTATTTTCGTGAATGAAAAGATTAAATTGATTAACAAATCAATAGAAAAGAATAAGTCTAATAATAAGGTTTCGAAGCGACTCCTCGAATCTTTGGAAAGGAATACCTCTCGATCCAATCGACTCCAGATATATATATTAAAGAAAATACAAAAATTAGAAGAATATCAGGCTAGATTAATCAAGAAATTCTATCACATCAATAAATGCAATAGTTGTCAAATCAGTAATAAGGAGTTTTTTGATTGCATAAATTGTATTTCATTACTAGGTAAATATACTGAAATCTCAGACTCTGATTTGAAATTGTTGAGTTTGACGGAAAACGAACGATCTTATATCGATTTATTCAAATGTCTTTCTGAATAAAATTGTTTTTATTGTAATTCACTGTCGTTATTTCAACTTTCCTTTTTCAACTGTTCTGTTTCTCCCCATCCTTGTCCATGACGTAAAATAGGGAACTTATATTTTTAGGTATTGATATTTCATATTAATCCCTTCCATATGTCATTGAAAGAAATATTCTTCGAATATCTCTGGACGTGACAATAGTCACTACAACTGAAAAATTTTTAGTTGTCTTATAATGGTTGATGCAACAAATTTTTTTTGTTCGAGGAGTTATACACTGAGAAAAAGGATGGTTTGATTCAATTGAGTTTCAGTTGCCTCAAGTCCGCCGCGCATTTGGATACGGCGAAATCAATCTAGGAGTTGATTGAACTGCCTTGCGGGTTTGGAAAATTAGTTGTCCCAATTCCGTGAGAAATTCAGCCAAATCTTAAGGATTTAATGGTAATTCTTAAGAACTTGATTCAATTGATTCTTTGTTTTGAAACGACGTAAAACATATTTGTATTAAATCAAAACAATTTTAAATGACAATATTTAACATTTGTTTGGATGTTACATGCCTTGACATCAATACCGTACTTGAATTCATCAATTCCATAAGTTATTCGCTGAATACAGTAGAGCAATTCAATACAATGATCAAATAAAGAAAAAAAATGATTCCTCAGTCGGGCTTTCCGACTGAATTCACACAATTTTTTTGAAATTTGCTTTAGTGCTGTTGTCAGAATGGTTGATGGCTCCTCTACCACCATCCGTCGTCTTTTATCTCCGCCCGTTTTGTTGATGGGAGTCGTTTTGCTGCTTCCGTCCGTGAGGCATGGATTACTTGATCAAATGTTCTCGCTGGACAATGTTTTATGAAGGAATTCTGGAATAAAAATTTCGCTCCACCGTTGACGAGAATCGAACTCATAACTCCTAGTCTTGTAGACTAGCGCTCTACCCACTGAGCTATAGAGGCTAATCGATAACTTTCACCCAGAAATGCCGTTTGAGATATGATTCATCCGATCCAGGAAATACAATTGACACGATGTCTCATAAAATGGATAAAAATTCATATCGAATTTGTAAATCGAAATGAATCATGTAATATCATTCTACATGAATTCGGGTGTTTTGTCTCAACAAATAGGAAACAATTCTGTATTCAACGAACACTTGTCTGTATCTGTATGCATTTTTTTTGGTTGAAATAGATTTTATGACACATTAACAGCGATCACATTGATGAGGTTGTTTCAAGTTCGCCAATTTTCAGTCAAATTTATTGAATATTCGTTCGATTAACCAATTTACTGGAAGCAATTGGATGAGTATGTTATCTCACCCGAGTAGAAATTTGGTAAGGCCGACGTCGGGGCCTTATGAGGCGAATAGCTTACCTCATAAGACCCGACGTTGGCCTTATCAAATTTCTACTCGGGCAAATGTTCATTCTTTCCAATGACACCTGCATGCGTTTTGATCACTTCAATATGAGTCAAAACACGTCAAGTGAGCACCCCCAAAAACCACTAGGTCGTCAATTTTGATGAAACATGGGTCAAATGAAGGCTCATAGCAATACTAAACATACCACCAAAGGACTTTGCAAAATTTCAATTTTTATTGTTTATACGGATGTTTGAATATTTTAATCACTTTTAATTGAAAGATTAATTACTCGGACACTTTTTAACGAAACGTTATGAAAATTTTATGAGAGATTCTTGAAAGTTCATAATCTTTCGAATTTTCTTGCAGATTCTCACAGCGAAAGGTCCGAGGAACATTCTGCGCCCATAATAAAAGAAATCGGAGCATGAGAACATTGTTAACAATTCAATTGCTTATTGAATTGTTATGAATAAATAGATAATTGGACGAATTCACAAATATTGTTTATTGCATTCAAAACTATGAACTTTCAAGAATCTCTCATAAAATTTTCATAACGTTTCGTTAAAAAGTGTCCGGGTAATTAATTTTTCAATTAAGAGTGAATAAAATATTCAAACACCCGTAAAAACAATAAAAATTGAAATTTTGCAAAACCCTTTGGTGTTATGTTTAGTATTGCTATAAGCCTTCATTTGACCCATGTTTCATCAAAATCGACGACCTAGTGGTTTTTGGGGGTGCTCACTTGACGTGTTTTGACTCATATGTGATTGAAACAACTGCTGGGGATGGTACGTTCAAAATTTGTTGTGTTTCCATCAATGACGTAGTGATTGATTGGAACGCGCATCTTATTCAGTCACAATATCGCTGCGGGGTTGACTCAACCAAAAGTGTATATTTGTACCAAATGACGGGAAATTTATGCCAAACGTTATTCTGTTATAACCGCATACCTGTCAAATTCCCGGCGCGCTTGACAAACAACTATTTTTTTTCTCAGTGTAAATAAAGTCGCAAGTTTATAAAATGATTAGTTGCGACAACAATAGAATATTTAGTTATGCGTTTTCATTGATGGCACTAAAGACATGTGGCTCTGACCCGTTAGTTGTATCAACTTTTACATTCCAGTAAGGGAAAATACAAATTTTAGTTGATGAAATGAAAAAATTTCAAAGCAAATTGTTTGGTTTTTAGAACCACACTGTAAAAAATATGGGGAGTTTTTCTTCAAGCTGTTGGTGGATTTCGCCCCCCCATCTGGGGGGAATTGTTTTTTCATCAGAAATAAGGGGCTTTTTCACTATTTTGAGGAATTATTTTGTTTTTTAGGTGTTGAATCCTCTATGAATGAAGGAAAAGTCCACTAAATTATGGTGAATGATTCCCCATCTGTGGAGGAACTTTGCTGCCACCATTTGTTGGGAGGAAATTCCACAATTATATGTTACAGTGCAGAACTCATAAGTCTCATCAACTAATCTTAATTATCATGCTTGATGTTATTATATACTTTCAATCACACTGAAAGAATTGTTCAGTTGTCCTGGCGGAAGACTTAATGAAATACAACATTGAAGAGAAATTGTTTTTGTCTCGTAAAAGTATTAGTTATTCTAACTCCAAATTTTCGTCACAACAACTATCATTTCAGTTGTGGCAACTCAGATTTTTCGTTCAATGTTGTTCCTGGCCAGGTATCGCATCACTTCGTTTTGTGAATCCGTATTTTAAGAAAAAGTTGCAGCAAAATACCATACATTTCAACTGGTGCTCGAGGTGCCATAAATAAAAGAAAAATAACTATGTGGAAACGATGCTGCCTAATTCATTGTTCTGAGTATACCAAATATGAAGAATGATTCCAACAGTCCCATGGCATGCTATGGCTGAACGGATAACGCGCAGACTTCTAATCACGATGGCTCGTCATGCGTGAAGGTTCGATTCCCTGACTCTCAGTACCCTTTTTCCACAGCGGTAACGTCGTGCAAGGGAAAATCACGGTTGATGCTTTAGTTGAAGTCACTCCGGGAACAAATTCGACGAAATAAACAGAGATAACGGTCGATGAGTCACAGAGAATAGTATAGACAACTATTTTTCTTGAGTAAAAGTCAGAATCAAATATGGTGAATTCAAAAAATCGAATTTTGTTGCTACAACTTTGAAGCGTTGATTAAATTTATATAGTTGTGGTAACTATACGGATACAGTTGAACATTTAGTTTGCTCAATTATTTTTCAAAGTCTGGATGAAAAAATATTTTTGGTTATCACAACTATAAAAATATATTTGATGTCGTATTTCACTAAAAAATTTAGTGAATTTTTTACTGTGGCAACTGAAAACTTTTCTCAGTGTGTTGACAGATAAAAAATTTTCATCGATAATTTATCTAAAAGAGTCAATATGAAATCTACCACCAATATCTGATGAAAAATTTTAATCTGCAAATATCATCAACAATATAACTTCAAGTCAATCAGGAAAGAAGAAACATAATTTTCCCCCAGTAATTGTCCAGATCACCAAATTGCTCCCATAATTCGTTTACAATATCAAGATATTATATTCAACTACATACTTACATAATTAGACATCACTGTGATAAGAAAATCGAACAATTCTGATGAGAAAATACTTATATTGCTTCCTCGTTAGAGGGAAGCTTTGTGATCGTTTCCGGGGACCGACATTTTTTTCGTCTCCAAAACGGAAATCTCTTGTACCAAAACGACTCCCCAGAACTCAAAAAATAAATTTCGTTTCGTATCTGTCTGTTTGTCTGCGTGCGTGTGTGTATGTGATACAAATTGTGACCGCGCATATCTTCCGTCCCATATAAGTTTCAACCTGATCGTTACAGAATAATAAGAGGGATGAGGGAAAGTGTTCTAAAAAATCGTGATTTTTTCGACGGTGCAGATCTTCGCATCCTGTTATGCGATTGCAATGGAACTTATACCACGTTCCGGTTATGATCTCATACACCGAAAAAAAAGTTTTCTTGGAATGTGAACAACCAAAAACTTTAGTCATGCTAACCAAATTTTTGTTGTTGCAACAAAACATTTGGTATTGGACACAAAATATTTTTGTCAACATATTTAGGAGCAAAATAATTTTGTTGGGAGCACAAAAATTTGGTTGAAGGAACAAAAGTTTTTTGTTGTTCACATATCAACCAAAATGTTTTGTTGTTTTAACCAAACAGTTTTCTCGGTGTAGTAGTCCCATATCAATTTCATAGCAATGTAGAAAAACCGTCTTTAGCAATTTTTTGGCGATCTGCATTTTTGAGCAATGTTTTGAAAGCATGCCTTCCCTATGTTCATATCATCCGAATGGTATGGAATTTGGAGCACATTCAATTCACAAGGTGTTCCTGTACGGTATAAATTTCAAGCGAATCGGAAGTGAGGGAAGAAAATTATAAGCGCTAAGCTTCGAAACGAAATTCGAAAATCTTGTAAATACCGTTATCATGGGGATACCTTTCGTTCCTATCATCCGATTGTTATGATTGTTTTGACCACCGTTCAATGCAGTATCGATAGTTGCTCCATATAAGTTTCAACCTGATTCTCACAGAGGGAGGGGAGGAGGAGGGGAAAATGTTTCAAAAATTCGTGATTTTGTGACCGCGCATATCTTCGTTCCCTGTTATCTGATTGCAATGACATTCATACCGCGTTTCAGTTACGATCCCATAGTGACCCCATATAAGTTTAATCTCAATCGGTTGAGAAATGTTGAAATACCATCCATATACCATAATTTCATTCGGTAGCATCTCAATGTCCCGAATGGTGTTTGTCCTGAATGACAATATCCCATCATAAAACCATCATTGAAGCATGATATGAGTTTTTTTTTTCAACACAAACGAAGAAGTCATGTGCCAATTGGCAGAGTTTTTTTCTTACCAAACATTCCAAGTATTATCCGTTCGTTCAAATGATTTGTTAATAGTATTCATCACCTGTATCAACCGCTCATTCTCCTATGGTACATTGCCGTGCATCGGATTCAACTGATAATCCGATAAACTGATAGAACAACGTTTTCAGGATGTATGAAAATGAAAAGTCAGTGGAGCTAACATTCCTTCGTCTAATTTTCATCACTTCAAACATTCAATTGAATTTAAAAATCGACCGAGACAAATCTATGGAAAATTTAATTTTCAATTGTCTCAAAAAATCGGAAATTTCAATTTGACTGTTCTGAAGGGATGAGTGAAATATCAAGTTGAAAGAAATGATTCAATGCCTGATATACTGAATGTACTGACTATTTCAGTTAAAAACTGTCAAATTACTGACTTGCATCAAAATACTGACTTCAACTGACTTTACTGACTAGTTTGCAGCCCTGTAATTGTGAAACTCTAAACCCGATGGGCGAGTTCGTGTTATACCTTCCTATACTATAAAAATTACTATGCAACCGTGTCTTAACAGCGAAGTGCTAGAAAATTCCGCAACAATTTCTCAACAATACGGTGCAACTGGTGTCGGGAAATTGCTGAGAGAGTGCGTCGCCAAATGCGTAGAAAATTTATCACCGATTTTGAGTCTACTCGATTTTGTAGCCGTAAATACGATATGATGAAAAATGCAGCACTTCAATCGTCATTCTGGAACTGAAACACTTCCAGCGCATTGAAAAAATCCGGGCCCGCTTTTTTTTCAAAAACATGTTGTAGAATCTTTCTAGATTAAGGGGTCTTTCTGGTTCAGATTTTCAGGAAAAATGTTTTTCTTTATCATTTTTTTTCTTCATAGAAAGAATAGAGATATCGTTCTGAAAATTTGTAGGTATGTCCACCGAAGATCAAATATTGCAAAAAATGTTCTTCCATTTGGAAGAAATTTTTTTCTGGATACACTGATTTTTTGCTTCCTCGTCAGAGGGAAGCTTTATCATCGTTTCGAGGACCGAAAATTCTTTTGTCTCCAAATCCAAAATTTCTTGAACCAAAACGTTCCTCTAAGGTCGGGGAAAACTTTTTAGTTCTGCGTCTGTCCGTCCGTCTGTCTGGATGTGTGCACCCCCCCTGAATTGCCAACGCCCATAGCTATCGTTCTGATCACCCCATCTTCATGAAATTTTTATCACAGTTGTGGATCGAGGTAATGGTGATCCCATGTGAATTTTATTATCCGATTGCAATGAGACTTACACCACGTTCTAATCATGATCCGATAGTGGCCCCATAAAAGTTTCATCCTAATCGGTTGAAAACTGTGAACATTTTTTTTTACGATCCGCATTATTTCACTATATTTTGAAAGCATCCCAAACAGACAGGAAGATATCTTTTAGAATTCTAAAAGATATTTTCCAAAAGTACAAGAAGTCTTGAAGAATTTTTTGGAAGATATCTTTTCGTATTCGAAAAGATGTCTTGTGCAACATGAATAGATTTCTAAAAGATGTCTCGGAGACTTCTCTGAGATATCTTTAAGGAGGAATTAAGAAATCTAAAAAAGTTCTTCAAGATTTCTTAAAGATATCTTGCAAAATTCATAAAAATGTTTTGGAAGAAGCTTGAATTTATTCACGAAAAAAATTCGAACCTCTTCTTTTTCCTTCTCCCTCTCCTCCCTCCCCTCCTCGTCCCCATCCTCCCCTCCTGTGAGGTTGATAATATAGTTCCATGTAAGTTTCGCGTTGATCTGCTCAAAGGAACTGAATCCGCAAAAGAAATGTGTTTGAAAATTATGATTTTGCGAACGCGCATATCTCCTGTTCTGATTATACGATTGCAATGAAACTTATGCCACGTCTCAGTTATAGTCCAGTAGTGGTCAAATCATGCCTTTTGCACTGCAATTTCTGATTTTGAGGACAATATAGCTTCTGTCAGACGCTACTTCGATAGAAACAAGGAAGTTTCGTGCCTATCAATTGGCAGAGTTTTTAAAGGAAAAACCGAAAAATGACGATGGGCATGATTTTGGGCGACTGGATGATCTGAAAAAAAAATACGGCAAATTATTCCTTGTTGAAGTGGCTAACGTATGAACTGGGATCTTTTTGATTGGTCAAAAATTTTCAGATATCCATCCAATTTTCCACCCTCCAAAATCGATTTGTTCGGAAAATGGCCGCCATTTTGTTATTTTTTTATGGGAAACAATATCTCAGTTCATGCGATAGCCCCTGCAACGAGGAATAATTTGCCTTTTTTTTGCCTGTGTTTTCTTTGAAAAATCAGTGTGTCAAGAAAAAAAATTTCTTTTAAATTAAAAAAAAAATGTTCATAATATTTGATCTTCGGTAAACATACCTACAAATTTTCAAAACGATATATCTATTCTTTCCATGAAAAAAAAAAATGTTTGAGAAAGAAATTTTCCCTGAAAATCTTAACCAGAGAGAACCCTTAAGGAGATACTACACAGTTGAAAATTTTGTGTAAATGTGTTGAAAAATCCGTGTGTCATGAATTTTCTGTTGAATATTCAACACAAACACGTGTAACTTCTACAGACAGTCCTTGTGTAATCAGGTTTCAACTGATTTATAATGTGAAATCATTCAAACAAGTGAAAAAAAGTGTCAACATGACACAAATTTTATTCAACTCAAGATTGACCATAAAAATTGTTATTCTCAACTACTAAGGGAAGATCGCCGGCGGTGGGAGCTATTTTCTTATGAAACTTCGATGTACGTGTAACTCTAGTAGTCGTCAGAAGAACTATTCATTCATTCTGGTTTTAGCTTTCATTCTAATGGGAATTCATTTTCTAGATATGTAAATTTGAAGATAGAGTGCGAGTCGATATACGCAAAGAAAGTACATTCAACCAAAGGACCGGCAGTGGCTTGAGTGATACAGCTTCAACATTCGGTCCCGACGATCCATGTTCAATGCTCATTGAAGTACTGTTCTTTTCAATGTATTCTTATGCATTGTTTCAAAACGGAAAAAGTGTGATTTTCTCATTTGATTGATGTAAATCACACTTGTGAACTGTCAATTCACTACTCATTTTGGATTTCATTTGACAGTACTTATGTGTTGAATTTACACGATCGGAAATTCCAATCAAAATTTTATCAACATCCTTTTGTGTTATATTATTTACATCAAGCTTGAGTTAATAGCTAACACAAACACATTGTGTGATATCGACACAAAAATATGTGTGGACCGTTTGTGACATGTGGAATGTGTTGAATTTAACACAAAATTTCCAACTGTGTAGCGTCGGTCATGTTCACCATTGATTGAAAAGAGACAGAATCATTGGACAGAAGAAGAGGGCCGATGCCATCGCTAGTACCCCCTTCAAGAAGATACTAGCGCCGGGATATTAACCAAATTTTTCGTGTAAGATTTCTCCAAATACTTTCATATATTCAAAATATTGTGGCGAAATCTTACACGAAAGATTTGGCTAAAGGCCGGCGCTAGTATCCCCTTAAGTATTCACGAGTGTCACAATGCATTATGAATGGTACTAGAGACATGCGTATAACCCGAATTCGAGTTTCATCTTACACAGACTACAATTTTCTAAACTTAAAATAGATTTTCACCAAAATAAGACCCTTATAAATCGTCTTATTATAAATTTCGTGTGTTGATCGTTCATTAGAACAATATACACATGCTGGACTACTGCACTTTGGCACGATATATCTAATCTTATATAACAAATAGAAAAAAATATATGTATACTGCATATGAAATAAATCAACTTCAATGCCTTCTGTGATATCACAATTTTTTCTGGACGCAGCAAAACCATAATCGCGAAAACTGAATCGTTTAGTACTTCGTTCTACATTGTAGGAGCTTATATTAAACCCTGTTCAAATCAGATATATCAATTCAGAGTTATAAACGTTAACATATGTATGAGTTTATACAACGATTTATCATTTTCAGATAACAGAAGAACATTTTTTCTTGTAGAACAAAAAACATCTATAATGTTAACACAGTGTTGTAACGCAATGCAGTTATCAGTCATTTGAAAACAGAAAAATTACTTCAGTTGGAATACGAAGAAGAAAGTCTTCGTATTCCTAGAAAATTTAATATTAAGAAAACATTCTGTTGAAGTTTTTTCATTTCTCAATCTTACTAGATGAAAAGTATTCAGGTGCGCATACATGAGCATGTACATGTAATTATACCGAAAAATACTCACGGGGAAGTTCGTGTTTACTTAATGGAATAGGATTTTTTCTAACGTTTCGAATTTGGTTTCTAGATCATGAATTCCATCTCTTTATCGTGACCGAATGTTTTCTATAGCATTTCTTTATGAACGTCCTATAGAAACAAGAACAATTCGCATTGTTTTTCAAAATAATTGTAATATTTTTTATAAGGACGTTTACGATGAAATACCATGCAGTCTGATGAATTATTTTATAGTAACTATTCCACACAGCTCACTAGTTCAGAAGAAGTTCATAAAGATTTAAATTCGGAATCGAAGAATTCATTATGTATTCTCAAGAATTCTTTTTGAACTCCTGTGTTATGTGGAATATGCACGGCCGCCGGGTTATGAAAATTATTGGGAGAGGGGGCTTGAGGAACAATTATTCTAGTCTAAGCAACAGTTTACAGAATTTCTAGGAAAAAAATAGAATTCGGCAACTACCTTACTCGAAATTTGAGAAGGCTTAGCCCCTCTAACAAATGAAGTTGGAGGGGCTCGGCCCTCGCGAGCACCCTAAACCCGACATCCATCGAAATATGTTTGATAAAATACCGTGAGAAGATAATAGGCCGTTTAACGTTCAATTATGACAAAAAATCTAAAACTCTCACAGAAAAAAGTATTCCTTTGAATCTAAGAAATCGTTATTTGAACAGGTCCAAATAAATATTCCTTTAAAGGTTTATATCTGTTTAAAGCGTGAAAATGAGAGGGATTTTTGTGAATTTTTTGTGACTCTACAAACGAAACGATCAATATAAAGTTTTGGGGATTTATTACACATATCTGAAGGTAGAGAAAAAATGTTATTTTAATGTTTAAAACAAAATAGTGGCTCAGTTGTACATACACTGCAAGCGTATTTTTTGAAGTCGCTCCACTGCCGGCAGTAGAAGTCTCGTACGTCTGCAGTTAGGACAATAAACAAAATTTTTTCATAATCTACATGAATGTTGCTACTGAAGTACATAAGTTTATTGAAAAATATTGATTTTTGCGATGTTGGCATCCATTCGAGAAAAAATCGACTTCAATTTATTTATACAAATCATAATTGTTTATCGATCGTAAAAATCCTATGTACTTCAGTAAATAATCTATCCAAGAGCGTACAGTGAAATTGTCGAGTCAATCGGATGAACATTACTCGAGTTCCACTGCCAGCCGATTTTGAAAACGTGGCTTCGAAAAAAAACGCGTCTGAAGTTTGAGAATGAGTTTACTATAGGAAATTCTTAAAATAGAGGCTCGCTGATTTTTTTACCTTTTGACTGCTATCCCAGCGCCATATAACTGCCGTCCTAAGTTGAAATAACTATTTTCCAGCTCTTTCTCAGACGGTTTAACGATTTTCGGAAAAATTCAAAATCGCTACATGATTGAGGAAGTCAGAATTTGTCATTTCGGAGCGCCCAGAGTTGCTTCAAAAATTTTTATTTTATGAGTCTTTAAAGAATGTCTTCATCAATAAATGTTGTTTGATATTATTCTTGGGAGGTTTTTACATCATTTGAGCCAAATAAAAAACCAGAGAGTTCCACCCTCTGACTGCTTCGCTTTGCTCAGCAGTCCGACCCCCTTCAAAATTCGCTTCGCTCATTTTGAATAAATCGTAGCACACATGCGCTCGCATCTTGAATGATTCAGATATCTGGGGATATATGAAAAGGCACTCAGCGGTTTTTCACTCAACTGAAAAAATGTTCAAGTGTCATATATTCAGAAAGCCTAAACCTAATTTGGCTTACATTCTTTATACTATCTTCAAATGATTTAGAAACATGTTTCTAAACAACTGCAGGATTTGGACAACTGTCTTGGTAAAATTTAGCCTGGAAACGCGATGAAAATGTAAGCTAAGAGTCATTTCAGCGTACCTAAGAGTCGTTTAAGGTAGTTCTCTAGCTATAGTTCTCTATTTCATGTTTCGATGATAATGTACTTATTCCAATGTGATACCTTCTTTTATAAGTTCCCTGTTTGATACTAATGTATGTCAATAATGAGAATGTATTTTATTATCCGACTTTAATTAATTATATTCGCTAATCAAAGTTAATAATAAATTGATAAAATATTCTATAAAATTCTGCAACGAGAACCTTAATTTTCCCTCAGTTGTCTTTTCTGAACTCTTATAAAGAAACAATCATTCATACTAATATTCGTAAATTTTCATGAAATTCCAATGTTACAAGCTTGATCATTGGGATATTACAGCGATGATTTTCTCGGGAAAGGAAAATGTAACAAATTCCATTACTGGGATGTTACAATGATGACTTTTTCGGGAAAGTAATATGTAACAGACTTCATTACTGGAATGTTGCAGTGATTTTAGAACATCACCTGTTACGTAACGCCAACATCGCAGAAGTATAATGATGTTTCATCTGCAATGTGGTGGTTACATCCTGGTTACATTTGTTGAGTAGGAAATGACTACCAACCAGGACATTGCCGGTAACAAACAGGTTACATCACCAGTAACAAAATTGTTTGTCGCCGTTACATTGCTGTGACAAACTGCGTTGGGTGGGTTGCGTTTTTTATCATAAATACGAATAGAAGCCCCAACGAATATGATTATAGAATCCCTTCGACCTTGGTTCCCTACTGAATAATAATTTTTCTAAGTTGATTCTGAATATTGCTAGAGAACTACCTTGAGTGTAACGGGGAGTCATCTAGTCACAATTTAGGGATGAATTGGAACATTTTCATGCTTCATTTGTTTCAATAACTACTTCCTACACTTTTGGATTCTCACTAGTGTACAGTTGTCATAACGTCAACCAGCTTCTGAAGATTTTTCGAATGCAAAAAAGCTTGAAGAGATCGAAATTCTTATTTTTTCGCACATTTGATCCCAGATTTTGATTCGACACCCCCTAAAAACCTGCAGAGCCTGGATTTCAAATAATAAATTCTTTTAAATAAACAAAATATTTATTCCTGTCAAGAAAATATCTATTTGGCCGTATTCAAATAATAATTTTTCAAATTTAAAGAGAGACTTTTTTCCTGTGCACGATTCAGAAAATACATTCAAAACGACGTTTTGTTGAAGTTCGAATCGTTTATCGAAACGTGTTAGTAATCGAATAAAGTAATACTCAGCTTTTAGAGACCCAAAATTCTGCAGTACATTCTTCACACAATGTTTTAAAGAATCAATTCGAGAAGACAAATAACGATAATTCATCAGATTTTGTGAATCTGAATTTTTGTTTCGTTTCTATACTTCAAACAAACTTCAATAAGATTTCAAAACGATCAGATGAATCCCAAGTAGCACAAGAACTTCTCAAATATGCTATGGTGACTCTATGAATGTGAAATGGATGTGCGAATGAGACTATTTTGGATGAATTCGTTAAGATATTCTATGGAGGTGCATAGCACATAATTATTCGAAACAGTCTTATTTGGAGGTTCTACGCATGTTCGTAGGATTTTCCGAACACGCTCTCAGCATTTCTAACCTCTTCTGCTACTTGGGATTTATCGTTCTCCATAAGATATTTTCAACAGGATAAGTTCCTTCAAAGGGATACTAGTGTCGGTATAGGACCTCTCTTTTCAATTTATGAATGTATTTCTTTCTGACCAACGAAAGTAGTCACTGCCACTAGTGTTTGCTTAAGATATATTGAAAAATTATTGAAATGACTCTGATGTGATATCCATATATTCTGCTTATAAATTTAATACTGGCTTGGTTGAAGCTAAATAAGCATTAAGGAACTACAAAGAACTTAACAACCCTGTTGTATATTTTCAGATAAGAGAAGTCAATATCAAGATTAAACGATGCCGATACTATCGGCTTTGTCTCGTCGTTTTCAAAATTTGTTGACAACCGATGCCAAACCCGATCCTCCAAGAATAAGTATAGAAAGCTCGATCGATCCAAATGATTCGTCGAAACCATGCAATGAGAAATCAAATTTGAATCAAACGTCTTTCAATGAGGAGCACGGTACGGAATTTGTCCTGAATCCTGAGAAATTTGAATCTAGCGCTACGAGCTATGCGATCCCAATCGGAGAACCAAATGAAAGTTCAAAACCTGGTAGAAAATGTACTTCTCCACCGTCAACTCCAAATCAGAATGAAGATTCAGAAAGATCAAATCCACAAACGAGGTTCAAGTCCAAACAAAGTAAACATGGTAAGAAACAAAGAATGAAAGGAGAGATAATTGGGGTCCGATAATTATTGTTCACTTCACGTAATACAATGGTACAATACAAGTAATGGAATGATGGGATGAATCCAGATAACATTGTGAAGCCCCCCCAGGCTTGCGTGCAATTTAAATGCAGAAGCTTATCTATGTCCGTCACTTTGTAAGCGTACCCAAGTAGCACAACAGGTTAGAAATGCTGAGAAGGTTTTTGGAAGTTCTAAGGATGTTTTATGATCATCCTGAGAATCTTCGAATGAGACTGTTTCGGATACACGGAGAAAAAGGTATCTTAAAAAGTACCATAATTTATAGATTTTCTGCGCTGGTCTGACCAAGTCTAAATATTTACCTGAAAAAACCTCTAAAAGTACCATAATGTCTTGGACTTTGATACGGAAGGTACCATATTTATTTCAAAAAGTCCAAAAAATTATGGTAATTTTAGAGATTCATGCATGTGAATATTCCGACTCGGGTTAGACCAGCGCTGAAAATCCATAAATTATGGTATTTTTCAAGATATCTGTTTTCTCAGTGTAAGTATGTTCTACACACATCCTTAGAATGTATTTCTTGGATTTATCCAAAACAGTTTCACTTGCACATTCCATGCATGATTACGGAACGAACGCAGAATGTTTGAAAATTTCTTGTGCTACTTGGGTACAAGCATAATGCGTGGAAATCCTTATCCATATGTGTCACTTCGTGGAACATGCCTTGCATGCCCTGCATAACATGCATGTTATGTGGGGTAATCTCATACAGCACCGAGCGGTCTGTTGAAGATTCCAAAAAACTTGCTTAGTTACGCAGAGAACGTGCAAATAACGTCTCAGGATGTCCTAAGAACGTCGCATGTATCTCAAGTAGCACCAGAATATACTATGAACGTTCTTTGAATATTCGGAGTATGTTCTATGCACATTCCAATGAGACCGTTTCATAGATGCTATGTACATTCATCGAACGTATGTAATCAAACATACGACAGTACGTCAATGGAACGTTGATTGAATTAATATTGTACATTTCGAATCTACTATGTACGTTCTAAGTGTATTTAAAACAGTCTCTTTCGAGTTTCCTTTGAACGTTCATTATGAAGTGAAAATAAAATTCTGGAGCAGCTAATGTTAGAACATCAATGGCTGATATCTCACAGTGGGGCTAAATCCCAAAAAGCTCGCCAAAAATGCAAAAATGAAGTTTGTAGTTTGGGATATTGGACCGTTGAGGTTGGTGGTGGGTCGTTATTTCTGTAACGAGAATTTTGTAATCGATGCTTGGTAGTCTCAAAAGTAATCGTTACTAAAACCCCAAAGTACTGAATCCAAGTAATCATTCACAAAATTTCCCATGCAGGTATTGCCAAGACTGAAAAAAACCCAAGGTTGGCACATGTGGCAAAAACAAACCTCCGTGATGTTCAATTGGCCCAATATTGTTCCATGATTGTCTCGTTGTTCCCAATGGATAATCAGTCATGGTACATTTGTTAATATTTTTGAAATGGTCACTACATTTGGTACAAGCTTGGCACAAATGTAAAAATCAAGCATTCGTTGAGAACAATTGTGCCAATATTGCCCACATGAGTGGCACAATGTTTGTAAATATTCGACTGAATTTTGAATTTACAATGGCCGAAGACTTGGGGATAACCATCGGACCAAGGCTGGCCCGATCTATCTGCCATAATTAATCATACACACTAGTTTTACACACCAAGCTAGATTTCATTGATCTAAGTAAGGTTGACGCGTGAAGATAAACCATCAGTTATTCGGGTGACTCGGGGGATTCCAATGTTGGATTCCGTCTGGGATCAGATCATTATAAGATTTATGTTAGACTGATTATGTTCAGTCAGATCTTATTAGTTTAGTTTGAGTATAATTTAACAATAGAATCAAAATTGATTGAAATATCAAAAAACGCAAATTTTCCAATGATCATACAAGCTTGTACCAGTCTTGTCACATTTTTTCTATCGTTTTAATATAATTCATGTACAGTATTTTGAAGGAGAAAGTCATGAACTGAAATATGAATCAATTACTTTTTCATCCATATCTGCGATCAAAGGAGCATTGGTTGATACTTGGTAAATAAATTGGACCGGGCCTGGTAAAACCACTGGCCCAAGCTTGTCCTGATCTTATCATTCCCAAGCCTGGGCCAAGTTTGGTAAATTGTTCAAGACGAGTCTCGGCAGGTCTTGTGCTAGGCTTGGTCCATCATTGGACCATTGGTGCATACACACATGGGCCAGAATTTGCAGCGGATTTGTCTTCACCGTTGGATTGTAGATTCTGAATGTTTAGATCCCAGCCAATTGCAAAGAGGATTCAAAAGCGTAGACATATGAGAACGACAGGGTGTCCAGGGTCGCTGGCTTACTGGATTTCCTGACTTTTCAGGAATTTTCCCTGACTATTCTGAAATTCGAAAATTTTTCGAATCATAACTTGTACCCAATTAACATGAAAATCTTGAAGATATCTTTTGAAAGACATCTACAAGACATATCAGAAAGACAATTTTACGTGGGTTACTTTTCTCTTTTCGATATCGTTTCGCAAAATTTATCGACACAACATGAATATGTCAACTATTGCTTCCCTAAGAAGAATAATGGAAGAGGAAGGGAATAGCATTCAAGTTTGTCAACATGAGTTGCGAAACGATATCGAAACGAGAAAAGTATCCCACGTAAAGATTTGAATCTCATATGAACCTTCGATATTCTTAATCGCACATGCTCAATGTATTTTTTAGTACTTTCTCGTCTGTCCCACAAGCAGATAACCATGATTTCTTTTCACTAGAATAATAATTGCTCGCGCTATACGATGTGACGTGATTGATAATCCAATTCTTTGATCTCATCAGAATCGTTCAATATTTCAATTCCTCCACCCGAAAGCCTTGATCTATGTTGGAAAACCGAATCATTGAAATTATTTTATCTTCGTTGCAATATAATAATTATATTCAAATAAAGAATTGAGATATTGAAAAATGATATGTACAAAATTTATCTTTCACAGAATAAGAAATTTTTTGTGTTCGAATAATTTGTTTTTGAGACCAATATTTTGTAGATAAAGTCGTTCTTAACAAATGAATTGTTCATTTGAAAATTGGATGAGGAACCTTGCAAAAATAGTCTGATTTTGGATTCAAAACTTCTTCCTCACAAGACGAGAAACTTGTTCGTTCAGGGCAATTTCTCTTCAAAGTCAATAGTTTGATCATAAAAACGTTATGAACAATGAAATTGTTTATAAAACAAAATGGACAACGAATCTCGCAAAAATAGTTTGATATTTAAATTCTCAAATTCAAAAAACATAAACCTACCTTGAGAAATCGAACGAATACAGTCTTTCTTACGTATTTCAATATTCAGACGGTAAACGTCGCAAAATTATGAAAAATTTCCGTTGCGCGTTCATAAATAAATCGCTGTATCTTACAAATTGACAGACCGATCGATCTGAAATTTTCCATAAACTTTGTCCATAGACTAACGAACCACTTTGTCGCTGGAAGTTTTTTGTACCTCATATTTCCTTCACCACTTTTTCAGCACGGAGCATGAAAAGAGTGGTTTTTACTTCGAATTAAAAATTTATCATTAATTTGTTATTAATTTTTACACATTTTTTCAACATTGTCGTCTTCGAAAAAGTCTCACGAATGAGAATTCGTAAGATTAATTCCGATACATTGAAAAATGGCCGAGTTAGAACGAGTTTAATGTTCAAAAACATTGATTTTTGGTGTGAACTGATAGGTAGTTTTCAATTTTTTTCTTAAAAACTACCAATCATAGAAAAATCGTAAACGGAGACTCGGATTGATTTTTCAATACCTATCACCCAGTATTTTTCAATCTCCGAAATTCCAACTTTTGATTTTAACGTGTGACGTCATGGGTTGGACAATACTTCTATCACTTTTCGAGCGTATCGTCGGTTCTTGCATCCGGACCCTTAACCCTCAATTGCGCTTTGAATAAATTGTGACGGAACTCTAAAAGATTTTCAAAATTTTTTTAATTATTGAGAAAAATAAAAAAAATTTCAAAACACCTTTTCACATATGATATTTAAATATGGAGTATGAATGTATTTATAGAATTTTGAAAATTGTCAATAGTCACGAATTTCTCAGAGTTTCGTTAGGATTTTCCAGATTGCAATTTCGTTTCTATTTGTTTGAAAAAAACCTGAAAAAGTCTGAAAAAAGTCTGTACAAAATGTTTTAAAAATATTGGATTCATCGAAAAATGACGGAGTTAGAGCGAGTTTAACGTTGCAAAACAATGTTTTTTAATGTCAAAAAATAGGTAGTTTTTATTTTTGTTCTCGAAATGTATCGATTATAGGAAAAAATCGTAAAGGGAGAATCGGGTTGATTTTCCAAGCCCTATCACCTAGTATTTTTAGATTTTCGAAATTTTGACTTTTTTTTTACCCTTGACGAGACAGCTTGGACAATACTTTTACCACTTTTCGAGCGTATCGCCGGTTTTTGCATCCGCGCCCTCAATTTTGTTTCTATTTTTCTGAAAAAAATGAAAACCTCTGATATGGACTCTGAAAAAAGTCTGTACAAAATGTTAAAAAAATATTAGCTTTCTCATCAAAATTTCAGAGTTTTGCAGAGAAAATGCGATGTTTTTCAGAGATTATTCATGGTCATTTGAGCGAAATATTTTCGTAAGGATGACCAAAATGACCTTTTGAAAGAAAACCCACATTGAAAGTATCGTTTATCGGAAAATTCCCACAGTAAGAATGGAACCTATTGTCTGCCACATCACCGGATCCTCCAGATGATGTTGATGCTCTCAAAATACCATTTTATTAATTGAAAAAGTCGCAACGAAGTTTTGAAACATTTGTTTCCGAGGGACATAGACCTATTGATCCAGAATCTTTTGGAATGAAAAATTAATAGGTCGGCGAAAAGAGGTTTTTTTCGACCTCGACTTGTAAATTCTACCAAGTGCTGGCTCAAATCAATGGAGAATTTTGAACAATTCGTTTTCGGGAGGAATGAACTAATCGATTCAGAATATTCTCAAACGAAAAATGAGTAGGTCGTGGGAGAGAAGTTTTTTCATCTTGACTTTCAAATTTTCCCAAGCGCTGGCTCAGATCGATGAAAAATTGTCAAAAATTCGTGCTCGTAAGACCAACCCACTCAGGATATTCTGAAACGTATTATAAATATGTCATCAAATGCATGGTTTTCTCACTGTCATTTGGGATGATGGAAAATCTTATTCCTGTAAATAATATTGCTGCTGGAATATTTTTATAATCCTTTCATTCCCAACAAACTTTATATATTCACCAACATTGATTCTTGAAACATTGCAGAATATCATATGTATAATATTCCAATTTGAAGACGCATAGAATATTTGTAACGGAATATTGTTTCCGTAATTTCTATGGAATCCCGTAGAAATATTTCACACAAAATGTACCAGGTGAGATATTGTAATATCCTAGGAGTATCATTGAGACAGGGAGTGCTATGTGGGTTATCAATTGTCATTCAAATTGATTCGAAAAAAAATAATTTTTCTTGAAAAAGACTCCCCGGACAGGTCATTCCATGTTAAATCGACCAAAATTTTCCAGTTTTGTAACCCACCACCTCAGATTTCAATGAAACTGGATACACCCCATGTGGAAATTGCCGGAGTTGACAAATCGCCCAGTACTGGAAAGGTTGTATTTGCCAGACTTCGGCACAAACAACTGTTCCTGTTCAGGCCCATTACTGTTTTTCAACTGGCTGTACATGTTCGACGGAGTTGAGACGGTATTGGTTGGCGTGGACAGACAGTGTTGGACCAGTAATGAATGAATACTGGCCGGAAAATACACGGATCGTAGTGTAACGGAGTCGCGCCAGTACTGTGCCAGAGTTGGGATGATCATTCAATATATCCAATCGACAATCGAGTGCCAGGATAGGTAGGGCAATGGCTAACTACAAAATCGGTAGTCGAACTACGTTAAAATTATGTCCCTGGAAATCCAGCTGTTATGGTAAACCAAAGCGGTGCCAGTACTGAGCCAGAGTTGGGATTACTATTTCATAGATTTGATAGCCGACTATATGCCAGTATCAATATGGCACTGGCTGACTACGAAATCGATGTTGTATTGTCGTTAAAATCGTAGCGATGGGGACCAGGCTATCAGGGTGAGCCGAAACTTCACCAGTATGGAGCCAGAGTTGGGATGACATTCAATATATTCAATAGGCAATCGAGTGCTAGGATCGGTAGGGCAATGGCTAACTACAAAATCGGTAGTCGAACTACGTTAAAATTATGTCTATGGAAATCCGGCTGTGATGGTAAACCAAAACGGCGCTAGTACTGAGCCAGAGTTGGGATGACCATTTGTTGGTTTGATAGCCGACTATATGCCAGTATCAATATGGCACTGGCTGACTACGAAATCGATGTTGTATTGTCGTTAAAATCGTAGCGATGGGGATCAGGCTATTAGGGTGAGCCGAAGCTTCACCAGTACGGAGCCAGAGTTGGGATGACCATTCAATATATTGAATAGGCAATCGAGTGCTAGGATCGGTAGGGCAATGGCTAACTACAAAATCGGTAGTCGAATTACGTTAAAATTATGTCCATGAAAATCCGGCTGTTATGGTAAACCAAAGCGGCGCCAGTACTGAGCCAGAGTGCGGATTACTATTTCATAGATTTGATAGCCGACTATATGCCAGTATCAATATGGCACTGGCTGACTACGAAATCGATGTTGTATTGTCGTTAAAATCGTAGCGATGGGGATCAGGCTATTAGGGTGAGCCGAAGCTTCACCAGTACGGAGCCAGAGTTGGGATGACCATTCAATATATTGAATAGGCAATCGAGTGCTAGGATCGGTAGGGCAATGGCTAACTACAAAATCGGTAGTCGAATTACGTTAAAATTATGTCCATGAAAATCCGGCTGTTATGGTAAACCAAAGCGGCGCCAGTACTGAGCCAGAGTGCGGATTACTATTTCATAGATTTGATAGCCGACTATATGCCAGTATCAATATGGCACTGGCTGACTACGAAATCGATGTTGTATTGTCGTTAAAATCGTAGCGATGGGGATCAGGCTATTAGGGTGAGCCGAAGCTTCACCAGTACTGAGCCAGAGTTAGGATAACCATTCAATATATCCAATAGGCGATCGAGTGCCAGGATCGGTAGGGCAATGGCTAACTACAAAATCGGTAGTCGAACTACGTTGAAATTATGCCTATGGAAATCCGGCTGTTATGGTAAACCAACGCGGCGCCAGTACTGAGCCAGAGTTGGGATTACCAATCCATATATTTGATAGCCGACCATATACCAGTATTGGTATGGCACTGATTGGCTACGAAATTTGTAATCAACTGAATCAGTATAGCCACTTCTTCGCCCATCTAATATGGTAAATGAATCAGGTTATTCTTGCTACATAATGGCGCAGCTTTGGTGAACCACCAGATGCATGTTTATTCGGGGATTTCTTTTGACGGAAGTTGATAACCGATTCCAAAGCCAGGCAGTCCCCCATTAGTTCAGGCACATTGTTTTCGACCTAACATATCGTACTCCAACTCTGGCTCTGGTCTGGCGTAGCTTTGGCTCATTACAACACTCAATCTCCGCTATTTCAATATTCTGCCAATAATATTATTATAATGAACAGAGTTCACGCGAGTCATGTAAACCAATGTCTGGTTGTTTGTATATATGTATATATTCTAAGAGTCAGCAATCTCCATGCACGCTCGTTAGACGTATTCAAATTTTCTCGTACATTCATCAGACACACACAGAGGTTTGGGTGTTCTTAGAGTGTAGTGCTACGTAAAATCGTCGATTTGAATTCCCAAATATGTCTTATAATAGAGTGAAAAAATATCGTGAACTCCAAAAAGTTTCAGTCGATGATACAGATTCTGACAATGAAGAAAGTAACCAAGGTTAGTATATGATATAATCAGCATTTATGGTATTTTTACACCATTCAAACTACTTACAACCCTAACAGATCCCCAATAGTTTTCTGCTTGAAATTTTCAATAAGAACGCAAAAAGTACAGGAGTTTTCAAGGAGCTCATAATGGATACAATATATTTATGAAGAACTCTTTTAGAATTCTTGTGCTATTTGGGAAACTATTTCGAAGAGGAATGATTGTCAGTAAGTGTTTTCAACCAGTAATTCACTATTGAACCGATACCGATATCGATTCTACTCAAATAGCACAAGCACTTTTCAAACATTCCAAGCTTGCGCAAGCTTGTTTGAAGCAATCTAAGCATGTGATCACGCATAGAATGTGCAAATAATCCACACGGTAAACAATGTTCCAAAATCCGATTATGTCAATTCATTATGAGAAATGGCGTGGTACTGGCGAGGTTGTACTTGCCAAAGTTCGGCAAAAACAACTGTGCCTGTTCAGAATCATTACCGTTTTTCAACTGTCGCCGAACATTCGCAAAATTTCAGACGGTATTGGCTCGCGTGGACAGACGGTATAGAGTCAGTATCGAATGAATACTGTCTGGACAATACCCAGGATTTCGAGAAACGGTATCGCGCCAGTATTCAGCCAGAGTCGGTATTATCATTCCATATGTACAACAGACGGCAATATGCCAGTAATGATATGACTCTGGCTGACTACAAAATCGATAGTCGATTGATGGTGCAATTATGATCTTGGCAACTCGACTGTTGTGGTCAGCCGGAGTCGCGCCAGTATTGAGCCAGAGTTGGTATTATGATTCAATATGTTCGATAGACGACATGTTACCAGTATTGGTGGGACTCTGGTTGACTACGGAATCGGTAGTCGATTGACATTAAAATCACGATCTTGGCAACTTGATTTGTGTAGTGAGCCGGAGTCGCGCCAGCATCAAGACAGAGTTGGTATGATCATTCAATACGTTCGATAGAGAACAATGAACCAGTATTGGTAGAATCTTGTTTCACTACGGAGTCTATGGTAAATTGCGTGACTTCAAGGGAATTGGTGCATGAATGGGAATTTAAGTGGTCCGTTGTTAACTCGAAGATTAGCTGATGTGATAGAGACTCTGTTTCTCACTCGCAGGTCCCGGGTTCAATCCTTGCCCAGTGAACTTTAATGAAACCACTTCCAAAGCGTCTTTCTCAGATAACGGCGATGAGACAAATAGATTCACAAAGTTTTGAAAGTTCAAATTCAATGTATTTTTTTTTTCACTTGAAATATAACTTGAGGATCTCTAATTATCAGCACTGTGCCAGTACTGGGTCGGGTCTGAATTCCTACATAGGATGTATTATTTTGACCCTCTACCACTTCTCATCCAGGTGTGGTAGAACAATTGGTTCTGTTGCCATGCCAGAGTTCCACCATAGTAGGCACACACCAAATATCGCTACCGACGTGGTGGTAAATGTTTTACTGGCCCCTATGTAAAATGATGTCATCATTCCGACTCCTTGCCAGTACCATCCAAACCACTGGCCCCATAATGGTAGGGTTAGATTTGACAATACTGGCAACTCTGGCAACAGTGCTCAGCCAGTGCAGAAACATATCTGTCTATCCACATAGCACAAAGCTATGCCAGTGCGGGAATCATTCCGTGCCCAGTACTGGCCGAACAACTGATTTTGTTGCAATGCCAGAGTTCCACCATAGTAGGCACACACCAAATATCGCTACCGACGTGGTGGTGAATGTTTTACTGGCCCTTATGTAAGATGATGTTATCATTCCGACTCCTTGCCAGTACCGTCCAAACCACTGGCCCCATAAGGGCAAGGTTGGATTTGCCAGTACTGGCAACTCTGGCAACAGTACCGCGCCAGTAGCGGCCCGTGTGTACATTTCCACATGGGACTCAGAGAAATCTATAGTAATGGCAACTATGTGAGGGAATAACCATTCAATCATAATTTTTCCAACTCTTTTTATAGTTGATGCGACTATATGAACAGTTTTCATTACCCCAGACAGCACTACAGTCCCTTTCAGAATCCGCAGATAATTCACAGAAAAGAATGCTTTGAGAACTCTTTTTTGAGAATTCAATACACTACCGGTCAAAAGTATTCGAGCACCTCTCGAGAAAACGCGAAATTTTCAAAGTTTCATATCTCAGCCGGAAATTATCGTACATTCAAAAATAATGAAACGTTCTGGAGGGTGAAGTGTGCTCTTTCAAGAAATCTCAGTCTCACTCACCTGACTGGAGTTCGTTATTAACCGCGTCCGGTTGGACTTACAACTTTTTTCGATTTTTTTTTCGACTTTTCAAACCTTCGCATGTTTTTGGGTGAGTTTTTCCTGGGAAAATGAGATCATACATTCAATAGAGCATGGATTCAGCTTCAGAATGATCTCTCATTTTTCTCCCTCGGATCATTCCTTTCAGAGTTATGTCCTTTTTTGTGAAAAAAGTGGATTTTTAGACAAAGTGCTGTGACTCTGAAAGTATCGTTCCAGTCAAAAACTTTTGAGGGGAGAAAAGTTTCGTTCCAACGTTCTCTACATGCATAACAATTTTGGGGATTATTGAGGCACATTTAATTTCCGCCACTCTTCTCATCTTTGGTGGAACACGTTGCAGTCTCGAGATCATCAATCAATTCAAATATTCAACAAAGAATAATCGTCAGATCAGTCTACAGTGGTGGAATTCTTTTGTCCATGCAAAACGATGCATTCATCGTGAAAAACTATCGATGTTCATTTATCGAAACAAACAAATGATAAATTTCATATGCAACTGCTTCATGCAAAACAATGCGTTAATCGTGATAAATACAGGCTAGCTTCCTATAACGCGACTGTTTTATTCAATTATAATTCTACGGGTTATCAGTTATGCCTGAAACCCGCGAAACAAGTCAAGAAACACGTGCTGTGATAGTGGCATTACGTGAAGAGGGATATCCTTTAAGAGAAATTCCGGAGGGAGTCGGTGTAACTAATTCGACCGTATTGTATACCCTGGAGCGATGCCAAAGTACAAAATCGGATTCCAATCGGGCTCGATCTGGCAGGTCGCGAGTTACTCCGAAAGAAGAAAAGTTTTTGCGTATTCAAAGTAAACGACTAAGGATGAGAACAGCACCTGACTTACAACAAGAACTGAATGCAACTCGTGATTCCCCTTTGTCTGCCCCAACCGTTCAACGTCGTCTGCGAGATTCTGGCCTCATGGGACGTATTGCTGCGCGAAAACCTTTATTACGTAAGCGAAACAAAATTGAACGTTTGAATTGGGCTCGCGCACATTTAAGTTGGGGCATAGAAGAGTGGTCGAGAGTACTATTTACGGACGAATCAAAATTCGAATTATTTGGAACGAAACGTCGAGTTTACGTCCGTCGAATGAAAGGTGAACGAATGCTCAATCAATGTGTAACACCCACAGTGAAACACGGGGGAGGATCAATTATGATATGGGGGTGTTTTGGAGGACTAAAAGTAGGTGATTTATTCAAAATTGAAGGTATTTTGAAGAAAGAGGGATATCATGGTATCTTAAAAAACCACTTCATACCTTCTGGAAAGAGGTTAATTGGGAACGGGTTCATTCTGCAACAGGATAACGATCCCAAGCATACTTCCAAATTGTGCACGGGATACATACGGAAGAAGGAAGACGCGCATCAGTTGCAGATTATGGACTGGCCTGCTCAATCCCCAGACCTCAATCCCATAGAACTGTTGTGGGATCAACTCGATAGAGATGTGAGGAAAACGAGACCAACGAACAACCAGGAACTATGGCAATATTTGCAAACATGTTGGAGTCAGATATCTCCTATGACATTGGAGAAATTATTATTGAGGATGCCGAGAGTCTGCAAGACGGTGGTAGAAGCAAGAGGTGGCTATTTCGAAGAATCTGCAATTTGAAATCAGAATTTGAATTGATTTGAATTGATTTTGAATTTTAATGTTGATTGTATACATATTTTGATTCAGAAATATAATTTGAATAAGAACAATTTGATTTTCCAATTTTATGATGAGCATGCTCGACTGTTATAATTTATCCTACACGGTTTATTTTGAAATTTCCGGGATTTCATATTCACAATCACTGGCATTCTGACCACAAAATTCACGTCAATATGGAGTTCCCAACAAAACATAATTATAACATGGATGTACAACGAAGAAGAAAAATGTTCACCACTGTAGACTCATCTAACGATCATTCTTTGTTGAATATCTGAATTGATTGATGATCTCGAGACTGCGAGATATCCCACCAAGGATGAGGAAAGTGGCGAAAATTAAATATGCCTCAATAATTCCCAAAATTGTTATGCATGTAAAGAACGTTGGAACGAAACTTTTCTCCCCTCAACAGTTTTTGACTGGAACGATACTTCCAGAGTTACAGCACTTTGTCTGAAAATCCACTTCTTTCACAAAAAAGGACATACCTCTGGGAGGAATGATCCGAGGAAGAAAAATAAGAGATCATTTTGAAGCTGAATCCATGCTCTATTGAATGTATGATCTCATTTTCCCAGGAAAAAATCACCCACAACATGCAAAGGTTTGAAAAGTCGGAAAAAAAATCGAAAAAAGTTGTAAGTTCAACCGAACGCGGTTAATAACGAACTCCAGTCAGGTGAGTGAGACTGAGATTTCTTGAAAGAGCACACTTCACCCTTCAAAACGGTTCATCATTTTTGAATGTACGATAATTTCCGGCTGAGATATGAAACTTTGAAAATTTCGTGTTTTCTCGAGAGGTGCTCGAATACTTTTGACCGGTAGTGTATGTCATTTGAAAGAATACATGCAGTACCAAAAGACTCCAAAAAGAATTCTTATTGAATGCATATCAGAACTCGCAAAACATTCATCAAGACCACATACGGTTTGGAGGGACTAGGTATTCTTTTTGACCTTCCATATGTTTTCATGTTTGGTCGCATGACGGGTGTACATTAGGGTGGAGTGAAAAACAAAAAAGTCTCTGAATCGAATCGTAATAGTGCGGAAGAGTTGCTACTCTTCAAGACGAACTCAGGAAAAAAAGAAATTTTGAAATCGGATGAGATCTTCAACTCGCGCATTTCGTTTAAAGTTTTTGAATTTCATCGAAAATTCAAGGATATTTCAGAATATTCGTGTTCGCCCGATTATCGTCCGATCAAGCTGATTTTTGGTTTGTGGTATTATATTGAGGTTTTTATTGGAGAAAAATATACCCCCTCCCCTCCTTGATAAAGCTCGAAGCGAATCAGAAAGTCCATTTTTCCCTCAAATCGCCCTAAATAACTCTGTCGACACCGTCCCGTTATATCGCAATAATTCCCACTGTATAGAATAATATCATTACTTCAATTGAATCCCCCTTCCAAATAACGGCAAAGGGGGTAGGAAGGAGGGGAGGGCAGGGGCGGATCCAGAGATCTGTCTTGGGGGGGGGGGGCGAAAAGTACTTATTTTGACTTTAAAAAGAATAAAGATCGTAGGAATTCAAAAACTCCCCATTGCCGGAACATATTTGGTTGGCTCGGGAGGGGTAATTGCCCCTACCGCCCCCCCTTTGAATTCGCGGCTGGGGGAGGGGTTATATCCATGTTTTATTACAGTATGCAATATACAGGGTGGGGCATTTAAAGTGTCGCGGGCGTTTTTTCCAAAAATAAAGTGAGATACGAGAAAATTTTTCGGACAAAAGTTGTAGGGTACCGAGGGGGACATCCGATGGTGGCCTTGGCTTTGACCTCAAATCTCATCTTCAAGGGCATTCTAAGATCGACTCTTGTTTTTTAAATAGCATCTCATATTTTTAACTGCAGATTTGGATTCTAGGTCAAAAACCAAGAAACTTTTGTCTGAACCATTTTCCTGAAATCCGCAAAAATGGCGCTCTAATCGATATTGTTCCATTTTGAATCTGACATTCGAATAACTCGAAAACGAAGGGTCTTGCAAAAGAATGTTTCGTACAAAAGTTGTCAATACACAACACATTTCAATCGTCTACATTACCACCATTCAGAGCTCACGCGATGTAAACAAACGACGGGGTTCAGTGAAAATTCACGATTTTGAAAGTCAGTTTGTCAGTTACATTTGATTATTACTTGGTTTATGACAGATTGAAAATCATGGATATCCGATACACGGTTTCTGAAAAGATCGATATGATCTACATTTACGGTGAAGTGCATGAGAACCCCAGACAAGCATATGACTTGTATGCAGAACGATTTCCTGAAAGAACAACGCCATCCATTAGGTATTTTCAACGCATTACAAAATTATTCTCAGAAACGGGAAGTGTTACAAGGGAAAAACGACATCGAATGAGAACTGTTAGCGGAGAAAATGCGGAAGTTAATGTACTAGCTGCAGTAGCCAATAATCCACACGTGAGCTCTCGTGAAATTGAACTCCATTCGGGAATTTCTCGAAGAAGTGTTCTTCGAATACTGAAACGTCACAAATTCCATCAGTATCACATTTATTTGCATCAAGACCTTCACGGTGATGATTTCAAAAATCGTGTACAGTTTTGTCGATGGGGTCTAGCGCAAATGCACAATAACAACTTCATCAACATATTATTTTCTGATGAGTCGACGTTCACCAATCATGGTCAAGTAAATCGACATAATATGCATTACTGGGTGACAGAAAATCCAAGATGGTTACGTCAAGTAGAGCATCAAAGACAATGGGCTGTGAATGTTTGGTGTGGTATTTTTCGATCTCGAGTAATTGGACCGTACTTCATTGCAGATACGCTAAATGGAGAGAAGTACAGACATTTCTTAGATCAAGTACTTCCAACATTACTTGAAGACATACCTATTCAGGAACGATTGAATATGTGGTATCAACACGATGGTTGTCCATCCCATTATGCAGTCACAGCTCGAGAAATATTGGACAGAGATTATCCTGGACGATGGATAGGACGTCGTGGACCAGTTCATTGGCCTGCCCGTTCTCCGGATCTTACTTCTCCAGATTTTTTTTTATGGGGATACATAAAAGATACAGTTTATCAACAAGCACCGACTACACCTGAGAATATGCGTCAACGAATCATCAATGCATGCGCGAGCATCAATGAAGATATTTTAGCACGAGTTCAGCAATCTTTTGTAAAACGTTTTGAAATGTGTATTGAAGTCGAAGGCCATCATTTTGAGCATCTACTGCATTAAAATTATCCAAGTGATGTAGACGATTGAAATGTGTTGTGTTTTGTCTGTTATACCCCATCACCTCCGTTTCAGTTCAAGGGGTCCCCCTTGGAATCAGACAACTTTTGTCCGAAACATTCTCCTCCAAGACCTCCAAGAGTTATTCTAATGTCAGATTCAGTATGGAACAATATCGATTAGAGCGCCATCTTTGCGGATTTCAGGAAAATGGTTCAGACAAAAGTTTCTTGGTTTTTGACCTAGAATCCAAATCTGCAGTAAAAAATATGAGATACTATTTAAAAAACAAGAGTTGACCTCAGAATGCCCTTGAAGATGAGATTTGAGGTCAAAGCCAAGGCCACCATCGGATGTCCCCCTCGATACCCTACAATTTTTGTCCGAAAAATTTTCTCGTATCTCATTTTATTTTTGGAAAAAACGCCCGCGACACTTTAAATGCCCCACCCTGTATGCAGCTCTCCGCCCGTCACACTTGTCACGACTCAGAACTCACCACGAGAAGGTGGCTGCACCGCGAGTTCCACCCACGCCTTACCCAACTAACCAACCAAATGTGGGCATGGACTCTATTTGAAGTCAGATTTTGTTTCGAATTGTGGCATTTCTGCTTGAGAGTTAAGAGTTGCTCGAATGTAGCCATCTCTCCTGTCGTGTCCATATACTTCTTTACTGGCTCTTGTTACCAGTTTTACACACCGTTCTACTGCCTGAGTGTGACAAGGGACTTTTTTCAGGTCTATTTCTAGTGTTGGTTTCTGTTTCTCCCTAATTAGCATCGAAATTTGCTGTGCAGAAAGAGAAGACTAGAGTGGGGGACAGGTAAGTGTACCCTTAAACCAATTGATGATGTCAAAGTACTCTTGCGCTTCAAAATTAAATTCAGGTACTTTGAAAGTCCTTACAAAAGCTTCTTTTGTCACAGGTTTTTCTTTTGTTTCGAGGACTCGCCTTAGACCTAGTTCTCTAATGCGCTCATCGTTACCCATTACCATAGACAGCAGAACATTTTCTGGATGGGCGAAGAAGCCGTTTGTCTGAATGACTTTATGTACAATATTCCTTACTTTAGGAGGTAACTTACGACATCTTTTGATACAATCAAAAATGTGTTTTGGTCCTTCAAGAATAGAAGATTTTGTCTTCATTTGGAACCACAGTGGTGCGTATATGTGTAATATGTATGTCACTATAAGCTGCAGGGTTTCTGACGGGTTTGCAGTGGAAATATATAGCCTAGGAATTCTGTTAGCTGTGGTCAACCAACGAGCATGTACTATTGGTCCTGGGTCACGGTTGGCTAGATCTGTTGAACAGGATCCTGAATCAATGCTGAGAGCAATCTCGTGTAAATATCTTTGATCTTTACTGAGGATTTTGAAATCAATCTCTGGCAGAACGCAGCTGATCGGCTGAAAATCAACCACAGGCAAAGACTCACATTCTGCAAGTTGTTTGCAGATAGCACCTGTGAATGAATGAGGACCACTTGTTCCCCCATCAAGATCTTCGATGAGATGCCGCAAAGGCAATTCGTTAAAGTGCATGAGGCAGATAACCCATTGTAAGGGTTTTTGTAATTTCATCTCAATATGTTTAATGGCTCCATTTTTCCAGCCAGTATTTGTTGCTGTACCATCGCAACCGATAACTGCAATACCAGATGTATCTATAGCATTGTCTTCGAAGTACCTCACAATGCTGAGGGCTGTATCCTTTCCGGTCTTTGAATCTGGTACTATATGGCAAACATATTTTGAGCCAGGTTCCTCAATAACAGAAATATGTTCTTCTTTTTTCTCTGTTTGGTAGCGTTTACCGTTTCTTTCTTCTAAGTACAGTGTGTTATCTGATCTGCCGTCAAAGTACAAACACTTAGGACCCTCTGCTTGTCGCTCAATAAGCTGCGCTTCAACTAAACTAGCTCTGCATTTTTCTTTCTCACGTCTAATCTTGCTTCGATCAATAATCATAGATGAATTCTCATTAGTGACTAATCCCACATCTTTCAGCACGCTTGAAGCTATGGCTGCGTGCTGCTCTGTCAGGAACCCCATACCGATCACATATCCCCCCAGTTGCTGGCAATGACAAACGCATTTGTTTTTTTTCAGAAACAAAAGACGTTGAGCGTGGGAACTGAAAGGTTGCATCGTGCTGTTCATTGTCACTTTCTTCAAAATGTTTATTTTCTGTTTCAGGAATAGTGCTAAAAGAAGACGGACCTGCAGCAATTTCTATAGAGGAGTGCTGCAGAAGATTACTACGTTCTTTCCTCTGCATTTGTGTTGTCAATCTTTTGGTTTCTGTCAAATCTTTGGCTCCAATTTTCCCTTTCCTCAATTACCTTTGTGCATACAGAAACTTGAGTTCTATTACAGGTATTTTTCTGTCTTTAGGGCACCTGCATTGAATGACAACAGGATTGGAGCAAATGCATGCACTAAAAGATTTGTTGCAAATGCACTCAAATGTCATAGGGCATTTACATGTAGAAATATCGAATAAAGTTTCACATGACTCTTGGATGAAGTTCTTGTACTTTTCATGTGTTTTTTCCCTGTTGTAAGATTTTCTGAGAACATAATATTTGTCATGCAGGACTTTTATTTTTTGTATTATTCTGGCATGAGAAACGGCAGGAATGGAAGCTTTGCAATACAATGCTCCCAATTGTGAGGCTACACTGCTAGCCACTAAAGAAAAGTTGACTTTCTTCCCGGAGCACAGTCTATATCTTTCCTGGTGAAAAGCTCTCACGACATCCGCAGATGTTGGGAGGAAGGAAAGCGGCAATGGTCTTGGGGCCCCGAAGAAAGGACACGCCGTGTCTTTACGTGTCAGGGACATTGATAACCGATAATCAAGAATGTGTATGTGGAAATATATGCGATGCACACCAGTGCGTGTGGATTTTTCATAAGACACTCAGTCTGTAATAACGCTGTGACGATACAACAGATAATCAAGAATGTGTAGGTGGAAATATATGCGATGCACACAAGTGCGTGTGGATTTTCTATAAGACACTCAGTCTGCAATAACGCTGCGACGATACAACCGATAATCAAAAATGTGTATGTAGAAATACATGCAATGCACACAAGTGCGTGTGGATGTTCTATAAGACACTCAGTCTGCAATAACGCTGCGACGATCCAACTCTACTGTGCTACTGGATAATTAGCAAAGACGAGTAAGGAATGCCAGCCATTGAGTTTATGCCCCATAAGCAATTTCAGTTCATATAAGAATTGAAGCGATAAGGATATTCTATAATACATCGGAAATTGTTTCGATGTAACTGTAAGGCGTCGACACCTATTTAGGGTGATTTGAGAGGGAAACGTGCTTTATGACCCCGTGCAGGCTTTCTGTGTTACCCCCTCCCCGTGAAGGAAGGAGGGGGATATGTTTTTTTTCCATTAAAAATCTCAACATAATGCGACAAACCAAAAATTAGCTCGATCGGACAATAATTAAGCAACCTGGAATATTTTGAAATATCCTTGAATTTTCGATGAAATTCAAAAACTTTAAACGAAATGCGCGAGTTGAAGATCTCATCCGATTTCAAAATTTTTTTTTTTCCTGAGTTTGTCTCGAAGAGTAGCAACTTTTCCGCACTATTACGATTCGATTCAGAGACTTTCTTGTTTTTCACTCCACCCTACTATATATCAACTAATTCTGATATAAAGTTCAAAATGCAATAGAATGTCAGAGCATACTTTATGAAGTGTGAAGTGTGGGCCAGATCAGAGCTTATATTGAGGTTATTCCTCATATGACCGATCCATATGATTGAGAAGAAAATTGTTTCAAAATTAAAAATTTTGGTTCTTCACAGACGTAGATGAAATTACAAAAATCGTCCCTAAAATTTCCAGATCTCTTTATGGTTTCAATTTCGAGTAATTTGGTGGACGAAAAACATGCTTAGATGCCCTAAGAAAACACAAACTTTCAGAACCGTTGACTGAATGTTCCTGCACTGAGAACCCAATTTCTTAGATTGGAAGAAAAGTTCTTTGCCCTCATTCTGGTGAATCTTGTTTTCAATGGGAAAAATAATTCATTTCAATGAAAAAATTTTTGATTGAATTGAAATAATTTTTTTCAAATTTAGGATGGAACATATTTTTGTTCCAATTCGAAAATTCTTTGCTTCAGTTTGATGAAAACTTTTTCCTTCCAACTGAATTTTTTTTTTATTGAACAAAATAATAATAGTAAAATACATTCCTATAAACAAAAGCGTGTGATAGTGTCATGATGCGTCATATAAAAAAATCCCCATGGTAAAGGTTTTTTAAATCTCACAAATCACAAAATGAGCCCTCATAAGTCATGAACGGATCAGAAATGAAAATTTTTTAAGAAAAAACCGTGTCAAATTTCGCGTTGTTGTTATAAGGTTGTTTATTTATACTTCGAGTTGGTTCTTTTTTTGTTATAAATAAGAATATAAGTCCCAACGGATATGATTATCGAATCCCTTCAATCTTGGTGCTCTGCTTGACAATAATTTTTCTAATTTGATCCTGAATTCTCCCGGAGAACTACCTTAACCGAGCAACAATCAATGACACAAGAGACATCTTTGAGATATCCAAAAGAGCTCTAAAAAATATATTTCAGATGATTCTGAAAGAGCTCTAAAAGATATCTTTTAGATGATTCTGCAGGACAACGAAAAGATGTCCTTTCGCTTGATTGGGTTTTCAAATGAAAAATGAATAGGTTGTGAATGGGAACGAGGTCGACTCATTAAGTTCATCAAGTGCTGGAACATAGAAAAAAAGTTGAGAGAATAATCAAATGAGAAATTCGAAAAAAAATTGGGGAAAAAACATGCAGTATCTTGTGTACGTAAAGCCTTGGAAATCGTCGTGATAATTCTTTTCTGAGTTTTTGTGCTGTCAGAAAGTTGTTTAAAAAATGTATTAAATATTTTCGTAGTAGACATGACTTTGGATCGTATCAGCAACATTATATCTGAGAGATTACAATCGCAAGGTATCAGAAATTTAATGATCACATTTCCAGGTGATGTAAGCAACCATATACATGGTAGAAAATAACGCTACTATAGGAACACCACAAAGGGGTCAATCGGATCCAAACTTTTTTGCTTCAATATTATGTTTAATAACAGTTTCAATATTTGATTTCTCTAATTTGATCTAATTTTGTTTTATTTGTAATCAAAATGTAATCATCATTCATCAAATTACACAAATATGTTATTCACATTCAGAAGGAAATTCTTAACATTAAGAATGATATTATTGAATCCAATATCTTATCATGAATTCTGTTTAATAAATTGTTTATGAAAAAAACTTCATGATTTTTTTCAACAGTGTATGCTTGATCGATATTTGATGGGAACAAAGCTTCAATAATATTAGATCAAAAATTACAACAATCAGCTGCTAGTTTCAGCACTGAAATCCGTTTCAAGATTATCCCCGTGGTAATAAAGTAAAATGAGCAGGAATTGGTAAAAGGTCCATAACATCAGGCCTGATGTCAAGACCTTATATCAATTTATATCAATTTATATAAATTTCTGCTCAGGAAGGCCTCTCAATAAGAACGATTACCCTCTTTCTCATTTGAACGATTTTTTGCTTTGCGGTGAAGGAAGAGAGTGAGCATTCTTATTCAGAGGTCATCTTATCGTATTACACTTTCATGCATTTTTGTACATACATATTCATATATCTTTATCTTACAATTATCACTAATATCAATTTTTTCTTTTTGGACGATGCAACACTCTCATAATCATTGTTTATCCAATGAATTTTTCCCATGAAATTATTTTTGAGCACATTTTGAAGTACTTTCGGAATATCAGGGAAAGTTCAGGATACTGGTCAGGGAAATCAGGGAAAAGTCAGGGAATTGTTGAACCACATATCGCTGGGCACCCTGTTACAGTTGAGAGAAAATATCTTTGAATTCAGAAGACTATTCCTTATAATTCAAACAAATATTTTCGACAATTCAGAAATATGTTTCTCATAACTCAGAACAGCATGTCTAAGAATTGAAAAACATGAATCTTGCATTTAATGTGAATATGTTTGATGACTCAGAAACATGCGTTTGAAAATCCAGAAATAAGTATCTTAAAATTCAGAACAGAAATGTTTCTGAATATTCAGACTCAGTGACTGTAAAAAATTACAGTCACTTTTTTCGTAATTTCCAGTCAAAATTTTTTTACAGTGTTGCTACGCACGTGATCGAGAGTTTCATGAAACCAAGCAACTTCCCTGCAAATTGCTTCAAACTGTTGTACGTTTTCAACAATTTGCTGCATATTTGTTCAGCATTTTGCTATTGGGGAATTTCCTTCTTTCAATTTTATCATTTTCAAACAAAATTTATGTACAGTGGAACTTCGCTAATTCGAACTTCTTTGATTCGAAAACCTCCACAATTCGAATCTTCCCTCTATTCCCTTCCCTTCCGTGGAGAAAACCTCGCATATTCGTAATAAAATACGAAGTTAATTCGAAATTCTCAAGGCTTACATCAGCCTCTATGAATCGAAATCTTGTGGAATAACCTCTGTATCTCGAATTCTCAAAACGTATTTCAATTCGCAATTGTCAATAATCGCATACACTAGTTTTGTTTACATGCTGTTCATACACATCTTCATGTCTCAACAGAAATTATCCATCGCCTCTTGTTGTTGTATTAGGTGTACAAATAAGTTTCCGCGGTTTGTCAAAAGATGGCCCCACCAGAAGGTTATGGAGAAATTGTCAGGTGTAAAACGTAATATCCCAAGTTTAGTCATCTGGCAACACCATAACCTTGAAGTACTAGTGATTCCGTATCAGCATCACGTAATTTTTTTCGTGCAAAAATGTCAAGTTTTATTCCGAATAAGCATCATTTGCGGGAACTTTTGATTTACTTCTTTAATGTGAAAAAATCTGCAGCTGAGGCGCATCGATTGCTTCTAGAAGCATATGGTGAAGCTGCTTTAAGTGAGAGAAGTTGTCAGGAATGGTTTCAAAAGTTTAAGAACGGTGAGTTTGACGTTAAAGACAAAGAACGCAGTGGAAGGCCGAAAGTGTACGAAGACATGGAATTAGAAGTACTATTGGAGGAAGATTCGTCCCAAACGCAAAAAGAACTTGCGCTTACTCTACAAGTGACTCAACAAGCAATTTCACATCGTTTAAAATCGTTAGGAATGATTCAAAAACAAGGAAATTGGGTTCCATATGAACTAAAGTCGAGAGACGTTGAACGCCGATTATGCATGAGTGAAATGCTGCTTGCCAGGAATAAAAAAAAGAGTTTTTTGCATTGTATAGTCACTGGTGACGAAAAATGGATTCACTACGATAATCCAAAGAAGAGAAAGTCATGGGTTAAGCCCGGCGAACCATCAACATCGACAGCTAAGCCGAATATTCATGGAAAAAAACTCATGCTGTGTATTTGGTGGGATCAGCTTGGTGTCGTGTATTATGAATTGCTGAAACCAAGCGAAACCATTACTGGAGCTCTCTACCGAACACAATTGATGAGATTGAGTCGGGCACTTAAGGAAAAACGCGCCCATTACTACTCCAGACACGACAAAATTATTCTTTTACACGATAATGCTCGTCCACATGTTGCGGCGCCGGTAAAAACATACTTGGAAACACTCAACTGGGAAGTTTTACCCCACCCACCGTATTCACCAGACTTAGCCCCTTCTGATTATCACCTGTTCCGGTCGATGGCACATGGTCTGTCTGAGCAGCGCTTCACATCATATGAAGACACCAAAAATTGGGTAGATTTGTGGATAGCGTCAAAAGATGAAGAGTTTTTTCGACGGGGTATCCGAATGTTGCCAGAAAGATGGGGAAAAGTAGTGGCAAATGATGGAAAATACTTTGAATAAAACGTAATGTACTTTTCCTTTACAATAAATTCCTAATTTTTTATAAAAAACCGCGGAAACTTATTTGTACACCTAATAAGAATGAGTATGAACGATGAAGAAAATCCGGGCTCCAGCAACAGTACAAGTGTTGGTGGAAAAAAAATTTATAAGTGTTTGACTATCGCGGAAAAAATTAAAATATTGGATGCTGTAAGTGATGGGCGGAGGAAGACGGACATTGCAAAAGACTTTGGGATTCCGAATAGCACTATTTCAACCATTTTGAAAGATCAAGATGAAGTCAGAAGAAGAGCAGCAGAAGGTAAAATAGATCATAAGAGAAAAAGAGAAGCCGAATTTCCAGATGTAGAAGAATGTATGATTAAATGGTTCAAACAATGTCGGGATCAAAATGTTAGTTTAAATGGGCCTGTTCTAAAAAAAAAAGCTGCGAATTTTGCTGAATCAAGGCATAATCAAGAATGTTAAGACTTTATATAGGAATGAGATTGTGAAGAAGATCATTCTTGATATAGAAGAAGGGAAGTCGTGGCAGACATCTGTGAATCTGCTACAAGCCATGAGAATGGCAAGCAAATCATGGGATAACGTCTCCCAAAAAACAATTGTCAATTGTTTCAAGACTTATGGATTTTCAACAAAAAGTGAGGAGACAGATGAACCAGACCATGTTATTGAAAACATCATCCAATCTAAGTGGAATACAATCATGAAAAATCAAAATGTCACATTTGAGGATTTTGTCAACATTGATGATGAGGTAGCAGTAACAGGAACGTTAGCAGATGAAGAAATAGTATCATGTGTCCAAAAGCATAACAACGGCGCAGCTCCTACAGGTGGTGATGGAGAAGAAGGAGAAGCCCAAAATATTCAATCAGTCACACCTAAAGAAGCTAAAAATGCTGTACAGCTTCTGAGAAACTTTCTCGAAAGGTCAAATAATATCGATGAGAACGTTTTCTCAGCAGTGGTAAAAATTGAAAATGCCATAGACTTTCAGATGTTCAATGCGATGAAGCAGTCTAAGATAACAGAATTCTTTTCTCAATCTCAGTAAAATATTTTATTTTGGGAAGATTCACTTATATCATAACATAATAAATGTAATTTTTTCATAATTCGAAAACCTTCTATCATTCACTCCTATAATTCGAAAACCTTCTATCATTCACTTCTATAATTCGAACTTCTATAATTCGAAGAAAAAATCCATCCCCTTGAGTTTCGAATTAGTCAAGTTCCACTGTATTTGAAAGAATACTGATATTTCGAATCTTCAACCCAGTAGGAAGCTGATTTTTTTTTCAAATTACTCGTGAAATTATAGACTTTGTATAGAAATAGGAAAATAAATGGCTCTTTACTTCCCTGCGAATGTATGATGATAAAAGTGTATGGATTCATAATTGTTATTTTCACATATCTCTTCTACTCATAATAATTTTGTACTTTTCGTGAAATGAGAACATGGGATTATACTAAATAGATAGAATTAAGCTTTTTTCCCATATAACACAGAATATTCTGAGAATATTCTCACAACATTAGTAAAATTCAGACTGTTTTGAATATTCTAGGAACGTTCGTATAATATGCGTACAAAGTTTGTACGAAGATTGATGGGCAGCGCATGCGCAAGTATCGTGATGACATGAATTCAGTAATGGCGGATAATGTTGTTGACAGTCTACACCGGAAAAAAAGTTTTGTTGAAATGTGAACAACCAAAAACTTTAGTCATGCTAACCAAATTTTTTTGGTTGCAACAAAAAATTTGGTATAAGACACAAAATATTTTTGTTAACACATTTAGGAACAAAATAATTTTGTTAAGAGCACAAAAATTTGGTTGAAGGAACAAAAGTTTTTTGTTGTTCACATATCAACCAAAATGTTTTGTTGTTTTAATCAAACAGTTTTCTCGGTGTACAGACACTTGAATAATATATTATTTCAATTTGTATTCAGGGGATAATAAATTGGTGAGAGGTGCGTTTTAATATCGCAAATGTTCTCTCAGAGTGCCATGTGTGGGAAATCATCCTCAAAAGTATAATATACAGGGTGTCCCATTTTAATCTGTCACTTAGAATATCTCGAAAACGAATAGATTCAGAAGAAAATGTTCCGGGAAAAAAATGTAAGAATCTGAGGGGGACATCCGATGGTAAACTTGGCTTTGACCTCAGATCCCACTTTCAAGGTCATTCTGAGGTCAACTCATGTTTTTTAAATGGAATCCCCTATTTTTTACTACCGGTTGAGATTCTACGCTGAAAACCAAGGAAATTTTGTCTTGAACGTTTTTTCGAAATCCCCATAGATGGCGCTCTAATTGATGAGGATTCTCTAACCCTCGGATTGTATTCTGTCTAACATAATGCTCAACTCTTGAGTGTTTCTCATCTCCCGGAAATTGCCGTCGGCATCAGCGTTACCCGATGTGCACCACGAGGAGGTTGCGCGATCGGACTTCACACATCATTGTGGCCCTGAAAAGGGCCGATTGTCTGAACTGGAGGTGTATCTTCGGGGACGCATTAGGCATTCGAAAGATGTTCAAAATCAGCGCCGTTTTGCCTTCGACAAAGCGCAATTCTTTTATGGAAGTTTTCTACAGTTGCTTGCAACGTAGCAGGTGTTATTGCTGTGCATGCTCTTCTTATTCGATCTTTCATGTCATCGCGTGTTGTTGGAGGTTCACGGAATACAACATTTTTTATGTAACCCCACAAGAAAAAATCAGGCGACGTCAGATCTGGCGACCTAGGTGGCCATCGCACAGGTCCTCCACGGCCAATCCACCTTCTGGAAAACTTCTCGTCCAGAAATTTTCGAACAATTCGCATGTAATGAGGAGGTGCTCCATCCTGTTGGAACCACATCCTTGATCTCGCGTCAAGACAGACGTCTTCCATAAGAGCAGGGAGTTCAAAATGCAAAAAACGAAGATACTCCGCGCCAGTCAGGTTTCCTTAAAAAAAATACGGCCCCATGATCCTGGAATCTACAATTCCGCACCAAACGTTCACACTCCAACGGTGTTGATGATTAATTATACGGACCCAGTAAGGATTCTGAGCACTCCAATTATGGCAATTGTGCCTATTGAGAATTCCAACATTGTGAAATATTCCCTCATCAGAGAACATAACGTGATGAGAGAAAGTAGGATCTTCTTCAATTCTCCGTTGGGCCCACGTGCAGAAGTTCAATCTTGTTATGAAATCCTCAGCTGTTAGAGATTGCACCAAAGTGATATGGTACGGATGATAATCCAACGATTTCAAGATACGCTGAGCTGTGGAGGAATCCCGGTCATTTTCTCAATATCCCGAAGACTGATATGGGGATGAATATGAATTAATGCCAGCACAGCCTGCGATCTCACATCAGGATCATTGTCATCCGCATAACCTTTCTTGTTCCTCTGTCGTTTGAGGAGACCTTGACGAGCATGTTGTTCAAGAAATCGGGTCATAATGCGATTTGGACACCTCCGATCCGGAGAACGACGTTGAAATGTTCTCACAGCTTCAACATAATTTCCCCGCGCTTCACCAAGACACAACAAAACGTCAACAATATCGTTTGGCGCGTAATCAGACATGATGTTTAGAAATGTGTTTCCTCCAAATGATAACAGAGAACTGAGCAGTTTGGGAATGCTAAATTTCTAAGGTATTCACACGTGAATCAAAACAATAACAATTTCCAAGAACAAAACCAAAACAAAACACAACCTACGGCAATTTCCAGGAGATGAGGAACACTCAAGAGTTGAGCATTATGTTAGACAGAATACAATCCGAGGGTTTGAGAATTCTCATCAATTAGAGCGTCATCTATGGGGATTTCGAAAAAACGTTCAAGAAAAAATTTCCTTGGTTTTTAGCGTAGAATCTAAACCGGTAGTAAAAAATAGGGGATTCCATTTAAAAAACATGAGTTGACCTCAGAATGACTTTGAAAGTGGGATCTGAGGTCAAAGCCAAGTTCACCATCGGATGTCCCCTTCAGATTCTTACATTTTTTTCCCGGAACATTTTCTTCTGAATCTATTCGTTTTCGAGATATTCTAAGTGACAGATTAAAATGGGACACCCTGTATAATAGTTTATTGAACTTCAGCTTCATTGCACAGAAGTGACTTGGTTTACAATCAATAGCCTTATCCGCTCATAACCCACACCTATATATACACACACACATTCCTTATTGTATCTTATTCTATCGGAATCCCTAACCTGCTTTGATATATCCTTATAACCTATCATCCTAAACCCCTTTCCTCATTCACTTCTAACTAATATCTTCATACATTTTTACATTTTTGCATTTATACAATTTTTTAAAACGTATCGTGACTTCACTACCTCATTATACATTTCCAATATTTTCTCATCATTCTACCTTTCCTCATTCTCATCTCTTTCATATTCCTTTCTATACCAATTGCGTTTGTACACCTTTATCTCTCCCTCCTCTTTGTAATCTATTTATTCGTACACAATCTCCATTCTTTCCCATTTACATCTTCTATTTCTTATTTCTTCACTTACCATACTTTGAACCTATTCAATAATCAATTTCTACCCCCTATCCTTCATCCTTTTTCTTTGTTCTTCTTATCTTTCTTCCTCAAAAATTTTATTGATACATCAGCCTTATTTTTGTCTAAATTATCATTCAATAGTGTTTCAACAATTGCACTTCCCTCAATACCTAATTTCCAAAATAATTCTCCTATCTCTTTACATCCAACATAGTGTTCAAATCTTCCTTCCTCAATCCCACAGAATTCGCATAACCTATCTTCCTTATGCATCCAATATCTATTTCTCCTTTCAAAATTCCCACATCTAGCTTTACAGAGCGCCCTAATTCCAATTCCATTTAATTCTTCCTTCTTTCCGATATTCATCAAGTAACTGGGGATTCCGACACATTTGATTTCCTTCTACCTCTTATTATACGTAACCTCATCAATTTTACTCTCCTCTTCTTGCTTCCTAATATCCTTCTCCCTTTGTCTGATCCCATTCCTTTGAAAGAATTCTCCCCTTCCAACACTATGTATATCAGTAATCCCCCTCTTTCTCTTTTCTTCCCAACATATTTTCACCAACCTTCTCTCATCCATATTATCTATTTTAATCTCATATTTGAGCGTCTTAATACCCCACTCTACCCTCAATCTCTCTACCTCCAATTCCCTAGTTATTATATATTTAGGAGTGTTCTCGTGTAACCTGAACAACCCTCTGATATAATCCACTTGAATATTTTCTAAGATTCTCTTCTCCTCTCAGCCCCATATTTCTACCCCATACGACATTAGGGGTCGTCCATAAATCACGTAAGACGTTTAGGGGAGGGGGGGGGTTCAGAAAAACCAAATCTTACAGGGGGGGGGGGTTGTACCGGAATCTTACGTAAGATGAATATTGTCCAAATGGTTTGTCAGTCTTTTGTAACCTGTACAATGATTGGTAGATAAATTTTTGTCCCTATAGAGTATATACATTGTAAATACGTAAACAAATATAACCTGTCAATGAGGCGATGTGTTGATAGGTTATTAAAATATTAAAAGAATAATTCAAAGATGAATGAATTACAGGTGACTACATTATTATTACAGATTACTACAGGTTTATACATTGTAAATACGTAAACAAATATAGCCTGACAATGAGGCGATGTGTTGATAGGTTATTAAAATATTAAAAGAATAATTAAATTACAGGTGACTACATTATTACAGATTACTACAGGTTATTCAGAACAATGAAACATAAATAAACAACTTGGAATTATATATACTCTTATATATTACTTCAAAAAATTAATGAATTAATGAATGAATAAATGATGAAGAGGTTATTTGTAAAAAAAACAGAAAAAGTTTGAGAAAGGTATAAATAAATCTATTTGCTACATTCAGAAAATTGGAATATACACAGGTAAGCTCTGTATGATGGATTATTCATAAAATGCAAGATTCCTTTACAGGCAAAAGCATAGCGGATATATCATAATCTGTGACGGATAGTTTGCTACTGCTGGTTCTTCTAACTGGAACCAGAGACGAATCATAGAAAATCATACAAGGTTTAGTCATGGAAAATAATTAGAATTTATAAATTCTGAGGCGAGAGCATATCGGATACATCATAATTCCTTCATGGACAGTCCGCTACTGTCCTATCCTCCTACCGGAGTCGTTGGCAGATGATCGAATGGATCATACGGAGTATGCTTGAGAGGAATCATTCAAATTGATTCGCAATCATTCTATAGGCCAGAACATAACGGACATATCATAACTCCTGACGAACAGCCAGCTACTGTCAATTTCTCCAATTAGGATCGTAGACAATTGATGGAAAAGATCATACCGAGCTTGCTTGAGAAGTATTCAAGTTTATTCGCTATTTCTTTACAGGTAAAATTATAGTGGATATACCATACCCTTGATGGACAGTCCACTGATCTATACTATTTCCCAATAGAATCATGAGCAAATAATGAAACAGATGATATTGAGCCTGCTCCGAGAGAAGTGAATGAATGAAACATTGTCCTCCCTGCATACCCTGATCGACAATGACTATACTTAAGCTCAACTGAATAACTAAGCTCTAAAATAACTGTTCCAAATCTTTTTCATCTCTCTTCAGAGAGAAAACCATGAGGAGATGTCTGGTAAGAAAAGGTACGTTTAATATAATGTTATTGTCTTTGTAGTTTTGATGAAGAGTATTATCTAATGGAACAGTCCATTGAATCTTACCAAATTTGATTAAGAATCAGACATCAATCAACTACATTGACTACAACAACAACAACATGAACTACATTCTACTGCATTGACTTCAACTAGAACATTGTACAAGATTCAGTAGGTTTCTTTGACAAAGGCTGTTATCGGATTCTTGAATATAAATGAAATTGATAGTATTGGTAGCTAACATACAGATCTATGGTATATTTGCTTTATTTTGTTTCATCTTCATCCACCTGTGATGGTATTCGATGAATCTAATAATAGTATCGGATAGATCTGTGATATATTCACTGCACTCTTGCCTTTGCTTCACTCGACTAAGAGGCCACTGAATGGAATTGATAGTGACAGCTATCGTCTAGCTAAATAGCTAGCGTACAAATTTATGATTCGTCTGCTTCATTTCTGCTTTGTCTCCATCCACTTGTGATTCTACTCCGAGAAACTGATGAGTCCAGTATGTCGTCAAGATCTGTGGCATATCTGCTGTGCTTTTGCCTCTAGACAAATCGTTTTGTTGAATTAATAGTTTTGATTTAATATTTGATATACTTCAATGTAACTAAAGTGCCTGGAGACCAACTTCAACCTTCAACATTTTTCAAACTTCTTATATCTCATTGAGATTGTGTCATGAACTTCTCATTCTAAAAACTTTTATACTTCATTGGGGTTTTTGGATGATTCCACGTTCTGATTATATTTGATATTTGATGAATTCCACTTTCTGATTATAAGCGATGATTCAGTTGTTGATTCGTTACATAATCTTTAATCATCCATTTCATGCCATTCATTATCAATTGAATCCACTTTATAATCTGTAGTTTATCCATTCAATACAAAATTGCCTATGAAATTGCCTAAATGAAATGGATAGTGGTGGTGGACGACGTACAGATCGAAGGGTATATTTTCGTCGTTTTTGTCTTTCTTCATTGGCCTGATACTTTCTTGACCAAGAGTTGTTATCGGATTGCTTGAGTAGTATCACAGGTGTATAAGAAAACACGAAAAAGAAGCAAATATACCATAGACCTGTACGTCGTCTACCACCACTATCAATTTCATATAGGCGGTCTTGTGGAAATTTTGTATTGAATGTATGAATTACAGATTACAAAGTGGATTCAATTGATAATGAATGGCATGAAATGGATGATTAAAGATTATGTAATGAATCAATAACTGAATCATCACTTATAATCAGAAAGGGGAATTCATCAAAAAACCCCAATGAAATATAAAAAGTTTTTAGAGAGTGAAGTTCATGACAAAACCTCAAAGAGATGTGAATAGTTTGACCAACGGTAGAAGTTGAAGTTGGTCTCCAGTTACTTTAGTCACACTGAAGTATATCAAAGCGATTTTTTCAAAGGCGAAAACACAGTAGATATGCCACAGATTCTTACAACATGCTGGGCTCATCATTTCCTTGGAGTAGAATCATAGGTGGCTGGAGACGAAGCAGAAATGAAGCACACGTATCACAAATTTGTATGCTAGCTATTGTCACTGTCAATCTCATTTGGTGACCTTATAGTCGAACGAAGAAAAGGCAAAAGTGCAGTGGATATATCACAGATCTATCCGATGATGGTATCAGATTCTTTGCGTAGTGTTTCAGGGGGATGAGAAAGAAACAAAATGAAGCGAATATACCATAGATCTGTGAGTTTGCTATCACCGCTATCAATTGGCATTACAGATTACAAAGTGGATTCAATTGATAATGAATCCCTAGATTCTTCGAGTAGAATTACAGGTGGATGAAGGAAAAACAGGCAAGATGCAGATATATTATATATCTGTATAAAAGCAGTGCCAACCACAAAAATTCAAATTGCATGACACTTTCATAAAGTTATAGCCGTTGTTCTTCATCAGGGAAGAAGTATTTCCGAAGGTAACTTTACGTGCATGTTACGAAGTAAAGGTGCAAAGTGGATATTTATTCATGATCTGCGAGTTGAAGAACGAAATTGGCCACGTAATGCTAAAGACTCATACATATATTTCTTCAAAGAGCAATAATTTCACTTGCTCATCAAATAACAATTCAATTACTATAATCTTCTATAGGTGATCCTGAAGAACATCGTATACGTTTATAATACCACAGCCGACTAAATATTCTTGAAGAATTTTTCAAAATGATTTTGATGGATATTTCACAAAATTCTAAAAAATTTCTTGTACAGTACTGAAAAATGCTCTGGACCGGATATTTTGAAGATATCTTTTTTTGTTGCATGATAAATGAATATTTGACATCTCTTTAAGATACTCTTTAAAATAATCCTAAAGAGCCATTGAAAAATGTTTGCTGGAAAACTATTTTCAACTTCATGCCAAATGGTACAAATTCTCGTTTTATCAAAAAAATTTCTGTTGGATACCTTAAACATATTGTGTGCAAGTTTTCTCTGTTCGTAAAATCTGTTTTGTTTCGTTTTCCTAACAATCATATTCCAAAAACAATGGGAATTCCTGCACAATACATGTTTAAAACAAAATCGTGGGCTGCTTTGAGCGCCAACTTATCGGTCAATTAATATTTACTTTTCGGAATCCTGCACATATGTATTGATTTATGGGAATTCACTTTTCTTTCCTTCCGTTCTTCATTCTTCATGTCGATTATCTATTGCTGTCCAATGATGAGATGACTGATGGAAACCCAAGTGAGTTTTTCATATCACAAATGATCTGAGGACATTTTCTTCATCGCTACGATCGCTATTAAATTAGACATGAGCATTCGAATTTTATTTATGTTCAGTTGAGGACACATCCAGAAAAAGAAGTGAAATCCCAATAAAAAAACTTCAAAAAAGTAAAAAAATCACGCCAAGTACATGAAAATGCGGTCAATCCTAAAAAAAATCTAAAAATACATTCAAACGAAAATTCTCCTACAATAAGAATTTCGATAAGATACAACAGGATATGCTTCACTTGAAAAAAAAAAGATGTGAAATCAATATGAGCTGCCAAGTACATTCGGTTATTCAAATGGTACGTAAACGATTTCTTGTATATTGTAACTTCAGTTTGTTTAAATTGTATTCAAAGCGATTTATGATTGTATTGAATTAACAATATATAGTGAGGTGAAACAAAAATTAGGTTCAACCATTTGACATACTAGAAACAACTCTGACCTATTTGAAACTCAACGTGTTGATCGTTTCTAATATGTTTTGAAATTTTTCACATACCAGAAACAGCGCTAAGTTATTCCAAACCAAACGCGTTAGTCGTTCCAAATAGATTTTGAAATCCACGTCAATGCGGAACACTTGGCGCGGCCGATGAAGATTTTATTATCCAACGTTTTGATCACATACTTTCAACAGAATTGTTTGAATATACTTGAGGCTCAAAACTCATGTAATCGGCCGCGCCAAGTGTTCCGCATTGACGTGGATTTCAGAATCTATTTGGAACGACTAACGCGTTTGGTTTGGAATAACTCAGCGCTGTTTCTGGTATGTGAAAAATTTCAAAACATATTAGAAACGATCAACACGTTGAGTTTCAAATAGGTCAGAGTTGTTTCTAGTATGTCAAATGGTTGAACCTAATTTTTGTTTCACCTCACTATATATTGTTAATTCAATACAATCATAAATCGCTTTGAATACAATTTAAACAAACTGAAGTTACAATATACAAGAAATCGTTTACATACCATTTGAATAACCGAATGTACTTGGCAGCTCATATTGATTTCACATCTTTTTTTCTCAAGTGAAGCATATCCTGTTGTATCTTATCGAAATTCTTATTGTAGGAGAATTTTCGTTTGAATGTATTCTTAGATTTTTTTTTAGGATTGACCGCATTTTCATGTATTTGGCGTGATTTTTTTACTTTTTTGAAGTTTTTTTATTGGTTATTATGACTTACCGTGATGTCAGCTTCTATCACAAATAAAAACAGAACTCAGCTCTATTTAGCCATCGTGGATCGGGTTAAAATAATAATTAATTTTATTCACAATCGATTTCTAACAATAACGAAAGTTGATTAATTTTGTTGGCTGAACGACTGAACAAGTTTGTTATTGTTAATACGCCATCTAGTCTGTTCAAGATACGAGGTTGCGCATGACAGGGTCCCCACTAGATAAGATACGAGATTGCATTTTGTTAAATAAAGTGAGAAATGATAAACATTTGGATTTATAATTTCACAGCAAAATTCGGCGATATTTGTTGATTATTTTTCTGATTAAAACTCGAAATCGTGAGAAATTAAGTTACAAGGTTACGTTAGCAAACCATCGATATATGCTAAACAGGATCGGGCTGAGACAGCATCCTTGTTCAACTCCCTTGTAGTCCAGAAACTTTCCGTTGTTTCATTTTCTGTTCTTATTTTCACCTTCGTCTCTTTATACAGAACTTGAATTTTATTAATCAAGTATGAGCTAATACCTGATTTCTTCATACTTTCCCACAATTTTCCTCGATGAACATTGTCAAAAGCTGCTCTTATATCCACGGCTAAGGCGAACACCTTCTCCTTACCTTTCTCTGCTGAACAACGTGATTTAGGATAAATATATTATCCATAGTGGACCTCCCCGATCTGAAACCTGCTCCATTTTCAGGCAGAATTTCCTTTATAACCATTTCTTGCTCCAATCTTTTCCTCAATATTTCTGTCATGATTTTGTATCCAGAGCATAGAATTGAGATTCCCCTATAATTTTTTGTATCCTCTTCATCAAGTTTCTTATATAATTTAACCACTACGCTTTGCGTCCAATCTTCTGGAACCTTTCCTCTTCTCCATACTTCTTGCATTATATCTCTAATTCTCCTTCTCGCGTTCTTTCCTCCATAAATCCAAGCTTCTGCAGAAATACCGTCTATTCCTATCGCTTTTTCCTTTTTCAATTTAGCAATTGCTGCGTCTATTTCCTCCTCTTGAATTCCTATATTTTCCCCCATATCCACCCCAACACTAATCTCCTGATTGCTCACTTCCCCTGTTCTTCCTCCTTCTACTCCATCCTCCAAAATACTTGTAGTTCCTCCCAGTAAGTTTATGAAATGTTCTTCCCGCGCTTTCTCAGAAATGTTATTTTTTACCACGTCTTTTCTTCTCCTCCTCTTGTTCAGGTATGCCCATATTTCCGTTTCCTGTTGGAGGTTTCTCCATACACTTTCCTCCTGTTCTATTTTTTCTTTCTGTTTTTTTCTAAACATTTCCTTCATTTCTTTTTCCTCTTCTATAAACCTTTTCTTTGTACCTTTTCCCTTTTTCCATGCTATGTATCTTCTTCTTACTTTCCTCTTCTTCCTAGTGCAGCTCTTATCCCACCAGGCTTTATGACCTATCCTCTTTTCACTCATTTTCACTTCCTCAACTGTCATAGCATCTTTTATAATATTCTTCAACTTGCTCCATTTTTCCTCCATTGTTATTTCTTCTATCTTCTGCATATTATCTGTTCTTTCTCTATACAGTTCAACAGCCTTTCCATCCCATCTTATTATCGTCCTCCTTTTCTCCTTTCCACTTTTAATCTGTCTTCATTCCATCTTATTATCGTCCTCCTTTCCTCCTTTCCACTTTTAATCTGTCTTCTTCTTTGTTTTCATCCTCCCAGTCCTTTTCCTGTTGCAGAACAATCTCCACCGGTAGATGATCAGAGTCTGTCTTATCACCCACTCTGAGAGTCTTTACATCATGTACACCTTCCTCGTTGACTATACAATAGTCTATTGTTGAATTCCCTCTTGCTCCCATATATGTGAATTCTCCTTCCCAGTCTCCCTTCGTTCTTCCATTGAAAATATATCACCCCTCCTCCACAAAATATCTTCCATCATTACTTATTGTTTCATCTTCATTTTTTCTTATCACGCAATTCCAATTTTCATCTTCCTCTACTGTCTCATTCAATCCTCCAATTCTTATATTGAAGTCTCCTCCGATTAATACTTTTCCTGCCCCATGATCTTCTATTTCCTCCTTTGATTTCTCAATCTTTTCTTTTGAATCTCCGTTGTTATAAATCGACCATATACTCCATACATCAGTTCCTATTTTCATTTGTAATTTCACAACTCCTACCTCTACCTTCATAGATTTCTTCTCTTCCCTCTTTTCTCCTTTTAATTTTCTTTTTCCCATTAAAAAACCTCCTCCCGCTCTACCCCTCATCTTTTCTCTTTTTGCAGGTATAATTTTCCATTCATATTCATCTGGTAAGTTTTTCCTTAAAATCTCCCCATCATTTCCCTCTATCCAAGTTTCAGATTCCAAAATATCCCCTTCCATATTCCTCCTAATTTGTTCTTCACCTTACAATTTTTAGTCTCCATTCTTTTCCTTTTGGCTTTTTCACTGTTCTTTTTCCCCTTCCTTCTCCTTTTCTTCATGAACTTCTGTTTCATTGAAAATCCGTCATCCTCCCCTGCTCTCTGTCTTCCTCCCCTTTACTTCCTCCAATCTCTTCCCCTCCTGCTGCTTCCTCTAATTCCCCTCCTCTTTCTTGAACTCCCCTTTCTTCTTCTTTCTGTATATCTACCTTCCATACCCCTTCAATATTAACTCTTCTGTATCCCGCTTTAAAGTTTTTTCCCTTTCCTCTTTGTTCCCTTACCCACCGATTAATTTTTTCTTGCACTTTTCTTCCCTCTCATGTGAGATCATTTTGAACATATATATTTTCATCCCTTACTTTGTATTCATCTTTCATTACCATTAACTTTTTCTCCCATTTGTCCAGTTTGCTATCACTACATTACCATTTTCTCTCACTGACAATACTTTAACTTCAACACCCATCTTTTCTCTGCATAAGTTTTCCATCAATTGTTTGTCTACATCACTTTTTCTAATTTAATCGTTACTTACTTTAGGAGGTAACTTTCGACATCTTTTGATACAATCAAAAATGTGTTTCGGTCCTTCAAGAATAGAAGATTTTGTCTTAATTTGGAACCACAGTGGTGCGTATATGTGTAATATGTATGTCACTATAAGCTGCAGGGTTTCTGACGGGTTTGCAGTGGAAATATATAGCCTAAGAATTCTGTTAGCTGTGGTCAACCAACGAGCATGTGCTATTGGTCCCGGGTCACGGTTGGCTAGATCTGTTGAACAGGATCCTGAATCAATGCTGAGAGCAATCTCGTGTAAATATCTTTGATCTTTACTGAGGATTTTGGAATCAATCTCTGGCAGAACGCAGCTGATCGGCTGAAAATCAACCACAGGCAACGACTCACATTCTGCAAGTTGTTTGCAGATAGCACCTGTGAATGAATGAGGACCACTTGTTCCCCCATTGCAGATAGCACCTGTGAATGAATGAGGACCAGTTGTTCCCCCATCAAGATCTTCGATGAGATGCCGCAAAGGCAATTCGTTAAAGTGCCTGAGGCAGATAACCCATTGTAAGGTTTTTTGTAATTTCATCTCAATATGTTGATTGGCTCCATTTTTCCAGCCAGTATTTGTTGCTGTACCATCGCAACCGATAACTGCAATACCAGATGTATCTATAGCATTGTCTTCGAAGTACCTCACAATGCTGAGGGCTGTATCCTTTCCGGTCTTTGAATCTGGTACTATATGGCAAACATATTTTGAGCCAGGTTCCTCAATAACAGAAATATGTTCTTCTTCTTTCTCTGTTTGATAGCGTTTACCGTTTCTTTCCTCTAAGTACAGTGTGTTATCTGATCTGCCGTCAAAGTACAAACACTTAGGACCCTCTGCTTGTCGCTCAATAAGCTGCGCTTCAACTAAACTAGCTCTGCATTTTTCTTTCTCACGTCTAATCTTGCTTCGATCAATAATCATAGATGAATTCTCATTAGTGACTAATCCCACATCTTTCAGCACGCTTGAAGCTATGGCTGCTGCTGCTCTGTCAGAAACCCCATACCGATCACATATCCCCCCAGTTGCTGGCAATGAAAAACGCATTTGTTTTTTTTCAGAAACAAAAGACGTTGAGCGTGGGAACTGAAAGGTTGCATCGTGCTGTTCATTGTCACTTTCTTCAAAATGTTTATTTTCTGTTTCAGGAATAGTGCTCAAAGAAGACGGACCTGCAGCAATTTCTATAGAGGAGTGCTGCAGAAGATTACTACGTTCTTTCCTCTGCATTTGTTTTGTCAATCTTTTGGTTTCTGTCAAATCTTTGGCTCCAATTTTCCCCTTCCTCAAATACCTTTGTGCATACAGAAACTTGAGTTCTATTACAGGTACTTTTCTGTCTTTAGGGCACCTGCATTGAATGACAACAGGATTGGAGCAAATGCATGCACTAAAAGATTTGTTGCAAATGCACTCAAATGTCATAGGGCATTTACATGTAGAAATATCGAATAAAGTTTCACATGACTCTTGGATGAAGTTCTTGTACTTTTCATGTGTTTTTTCCCTCTTGTAAGATTTTCTGAGAACATAATATTTGTCATGCAGGACTTTTATTTTTTGTATTATTCTGGCATGAGAAACGGCAGGAATGGAAGCTTTGCAATACAATGCTCCCAATTGTAAGGCTACACTGCTAGCCACTAAAGAAAAGTTGACTTTCTTCCCGGAGCACAGTCTATATCTTTCCTGGTGAAAAGCTCTCACGACATCCGCAGATGTTGGGAGGAAGGAAAGCGGCAATGGTCTTGGGGCCCCGAAGAAAGGACACGCCGTGTCTTTACGTGTCAGGGACATTGATAACCGATAATCAAGAATGTGTATGTGGAAATATATGCGATGCACACCAGTGCGTGTGGATTTTTCATAAGACACTCAGTCTGTAATAACGCTGTGACGATACAACAGATAATCAAGAATGTGTAGGTGGAAATATATGCGATGCACACAAGTGCGTGTGGATTTTCTATAAGACACTCAGTCTGCAATAACGCTGCGACGATACAACCGATAATCAAAAATGTGTATGTAGAAATACATGCAATGCACACAAGTGCGTGTGGATGTTCTATAAGACACTCAGTCTGCAATAACGCTGCGACGATCCAACTCTACTGTGCTACTGGATAATTAGCAAAGACGAGTAAGGAATGCCAGCCATTGAGTTTATGCCCCATAAGCAATTTCAGTTCATATAATAATTGAAGCGATAAGGATATTCTATAATACATCGGAAATTGTTTCGATGTAACTGTAAGGCGTCGACACCTATTTAGGGTGATTTGAGAGGAAAACGTGCTTTATGACCCCGTGCAGGCTTTCTGTGTTACCCCCTCCCCGTGAAGGGAGGAGGGGGATATGTTTTTGTTTCCATCAAAAATCTCAACATAATGCGACAAACCAAAAATTAGCTCGATCGGACAATTTAAGCAACCTGGAATATTTTGAAATATCCTTGAATTTTCGATGAAATTCAAAAACTTTAAACGAAATGCGCGAGTTGAAGATTTCATCCGATTTCAAAATTGTTTTTTTTCCTGAGTTTGTCTCGAAGAGTAGCAACTCTCCGCACTATTACGATTCGATTCAGAGACTTTTTTGTTTTTCACTCCACCCTACTGCCCATCTTTTCCTCCCATTCTTCCATTTTTCGTCCCCATTCCCTGTGTTTATTTTTTTAAAACTTCTAATGCTGCCTCACATTCATGTCTTTCCTCCTTTACTTTCCTTAGTTATCTTTTGATATCCTCCATAATATCCCTATCATCTTCGAAATCATCTTTTTCGTTAAAGGTAACTCCCTTATCCAGTGAAGACACCATCTGTAGGGTTCTTTGTTTATCCTCAATAGCGTCAGTCCTCTCACCTCCTCTACCTGTTTTACTGACCGGCTCCACCTCTCTCTCCCCTTCTTCTTTCTTCTTCTCATCCATAACTTGCGAAATAAACTTCAATGTTCTTTCCGCAAAAAAAGAACTTCTCCCTAAACTCCACTCTACCCCTTTATTACCTCACTTGCTACATCTCTTACACTATCTTTTCACAATCAATCTTGACTGTATTCGCACAAATATCTTAATAGTCTAACAAATATCTCTTACGCTATTCGTAAGCATCCGTCCACATCCACACCAACTAACCAAGTCCTCCTCCAAAGTATAATAAAATATCAAGAAATGCCGTATATATTATGGTTGCCTGTTGTGATCATTAGTATGTCATCCATCCATGTGAATCCATGATATTGCCAACAATTCATGAGTACAGATGTTTGATGATGAAAAAAATTGATTTTGAAGTAGTTACCGGTGAGATGCGGAAGTTTATATTGATGGGAATTTTTATTTTAACAGCATTTTTTTCTAATATTCCCACAATATTCGTGGAATCATATTCTAAGAATATTTGAAACAATCTCATTCAAACATTCTGAGAATATGCGTGGAACATATTCGCACGTGATAAGGATCCCCATAGAATATTTGAGTATCCTCAACGTATATTCTAAGAACGTGCGTGTGCTACCTGGGTTGTGATAAGTAAAACCATTTCATTCAAAAACCTTACTGCTAAGGAGTGGGGGTAACGTCATCAACTCTTGCGAGTCGTATGAACTGAGAAAATGAGATTGCACCGCAATATTGAATTTCATCAACTTTAATTCCTTACTATATATGGGGAAAACACGTCAAGTGTTCCCACTTGAAAATGTTATGGTCTCCGATTTTGATGAAATTTGGTGAAGTTGTTGCACTATCAGAGTACATGAACTGTGCAAATTGAGAAGGCGGGGAATATGGACGGGTTGCCGAGATACAGGGGCTGGAAGTTTTGGGTATTTTTGTTTTCGTTAAATCATAAGTCTCATACACGTGCACTCGAAGGGAGCGGAGTACAGGTTTTCCAAAGGTTTTTTCCTGTACTTTCCGATAAAAATGATGACAATATCCTCAGATTACACAGGCCGACAAAATTCGACGAAAATCCAGAACCAGAGACCAGACTTAGTATACCCGAAGGATTTTGACGCGCTGAATCCGAAACCGAGCTCAGAATTGCTCCTATACGTCTGGTTTTGTGCAAAAAATGCGGTTTTTCGCTGTTTTTGAGGTTCTGTAATCGAACCAGAAAAAAATTTATCAGAAAACGTAGTATGGCAATCAAAAGTACTACCCTTCCCCCTCCAAACCTATTTTGATTTTTTCAAATATCTATGTTTTTCACTAAGATATCGTAATCTGAAATTTTACCATTCAGGGTATCAAGCCATCCACACAAAAATCGAAAAAAATTTTGCTCGGGATTAGACTATGTTCATCCTACGTTTTTGGGCTCGCTGATTCCAAATCTGGAGCCCTTTTTACCCCATCAGGTCAGGGTTTTCCAGGAACTCAAGAAACAACCCTTAAAAACTACCCTCACTAAACCATAACTAGGCTGACCCACCTGACTCTATACACAACAAGTTAAACCGCTTATTTTCCATTAAACACACAAATTCCCAGCCATTTTGATGATTTATTTATTTTTCCTTTCTTTGTATATGAACAAACTCCAAACTCACAAACTACTACATCTACGTAACCTAGAAAGCAGCGAGTGGAATGGCTCATTCTTTTCAGAATGGAAAAATTCCAGACTAACAAGCTCTCACTCCTACGTATCTCAGGGAGCAGTGCGGTTTAGTAATCTATTCTTTCATTTAAATATGTAGTTATACCGAAATAGCAAGTTCCACATCTATAGATCCTAGCGAAAAATCAGTTAACTCGCTTATTTCTCTTCATATAGACTCCAACCTTACAAGCTCACAAGTATTTGCGACGCCTATATCGTTAGTTCTTCCTTTCGACCGTTAGAGGGTAAGTGATTAGGTTTTCAATATCGGTGTACATCGAGAGAGCTGTTCCTGCAATCAATTTCATGAAGTTAGACTTTTCCTTTTTTAGTGATTATTTTTTGCAGTTAGGGTTTTTATTTTTCGATTGATCATTCTTTGAATAACGTTGTAGCGTTTTAATGGTAGGATGCGTTGATGATATCATTTGTTTCATGGTATATATCTATCCTCGTTAGAGATCAAGTTTCAGTGGCAGGCTGACAGATTAATCTCGTGTAAATCGTAGTTTTTCTACATAGTGAGTTTTTAATTTTTGTGTAGCTGTAGATAGAAGCAGAAGAATGAGTTCAAGAAATCCTTGCGCTAATAAAGTTCATACATTTTGTTACGTTTGTGGAAAGTATGAAACCGATCCTTACCGTCGATCAATCAATGACCTCATAAAATCCTTATACGTCAAATGTTATGGGACGTGGATGAGAAACTTGGATAAGCCATAGGTACCAACCTCAATTTGTAATACATGTAGATTGCATTTGACAAATTTCGGAAATAAAAGTATGAAGACTGAAAATGTTATTATTCAACCAACCATTTGGCATGAGCCCGAGGATCACGTTACAGATTGTTATTTTTGTTTATGTCAAACAAAGGGGTTTTCCAAAAAATATTTGAACAAAATCATTTACCCGAAGGTAAAGAGTGTAACACCAGCTAAACTTGGTACTGTAGGTCGTTCTGAAGAGAGACTTGTCCGATCAATTCACGAAGCAATGGATACTGATGAGATCGATACAACTGAAGATGTTTATTATGAAGAGAGTGATGAGCATGAAGGTCCACAATTTTTTGACCGAGCTGGATTGGATGATTTTATACGTGACCTTAATCTTCCAAAAGATAAAGCTGAGCTTTGTGCTTCAAGACTTAAAGAGAGGAATCTACTATTACCTGGCACTAAAGTAACGGTGTACAGAAAAAGAGAAGAGCAGTTTATTAAGTACTTTTCAATGGAAAATGAGCTTGTGTATTGTAATGATATAGAAGGACTAATAAATTTATATAAAATAGATTCATATAAACCGGAGGACTGGCGTCTCTTTGTAGATTCATCCACAGAATATCTGAAAGCTGTATTATTACACAACACAAATAAGTACGCTGCAATTCCAGTAGGTCACTCAACTACACTGAAAGAGTCTTATGACAGTTTCAAATTTCTGCTGGAAACCCTAAAATACAGTACTCATAATTGGCTTATTTGCGGAGACTTCAAAATGATCAATCTTGCAGTTGGTTTACAGTCGGGAAACACTAAATACCCTTGTTTTCTTTGCCTTTGGGATAGTCGCGCAAGGGATAAACATTGGATAACAGAAAAATGGCCAGAAAGATTACAGTGGAATATCGGTTATTATAATGTTGTTCATGAAAGTCTTGTTGACAGGAACCGAGTATTATTGTCACCACTGCACATAAAACTGGGTTTGATGAAACAATATGTGCAAGCGTTGGATACCGAAGGGGAATGTTTCAATTATATCAGATCTACATTTCCGCATTTGAGTGATGCTAAAATTAAGGCAGGTGTTTTTGTAGGGCCCGACATGAGGAAGCTTATGAAAGACGATGAGTTCATCAAGACCATGACATCTGCTGAAAAGGATGCTTGGTTGAGTTTTAAAGCTGTAGTAGAGAAATTTTTAGGAAATCACCGAGATCCACAGTTCAGAACTATCGTGACTACAATGTTACAGAACTTTGAACGATTAGGTTGTTTGATGAGTATGAAAATACATTTTCTCAAATGTCATTTAGACTATTTCCCAGATAATGTTGGAGCATTCAGCGAAGAAATGGGCGAACGGTTCCATCAAGACTTTCAACAAAAAGAGCAACATTATCAGGGTCGATGGAATGAAAAAATGATGGCAGACTACTGCTGGTCATTAAAAAGAGAAAATAATGATCCTACTAATCATAAGCGGAAGTCTCTTCAACGATCCTTCGACATGAAGCGCGAACGTTTTCATGAGAAAAAGAGCAATTAATCTTGTCTGGACTGGCTAGGCAATCTGAGGTCTCGCCTTCACTGGCTGGATAATGCTGAGTCCCGCCTTGATTGGCTGGGCAATCCCAAGTCTTGCCTTCACTGGCTGGGAAATCCTTAGTCTTGCCTTTACTGGTTGGACAATGCTGAGTCCTGCCTTGATTGGCTGAAGTAGGTGGATTCGCCCGCTTGTCATATGGGATGCGATTCAGCTCGCTGTTTCCAAGTCAGGTGGATTAGTCTATTTGTGTTCGAGTGGGGGTGGTTTTTAGGGGTGATTTTCTAAGTTTACGAAAAACCCCGACCTGATGGGGTGAAAAAGGCTCCAGATTCGGAATCGGCGACCCCAATGACGATATCTTGGTGGGAAAAATAGATATTTGAAAAAATCCAAATAGGTTTGGAAGAGGTCTGATTGAATTCCATTCAATCATTTGTCAATCAGATTTGATCAGATAAATTTCCAATGTTGTCAATATTTTCCCAATGTGATTTTGATTGCCTCTTGCCAAATCTTATTGAATCTTGTACAATGTTCTGACCAAATCTCGTGAAATTTTATTGAATCACATTCTATAGATTTTTTTAACCAGGGCGGGTGATAAAAAAAATCAATATCACATACTGACCATCAAACCCGGATGTAGGCTTTTTAACGGGCTAGAACCGGCTCTTCATCGACATCGCGAGACCATTGGCAGCCAATTGAAACGCCTGGAATCATTGTTTGTAGGGCTGAACCGCGCTGCGACTGATAATCGACCTCGCTGCGCTTGGGGTGTGGGTCGCGTCAGTATATGCAACTTGAGTCCCGTGGAAGTTATTGAGGGAACATATTGTTTGACCTCTCATTTCAAGAAAAAAGAATGGGCTCTCTTATGAGCCTAATCTCAAAATTTTCAAAAAGGTCGATTTCATGAAAAAATTGAAGAATGAAGAAAATCACTTTTTTCACCTAAATAATCTGAGGATATTGTCATCATTTTTATTGGAAATCACAGGGAAAAACTTTTGGAAAACCTGTACTTCGCTCCCTCCAAATGCACGTGTATGAGACTTATGATTTAACGAAAACAAAAACACACAAAACTTCCAGCCCCTGTATCTCGGCAACCCGTCCATATTCCCCGCCTTCTCAATTTGCACAGGTTTTTAAAAGGTTTTTCCCTGTGCTTTCCAATAAAAATGATGACAATATCCTCAGATTATTTGAGTGAAAAAAGTGATTTTCTTCATTCTTCAATTTTTTCATGAAATCGACCTTTTTGAAAATTTTGAAATTAGGCTCATGAGAGAGCCCATTCTTTTTTTTTTTGAAATGAGAGGTCAAACAATATGTTCCCTCAATAACTTCCACAGGAATCAAGTTGCATATACTGACGCGACCCACACCCCAAGCGCAACGAGGTCGATTATCAGTCGCAGCGCGGTTCAGCCCTACAAACAATGATTTCAGGCGTTTCAATTGGTTGCCAATGGTCTCGCGATGTCGATGAAGAGCGGGTTCTAGCCCGTTAAAAAGCCTACATCCGGGTTTGATGATCAGTATGTGATATTGATTTTTTTCATCACCCGCCTTGGTTAAAAAAATCTATAGAATGTGATTAAATGAAATTTCACGAGATTCGGTCAGAACATTGTACAAGATTCGATAAGATTTGGCAAAAAGCAATCAAAATCACATTGGGAAAATATTGACAACATTGGAAATTTATCTGATCAAATCTGATTGACAAATGATTGAATGGAATTCAATCAGACCTCTGTCCAATTTTGATGATATTTGGCAAGGAAGAATGGGTTTGTTTAATCAGCGCTTAGAATAACCAAGGAAGCACACTTTTCATCAACATCACTGACCATCAAACATTTTTCATGATAAAAGTGATCAAATACTTGATTTATATTGAATTTTACATAGAAAGAGCCAGCGGAGGACTTCTTACGCTCATAGATGAGTCTTATAAAAATTATCAAATCTTATTCAGATCAAATGAGTATATATTTATGAAAGTTGCGTTCAATACTCAAATTCTTATTATTGGATCTGTGTATACGAATCCAAAATCGGATTCCAATATCTTCTTAAATAGCATGAATGATATCTCACTTACAATTTCATCGAAATACGACAATTACATACTTATACTTGGGGGGGATTTCAATGATAGAGTGGGAAATTTGAATCAATTAAACGAAACATTGGACTTGTGTAACTCTTCTCTTCATTCACAGAGATCTTCTTCCGATCAGGAAATTAATCCTAGGGGAAAGAAATGAGTAGAAATAATGGAAAATCATGAACTGATACTTTTGAATGGTAGATCCAAGGAAGATAGCCCCGCTCAGTTTACGTTTACAAATATGAGAGGTACATCGGTCATAGACCTAGTTTGGACGAATCTTGCGGGGTTATCTCTTATCAGGAGCTTCAAAGTACTTTTTACACCAACTTTCTCGGATCACTTCCCAGTGGAGGTTAGCTTCTCTGATGAACCTTTTGAGCCGATAGCTCATATCACAGCTTCCCTTAGATGGAAACCCTCCTTGGCAAGTGAATACTCCCGTTCTATTCAGATTTCTCCAAATATTTGTAATATTTATAATACCGTAAACGACCTTTCGGAGAATTTATCAGAGTCAATTGAAAGCACTGCACGCAACTTAGGTTCAACATATACTCATAGCACGAACACTCTAAATCATAAACCTTGGATCGATCATGAATGCAAAGCACTCAGAACAGAAATATCAAAACAGTTAAGAATATGTGAAAAATCATCTTCCGCACCCGACACTCTTGCGAAATACTCTGAAACAAAAATTAAGTATACGAGGGTGGATTGATAAGTTTCCGGCCTGACCAAGAGATGGCGCCACTAGGCCTACCTTGAGGTGGCGTTCTATAGTACCATCCTTAGATAGCTTGTAGCTATAGTTTCAGTCCGATCACCATATTAGTTTAGTTTTGAGAGCACGCTGACCAAGACGCCTCTGTGTTTTTCGTAAAAATGAAAAAGCTGGAAAATCGTGCTGTCATCAAATACTTTTATTTGAAGGGGTTAACGCCGAAGGAAATTAAAGAAGAGATGGACCCAACACTGGAGACATCCTCCCCATCATATTCAACCGTTAAGCAGTGGGTTTCCGAGTTTAAAAAGGGTTGTGTGAGCACCTCTGATGAGCCTCGCTCAGGACGCCCCATTGAGGTCACAACTCCAGATATGATCGTAAAAATCCATCAAATAGTGCTGAAAGATCGCAGATTAAAAGTTCGTGAGATAGCTGAGCCCTGTAAGATGTCATATGAACGTGTACAAAATATTTTGCACCAACATTTGTATATGGAAAAGCTCTGTGCAAGATGGGTGCCGCGTTTGCTAACAGTCGACCAAAAATTGATTCGAAAGAACATTTCTACCGCCAATTTGGCGTTGTATAAGCGTAATCCAAGCGAATTTTTGCGTCGATTCGTAACCGTTGACGAAACTTGGGTCCACCACTACACTCCTGAAACCAAAGAACAGTCTAAACAGTGGATTGGACCAGGGGAACCAACTCCAAAGAAGGCAAGAACAATTTTTTCGGCGAACAAGGTTATGGCTACTGTTTTTTGGAATGCAAGAGGTATTATATACATTCATTACCTTGAAAAGGGTAAAACTATCACTGGTCAATACTACGCAGACTTATTGCAACGTGTGAGCCACGAAGTGAAAATTAAACGACCTCATCTGGCGAAGAAAAAATCTTGTTTCATCACGATAACGCACCAGCGCACACGTCAATCGTTGCGATGGCTAAAATCAACGATCTGAAGTTTGAATTAATGCCGCACCCTCTCTACTCTCCAGACCTAGCCCCGAGTGACTATTATCTGTTTCCTAACCTCAAAAATGGCTTGGCGGTGAGAGATTTGCGGACAATGAAGAGGTAATCAAAGCTGTAAATGGGTATTTTGAGGAGCTTGACGAATCAGTCTATAGAGATGGCATTACTAGACTAGAACACCGCTATGAGAAATGTATCAGCCTTGGAGGAGATTATGTTGAGAAGTAAAAAAAAAAAAATTCTTAAAAACGTTGTTTTTCTTGGTCAGGCCGGAAACTTATCAATCCACCCTCGTAAGAACGCTATTGCACTAAAAAATAATAACTACAAATTGAACATTGTAAACCAAATTGCATCTGCGACAGACACCTCAGCTTTTTGGTATGTTATAAACAAATTTACATCGCGATATCCATTCAAAGAATACATAAAACTAGAAACTTGGGAGAAATATTCTACAACGCTTTACTCCTCAGGAAACCATATGAAACTATTCTCCCGCACACCACTGACACTCTGCTTGATTCCATGATCACTGATCAAGAGATAGCTGACAGTCTACGCAGATACAAGACAAGAAAATCTCCAGGTTCAGATGGAGTCAGCTCCGAATTTTATAAGAGTTTACCACATAATTGGTTGTTATACTTGAATGTACTTTTCAATAGAATTCTGACGGAAGAAATGATACCGAATTCCTGGGCGTCTGTACATGTAAGGATGGTCCACAAAAAGGGTGAAAAAGATCATCCTCTGAATTACCGTCCAATTGCGTTGGTGAATGCCATCACAAAAATCTTTACACTGATACTTTCGTCAAGATTAACTCAATGGACAACCATCAACAATGTGATACCGGAATGGTAATCGGGCTTTAGGTCTAAACGAGGTTGCATGGAAAACCTCTTTACACTTAATTCGGTAATTCGAATCCACCTTGCTCGGGCCAGAGAAAAATTTTCACCCTTTTTGTTGACTTCCGTCGAGCTTTTGACTCGATCGCTCATAACATTCTCTGGGATAAATTGCACTCCATCGGCCTCAGCTCTAAATTCATAAATATCCTAATAAGCCTCTACTCAAAGGCAACACGATCGATTAAAACTCAAGAAGGGCTAACTCGACCAGTAGATATAACCGAAGGAGTACTAAGGGGAAATACTGAGCCCTCTGCTCTTCTCCTTGTTTATCCCGGACCTCGAAGAATTCTTACGTAAAGAATGAATCAGAGGCGTCTCCATTTCTCACTTAACTGATATACTTATGTTGGGCTATGCAGATCACCTAGTCTTATTCGCAGATTCGCAAGTCAATATGAAAAAATTACTTTCGGCCTTCTATAAATGCTGCAACGCTTCCGGACTGGAAGTCAACACTGGGAAAACCAAGATAGTTGTATTGAGGAAGGGGGGACACTTCTATTCAACTAAGTTCTCTCCTTTTATGTATGGTAGGGAACAGATTGAAGTAACTAATCAATATACATATTTAGGAATCATATTCTCCTCCTCGGCCATCTTTTCTAAATATCTGCCTGTAGTATTGAGTAAATTAACACAAGCTATAAGTTTAAGTTTAGCTATTCTAAAATCCCTGAATCTAGACTCTTGGCACCCTGTGAATAGATTGTTCGATAGCCTGGTCAAAAGTATATTACTGTACGGCTGTCCCATATGGAGTCTGAGATACCTGGACGAGGTCGAGAGAATTCAAGCCTCATATTTCAGGAAGGTGTTACTGTTACCTCGCAGCACCCCTAAGTATGGAATTACGTTGGAGGTAGGGAGACCTTCCCTATCTAAACCTATTTTTGAACAACCCATAAATTTGATTGTGAAAATTCTCACTACGCCGGAGTATCGTTACCCTAAAATATCTGTGAATAAGCTAATTCTGCTCGCTGAATCAAGCACGGCAACAAACAAAAAATATAACTGGGCACTCCAAATCAAAGAGTTCTCCCTATATGCTAATGCTTTCGATTTATGGGGCAATTTAACAGGAATCTTGATCCCTGTTAACAAGGAAAATGCGATCGCCTCATATGAGAAAACTCTGCACGGAAAAGACAAAGAAAGGGTGGAGGCATCCTCCACTCTACAAATCCTGCCACATCTATCACTCTCCCAAGGACCACAGAGATATCTCACTCTCAGGCTAAAAGCTCCCATAAGAAGTCTCATCGCCCAAATACGCTTGATGAATGATGTATACCCAAGACTTATAATAAATACAGAAGTATACTCCCTAAACGCGGACCTGACCTGCCATCTATGCGGAACGACTTCACAGCAATTACTGTTCCACTACTTGGTCGAGTGCCCCTCCCTTATTTCTCAAAGAAAAGGTATTCTTGGTGATGCCAGTAATGCGGAGGAGATAAAAAAGGCATGGTTAACACTTATGGACAACCCTGATGAATGGCAGAGCGCTAAGTTGTACAATGATATGAAATCAGCAACTAAATTGTAATAGGTTATAATCGGAATTATATTCCTCTAAAGCTAAATTGAATATCAGAATTGAGTGAAACCATGACCAATACTAATAATATCATTGAATTCGTTCAAGCATCAATATAACTATTATTATTATTATTATCATTATCATCATCATCATCATCATCATCATCATCATCATCATCATCATTTATGGTGATTATTACTTCTCCTTGCAACATTAATCTAGATAGATATCTTCAGTGATCTCGATGTGAAACTTTCAGGTTCTTCAAAGCCTAACCACAAGCCTGTAAAACCAATTAAGATTACTCACCATGGTTGGTCTAGAACAAAAGTTAGAATAATTTTAGGAACCACAATTCTTTTGATAATTTTTACACCTCTGTAGAGCCTGTTGAGTGTTGTGTAACAATTCTTCAGAACAGAAAAATGCATATTTTGTTTCATTCTCTAATCATCAGGGAAAAGTGTGAATTCCACCAGGGAATTTAACCGGAACTTGATCCAAATCTTTTGTGTCAGATTTCTCCACAGTACTTGAATATTTTCAAAATATTGCTGTATATACCATTTCTCGAATGTCTATAGAAATGCTTTATAGAGCGATATTTTGAAAATATTCAAGTATTGTTGAGAAATCTCAAACGAAAAATTTGGCTAATGTCTCAGCGCTAGTATTTTCTTAATATGTTCGAAATTATAGAAAGATAACGCATCTAATGTGTATCTTTGATATTTAATCAGATGTAGATATAGAGCATCGAGGTGCGTTTTACCTTATCTACACATCGCTTGGCTGAAGGTTTGAGTTTGTTGAATACCATACCAATATCGCATGCGTGATAGTATCTTGACAAAGAATACAGATAAAATAAAATATTATAAAGTTTAATCCTTCAATCTCATGACACTTGATCATTTTCAACTGTTACGTACATTGATTGATAAAGATAGTGAATGGCATTACATTTGAACGTATTCTGAAATAACTTTCCATCTATTTGTATCCGTTCTTATGATAGTCTAAAAGTTCAGCCATCTCATTTACACTTTGTTATAATCTATGAATTAATAATTAAAAACTATTGAACTATTGAACTTGCAAGTATAACAAACTATTTGTTGAATAAAGAAATCAGTATGTCAATTTCTGACAAGCTTAGGAGAAATATTTTTTTCCAGAATTTTGTAGATTTTAAAATGAGATCACATACGCATTTCGCGTCAAAATCAACGGATATAATTCTAACTTCTTGCGATCTTTCAAAATCATGTTTCACCATGCAAAGTAACCTTTCTTCCTTCCGGTCATGAACATCTGATATTGTATTTGAGCGTACGGTTTTTTGCGGATATCATTTTTGGCGTTGATGTATCTATTTTCAGATTTCATGCTCGTAGGACATTTGATCTCTATAACGAAGTCTTGAGTCAAACCATCCGGCGAAGCACCGTAAATAGGATATTTAGGGTCCAATCGTAATCCGCTACGTTCAATTTTTACTCCTAGTGCGTTTTCAGCAGTGCGATCACCTTTTGTTTTAAAAATCTACCCGTTGCATTGCGGTACTATCTGCAATGACAGTAATAAATAACTTGGTGCGTTCCTCCATTTTTTTAAATGATTGAAATCAAAGGAAAATATATCCTCCCTCAGATGGATTTTAATCAGTCACAGCAATAAAGGTTTAATAAATTTTAGGATGAATCTATATTTTTATCCACTCAGTTGGGGTGTATAAAAATCATATGAATTCAACCCTCATCACTTATATGAGGTCAGAATGACCTCAACTTCAACTTGAATAAAATTTGAATGGGAGCACTTATCAGGACCTATGCTGCCGTCTGGTAAAAGTTAGGGGTCTCTACTATACGTTCAATATGCTCTCATTAATTATTTCTGCTGTTTTTGTAGTTGAATAGCAATTTGACCCCATATAAATGATACGTCATTTTCAAGAGGTGTAAGTAATGAGGATTAAAATTCTGTTATCTTTTATAGGCATACGAGGAGGAGCAGGGGTGGTGAATTATAATATTGTAAATTCGAATGATGTCAAAATTGGATCAAGAACGAGCTACATTTGCAATGTACATCAATATACTGGAAATAATGGAGGTAAATTCATAATACCTATAGTGCCCCTGAATTGTTTCCACTGGAAATTAGTCCCAACAGTAAACTATGTATATTGAATGTATATATAATTTTAAAAACCCTAACAGCATACTCCTTCGCATCTCCGTGGAGACCACGGAGATACGACGAAGTGTGCTGTTAGGGAACTCAAAATATTCAAGAAGAATATAAGAAGTTGAAGAAAAGATTTGGAAAAGATTACAGAAAGAAGAAGATTGAAGATTAGATGAAATAAAATTATAACACAAAAAATTTCACCTGTTGAACAACAAATTTTTTTCTCCATGTGAAAGATTTGACATAATATGCAATATACTCTTCAGATACTGCTAGAAGTCAGTCGGAAGGAAATTCAATGGAATCAAAGTCTCGAACCATGCCAGAAGAAGTCAGATTATTAACAGTTTTGGATGAAGAAATCACGATACCAGATATTCTTCTCATCAAAACTCATTTGGGACACGGATGGAAGGAAATCGCCAGGCAGCTGTCTTACTCTGAAGGACAAATTGAACAATTCCAAGAAAACTATCGTCTCTTGGGAATAGATGAGGTGATTCCAATCTTTCAATGAAAATATATATTTTTAAATTTGAGATAACCCCAATATGATTAGCAATGTTAATATTACAATTTTATTCACTGCTTTATTCATGTACCAAATTGCTTTGAAACTATTCAACTATCCCAATAAAAAATTTTTCTTACAGATTTCTGAAATTTGAAAATTTCTGGTAGAGTTTTTTGAGAGGATTTCAGGATTAATAATTTCTCAGATTTGCAGTGATTTTCAAAGATATTCATAAATGTGCAGGAGAATTTTCAATGAAAAAACATGCATAACAAACCAGTTTCTCAGAAGTTTTCACGGTTTGAAAAAATTTTCAATTTTCCAGTTTCTTTCAAACGTCTTGAGAGTTTTACAATGATGTTCAGAAAAATTTTCAAATGATTTTTCTCTGGAAATCAACTTTTCATGGCTGCATGTATCTGTTTAGGTTGGTAGATGAAATTTCGGATGAACCATAATTGACCCGAAGAGCACCCTGGTAACACACAATCTTCGTCATACGTTCTGAGAATGTTTGCAAGACGTTTAAACATTCTAGGGACGTTCGGAGAATATTTCACGCACATTGGTGTTACTTGGGATAGTCTCGAAGTATACCAAAGTATACCGTAGACCAGAAGTCAGTAAACCCGAACGGGAGTAATTCCGAAAAGTAATAGTTCGTTACTAGCCGCATGCGAATTGAATAAAATATGACTCAACTTTTTCAGGATTACTGACTTCGGTTGATTATGGTTTACTAAATGCTGAATAAAAACAAACTAATCCCACAAATTAACGGTTCCTAACAAAGGTTATAATGTCCAGAAAGAATAGGTGAAAAATATATTGCCATTGGATAAAAAGCAATAAAACAGATTTGGATGTGAGTCATAATTGAACCGTCAAACGAACTTACCTTAAAGTAGTTCTCCGGGAGAATTCAGGATCAAATTAGAAAAATTATTGTCAAGCAGAGCACCAAGGTCGAAGGGATTCGATAATCATATTCGTTGGGACTTATATTCTTATTTATGACAAAAAAAGAACCAACTCGAAGTATAAATAAACAACCTTGTAACAACAACGCGAAATTTGACATGGTTTTTTTTTTAATTTTAATTTTTGATCCGTTTATGACTTATGAGGGCTCATTTTGTTTCTTGTGAGATTTAAGAAACCTTTAGCATGGAGATTTTTTTATATGAGTCATCATGACACTGTCACACGCTTTTTTTTATTAATAGTAAAATACATTCCCATAAACAAAAGCGTGTGACAGTGTCATGATGACTCATATAAAAAATCCCCATAGTAAAGGTTTCTTAAATCTCACAAGAAACAAAATGAGCCCTCATAAGTCATAAATGGATCAAAAATAAAAATGTTTTCAAGAAAAAAACCATGTCAAATTTCGCGTTGTTGTTACAAGGTTGTTTATTTATACTTCGAGGTGGTTCTTCTTTTGTCATAAATAAGAATATGAGTCCCAACGAATATGATGCTTCGGTGCTCTGCTTGACAATAATCTTTCTAATTTGATGCTGAATTCTCCCGGAGAACTACCTTAAGGTGAGTTCGTTTGACGGTTCAATTATGACTCACATCCAAATCTGTTCTATTGTTTTTTATCCAATGACAATATATTTTTCACCCATTCTTTCTGGACATTATAACCTCTGTTAGGAACCGTTAATTTGTGGTATTAGTTTGTTCTTATTCAGTATTCAGTAAACCATAATTACCCGAAGTCAGTAATCCCGAAAAAGTTGAGTCATATTTTATCCAATTCGCATGCGGCTAGTAACGAACTATTACTTTTGGAATTACTCCCGTTTGGGTTTACTGACTTCTGGTCTACGGTATATTTTGGTATACTTCGAGACTATCCCAAGTAACACCAATGTGCGTAAAATATTCTCCGAACGTCCCCAGAATATTTAAACGTCCTGCAAACATTCTGAGAACGTTTGACGAAGATTGTGTGTTACTAGGGTTCGCGTTGTTGTTACAAGGTTGTTTATTTATACTTCGAGTTGGTTCTTTTTTTGTCATAAATGAGAATATAAGTCCCAACGAATACGATTATCGAATCCCTTCGACCTTGGTGCTCTGCTTAACAATAATTTTTCTAATTTGATCCTGAATTCTCCCGGAGAACTACCTTAAGGGCAGTTCGACGGAGATTATACGAAAGCCCCGTTCGAGATGATTACACGGTAGTAAGTGCCGTTCCCGCTAGGTGCCCCAACGTTCAGAGTCTACAAAAAATGAAATTCCCTAGCCCTTCCAATTGACCAGTGTTGCCAGTATTCCCTAGAAAAATCTTCAGCATCTGATGATTGGTTATTTCTTGTACAACTGGCCAATCATATTTTCAATTTGGAAAGAAATGACAAATGCCAAAAAATCTCAAGATTTTTCTAGGGAATGCTGGCATCACTGCAATTGACGCGCGCCAAATCCTTCATTATTTAGAGTTAGGGGTTTTGGATTCACTTCTGTGATAGAAAAAACAAGATCTTGTGAAAGAAACGAACTTTGGGCAGGGTATTGATACTTTGGGTGGGCTGTAATCATCTCGAACGGGACTTTCGTATAATCTCCGTTGAACTTCACTTCAGGTAAATTCGTTTGACGGTTCAATTATACTTCAAGCCCCGTTCTTCGAGATTACACTGTAGTTGTTCAGAGTATCCAAAATCTTGATTTTTTATTCCTGTTGCTACAATCAATCATTAGTTCCTATTTGATAGAACTTTACTCTTATTTGATACAAATATTTTGTTTCTCACCAACATAAAATAAACATATTTTAACATGTATCATCTTTATAATCTTACCAATTTACCACAAATTATAAACCATAATGAAGCACAAAATGATATGAATTCTACAGCACATATACATTAAACTTCAGAACTATATCTTATAACAAAACAAAGGAAAAACTTTTTCTTCAGTCTTACTTTTTCCATCATACTTCTGCAAAACTAGAATCTGATACTATCTCCTTACCCGAAGGGAACATGAAGCTCCGACAAATGTTCAGAATAGATCATGATAGATCAGACTGAAGCTCTGTTGGAGCTCAAGTTTAGATTCGTAAACGTTCGACGAAGGTCCGATGAACCTTGAAATGTCCACTTGAAAATAGTTTGAATGAACGTTCATAAAACGTTCATCGAACGTTTGCTAAAGGTTCGTTCGAGTTGCAATTTTTCGATCAAAGTTTTTTTCAAAGTATATTTTTCCACGAAAAAATGAAAGATTGAGGCATTTCTAACTATAATTGTAATTCCGTCTGAAACATAAAAAATTGAAGGTTGAATGAATCTTCGTAGAATCTTTAATAAACGTTCTATGAACCTTCATTCAAGCTATTTTCAAGCGGACATTTCAACGTTCATCGGACCTTCGTCGAACGTTTCCGAATCTAAACTTGAGCTCCAACGGAGCTTCAGTCTGATCTATCATGATCTATTCTGAACGTTCGTCGGAGCTTCATGTTCCCTTCGGGTATTATAAAACTTAGCGAAGGCACTTGACTTCTCCGTCCAGCTGGCTGTCTGGCGAATTATTTCTATATTTAAATCTTTGGTGTAAACAACTGATGTAACTGCATGCCGGGTAGAGTGGCCTGTAAATATGTAAGTATCAATATCACACCTTTTTAGGCACTCATCGGTTTACCCTAACAGCGGAATGCTGAGCAAATATGCAGCAAATTGTTGAAAACGTACAACAACAGTTTGAAGCAATTTGCAGGGACGTTGCGTCGCCAAATGCGCAACAACCCTAACAGCACACTTCGTCGCATCTCCGTGGTCTCCACGGGGATAGGTGGTATCTACGCGGAGACCGCGGAGATGCGAAGGAGTGTGTTGTTAGGGAATATGCTGTAAATCTCCCGTACAGCAAAACCACCGATCCTCCCCCTAAGACTTCGGTGGACCAGAGGTGGAGAATTGGTGGAGAAATGGGAGCCGTGGAAATAAGGGAGAAATAAGGGGAAGTCTCTATTGAGGCAACGGAGAGGCGACGGAGAAATGTCCGCCCCCTGTATTTTCAGTAAAACTTGAATTCGTGGATTCATACATTCAGATTTGGTCACGTAAATGCACCAATAAGAATTATATCGAAAATACAGGGGGCGGACATTTCTCCGTCGCCTCTCCATTGCCTCAACGGAGACTCTCCCTTATTTCTCCCTTATTTCCACGGCTCCCATTTCTCCACCAATTCTCCACCTCCGGTCCACCGAAGTCCTAGGTGGAGGATCGGTGGTTGTGCTGTACGGGCTAGGAGTTTAGCTTGAGTTGTTATCATGTTGCTAGGAAGTTGCTTGGTTTCATGAAACTCTCAATCACATGTGTAGCAAATTCCCAACAACTCTACGAAAACTTGATAGACAACTTAAGAGCAACGATTGCACAGCAACTTTTGTTGTGTGGGTACGTAGTATACCAGCACGGAGGCCTATTGCACCCGCTATCGTACGCTCTGACCGTATCTTCTAAAATATTTGAGTAATCCAATTGGAAGTTGGATAGTTTTTCATCTCATGCAATACTGATTGATAATCTGTGGGGTTGTCTGTATGTCTGTCTGTCTGTACCAGGGATAACTCTGGACCGAGTGGACCAAATTGGATGAAATTGATAGAGGACCTTCTTCAACCCCTTCCCCAAGGGCTATTTTTTTTTTATTGCAATCAGACAAGTCCTCCTATTTCTTTTAGATTTTATTCTGAAAAAATAGGTGATCTCGGAGGAAATTTTCTCCGCTGTATACATATATATATGTCATTTTCTCCGCAGTCTATGATTATTCGTTATCTTGGCTTGAATCGATGAATTATTTTGAAACATGGGTCCTAAGGGTTTTCGAGGGTGCCGAATCCGAATCTGGAGTCAAATCCCGAATTCCAGATGGCGGATTCAACATGGCGGACGTGAATCTAGTCAATTTTGCATTCATGTACAGATATATATGAAACATGGGTCCTGGGGGTTTTTGAAGGTGCTGAATTCGAATCTGGGGTCAAATCCCGAATTCATGATGTCGGATCCAAGATGGCAGACGTGAATTTAGTCAACTTCGCATTTGTGGACAGATTTGTATGAAACATGGGTCCTGGGGGTTTTGGAGGGTGAGGAATCTAAATCTGACGTCAATAAACGAATTTGAGATGGCGAATCCAATATGGCACACGTGAATATAGTGATTCTGGCTCTAATGAACAAAATTATATTGTTATATGTAACACGGGTTCTGACGATTTTCCAGGGTGCTGAATCGAAATCTGGGCTCCAATGTTGAAAGAAAATAATAATTTCGATCTTCCCGTGTAAGCTTTACTGCATCCGAAGACTCTTCAAGAGCTGTTTGACGTTATGACAACCACGCACTGGTGAGAATCCAAAAGTGAAGGAAGTGGCTATTGAAACAAATGAAGCCTGGAAATATTCCGATTCATTCCTAATTTACGCCTAAATAACTCTTCGTTATGCTTATTACGTTTAAATGACTTTTAGCTTACGCTTTCGTCGCGCTTCCAGGCTTTATTTTCACCAGGACAGTTGAAATTCTGCAGTTCTCCGGGTACATGTTTCTGAATCATTTGCACTGAGAAAGAAATTCTTTGAATTAATGAAATTGTTTTCATTGATTCCCATCTCATTGCATTAAATAAATGTCTTTTGACTCAAAAATTTTTCATAACCATAAAAGTCGTTTCATTCATACTATCAAATCAGCTCATTGAAATTTATTTTTGAAATTAAAAACGCACTTTATTGACTGAATAACTAATTATTTTTGTCAATATCATCCTTCATCCGATTTATAACTCTCATTTGATGAATTCCAAAGTGAGAATCAATGAAACACAACTTCAATTTTATAACGTAAAGTTTCGTATGGAAATCGAGGTTGATTATACTTAGTATTTACAATTCTCAGCAATCAAGTATTTGACATGATAATTGTTTCCTTCGCCAGAACAATTATTGACTCCAAGTGAAAATATATTTCATAAAATGAATAGACATGGCTTAAAAATGATGAACTTCTCCCATCATGAGAAAAACAACGCGAGATCAGGTTAATAAAATAATTATTATATTCTAGAACATGAAGTTATAGGATCAAAAATACTGTTATTCATAAACCGGTACAGTTGAGAGTATAATAACCTCATTCATTTCAATACAAGTGGTTTTGTTCGGATAATAACATCAAATCATATACTGAATAGTTGTGAAGTTCAATTCCGAGAGTTCTATTTCTTCAACAGAAAACTAAATTCATGACCACAATAAGATACTTTTTCAGTTCAAACTTCAGAGCAATTTCTTTGGATAAAATCCATTTTATAGAACAGATTTCATATGAACAATGATAGTTTGGATAGTTTTGAAATCAATAAAATGAAGTATTATAACCCATGATTTGAGAATTCAAATCGAATGGAGCTATTTTATTCATGCTAATAAATGTGTTCTCGAAGTTTGAATCATTTAAAGAAACAAAATGAACATTAAAACTCACGAAACCTGATAAATCATCGTTACATATCTTTTCAAATCAACTCTTTGAATGCAAACATATGAATCGATTATATCGTGTCTTTCATTTTCATCCCATGTTGTGATAAGAACTGTTTCATTATGTGCACGATTCGATTGTTCAACTGTACAAAATCATTTATGAAATGAGAATGAAAGCACAGATAAAATTTGGATAATATTCACATAACTCAAGAGAATACTAACATTCGAGGACGTTTTTTCTATCTAATTACTCGGAATTCAATTAATAAAAAAAAAACCAAAAGTTCTAGGGAGTATTCTCCAAGACCTTACTTACCTTACCTTGCCTGTGAAAAGCAAAAATTCTGAATTTCAAATGATTTGTTCGAAAAAAAACTGTCACTACGTTTTAGTCGGTTCCCTAACCCCCTTGATTTCCCTGACTTTCCCTGATTATTTTCCACTTCCCTGACTTTCCCTGACCTTTTTTGATTTCCCTGACTTTCTAGGTCAGTGTGAACCATGGCATGGTGTGATCGCTCCCTTGACCATCGAGCTCTCAATGGCTTTTGAAATGTCTTGTTCTTCTATCCTTGGAAAACCCTGTTGCTCCCAACTATCACATTGTTTTACAGGACGTGCAAACCCCTTATGCAATCCAAGATGAACTTATTTTGAGTAATATTTCTCCATTCCTTTACAAAATATTTTAACCGTCCTGCGATTTTACTTAGGTTCAATGATATCGATTTTGCGTCTTCGCGTTGTAACGATTCCCTCGTCCTTTCGCATCTTGGTGTCTCGGTGAATTATGGAATACCACCCTGGTGGAAATCGGATGTCAGAATCTGACATTTGTTCCAAAAACCGGTCAGATTATGACATATGGCCTATTTTTGTCAGAATTTGTCAGATTCTGACGAAAACTGACCGGTTTTTGGAACAATATGTCATATGATGTCAGATTACACTAAATCTGACATAATCTGACATTCGATTTTCACCAGGGCAGGCGATTCCTCGATTGAGCCGATGCTCTGAAACCTACCTGACGCCTGACAGGTGGATTCCTGGACTTTCAATAAGCTTGAGGAGTCCTCGGTTGAGAGAATCTACCTTCTCGTAGAAACCTAATATCCTTTGACATCCTCTGTACAGTTATGGCTTTTTTAATCTGCTCGGTAAGATCTGAGCCAAAAAGTGAACTATCAGGGTTCGTCTTCTTCAAAATATCTTCAATCTTCTTATCAAGACTGGGCAGAATAAACGCTTTTCTATTTTTAGACGCATCACGATGTGCAAGGGCCAACGTTTTCCCCGCATCACACAAAAATTGCAACAATCAAAATTTATCCATGTCCTCTTGTTCTGCGTTAATAATCATAGTTATTCCTACTCCAAGTGTATATAACGCTGACCCAATCAAATCTTGGGATTCTGTGAAATATATATCCCTCTTCGATGCACTGTCACTCATTGTAACGGCTATTTCTGGGGATCAGCGATGGAGTAACTAAAAATTCTGGTTTCTCATATTTCTTTAATAATTCTTCCTTCTCTTCCTTCGAGCAAGCTTCTTTAATCCAATTTTGCCATCCGTTGACCAACGCCTGATGTAATGTCAGATTCATAGCATTCGAATGGGCTGGATCGTCACCCAAAATCTCTAGCAGTGATTCATCCAAAACTTCTGGATCTCCACACTCTTCATCTTGATTCAAGTCCATGATAGACACCTGAAGATCTTGAGCATTTCCTGGCTCTTGAATATTTCCCTTATTCGAACCTCCACTGTGTGATATTTCTCCTGAGACAAGCACAAATAATACTTGTGAGATTCTTAAGACTTACCATATGTGTGAAAAAAATCTATTAACAATCTTGTCACTCGTACAAGCATTATAAATTTTACCATCCGTGCAAACATAATTCTCACCTACCCCTTTGAGATGAGACATTTTGCCACAAGGTGAAATATAACAAGAACAGTTTAGCAATGCTAGGTTGCTTACCGGCGTCGTCTCCAACATCTGAAGACTCCGACTCCTCCTGCTTATTTTTCGAAAAAATTTTCATCATCTCCTTCAATCTCTTGAACTCTTTCCATATATCGTCTACGTCTTCACATTCTTTTCTTTTCTTAGATTCACTCATCTTACAACAGGAATAATTTCTCCGAACGATGTAACCTCCAACGCACAACACAACATAATGAAGGATTTGGCGCGCGTCGAGTGGAAGGGCTAGGGAATTTCATTCTTTGTAGACTCTGAACGTTGTGGCACCTAGCGGGAACGGGACGTACTACAGTGTAATCTCGAAGAACGGGGCTTGAAGTATAATATGATATCAAAGATGGAATAAATCATGAAAACCTCTTGAAATCGGCGTTAGAAATTGACATCAGGTACTCCGATATACATACAGATACTACCAGGGGGATTCAACTCTATAGGATCACCCTAAATTACGTTTGAATTAAGGACAAGTTTTCTAGTATGGTGGCGCTTTGATCATATTGAATCGCCATAACCTCAAAATTATGCTTATCAATTTTGGTTTTGTAATATCAAAAGTATTTCAATAATAAAGTGTGAGCAACAATTCTAAAAACAAATTATACGTGTTAAAATATAATTTGCCTTTAGAATTTTCACACTTGTTTGTTGAAATACTATTGATGTTTCAAAGTCAGAAAAATTTTGAGATTACCCTGTTACACGAGGCTGGCATTTTGATTTTTAGTTCGCATGAGAGTACCCCGCTTAGAGGGCCCTATGGAGAATAGAGGAAAGGAGTGAAATCACAATACTTTTGAAGTGTCCTCGAAAACGTAACCTAGATTATTGGTCTCAAAATTGGCGCTGTCGTACGTGTGTACCAGCAGAGATCAATAGCAGAGATTGCTAACGCAATGTGAAAATCATGGTCCGTATCACGTTTTTTTCTTTTGAAGAAAAATATATGATTGGTTGAATTTTCCTTTCAGCCAACCAGCATGGAGAGATAAGCGGAAAACGTGATACTACCAATCAGAAACTGGACTATGGTTTTCATATCTCGTTAGCAATCTCTTCAACTCATCTCTGGTACCAGTATGTATTACTAGCAGAGTTGGGAACGTATTATACAAAGTATAATATTCCTATTTTATACAAGTATTCTACATGTACAGGGTGGCGCAAAAGTCTGGAAACACCCCCATAACTTTTGAACCGGGCATGATAATTGGATCAAATTTTTTTTGAATCAAAGGAGGGATCAAGGGCTATCGGAGCGGAGAACTTTGAGTTCCCAGCCCTATAGGGGACGATGGGTGAGGGAAAGGGGGCCGAAGTCTCAAATAAGACGAAGGGCTTGTGATACGATCGTCATTCGATAGGGTTTTCCAACCCGAATCCAGCGGGTATTTGTTTTTTGGAATCGGATCATTTTTTACTGAGTTATCGTCATTTTGATACTCTGATGTGGCGAAGTCTGGAAACACGCCCATAACTTTTGAACAGAACATGATAATTGAATCAAATTTTTTGTGAATCGGAGGTTTTTTTATCCCAATCTTGGCATTACCCACAATCAACGGCGTGGACGTGTGGGGAACCTGGTTCCTTGTGTGTGTGTGGGGGTGGGCCCACACAGGCCCATACGACCGAACCACCCACTCAGCCACACACCCTCACTGACACACACCCTCACTGACACACACGCACACACACACCGACACCCACCCACACGCACACTCACAAAATTTGATTCAATTATCATGCCCCGTTCAAAAGTTATGCGGGTGTTCCCAGACTTTGCCACATCCGAGTATTAAAATTACGATAACTCAGCGAAAAATTATTCGATTTCAAAAAACAAATAACCGCTGGATTCAGGTTGGGAAACCCTATCGAATGACGTATCACAAGCCCCCCGTCTTATTGGAGACTTTGGCCCCCTTTCCCCTACCCATCGTCCCCTACAGGGCTGGGGAACTCAAAGTCCCCCGTTCAGACAGCCCTTGATCTCTCCTTCAATCCAAAAAAAATTTGATATAATTATCATGCTCCGTTACAAAGTTATGGGGGTGTTTCCAGACTTTTGCGCCACCCTGTATAATACAGCGTATATTACTGATAAGGTTTTATGCAAGTTCAATACATCATAATGGCGCCCTTAGGGACCAAATGTGATTGGTCTATCAAAAAGTCCATTGGAAATTACCAACAATTACCTTTTATACGTATAATATAACTCCAAAAAAGCACTCGGCTTCGCCTCGGCCGACACATACATGTGATCTTGGCCATTTCTTATTTTACTGTCCTAGGTGTGTAAAATACTATTCTTGTGTCAACCTGAACTTATCGTTATGTTTACCTGCCATGGTAGTATATGTATATACTTATAATCACCACATGCGGTGTGTTTATGATC